>OZ009959.1:15969159-17446729 GCA_963932025.1 Erebia epiphron | reverse complement strand
TGATTTATAACGTTGTTGCAGCGGTTCGTGCTTCGTTCGACAGAATGGGCGTAGGGAATCTTTAAGAAAAGACTTTTATGACTTTATGATATATTAAATTAAATAATGTACAATAAACTGAGCGGAGCGAAATGTTGAAAGTGATTTTTGGTATGTAAGATTGAAGTGTCAAAGTGACGTTACAATTTATCTTGTCTCTGTTACAATTATATTTTTATAATGTCGATGCCCGGACGGGCAGCTCCGCTTCTTATTGATCTATTGCCAGTGGCGCCATCAAACGTAAAGTAAAATGTAGAATAACTCTGACTTCAGCAAATTAACATAGTTTTAATTAGGAGCCAAGTTAGACGTTAACCATAACTTTCGATGGTTGTGTCCCTTACACTCTGCCTAAAGTTTTAAAAATAAGACTTAAAGTTTTTAATTAAGTAAGTATACAATTTAGCAGCTATAAGCTGATGAAAGATGCAAATTCATCCGTTGAAAAATCCCATGCAGACATTGTTGATCGGGATAAAGATTAGGCTATGTTACTCATCCCAATGCTATTACCCAAATACCCCAAATAAATATTTTACCCAAAATCAACTTATTCTGACCTCGGAATATGATGCTTTAACCACTTTTTCTATCTAGAGCCTCCTCATAACATTCCACCAGCTCTTCAACTAGGATTGCTTATATCAAAAGGCGAATAGGTGCATTCAATACTAATGCGCTATGCCATTTACTGTGGACTTCGTGGGAAACTCGGACATCATTTTCTAGTACGTCGGATTGTACGGTTCTTGGGAGCATTATGATTGATATGGTTTAATAGAACCACTTTTTAAGGACAAAAGAGTGTGGTTGACAAATATTATACTAACTGGTGTATGAGGTGTTATAATTACAAGTTATTTTATGAATCATGTCTTTAAGGAATAGTACTACCATAGTCTAAGATGATAGGCACGTTCTTTACTACCAGTGGTTCGAAGGAAGCGTCTAGACAGTGCAACGCTGCGGAGTGACAGGGACGTGACGGAGGAAACTGGATTTTCAATACAACCGCCCTGACAACCTTCCTGGCGCAGTGGTGAGCGCTGTGGTATTATAAATAAGAGTTATCGGGTTGGATTCCTCGCAGGGAGAATTTGGGAATTTATAATTTCTGAATTTTCTCTGCTCTGGTCTGGTGGAAGACTTTTGCCGTGGCTTGTCTTACCGGCAGAGGTGTGGGTTTAATATAACTGCCGTACCCTTAACAGGTTTGCCCGCTACTATCTTAGACTGCATCATCACTTACCACCAGGTGAGATTGCAGTCAAGGGCTAACTTGTAGTCGAATAAAAAAATCTATCCGTTTCAAATTAGTACCCAGTTTAGTACATTAAGGTGCTTATTCTACATAGCATATTCGTACACACATTCCAAGAGCATCAGCACCATGAATAAGCTATCACAGCTTTTCGTAAAATCATAAGTGAATAAAATTTATAATTTAGTACCAACAATAAAATATGAGAACCTAAAAGATATAAGAGAGAATAATTCACCGAAGAGGTCAATAAGAAAGTGCATTTATTACCTGTTATTCAATACGTAAACAAAACATTGGTCGCGGGTATTTCTTAATGTGATAAAGTTGGCCTTTTTCGAGCGCCGCTCCTGTGTTAGTGGTCGCAAACATTTTCTAATTTATAATGATCAATTTTGTTTCGTATAGTGTTTATACCATGACTGAAAAAATTGATATCTGAACGGTTTGCATAAGACTCTATTTTAACAACATAATATTTTTCTTTATAGATCTAAAGGTACTGATGTACAATATTTTACGTAGGTACATTTTTAAATATTATAAATGCGAATGTGAGTTTGTTTGCTTGGTACGCTTTCACAGTCCATCTTTTCGAATTTCGAAGTCTAAGGCATCAGCTAGTTACTAATAAACAGAGAAGCTAACTGACTGTCTAGAAACTTAAAAAAGCGTATTATACGTGTAGGTTTCCTTTCTAACGAGATCCATCATTAATGTAGGATTAAAAATAAATCCACTGATGCGAATCCGGGGCAAGTAATCTAGTTCTTAATCTTTTGCATTACTAAGTACGGATAATCTAGAAACTTAATTAAGATCATGTTTTTAGTTGTTTGTTTACTTATTTTTATTATCTTGTAACATCATTTGGGTACGTTAATTCTTACCACATAAGTAGGTAGTTACTACTTAAGCTTCACGCATAGTTGCATCAGCTAGCTTAGAATATACGGACTTGAGTTTTAATTATTGGTCTATCTTTGAAAGAAGATAGATACATAAGTTACCAGCTTAGAAAATTAATACTGTTTACTTAAAACGTAAAGGATGCCGTGTGCGTGAACTTAGGTCAAAGTGCTAAGTACTAAGTAGGCAAAGACGAATAGGCGACTTAAGATGTGGTATGCATAAAACATGTTTGCGTCATTTTGTTTTGATTACACGGTGTAACTTTGCTAGTAGCTTTTACAATAGTACTTAAAATGGAAAGTTATCTTCGTTTAATTTTTCCCCTTTTGGGAATGTAAAGACTTTCAGTGGAAATTCACTATTGTGTCTAGTAACTGACATATACCAATTTCAGGCATTATGTATTTTGGCATAAATTCTAGTAACTGGTATGATGTCTTACCAGTGTTTGGTATGCAGGTTTGTCTTTCCCACTTTATTCTGTATTCACTTGCTTGCTTTGAGTTTTTTTTATGATTTTTTTTTATCAGCAACTCGGAAAAAAATACAAGAATGAATAAAACAACTAAAACCCTTGTAAATAAAAGGTTGCCCGCCCCTGAGTTCGTGAGCGCGGACTTAATTTTCACGATTCACGGTGAACACGCAATACGGTAGCCGAACCGTTTCTATCACTATTAACAGCTTAGAACATTGCTTTATTATTATGAATTTACGCTCCTTAGATCAGAATAAATGTTTATTCTATTAAGGGATGTCGAGCAATGGCTTGGGAATTTTCATAATAAACTTATATTTTCCATTGCAATTTCGACTGATCAATTGGGAAAGTCGTATGGAAAATATTTGGAGTACGTACCTACGTAAGCCGAACTCCAAATATTCAAAGCCCTGAGAAGCTGCTTTCTTGACGTACTCCGGCTATTGACCTCATATATACCACTCGAAGTTGACTCCCAGGAATCCGAATCCGCCAGCATCCTCCGAATCACTTGACATAGAAAGTCATATTATTTAAATTTAAATTCACCGTCCGACCAGGGCATCTCGTCAACGGAAGACGTACTTATCTGCTGTCATTTTTTCTTCGCAAATCAAGCGAAATTGATGACCCCCAGTCATCTGATATCACTAACAAGCGGTAGCTGATTTGCACGTGAGATACGCTTGATCACTCCTCAAGGATGTAGCTTGGTGATGCCGTGATATATACACGATGTATTGCGATACAATTTTCGTACGTCGCTAACTGTGATAGAGTTCATTTTCCCGCGCCTCATTTTATTAATTTGGTCTAGTTTTATGTATTTGTACTTTGACTTTGTGAACTTTGAGATTTCTGCATGCATTTGGGTGCGTTCCGCGGTCAGTGGACCGTTGGGTCGGGTTTGTCATACCTAATTTTATGTGGCAATATAAATGCCCGTACGCGGCGATCCAATTATATTTTTAAAAACAATTTTTTGTTTCATTTATATTTTTGTCCGTAATTGAAGCCAGATAATCGAAATGTATACATCCTAGCTAAAGTATTGTAGGTACAGACTTTTAAAAGAAGTTCCATTAAACTGTCATGAAAATCCAAAAAAAATAGACATTTATGGTTTGTCTAATTTAGGATGATAATAATTTAGGTGTCTAATTTAGGATCTCACTCTGGCCCTTCACTATTGCTACACACGTCTTATCTGTCAAAATTATCATCCTAAATTTGACACACAATAGTTCATAGTATTCCAACCACCATGAATATGAAGCATAGTTTCATGTTAAAAATCAGTTAACATGAGACTATGCTCATGCTCAAGACAATTCTGACGACCTCCGTGGCGCAGTGTTGAGCGCTGTTGCCTTAACGTACGGAGGTCCCTGGTTCGATCCCCGGCAGAGTTTGGAAATTTATAATTTCTGAATTTCCCTGGTCTGGCCTGGTGGGAGGCTTCGGCCGTGGCTAGTTACCACCCTACCGGCAAGGACGTGCCGCCAAGCGATTTAGCATTCCGGTACGATGCCGTGTAGAAACCGAATAGGGGTATGGGTTTAATATAACTGCCATGCCCCTAACAGGTTAGCCCGCTTCCATCTTAGACTGCATCATCACTAACCATCAGGTGAGATCGCAGTCAAGGGCTAGCTTGTAGTGTATAAAAAAACATAATTTTATAACATGTGGATTTTGACTATTTACAGCTGTAAGAAGACCGATAGATCATGCTCTATAAGAGAAGACCTTCGCAAAACCAGAAGAGTAAAGTCACAGCCCACCGCGCTGGCCATGCGCGAATTGACAAACTTAACATAATTTATACATATAATATTATGGAGAACTCTCAGACCAGCAAGATTCTTCGCGATGTTTTTCTTCGCAGTTAAAAGAAGTGTAAGGTATTTAATTTCAAAGTCAAAGTCAAAGTCAAAGAACGTTTATTCAATTTAGGTAGGTATACTACACTTATAATTTGACGTCGAGTTTTTTATAATATATAATGGTGATAATCAGTAACTGTATCTTAAAACTAAAGCTACGAGGGTTCCAAACGCGCCCTGGTCTGAGAAGAGCCCACAACAGACTCAGCCGGGTTTTTTTTTCATTATCACCATTTCACAAATCATCTTAACTAAGGAACTATCAGAGCCAATAGATCAAATCATTGCCAAGCTTCCTTGTCATTTAGGTAATCCTTTACATGTTAATAAGATTTTTTAATGAGTTTACGTTTTACATTAACTTTAAACTTATTCAGAGACATTTTCAACAATATGTCTTCTGGGAGCTTATTGTAGAAGCGGACACTGTTTCCAACAAATGAATTGCTAGTTTTACTAAGCCTAGAAGTAGGCATTACAAGTTTATTTTTATTTCTAGTATTGACAAGATTGTTTTCTTTAGAAGATAAATCTTTTACTATCAGTTTGACTTAAAAAAAGTGTCGCTTGCCTAGTTCTTTATACATAATCGCACAGCTATCTGATGTAAAACGCAATTGCTTATAAATTGCACCATTATAACTGTAATACCAAAATCTCGACAAAAACCCGTCGCGAGTTGTTCGCAACGTCGCCACGGAGGGTGCAATTAATTAAACAATTAATCAGCGAATTGCCGGATGATTTGCTTTTTACGGAACCGCGTTTAAAACAATTTGTCCGAATCGGGGGCGTAACTGGTCCAGTTGATATAATTGGTTTTGTTTTCTCAGATTTTTGGGATCCCGTAGAATTGCCCATTTTTTATTCGATGACAAGTTAGCCCTTTACTGCAATCTCACACTATCCTTATCATCGTGCTACGTGAGCTACAAACGCTATATCGTGACACGATACGACGCGACGCGACAGTATCAAACAGTAGCTGTTCCGTGCTGACCTTGAAGGGAGGTTATTTTAGTCCGTGCAAGCCGGACATGCCCTGCCATTAGGCAGAAGACTGTAGGGATTTCTTCCTCCCCCTAAGAAAAAAAAAGTATCAAACAGTAGCTGACGTTGCGTACGTTGTCGCATAGATAAGTTTGTCATTTTCTAAGGATTCGTATCTTGTCGCGTTGCTTTCATCGCTCACCTACGACAATGGATTAGCAGGATGTGAGCAAACCTGAAAGGAATTAAGCTCATTCCTCTAATCGAGCAATGCACTCACTCAGGGTGATCACCAACAGACAGTGTAATTTAAAATGATGTTTTTTTGTGACACTTCAAATAAAAAAATAATATATAGAAATTAAATATTGTCGGCAACACGTCTTTTCCTTCCAACAAACGAAATAATATCATCTTATCAACCTTAATCTAAGTTTTTAATTTTTTTTAATAAATCGTGACAAATAGATTAACTAAGATTAATCTAGTAGAACTAGATTTAAATCTAGTTCTACTTTATTATCTATCGTGTTATTGATCCTATTTGATGATGTGCTTTGTTAATTTTTAGGGTTCCGTACCAAAATGGTAAAATGGAACCCTTATGGTGCGACTTTCTCCGTCTGTCTGTCCGTCTGTCCGTCCGTCACACTCGATTATTTCAGTAACTACCGAAGCTATCGACATGAAATTTGGAATAGTTGTGTATATTAGTGGCCCAAAGACAGTGGAATTAAAAAAAATTGGAAATTATTTTTGTTCTTATTTAAAAAGGGGGGAAAATCTGAGGGTTGAAATTTAAAAGTGAGATAACTGTACTGTGTGGGGTATCATATGAAAGGGTTTACTTTGTACATTCTAAAACAGATTTTTAATTATTTTTAGTTATTATAGTTTTTGATTTATCGGGGAAAATGTCTAAAAAAATACCGTTCCCCCCCCCCCTTATCTCCGGAGTTTACCAATCGAAAAATTTGAAATAATTATGGTCAATAGGAATTTACGTATATTTTACAGGAAAACTATAGCCAATGCTCTAACTAGCATAGTTTTTTTGATATTAGCAATAAACCTCTACAAACAAAGTTAGTCTATTATTTATTAATAATGGTACGGAACCCTTCGTGCGCGAGTCCGACTCGCACTTGCCCGGTTTTTTTTGTTTGGATAATATTATAGACTAGTATGTTATCTGATCCCCAGCAATTTACTGATATTTGTAGGCTCAATTAATAATTTTAAACTTTCTCTATTTGGTTTTGATAATGTTATATCCAGGTTGTTTTGATCAGGTTGTTCTGGTTGTGTTTTCGGTTTAATAAAAATTTCACCAACACATTCATTAGCGACTATGCCGCCCAAACTTATGTCATTTTTAATAACCTCAAATTTTACTCTTTTTATAATTCTTTGAACTGAACCAAATAATTGGGATTTATGGGCAATTGATACAGTATTTTCAGTCAATTTTCATTAAGTAAAGCACTGCTTACGATCCTTAATGTGATCACATCTATTATTATTTACAACCTCACAAATTTAATTGGACACATAATTTCCACAAGCGGTTCTGGTTGTTTTGCATAGTTGAAATAAGGGGTGTTTTCTGGTAAGCAATTTTTCGGGTGTTGAAGATTGTAATCGAGCGGAACTGAAGGTTTCTCGGGCTATAAAACTTTATGGGGATCAAAACAGCCGCCCCGCTGGCTGGAGCTGGTTTTGTTGGGCAAAAAACTGGAGCAACACCGGCCTCATGAAAATTTATAGTTTCTTAAGAAACAGCTCAGCGACTCTCTGTCGGCGCTTGCGATATTCGAAATTGTTGTGCACAATTTGTCTCGTTCCAATTCGTAACATCCGTTGCTGCATCATTGTTTTTTTTTAACGTAACTGTAAATAAGTTTTAAGGAAATAATATATTTAAATGGAAATCAATTGAATTCAATATTTTTATGATTATACTAGAATCAAGGTGATTTTCGCGATTTCATCCACGTAGATTTAAGTTTTTCAAAAACCAAATGGGAAGTTTGTAATTTTCTTGTACCTTGTGTCGAAATAGGTTTTTAAGGGCCGTGAAAAAAATATTCGTATCTATGGATAATAATTTGGATGTGTGTAGGCCGTTTATAATAAATGTAACAGACCAGAAATTATGAAAAAGTGGGCAGTAGTCGGCAGTATAGTCCCACAAACTTCAGTAAAGTGGCCTGGTGGTCTAAATAGGAACTAATTTTCATGCATGTTTATTTTTTGATTTATTTTATTTTTCATATATTATATACCTACTAGCGACGTTGTCACCGGGTCAGATAAGTTAATGGGACTGTAACTCAAGCCTTATCTCGGAAGCAATGGTTCTAGAGTTTTAGGTATAGGTTTTCTCAATGTTTCTAATAGTTTGGTTATCTTCAGTGAATGTCGCATCAAAAGAAGAAACTCATTCGAATGCTCGTTTTTGTGATTCACTTTTTTTTGTTGATGTTCATATTTTTTTAACCCAGACACGTAGGATTTATGTTTTCATGGTAAACCACCAGAATTTAGTCGTCAATATTTAAACTTTCTCCCAAATTAATATCGTAATTTCGTACAGCAATTGCAATTTCGCAACCTCCTGGTGGTCCGAACTGAAGAAGCCTCGCAAATTAATGACAGGTATTATTTTAAATGAATATATTAAAACAAAACACTTTATGCATTTTTAAAAGCTTAAATTTTTACGTCCTAAAAGCAATATCGTAAATAAAATGGTGGATAAATAAAATTATGTTATCGCCGCTTACGGCGTTTATATCCGTTGTTAAGACATTAATTCGTAATAATTGCATCGAAACGACGCAATAAAGATGTTAATTTTTTGTGTGTGTTTTATTTGGTAATAAGCTAATTAATAATATTCCTTAGTGTCACAATGCACTTAAACATTCAGGCGTTTTATTTAAAAATTATATTTTTTTTTATAATTTACTTTATTATTGGAAAGTTAACCAAGTGGTACGGGAGATATCCAAATGTTTTACTGGGAAAATAATTTTCAGTGTATTTACTTTAAACTTTGAGTAAAGCTGATATCGGTGTTAAGCGATAAGGCCAGTTAAAGCTCCTTTTTTGGAAGTCGGTTAAAAACTACTTTTTATATCCTCTAATAAGGTTTAATTTAGTTTTTTCTTTTCATTTGTGTGCGGACACAAAATGTTCAGTTCGTCTCTATCTATCATAAGTATCTGTACACATGTTAAGCTTAGAAATAAGTGATGGCATATAATGGTATTGCATTATAAATATGTCGACAAAATTGTTAATTATGTTTTTCCACGACAGATGAAAAAAAAAACGAAAATCCTCTAGGTACTTCTCGATGATTTCGTTTTAATCGGAGAGCGTTTCACTGCAATTAAATATTTTTACTGCCATATCAATATAAAAACAGCGCGGCAAGTAAGTATTATTGCGGTCATTTAAAAAATCCTGCCCATTGCGAGTTCTTTCTGGCTCCGAATGACATTAATTTTATTTAAATATACATAATATTTTTAATAGACCAATTGGTGAATCGTTCAGAAGGGCTATTTTTTAAGCGGGCTTAAATGGATTAATGTTTTTTTTAATCCTGTGAGCAGTGGCGTGCAGTTCATAGAGGCACAAAAGCACTGCTAACGCTAATTTAAATACATCAATGCTCATTTTCAGTAAATAGATATTCTGCCTAACTAATGCCTACCCTAGCTTCAAACCCTGTGCACGCCACTGCCTGTGAGAATTTTATTTTACTCGATAAAAATAGCCTACTCTTATGTGTCACTTTCCAAATTTATAGCCAAAAATGCATGAAAAAAACAGCAACTCGTTTTCCCGTTGCGGTGTAGGTAAGTAGAATACTCATGGCATTAAGTTTTAATCTCAAGGATCACAGTTTTTACACACTTATTAATCAGAAGATCAGCGATGATAAAGAAAAAACATAGTGAACTAGCTTAAGTCCGCGATTTCAACTGCGTGGATTGAGGTTTTATGGTTCCCGCGGGAACTCTTTAATTTTCCATAATAAAAAGTGTGTTATTCCATACTAAACTATCTCTGTGCTAAATTTCATCAGATCCATTCAGCCGTTTTGGTGTGATTGAGTAAGAAACAAACCTACACCCATCCAAACTTTCATATTTATAATATTAAAAGTATAGATACATGAACTACTAGTGTTATCTTTAACGGTACGGACCCTTAAAAAGAAGCAAGCCTATAATTGCTGAGCTTAAAAGAACAACAAAAAAGATTGATTGACAAAATCGTCAGAGCAGTCCGCGAAATCCAAAAAATGCTTAATTACAAATTAAGATTCGAATCTGAATTCATCAAGTATTTTATCATTCCAAACATCTAGAACGTACGGAAGTCACCTTTCGTTTCGCAACAAAAACGCGAAACAGTGCTTTCATAACGTTGATTTTGACAACCACAGACATACACTGTGCCATAGAAATGCAGAGATAGGTTTTAATACAATTTAGGAATGCCTTAATTTTTTTAATACACAAATCTTCCAAATCAAATATCAATTATATCAATCAATCACCAAATAAATATTATATATATTTTTAACGTCAATAAGTGTACCTATAGTGTACCTATATTGAATAAATGATATTGACTTTGACTTTGACTTTGACTATAAATGCGAAAGTTTGGATGGATGGATGGATGTATGGATGGGTGTTTGTTACTCAATCACGCCCCAACAGCTGAACGGATCTGTCTGAAATTTGGCACAGAGATAGATTATAGTCTGGAATAGCACATAGGCTACTTTTTATCCCGGAAAATTAAGGAGTTCCCGCGGGAACCAAAAAACCTCAAACCACGCAGACGAAGTCGCGGGCATTCGCTAGTTATTCATTATTCAAAAATCAAAAAAATCAAATTATTTTTATTCAAATAGACTTTTTACAAGTTCTTATGAATAGTCAAATGAATCTACCACTGGTTCCGAATGCCGTTCCTACCGAGAAGAACCAGCAAGAAACTCGGTGGTTCTTTTTTTAAAAAAAAATAAATAGTATATGGTATGTTTACAATAATCTACATACAACATATACAGATACATAAGTAACCACTGTCCTGAGCATTGCTGGAGCGAGTCAAATCCATGCGCCTTTATCATTAATATAATCTTCGACAGTATAATAAGCTTTTTTTAGGAGCATTTTTTTAATGGTTATCTTAAACTTGTGTAAAGGCAAGTTTATAATAGGTTGAGGAATTTTGTTAAAGAATAGTATGCTAGTATTCATAACGTACGGTTCACTCCGACACCGGAGCATCAGATGATCAGAATACGAAGTCAATAATTTGAAAGATTTGTATGGTGTGGTGTCGTGCCAGTGCGAATTCTTGGCTTGTACAATCGCAAGCTACATGCTGTACCACATAGATTTGTCTGCTTTGGCGGATTATAGCGATTTAAACTTCTAGTCTCTTCATTATCATGGAGTTCCCCAAAGTAACGCCTGCTTCTATTCAATATTTTAATTAGTTTTCTAGACGTAGTAGACGTTCCAAATTTGGACGATAGATTCTGGATTATTTCTCTAACCACCTTCACTTAGGGCAATGGGGCCCGGAGGCTTGAGCGCTTATGATGAACATTTAAATAGTTATCATTTCATTTCATTTCATTAATTCAATCGTTTCACTGTTGCATAGTTTAAGATCTTAAAATAATTTAACATAGGAGGAACAGTCTACCTCTAACATACTTAATATTAACATTTAATTAGTTTAGAGAAATTATTAATTACTAAAAACAGATTGGTAATTATTACATATAATATGTCAAAATTACCTAGCCAATTCAATTTTTAAATTTGTTTAGTCCTTAGTTTTGTCACGATTGAAAAAGTTATTTAAGCTATAAAATGTCATGTTAAAATATCGCGTACTTGCCTAAAACCTGCGGTTAAAATCGATTAGGTTCATGGATTTCATTTATTTTTTCAATTTAGAGTTTTATTACATTCACCAACTCGTGAAAAATATTATTGAGATTATATTAGACAGTTATAATATCCTACAGGACTAGAATGCCCGCGACTAAGTCCCCATGGATTAAATTTTATGTAAAATCGCGTGGGAAATCTATGATTTCCCGTTAATAAATTGGTGCCTCTATCCTTACCTGAGATGCAACCTATTTCTGCATCAAATTTCGTCAAAATCCGTTAAACAGATGAATTGTCTGACAGACAGACAGAGAGACGCATTCGCACAACATGGACAATGCATCTTTAATTTTTGTATTCGTATATCAATGTCCAAAATCCCAAAACGGCGGCCGAGCGACATTTTTCCCGAGCATCGCTGTGTAATCGTGCATCGGGAATCGATTCTTTTAATCGAGTAAACTCGACTCGAATGATTTATTGCTGTGACACGTGTTTTTTGTTGCGGTCCCGCGGAAAGCGGTCGTGGATCGTTTATGCGGGCCGCGTCACCGAATATGGCGCGAACCAACCGCGCTGTTTCACTTTAATTTTTTGAAAAATTGGACGTTTTTTTTCGCTTTTGGGATCGCTTTAGTGATTAAGATGAGCGGTGTGCACTGAGATTTTTATTTTGTTTATGATTTTGTGTAAGGACAGGTTGGGTTTATTAAATTTTTGTGCGTCTTTTTTGTAGCTTTTTATTACTTTTAGTTCGTGATATTCATTTGTTCTATTACATTACACACAACATTCAATGTTACAAAGTGTTGGGTTTTTCTGATGAGAAATTCTCAGCACTAGCCCGGAGTTAGGAAGTTGGCGGTGTTTCACCCCCGCGCCTCGGAGATCACGTTTCAGCCATCGGTCGCGGTAATTATAACCCGTTAAAGACCGCCAACCCGCATTTAAGCAGCGTGGTGGGTCTAAGCTCTAATTCCCTCTCTCCGGCCTCCGCTCTCCTATGAGAGTGGAGGCCTGTGCCCAGCAGTGGGACGTTAATGGTCTGCAGTGTTAATAGTGCTGCGACACTCATGCTAGGCTAGCCTGCTACCATCTTAGACTACACCATCACTAACCGCTAGGTGAGATTGCAGAATAAAAAAATAAACGGACTATATTTCAAGTAGGTACCCAAATACCTAATCAATTATGGAGCATAAGAGCAACAATGAACCGAATATATATTATCTCGTTTAATAACTGCGGTATGATGAATTGCATCCATTATTGTGTTGACAGCTCAATGGGTATATTAAACGACTTGCTAATTTGCCGTGACTTTGTTTATGATTGGCTGATTGACGTGGGAATTTAACAGCCTATTGTTGTTCCACTGGTCAATGGGCTAGGAGATGTCTACATCTTGTACCTATATTGTTATAGAATAGAAAGGAAAGTTCTGTCTTTGTCTGGCGGGAGGCTTCGGCCGTGGCTAGTTACCACTACACCGGCAAAGACTTACCGCTAAACGATTAAAGGTACCGCGAAACTGGTCAGGGGTATGATTTTAAAATAACTGCCATAACCCTAACAGATTAGCCCGCTACCATCTTAGACTGCATCGTCACTTAATTACCATCAGGTGAGGCTAACTTGAAGAGGAATAAAAAAGGGCATTATGTAGTAGAATAATTTAATATAAAAAATTCTTTTTAAACAACCGACTTCAAACTCCCGCGCCAACTTTACAACAACAAGCACACGCTATACAAAGTACTTATTTTACTGTTGATATTTTAAAAACCGCTCGACCGATTTCGATAAAATATATATGGGACCACTTGGGAAGTACGCCCTTTCAAATAAAAAAAGAATCATCCAAATCGGTTTACCCAGTCAAAAGTTCTGAGGTAACAAACTTTTAAAAAAAAAAACAGTCGAATTGAGAACCTCCTCCTTTTTTTGAAGTCGGTTGAAAATAATATTAATCGGAAGTATAATTAAATAATTGTACCGTTATCGACCACACTGTACAAAACCTCCAAGCGCCAAAAAACTACACTCCGATCGAACAAGTGAAGACGAGGTATCACTACCGCATATATGGTGTCACCCGAAATACTACTCATCGTAAATAAAAGTATCGCCGTGGAGTATGTAAAAAACATCTTCCATAATTAACTTGGTCGTTGCTCCTGACTTTGCGCGACGATTGTGGATTTTTTGGAATCATGTTTTTTTATGTTTTATTTATTTATTGCTTTCATGTACAATGCTCATAATACAATTACGGAGACATGAGGCCCCGTCAGGGCATTGCAATAATGAATATTTTATACAATCAATTAAACGTATATACTTAATAACTTGTCAACAATTGTTGACAATAAAATTGTCAACTTAATTTATAAAAATTTCAAATCGAAAATTAATTCCATAAAAATATAAAGGAAAAAAATAATTATGTAGCTTACACATGGCAGTTGTTCGAATGAAGACCATACGAGTACTATACACCACTACCTACCACCACTACAGCCCATTAAATTCCCACTGCTTGGCACAGGCCTCCACTCTCATAGGAGAGAGGGAATTAGAGCTTAGACCCACAACGCTACTCCAATGCGGGTTGGCGGGCTTTAACGACTATGATCATGTTAGTGATAATAAAAAATTAGTCGAAGAGGACGACATTGCGAGCATCATATGATCACATAAAATAGAAATACCTCATGATTGAAAAATAAAGAAATTATAGGTTTTCATGGCTGTCCATCTGTCTGACTGTCAAGATTTTCTTGAAAATGGCTTTAAGTATCAAGTTTAAATGAATATAGGTACTTAACACTAAAAAGGGTCGTTATAGGTAAGGTTAGGTCGTTATTTTGCAGGATATTCCGGGTCCTTAAAACTCTTTTTCTGGTGGCCTGGTGATCACCGGAAAGCGCAGCGTTGGACGACCGTCCAATAGGTGAACGGACGAATCCAAGCGTATTGCTGGAAGCCCTGAAATCATGTCCTATCTATCGCCTATTGATTGAGACGACAACGACGAAACACAAGATAATTTAATATAAAAAAATATTTTTAAATAACCGACTTCAAACTCCCGCGCCAACTTTACAACAACAAGCACACGGTATACAAAGTACTTATTTTATTGTTGATATTTTAAAAACCGCTTGACCGATTTCGATAAAATGTATATGGGACCACTTGGGAAGTATGCCCTTTCAAATAAAACAAGAATTATCCAAATCGGTCCACCCAGTCAAACTTCTGAAGTAACAAACATTAAAAAAAAAATACAGTCGAATTGAGAACCTCCTCCTTTTTTTGTTTTGAAGTCGGTTGAAAACTGGTAAAAATTAAAATCTATTTTCAATTTGTAAAAACCTTGGTCGCGGCAACGAGTTAAAAATAATCACGCCTGCAATTACGAGTAACTTGGTCAGTGCTCCCGCGACTCATTCCGGGGATGCCGAAAAGTTCACATTGTTGACGTAAAATTGAGCCATAAATTTTGCTACGCTTAATTTTCGATTGTCCAAATTGTCGGCATTTGCATTGCGGTGCGGTTGGTGTAATTTTGTGGGCTAAATGCATATTAATTGCATGTAAAACAACTTTTTAAAGTTAACTTTTTTAGTTTAACTTTCAATAATTACATTTCATTTTAGTTTAATGGCTGGGTTTAATGGACCACGCATGTGCGAAAGTAGCTGTAGAAGTAGAAAGTATAGTAATGTATCTGGAAAACCTATTTTAGATAGATGTAAAGCTATGAAAATCAAGCACTTTTACCATTGAAAATGGACACCTAAGACGTATTTTTGGCCATAGCTCCGAGGATTTTAAAAAGATCGAAATGGGAATATATTACCATGAGTTGAGGAATTTATCGAGACACGTGTGAGCGTTTGAATTATGAAAATAGGCTGGTAACTTTTTTGGAATTTTGAAAGAAAAGTGCATTCGAGTTGGAATTTTAAAAAAAGGTTATTTAGAAAGAATTTAGAAAATTTTTGAAGAAGAGATTTTTAATTCAGAATATTTTTTTCGTAAATTTTTCTATTCATTTTCTATGCTCCGATTCTTGCGGGGACTGCGAAATCTGTGAATTTTTGCTAATTAACGCTAGCAAAGTGAGCAAGTTGATTTTATACACTGCCTACTTACTTTTAAGTCTAGTTTTTGACCCTATCTTTTGCAATCCATTTAGGTGGTAAAGATAACCTCAAGAATGTCCACCAGTGATGCTTAAGCATTAGGAATTTAAATATGTTGAAACCATAAATCTATTTAAATCCAAAGGTGAACTAGTATGCCAGTTACGAAATTGACAGACGAAAATATACATAAAATTGACAGGGATCTCAGGTAGAGGCATCAGCAAACATCAATTAAAGCAAAACCGTGCCAGAGTCTTCGTGACTACTGCTAAATAGTATCAAATCGTGGGAACACTTGAACAGGGCAGCTACTGACTTGGAAATGAATTGGTGAAATTGTGTTTCAAAGTACGGAATGGTTCTTATTTATCTATCGTATAAACATGAACAATATTCTTAAATAATCCAAATGCAAATATATTTAAAGCCAGTCGATGATACCCAGAAGCATGGGATTGCAGAATGCACTATTTGGTTGAAAAGAGCAACCACCAAGTTTCTTGCTGGCTCTTCTCGGTAGGAATATCATTCCGAACCAGCGGTAGATTCACTCCACGATTCAAAATCACTTGTAAAATTTTTTTGAATGAAAAATATTGAAGTTCGAAGATATTTTTTGTATCCACTACAAGTTAACCCTTGACTGCGATCTCGCCTAATGGTAAGTGATGATACAGTCTAAGATGGTAGTGGGCTAACCTGTTAGGGGTATGACAGTTATATTAAACCCATACCCCTAATCGGTCTCTACACGGCATCGTACCGGAACGCCTAATCACTTGGCGGCACGTCTTTGCCAGTAGGGTGGTAACTAGCCACGGTAGAAACCTCCCACCAAGCTACAGAAAATTGAGAAATTATAAATTCCCAATTCCCTTGCCGGGGAACGAATCCTGGACCTCCCACGTTAACACAACAGCGCTCAACACTGCGCCAGGTAGGTCATCAAAACAACCCTAAGCTTTTAATGGTTAAATTTGGCAAGTACGGGCCATTGTACAACATAATGCTGTTTGCATAAATATATCCTTAGGTGTTTGTACATAAACCTACAAAGGTCGCAGAGCCAGCTTGTGTCGTGGCAAACATACGACAAAACACCCAGTATCTTTTGCCGTAGTTTTAGTTTTAAGATACCTTATAGATATTGCATAGATGATGGATAGATATTTTAACCGTAACGTGAATATTATGGTCGACTCAAATACTTACCTCTTTACATTTGATATAAGCACTAACTTATATTTTATATGAACAGTAAGTCGTTCAGAGATCATATTAATCCCGCGCAATGTGGAGAAAATGAACAATTTAATTGATTCATTCCCAGCGTAGTGGCATGACGTGTGCTCGATAGCATCACTTCACGATTTATGGACGACTACGATATTGAATATTTCAAATATTAACCTTATCTCACGCTCTAGGGCCGCGCGTTTGACTGACTATACGACTTAATTAGAATCCACTGAAATGTGATACCTTAGACGATTTATATGGGCTACTTCGTAAACTTATTTCATGGCTGTAGCAAGTTTGTTGCCAAAATTGGAACTAATCCATACTGATATTATAAATGCGAAAGCGTGTCTGTCTGTCTGTCTGCTACGCTTTCACGGCCCATCTGTTCAACCGGTTTTGATGAAATTTAGTACGGGGATAGGTTGTATCCCGGGGAAGGACATAGGCTACTTTTTATCCCGGAAAATTGAGGAATTCCCGCGGGAATCAAAAAACCTTAATCCACGCGGACGAAGTCGCGGGCATCATCTAGTTCTCTCTATTTTGACGTGCGAGTTGGACTGACATAATATTGATGTGATACGAAAGTGTGTCTATCTATCTGTCTGCTATGATTTAACGGCCCATCTTTCCAATCAATTTTTATTTCAATTATTACGGGGAAAGACATAGGATATTTTTATAGCGGTAAAATAAGGAGGTAAAGGTAAAATTAGGAATACCAAAATATTTTAACCACGCTGTCTATGTCGCGGGCATATAAATATACAAATATTTTTTCAAACATATTTTAGAAATATGACGAGGTAAATTGAAAAAATATTAGTTTTGTTGTAGTTTCTTTTTATAATATACGAGTACTATAAATATATCTAAATAATGTAAACAATATTATTCAGAACAGAAAAATCAAACCACAAAAGTTATGTTGGAAGAATGAAACACAGGAAACAAATAAATCTCAATTTCCAAGTACAGTAGTTTGTAGTAGTACTAACAACATTTGCTATGCGCAATTTGTACCAAATAGTACTGGTTCGATTCCCGAGTGAGCCATCTAGCGTGCCTGGAGGCTATTTGAATGGCCACGCAGAATTGATCATATCAACTAATAGAGGGCCTGGGAACTCGAATATATTACGTACTCCTAATAAAACTAGCTTAACTAACCGTACGTGTAAAATCGACTAGGTAAAATATTTATTTATACCTTTGGAGCTTATATTAAGTAGGTATTTATATTATTTTTCGACAGAAAATTGAGTAGAAAGTTGTAGTTCAATAGAATCTTAGGATAGGGTCACCAAATGAAAGTTATCTACATAATTTCCAAAAAAAAAACCACTACTGTCATACCCGTAGCAGGTTAGACGGAATTTATTACTTCTAAATTTTCTCTGGCCTCGTCTGGTGGGAGGCTTCGGCCGTGGCTAGTTACCACCCTACCAGTGAAGACGTACCGCCAAGCGATTTAGCGGTGCCGTGTAGAAACCGAAAGGGCTATCTTGTAATACTAAATGTAGTAAAAAAGAAAAACATCAGTCGGGCATGTCCTACGTGAGCGGCAAATGCGACAACGCAACTCGATACAGTGCGACCTGACAGTATCAAACAGTAGCTGACCCGTTTTCTAGGTGACCCTTCACGTAGTCTAGAGAAGTTTGTCGCGTCGCGTCGCTTTCGTCGCTCACCTAGGACTACGGGTCAGGTTACGTCTGCAGGGTCTCTTCCCTCAGATGACCGATCTATCACTTTACCCCATAATATTATTTATTTTGTATATAAAGAGCTATTCTAACTGATACCTATACCGAAGATCATGATCATAAAAATATAGCTATACTGTACTTACTGACCATTAATTTAAATGTTGAAACGAATACTCAAAATGTAATGTTATACTCGAAACTCAAAAAAATTACGATATTAATGAAATTGGCAGGTGTGGTGAGCTGGGTAAACGTCAGATCTGGTGGGTTGTTAAAAAACAATCACCGAGTTTATGACGGGTTCTGTACATAAAGATGGCATTATAAAGAGGAGGTAAAACTAAGCGTTTATGATGAATATTGTTGTGTTTTAATGCCAGTTACGTTTTACTTTTTTAAGGGGAAGCCATCACCAATCATTAGTTTCTTATTTAATCACTTTTTGAAGTGAAACATCTTTAGGATCATTGTGATTTGAAAATTCGATGAAACGAAAAAGCTACACCAAAAAGAGACAAACATATTCATAAAAGGATTTGGCCAGCGAGAGAATGAGATAGAATACAATTTTTAATTCATTCTCTCGTAGGCTACTTTTCTGAAGTTTCACTTGTGTTTCACCGTGTGTGAATTTCACACACACACACTTTAAAATTATCAACAGTTTCTAATCATCTAATTCTACACATTCAATGTGTTAGTCGTCGAACAGTTCAGCAAGCAAAGGGCAACGGCGAAGTTCCATACATCAATAGTATTGAGAAAAAAAATGAATATACACGTGTGAAAAAAATATATTTAGTTAAGCGTCGAATACGAAGCTCTCAGAAGCAAGAATATTTTTTTAATGAACCTAGAAAAAAAGATATTTCGTTTTAAAGTTTTGCAGGTTTTGTGATAATGTCACTTTGAAAATGTCAAAACTCCGTTAAAAAGTCACAGAATGATTGGAGATTATATGTTTACAGCTTTTTACTTTTTATTCTGAGTGCAGTCTTTATGAAAACCACGATTTATATTAGTATACAGTACCAGATGATCGCGACTTTGTCGCCGTGTATTTAGCCATATAACCACAGACCACATTTATATGTGGTCTGTGGTTCTATGGTTATCCATAGAACCACAGACCCATATAACATTAAATGGCATAAACACAGACCATCAGCGTCAGTGCTGCCATAATATTCTTTCATATATTACATTTCTGTTAGAGATTATTAGATAAAATAAAAAATAAAATGCTCTAAAGTAACAGAAAATTCACTAAAAATGGGCTATCCCATTGTTTAGGCTAACATCAATCAGATAAAATTATTACAATTTTTAAAACGATACAATTAAATCTGCCAATTTGGATTTATTCTAGCTACTAGGTAGATTATATATGAAATGGTAACACTAAACTGAAAAACGAGAGCTAATTAATCAAAAAGATTCCCTAAATATTTTATTTTTTTACCTAGGTTCAATTAATTAAGGTGAATATTTGATAAAATATAAAAAATAAGCAAATTCCTTTCGTCTTTACCTTACTTGTGTACAATCAAGATGTGATCTGTACTAATTTCGCCATTGCTCTTTCTGATCCGCCAACAGCAGTTTGGGATAACAATACTAAACAGGAAGTCTGAATAATTATGACACAGATTAAAGGCAATGGGGATTTTTCTGGGATAACTTTAAGCTGCAGCCATTAAAAAATCATCAGGCCATTCTTTTTAGTATTTCATATTATTATAATATGTACTAAGTATTTGATGCCTGCGACTTTATCGGCGTGAATTATGTTTTTTTTTTATTTCCGCGGAAACTCTTTAATTTTCCGGGTTAAAAATTAGCCTTTGTCCTTCCCCGGGATACAACCTATCTCTGTACCAAGTTTCATCAAACTAGTTTAAATAGATAGGTCGTTACAGTGTAGCAGACAGACAGACTCACTTTCGCATTTATAATCAATCAATCAAATATAAATATATAAATATTATAAATGCGAAAGTTTGGATGGATGTCTGGATGGATGTATGGATGTATGGATGTTTGTTACTCAATCACGCCCCAACGTCTGAACGGATCTGGCTGAAATTTGGCATAAGGATAGATTATAGTCTGGAATAGCACATAAGCTACTTTTTATCCCGGAAAATTGAAGAGTTCGCGGGAATCAAACAAATGTATCTGTTCAACAGATTTTGATAAAATTTGGTACAGGGATAGGTTGTATCCCGGGGAAGGACGTAGGCTACTTTTTATCCCGGAAAATTAAGGAGTTCCCGCGGGAACCAAAAAACCTCAAACCACGCGGACGAAGTCGCGGGCATTCGCTAGTATTAGTATAAATGTATGCTGGGCCTTAACACGAAACTCGTTTAAAATATCGCAGCGATGTTCGTCGCAAGTACCTCGTAAAGAGTATACCCATTCCGCCTTATTATATGACTAAATCTTTGAGATATTTGAGTTAAACCGTTAATTTCTTTGTTTTCACCGCCTTTAGGCTGCCTCTCCATCTTATAATATATTATGTGAGGAATGCTTGTGAATCCTCAACGAGTGAACTAAAATTAAATTCCAAATTTTGGAATTTATCTTTTAGGAAATATTCGTTGTTAACATAAATATCTGCCGAAGAAACTGTATATTTTTACAAAGTATGAATGTATTTACTTACTTAAACTTGCTAAAAAAAAATTCATCGCGAAAAAAAAATTCGTGTTATTCTAACGATTTAAGTTTTGTAAATCCAAGTTCCACTTTTAATAAAAGTAAGGATACTTATTTATAGTTTGTAGATACCTAGTATACCTATTACAATTATATGTATGTAAAAGAAGATAGAAAAAACATTTATTTGCAATTTAGACATTATTTGGGTTCGGTTTTAAATAAATGATTTCACAAGAGATCTCTAAATAACACACTGCTGGTAAGCTACCGAAGTAAGTGATACATTATAATTATTTTTTGTATAATTTTTAAGTATAAATATTTTATTTTGTTCAGAAAACTTACAGCTACAACAAAAATGGATAGATAATTAGATAAAATTAAAATCTAAATTAAATCTAAATTAAAAACTAAATTAAAAACTAAAAACTAATGTGTAGTTTTTAGTTTTTAATTTAGATTTAATTTAGATTTTAATTTTATCTAATTATCTATCTATTTAGACATACATCTAGACAATATTTATACATATATTACTAGCTGATGCCCGCGACTCCGTCTGCGTGGAGGTATGAAAAATAGATAGTAGCCGATTCTCAGACCTACTGAATACGCATTTTAAATTTCATAAAAATCGGTCAAGCCGTTTCGGAGGAGTATGGTAACTAACATTGTGATACGAGAATTTTATATATTAGAAAGATAAATGCTAAAGTTTGGATGGATGTATGGATGTTTGTTACTCAATCACGCCAGAACGGATGAACGGATCTGGATGAAATTAGGCACGTGGATCATGGACTTCTGCAAAATAACGCCTACTCCTATCCAAAATTCAATAGTTATATCTTAATTTATTCTACAAGGGATAGAACCTGGGATCGCGCACTTATAATATAAGCGCTCACCACTGCGCCAGAAAGGTCGTCAAATTCCGTCGTATTTACTACGGAAGAATGTTAGCGCCCATTAACTGGCTACAAGAACTAAGTTTCACTAGATACTTGCAAGACATAATCAACACGCCTCTGCCTTACATGTAAATGAGAATCTCGGCTTGAGTAGGTAGTAATCAGAGCAGTCCGTTTCTTATAATGGATAGACGCCATATTATTCAAATCAAGAGAATTCTTAACATTAATCTAGGTTAAAATAATATAAATAACTTTTTATTTAGCATAATCATTACTAGTGCGCATACAATCTGTGAATATTAAACAATTGAACTGTATATAGGTACTGTGTATAGGTTTATGTGCAGGTTTTTTGGTTCCCGCGGGAACTCTTTAATTATCGGGGATTAAAGCGCCTGTGTTATTCCAGACTATAATCTACCTCTGTGCTAAATTTAATCAAGATCCGTTTAAAGGTTCTGGCGTAATTGAGTAACAAACATCCATCCATCCATTCATACTTTCGCATAATTTTCGCATTATAATATTAGTATGTATAGAGTAAACTTGGCGCATTCAGTGCGTTCCCCACATATTTCACAGGATTTTTTGGTCTATATATTATGTCCCCATTGGATGACTGTATGGTATCTTTAGATCGGAAACGATTTAAACATTTGCCAAAAATAAAAAAACACATACACACAAAAACACAACATAAAAAGAATAAATAAAAACACCCGTATCAATTTCATACAAACCACAATTAGGTATGTCCGAGAATTCGAGTAGCAAACCTACACCCACAGTCCATTGAGTTCATTCCCTCCGTTACGCAAGCTTAAAGTTAGAATTGGATCTTAATTACTCAGGTCCAGTTACATGACGTGTGGTTAAAATTAATTTGTTGTCACCATTAAACTCTACCAGTACCCCACTGCTGGGCACAGGCCTCTGCTATCGTAGGAGAGAGGTGATTAGAGCTTTGACCCACTAGGGTGGCGGGCTGTAACGATTATTATCATGTTAGTGATAACAACAGGGACCGAGACGGCTTAACGTGCTCTCCGAGGCACGGGGGTGAAACACCGCCAACTTCCTAACTCCGGGCTAGTACTGAGAATTTCTAGTCAGAGAAACTCAATATGTGTAACTATGGCTCGACCCGGGACTCGAACCCGGGACCTCGTCGGCCGCAGTCAAACATGCTAACCACTAGATCAACGAAACGTTAAACTCTGACTGTCAATAAAAACAAAATGAATTGCACAAGTGACAAGTCAGGATTTGTTTTTGGACTAAAATTTTACCTCTTCCAAAAAGCACTTTGCTTTTTATTGATGGTCAAAGTTTGACAGCTAGTTATACTTAAGTTACTTAACTTTAACCACCTGTCATGCAACTGAGTCTTAATTGAACAAATGACTACGCTACGTAGACTGAAATTCAAATCATCTACCACACCTAATGCTTTACAAATTATGATATTAACACAAGAATAAGTCAGGTTTTGTGGTCAGACGCGTTTAACACCTTCCAGATGATATACCTTCTTAAACCACCTAAGCTAGCCGTTGTAACAGGAAGTAGGTACAAAATAGAACACAGCTTCAACATACATAGTATATTAGCTATTCAACACATCCAGATCACCTGCGGTTAATAAATTAATCCACGCCAAATAGAGACGAGGTATCTACCATTTGTATGGTAGGGTAGATCTGAATGTTACGCGAAGAGAATAAATACGATCCTGACATAAATTTATAGAGATTTGATCGGTCTTGTCCTATAAAGGTTTGTATAGAGGTGATAAAAAAAGATTCCAGGTTCCTTCAATGGCGAGGAAAGGGATAAGATTATAGTTTTAATCAGTCAATTATTCAGTTGGGAAACGATTATACGCGAACGTAATCAGAGTAACGGTGAATAATAGGTACATATTTTATTAACAAAACTTAAATTGTTAACACTGTCATTGTTTTATTCTTTGCGGTTAGACACAATTTGGCACATAATATGACCCTTTCGGTGTAGTTTTATGAATTATGGGGCTTATTGTCGAATCACTGGTCTAGATTTGTTCGGATTTAACTTGTATGTTGTGCTTACTGATGAGGTATTAAGAGGCTCCAACTACGTTTTCCACTAAATAAATCAAGCCTTCCATACAAAACTGTGTATAAATTGTTTAGGGTCTAGTGACATGCAGATGATGATAGTACATATAATAACCTGCCAGGCGGTACAGTTACTATCTAACAGGTATTGCCTACAGCGGCTATAATAATGTGAGACACTATTTAGGTTGGATAATTAGATATAGTACAATATGATTTTATCATAAAATAGTTATTGCACATAGTCAACTTTGCATTAATTAGCAGCGCTAAAGCTAGCTTAGAAAATATGTAACCCAACTGTATGATTGTCAAGCTACGTACCAAACCGATGACACGTGTCGGCTCGCGAAGATATGACTGTAGCTGTAAACGATAAAGTCCTAGACGCTTACTTTTTGTATGGAGTTGACATGTTTGATGGTTACCTTTCTGGATTGCAACGCGTCGTTCTTTTTGCTGCTATTTATTACTAGCTAGCAGATGCTCCTGCCTTTGCTCATAAACTAATTGAGCTTATTTAGACATTTTATAACAAAACTACATGATGCTTGCGACTTCCTCCGCGTGGCTTTTTCGATCCCCGCGGAATCTCCTTAATTTTCCAGAATAATAAGTGGCCTATGTCCTTCCCCAGGATACAACATAACCCTGTACCAAATTTTATCCAGATTGGTTGAACAGATGGGCCGTGAAAGCGTAGCAGATAGACAGACACACTTAAACATTTATAATCTTAGTATAGAAGTACCTATAGATTAGTATGGTTTTCAAACAAATGTGGTAGTCATATGAGTAGAAATGACGATATCACATTGAAAACCCCAACGCTAGCTGCCAGAGTCCGGAACTAGGTAGTAAGGACCCACTGGATATAGGTGGTGCATGATCACAATATATTTTTTTTTAATTAATAGATTGACGCTTTTCTACAATCAGAATAACTGCTGATGCAGCGGGCAGCCTAAGGTTGAGCGCGTTTGCCTAGAAGATGCCTATTCATTGTTGATTTCAAGATACTAATATTGTGTGGAAGTCCTACCAGAAACCAGTAGACTTCCAGCTGTGGACGCCTATCAGTTGACGAAGAAGAATAGGGGGTTTATTCCAATGCTGTTATTTTATCAATCATCTTTCGTTTTAGAATGTAGAAATCATAATTTTTTACACCTCACTAGCTCAAAAAGGAAAAACGCTTTTGATACTTACCTACAACCAGTGAGCAAAAATCGTTTTAGCTCACTCACACACACACAAAAGAGATTTGAATTTTAATCCACGGAGCATAACTAGTATTTGCACTCGCTACGCTAGTGATTCTAATAATATAAAATTCAAATTGGGCACAAAACCGAACTTCGCTCTCTTGTTAATCAAATAACTATTTCCATCAAGCAAAGTCGTACTGATGATTCACCTTGTCAATAATAAAAAAGCATTTCCTTATTATTACTCAGTAAATTGTCATCCATAATTAGTTTGCAAAAGCCTTATTTAAAGTAGCACATAATGGCTACTTAATAACACATTTTATGGGGCATTTCGACAGAAAATCATACAGCGATGACTTTTGAATTAAAGTATATCATTGTAAGTTTTAACAAGTAGGTAAAATCACTTGACAAGGATCCTTGGATGCCAACCTTCACATTTGCTCATCAAAGATATTGAAACGGCCGAATAGGCAGTTTGCGTCAATACTTATCGACGGGTATTGTTTTGCTTATTTTATTGGATTGCCTGTACCGTAGTTTCATTATCGTCAATTCGCTCAATCCAGAAGCTTCCTACGGTGTATAGTTTTACAATTACGTGTCTTGTTTTTGAAGCTATACTTAAATATTTTCTACTTCTTTGTCATACTAATATTATAAAAGCTAAAGTGTGTTTTTTTTGTTTGTCCTTTCATCACGCTGCAACTGAGCAACGGATCGACGTGATTTTTGAGTTGAGGACCTGGAGAGTGACTTCAGCTACTATTTGTTTAGGAACTTTAAATGTTCCCGTGAAAAAAAAAACACGTCAATTCCATGATCAATTTATACTCACACTAGACGAAGTCGCAGGTATCGGCTAGTGTGAATATAAATTGATCTCTGATAGAGATCAATTCCTTTTCTTCTAAGGCTACTACACCTGTAACCGCCAACGAGTAACTACAGCCATACACTTAGTTTCTCCTTAAGCTATGTATATTTTCGTAAAAATAAGACTCCAAAAAACGCCACATAAACAACAGGTAATAAAACAAATAAGTGGAACGGAAACAGAAAGATATGACAACGTGAAGAGCACAAAAAAACTGAACATAAATTTTGCCACGATGACAATGTACGTGCACCGAATTATAATAAGCAGGAAAGGATTCTGTTTTCTCCGAACCGACACCCGATGGAGAGATAAGGGGGTGACGAACACCGTTACTAGATACTTCCCTGAGAAATATTTTGTGGTACCCTAAAGGGTACATCTGATAAAACTTGGTATATAGATGTTGGAATCACGCTTTACGACACATAGTCCATACCGCGAAGTTCAGATGTAAATTTTCCGAGAATTTTGCGATTTCTATGATGTGTCATGAGACGCATAACTTTGGGATGTATTATGATGTATCACACGTTTTTGTGAGAACTAATTCCGAAAATAAAATTAAAACTATCCATTGGAGAGCGAAAGACCAAACCTTCTTTGGTCCACTTAAGGCTAATAACTATCCAATGACCAGTAACTGACCGGGACCTCCCACGTGAAGACAACAGCACTCAACACTGCGCCAGGAAGGTCACCTAAGCCCTGTGCTGACCCAGTGCTCAGTACTAGGTCTGTAAGATAAAGATGATGATGATGAAACCTGAAGTCATATTACTCAAAACCTGCATAATTATTCATACTAATATTGTAAATGCGAAAGTGTTTGTTTGTTGTTTTGTCCTTCAATCACGCCGCAACAGAGTAACAAATCGATGTAATTTTTGCATGGGTATAGTTGAGGACCTGGAGAGTGAGATAGGCAACTTTTTATTCCGGAAAATCAAAGATTTCCCGTGGAATTTAAAAAAAAATATTCCACGCGGATGAAGTCGCGGGCATCAGCTAGTCATGATAACAATCTCATGGAGTTCTTGCTGGGACAATTAATTTGGACCAATAGCGAAAGAGTGTTAGACAAACAGAGGTGAACACGATCGTCACTATCACTTTTACGTCATTAAAGCTATAACAGTCGAAATTGTAATAGCTATTTATGCAACTGTATCGTAATGAGGGTCATTTTAATTCGAGTGCTGTTTTTTGATACGAGGCTTGCCGAGTATCAAAATAGGATAGTACGAGAATTAAAATGACTAATTACGTACAGTTGCATACAAGATTTTATCTACGACAAGGACGTCTTTATAATTTTTTACTTTATAAATTAATAAAAACCAAAAGTGCCAGAACCCAGAGCCGCTAAGCTATAGGTATCCTATTTATGAAGATAACCATATCGATACAGCTACGACTCATAACGATACAGCTCCATCGATATAATATATGTAGATAAGTACTAGATGGGCCCTTTCATAGAAAAATGGCGGCGACCAACTATGAGAGCGCGCTCCTATAACCTGTCATAAGCCTGTCTTTGTCCCCGTCGTAGCGCGATCACGGTCGCTCATCGTGTAGATAATTTGTTATTAAGTTAACATCTAAAGTCTTATTAGTTTGGCACTGTATTATTTTTATTTTAAGGTAAGTGTTTCAATTCACAATTATACATTTCCAAGAAAACGTTATTTAGTCTTCCTATTTAATATTTTTATCCATTTCGCAATCATTTAATTTCCGCGGCAAACTGTATGATATTTTTTTTTTACTAACTGGCCTTACGGCTTTGGGTTCCAGCCCTAGAATAGTCCAGTCCAGTACGACAAAAAAAATGCAACCAAGGTTAGTTAATGCATAGATGGGCAGAACGGACAGTAGGCATTAATACCTTTCGAGACGCAATATGCTATTGTAATAATATGATAAAATTAGTTATTGACGTGAGTTTAATGTTTAACCAACTTCAATAAATAAAGGGTTTTTATTTATTAAAGTTGATAATTTTTATTTTGTACTAGCGAATGCCCGCGACTTCGTCTGCGTGGTTTGAGGATTTTTGATTCCCGCGGGAACTCCTTAATTTTCCGGGATAAAAAGTAGCCTTTGTGCAGACTATAATCTATCTCTGTGCCAAATTTCAGCCCGATCCGTTCAGCCGTTGGGGCGTGATTGAGTAACAAACATCCATACATCCATCCATCCAAACTTTCGCATTTATAATAATATTTATATTATATATTATATATTATTATTTTTGATTTTGATTGATTGATATTTGATGAAAAATAAATAGTTAATTCAAAATTCAGAATTTTATTATTTCGTTGAACAAAAGTTGTTCAGTACCTATTATGTACAGCTACCTACTTACAAGTGTTTATTACTTAATCGTATTTTTAAATGCACACTGTGTAAGTGATTTATCTCAAAATAACTTTTAATATTTCTTTTGATGGCAAGTAGCATACTTAGAAATGTATAAAATAAAATAATTTCAAATGAAGTATTTTTCTGTGACTCGATCCATTAGTACTCTTTCACCTCTCCCATTCCAACCCCTTTTTATTATAATAGTACTAATAATTATTTTTGAATTCTTTTAAACTGTTTTGGCTGTTATTATTTTAAATTTCAAGTTTTTTGCATTAGTAGTTACCGAATTATGCTAAGTGTGACGGACAGTCATGTCGCACCACAAGGGTTGTTTTCTTATCATTTTGGTACGCAACCCTAAAAATTACTTTATTTCTGTCAATTTTTCGACAAAATTTCAGTATCAACAATTAACAAATAATTAAATTTAAAAAACCCACGACGAACTGCAGCGCCCCATTGTGTGGACTTTGACCTTTAAATATATCTAAGAACCTTCTCACAAGCTATATATATCTTATGCAAAAAACCGCATAATAATCGGTTCAATGGTTTTCCAGGAAACTGGTAACAAAAAAGTGGTAAAAATAACAACGTCATACTAACATTTATCGTTTACCTCAGAGAGTACACTCATGTACTGTATTATTTTCGACAAGCGCATCTGTACTAATCTATGACCGAGTCATACGTTTTCAAGATGGCGCATATGTTGCAAGCAAGTTCCCGCTTTTCAGACTAGATGGCGTTGTTAAACATAAGTCCACATTCTTTGTTCGACAGGACCCGTCTATGTAAATTGAGGTCGTTGTACAGCTCCCATACAACGAACTGTATCGTTATGAGAAGCAAACACGAAAGAGGGTTCAATTCGATATAGTTGTCAAATTCGAAATTGGAACTTTTCGATGCTGGAGTAGATAAAACTATTAAAAATATATACACGGAACATGTCTTCACAGCACAAAGTCATTTATAAGCTCCTGCTTGTCTCCAGTTGAAAGCAATGCCATAATATTATAGATAACATAAGAAACAAGATAGATATCACCATCTGACCGTTTATATCAAAGAAGCAAGTAAACATCCTGTATGATTTGTAACGCTCCCGCTTGCGTGCGTGATCACGTGCTCCGGGTGAGGATACACTAATGAGCGAGTAGGGGTTTATAGCAGACTAGCTGATGCCCACGACTTCATCCGCGTGGATTGAGGTTTTTTTGGGTTCCGCGGGAACTGTTTATTTTTCCGGGTGAAAGAGTAATAAATGTATTATTTCAGACTGTAATCTATATCTGCTCCAAATTTGAATTCAAATCCTGTCAGCCGTTTAGAAATGTTTGTTACTCAATCACGCCAGAATGGCTGAACGACTAGATGAAATTTGGCACACAGAAAGACTATAGCCTGGAATAACACACAGGCTACTTTTTATACCGGAAAATTAAAGAGTTCCCGCGGGAACCGAAAAACCTCAATCCACGCGGACGAAGTCGCGGGCATTAGCTAGTATTTAGATAAAGGAAAAGGTTCATTTTAGGCCCACTCTTGTACACTCTACCATAAAAAGAGGAAAATCATGGATTGTATTAAAAATATAATAATTAAGAACAGTAAAGTAAATAACGAACAAAAAAATTAAATGTTTTTCAAGTTTTCGATACGTTTCCAAGATCGCAACCTTCAGCCATAGAGAAGGCAGTAGGCGCGAAATGTATCAAATGTCATTTCTGACAGTCACTGTCAAAATATCGTGTTTTTCTTTTGAAAACGTCAAAAAATATGAATCCGCCATTGTTACCCACTCATGTTTAGTGTTCCATAACTTTGAAAGATTTTAAATAATTTTACCACTGAAATTACGACGAATTCGTAGATTTGACCAATAAAAACTGGTCTAGGATTTTATTTTCCTTCATTTCTCTGCTTGTACAAGACTTGGCCTACGCCCCATACAAATCCGAACCGTCTCTTTTAACATAGATAGGTTGATCGAGTGACCAGTATTAAGCTCTTGTTTCATAATATAATTGCTTCTCTTAAGGAATGTAACCTCCGCATTATATCGTCGGATGTCCCCACAGGTCGAGTACGTGCCCCCGCACCCATGCAGCATTCGATTCCGCAAACAGGTGTACCGTTGTACACTATTACAGGGGTAGCTTCTCACGAGTTATGTTAGAAAGAACTTCGCCGAGCCCTTTTTTATCCACTACAATTAGTTAGCCCTTGACTGCAGTCTAATCTCTTAATGATGATGCAGTCTAAAAACCGCTACCAAAAAGTGGTAGCGGTTTAAACTGCCTGTCATCTTACTGCTTGGTTTTACTGGTAGTAACATGGGAAAACGGAAACCGGAAAGCCTAGGGAACTTCAACCCACAGCCACTATAGGATAAATTCATAACACTATAAAGACTGTGCTTCTCGTTTATTGCATAGCTCTCATGTTATCACTTTGTCAGGACTTACTACTTACTTATAGTTTACACACAAAAATATTATTTTGGGATGATCTTTCAACTGGTTATATTTTTTTTTGGAACTGTGCAGCTGTAATGTTTATAATATTTAGCACCGTGAGAAGCAATCTTAAAATATGATGGGAATCGCCTTTGTTTTGTAAACAATAGAACTACAAGTCCTTGCGTATCACTAGATAGATATGATTTGTGAAAATTGGACCTAAAAGCTTACCTATGTTTTGTAACTTTGCTGTGCTTTTGTGATTTACTGCGATGAAAGAAATCTCGAATCTTGATGAATTTGACGACCTCCCCGGCGCAGTATACAGCGCTGTTGTCTCAACGTGGGAGGTCCCGGGTTCGATTCCCGGCAGAGTCAATTCGGGAATTTATAATTTCTGAGTTTTCTCTGGTCTAGTCTGGTGGGAGGATTCGGCCGTGGCTAGTTACGACCCTACCGGCAAATACGTACCGACAAGCGATTTAGCGTTCCGGTACAATGCCGTGTAGAAGTCGACTAGGGGTATGGGTTTAATATAACTGCCATACCCAAATAGGTGGGTGGACGAGAAAGGCGGAGGACCGTGTGTGGTGGCGCGCTCTCCAAAAGGCCTATGTCCAGCAGTGGACGAATACAGGCTGATGGATGGATGGATGACCCAAATAGGTTAGCTCGCTACCATTTTAGACTCCATCATCACTTATGGTGAGATCGCAGTCAAGGGCTAACTTGTAGTGGAATAAAAAAACAGGACTGATTTTACACTTAGTATTGCTCGCTATAATTAATTACTAAATTAATTACCTTTTCATCTATAATTCTAATAAATTCATAAGTGCGTCTTTTTGTAACCGATTTGCACTAAGTCTCGATTTTAGCGAAATCTGGTACAAAGACAGGCTTGCATTCCGAAACGTTACCACAGAGTACGTACAGAGGGGAAGCTTCATACAAACGACTCGCGGCGACTTCACCCATACATAGCGCAACGATGTGTGCGTGAGCTCTCACCGACACATTCACCGACACGCCGTCTGGGTACGCGACGCCTCAGTCCGGGTACGAACGTAAGGGCTGACGATCGAGCGTATAATCTAATTTTGAATTAAAAATAAAACTATTAGATTTATTTATGTAAATAGTGTTGTTTCAACAAAAATGCCGAATATTTGCACAGTTTGCTTGAAAAGTTCCAAAGACAATAAGGATGTTTCCTATTTTTCATACCCGAGAGATAAAGAGAAGTAAGTACCTTTCTAACCTTGTTAACGATTTTCTCGGAAACCAATGAACCTATTTTTATGATTTTTCGATTAAAATCGATATTTAGGACTGTCTGGGGTTACAAAACAGGATACTGGTACCAAAGTTTAAAAAAATCAGCGCCATTTTCAAATTCTTTGTTAATTAACCGATTTCGTTCAAAATCGATTTTTAAAACCCCCTGTGGTTACAAAACAGGAAACTGGTACCAAAGTTTAAAAAAATCAGCGCCATTTTGAAATTCTTTGTTAATTAACCGATTTCGTTCAAAATCGATATCTGAGAATCCCTGGGGTTATAAAACAGGAAACTGGTACCAAAATTTTAAAAAATCAGCGCCATTTTGAAATTCTTTGTTATTTGACCGATTTCGTTTAAAATCGATATCTGAGAATCCCTGGTATTATAAAACAGGAAACTGGTACCACAGTTTTAAAAAAAATCAGCGCCATTTTGAAATTCTTTGTTCATTAACCGATTTCGTTCAAAATCGATATTTAGGACTCCCTGGGGTTACAAAACAGGAAACTGGTACCAAAGTTTAAAAAAATCAGCGCCATTTTGAAATTCTTTGTTAATTAACCGATTTCGTTCAAAATCGATATTTAGGACTCCCTGGGATTACAAAACAGGAAACTGGTACCAAAGTTTAAAAAAAAAACAGCGCCATTTTGAAATTCTTTGTTAATTAACCGATTTCGTTCAAAATCGATATTTAGGACTCCCAGGGATTACAAAACAGGAAACTGGTACCAAAGTTTAAAAAAATCAGCGCCATTTTGAAATTCTTTATTAATTAACCGATTTCGTTCAAAATCGATATTTAGGACTCCCTGGGGTTACAAAACAGGAAACTGGTACCAAAGTTTAAAAAAATCAGCGCCATTTTGAAATTCTTTGTTAATTAACCGATTTCGTTCAAAATCGATATTTAGGACTCCCTGGGATTACAAAACAGGAAACTGGTACCAAAGTTTAAAAAAAAAACAGCGCCATTTTGAAATTCTTTGTTAATTAACCGATTTCGTTCAAAATCGATATTTAGGACTCCCAGGGATTACAAAACAGGAAACTGGTACCAAAGTTTAAAAAAATCAGCGCCATTTTGAAATTCTTTGTTAATTAACCGATTTCGTTCAAAATCGATATTTAGGACTCCCTGGGATTACAAAACAGGAAACTGGTACCAAAGTTTAAAAAAAAAAACAGCGCCATTTTGAAATTCTTGGTTAATTAACCGATTTCGTTCAAAATCGATATTTAGGACTCCCAGGGATTACAAAACAGGAAACTGGTACCAAAGTTTAAAAAAATCAGCGCCATTTTGAAATTCTTTATTAATTAACCGATTTCGTTCAAAATCGATATTTAGGACTCCCAGGGATTACAAAACAGGAAACTGGTACCAAAGTTTAAAAAAATCAGCGCCATTTTGAAATTCTTTATTAATTAACCGATTTCGTTCAAAATCGATATTTAGGACTCCCTGGGATTACAAAACAGGAAACTGGTACCAAAGTTTAAAAAAAAAACAGCGCCATTTTGAAATTCTTGGTTAATTAACCGATTTCGTTCAAAATCGATATTTAGGACTCCCAGGGATTACAAAACAGGAAACTGGTACCAAAGTTTAAAAAAATCAGCGCCATTTTGAAATTCTTTATTAATTAACCGATTTCGTTCAAAATCGATATTTAGGACTCCCAGGGATTACAAAACAGGAAACTGGTACCAAAGTTTAAAAAAATCAGCGCCATTTTGAAATTCTTTATTAATTAACCGATTTCGTTCAAAATCGATATTTAGGACTCCCTGGGGTTACAAAACAGGAAACTGGTACCAAAGTGAAAAAAAAAACAGCGCCGCAAAACTAATTTTGCGATAGTAAATGACGGTGCCATCTATTAACATTATTGTGAAGTTATGTTAAAAATACTGATGTTCATTAAAAAAGAAATAATTTCGTTTCTTTATAATATTTGTCTAATTTAAGTATTTATTGTTCAATTTCAGGATATAACTGTAATTATACATTATATAACTATATTATAATATTTTTATTTTTTCCTTAAATTGTTGACATGCATCAGGTGACAACCCTAGCAGAATAGGTATACATTTTCGACTTTGTTAGGAAGCTTCCCCTCTGGTCGGATATATACTCGTGTGACGTTACATACAACGTTACGTTACGTACAACATTAAGTTGAAAAGGTTAGTTCATACTAAGGTAATCCGATCTGAGGGCAAAAATTGTTACATATTATTTTCACAATAACCATATTTTACGTTTAAGGTACCAGACTCATACAGAACTGCTTACGATAAATTCCCAGTGCGCGACCGTAATTTATATAAAAGGTGTTCTTATTTTAAAACTCACTATTTCGGGTGCGCGGGCGCATTGTGAAACATGGCGGAGCTCGCGCATAAATTGCGAACAAAAATTTTTTCTTCAAAATTTTAAACTCGGAGTCGTTTTACGAAAAACGAAAAAGGTTTTAGTGAAAGCTTAGTATTTATTTGGTATTGTAACAAATTTTATTATATCGCTAAATTGTATCAGACTTTTTAGGGTTCCGTAGTAAATTAAGGACTGACTGCTACAAATGTATGTAAACATTTTTTTTTAATTTATAGACTAGCGCTTGGCTGCAATCAGACTTGCTTGCAAGTGGTGATGCAGCCTAAGGCGGAGCCGGAGCCGGAGGCGGATTCACTCTTGATTTGAAGATACCAATATTATAAGCGGATGGAAAAACGGAAGCCGGAAGGGCGTTCCATATCCTAGAGGTTCGAATTAGAAACGAGGAACACGAAAAGCGAGAGTCGAAAAGAAGTTAGTGTATTTAAAAACAATATTTTCTTACCATTTCAACTAACTGATCCACATGGTCGGCATGCCATCCATACTAATATTATAAAATATGCGAAAGCTTGTCTGTCCGTCTGTCTGTCTGTTTGGCTAATCTTCTCAACTGATTTTGATGAAAGATAAAGTACAGAGATACGTTGTAACACGGGGAAGGATGTAGGCTACTTTTAACATCGGAAAATTAAGGAATTTCCGCGGGAATACAAAAATCTTAATCCACGCGGACGAAGTCGCGGGCATCATCTTGTATTGTTTACTACACAAGATGCTATAGTGTTTAAATAAATTAAAATTATTTTTTTATTTTAGTTCATATGTACTTACTATACAGTGTATGATATTTTGTTCTGCACTCTATCTGCAGTGTCTATCAGATCTTCACCTTTCTGATAGTATAACATTTGTGAAAAAAAAATTGTCAAAACCGTTCCTTCTTTGACCGAGTTATGGAGTGAAATTGAGCGAAACTTTCATGACCTATGCCGAAGACAGAATGACAGACAGACAAAAACTAAAAATTATTGATAATATGCCCAGTTTTATGCTCTGGCTTTGGACTTCTACCTCTAGGTTTAATATAAAGAAAAATGGTTTAAAAAAGTACAGGATTTATGTATGTTTAGATAAGCTGTATTTGTATTATAGTAGATTCTCAGGCGTCGCATTCATGACTTTGTATTCGCCCGTATAATACGAGCATAATTTATCACCCTTAATATACTATAAAGTACACTAGCTCCCTCGCCCTAGCTTCGCTCGAGTAGACACTTATCAACCCATTGCCGGCTCACAACAGAGCACGAGTCTCCTCTATGAATGAGAAGGTTATGGCCATTGTCCACCACACTGGCCAAGTGCGGATTGGAAGACTTCACACGTCTTCGAGGATATTTTGAGGAAACCTGCACACCTGAGAGTTCTTCATTATCTCAGGTGTGCAGGTTTCCTCAAAATGTTTTCCATCACCGTTTGAAGTAATTGATATTTACTTTCTTAAAACGCAAATAACTTCGAAAAGTTGCATGCCCAGGGATCGAACCCGCGATCAAAAGGCTATCATCACTTTCGGGTGGAAATTATTTCTTTTCTCTCTCTATCCCTCTCTAAATTGCAAGTTTGGGACCGGACAGGAGAAAACGTTCATGCGGAATGTCCGCCTGAGGAAAACGACGTTTTGTTTTATCGCGCTTGTGTGTGCATCTCCAAAATATAAAATTGAATTAAGTATAATGTCTTGTACAAATAATTTTGTCTGTTCTTACTCTAAATCCAAGAATATGGCATAAGACCTTTTCAAATAGGTACTAACCACCAAGATTCAGATTCAGATGAGTTACTGAAAGATTGATAACACAAACAAACTCACAAACTTTACTTCTTTACAATATTAATGTAGATTAAAACCGTTGACCGCTATAAGCGCGGCCACGGGCAAAAACTAGTGCAATAACACTTCTTACGATCATTAAGAGTAATCGACAACGTGTGTGGTCCAGCAAAAACCATAAAGCAGCGTTAGTCCATGTTATTAAATTCAGTTGACACACGGTGTACGAGTTTGTGCCTACTGAGGTAGCCGTGTTAATTCCCCTTAAGTAAGGGCTAGTTTATAAGAATAAGAGCTAATGCCCGCGACATTGTCCGCGTGGATTGAGGTTTTTAGGTTCCCGCGGGAACTCCCTAGTTTTCCGGGACAAATAGCCTATGTGCTATTCAAGACTATAATCTATGTCTGTGCCAAATTTCAGCCAGATCCGTTCAGCCGTTGGGGCGTGATTGATTAACAAACATCCATACATCCATCCAAACCTTCGCATATAATATTAGTATTCAACTACAAGTTAGCCCTTGACTGCGATCTCATCTGATGGTAAGATAATGCAGTCTAAGATAGTAGCGGGATAACCTGTTATTGATATGGCAGTTATATTAAACCCATACTCCTTGTCGTTTTTGTTCACGGCATCGTACCGAGACGCTAAATCGCTAAGCGATACATCTGTTCCGGTAGGATGGTAACTAGCCACGGCCGAAGCCACTCACCAGACCAGAACAGGGAAAATTCGCTAAAAGAAGTAGGTATAGCTTAATATCATTAAGTTAAGACGAATTAAAATTCATTAACGTATTAGACGAATGAGTATGCGGTTGAATATTCAAATATTAAGAAAGAATTATTGAATACTGCTGATGCCCGCGACTTCGTCCACGTGGTTTAAGTTTTTTTGATTACCGCGGGAACTCTTTAATGTTCCGGGATAAAAAATAGCCTCTCTAGGTCCTCAACTATACTCATGCCAAAAATTACATCGATCCGGAACGGAGCACCGTTGCGGCGTGATTGAAGGACAAACCAACAAACAAACACACTTTCGCATTTATATGTGAGTGATATCGCGAGCAAAAGCTATTGAAAAAAATATGTTTGAACGCGTAGCATGAACGTTACTTTAGTCAGTGCACCGTATTTGATTGTACAATATTATTAAAGGGTAGGTGTAAACTGTTTGATGTTCACTGCCAGTACTCATTAGTAGGCTATGTGAAATCAAATAAGAAGAAATCTTAGCGGGGTTTGGGTAGATACTTTCCCAATGAAAAAATTTTGGAGTTTACCTCCTTAAGAAACGATTTTCATAAAACCCAGGGTATGAAAATTTATGGGGAGTAAAATCAAACTTTCTCCGTTGCGTTATTTACTTTATGTTTACACGTAACAACACTTTTCGTTCGTAAGTACACACAAAACGCTAACACACATTTTTTAAAATAATTTATCTATATCATAGAATAATTCTCAAACTCGAGTGACGAGTGGCCTAGTGGCTACAACGCATGTTAGTCGATTGCAATTGTTAAGCAACGTTGACCCTAGTCGATAACTGGATGGATGATCGAATTTGGTAGTCCTAATTTGGCCTTTTCGATTCCTGCGTGCCTCCGGTCCGTCCCGTCCGGGCCGTCGGTCTCGGCCTGGACCCATTATAATATGATAAACTAGATGATTCCCGCGACTTCGTCCGCGTGGACCAAATTTTTTCGATTCCCGCGGCAACTCTTAAATTTTCCAGGATAAAAAGTAGCCTATGTCCTTCCCCGGGATACAACCTACCCCTGTTCCAAATTTCATTAAAATCGTTTGAACAGATAAATTTTTTGATTCCCACGGGAACCTTTGAATTTTCCGGAATAAAAAGTAGCCTATGTCCTTCCCCGGGATACAACCTATCCCTGTACCAAATTTCATCAAAATCGGTTGAACAGATGGGCCGTGAAAGCGTAGCAGACAGACAGACAGACAGACACACTTTCGCATTTATAATATTATAGTATGGATAGTATGGAAGTATGGATGTAAATGGGTTACGACACTCAGAGAGAGATAGTACCTATTATTAGCTTTTGAATCGTCGAGTTCCTTAAACCTCCGGGTTCGCAATGCCATTCCAGTCCGAAATAATAAAAAGATGTCGCCCGATAATAATAGATATAGATAGAGAATTTGATAGAATAGGCATGACGACAGTAACCAAGAATCAATGAAATTATGAATTTATCTAATGAAATAGGATTCATGGATTATAAAAAACGTATTTATTTTTCAATTTCGAGTGAGATTGCTATTTATTTTGATAAAATAAAACTATAAAATACAGCAATCCGCCATATTGCATAAAACACAAAGAAGCGAATGACGTCACAATTGTTTGTTTTCGAGCTTTGAAAATCACACTATTGCTTACTGCACACTGCACAGAGTACATTGGTAATAGCAATAGTGACGTCACAACGACGCCATGACACCGCCGAACGTTTTGGCGTGAATTTTAAAATTTAAATTTCAAGTGCTAATTTTATCTACCAAACTTTATTTTTCTGCTGAAATAAGATATTTTTTCGAAATAGTAGATACTTCCGAACATAATCTGACCATTTTTCAAAATCAGTCATCATTGCTATTATATTATTATCCCGAAAAAGTTAAAGCTACCAAAGATTTAGAAGATTTTCTTTTGAATTTCTTGCAAACGAAGTCACTTGCAGAAGCTAGTAGTTTATCAAAGGCCAACCGGAAACTTTTTGCGGACCGTTCATCCGTCGGCATCCTTTGCTAAATCATTAGTGAAGGAAAATTGTTAGCCTATAACTCTAATTAGGGATTGAAGTATAAAAAGTTCTATTAATCGGAACTTCAAAGGCGACCCTTGAGGTCAGTTTTGATAAAATCAATTGGTAGTTGGTACTAATTGACGTTAAATACTCATAAATGCCTCGTTGACTACCTCGACTGCCTCGTTGGTCTAGTGGTTAGCATAGTTGACTGTGGATCACGAGGTCCTGGGTTCGATTCCCGGTCGGGCATAAAAGTTAGGTATTGGGTTTTTCAATTAAGAAATTCTCAGTGCCAGCCCGGAGTTGGAAGTTGGCGGTGTTTCACCCCCGTGCCTCGGAGAGCACGTTAAGCCGTCGGTCCCGGTTATTATCACTAATATGATAATAATCGTTAAAGCCCGCCAACCCGCATTGGAGCAGCGTGGTGGGTCTAAGCTCTTATTCCCGCTCTCCTATGAGAGTGGAGGCCTGTGCAGTTAATAGGCTGTAGTGATGATGATGATGACTCATAAATAGCCGACATGTAAAGAAAAATTGCATAAAATATAAATTATACGGTCCAACTCACTCTTGCCTTGTTCCTAAAGGTTTTTTAGAACCTAATAGTTTATTGCGATAGGAATGGCATTCCGAACATATGGTAGATTAATTTGACGATTTAAAAGCATTTGTTTTGAATAAAAAACATTAAATTTTAATAGAATTGTCTTCTCTACAGATCTGCAACTACATCCATGCAAAAAATCACATCGATCCATTGCTCTGTTGCAGCTCGATTGAAGGTCAATCTAACAAACCACCACCACAAACTCATTTTCACATTTAAAATATTAATAAGATCTGAAATTACTTATTTTCACAAAGGTAAACTAAAAGGTTACAGGTAAACTTAAACAAAGTTACAATATTTTATTTTTTTCGGTCTTAAACTATCAAAAATATCATTAGTTAAGTATCACAAATTACAATACAGCTAAAAATCCAAAATAATATCTTCATTCTACAATAGAAAGCGTTACATATCCACAATATTTTGCCCTAGTAGGCTTTGTGGGAACCTCCAAAGTTTCACTTATAAGGTAATAATATCGCATTCGCTGAGAGTAATAGCTGATAGGATGATGAGCGTGGTGGACATTTACTGACAATAACACTAACTCAGATGTGATTGTTTCATTGTGAGACCGAACAGTTTCACGTCACTCCATATAGAGACCGACATGGTGGACTCCGACTTAATTAGGTTCGGCCCAGTGTGGCTCTGAATCCAGCGACTTATTAGTTTTATCATTAAAATATTTCATTGTATAAAAGAAAGACTAATACTTACAAAAGACATTATTACATAATTACATGCAAATGGTGACCTTATCACTTAAGTGATCTCTGCCAGGCAATCTACACGAATGACTTACTTTCGCAAGCGCAGAAGTGTTTCCAGTTTGTGTTCTAGAGTCGCAGGGACGACCTCCCTAACGTAGTGTTAAGCGCTGTTGTCATAACGTGGAAGGTACCGGGTTCGATTCCCGACAGCTGTCAATTTGAGAATTTATGATTTCAGATTTTTTGCTGGTCTGATTATCACCCTACCTGCAAAGATGTGCGATTTAGCGTTACAGTACAATGCAGTGTAGAAACAGACTAGGGGTATATAACTACAAAACTTCTAACAGGGGTAGTGCAGTTATATTAAACTAAGCTAAGTAAGCCCACTAAGTACCATATTCTTAGACTACATCATCACTTACCATCAGTTGAGATCACAGTCTAGTCACTTTCACAGTCTGGAATTTAAAAAAAGTCTGCGGCATGTGGAAGTCCCTACTAGACCCCTATTTCGGACAGTGGGCACACTACCCTCACTTTAAGGCGTATTTTTTTAATACTGTTGACATTTTTGTTTTAGAATTATAATCCTAATTTTAGGGAAGTCAAGGTACATAAAGGTACATAAGGTGACATAAATCTGTAATTTTGTGGTTAACACAGTGGACATCTACTGGTTGTCGACGATGACGATTATAACTTATACTTTCAAGCAATATCACAATATTTTTAGCGATATAAATTAAAACATATAATTAGAGAAGTAAAGGCAAATTCGCAACCAGCTGAGTAGAGGATTGTAGCATATGATACGACATCTCAGAAAGGGTCAATTAAATGAAATCATAAGGTTACAATTACAAAATTAAACCGTTTATTCTGACATTATTATTAGCTGGTAGGTAGGTTTTTACAAAATACTCTCGATAATCTATCTTTATGAAATTCGTATGGATTTATAAAGTTATATCACTTTTATAATCTTTCTAATAGATATGCATAACAGTAATATCTCTATAAATCAATTAAATATCAGTTTAAAAATAATTAATAGTTATCAAGCACCGCTTTACCGTATCCCCCGTTCTAATCTCAAGTAAACAAAATGGCGGCGGCCGACTCGCACAGCAAACACAGACCACATGACAATCACAAACTATACCTTAACACGGATAGCACGCAACACAGAGCACCAATGTGGCATAGATTAATTATGTCGCGTTACACATAGTAGGTTTTTAACTCTGTAATTCTCCAAAATTAACTGCTATTATAAGAACTCCTGTAGATGTGAATTATAGGAACCTCTAAGAAAGAAGACAAATAAACTAATTAAAGCCTACCACAGTCGCAACATTATTTTTTGCACATCGTGCTTTTCATGGCCCATATATAAAAGAGTGAATTATATTAATATTATTGCTTCGAACTTAAATTGAGTTTGCACTAGAATTTCCACTAAAAGTGGACTGACGGCTTAACGTGCTCTTCGAAGCATGGGATTGAAAGACCTCTAACTTCCTAACTGAGACTGAGTACTGATAATTTCTAGTCAGAAAACCCTAATAATTATTTCACGACCCGGTACTCGAATCCGGGACTTCGTCGGCCGCAGTCGAACAGGCTAACCACTAGACCAACGAAGCAGTTACTGACCTTAGTGTGTTTTCGTCTTTAAAAACCCAAATCCACGCGCACGAAGTCTCGAACTTTAACCTACCTCTAGTCTACCGTGTAAACACGGCCCATTTTCGTCAAGGTATGTACGAGTAGATCGTCTTATTACAGCCCAGCATCACCATATTACGTCATACAAACCCAGCGTGTTACATCAACACTATTAATTACATCTTCCCTTATCACCACATCTGACACATACCCGCTCCCGTTCATCAGATAAAGAATTATACACATAAAATATTTTAAACGGATTTGTCTGGTTATCTGTTCATATCGGTAACATTTCTTGTCTTATCCACTATATTTTTTATAGATAAGTACTAAGTTGTTACCTTGACTGTGGTCTTACCTGGGATGATTTAATCTAAGACGGAAACGGCCTATAAGAGAGAGGTATTGCCCCAACGAGGAATCGAACACTCACTTATAAGACCACTGCCACCAGGAAAGTCGTTATAATCATAAAAAATACTTTATCTATAATAATATTATAAAGCTGAAGAGTTTGTGTGTTTGAACGCGCTAATCTCAGGAACTATTGGACCGATTTCAAAAATTCTTTCACCGTTGGATATGTACGTGATCCCTGAGTGCTTTATGCTATAATATATTAATCACGGGCGAAGCCGGGGCGGACCGTTAGTAATTAATAAAATCAGAAGTATTAGGGTATTTGACATTTACTAGTTAAATCAGCATCTTTCTTTCAAACGTCAAAACGCTTGGCTTAATATGGAATTTTGTATGAAATGCTGAATTATGGCGGCATTAAAGTTCAAAACACTTCTTTACATAGATAGTTTAAAATGGTTTTTCAACAAGCAACTAACAGAGAACGTGGATATTACAACTTTTGGGAGATCCTCTATTTAACAATCACTAAAAATGATTTACTTGACTAGTAGTAGTCAAATACCCAAATGAAAATATATGTAATACCCGTAACTACTAAGATCATAACAACTTTTACTCGGCATAGTATGAGTTCAATGAAAATATTAATAAATAGTAACCAAAGTCGCGAGAAAAAGCGCGTCCATCACTCAGCAGCTTTTGTATGATATCAGATAACATTTAAGATGCGATCCCTTGACAGAATTTATCTACATCGTTAAGTGTGATCCATACCGTTCCGATGTCAAAAGAGCCTTACGTCCGCGGGCACCGCCCATTTCACCTAAAGAGTTTAATATCAAGGATTCACTTTATTGGATACATCTTTAAAAAACAGCGAGGTGCGAGTCAACTAACCTACCGAGGGTTCCGTAGCTTGAAAACCGTTTTTTATCATGACTATGAAGAACTAGATGACGTCCGCGTGGATAGGGGTTTTCGCAGCCACTAGAACTCCATAATTTCACGGGAAGAAAATAATTCCATGACTTGCCCAGATATGCAACCTATTTAAGTGACCTATTTCATCTAAATTGATTGAAAAGATGGGAAGTGAAGGCGTAGCAGACAGACAGATAGTCACACTTTCGTGTTTACAGTTTTATAATGTATTTTTGAAAAAACTTTCATTTGTTTCGTTAAGATTGGGCAAGCAAATCAAAATTTTAATTATATAGTTATGATTAGCACTTAGTAGTAATTAGTACTACATTTACTGTAAACAGGTTTCTTCCTGTATCCATTTTCGTACGGAACCCTGAAAATACGTGTACAACAAGATTATGCGCATTTTGATGAAGCGAAATGCTTAATGATTTTCAATTTAAAATTATAATGTTGCAAGTAAAAAGTTGTTATATTTCAAGACAAATAGGTATTGACAGACGAACGGGAAACGTAGATTTTTTTTATTTTAAAAGGTCGTTTGTAGGTAAGGACGTGTGGTTTACAGAAAAGTTAAAATGTTTCTTAATTAACAATTAATTTATTTCAATTTATGTATTTTAATTATTAAAGTAAAAGTTATTATAACTCGACGGAATAGGGGTATGGGTTTAATATAACTGCCATGCCCCTAACAGGTTATCTCGCTGCCATCTTAGACTGCATCATCACTTACCATCAGGTGAGATCGCAGTCAAGGGCTAACTTGTAGTGGATAAAAAAAAAAGAAAAAAATAATATATATATTATATTTTATAGCTTGTCATATAGTGTGGGATTTTATCGAATAAGCCCCTTATAAGTCCCTAGAGCACCGAAGAGACGTTAGTTCTCTTTGTGTGTTCTATCATCTCTACAACGGGTGCTCTGAAGTTATTTAATCTAATACTACCTTCCGTGTTCTCCAGTCGCACCCTTCGTCACGGAAACAAATTTCATCATCACCACCTGGATACCTGGTTTTCTTCCACCTCCCGTTATTCCAAGTCATTTCTGCCACGTACCTGAAAATTATGGAACCAGCTTCCATCCTCTGTGTTCCTTCATGATTATAATATGGGGCTCTTCAAAGGGCAGATAAACCAATATCTCAAAAGCCAGAAAAGCATTGGCAGTTCCTATGGTGCTGCAAATGTTCCTGGGCGGCGGTAATCACTTAACATCAGGTGACACGCCTGCTCGTTTGCTCGCTATATACCTATATTTTAACTATAAATTATGATTGTAATATTAATATATTTCGTTAAAAACCTCTGTCATTCAGATTTGATGATTTTAGCCAATCCTAAAAGTGTATTTTATAGTCATGAAGAACTCACTCAAGTGAAAATTCACGCAGTTCTCCTTAAAACATACATAGGCACATAACATATACGTAACATAACACATAACATACATAATATTTTATTTGACAAGCTTTCGTCTAAGTGGATTTTAGTATTTATGTTAAATCCCGTGAGTAACCTAAATCTCAAAAAGTCTCTAACATGTCTCAAGCATGTTAAATATCTCAGTGCTAAAGTATATCTGCAGGCCGAGGGGGAGGTTTTTTACGAATTCGATCGCGTAATAAGTACAATTTATATGGAATTGATCGAGCTTCAGCTTGCAAACGCGTGACAATTCCATGATAATCGTAGTTACTGCGCGATCAAATGGAAAGAAAATCTCCCACTAAGTAAAACTCTGACTTTTGGAGAATTGGAGGCGTAAATACGTATAAGGTAGAAGGATGGATGCTGAATGGAGGTTTTAAATAAAACAAACAAGCAAAGCGCAACACAACAAAAAATATGTTTTGTCTTTGATGGACGACTTTTGAAAAATGTACACCCACGCAAACTCATATCGAGTGATGAAACGATGTGCCCCGTACATTGAACCCGAAATCAATTAATACGCAAAAAACTTTCGCACGGGCATTCATTTATCATCTTACATACGTCTTAGGGCTCATTTTTTTCGAGAAAAAAAGATACATTTTGACAAGTTAACGATAGCAGCGCAAATTCTGATTAAAATTGACCGTGTCTACCTCTTTTTTATGGCGTCAATTTTATCGTGAAACTGGGTTAAATTTTTTAAATAATTATTGAGCGTGTTCGAAAGAGGTAATTATTTCAGACCTACCACTATAATGGTTTTACGTAACCGGATGCCATGGGAGAAAAATCAATCTTTTAAAATGCCGATCTGACGAACCCAACTCAATGACAGGGGCCATACTGCCAACTCTTAAAGCAATACTTAAGCAATATTACTCTAAATTATAGCTCGATTTCACGTACCTTGACGTTACTAAAATTAGGACTATAATTATTCTAAAACACAAAAGTCAGGCACAAGTCATCAAGCACTTGAAAATTCCATACAAATCGTAGTTAACTTTCCCACTAGGTCCCCTGCTTATTACGAGCTTATTACGAGACAGGTACAAAACTTAATTGTTTTTTTGGTTGGTCTTTCAATCACGCCGCAAAAGAACAACGGATCGGCTTGATTTTTTGCATGGGCATAGTTTAGCGTTGACCCTGGAGCGTGATATAGGCTACTTTTCATCCAGAGGAGTACCCGTGGGAATTTAAAAAAATCTTATTCCACGCGGACGAAGTCGCGGGCATCAGATAGTTAAATTATATTTTTAGGGATAGAGTGTATCTAGATATGTAATTGATTATTCCAGTTAAATTTTTTTTTTCATGTTGTGACGTCATACAATTATGCGACTGCTACAATATCTTGCAACTTAATCGTAGAAAATAATAAGAACTTCAATTTGGTACTATCGCTTACATAACTATCAACTATCAAGTATCAACCAAAATCTGCAGGTCGCAGATAAAAACTTAGGACTGTACAAGAAATTGGCATTTTAATACACAATATAAAACACTAAAAAGCAAAACGCTATCACCAATATATCGTCGGAGAATGTTATCTCGAAACTTGACACTCGGGTCTTCGAACAATAAAATTCAAATTGGAATCCCATATAAATATCGGAGCGAAAAATCGGCGCACGCGTCCCTCACGACTTGGCGATTTTGAATTCTTCGGGTCGTGCAGTATTTTTTAAGAAAGTTCAATAAGAAGACCTAAAAAATATATGATGTAGGTACGTCTTAGTGCCTAAACTGAATCATGGAACGATTAGTGCCCGTTTTAACCTTAAATATAACGCCACACAAGCCCCGACATAAGACTTGTCACCTATTTAGGTTTACCCGTTGTCCTAGATGAGCGAGAGAAGCGACGCCACGCGATGCGACGCCACAGAAAATGTCAGACGTTGTCACGTAGATACGAATGCTGTCTATGGCGTCGCGTCGCTTCTGTTACTCACCTAGGACAGCGGGTTAGCCTAAATATGGGACAACTATTATGTCGGGGCTTGGGTGGCGTTATATTTTGAGTTAAAACGGGCACAAATACCTAAAGTGCTGTATGCCTTCTCTGAATTTTAACATTGCAAATACGATTGATCGACGTGAGAGCTCACCACGCCAAGCTTCAAAGTGAAATGAACCCTAACTGTATTGGTTTAGAGCTCATTTCATCATTTCGTGTATTTATTCACAGCCAGCGCTCCAAACGCTGAATTTGTGACTTTAAAGCAAGAGCTTTTGGGTCCATTTTACTTTGGCGCTTGGCTTGGTAGCTCTCACGTCGATCAATCGTGTTAAAACTCAGAGTAGCCTAAGCGTACTGGAATGGCGACCTTGCACTGGAAAGCCCAGCGTTGGCAGACCCCCTACTCGGGGGACGAGTCGCAGGGAGCCGCTGGATGGGCAGGCGCGGTCCGAAGGGGGGGGTCACAGGGGACATGACCCCCCCCAAAATCTAAGGTCAAATTGAAAAATCTCAAAAATTTGCCAAATAATAAAAGGAAATTTCTAGCTATCCCCTAACAGTAATAAATTTAGTTTGCTGACATCTAGTGGTGTTTTTATGAACTACGTACGATGGCCAAAATAACTTGGAAATGACTTATAGTCCAGAAACAAGGAACCGAACTACAGTGCTCCCAACCCAAAGTGATAATGCGCATAGAAATCTTCGTCACTGTTCGGCAACGGTCGTATTCCCCGAGCGTCGGAAGACGATATGTATATAACGTAGGGAAGGTTGGAGAATGTGGGCGTTCTTCGTATCTCGGCTCTTCATCCATCGTATATTCGGGAAATAAGACTCGGTATACACTCAATAGGTTTTAATCAAATTAATTAATTCACTTCACAATCTAAATATGCACACGCGACTCGGATGAATATGGATTACTTTTGGAACGCGGCGAAGTCGGACGTAGGTTGGCTACACGTGTTTCCTCCACCGTGTCTGTCCAAAAAGTGCGTTGACAGCTCGTCGTTCGCTTATCCTAACCTCGAATGACAGCGACAACTGTCAGCTGTCAACCTCAGTGTTGCCCACCCTCGCATCCGAATACGCCCAAATCGATTAAGATTTGACGTTCCGTTTTCCAATCTCCGACACGGCCATCTTGACACGTCACACGTCCCTGTGTGATGCCCCTGGAAAAGAGAAAACATTCTGCAACATCTCGAGTTCTTAGCTCGGCCCATCCTGATTATTGTTTAGTTAAAGAATCGGGTTTGTTACGTAATAAACCACACACTAACGGTTAACATCAAGTTTATTTCAATTACATCATACTATCACGTCACATAAATCATGAAAGCACCTCCCTCATCAGTGAACAGATCATCATAGCAGGGCATAATATCTCAAACGTTAATCAGCGCAAAATATGTCGTTGCTATCACTTATATCGAGCGATAGCAACTCATGCCACCTCCATCGAGTGACGATAACCTTGCCACCTCCATCGAGTGACGATAACCTTGCCACCTCCATCGAGTGACGATAACCTTGCCACCTCCATCGAGTGACGATAACCATGTCACCTCCCTCGAGTGACTCTTAGACTGCTTATTGCCTCCAACGACCAATAAAACGAACACATCACCTAAATCGAGCGATACGTTCCATTACCAGCTAAGTAATGATACCAATTACTGTTCACTAATCAGGAAGAATGCACCACTAAATTAACCTCATCATTCAGTTAAGCTAGGGTCATTGGAATCTACATCTTCTATATCACTACAATCAGAAATATTATCATTGCTAGGCATTTTTCTTAAACGATCATGAGCGTACTTATAGGTACGCTTTGAATCTATGGCCTTTAGAATGTACCTATCGTTTGCCAATACTTCGATAACTTTAAACGGTCCCTTAAATTTAGGATCGAGCTTCATTTGATTTCGCTCCTCATTCTTTAGTAGGACGTAATCACCCAAGGAAAAAGGAACAATTTTAGCCTTCATCCTGTCGAATCGAGTCTTGTCATAGTCAGAATTCTTTTCGATGTTAGTCACCGCGTTCGATCTCAACTCCTCCAAGTCAGGGTCCTGTTCTAAGTCATCAGCTAACATAACTTCCAGAGGTCTGCTAACCTTACCTATCAGTAGTTCTAACGGACTTGATTTCGTTACGCGATTCATCGAGCAATTTAGAGCTAACTGCACATCGGGAAGAGCATCCTGCCAAGAGCCTTGTGAAGTTTCGATCGCAGTGAGCATATTTTTAAGAGTCGACATGACTCGTTCAACTTGGCCGTTGGCTCGCGAACTACCGGTTGCGATCAAATGCAACTTAATATTAACTGAATTACAGTAGTCACGAAAGTCTTGACTTGCAAAGCAACGACCCTGATCTGCTATAATTCGTGATGGAGCACCGAATAAACCAACACTGTGCTTCACTGCTTTAATGCTGCAGCTGGTAGTATCTATTTTGCGAGTGTGATGCAAAAGGACGTACTTTGTAAATGCGTCTATTAAGACGAATACGTACTCCTTTGCATCACTTGCGCCACTAAGTTTGCCAGTGGCATCTATATGGACAGTGTGCCAAGGAACTGCTACCTTGGGTATGGGGTGTAACTCCGCTTAAACTTTACCCGAGTTTGATTTGGAAACCTTACAAGTTACGCAATTTTCCACGAATTTTCTCACAAATTTGGACATATTCTCAAACCAATAAAAGTCGTACATCTTTTCAAGCGTCTTTTCCCAACCCAAATGTACCAGCCCTTCATGCACACTATGAACAATAGACCAACGCAGTGATCTAGGAACTACAGGTAAGCAACGAGTTTTTCCATTACGCTGTATTTTGCGATATAGTGTACCAGAACGCAATTCATAGGTTTTAGCAACATCTTCATTAAGGTTCCCATCAGTAAGATCACCAATCAACTTCATTATATCGCTATCACGCTGTTGTTCAGCAAGAAGCCAGTTTTTGGTGATCGCAGTAGCATGTACCTGCTTAGGTTCCACCTTTTCGAAAATTTTCTCGGGGTTCGGGGATAGCGGGTTGCGTGAGAAAAAGTCAGCGTGAGCCATACGCTTTCCTTCTCTATATACTACGTCAAAATCAAAACTCTGAAGGAATGCCCACCACCTATGGACTCTCGGGGTAAGATCGAGTTTCTTACGAGCGGATTTCAAGGAGCTACAGTCTGTAACGACGACAAACTTACGACCGTGCAGAAAATGCCTGAAATGTTTCACTGCATTCACGACTGCAAGAGTTTCCAACTCGTAAGAGTGGTACTTTGACTCTGCGGACGTGGTGCGACGACTATAATAAGCTACTACGTGTGGCACACTTTCGACCTTCTGAATCAACACGCCACCGTAGCCAATTGCACTGGCATCTGTGTGAAGTTCTGTTTCACGATCGGGATCAAAAATGGACAAGACAGGTTCATTTGTCAAAACTGACACTATTTGGCGCCTAATGGCCTCATGTTCGGGCTGCCAGTCAAGCTTGCCGTTCCCAGCAGTCAGAGAATATAAAGGTGCCATCACTTGTGAAAATTTAGGCACAAACTGCCTGAAATACGAGGCTAAGCCAATAAATTGGCGTAACTGAGTGACAGTTTCTGGCGGCGGTAGGGCGGTTAGAGCTTCGATTTTCTTAGGGTTAGGCCTAATTTGACCCTGAAACACTTCGAACCCGAGATATTCCACTCTTTGCTTCAAAAACGAACATTTTTTGGCATTAAGTGAAAAACCTCTGTCGGTGAGGACCTGAAGAACCACCTTCAGTCGTTCAAGTGCCTCTTTTGGATGGTTCGCAATAATTAGGACGTCATCCATATAGACGACTACATATGTGCTTGTCAGACTACCTAAAGCTTTTACGACAGCGCGTTGAAAGACCGAAGGCGCATTTCGCAGGCCAAATGGCATGGCCAAATACTCGTATTGACCATCGGGTGTTATGAATGATGTGCACTCAATAGAGTCTGGATGAATCGGGATTTGATTAAAGCCTGACGCCATATCTAAAATTGAAAAGAACCGTGCACCCTGTAATCTGGCGATCTGGTCGGAGATGAGGGGAAGAGGAAACCTATCCGGCACTGTATTATCGTTGAGCTCACGATAGTCGACACACATTCGGTCGCTCCCGTCCTTCTTCTTTACCAGAAGGATAGGACTGGCGAATGGTGATGAGCTGGGTCGGATGATATTCGCTTCAAGCAGTTCATTTATTTTATCGCGCACTACACTACGCTCTATTGGGCTCACCCTATAAGGTCGTCGGTACACAGTCTTATTAGGGTCTTTCAGACGTATAGTCATTGGTTCAGTGTCAGCACGCGTAGTTGGTACTCCAGTAGTAAAAAAGTTTTTAAAAGATTTCAAGAGCTCTATCAATTCACTTCTAAATTCTGGGGGTACGTCAGTGTCTAGCGAATTAAAGTCAATATGCGATTTTGATTCGCAAACGTTAACAATGTTGGGGCGATAAAAAGTCATTTTGTCACATGTCATATGTACGGCTATACCTAATGTCAGTACTTCACGTCCAATCATGATGTCATAATGTAAATGGTGATCAGGTAAGACATGAAAAACAACCTCTATCGGGATATCATTAATTTCAATCTGCGATGCAATTTGTAACCTACTGCTAATAGTGTTTTTGCCTATACCAGACATTACAACAACATTATTAAAACGTTTTCCATGAAATTTACAAGCTATAGACTCTTTCATTAATGAGCACTCAGCGCCAGAATCGTAAGTAAAATTAAACTGCTCACCAGCATGTCGAAGCATCCCCTCAGGCGTGTTGACGGTGCACACGTTAACTCGCTTCTCTTGCGATGGCCCGGCCACACTGCTGGTGTTGTCCTCCTTATTGCCCCGCCGTGGACAGTTTTTCGCATAGTGGCCTGTGGCACTGCAGCTGAAACAGGTAACAGAAGCAGCAGAAAAAGTCTTCCTAGGCGTGACATCAGAGACTGGTGACTTTGGTTTCGCGTCTTGACTCTTCACTCCGATTCTTGAGCGGCATTGTACTACTTTGTGACCCGCTCTGCCACAATTGTAGCACTTTGCAGCAGGGGTATCAGGAGCAAAACGAGATCTTTTCGGATCATGGTTGTGATCATGTGGGTAGGATGATTTCCGTTTCAAAAATGAGGTAGCTTTGAGTTCTTGTTGCAGACGGTTCCTGGTAGTAATATTTTCTGTGAAGGAGAGTCGCTGCACCCGAGGCTCAAATTGAGAAATATGCGCTAGGATAGTGGATACAGCAATTTGTTCAACGGAGAGATTTTTCCACTTTGACATAATAGATGACATCAATGTGGCTGCGTAAGAGGCTAAGCATTCATTCTCTTTTGGTCTACCGTTATTTAAATTAATCAAAAATGCAGCAGAAGTTTCAGCACTCTCATACCTGGCAGTAAACAAATCCTTGAAGTTGGTCCAGGTCATTCCATGGAATGAAACTTGCGACAGCCACGCCGAAGCTTGTCCTTTAAGCGCACGACTCAAGGCCATCATGAGCGAAGCGCCTTGCAACTCTGGATTCATGATGCACATGTCCGCGGTTGTAATCCATGCGCGAGCATCCACGTTGTCTTTGTCTGGGTTGAATTCAGGTAGCCGGATATCCTTGCTAGTAGACGGCGCTTTCATTGCCTCGATTAATGCCATAAAGTTGCGGTTTTGCTGTTCTATGAGTAAGCGCCATTTTGTATCTTCGGTACCACGTAGTTCGCGTCGATTTTCTTCTCGGTTGCATCCCGCTTCTGATAACGTAGGGAAGGTTGGAGAATGTGGGCGTTCTTCGTATCTCGGCTCTTCATCCATCGTATATTCGGGAAATAAGACTCGGTATACACTCAATAGGTTTTAATCAAATTAATTAATTCACTTCACAATCTAAATATGCACACGCGACTCGGATGAATATGGATTACTTTTGGAACGCGGCGAAGTCGGACGTAGGTTGGCTACACGTGTTTCCTCCACCGTGTCTGTCCAAAAAGTGCGTTGACAGCTCGTCGTTCGCTTATCCTAACCTCGAATGACAGCGACAACTGTCAGCTGTCAACCTCAGTGTTGCCCACCCTCGCATCCGAATACGCCCAAATCGATTAAGATTTGACGTTCCGTTTTCCAATCTCCGACATATATTTTATATAGAGTGGTTAAGTGCATTTTCTTCATGCATAATTTAGTAGAATTATGTGTTTTGTGCTAAAAGAGATAAATATTGATTTATCAGTAACGAAATTTGATTCGATAATTCCATGTAAGTAAATAGCGAGGATAACCACACGATTGCGAATATGCTACAATCTAAACATTCACCCGGAAATAGTACCAGACGTCTCAAATATTATCACCCGATTCGCAAATGTAAAAAGATGACTTCCATTTGTTTTATAGGTGATGTATAAAATAAAATTGTGTCTTGTGCAATAATGTTTATTTTATTCCAGATACCTATTTTTAGGGTTCCGCAGCCAAATTTGGCAAAAACGGAACCCTTATAGATTCGTCATGTATGTCTGTCTGTCTGTCCGTCCGTATGTCACAGCCAATTTTTTCCGAAACTATAAGAACTATACTGTTGAAACTTGGTAAGTAGATGTATTCTGTGAACCGCATTAAGATTTTCTTACAAAAATAGAAAAAAAACAATAAATTTTGGGGGCATATTAGAACTTAAACTCAAAAATGTTTTTTTCATCTAACCCATACGTGTGGGTTATCTATGGATAGGTCTTCAAAAATGATATTGAGGTTTGTAATATAATTTTTTTCTAAACTGAATAGTTTGCGCGAGAGACACTTCCAAAGTGGTAAAATGTGTCCCCCCCCCCCCCTGTAACTTCTAAAATAAGGGAATGATATAACCAAAAAAAATATTTGGTGTACATTATCATGCAGACTTCCACCGAAAATTGGTTTGAACGAGATCTAGTAAGTAGTTTTTTTAATAATTTAAAACTTACTACATGTTTGTACGGAACCCTTGGTGCGCGAGTCCGACTCGCACTTGGCCGGTTTTTTATTAGTGTAGTGAGTGACCCCCTCCAAAATTTCTGGCTGCGACCGCGCCTGTGGATGGGGGCGGCGCAAGACTGCAGCATCTGGAAATTCTTGCAAGAGACCTATGTCCAGCTGTGAACGTCTATAGGTTGATAACGCCGACGACATTCTCTAAAATTTTCGGATTGTTAATGAAAAACTTTCCGAATACACGCAGTCTACCTTACCAGTTTAACTACTATCGGTACTGCGACGTACATGGCCTTCCCACTGTCATTAATTCAGCTTGTTGGGATATATCGGTATCATATTATCACAGAATAGGTAATATAACACGTAATGTATCATACTCGCCCTTATTAAAAGGCTTAATTTACCTACAATTATACAATCTAAGTTACTGACTCATATTTGCGTATGCAACACAAGGAAAACAGCCGTCGCCCCTTGCCTGTTGACTCGGCTGCATACTCCACGCGTGTCAAGTACTAAGCAAACGTTTGTCTTGAAAGCGAAACGACAAACAGTGTGTTGGTTTAACCCGAATAAGGAGTCGTGAAAGCTTGCTCAAAGTTTAGAAGGTGACTGTGCTTGGCTGTACCTACAACTCCAGTGGGGTCGGCCGTTGTGACGTAATGTGAATCTTTTTTACTCGACTGTACAGCAAATATGGGGAAATGAGTTTAATAAATAATTGTTCTACTATCTTAAGGAACAAAGCCCGAACTATAAGCTTGCAGGGACACACAGGTTCTACATGTAGACGGTTTAAGATATAATTAATTCGTGACGTTGATGGGTGAATTTCCCAACAGCAAAATGTATGCGGCATGGATGAAATCGGTAGTGCAGAACGTTACTATACAGTTCTAATATTTTTTTCTAGGTAGAAGAGGTAGTTACCTATGTGCGTAGCAATAAATATTTCTTGATTAAGCTTTCAGTTTTTTTTTTTAAATAGTTAAGCTCCGAATTTTTCATTTCGGTGGCTGTCACTGCAATATATTTCTGTGTAATTTTCCTCATAAAACAAAAAATATTAGTTACTAAGGTTTATGGCTACCTTTATTTTAATCATGAATAGTGATAGCATAATTCCATAGTATTTTTTTAATAATATCTACCCAGTTTAATAACAGGAGAGTAAAAATGCATGTGTCCCAGAAATTTCTTTAATTTCGGTGACAAAAAGTTTATCAAGTATATTTTTGCTTTAAAACAACTCTAGCTCCCCCCGCGTGGGCTTAAGACTTACGCATTAGTGGCCTCTAGGTGTTGATCGTGGGAGGACGTGCGCCACTTGCCTGCGTGTTCCCGCAAAAAACGAAAGTATGTCACATCGGTGACATGGAACACATTTCTTTTCATTTCCGTGTATAGGTATAACTTTTCTTGCAATAAGTTAGTAAACTTATTTGAGTATTCATGAATGGGCTAATGGTACTACGTTTATTTGTGTAGTATTCCTTACATCCTATAATAAATAGTTTTCTCGTAATACTAATTCTTTTCCTTGATTTTAGTTTCCGTGTTTTCATTTCGGTTGATTTGGTGGCCTAAACTGGCCACCGAAATGACAAAATACTCACCGAAATGATAAAAATTCTCATTTCGGTGAGTTTTTATCATTTCGGCGTATAATTGTTTCATTTCGGTGGATCTTTTTATCATTTCGGTTGATTATTATTTCATTTCGGTGAAAATCCAAGCTAGGAGGTGAATATTTCACAATCTTTGAATCATCATCATCATCATCAGCCGACAGACGTCCACTGCTGGACATAGGCCTCTTGCAAGGATTTCCACACGCTGTGATCTTGCGCCGCCTGGATCCAGCGGCTCCCTGCGACTCGTCTGATTTAGTCCGTCCAGGTCCACCAAGTTGGGGGTCTGCCAACGCTGCGCTTCCCAGTGCGAGGTCGCCATTCCAGCACTTTGGGGAGCAGCATTGCTCTCTCCATCGCCCGTTGAGTGACCCTGAGCTTTCTTATGAGGCCCATAGTTAGCGACCAGTCTCGCATCCATAGGTTATCACTGGCAAAACGCACTGTTCGAAGACTTTGGTCTTCAAGCACTGAGGAATCTTGGACGAGAAGACATCTCGAAGCTTCCCGAACGCTGCCCAGCCGAGTTGGATTCGGCAGCCCACCTCTTTCTTGAAATTGGACCTACCTAACTGGACCGTATGTCCCAGGTATATAAACCCGTCTACAATTTCGAGTGCAGAGCTCTCGACGATTACTGGGTGGAGCGGAACATGAGCATTAGACATGATTTTTTGTCTTACTCATGTCCATTTCAAGGCCCGCCTGTTGTGAAAATCTACTGAGGTCATTGAGCATTGTATTAAGGTCTTCCAGAGTCTTGGCCATGATGACTATATCATCGGCAAACCGAAGGTGAGTGATGTACTCGCTATTGACGTTGATGCCAAATCCGTTCCAATCCAGAAGCTTAAAGACGTCTTCCAACGCGGTGGTGAAGAGTTTCGGGGAGATCCCCCTGTCGCACTCCCTGCTGCATTTGGATTGGCCTCGTAGTCTGGTCCTGTATACGAACTGACATTGTGGCGTTTTCGTACAAACACTTCAGCACTTGGATATACCGGTAATCTATCCGGAATCTCTGCAGCAACCTTAATACAGCCCAAGTTTCCACCAAATCGAAGGCTTTCTCATAGTCCACAAACGCTAAGCATAGTGGCCGGTTATACTCTTCCGTCTTCTGTATAATCTGCCGCAGCGTGTGAAATGTGAATGTGGTCTATGGTACTAAAGCCTTTTCAGACTACGGCTTGTTCGGGAGGCTGGAAGTCGTCGAACCTTCGAGCGAGACGATCCGTAATGACTCTCGAGAAAACTTATAGACATGGCTCAGCAGTGAGATGGGTCTATAATTCTTCAGCAACGTACTGTCACCCTTTTTGAAGAACAGAACCACCACGCTCCTGTGCCATGCCTGTGGCGTTATGCCCTCGTGAATGACGGAATTGAACAATCGCTGAAGGACCTTAAGTATCGGTTTTCCACCCGCTTTCAGGAGTTGTGCTGTGATTTCATCCTCACCTGGGGCCTTGTTGTTTTTAAGTTGCTTGAGAGCCATACTAATCTCGTAAAGGCTGACGTCCAGGTTATCTTCGGTATAGTGTCGGGTCAATTTGGCTCTGGGATTTCTAGCCAAATCGTCAACAGGCGTTGTGGTGTATCACTGTCCATAGAACTTCTCCACCTCTCCCAAGATCTCGGGTTTGGAAGAAATGAGACTACCATCATCAGTTATAAGTCGCGTCAGCTGGCTCTGTCCGATAGACAGATCTCTTGTGAATACTTTGAAGCCCTTGTTACGCTCGATGGTACTTTTGATGTATTCGATGTTAAAATTTCGCAAGTCATGCATTTGCTCTTTACAAATCTGCCTATTAATCTGCCGGTAGGCCGACGCGTCCGCTGTAGACTGTAGTCCCATCTCTGCTCTCTCATCCATGAGCTTGAGAGTGTGGTCTGAAAACTTTTTGGTTCTTTTCGAACGGTGGGTCTTAAAGAACTTTGACCCTATCGTCTGGACAGTTTCCACCATCTTTGAATACATTTTTCTAATGTGTTTCCATGGCCTGTACTTTTGTGCGATTTATTGTAAATTCACCCTGAAATTTCGCAGAACATCTAGGTAACTAGACTAATATTATTAATCAGGCTTGATAATAATAAATATACCAAACTTTTTAAAGATGCTAAGACATGCAGCAATTTAGGTAAAGTGTAAGGTTGAGTTAGGTAAGTCTTTGCTCAGTAGGAAGTAATATTTAAAAGCCTGCTTGTATTCGTTTTCGGTGGATTTTAATTTCGGTGGATAGGTTTTTTCATTTCGGTGGCTAGTTTTTTCATATCGGTGAACGAATTTTTCATTTCAGTGGTATCACAAATTCAAACACGATTTCTCATTAGTTTATTAGGTATATTTTGATGGCATTAAATAAGAGCATGAAGAATATCAAGACGTACAATAAACTACTGTTTAAATTTGAGAAAACTTTATAATACGAAAGTTCACCGAAATGAAACAAAAAAACGCCTTTGTTGAAATTGACCCTGATATACTTTTAACAAGTGCTTTTGAATAGTCGAGTGAATGGTTCGGAATGTGTTCCTACCGAGAAGAACCAGCAAGAAACTCGGTGGTTGCTCTTTTGAAAAAATAATTTAAAATTACATCAATGTGTAGATATGTCATCGTAAGATTGCAAAAATCGTAAGATTGTAATCTAACTAGCAAAATTGTAAACTGTCGACAGATTTCAATTTAACAGAATATTTTTCGGTAGATTGTAATCTGTTAGGTATATTAACCCGATAAAACCTACTACTACTACCACTACCTGATTATTTATGTCGAATTCTAACCTAACCTACAAAAAAGAGATTCAATTATATAATCTGCTTCCCGATTGTGTAAGGAAATCGTCATCATAATAGTCTGTCAAACGTGTAATTCGACCGTGTAATGACTGCCTCGTTGGTCTAGTGGTTAGCATGTTTGACTGCGGCTGACGAGGTCCCGGTTTCGAGTCCCGGGTCGGGCCATAATAAGTGTTGGGTTTTTCTGACTAGAAATTCTCAGCACTAGCCTGGAGTTAGGAAGTTGGCGGTGTTTAACCCCCGTGCCTCACGTCAGAGCACGTTCAGCCGTCGGTCCCGGTTATTAGCACTAACATGATAATAGTCGTTAAAGCCCGCCAACCCGCATTGGAGCAGCGTGGTGGGTCTAAGCTGTAATTCCCTCTCTCCTATGAGAGAGGAGGCCTGTGCCCAGCAGTGGGACGTTAATGGGCTGTAGTGGTGGTGGTGGTGGTAATTCGACCTGTATGAGGAGTTCATAGATGCCTGCACTTCAAAAAGCATGTATGAACTCTTTATAGTATTATAACTCAAATAGAAGAATCAGGTAATAATCAGCAAGGTATTCCAACAGAGTTGTTAAAGCAGAGCCTATTCATTATAATGTTAATGAGTGGCGTCAATTAATGAGGTGCGCGTAACTGGTACGCTGATGTTCCGATAGCCTGTTTTGGACTAGCTCCTACAGTCCTAGGCATTAAGCTTCACTCAGACGATAGATTTTTCCGGCTTTGTTACCAGTTTTTGGGTTTCATACCAAAATGGAAGAAGTCTGAGTTTATCCGTCTGTACGTCACACATGTTTATGATAAACTAAGATTCAGATTAATGAATCCATACTCATTATTATAAATACATATACGTAAGTGTGTCTGTCTATCTGTTCGTCTGTCTGCTACGCTTTCACCGCCCGTCTATTCCGCCGATTTTGATTAAATTTGGTACAGGTATAGGTTGTATCCCGCGGAAAGACATAGACCACTTTTTATTCCCTTTTACCCTTACCATTGTCTAGCCCTGGGGTACCCATTTAGCTTGCATGCTAGAAACAGACGTAGGATAATATTTAGTGCCTCAAAATGAATTAGTTCCCACAGTATTCAAAAAAACCTCAACGAAGTCGCGGTATATGCTTGAAATATAAATATTCATAAGGCCCGTGTGAGGCTCGCTTAGATCGCGTGCGCGCGGTATAACAATTAAATAGCGTTCTTTATATGGCGCTGTGAAATACCGTTGTCGCTCCCCACACCGCGCATCTAACGTATGCCCTGCCACTGCTTGTTATACTAGCTATCTGAGGTATTTTATTGATGCTGACCAAATTCCACGCGTTTTACCTCGTCTCGTTACCTTCAACATATTATGGATCAACATTTTATTTAAAAAAAAATTGTAACAACGACTAGGTAATTATTCAACCTAAACACCCCAGTGGCGATCTTGACGACCTCCCTGGCGCAGTGGTGAGTGCTGTAAGAGGGAGGTCCAAGGTTCGATCCCTGGCAAAGTCTATTTGGAAATTTATTTCCCGGTACGCCTTTCCCGGTAAGGGGCCACGCCCTAAAATAGAAAATTTAGAAATTATAAATTCCCGAATTGACCCTGCTGGGGTCGAACCCAGGACCTCCCACGTTAAAACAACAGCGCTCTGCGCCGCCATTTTATACTAGATGATGCCCGTGACTTCGTCCGCGTGGATATTTAGGTGTTTTGATTCCCGCGGAAATTCTCTTTCATTTTCCGGGATAAAAAGTCCTAGGCCTAAGCCTATGTCCTTCCACGGGATACAACCTATCCCTGTACCAAATTTCATCAAAATCGGTTAAACTGGTGAGCCGTGAAAGCGTAGCAGACAGACAGATAGACAGACAGACTGACAGGCAGACATGCAGACGGACAAACAGACAGACAGACAGACACACTTTCGCATTTATAATATTAGTATGCATGCTAAAGTGTAAAGGAATTAATCTTAACAAAACCCTTTTGGGATCACACACCGATACGGGGCGGCTATCTCGACAATAAACCCCGCCGCCGACGCTCGATAGCGACGTGCCAATAATGCACTTAAAACGCCCAATTTGCCCTGCTTAAATTATTTACACGCTACCACACGTATGATAAATATTGTTATTTAGATTCTGATGCTGTCCGGAAGCACACGACCATCTTAGGCTAAAACACAATCACGCGTTTTATAGACAAGTATAAATTACAAATTTAAAACAACCCCCGACATAATATGGAAGTAACAGATTAAGAAAAAAGCTGATGACTTTCAGACGGATGAACAGATTTTCATGAAACATGGCTAAGAACACTCGGGATGAATCTATGACACAAAAAAACTAAACTAAAATCGGTTAATCCGTTTAGACGCAACGATACCACAGACAGATACACAACAGACACGTTAGACTTATAACACCCCTCTCTTTTTGCGTCGGGCGTTAATAGCTATTTATGCAACTGTATCGTAATGAGGGTCATTTTAATTCGAGTGCTGTTCGAGAATTAAAATGACTAATTACGTACAGTTGCATACAAGATTTTATCTACGACAAGGACGTCTTTATAATTATTTACTTTATAAATTAATAAATACCAAAAGTGCCAGAACCCAGAGCCGCTAAGCTATAGGTATCCTATTTATGAAGATAACCATATCGATACAGCTACGACTCATAACGATACAGCTCCCATACAACGAACTGTATCGTTATTATGAGAAGCAAACACGAAAGAGGGTTCAATTCGATATAGTTGTCAAATTCGAAATTGGAACTTTTCGATGCTGGAGTAGATAAAAAATCTTTAGAGTTACCAATCGTCATGATCACGGGCGCTACTTAATGTGTTATTAAACGAGGCCTGCGACTTCGTCCGCGTTTATTATGATTTTTTGATTCCCGTGGGAACTCATTAATTCTTTCGGAATATAAAATAGCCTATGAGGCTATGTCGTTCTCCAGGATGCAACATATCGCTGTACCAATTTGTGTCAAAGTATTTGAAAAGGGTGGGCCGTGAAAGCGTAGCAGACTGATAGACTGATAGACAGACACATTTATAATAACCAAGCAGGTAAGGATAACATCCATACTAATATCATACTAATATTATAAATGGGAAAGTCACTTTGTTTTTTGGTTTGTTGGTTTGTCCTTTTGGCATGGGTATAGTTGAGGACCTGGAGAGTGACATGGGCTACTTTTTATCCCGGAAAATTAAGAAGTTCCCGCGGGAATAACAAAAAACTTAAACCACGCGGACGAAGTCGCGGGCATCAGCTAGTTTGAATATGAGGGCAATTTCGAAAACTTGGGTATTGTGAACCTGTCAAAATTAGTATACTAATAGCCATGATGAAAAATCTTATTTATTAGATACAAGGTATATCCTTCAATCCTTCCAGCCTTCAATTCCTGCAAGATTCTTCCAGAAAAAGGTCCACACGTCCTAACGCAGTAAGAACTAAGAGGCATCCAAACAAAAACATTTAATAAGGAATCCCAGAAGCTGTTAGAGGGGTCATTTTTAACCCGACCCTCGAGAGGGCAGATCCGAGATAATTCGAATTGATAGTCTTAGTGTGCATTTGCAATTCAGATAACTCACCGCAAAAAAGCACTGTTAAGCGATCTTAAGCTCACCACTCTTATCTTAATGTTAACACTTTGTTTGAACGCGTAAATTTGAAACAAGACCTGAGATAACTTTAAGGTTCCATCTCTTAAATGTTGGAATTAATTTCTGTAACCTTTGTTTTATCAATGGCTAAATATCACGCAGATTACGGCAAAAAGCATTAATTTACAACAAAGAAGTGTTATTATAACTAGTTGTTTAAGCCTTCACTTTACACCGATATAATAATATAGTAGTGTTTTTTTACTACAAGTTAGCCCTTGACTGCGATATTAACAGCTGATGTTGTGTTGATGTAGTTTAACATGGTAGCGGATTAAAGGTACGGTACCCACCTAAGGTTTTTTTATTACAAGATAGTGTTACGTTTGACGAAGAGAAGTAGGAAATTCTTAATTTGGCATTAAAAGACAGAATTTTGTATTGAAAATTCGACCAGTTTCTTCCGTCATATCCCTGTTACCCTGCGGCTTTGCTTTGTCTACACTCCTCTATAGATATATGTTCTTTCCTCCTTATAGACAGTGATAATCTTACTAATATTATAAATGCGAAAGTTTGGATGGATTGATATATGGATGTATGGATGTTTGTTACTTAATCACGCGCCAACGGCTGTATGGATCTGGCTGAAATTTGGCACAGAGATAGATTATAGTCTGGAATAGCACATAGGCTACATCCATCTAATCCTTAATGATAAGGGTGTATTGGAATACGCAACGGTTGTCTATTTACACTTAGGCCACAGTCTAAATAACAATGGATCATCGTTAAATCACTGTCAAGTTGTCTATCATACATTAAAGTATGTATTCACTTGACGTAAAAATAAAAATTGGAGGTAGTCAAAATGTCCAAATTAAGCGAACATAATAATATGGGTAGGACTTAATACATCTTGGCGGACTAAATCTGGCCGCATTAGGCTGATTTCACATTGCACTAAGAACCGCCGGCTAAAGCCGCACATACCGAACAATACTGAAATGACAAGGTAGGGTCAAGGTACTTATGCGAACTGGTGAACTTTGATGGTCATTTCTTTCAGTCTCTCAACATCATCATCACTACAGCCCATTAACGTCCCACTGCTGGGCACAGGCCTCCTCTCTCATAGGAGAGAGGGAATTAGAGCTTAGACCCACCACGCTGCTCCAATGCGGGTTGGCGGGCTTTAACGACTATTATCATGTTAGTGATAATAACCGGGACCGACGGCTTAACGTGCTCTCCGAGGCACGGGGGTGAAACACCGCCAATTTCCAACTCCGGGCTGGCACTGAGAATTTCTTAATTGAAAAACCCAATACCTAACTTTTTATGCCCGACCGGGAATCGAACCCAGGACCTCGTGATCCGTAGTCGACTATGCTAACCACTAGACCAACGAGGCAGTTCAGTCAGTCTCTTAGATCTCTTAATTATCTTAGAAACACAATGATTAATTAATAAAACGCCTATTCAAATGAGTATCACTTGCGAGGTAAGCCAAACTTCAATTTCGATTCTCGCTTTTCATATCAGGTACCCGTTGGAGTTAAATACGCTTCTAATAGTGGTATCATTTTTCAAACAAGGTTTAACAAATATAATAGCTTATTTTTAAGACTGAACACTCTGCAACACAGAATGAATATGGACCCATCTGTCCATCTGGCTGGAGGAAAATAGTTCCTCTTCTTTCTACAACCCTCAAACCTTTTAAAAATCCTACTTGCTGAGTGTATGGCTTATGCGGATCATACCGTGTATGCGATCATCTTTATATCAACCCCAATTAGGGCAAAGAAAATGCAAACCACAGGTTTCGGTAGCGTCTTCTCAATTAGTACTTTCCAATGCATACCGATCGCCGGTACGCGGTATACGTTCGCTATATTTGGTCGGTACGGCTTCACATAGCTAAAGATTTATCTTCAGATTTATTGATAGTCGTTTCATAATGGATTGCATAATAAATTATTATGAATCATATAAGAGGAGAAGCGTTTATACTACTTATTACAGGTACTTGTAATTTCTACTTACCTAAATCATTGAATCTTGTAATCATTAAAGATAAGCTTCTTCTTCTTCTGTTCTTTTTATGGCTTTTTCTAGTATAAGCACAGAATACATAATTGTACAGGTATAAACTTGAAAACACATTACTTATGGACGAAAATATTAGAAGCGTCCGTCCATAGCGTTGTAAGTCCGCACGATACACTTTTATACAGGACAGGACATAACTTTGTTTCCCTCTGAGACGGACGTTTAACGAAGATGTTTTGGGTTGTGGTTTTCCCGAAACCATAACTAATGCGCAGCTGCACTAGGCAAAACCTAATCGAGCCATTCATAACTAGCTATCTGCATACATCGTAGATGTTTTAACGTTTAAGCTATCGTGAGTGACATTTACTATAATCATAATATTATAATGTAACCAGTTGTTGATTCAATAGTCGTCACAAGAAGCTAGTTGTATCATTTTGCGATAAAACTGTGAGTTAAAAATTGGTAACATAATACGTATAAACGTATGCGTGTTTAAAACCGTACATCATAATATTATCTTGAGATTCATTTCAAGAACCTTAACGCCAGTATACTGTACTTCTTTAATAAATCAATTGAAGGTGCGGTGCCTTTGCGCATCTATTTAAAAGAAAGTAAATCGCAATATTCTAACTTTCATTGTTCCCTACCATTTTGGAAAGTAATAAAATATTGAATTCGCCTATTTTTATGATTATCTTTCCTTTTAAATCACTCACTGAGATTTATTTCGAATGTTATTATTATAAACGAGAAAGTGTATGTCTTTCTGCTATATTTCACAGTCCGCTAGGTTCTACCTATAACTTAGGCACTCTATTTCCCCACAAAAAAGTGAAGAAATTTAAAAAACACGGCGGCCAATCTCCTCAGAGATTAGCCCATGCAGGAGATAGATAAAATGCACGAATGGGCAAACAAAAATTCCCCTTAGTTCCCTTACTCTCATAGTCCGATGGGACGGCAACCAAACACAACCAGTGAAAGATCAAGTGTAGCCTTACCGGGAACTCCACCGCCAGCTTCCTTACTCCGTGCAAGTACAATACTATTACCTATTATGTGCTAGTACTGAAAATTTCTTGACAGGAAAATCAAATACCTTAATGTTTTAGGCCCGATCTGGGAACCGAACTTCGCCATCCGCAGTGGGACATAATATTCTAACCACTACACCAACACAGACCTTTTAGAATAAACCAAGTTTAGTTAGAGTATGTACCTATCATATTTTCAGGTATGATATGGCTTGAATGCAGGAACCTCTATTTTAATTTACTTACACTGAACAGTCGGAAATAGTCAGTGAGGTCGTCAAAATTTATTACCCAATCGACTTAATAATAACAAACCTTTATTTGGCTCTATATTACCAACTCCTTATTAAAATGCGTGGGCATAAAAAGGTTCAGCGGCGTTCTGAAATCCACTCACGTAAGTTCTTTTTGACGGAAAACCTATTAAATTTTATGAGTGTTTTCCATACCTGTCTTGCTCCAATTTTTTTTGTTTGCCCGGTATGTTCAATTCCGAGTTCAGTGTGTTTGTAAAATCAACTAGAAGTGACATGGAAGACGGAAATATAAACGGAATAACAATCGCGAATGTATGTCTGTATGTCTATCTACTAGCTTTTTTGCAGCTTATCCAATGGCACAAAAAAGCTTGAAGACGGGTACGTCAGGATACGATTGAATTTTAGGTCGTGTTTTGTCACTGGTATACCAGTGAATGAAAATTTCGGATCTGGATGAAAATTTGGTAGATTATAGTCTGGAATAACACATAGGCTACTATATCCTGGAAAATAAGAGTTCCACGCGGACGAAGTCGCAGGCATTAGCTAGTGGTTTATATATTGAGAAGATAAACTTACCTACTATTTCGTTTACCAAGTAATTATATACATTGGTGTCATGGTACCCAATACAATTAGGCGCTATTCAAATTCAAATTCAAGTCATTTAGTCAAACGGCCTCGTTGACTGCCTCGTTGGTCTAGTGGTTAGCATAGTCGACTGCGGATCACGAGGTCCTGGGTTCGATTCCCGGTCGGGCATAAAAAGTTAGGTATTGGGTTTTCAATTAAGAAATTCTCAGTGCCAGCCCGGAGTTGGAAGTTGGCGGTGTTTCACCCCCGTGCCTCGGAGAGCACGTTAAGCCGTCGGTCCCGGTTATTATCACTAACATGATAATAGTCGTTAAAGCCCGCCAACCCGCATTGGAGCAGCGTGGTGGGTCTAAGCTCTAATTCCCGCTCTCCTATGAGAGTGGAGGCCTGTGCCCAGCAGTGGGACGTTAATAGGCTGTAGTGATGATGATGATGGATGATGAGTCAAACGGCAACTATTTCAGGAGTTCAAAATAGATGCTCTTTAATATGCAAACTTCTATGAACTCCTGAAACAATTCAAACTCTCCGTTTGACAAGCGTACTGATTACGATTTTTTACACAAAATTGCATTAATCGATGTCATTTCCAGAATGACTTATAACCATCTCCGTAAAAAGCGTTCCGAGCAGCAGTGCGGAGATCTTGATCCTCGTAAAATTTTATGTGTCTCGGACAAAGCGAATTTTGTTAATTAACTGTTTCGCCGCTCCAAGGTGTACCCTCCAGTGTAGTGATAGATAATGTTTTCTCTTTTTTTATCTGTGACTCGAATCTTAATTCCGCCACGAGTCGTGTTGGGGCCATAATTTTTAAATGATCCCCAAAATCGGGCGCATCGAAAAGTAATGTGGTTCGACCCTACTCCTATCCCTACGTCCCTTCTTATCATAAGTGGCACAAGTTGTCCTTCGTGAAATAAATAAATCATTTGTAATTTGTGTTTCCCTTTCACAGGGTGTAGTGCAACTGGTCCCCTTTGCCAGGTGTGATCTACTATTGGCATTTTATTTATATTTCTTTGTACTCGTTCTTAGTCAAATAGGTGAATATAGGATTACTGTTTATTATCTGACCTTAATTTTATTAATAACTAGCTGACTGAGTAACAAACATCCATCTATCCAAACTTTCGCTTTTATAAGTATAAAAGTATAGATACACACAATCTAAAAAAACTATTGTAATATTGATAAAGATGCCTAATTAAAATAAAATCATTGTACTGTTTCCCTTATTGCAATCATATTATTTCAGATGTAATAAATTTTAGGGAAATAGGTACCTATTTGTTTACAATAGTACCTATGTTCATACTTCAGATGAATATTTTAAGTAACCACAAAATTAATTCCGGAAATCGAACCTGTATCGCATCTTAAGTGGAAGAGAATTTTTGACAATGAAATTTAAAGAAGCCTCGCCGAAACTATTTTAACGAGAAATTTAAAGGGCAAAATAACGTTTACAGTTATGAGGTAGCTTAATTAATTGTAAAAAATGTAAAATAAATAGTAAGTTTAATATTTATTTTACATTTTCTACAATTAATTATTTTGTAATTTAATTATGCGCTAACGAACGTAATGGATAAAATGTACAATTTATTTTAACAGTCACAATTTTTCTCTTGACTAGCTGACGAGCCCCGGCTTTGCTCAGAAGGTTGTTTGAAAAATTTTGTTAGTTACTTTTCTTTGCAGCAAAAACCTACGTGCAAAATGTCAAGAATCTAATCTTAGCATTAGTAATATGGATTATGTTATCTGAAATAAATAAATTGATTATCTCTTTAAGATATTATGTAAAATTATAGCGGAGTCGAAGAAGTGTCTTATTTGCAAAACTACAAATAAGTGGCAATGGGTGGGGCACGTAGTTTGAATAACCGATTGGTATTGGGGTCCCAAGGTGCATGAATAGTGGCCTCACACCGGAAAGTGAAGCGTTGGACGACCCCCTACTAGGTGGACGGACGATCTCAAGTGAGTAGCTGGGAGTCACTGAAAGCAAGTCGTTTTGATAACCTCCCTAGCGCAGTGGTGAGCGCTGTTGTCGTAACGTAGGAGGTCCCGGGATCGATGCCCAGTAGGGTTAGTTAAGGAATTTATAAATTCTGAATTTTCTGTGGTCTGGCCAGGTGGGAAGCTTCGGTCGTGGCTAGTTACCACCCTAACGGTAGAGAAAAGCTGCCAAGCGATTAAGCGTTCCGGTACTATGCCATGTAGAAATCCATTAGGGATATGTGTTTAATGTAACTGCCATACCTAACAGGTAAGCCCGCTACTATCTTAGACTGCATCATCACTAACCATCAGTTCAGATTGCAGTCAGAGGCTAATTAGTAGGGGTAAAAAAAATACTCTGAAAAAAGTACAGTGAAGAAGACAAAGCGCTTAATGGATAGCTGTTGGAGACCCTGTCACGTCCGAAAATCTATTCTTTAGTAAATACGACTCAGTAGTCTGTACTAACGGCGCAAGACTGGCGAATAATACGTTCTCAGAATATAGGTATATGAAGTATAGGTAATGACATAATATTAATAAGAGCACATTATGCAAGCAATGAACCGTTAAAAAGCATTTCATAAAGCGTAACAACCGTTCCAGAAATCGGGAGAGTCAAAACAATCGGACGGCATTACTCCACGCGGCAACCCCTCGTAAATAACAAATTTATCGCGCACCGCGAACAATCCCAACCGTCGGGATCTTTAAGTAATGGCCGGTAATTAAATACTTTTTGGGCTCCTGTGTACCAGGCATTCCGGTCACGTGTTCGGTGTTGTGCGACACCGTTTAATTCTTGTTTAAATTAGACCTTAAGAATGTACCGCGTTTGAATTACTATATGTATATATATATATATTTTTTTTTTAATGATACCTAGCCTAACCTAATTACTATATAAATCATGCCCGCGTGGGATGGTGGCAAAAATGCTGGCTGCATTTCCGCGCTTGCGCAAAAAATGAGCCAGCCCTTCTGTCACCAGAAGAGGCAATTAACCGCGGTGAAAAATCTCGTAAAAATTTTTTGGCACTAAGACTCCATGGCCCTAGGGTCTCCACGGCAAACGGAACAAATATGTAATTGTCTATGAGAGAGGCATACTTCCACCGTTTGCCGGTTTCAGCCTTTTCTGCTGCGGCTCCCGGCCTTGATGCTGTATTACTAGATATATTTATATATTTTTACCAGAGCATATCAGTGAAATGTACGTTGATTTTGGCTGTTAGAAATCCAGAGGGAATCCTGTAATATGTACGAATTCTCAGTTTAACCGTAACATTTTCACACTAACAGTAACTTCATGCAACTCAAAGTAGGTAGCATACGTCGGGATTTGGAAGAAAGGTGGTAACAAAACGTATGTAGGTTAGATTAAGCAAGCCCATTAAAACAATAGGATATAAGATTTCTTAAATGAATTGTAAATTGTTAGTACATAAGTTTGTAGATCTCCAACCTTCGACTAATAAACTCGTCTTTATTTACGACTTCTTAATTTACGAACCAGCAATCCGGTGGGAATTCTTTGATTTTCCGGGATAAAACGCAGCTTAGATGCCACTCTCCATGTCTTTAACTATATCCATGCAAAAATCTTCAATGATCTGTTGCTCGTTGACCTTTCGATTAAAGAACAAACCAACAAACAAGCACATTTTTACATAAATTATAGCATGGGAAGTGATATAATATTTTAAATTGTGCATTCCAGAGCAGAATAAAACACAAAAGATTTCCCATTGCCCATGACTAAGCCGGGTCTCTTCTCAGATCGAGAAGGATTTAGGCCGCAGTCTATCACGCTGGCCAACCGCGGATTGGCAAACGGCACTCAATTTCGAAAACACCATGGAAACTCTCAGGCATGTAGGTTCACTTTCTTTACCGCAAAAAAATTGTAGCAGTTTTTTTTAAAAACGTACCTACCTATGCATGCGGATGAAGACGCGGGCATCATCTTGTATATAAATAAATAGAATATATTATAATGCCAGATGATGCCCGCGCCTTCGTCCGCGTGGATTAAGGATTTTTAAATCCCACGAGAACTCTTCAATTTTCCGTGATAAAAGTAGCCTTTGTCCTTCCTCGGGATGAAACCTGTCACTATACCGAATTTCATCTAAATCGGTTAAACAGATGGGCCGTTAAACCGTAGCAGGCAGACAGACAGACAGACAGATAGATCGACAGACAGACAGACCGACACACATACGCATTTATAATATTTGTATGAATATTATGACAGCGTTTCACGACGTTTAATTATTATGGATGGTATAAAAAGAAGATGCAAGTACCAGAGTCCGCATGTCCTACAGCATCATTATCATAAACGACATCTAACTTTACAAGCCTCACTTATCAATGGTGACATATTACAAACCTAACTCCACGACATAAAACAAGTGGCATTTATTCAAATACAAGTTAGTATCCCATGCAAGACTTATATGGACCAAATTAATTGTGCACTCGCATGCATTGAGCATCGCATTTAGGAGTAGGCATCATCTCAACCCATCGCTAGTTTATAAGAAGAGCGAATGAGCAAGATTAAAGTCATCAGTGCACCGCGCTGACAGTGGATAAGCAGACTCGGACATTTGAATATATTTTAGAGAATTCTTTCTTATGCACGCAGGTTTCTTCACGGTAATTTCATACTAACATTTTATTAGAGAATTAACCCCACACCTTGCAATATAAGAAGACTAAGGCGTGACTAAGCTATCGCCTCTTAGGAATGGACATATTTTTCTTTGCAAATACAAAAAGTTTTAAGATTAACATGTGCGATTATTTTCAAAAATTAATACGTCATTGTGACAAATTATTGGTTGTAATGTGATTGATACCATATTGTAAAGATATATATTTTTAGGATTACCTTAATAGAGATTGCCCTAAACGGGATTAATAACCATATCTACCGGGTATTGCCATCCAAAGGTAAATTTAACTTTTCCAGCAGGGTGCCAAATAGCATTTGCCTATTATCGGATTCGAAGTAATAAGTACCATCGCACCACATTTTCAGGGGTTTGTCAATAGGACCATACGGTCCTATACTTTGGCAAATGATACTACATTGCCTCCACCTCGAAGGATGAGACTTTAACTCACATGCAATCAATTTACGTAATCTATGATATTTTACGTTTGCACCGTTCTCTAATAGGTGTATCACTCACAATACCAAAGCAACGACAGGTAAAGTCAAAGGTTATCCTCAGATGCGCCTACTTTCACCTCTCGGTCCTCTTTAATCACAACCTTCCACCTATCACCGAATCACTCCATTTGCAACTTTATTATCACAGTAACATGTGGTATGTTAAGTGTAGTTTTTATGTGGTAATTGTATTCGTACTTTATGATGTTCCAGTGTACCGATGATTATTTTGTAATAAGACGATAAAGTCGGCTTACATTTCCTTGTAAAATGAGAAAATGTATGGGGCTTTTGGACCATTTTTCTACCATGGCTACACACCCAACACTGTAGCCTTAATGATGTAATCAAAGATGAACCACGATGGCCCGAAAGATGCTAAGATTTAAGGCTAATTGGTTCTTAGTACCTGAACTTTAAATCTCTTGATGGCAAGGGTTTACTACATGTAGGACTGAAAGTAATAGGTACATAATATTAATTATTTAATTTTTCTAAAGTTTTTTAGTCGTTTCTCTTTCTCGAGGAAATACCTACTTATTAAACTTTGTTTTGTAAATTTTATATTCTTTATAATCAATCTTCTGCAATAAATTCGCATAAATTACGTAAAAAAGAACAAGTTGAAGTTCAAGAGCATCTGGATTCTATTGAATTGCATAAATTTATCAACATTACTCAGTAGAATAAGAGACGGTTGCTAGATTATCTGCAGTTAAGGTACCTACCGTTAAGAAAAACCGTACCGTACCGTTTCAAAAAGTACGCTCAACCTCTATGGCATATTATAATTAGGTACATTAATTATATCGATCTATTAATGTTTATCATATAAAAGGGAAAACTGAATATCTGACTACTAAAGATGTTTTTATAAGAAATGATTTTAAAAAATTTCACCGGAGCGAAGTCGGGGCGGGAAAGATATCTGTTATATATAAAATTCAAAGTCCTGACTGACTGATTGACTGACTGACTTACTGACTTATATATCAACGCACAGCTTAAACCGCTGGTCCTAGAGACATGAAATTTAGAGAGTGTGTTCTTTGTGAAGACTAGGTATCCACTAAGAAAGGGTTTTTCGAAATTCCATCCCCAAAGGGGTAAAATGGGGGTTGAAAGTTTGTACGGAAGTCCGTCGTTTTTTCAAGTTATAGCCATGAAACTTGGTAGGTATATGAGCTGCGGGTTGAAAATGACGAAATATGTGTTTCACCGTTTTTGAAAATTCGACCCCCAAAGGGGTGAAATAGGGGATGAAAGTTGGTATGAAAGGCCTTCTTTTCTCAAAATATTTTTCAAGTTACATAAACGAAACTGGGTATTTTGGCTTTCGTCAAAAAATAAAGAAGTAGGACTGTCACAGTTTTTCAAAATTCTACCCCCAAAGGGTTAAATAGGGGTTGAAAGTTAAAATTATTCATTTCTCAAGTTATAGCCATAAAACTTGGTATATGAGCTGCGGGTTAAAAACAAAAAATACGTGTTTCACAGTTTTTGAAAATTCTACCTCCAAAGGGGTGAAATAGGGGATGAAAGTTTGTGTGAAAATCCTTCATTTTTCAAGTTATAGCCATGAAAGTTGGTATTTGGGCTTCTGGTTTATAAAAAAAATACATGTTTCACAGTTTTTGAAAATTTTATCCTCAAGGACGTTAAATAGAGAGTTTGTCTTTCAATCACGCCGCAACAGAGCAACAGTTCGACGTGATTTCTTGCATGGGTATAGATGAGGACCTGGAGAGTGACATATTTATTTTATCCCGGGAAATTAAGGAGTGCCTGTGGGAATTAAAAAACTTAAGCCACGCGAACGAAGTCGCGGGCGTCCGCTAGTCCGTTATAAAATATGTTTTACTTACTCTTACGGCTTTGACTGTATTCTTACTATAATTTTACTTATTTTACTGTAATTGTCTGTAGTGTACAGTAAAACATATGACCATTCATTCATTTTCCAGAAGATGCATTTAAAGCTATTATCGGTATTATTACGGTATACCTACCGTTAAATATATAAGTAGAAAGTTCATACACAGAATTATGTATTTTTCCAAAATAAAAGTTATTTTTTATCACCAACCAATAATATTGAGACACTAAATAATTTTTATCCACTGTCTTAAGTTATGAAGTTTTTTCTAATTTTATTAGTTTCATATCAAATCTTGTGACTATCTCCGAACCTATTCCGATTTTCATTCAAATTATCTCCCGAGTATTATGCTAAAAATGTTTTAATGATCCAAAAGATACGGTTCAGTGTAGTAAATCAAGGGATCGAGAGATAAATCAAGCCGCGCACCGCGACAGTTACAATTTAGCAATTTACTTGTCCACATGATCTAGACCCTTTATTGCAGCTTCCTACAGGTCATAAGCTTAAGCGATTTGAACCTTGTCACAATAAAGCTACCTCATAGAATATCACATAGCTTCTTATCTGCATTGATTCGAACATAGAGGTATCTTTAACCTGAGGCAATATGTGGCACAACATTACGTTTTAATTTAAATTACCATTTATGTATGGTACGGGTTGTCTATAAAGCATGAATAAATTATACTTACTATAATAAGACTGTAAATAGTTGCCTGAGATTTAAAATTTTTAAAGGATGTCGCACTGCACTGACCTCGCTGCACAAGCCTCGCAGTAGGTATAATTTAAACTAGAAATTCTTAATCCAATGCCTTTACGGTTTAAAATAATGTATTTTTTTGGTTTTACAAATGGGATCCTAGAGGTCTGAATTCTTTGCAGTATTTGTGTAATAAGTTAAACAAGTTTCCAAAAACTATATTAGAACTAAGCGACGGGTACCTTTGCTCAGATGGAATTTCTACAACTACTAACTATAACTAATAATGTGTAACTTTCTTACTGGGTATCCATTTAATACAAAAATATATAAAAGAACTTCAAAATACCTAACCAACCAAGTAAATTAACTTACATTAATATTATTTCGTAGCGCAGAGGAACGCGGAAACAAAATTTATTAGATTTAGATTAATTAACAAAGTTCCAAAACAGGAAATACGACAAAGGAGTAAGATAAAATATGTTAAGAGGACAGAAGAAAATCGGAAAATAGAACTGGGCGGAATATGGTGCAAGGGCAGGAAATGAAAAATGGAGCAAAAATACTACAACTTGGTTACCAAGATATTTGACAAGGAAAAAAGAAAGACCTGTTACCAGGTTTAGGGACGAGATAGATGCATTTGGGGGAAAACTTTGGTTCCGCAGAGTCCAAAATAAGAAAGAGTGGAAGGAGAAGGGGGAGGCTTTTGCCTTAGTATTTAATGTGTGTATATTATTTATTTATCTAAATCGCGGTAACTATTGAATCGATTATGTACATCGTATCGCGAACGCTTATCACTTACAACAAGCGTTATAATAAGGCGATTTCTATAGAGGCTACTAAGTAATTAAAATACTGCAAAAAGTCCTATCTATCCCGACAGTACAGTGCAGTTCCACGCTAACTGAACGACTGGCTCTCATTATAGGATACTTAATGGCAATATTTTGCATTCAAAGGATTATTATTAAAGAATGGTCCAATAATTTACTTGTGAATATTTATTTGTAAGGCTTGGTTTCATAGAAATGACCAAGTGAGAAAATTAATAAAAATAAAATTTTGTATAACAAATTCGCCCTGTACGTCGTCCGCTATGGAAAAGCTAATATATATAGTTAGCAAAATTATTGTGAGTAGTGTAGGTACCCGACTAAAACGTATAAAAGCGGGCAGGAACGGGTATAAAAAGCGCTCTCTGTATTACCGCGTAGTCATTCTTTTGTCACCTTCCGAGCTGTAAACTGCGTTATTGTGAAACTCTTAATGAGTCATAATTGTGTTCAGATTTAAGTGTGTTCCTTTTTGGTTATTTTATGTGTGATATGTTGTAATCGTTCACTAGAATAAATTGTGGTTTGTTATATTTGCTTAGTTTCACTTTACTCCACTTCAGTTTCCTAAATTCAGAAGTGGGATAAAGGACCGCTAAATAGGCCCACATACGAGATGAACCAGGAAGGAACATACCCAAATTTAAAGTGCTTAAAGTTGATCACGTGACCGATCAAGATATCTCTCGAAGGGTGACTCGCGTAATGTGCAGTGTTTATTTGTGTGCTAAAGTTGTGTTTTGTTTTCATGTGATTGTTATCGCTGGCTCGCGGAGTGTGGCCGAGCTGTGGTGTTGCACAGCTCGTGTGCTTGAGGCGCCTCACGAGTGCGCTTGGGTGTGCAACTGTGCATGCCACGTGGGCGCTCCGGGCAGCGTTCACGAGGGCAATTCAGTCTGCGCGACACGCTGTCGTGCCTTGCTGCGCGCTTTCCCGTGTTACGCCTGGCATTTGCCTGGAATGGTGGTGAGGTGATGACACCATCGAGCCTCTGGTGATATGACGTAATATGCGACATCGGTAAGACCATTTAATTTATTTGCTTAAGGATGTAATACCCACCAAGCGTAGCCACAAAGTAAATGAACAGTAATTCATGTTACTGAATTGACTGTTAATTGTGTTAAGAAAAGGTTTAGACCCCAATTGTATTTACGCGATTTCCATTTTATGATAATTTCCCACTAAATTAGCAAGCTGTGTTGGCTCAGTGGTTGTTATTGGCATAACGCATACATTTGAGTCCCTAAACCGCCCTGAATGCTAGTTTGTGAACAGTTTAAAGGGTCTAGCCGAAACATCTTGTTCAAAAGTAGAACCTTTGTGGGTACCGACCGGGTACAAAAATATTCTTGAGAAAAAGAGGTCACTCATACCCTAAGTTTGAATGCATAACTTGAAACCTCTAAGTTTGCTGAGTTTTGAACACATAAAGTAGTAATGTTTTGCTAAAGCATGATGTACGGATAAATTGTTTTTGCGTGATTTGGTTTTTTGTATTTAAAATGAGGGTTGTTATTTAAAACTCTTGACCTAGTTACGATCGGATACCAATCATCCGCAATTTAGAAAGTTTTGTGCGTCAAATACGTAATAAATGCGTGATGGTTAAAAGTCAGATTATACCCACTTTACGATTCAATTGTTTTAAACATGCTGTGTTTATAAAAAGTGTCTCTTAATAACGCTCACTGTGTTTCGAATGATGCGATGCATTCGTGATGTTAGACAGCGGTTTAAGAAAACCTGTTAAACTCGCTAGTATCCCTTGGGGTCTGTTAATGCTTCTGTGATACTTTTACAAAGGAATAGTGCTTGTACACAAAACAATAATTGTTGAGGTCAGGTATGGACGAGCAAACATATTTATAGTTCTGATAAACGTTAAAATTAACTTGAGTTTTACAGGTTATTTTCTTTAATATTACCGAACCAGGTTACGTAATTTGTTGTTGAATGTTGCATCCTATTTTGATTAGAGAAGTATTGCTTATCTATCCTCGTGGATAGTTAAAGTTTGATTTCATACAAATCGATTACGAGTCTACATACCTACCTGTCAGAATCCTTACTTTTTCTCGTTAGTAATTTTACATACGAGGCTTTTATAAACCAAATGGTTGTAATCCGCACTAAACAAGGATTACATAAAGTGCAATGAAGTTAAAATTCAGTTGTGAATGTATGAGGCATAGTGGCAGCTGGTTAAGACAATTGATCGTCGATGCTATAAATTGCTCGTAAAGGTACTCAGGACCTGTGGTGGACATGACGTGTGTGCTGTGACCTACTGGTCATAGGTTCATTTTCTGTTCTATGTTCCTTTCGTCTTCGGCGCTCACCACGTGTGAGGCGTTCTGGTCGCGCCGGGCTGCGCGCCCGCATGCCGCGTGTGTGAAGTGCGTCACTACGCGTCTGCTGGTCGCGCAGGGCTGTGCGCTTGTCTAGTGCGCGTTGCTGCGCACTCGCCTGCCGCGCTTAAGGCGTGACACTGCGTGTCCACTGGTCGCGCAGGGATGCGCGCCCAACTAGTGCGCGATGCTGCGCGCTCCTGGTTGCGCATGGCTGTGCGCTCGCCTAGGGTGCGATGCTGCGCGCTCGCCTGCCGCGCTGAGGCGCGATACTGCGCGTCTACTGGTCGCGCAGGGCTGCGCGCTTGTCTAGTGCGCGTTGCTGTGAGTTCGCCTGCCGCGCTGTGCGGCGTGACACTACGCGTCTACTGGTCGCGCAGGGTTGTGTGCTTGTATAGTGCGCGAGGCTGCTCGTTAGCCTACCCGATATGGTTGAACATAACTGGTATGAGTAAACTTTCTTCATTTTCTGTGTTCATCGATGATGATGTTTGATGTTTTGAATGTTCAAAGTTACTTCGACATGGTACAACTGTGAGTTTGTACTATGGTTGAGCGACCTTTAGTGAGAGCCCTACCGACTCTTGTTGCTCTATGAGCTCTACTGACTCTTTGTGCTCTACCAGCTCTACCGACTCTTGTTGCTCTATGAGCTCTACTGACTCGTTGTGCTCTACCAGCTCTACTGTCTCTTGTTTCTCTACGAGTTCTGCTGTGTCTTGGTACTCTACCAGCGCTACTGTCTCTAGGAGTTCTACCGGCTCTATTGAGAGCTCCACAGGTTCTGTGAGTTCTATCGGCTTTGTATGTATGAGCTCTGCTGAAGCAGTCAAATAATTTTGTTGGTACCTGTGCTGGTACTGGTAACTGTGCTGGTAATGAACTTTTAAGTCAGAGAGCTTGTGAAGGTAATTGACTATGCGTTGACTACCTGCTATGTATGGATAGCCACGATGATCACGTCGTTTCGTGATAACGATTTGGTTTTAATTTCTGTTACATGTTTGGCGCCATGGAGTGGTGCCCTGGATCGGGGCCCTGGAGGTGTGCCCTGGAGTGGTGCCTTGGAGCGGGGTCCTGGAGCGGTGCCTTGGAGTGGTACCTCGAAGTCGTGCTTCGGACTACGCGGCACGTTCTTCGGTGACAGACACTTTCAACTTAATTTGCATAAACATTGCCTATGGCTCTGCTTGTTGTCATCCAATTTAGTTACATGCTTTCTCTAGTAAAGTTAGGTTAGTCGTAAATCAGACGTTAGGTCAGTTGTTAGGTCAAACGTTAGGCTACTTATTAGTTCAGTTGTTAGGTCAAAATGTAAGCTTACATGTTAGATTAGGTTACTTTAGGCTCTGTTAGGCTAGTGGATGACAGCGGACAGCGTTGTATGTAGTGGGCAGATTGAGAAGAAGGTTATGTCGGCAGGCTGTGTCCTGGGAAGTCGTGTTCTCTGAATGCGCATCAGGCTGTGTCCTGGCAGGCTGTGTCCTGGAAAGTCGCGTTCTCTGAATGCGCATCAGGCTGTGTCCTGGCAGGTTTTGTCCTGGAAAGTCGCGTTCTCTGAATGCGCATCAGGCTGTGTCCTGGCAGGTTTTGTCCTGGAAAGTCGCGTTCTCTGAATGCGCATCAGGCTGTGTCCTGGCAGGTTTTGTCCTGGGAAGTCGCGTTCTCTGAATGCGCATCAGGCTCTGTCCTGGCACGTTTTTAACGTGGTGTGTGTGTGAACTTGCAAGTTCAGGTATGAGATTAACTGAGATGTAATGTCTGGAGAAGTATGCATACTTTTGAATGTGAAGCGTTTTATTTTGTGTAGCGAAAGTTGTTATTTTGAATGAGGGCCTCGTATGCGTGATGATTGTCAGAATAGGCAATAGCGTGCATCGTCATGAATAATCAACCATTTGTGTCTTATGCAGGTTCTGATGACAGTAACTGTGACGATGCGGGTGAATCTTTGGGTGCCCTCACTAGTTCAGGAGACACCGCAAGAGGGGGAGCTAATGAAGATGGCATACGCACACCAGCCCTTCCTGCTTCTGATGAAATTGTTTCCGGTGCAGCCGAGGGCGGCGCACAATCAGGATAGGCCGAGTTAGCAAAATTATTGTGAGTAGTGTAGGTACCCGACTAAAACGTATAAAAGCGGGCAGGAACGGGTATAAAAAGCGCTCTCTGTATTACCGCGTAGTCATTCTTTTGTCACCTTCCGAGCTGTAAACTGCGTTATTGTGAAACTCTTAATGAGTCATAATTGTGTTCAGATTTAAGTGTGTTCCTTTTTGGTTATTTTATGTGTGATATGTTGTAATCGTTCACTAGAATAAATTGTGGTTTGTTATATTTGCTTAGTTTCACTTTACTCCACTTCTGTTTCCTAAATATATCTATAGTAGTAAATAATTTTATTAAAATTTTATTTGTATTAATTTAAGATATACCTACTACTATATATCTTTAAAAAAACAGCAATACTGAAAAGCAAGCAAGCAAAGCAAGAGACATAATCATCATCACTTCTACCCATTGCCTGCTCAGCACTGAGTATGGGCCTACTTGAGTACTAAGTCGAGTGCCCTTTTGGTCATAATCCACCACGCAGGTCAAGTACGCATTGGCAGCTTCACATACCTTTGAGAAATTTATAAAGAGCTCTTGGGCATGCAGGTTTCCTCTAGATGTTTGATTTCTTAAAACGCATAACTCCGAATAGTTATAGTTGCGTGCCCGGGGATCGAAACCCCGACTACCCGAATAGAAAGTCGGGCTTCTAAACCACTTGCCGTAGCCAACCGCTATTTACTTTTAAATATTGAATGGTCATAAATATGAGGTGGCAACATCTACACAATCAGGCCGTACTAGAATTACTTATTGCTATTTTACAGTCCAACATGGAACGATTGTCGGGTGTTGATTTATCTTCAATGTTCGTAATTCGTTGTATTTTCTTGCCAATACTAGACCCTGCTCTGGTGGAGTTGAATGCGCAAGCTTCAAGTTCCGATTAAATTAAAATTAATGAATTTGTTACTAAAATAATATTAGAAAAATTTAAAAAATAAAACATTTAGGGCCATCATAATATTATCATGATAGGTCCCAAATGAAAATGAATATACAAGGTAAAAAAATCGTTTAGTGCTTGGAGATTCTAAAATAATTCCAACCTATTTTTATTGAAAATATCATATTTTGGTCAAAACAACTTGTACTACATTTCTGGTGGAATAATAAAACTATTATGTACGTGACGTAATCTAATTTGTATCAATACAACGCGTAATAATTCGTCTAAAATTACTTAATAATAATAATTATTATTTTGAATACCAATACTTAAGTAATCTTGGGAAGAAAAAATATGTCAAAATAAAAATTTTAGCAAAAGAAGACTATACAGGTTAAAATGTATCCAATCAAATTAAATATTTTTTATTCAAGTAAATTTTTAACAAGTTCTTTTGAATAGTATAGTGAATCTACCAATGGTTCGGAATGCCGTTCCTACCGTATCCAGAAAAACAGGCGTTACCTCATCATTCAATCATCTGTTTTACAATTCGATACTTCAACGCACAGCACTGCTGGTGTAGTGGTATCATGTAAGATTCCCATTCTTGCGACCCGGGTTCGATTCCCGGGCAGTGCACGTAATGTTTTACTCAAGTACCCAATTGTAAATTTTGTTTTACCTGTTTTCACGAGTTTTATTTATCCCTACTTTTTAAAAACAAAAGGAACAACAATATAGTAAAAGCTAGCATAATTATTTGAAGTCATACATGCCTGGATTTTGTAAATGAACTAATTCTAGTTAAAACTACTAGGAAATAATAAATAACAAGAGATCCAATCAACATCACGTCACAGACAATAATCGTTAACATTTTACATTTCAATGCGACAACAGAGTTAAAATTGAGGTTTAGACTTTAAAGAATAGTTCTGCTCAGCTTAGTGGTCTTATGCCCATGAATAATTCAATGGAACAAATAGACGTATCGGACATTATACAGCAAAAAAAGCTATTAAAAGTAAGCTTCACTCAACTACTTTCAACTTTAAGCTCCTTTTCACAGCTCGTAAATAGCGCCTTTTTGTAAATAAGTGCCGATTCAATTCCAATGAGTGCAGGGGAATTAATTCTAGAGCTAAGACTACAGAAATTTATCAAAGAAAGAGTGTGCATTAAAGTGAGGCAAGACAAATCAAGGCGGGTAGGTACAGGGGCCTTACTACCAATGCTTAAATCAATACTTATGCAATAGTACTTAAAATGACAGTTTGATGTCACGTACCTTGACGTTTCTAAAGTCGGGATTAAAATTCTAGAACACGAAAGTCAACAATAATTAAACATCATGGCTTTAAGCGTTAGCAGTATGGCCCCAGCTTTGTTTGCTGCATTTTTTTTATCGATGACCATATAATATGCACTTGACTATGATCTAACTTTATGGCAGTTTACAATGTAATATTGCTATATCATTATCTGCCACGGCTTCATTGCCAGTTAAAAAAGCTTAATCGGTCGCTGGCAGGTGTTACTAATTGTATTGTACACTGATAAACCTATTACAGTAATTTCGATTAACTTACCAAATGTACCGCTGAATGTGCTTGTATCGAAGACCATCAGCCATTAATTTAAAGTAAAACTTTTTGTAAAGTCCTCCATCTATTAGCATTATTTAGTCAAAGTGCTAGATCCGAAAAGGCAAAATAACGCCTTTTCGTCTCCCGGTGCGATCCCAGTATGGTTTTATTTTATAGGATCTGCTTATAAAGTCCTCTGACATGGAAATCTAAGATATCCGATATACCTGATATGGAGAGCAAAATTTCTCAACTAAGGTATTTATTTGGATCTAAGGGCATTTTTATTACTGTGAGTATTTTTCTAGGATCTTGTATCAAATGAATACTTACTGAAAAGTTGCAAAGAACAAAACCAACTAATTATTTATTAATTGTAATTTGATTGTGATTGTGATATTTTGTCACTTTTTTAACCGACTTCCAAAAAAGGAGGCGGTTCTCAATTCGGCGCGTATCTTTTTACAAGTTTATTTCAAGAAATGAAAAGGACGGAGTATATAAAATACTCAAAGACAGACAGCGTCGGAATAAAGTATTCTGTAATTCTGTGTAAAATAGGGCATACTCACTTACAATACTTGTTACGTAACGTATGTATTGTACATTATTTAACATAGTGTAATATATATTTTTGTTGTTGCTTGCCGGCTCTTCTCAGTAGAATCAACTTTCCGAATCGGTGGTCGAGTCTCGATTTATCATAAGTGGCTTAGGTTGTCCTACTTGAAATAAATAAATTATTTATCATCTATACTAATATTATAAACGCGAAAGTTTTGATGGATGGATGGATGTTTGTTAAGTACCTACCTACTCAATCACGCCAAAACGGTTGAACGGATCTGGATGAAATTTGGCACAAAAATAGATTATAGTCTGTACTTACTAACATATGGGCTACTTTTTATCCCGGAAGATTAAAGGTTTCCTGCGGGAACCAAAAAACCTCAATCCACGCGGGCGAAGTCGCGGGTTAGTCTCCATCCAAAACCCAATACTACGAGAATGTCACATAAATGTACGAATAAAACGGACGACATGTATGTAACATCACTTGTTCTGGCCATTCAGCGGTCACTCATCGGTCGCCTTTATTAGTGATGCAAGTATTCAATACCATTTAAATCGGCGACCAGAAATTATACGACTATGGTCTTGGCATGGTAATATTTTGCATTCGCTTCTTTACCAGCCTTAAGTAAGTGATTGTAGGTAGGTACTTATTTGTATGTTTGTGAAAATAATTTGATCAATATTTTTCCGGGACGGGAAGTTTTTGGGACTATACAGTCCGTATCTGACCCGGTGGCCAAAATTGGAACTAATTTTTATGATTGTTTAGTTTTTATTTTATTTTTGATAAGTATATTATTAGGTATAGTAAAAAGCTACGTGGTAACATTAAAATAGGGAAGATAACAACTCAATCAAATCATTAACTCTTTACCAAACATAAAAACGCGCTTCAGAAGTTTACCTGTGGGGGGGGGGGGGGGGGGGGGGCAAAATTGTTATCAAACTAAAAATAACCGAAGTTATGAATTTTAGGTTTTTTTTTTGGAAGACCCTCTAGTTAATAATCAGTAAGTTTCTTTTTTTTTGACATAGGCATCACCCTATTATAAAAAGACGTGACAAAAATGCGTCATTTCCTATTAGGGGCCGCCGTTCCTGTATTCATCATGAACAGATAAAATCCCTACACGCTCGAACATAAAGCTATCACAGGCTGTCTTCCGTATCCCAATGGCATTCCGATCTTTACCCATGGATGCAGGGACATCGCCCATTGAAGATAACTATCGCCGACTCGGGTCCGTTTCAGACGTGCGGAATATGCAGCCAGTAAGGCCTATTGTGCATTTTAACAAAAGCAAAACTAGCTGATGCCCGCGACTCCGTCCGCGTGGTTAAGTTTTTTTTTAATCCCGCGGGAACTCTTTAATTTTCCGGGATAAAAAGTATTCTATGTCACTCCAGGTCCTCAACTATACACATGGCAAAAATCACGTCGATCCGTTGCTCCGTTGCAGCGTGATTGAAGGACAAACCAACAAACCAAGAAACCAACAAGCAACAAACTTTTGCATTCATAATATTAGTATGATTATAATTATGTTCCTATGCAGGGTAATTTAAAACAGCATCTAAGCTTCTTTCTTCAGGGCAGAAATTCTTTTATAGTACTGAGATAATGGTATAATTACTTATGACATACTTACAAAAACATTAAAATGATTTATTTAGGTCCGCGTGTAAGTCGCCTTAATCGCTGAAATACCAGGATCTTCAAGTCAGAGAGTAGCGGTCCCAATGAATTTGCCAACCAAAGATATTTATTTAGTGTTGGCTTCTTGTAAATTTTGTTATTACCTATCCAAGATTTCCATAAATCTTTCTGGGATTTAACATAAATTTTGAAAATTGTGATTTTTCCATAAAAAATTATAGTTTTACTTAAACTTCGTATGCGTGTATTAATGTTTGTCGCTTTCATTTTCCAGTATGTATATTTCTTTATAACCATTCCTTAAACTTACGTTAGAATAATATAAAGAATGACATTCCGAACCAGTGGTAGATTCATTTGAAGATTCAAAAGCACTTGTAAAAGTAACGTTGCACTTGTTGCACTTGCACCTGTAAAAAAAGTGCGCGAACTGTAGGTTATAGTCTAGATTCTAGAATAACAAATAGGCTACTTTCATCCCCGACAATTCAAGAGTTCCCGCGGGAATCATAAATATTTATCCACGTGGACAAAGTCGCGGGCATCATCTAGTTCTTATTTTTTCTAAGTTTCCTTTCTAGTACATTTTTTTTTTTGAGGTTTTTAATTTTCAGTAAGCTCCCAACAAGTGGCGCAGCTGCTTGGAGTTACATCGCGCTCTGTCTTTACATTTGGCGGAACGTATTAGGCGGTAGAAGTGTGTTGAAGAATTGATTTTTTACTGAGATAGAAAGTGTCAATACTTCCCATTTAGGTACATAATTCCCCAGAGTATGAGCCTGTCCTAGTCCCCGCCATAACGCTGGCCCGCTTTTCAGTCTGGATGGTAAAATTTTACTAATTAGTAAATTAATGCCCGGTTCTCCTATATCCCAGAAACGAGTCGTTTTGCTTACGGATAGTCCTATTGGATTAAGAGCCGGATTTACCACGATCTTCAGCGATCTGTTATGATAAAAATACTTTTTATTTAATAATTAATTAATAATAGATAAATGCGGCTAAAACAGCTTGCGTATCAAAATCCTGACGGCCTGACCTATTTTTAAATTACTATTTTTTTGACAGGTTTATTGTAGGCAATGCTACACCATCGCGTTTGTTATAAAATTACCTATATTTTGATATAGTATAACTCAAGCGGTACAGGATCTGTGAAGTTACCTATGGACTATGGTAAGTACCTAGGTATGATATTATAATGGTACGGTGGTATGGTAACTTCACGGATCGGAACCGCTTGAGTTTTGTATCACCTCAAACCACGTGGGCAAAGTCGCGGGCATCAGCTAGTTGTTACATAAACCTAAGAGTTTAAATACTCTTAAACGGAAGGACGGAGGACCCGACCCACTGCACTATTATCCCAAAAAAACTTCTACCATTATTTTGATTAATTTAAAGGGGTCACGACTCTCAGTAATGAGGAATACGATGCAGAGAGAGAGAGAGGTACAAGACGGATTATATTATAAATACAGTCATTAACTGAATACTTCACGCAGTTCAACAAAAGCAATCATATCCTGCTGCATGATTGCCTCAATTCGGTGTGAAACTCAATTTGCCAAATGTCAATACAGCGGGGTTAATAAAATCATTTTTGAATGCTTTTCAATTTACATTATCTCACGAATTTAATTATTCGCTTCTTCTTGCGAGAACCTCAACGGGAATTCCTGTTTTAAGAGCACTTTATTTCGTAGCTGTCAATACCGTGCAATTTTTGAATCGATTTTCCGCATGAAAATATTATAATCGATTCGAAATCGATAGGTATTATTTTGAATAGCAGAGACAATGATGATCTATAAAATATGAAAAATTTGAATTTTGTGCTCGGTACACAGCTTTTCTTTAATTTTGGGAAAGTAGGTCTATTTTGAACCGACTTCCAAAAGAGGAGGAGATTCTCAATTCGTCGCGTATAATGTAGGTATGTTACCGCATAATATCTCCGTGGTTTCCAAACCGATTTGAAATTTTTTTTTTCAGTGGTTAGAGGAAGCTCGCTAGGTGTTCCCATAAAAAATCCTGACTCCAAATCCTCAATTCTGATGCTGTAGGTTTACCTACGACTCAAAACTAGGGAGTTAGGAAGTTTTGATGATGAATCCATATAGTAGGTATCAAGTAACGTGTATACGATTCAACTTTGAGTCCCAACTCCTCAACCCTGATGCTGCAGGGTACAGAACTCCTTAAAAATAGCGATTTAGGATTTTTTATGGTGAATTAATATTGTAGGTGTCAAGCAATGACTTCATACTTGAACCCAAGTCCCAACTCCTAAATCTGATGCTGCAGGGTACTGCACTCCTGCACTCCAAAAAAATTAAATATTCGTTTTCACTTCTATCGCACACTTACACTTACACTTCGTTACACTTCTATTTCAGTCCCTATGACTGCCAATTTTTAACCGACTTCCAAAAAAGGAGGAGGTTCTCAATTCGGCGCGTATATTTTTATTTTAAAAGGTTTTGTTATCCTGTTTTGTTTTCAAGTTTTCATATCAAACTATTTTGGGTGCTAATTAAGTCAGATTTCCTGATCTGTGGGTGCTAGATGTGGGATTTTATATTAAAGTTTTGTTTTTATCATATTATTAATTGTGATAGTCGTCACAATTATTATTGTTTATTGTATTTTGTATTTATTATAAAGAACTAGATCACCACCAAACTAGGCCAAAGTCAATTGACCTCATCAACCTAAAATAATAGTAAGCAAATTTGTATTAAATACGGAAGTATAATAACAAACAGACAAACATTTAAATGCAGAAAGTGGACTAACTAATCAAAACAATCTGAATAAGAAACAAATCATAGCTTTTATCTAAACCCATTCAGATACTCTTAAGGCAACTTATAGAAAACAATGTTCATTAAACGAATACCAAAGTAAGAGTCGTTCCAATAATTGCTTACCTCCATTTAGACGTAGCATAAACCAATGAATAGAACAATTTGTCGGTGCACCCTTTAGGAGTTGCGTGTAAAAGACGTTTCCAAGGGCCCGCTTAGAATGCTCTGATACCTCGTTAGTTATCTTACCTCGCCTCTAAATAATTGTAGCAAACTACTCTACTTTGCAAAACACACCATAAAACAAACACAATAAAGTCTAATTTTATCCGCCAAGTGTAAAATATTCTGCTGTTCAAAATGCTGACGTACTCAGTGGTGATAGAATTGAACATGATGTGGCTGATATTTTTTTAATCAAGCAGTTAAGTTAATCGATTTTCAATCCGAACACGATGATGTTAAGGTTGTAAATGATAATATGGGAACGTTTGAAAGAGAAGTTCTTAATATGCCGCGTGGCACGGAAGCGGACCAATTTAGCTGTCCGCAATCTTTATTTATTGGGATCAAGTGATTTATATTATGATATTGTAGAAACAAATGTGATGGTATAAATTACTTTGCATAATTAGGGTATCAATTCATGTGATTTTACGTCTAAAGTTTCAACATGGAAAATGAAGTGCTTCACCTACTTGCCATTTAAAATAAAATCTTTGTTAAAAGTTAAAAATCAGGGTTACTTTTTAACCACCCAGAAATACCTACATACTTAGGCATCCAGAAATAGCTGTCTAGAAAATATATGAAATTTCTAGGAAATGGGTGTAATACATTTTTGTTGACTTTGGACCAGAAAAATTGTGGGGGCAAAATACATACCTATGTCAAATATTGAAGTGTGCATAGACGTTAAAAATTATTGAAAGTATGTTGAAGGTATGAATGCAAATTCTGCAGGAATAGTATAAAAATAGTGATAAGTAGCTTTAAGAATACTTCATAAAAAAGGAGTAGGTACTGAACGGTGCGAGTAACTACACCAAAATAAATCTTGAAAATAATATACAAAATATAATGGTCCATACTATCTTGAAGAACTGATATCACTCAGGCGTCAATCATTAAACGTGGAGGCATGTGTACTATTATAACTAGAACTTTACTTTAGCACCGGCCAACTTTAAAAGAGCAATAAATCGTAATCAATATAATCTAAGACGTTAATGGTACCAATTAAATAGCCGTAAAAATAAATCTGTAATTTTCTATAAAATACGTGAGTCTCGTTATTTATTACTTTCCAGTACATTATTCTTTCAACAGAAAAGCATCTAAAATGGCCTTTCGTTAAATATTTAAAAGGTATCCCGCTTAGATTTTATGAAACAACTTTTGTAAGTGTAAATGTTTATTTAAATCGTGTATTGTCTCCACGGTTTATCTTAAAATCACAATATACTTTATTCAAATTGACTTTTATTAGCTCTTTTGGATCGTTAAAGTTACGTGTGTAATTTATGGCTACCACTAGGGTTAAGTTTTAACTGTTTTGGTTTTGCATGTAATTATTCAAATTTTGTAAGAAAAATTGAACAATTTATATTATCACCATTATAAAGCCCTGTTCCGAAACTTAAGTATCAATTTTTAATTCAATACGCTCAATGCTTTGCAATTCTGAACCTTTACTTATTGTCATACTAATAAAATTATAACATGAGAATAAATTCACACCATCTAGCCACTAAATAACCTAACCATACCATACCACAACATATTACAATATAAGGGAAGGGAAGTTACATACCACATAACAGTGGCATTTACCAGAAAGTTGTACGAAGTTTAAGAAGCCGGCAAGAAACTCAGCAGATAATTTGGGATATCTTACCATTGTGTACCATCACCATTTTTATTGCTACAGTATGTACCCAGTTATAATCAAGTGTTTAACAGCTATTGCACCGCGATCATGAAAAATATAACAACAACATCACATACCATCCGACACTTACAAACAATCAAATAGAAATGACACTGCATACTTAAAACACCTTTTTATTATTGCGCCTGCACAAATTAACTTTTATAGGATCTATGCTCTGAATTTACAATTAACGTCACATCTACGTGGGGTGCGAATTAAATGGGCACATATTATCTCGGTCCAAGATCTTGTAAACTTGCGCGTCTTTTTAATGAGGATTTTTTACTTGGACAAGTTTTAGATAAAAAAGTTTCTTGACTGGTATGCCATTGAGCTTTGTGAGGTAAAGATGCAAGTTATAAGATTTCAGCGTTTTAAATTTTTTTTTGTATTTAATTGCTTCATTAGTAAAGTACATTCACTTTAATTTTAAACAGAATCTATACTAATACTATAAATCCGAAAGTTTGGATGGATGTTTGTTTCTCAGTCATGCCAGAACAGCTGAACGGATGTGGATGAATTTTTTTACAGAGATAGATTATAGTCTGAAATAATATACAGGCTACTTTTTATCCCGGAAAATTATATATTTAAAATTATATACAAGCGGAAACCAAAATACCTCAATCCACGCGGACGAAGTCGCGGGCATCAGCTAGTTACATAATAAAGATTGTATTCTAAGGCCAAAGACATATTATGACGGAATAATTTAACTTACGGTCTTTGATACGGTGCGTAAAATAATGGTAATATACTAATTAATAATAATATTAATAATAAATAGAGGACTTCGTTCCAATAAATTGCTGTATTTCGTTATTTTCTTCTCAATTCCACTTCTAAAATTTAGAAATAATCGAATCTCTCTTGCCAATATAGTGTATTTGCAGAGATATAAGAAATATACAGATTACCACAATTTTAGTAGTAGTTCATGGGGTTTTAGTGCATTTCTCATATCTTGGTCCGTACCATAAATTCAGTATTACACCCTGAGACGTCTATAGATAGTTCCTGTAACAGTGGAACAAAGTGGTGTGAAATAATGTTTATACACATAAAATTGCACCAGAATATGTCAGTTTGTCCGTCAATTTGTTGCGAATCGCACGGGGATTACAAACGACTGTTTGACAAGAAGTATGCGGTTGAAAATTTTCTGCTATAACTGCGGTGGCGATGGTATGCTCTGCTCTTGTATCTTTACGATGTTTTTTTTCTTAATAGAATTTCATTAGGTTTGATATTTGTTATATTTTAACACATTGAAGGTTTACTGTCATAAAACCTATAACTATACAATACTAGCTGATGCCTGCGACCTAGTCCGCGTTGTTTAAGACCTTTTATTTTCGTGGAAACTCCCTATTTTTCTGGAATATATAGTATGCCTATGTAAATTAGGTATTATTCCGGACTTGAATCTAGCTCTGTTCCAAATTTCTTCCAGATTCGTTCTGCTATTCTGGCGTGATTGAGTAACTCAAACTATCGCATTTTAATATTAGTATAGACTAGCTGATGCCCGCGGCGTCGTCCGCGTAGAATCAGCCTACTATAATTTTCGGGATAAAAAGCCTATAACCTATGTTACTCTACAGGTCTTCAATCATACCCATGCAAAAAATCACGTCGATCCGTTGCGGTGTGATTAAAGGACAAACCAACAAACATACTTGCGCATTTATAATATTAGAATGATTGTATCTCGGACTAACAGTAAACTCGACATAGACTATGACAAATACATCAATTTTAAATAGCAGAAAGGAAAAAATATATTAATTAGTTAATCAAGCCTTCAGGCGTTCACGAGATAATTATTAAACTGTAATTATAATTTATACGACTAAATTAAATTATCTATATTATAGATTTAATCTATATCTGATGAATTTAAATGGTTAAAGAAGCCTACGGACATAATATTGTTACAGTACTATGGTAATTTTTTCAAAGTGTACAAAATGATATTAATAAATGATAATTTCACTTACAGAGATGTTCCAAATTAATATTACACGTCCACCTTCTATATTTCATACATGATATAGAGTTTGAAGATATTCAATTAGAGTAAACTCCTATTGGTGAGCGACTATAGACGATAGACTTTGGACTCCTACTTGATAAATCTAGGATTCCAATGTTGGGTACATTCCTATACTTTTCGAAATATCACTTTAATGACATCAATAAATTTTTCCCAGATGATCTTTTTGTGGGCTCTTCTAAGACCAGGGCGCGTTTGTAACTCTCGTATCTTAATTGATTATCACCATCATGTTTTTTAAGTTTCGGACGTCAATATGTACCTAAATTAAATAAATGTTGAATATTGATAAAGGAAAGCATTGCTTGTTGACAAAGGCTGCTTGACATCTTGGAAAATCAAAGACTACGGGTATTTCTGCGGAATAAATCTATACTTATATCGAAAATGTGAAAGCCTGACTGTACGTCTGCCTGTCTGCTATGTTTTGTTTAGCCAATTTTGATGAAATTTGGTATGGACATATCTAGCGTCTAAGAGACGAAAATCAATCGATTTTAGTTAAAGTTTTTTATTTTTATTCCAATACAAGTTAGCCCTTGACAGCGATCTCACCTGATGGTAAGTGATGATGAAGTCTAAGATGATACCTAGCAGGCTAACCTGTTAGGGGTATGGCAGTTACATTAAACCCATACCCCTTATTGGTTTCTACACGTCAAAGTACCGGAAGGCTAAATCGCTTGGCAGCACTTCATTGCCGGTAGGGTAGTAATTATTCCATGGCTTAAGCCTCCCACTAAGTCAGGCTAGAAAAAAATCTGAATTTATAAATTTCTAAACTTTGTGCACAAAAGTTGCTGATTTTGGAATCTCGTACACCAAAAAAAACCATAGATGAAAGGATATTTTTTAAATTTAAACCCTAAAGGGATAAAATTGGGGTTTGACATTTGTACGTGAGCGAAGCTGCGGGCAAAAGCTAGTCATTAATGAGCAGATTCGCTTTTCCGTGACAACAATCTTAGTCAAAACAATGATGAGGTCTACGTTGGAACGCGCTTGCCAAGAAGATAATAACCTACTTGTGTATAATACGCCGTGAGATAGGTCAGGCGGCGTCGCGCGAGGCCATTTGCGTCCAATTAAAGGCGAATAAATTGGCACCTCCCATGTGGATATCAATAATACGGCGCCCGTGGGATCAATTTGTGCGTACGATCAGGGTTGGGGCAAAGATTATGGAATTAGAACAGAAGGGACGAGACAAACACGCTACATTTAAAGCTTAACATTGTCGCAACGTTAAAAGAATGCTGAACGCAGCATTCAATTAAAGAATTAACGCCAGCATTCGATGAGATAATATTTTTAACTAGCTTATGCCCGCTACTACGTCCGCGTGGATTGAGGTTTTTTAGTTCCCGCGGGAACTCCTTAATTTTCCGGGATAAAAAGTAGCCTATGTGCTATTCCAGACTATATTCTATCTCTGTGCCAAATTTCAGCCAGATCCGTGCAGCCGTTGGCGCGTGATTGAGTAACAAACACCCATACATCCATACATCCATACATCAATCCAAACTTTCTCATTTATAATATTTATTTATTTGATGCCAAATTGAAACTATGGTTCATGCCTTATTTATTTATGTCCTCCCGACCAAATTTCAGCCACGGCGGCCAATCTCCACATAGATTAGCCATTTAGACGGAAGATATACTATAGTGCACAAGTGTGTATGCAAACACAGGTGTACTCTTTGTTTTTTTACTCTCATAACCGGATGGGACGGAAAGTCCGATACGACCGGAGGGAGAGCAGGCGCAGGACCGACGGCTTTACATGCTCTCCGAGGCGCGGAGGTGAAACACCAACTTCCTAACTTCGGGCTAGTACTGAGAATTTATTGTCAGAAAACACAATACTGAATTATGGCCCGACCCGGGACTTGAACCCGGGACCTCGCTGACCGCAGTCGAACCTGCTAACCACTTAACCAAGATGGCAGTTAAATGATAAATGCCTTATGGCTAGTCTGTGGACCTTGTTCACTGACGAAAGTAATTTATGAGCTAAGAAATAGCTTCTGTTATTACACAGGTGGCACGCTAATAACACTAGGTGTTTCCCGCGACACCGCACGCATTATGATCCCGCACGCCCCCGGATATTTGCAGGCCTTTTTATATTGCACCCGTAATTTGTAATACTCGTACAAGATAGTATGTAATTATAAGACCTTTTGTAATTACACAGTGAGCTTTATAATTATTTTAGTGTTTCTATATTGTGTAATGATTGTATTTATATTGGTTTTAGTAGTAGTTGCAGCAGTGAAAAATCATTTTAAACATTTACAGGAATTAAAATTAAAAATATAAATAAAAAAATGTAGCGTAAGTGTAAAGCTTAGAAAATGTAACTGTGTAAGGAAAAATAAATGCTATTTTATTTTATATTTTATTTATACTGGTTTCTTTTAATACCGGTTTTTAAGTAGATATTTATAGGGAGGCCATAAAAGTAATCTACTATGGCAGGCAGTGGCATGCTGGTCATAGAGGCATAAAAGCACAGCTTACCCTAGTAAATTATACTCCATACCCCTTACAACATATTGAAAATCCGCCATTCAATATTCATTATACGCCCACTCCTTCAAATAACTACTATTAGCCTAAGATACGTATATAACCCCGACCTTCACCGAGCTGTTTATTGGATGAAACCAACTTTTTATTTTTATTTTGTAATAGATAAATACACCTAAAATAGGTTGCCTATCAAAATCCGGTCCAGGCTATTTTTAAATTAATTAATTTTAATTAACTTTTTTTTTGTCAAGTTTATTGTAATTAATGATATACCATCGCGTTTGTTATAAAATTACCTATATTTTGATATATAACTCAAGCAGTTCCGATCCGTTATGTTACCTATGGATTATGGTGGTTGTATGGTAACAATTAACATAGCAATTTTCCGGGATAAAAAGTAGCCTATGTCCTTCTCCGGGACGTAACTTACCGCTGTACCAAATTTCATCAAAATTATTTGAATAGATGGGCCTTGAAATCGTAGCAGACAGACAGACATACAGACATACTTTCGCATCTAGAATAATATTACAAACGCGATGCGAAGTCGCGGGAATCATCTAGTTTATAATATTAGTATGGATGAGAGTATTCCCCAAATACGTCCCACTGCTACGTCACAGTCTCGCCGTTTGCGCGCTGGCGTGCCTCTGGCGCGCCAGAGGCACGCCAGTGGCGCGCGCGCCCTCGCCACTTGCCACGCCGGTGACGCCGGCGCCACTTCTATATGTCCCGCGCCTAAGCCAAAACCCTGTGCACGCCACTGATGGCAGGGGGCCAGCTAAGCTTCATTCATTATTTAAAAATACACATTTTCGAAAAAAAGTATCATAAACCAAAAAAACCGGCTTTGTGCGAGTCGGACTCGCGCACCGAGGGTTCCGTACTCAAGAAGTAGGTATAATTACCTTTGTTAATGAACCGCAAAACTAACTTTGTTTGTAGAGGTTTACTGTTAATATCAAAAAATTACGTTTGTTGTATGGGAGCCCCCCTTTAATATTTACTTTATTGATATTTAATTATTTATTTTGAAAGGTAATATACAAGTTAATATTCTGTGAAAATTTGAACCGTCTACCTGTTACCTTTTTTAATATTGAGCAAAAAAATACGAAAAAAACACGTTTATTGTATGGGGGCCCCCCTTAATATATATATATTTTTAATTTTTAGTATTTGTTGTTATAGCGGCAACGGAAATACATCATTTGTGAAAATCTCAGCTTTCTAGCTATCACGGTCTATGGATACAGCCTGGAGACAGACAGACAGACAGACAGACAGACAGACAGACAGACAGACAGACAGACAGACAGACAGACAGACAGACAGCGGAGTCTTAGTAATAGGGTCCCGTTTTTACCCTTTGGGTACGGAACCCTAAAAAAGATCTTTAAAGTGTATATTTATTTGTTACAAGGTGTTAATGCATTCAAATAAAAGGATAACAAAATTATATCTGCACCAATAAAACAAACTGCATTGAAATTAGTCCTGTCAAGATTTATCTTCCAATTTATTTATATAGGACTTCTTGGCAACGCGGTTAGTACAATAATTTTAAAAGATAGTAAGTGTGCGTTCCCGTTGATAATGTACGGCGAAAAAATCGGAGTTATTAGATTACTAGCTGATGCCCGCGACTTCCTCTGCGTGGATTGAGGTTTTTTGGTTCCCGCGGAAATCCTTTCATTTTCCGGGGTAAAAAGTAGCCTATGTGCTACTCCAGGCCATAATCTGTCTATGTACCAGATTGCATCCAGATCCGTTCAGTCGTTCTAGTGTGATTGAGTAATAAACATCCATCCATCCATCCTAAAGCTACAAATATTCTTATAGTGCCCTGATCTGAGAAGAGGTCACAACACATTGAATAGGGTTTTAACACCATGGGTTTATAGTTAAATAACTGATGCCCGCGACTTCGTACGTGTTGTTTAAGTTTTCTTTATTCCCGCGGGAACACTTCAATTTATCGGGATAGTTAAAATAGCCTTTGTCACTCTCCAGGTCGATCTGTTGCTCCATTGCAGCGTGATTGAAGGACGAACAAAAACACCAACAAACAAACACACTTTGACACATATAATATTAGAGCAACGCCATGAAAGAGCACCCAGTTTTATAGGCTTATGAACCGTCTTTCATGACGTAGAAACCATGACTATGGGACCAGCCTCCCATGTAACACGGTGAAACACAGCAGTAAATTGAAATCCGATATTGTTATAAATATGCGGGACCCTACGTGACGACATGCGCCCGGTTTTACACGGTAGGTATTATTTATTGCTGTTTTAATAATTACCAAGCGAATGTTGAACACTGGATGAACACGATCAGGTGGCAAAAACATCTATCTTAAAGAGAAGAAAGAAAGAAATCCAGTTAAATAGGATTAAAACTAATCTCGACTCCTGAAATCCATCTGGGCATACTTATATCCATACCTTATAATATTATAAATGCGAAAGCGTGTCAATCTGTCTGTCTGTTACGCTTTCACGGCCCAACTTTTCAATCGATTTTGGTAAAATTTGGTACAGAGATTTGTAGTTGAAATGACATAGGCTACTTTTTATCGCGGAAAATTGAAGAGTTCCTGCGGGAATCGAAAAACATCAATCCACGCGGACGAAGTCGCGGGTTTCATCAAGTGAGCTTGATTTGAGTTAAATCAGGAGTTTCACTATCCCGGAAAGCAGTAGGGTTCTTTTGAGACATGCGATTAAAATTACGGTTGATGTTACTACCAATACTGGGTCAACTCTGAAACGATTCTAAGAATTACATTTTCTTTGCAAAAACCGGAAGGTCAGGATATTTCCATGTTTTATTCATTCATTTTTTCATTTATTTTTATTTTAGGCAACAAGGCCCATATTATAAAATACAATCTTAAAATACTATACCTAGGTAAACAAAATATAAAAAGAGACTAATACTATGGTAGGGATTTTTCTCTCGCTTCCCTATAGCGCCGGTACACTATGCCCTCAGGTCAAAAGTCCGCACTGAGGAACACATTTTTGCACCAAGCTGGAACTGTTCATCATCATCATCATCACTACAGCCTATTAACGTCCCACTGCTGGGCACAGGCCTCCACTCTCATAGGAGAGCGGGAATTAGAGCTTAGACCCACCACGCTGCTCCAATGCGGGTTGGCGGGCTTTAACGACTATTATCATGTTGGTGATAATAACCGGGACCGACGGCTTAACGTGCTCGCCGAGGCACGGGGGTGAAACACCGCCAACTTCCAACTCCGGGCTGGCACTGAGAATTTCTTAATTGAAAAACCCAATACCTAACTTTTATGCCCGACCGGGAATCGAACCCAGGACCTCGTGATCCGCAGTCGACTATGCTAACCACTAGACCAACGAGGCAGTTAACGTGGAACTGTTAGTGCATAGGAATTAAAATAGGTCATCCTACTCGGCTTCAGTTCTTCCAGGTTTATTTGCACTTCTTTAGGATAATCTTCTGTTTTAAGGATAATTTGATGATTAGTATCATATTATAATGACGGAACCCTACAATGGATAGCAGCAAATCAATCAAAATCAATCAATTTTTTGGTAAATAAAGTAGTTTATAGTAGACTTTTAGCTATACATAATCCCTTATAACATTCCCGGTTTTACCTAAGCTAAAAAAAATGCTTTTCAGTGTAATTTCAAAGAAAGGCCATAAATATTAATCTATGGAATAGATGAGCTCATCTGTGCGAAGCAAAGGAGGTAAACCAATGATCTTTTATATAAATGTCACCGTAAGATTGCAAAAACCGTTAGATTGTAATCCAACTAGCGATATTGTAAACTGTCGACAGATCGTGAACCGTTCAATGTTCCGAGTGTCAAGTTTTGAAATATTCATTGTATTTACGTTTTCTCGTCTCTTTCTTGTGGGTTAGGTTAGGGTTCAACATAAATAATGAAGTAGGACACTTAGGGTGGAGTTCACCGATTTTTAAAACGGCTGATTATCAGATAAATGTCTGATTAAATACTTTATAGTGTTCACCAAAACCTAACCAATGGTTAAAGCGCCTGAACGCCCGATTATCTTAACCGAGCTCGTCAGGGTCGTTTAACCGCCGTTTATCACATTTTGATGTTTAAATTTTCCCATAAGTTTAATTTTTAGGCTAGTTTTTAAGTTACTTGTTATTTAATTGATAGAAAGAGTACCTACCTAGTGTCTGCGTTTTAAATTAAAGTAATTTTTTAAAACTCTTGGTGTCGATGTATTTTAATACTAACTCTGAAAGAATGCGCTTCTCGTCGCTTGTGAAATTGGGAGTGCGCTTCTTTTGGTCATCCATATTTACTAAATGTTATTGAAACTGAACACACAAATCCAAGATTTACAATAATCAATTCACAGATGCTTCACTGCATCATAAATAATTACTTTTTTCTGGTCCCATTTATTGGTATCGCACAATTGTTAACATCTGGTCGGTGCAAAACGTAGAAAGAGAATTCCTCTTTCTTTCTCTGTCTAGGGTACAAAATAATAGAGGCCCCGATCCACTATTACCTGCCCAAATGTAGAATTACAGCGTTGTTTATGCCCTCCAATGGCGTCGTTGTACTTTTCAAGTTGACAGCATTATATTTTACGCTACTAAAAACAAACGTCGCAGTGCGCCACGTTGAATAGTTAAGACAACGTGACTAACAAATGCTTTGACTTTTATCATTCGTTCAGTTTTGAACCTTTTGCTGTGAACGGTAGGTTATCGCCTGATTTATTGATCGTGCTTCAAAATAATGTCGTGAACAGTCAGTATTTAAACGGTTGTTTAAACGATGTTGAGGGATTAATCAGCCGATTACCTAAACATCGGTTAAGTAAAAGTCGGCACACTCCACGCTTAGGTTTTATCGAGTTAATATACCTAACAGATTACAATCTACCGAAAAATAATGCGTTAAATTGTAATCTGTCGACGGTTTACAATATCGCTAGTTAGATTACAATCCAACGGCCTTTGCAATCTTACGGTGACATATATAAACTAGTAAATTGCCGGTTGTCAGTTAAACTAACAACTTCATTGTAAGGCACGTGCTTTTATTATCATACCATCACGACCTCCAGATAAGGAGATGTGCAAGATTAATTATGAAGAATTCCACTGTCAGGACAATTTCCAAAAATGAAAAATAACAATGTCACACAGCAACATTTTAACCGTTAGATTGTAATCCAGCGATATTGTAAACTGTCGACAGATCGTGAACCGTTCAATGTTCCGAGTGTTAACTTTTGAAATATTCATTGTATTTACGTTTTCTTGTATCTTTCTTGTAGGTTAGGTTAGGGTTCAACATAAATAATCACTTAGGCACTTAGGTTTTATCGGGTTAATATACCTAACAGATTACAATCTACCGAAAAATAATGCGTTAAATTGTAATCTGTCGAAAGTTTACAATATCGCTAGTTAGATTACAATCCAACGGCCTTTGCAATCTTACGGTGACATATTATATAAAATAGTAAATTACTGGTCGTCAGTTAAACTTACAACTTCATTGTAAGGCACGTGCTTTTATCATCATACCATCACGACCTCCAGATAAGGAGATGTGCAAGATTAATTATGAAGAATTCCACTGTCTGGACAATTTCCAAAAATGAAAAATAACAATGTCGCACAGCAACATTTTAAAAGTGAAAAATCGCGTTATCTTAAATATATCTTAAAGCTATCAACTAAAAATGTTGCTAACTTAATAAATAATTCATAAATTATGATTGCGGTGGGCAAGTAAAATGGTGAATTTCTCACAGTTTTTAACACTGAAACGGCGTTTTAATCAAAATGTTTTGAGGCGGTTCCTTATTGAGATAATTATAGGCAAATTGGTGAAGATGCGTTAACAAGGTATGAGGACAGTTTTTAAATGAAAATCCTCAAAATTCCACCTATTACACCATTATTACAACAATCTGAAGACTTTTGGCATAGTTTGTCAAAACCTATAATTTTATTGCGTACCAATGAAGGGTGCTCAATATAATTACAATCTAGCCAGACTATGCGAATAATAAGTAATTTATCTTTAACCTGAGCTTATAACTTATCTTATATACTAAGAAATTGTCCAATGACGTATCTTAGTCTTTCTTGTTGCAAATATAAACTTTGTTCATGTGTTCTTTCAAACCCTAATATGGTCCTAATATCATTATTAGATTTTTTTAAGATTCAAGCGCCGCCAATGAACACAGTCTAGAAGTAGTCTAATTTGATGACTGCAATGACGAACTTCAATTTAATGCTCCACTTTCAAGTAATTTTCTTTGAAATTCAGCTAGGAAAATATTTTATCTTTTAATCGTAATTTGTAACGTAAAACAAGCAATAATATATATAACAATATGAAAACCAGCATGACAATAAATCGTGTTATATAATAATATGTAAAATATTATTCACTTATTTACTTAATAGGTATACTTTATCATAACACTTGCGATCCGCCCCGGCTTCGCACGGGTAGCACTTATCATCATAACAGTCCATACTCAATATGAAAGACCGTGTTCAAATGAGCAGCATATCAGGTTTTACAAATTAGCACTTTGTACTTTGTAGGATTGCGCATACTGTATCAAACATAGTGCTTGTATCATAACATAATATTACTGTTCGGTGTAAGAGACGACCAGTCCAATTTGACCCTTAACATTCCAGTAGGTGCTAAACCTCGTAAGATATGCCGAATTGTCGATGAAACATTATATGCAAAATTAATTATATTTCATTGTGAATAAACATGTAATAACAATTGGTTGATGCTTGATTACAATAATTAATAAATATAATTTTACTACGGTTTTTATAGTCTTTATAAAATGTACAGTTTTATAGTTGAATGTAAACAAAGGAATTAATATAAATTACTATAATTTTGTAGTGTCTCCTAAAGTTTAAAACATTTAAACATTATTATTATTATCATACAAATTATATATTTAAAAATTCTAGGAGTAAAACTAAACCAGCCACTAAGGAAATATTTTAGCCATATTTAAATAGGTATTTCACCCATAAAATTATCTTACGGTTAGATAAATTCTAATTTTAGTTTTTGTTAATGCCGTGACTTACATGGTCTAGTGGATAAATAGTGAGAGTTCGTGTTAAATCACTATTGGAACTTTGCTCCAAAGATTTTCTCAAAAGATGCCCGGAGTTCTGAATGCTCGGTGGTGCTATATTTCCGTCCCTTTAGAATCACGTTAAGTCAATAGCCAACCCGCGTTCCGTTCGAGACGTAATATTCAGCCTGACTATGAGAGTGAGGGAACAGAGAGCGTAAGTGTGTTAGCGCATAAGCTGATAAACTGTAATAGCTACTTATCGCCTGAATCCAGCTTTTTTCCAGTAATTTTGAATGCAGTGGTCGAAATCTGGAAAACATCATGAAATCCGAAAACTTGACCTATCAAACCATAACTTCTATAAGAGAGATTTCCTTAATTTCAGAGTTATTATGTAAATTCAAGGAGTCTATGCACATAATATTAAGCAGCATCTACACGACTTCCAAACATCAGATTGCAGTGTACCACCGTATCATTATTACACCACGCACCACTCATTATCCCCGTTGGGGCCCACTTAGCTTAATTAACGAGTGCACGTACCCAAATTGTGGGCCAAAATAATAAATTTCCACAGAACCATTATGACACTTAATTGAAAATTCGGTTATCGAGATCTCTTGTAAGTATTTTCGTAGAAAAACTGTGTTTATATTCAGGGTTGGCGCATGATTTTTTCAGGAATACAAACTTGAGAATCAAAAAAAACATTTAATATGAAAACATTTGATTTGATTTGATTTGAATCTTGGTTATGAATGATGCAAGATTTAATATGAAAACATTTGATTTGATTTGATTTGAATCTTGGTTATGAATGATGCAAGATTTTTATGATTTTTTTCTATTGCGTTAACTCATTTCGACTGCCTCTACATACAGGCGAAGACGTCGATTATAAAATCTTAGCTCTTTATTACAGCATATTATACTATAGTTAGCCTAGCCCAGGTATTAAAATCTGCAGTGTAGGATGCACTAAAAACCTTACAATAATTCTAATAGTAAAAACTCATGTCCAACTTCGATCGGAGTAAATTAGACTAGTAGTTAACTTGACTAGGTACTGAACTAGTTGTTGAAAAGAAGGATTGCAGACAAGACAGCTCCAAATCGCCAAAGGTGATTGAACGTCATAATGGGGTAGACAGAATTGGGTATATTACAACTATTTGAATAAGTAAATTATTTTTTAGTGATTTTTAAACAGAGGATCTCCTAAAAGTCGATATTAATGTCCACGTCCCCTGTTAGTTTTATGTAAGTAAGTTGAAAACCATAGATAGCTATCGGGTGAAGTGCGTCGAATTTTTATGACGACACAGTCCATACAATATTCTAGTTCCTTCATTATCATTCACTTCCGCAAAGTAACGCCTGCTTCTTTCCGATTACTATATTTTATATCCGTTGGCTGACATTATTACACGTCATAAAAAAATATCCTCAAGCATGCATAAGAATGTTATGTGGCAGCCCTATTCTACATTCCTTCGTCTAAGTTATGGGTAGTCAATACCTGCTTTTAACATCCAGAATAAATATGAAAATTGATTTTGAAAGAGCCTTCAAGAGCCAAGGTTCTGGCTTTATGAGTTCAAGGAAATATTTACTGTCTGTACGCTATTGATATACTTAGCCCAAGATCAATCCGGAGATCCATAGAACTAGAGTAAACGAGATAGCACAACAACGTCAAACTGGAATGAGTTATGCGGGACACATAGTTCAAAGACTCAATAGTTGTTTGGGTTCTAAAGTGATGGAATAACGACGTTACACCGGAAAGTGCAGCGTTGGCAGACTAGGTGAGACGGCATTAAACGAGTCGCAAGAAGATGCTACAGCCGCAGCGGTTCTCTATGGTTTGGATTATAGTTTTGGCAGATTCCATTTGCACAGTACTGATTCAGACTGTCTCACTCTTGTCCTTCACTATTGCTATATACGTCGCACCTGTCAAAATTATCATCCTTAATTAAAATTGTTGGTAGCGCAAGATTGCGGCACGTGGAAGTGCCTGCAAGAGACATTGCCTAGCAGTGAATAAATAATCAAATAAAAATACATCGTTTATTTCCACATTATTTAAACACATAAAAGGTTGGAGCCTTCTTTTAAGAGCTACCCCTGTGATACAAGACTCTGCTCTTCCATAACAATATCCATAAAAATAAACAGAACAAAATGTGGGTACAAAGAAAAATAATAATATTTAAGTTAACCAATGTGTGTGACAGCTGTAGGTACATTATGATAATAATGCTGTTTTTGTAGTAGCATGTGAATATCTGTTGACGACTACGACGAAGTATACGTATCTTCAGATTGTTGTATCAGTGGTTACACTGAATAATTTGAGATATAATACTGTTCGGAAATAAAAAAAAACATCAATAATGGAGGTCCACAGTGTCGACGCGACGATGTAATTATTATCAGTAATTCATTGGAATACGAAATTCGTACTCCATATCATGCTGCTCCAGATTAAAAATCTACCGCAACCGAACTGTTAAGCTTGGCGCATACGGGCGCTTTATTCGCAGAACAAAATATAATAAGATAATTTATAATAATATAATATATAATATATAATATAATCTTACTAATATTATAAATGCGAAAGTTTGGATGGATGGATGTATGGATGTTTGTTACTCAATCACGCGCCAACGGCTGAACGGATCTGGCTGAAATTTGGCACAGAGATAGATAATAGTCTGGAATAGCACATAGGCTACTTTTTATCCCAGAAAATTAAGGAGTTCCCGCGGGAACCAAAAAAACCTCAATCCACGCGGACGTAGTCGCGGGCATAAGCTAGTTTATAATAAGTAAAACTCAGTTATATTTATGGAAGAGAAATTTAATATTAAATTGTTTCAATTCTATTTTAAAAAATTGTAGTGAAACCTTTTAGAGCAGCTGTCCGAGCCTTTATTTTATCAAATTAGCATTTCAGGTATATATTAACTATATAAGAAGGTATATTTAGGCAGTTACTAATATTATTTATGGTTTTGAATTACTATATTTTAATAGCAATAAGTTAATGTTCTTTTTCTTTTCTTGGTTTATGGCTTTCAGTAGTTAAATTACTAGCTGATGCCCGCGACTTCGTCCGCGTGGATTAAGGTTTTTTGATTCCATCGGGAACTCTTTATTTTTCCGGAATAAAAAGTAGCCTATATGTTATTCCAGAATATAATCTATCTCTGTGCCAAATTTGCCATCCAGATCCGTTCAGCCGTTCTGGCGTGAAAGAGTAACAAATATCCATACATCCACACATCCATACATCCTCACAAACTTTCGCGAACTTATAATATTAGTAAGATTATTTGTTGAAATGAAACAGCTGATAATAATAATTAAGAGCTGATCTCTCAACTGTCAAAAACTGACAAATAAATTTGCCATTTTGACAGATAACTTAAACAAAAACTGTCGAAACCTAAAATTATTCCTCAGATTATTGAGTCAAGTTATTTGACAATAAAACATTTAAAAAAATCTCATCAGTAAACTTAAATAGTGTATGTGCGTGCACCTTAACGATATTCAAAGATAATTTTGCATTGCAGCAAGTAGGTAATTACTTTACAAATTTTACATTCGATTTTATTTAAACCACGGTGGTGGTCGTCGACTCGGAATTTATGAGTTTGTTTACATTAAAATAAACTTCGTTGAATCCAAAATGATGCCAATTTGAGGTACCTACTACCTTCTCAAAATTAGGTATTAATTATAGGTACCTTATGGAAATAAAAAAAATTGGTTCAAATTACCATCAATCAATTCATCAATTATATTATCATCTCTTATTTTGCTATTGAAATATGTTGATGTTAAAGAACGCAACTGAGCTTAGCTATGAATTATAAGGATTTTTAATATCAAGACTATCCTAATAAACTTAAAAATACGCGCCGAATTGAGAACCTCCTCCTTTTTTGGAAGTTGGTTAAAAAGTACAACAGAAAATTTTACCTAAGTCTGTATAGCCGTTAACTTACACGAGAAAATATGCATTTAAAATTTTTTTATTTTATTTCAGGCAACAAGGCTCGTGATAAAAAAATACATGAAAATACGATAATACTTAAAAATATGAATAATACAAAATAAAATGTAATTCTTATTAAGTAGGTCTAAATTAAACCTAAATTAAAAACTAAATTAAAAACTAAAAACTAAACATTAAAAATATCATCTATCCCGCTGCAATGAGGCAGTGTACCCAGAACGCTGGCTGCGTTACCCCGCTGAATAGCCAAACTTATAGGTTGGCCGAGGTAACTGCCAGCCCTCCGGTCACCTGTGGACTCTGTGAGACGAGAAGATAGATCCTTAAAAAAGGATCTAGCATCTTCGCCCCACGACCCCAGGGTTTCAACACCAAAAGGCACAAAAATGAAATTATTTTCAATAATTTCATTTTTGTGCCTTTTGGTGGTAGGTCTAGTGTTAGCAGATAATAATTTCATCAACCAGCCTCAATTATGTACATACAATATTATAAGTCATAAAATTAATATTCCAAGCTTCTTTAATTGCATGTACTCGTAAATCTATAATAGCCTTTCCTAAATAACTCTCATAATTTATAAAGACAAAAGCAATCAGAGTGAAATTAAAGCTAATGAAAGAAGCGATCAAACAAAAATGATTAGCTCTTTTGCATCAAAGAGCCATGAGATAATCGATTTTTAATAACTCGATTAAATTAATCAACTCGGGCCGATACCTTTATTTTCGCATTTGAACCCATAGGGCAATTTTCGATTTTCTAAATCGATCGTGACCAATCGAGATCTCGAATTCTCACTGGTTTTATGAATAATTCGATGATAAACAGATTGATCGTTACAAAACGGGATCCGATTCGATTCCACTATCGAGAAATCCACAAATTCACGATTCGATTTTTCTCACGGGCTAAATAAGACACCATGTTATAAACATTGATTTCAATCCAAGTAGATAGCTTATCTAATATGAGTATTAATAGGTACCTACGAGGTGTGACCACACACACATACTTTGAGAGTGCAAAAATTCTAAGTTAATCAGCGAGATATGGAGAGGTCTATATTATTATCTGAATATCCTACATGAGGAAATTTCCTGGAGAACAATAGTTATAGTTATAGTCAGTTATAGTTTTGATATACCCAAAACCAAGTTTCAATGGACTGACCATACTTGCCGTATGCGTAAATGCATTTTCCAGCATTAAAAAAAAAATGGACGATGACTATGGAGGCTTCACTGAGTTTTATTAGTCTGGGATAATTTAGTAAAACTACGAGCATATTCTGTGCTACAAAGTTGAGTTTTGCCAAGATCTATATTCACAGCTGTGCGCAAGTAAGCGTGCCTTCTGAGAACAAATTTTCTCTAGTTTATTGGTCATAACTTTATTATAATAAGCTACTTGACATTATGGAACGATGAGAACTATTATATAAATTTTAACAATAATATAACTACACCGATAAGGATGTTCTTAAAAGCCAGAGAGGTGCTATACAGTAGTAGAGGTGGTAATGTCTTACATACAAAATGTTCAATAGTGCTTGTTTACTGGTTTAAATCTATTCGTTAATAATTTCATTATCTTGCCCTCAATGCTGCAACTTATGTTAATATATGATATTATAATACGTTAAGTACGTATTATAATATTATGCACACACTTTATATATTTAAAACGATTATCAAAATGTGTATCTTAAGGCCCACGAGTAGGTATATCTCAATGTCTAAGGCCGACCATACACGAACAGCTTGAAGCAGTCACGATGGACTGCTTCAAGTTGCGACTGCATAGTGAACTACAGTCTTCACGTACACGTCACGTACACACATACATGGAACCGCTTGAGCAGTTGCGACTGCTTCGGGTGGTTGGCGTCAGTTATCAACGGTAGCTTCAAGCTGTTGACTATGACTGCAAAAGCAGTCCGTGTATGTTGATCACTGGCTAACTGCTCGAGCAGTCCGTGTATGGTTGGCCTAAAGGAAGGATTAAGAAGACGTCGAATAAAGTACTGGTTTAAAAAAATGTAATAGCTTCATTTCGAAAAAAAGGCACAGAAGCGAATACAATTAATTATTTCCGAATCTTAACATGCACACGTTTAAAAGAAGTCTCATGTTATTTAAGAGACTATTGAAAAGGCTATAGGATCATATTTCGATTCGTAACGATCAAATTATGGACTTTCGACCTTAAGGGACAGGCTATCTGCGATCAACCTGTGAAATATATATTAACTTGGCCACACACATAAACGGGGTCTGGTTTTATAAGTTTCTTAAGCAGAAAAGTGAAGTAAATCAAGATTAAGTACCTACTGCAACGTCTTCATAATGACATAATTTTTTCGTTGGGGCCTATCAGGCGCTGAAAAGGCGACCTTGCACCAAAAAACCACGGCGTTGGCAGACGCCCACCTTCGGATTCCTATTTCTGTAAGTTGAACGACGGTTATAATTGGTTGAATATAATGCATTTAAATTAAGTTAGGAAATTAGTAAGTTAGGTTAACTTAGGAAAGCAGATTAAAGAGGTCATATCCTCTATAATCTGAAGACAATATAATATCATCTACCTAATAACACTTTAAAATTACAGTTTTCAAGGAAAACAATAAAAAATAATTTAAAAAAACAAGTATAGAAGTATTGATTGATTCATAATAAAGCGCTGGTTAACAATTCATTCCCATATTACTAGCTAGGACAGTTTTTTTTCACCGATTATAATCAGACCGGAGCGTTTGCGGCCAAGCTAAATGCAACTCAAAATGAGACCGACAAGATGATGGGCGGTTTCAGAGAGTTATGCTCTTGTCTTGTTTACTTGTTCGACTTTTTGGTGCCACTCGCATTGTATAATTTGTTTTTATTATACTCACTACCATAACGGCGATTATCACCGCAATTTATTTTGGTATTATCTTAAATGATGTGCCGTTTCATTTGAATTTCCTGCGGAAATAATGACGTGTATTGGTCGAAGTCCTCTTGGCTTTTGAAATTATGTACTTTGACATCAAGTTTTACTTGTGTGTTGATAGTGTGGTCATAGCCTAACGATTCGCACCTTCAAAGGGTCTTCTATTTAAAGGCTTTAGCCTCCTATTCAATAGGTCCAGGGTTAGTAATTCCAGGTTCTACAATGTGCAGTATATGCAGTGTCCCGGCAGGGTCAATTTGGAAATTTATAATTAATCCCATTAATTGATGGATGGAAAATGGTCACGACCCTCATCAGTAAGAAATACGACGCAGAGAGAGAGAGATATTTTTTTAAATCAACTGTTCTTGATTATATTTTAATTTTTGGGAACCAAATTAAAATTTTTTGAAAAATATTAAGTATGTTTCATTTTTAAGCCGCCAAATATATAAATTAAGTTAAGGTGTTAAATAAGGGTTCCTGTATTCAATATCAGAGAGGCCCACAAGGCAAAAGAGGCAGAGGAAGACCGATAACTCGATGGGAGGACGAGATAAAAAAGATAACAGGCCCAAACTGGACCAGGAGAGCAAAGGGTAGGGACAAATGGACATCTTTGGAGGAGGCCTTCACCCAATCTGGGGTTCTTGCATAGAAAAATAAGAAACTAACATTACGAACAATAATCTTATATAAATAATACTGTAAAATTAACCAACTAACCGTTAAAAATAAGATAATCTTGTGAAAATTGTAAACATGCAAGAAATAAAAGGCTTTTTATTTTATTTATTTATTGTTCAATATCCTCATTTATTTATCGATACAAATTCTAGGCACTAATAAGGTACTTTTAATGGCCCGATTATAGCTCCATAAGGTTTTATTGCCTAGGAACAATTAGCTACAACTCTTAACTGGCATGCAACTTGAATGTTGTCTGTAAGTTTACAGTTTCCTTTTCAATAAGCCATCAATACGATTCACTTTAATATATGCTCTATTGAAACAAGGTTAATAAACTCTTTTCTACCTTTTTTTTTATTTATCTCAAGCAATAGAGCCCTTAATATAAAACATATTGAAATACTTTATACTATTGATATCATTTCTGTCAACATTCGGTTTCCGGTTCCGGTTACTTTGTTTTTATTAAATTGTAAAAATTATATTTTCTGAAAAATTATATTATAAAGGCGTCGCTAAGGTATTTATCGACAGTGTATTAATCAATCAATCAATATTTATTTATTCGATATAGATATTCAGTACACTTATAGACGTCCAATAACTTATAAGATAGTGATAATCAGTTACGGTATCATACAACTAAAGCTATGAGGGTTCCAAACGCGCCCTAGCCTGAGAAGAGCCCACAACTCAGGCGGGTTGATCTACAAAGTCGATAAAGTTATTTTTGTGAAAATAATCCTTAATCTTACTTATCCCAGATGGCTTTTTATAGTTAACTAGCGGACGCCCGCGACTTCGGCCGGCGAACGCCGGCCTTTTACACCAACTTACATCCCTTATTTTACCCCTTTGGGGGTAGAATTTTGAAACTTGAAACTGTTACACACGTACTTCTTTATATTATACTGAAAGCCAAAATACCAAGTTTCGTTGTTATAACTTGAAAAATATCTTGATAAATGAAGAAAATTCATCCCCTTTGTCACCCCTTTGGGGGTTGAATTTCAATAATGGTGAAACATGTACTTCTGCATATCTAACTGAAAGCCCAAATGCTAAGTTTCATGGCTGTGACTTGAGAAATGAAAGACTTTCATACAAACTTTCAACCCCTATGTTACCCCTTTGGGGTTGGAATTTTGAAAAACTGTGCCACACGTACTTTTTTATTTATAACCTAAAATACTAAGTTTCGTTGATACAACTTGAGAAATAGCTTGAGAAATGAAGGACTTTCATATAAACTTTCATCCTCTATTTCACCCCCTTAGGGGTGGAATTTTGAAAAATCCTTCCTTAGTGGGTGCCTACGTCACAAAAGGAAGCTACTGTCTAAATTTCAAGTCTCTAACCCTAGCGGTTTAGGCTGTGCGTTGATATATAAGTCAGTCAGTCAGTCAGTCAGTCAGTCAGTCAGTCAGTCAGTCAGTCGGGACTTTGAATTTTATATAATATATAGATAGTGGAGGAGGTGATGATGTGAACCCATATTATAATTAGTTTGATATAATCATTATGTGAATTTATATTATTAAGTCAATGCATAAATTTTTATGGTGTTACTAAATTTAAACATTTTTGTTTATAAAATAGGCTATGACTTCAAGGTGGTCCCATTGAAATTTTTGAAGATCTGATGAAGATCTTTGGAGATAGAAGACAGGTTTCCTCAACGGGCAACCCATATTATTATATCTTATAAAGAATTCATAATCGTTGCTAGATTCGACCTGTTTTGTATGAAAAGCAGCTTCCAAACGAAAACACATAAACCGATTGAAAACTACTATACCGATTTCGAAGTGAATGTAAGCCAATAAAAATAATTTTCACAAATCGATTTATAGATATCCGCGTACAAACACTGCACATCCGCTACACATACATACACACAAACATACACCTATGAAATTTTGTATATTTGTTTGGAAGCCCTTTTAGATAAGGTATTATGTAAATATTTTGTAGTTCCTATAATATTAAATGAATTTCGAATTGATAACCTCCTTTTTATACTGCCTGAAAAAAGGAGTATATTGTATTTAGGGTTCATGTATGTATGTGAGTTTGTATATTCCATCATAACTTCTATTCGCCTGAACCGATTTTGATAAATGAGGTATCGTTAGAATCCTTAGCTTATTCCGGGTGACATAGGCTAGTAAAATTTAAAAAAAAATTTGATGGGGTGACCATGGTTGCGCATTAAATACTAAAGTTGAAAAAAATATTCGACAATAAGATTAACTATACATATAATCACCATCTAGAAAATGATGAGTAGATCCCAAAAATATAAAACACTGTATTTCAATATCCAGTGTTACACAAAATGTGAATAAGCTGTGGTATCATTACGTAGTAGCCGTAATTCGAGGGGGATTGTTTATTGCCCGACTGCCTAAAAAAGGAGTGTTATGTTTTCGGGGTTCGTGTATGTATGTGTGTCTACGGCAGAGCAGTCGTATTTTTTAATAATTTTAATTATGGTCACTTGTTTTAAGTCAGTTAATATAAAAGAATTTCGTGGACCGTAGTGTAATTATCGCCCTTCGACGAACCAAATAAAATAGAAATGAACTATTTTATCACGATAGAAATCATCACTATGTATTCCAACACCTCGGATCCAAAACAAACACTTTTCCGTACGCCATTACCACGTAGTACGTCAATCACATAGCCCGGGTGCCCGGCTTCGCCTACTTTTGTGTCAATCTCCAAGGAATGCTATCGGGCGGTAAGTGCCCTGAATCTAAGATGGTATCGTCTCTTCAATAGGATTCCGCGCCCTTAGTAAGTCCGTGCTCTTTGCAACCAAGGCGCTGTTTTGTATTGTCATTTATATATGCCTTACTATGGTATCTTGACAGTCTCAATAGTAAAGGGACTAGACTACGAACTACAAGGACTATAGCTAAAGCTGACGAGGTTTGTAGTTCCTGAGTTCGAGTCCAACAAGCCAAACAAGTTATTGAGTTTTTGTCAAGAGAATTGTCTTGTGGCACTGGCAAAGACGTACCCCCAACCGATTAAAATGACGATGTCGTGTATGTTGGTAGTAAGGTTTTAATATAAATGCCGTACCCCTAACAGGTTAGCACGCTGCCATGTTAGACTGCATCATCACTTACCAGTTAACATCAGGTGAGGTCAAGAATTATAGTGGAATTTAAAAAAAACTAAGTAGTCCATATCATCCTACCTAAAACAACCTCATAATTAGATAGGTGCTTTAACAGACTTACGAACTTTTAAATAAAATTAGAATATTTTACAAATTATAGCTAAGTACCTCATTTATTTTAATAAAATTTAATTTGAACTGGTTACTAAAAATTAAGTTATTAAAATTTTCAGCCTATCTGAGTTTTGAAGCAAAGCGGTTAACAATATTTTGCAATTTTAATAAAGGAATTTCGCAAATCCGATCCAAATGCGCCCTGTATGAGATAGTTCTAAATCTGGCTACATTATTGCTTACAACATTCAAATATCGTAAAGGAGAACCGAAGCACCGACTTGCAACAATGCCCTTAAAATCTCATGACTTCGATCGTCCAAATAAATTCGGACATACGTAACGGATCGATGTACATATATTTAGTACACAGCCAAAGAAACGACATTGACTACTTTTGGAGCAACCTACACTTTACTGCCATCTTTACCACAATCATAACAAATGATCTTTATTTCGAAGATGTTTAAGTTCAGATTATTCCCAGGTCATATTATTAGGTGCAGATAAAAAGTTGCATCGCTATATTTATAGGTCTTTATGACCGTATCGAGTGCTCGAAAATACTCAATGAGTATAAGTTATTTTGTTTCTGATAAAAAAGGATCATACGCATGACGCTTTTGTTTCATTAACCGTAAATGGTACGGCTGATTTACTCGATCATAACTCGTTTTAAGCCTTTATAGTACAACTTATACCTTTATAAAGTTATCATGTTTGCCTACTGTATATAATCTACTAGCTGATGCCCGCGACTTCGTCTATTCGTGGAATATTTTTTTGATACCCGCGGAAACTTTTTCAATTTTGTGGGATAAAAAGTAGATCCTTAATCCAGATCCTACCCATGCGAAAAATCACGTCGTTACTCTGTTGCAGCGTGATTGAAGGACAAAACCAACAAACCAAGAACCAACTCATTTGATACTAGCTGATGCCCGAGTGAAGATTTTTTGGTTTTTGTTTTCCCGCGGGAACTCTTTAATTTTCCGGGATAAAAAGTAGCTTTTGTGTTATTCAAGACTATAATCTATGTCTGTGCCAAATTTCATCCAGATCTGTTCAGCTGTGACTGAGTAACAAATATCCATTCTTCCATCCAAACTTTCGCATTTATAATATTAGTATAGAATAGATGATTTTCTAAGATAATCTTTACATTGTTCAATTTATTTTCTTTCATAAAATGAAGGTTATACAATCTTTTCCAATCTTTTATAATAAGTACCAATTCAAATCACGAACCGCGCTCCCATTCCCGAAGCTGTTATTTCATCGACCTATATAAACTATGTTGCGCCGGCGCATAATATATAGTTATCAAGTCCCGATATAATTCACCGAAAATTCCTCACTTGTCGCTGACAGCTGTCATTAAGACCGCCGCCATCTTTGGCCGCCATTACGGTTTACGAATTTCACTTAACTTCTTTATAATTTTGATGCGATTTCGGAACGTGATCGCAACACCTACCGTGTACGTGGTTGCGGGTAGATATACAGGCTGCTTTTTTTCCAACTCAAATTTCAAATGTTTTTTGAAGTGAAACTTCTTTAGAATCGTTGTAATTTGAACATTCGATGAAACGAAAAACGAAACGAAAAAGCGACACCAAATAGAGACAAACGTAATCATATTAATAGGATTTAGCCTGCGAGAGAATGCGATAGCATACAAGTTGCATTTATCTCATTCTCTCGTAGGCTACTTTTCTGAAGTTTCACTTCTGTCGTGTGTGAATTGCACACACGCACTTTTTTTAATTCAAATAAATTTTAACAATCAGGTACTCATAATTTGAAATGCTTTTTAAGGAGTTCAGGCATACATACAGTTTTAATTAGGAGTTTGACAAACGATTCCGATTACGATTTCCTTACACAATCGGGGGGAATGGTTTACAAAAGAAAACGACATTATTTCGTAGTAGGGTCTACACGCTACGTAATGTTATAGAAAACCTATGTCTCGACCATATAGATATTATGTAAGAGCCAGGTATAGAGTTACGTTATCTTGAGCATTTTTGTAATCGAACTGTACATACCGAACCTAATTGAAATTAAAGAGCACACTTAATGAGCGATGCAAAATCGCTGTACCTCGTATCGCGCGTCATAATTTTATGAATTACACGATCGATACAGATTCCTGTGGTGAAAAGGTGACTGGTACGTTCCACTTACGACCCTAGTGTTATTAAAAAATAAAAATCACAATTAGTATATAATCAGGAAAAGCAGTTGAAACTTCATTTCAAAGTAAAAAAAAAGTTTTAAAGATATATGTAATTGCTCGAATATGTAATTATAATAATTTGACAAATTTTATGTGAAATATTTATTTTATTTCGGCATACTTACTTTGGTACTTTAAGAATATAGCTTCTGAACCGGTGGTAGAGTCCAATCACGTAACATATTAGGCACTTAGGTGTATGTCCTACATGTAAAAATTAAAAAAAAAATTGAGTACCTATTGAATATTGATTTCATCAAAGTACCTTGAAAACGAATTATACATAATTCAAATCCTTTATTATTTTCAAAATTGATGTAAGTAAATATTAATAGTTATTGAATGATTAAAAAAATTTATGAGTTAAGTACATGTTATAGTCCGTCAAACATATCTATGTTTGACGGATTATAACATGTACTTGACCTTAACTTAGGCGGACACCGAGTCAGATGACCCAGTGTCCGCCTAGTATATATATGAAAAACTAGCTTTTGCCCGCGGCTCCGCCCGCGTGAAATTCGGTTTTCCGTTCCCGTTCCCGCTCTTGAAATTTTCTTTGCTATAAACCTCACGGAGCCCGAGACCTTTCCAACGAACGCAAAACCGTGGAAATCGGTTCGTGCGTTCTGGAGTTATAGCGTCAGGAAGGAAAATCCGACTTATTTTTATATTATAGATAAAATTAAAACAAAAACTAAACAAGCACAAAATTTTGTTCCAATTTTGGCCACCGGGTCAGATAAGTTTGTGGGACTTTATACATACCATTATACTTACCAGAAATGATTGGGTTGAGACTCACATAGGACAAGCGGCAAATATCAAATTGACCGTCTCTGTGGTACGGTGATCAAGACTCATTAAGGTAAATATCGAGTTTTGAGCGAAAATCGATTTAAATGTATCGATGAAGTTTCGATTACGATACATTACATAGCACTCCGCGGGCTATGTTTATGAACATTTAATTTATGGGTTATAAGTTTTTAAAAATCGATTCGCGTTGCTCTGATTGCACGTTGCTTTGGACGAAAGGGCAATGTGCCGTTTCGAGGTGTTGGTTGTAATGTTTAAAAACTCAATGGTCGAAAGGCAAAACGTTGGCAGGATCGGTTGTTTTTCATGTTAATCCCGACCGAATATCGGCCAGTACTTGAGTATACCTTTTTAAAAAAAAGATTTTTAAATTCTAATATAATACAAAAATTACGAAATAATTAATTATTCTAAATTTTTACGAAATCATAAATCAATTGTATTTTATTATACCGATCTGAGTTTCACAAGATTTTTTATGAAAAATTAAAAAATTTTACTAATTTATTTAATAAGTTTTGTAATGAAATTAGTTCAACACTTATATTTTTAAAACGGTTTCGTGCAACTCAGCGTTATCTCGGACTTACAAAGCTGCAATTTTTGAGAAAGATTCCCTTTGTTAAGAAGACAAGAGATTAGTCTAAAGTCCCACTAAAGCGAAGCCGCGGGCGTTCATTAGTTGAAGCATAGCCATGCGTGTATTTTACTGATCTGTCAGAACTTTGTGACTACTTTTAGGCTGAACATTAACATATTAAATCCATGGTCTTTCTGCCTCTATGGCTCTCGAGAGTGACAGCACTGTAAGTTGGAACGCTTGCAGGGGGATCACAGGGGAATCTAGGTGGAATGTCAAGATGGCAACCGAGTCTGTGACATTAAATCAGGAATCCATACTAATATTATAAATGCGAAAGTGATGCTACGCTGTCTGTCTGCTATGCTTTCACGGCCCAACTACTCAACCGATTTTGATGAAATTTGGTACAGAGATAGGTTATATCCCGGGGAAGGACATAGGACTTTTTATCCCGGAAAATTGAAGAGTTCCCGGGGAATCAAAAAACATAAATCCACGCTGACGAAGTCGCGGGAATCATCTAGTAATTTAGTCGATAACCAGCGTTTCCTTCCATTACTACAAAGGTAATATGCGCCAACTGACACTGAACCCGTGTACAGACAAGCCCGGTTGGCGAACTCGCCGAACACGTTTGGCCAATGCGTACTAGGTTCATAACAGTAGATACAAGTCACTGTAACACGACCACTCTTCAACACATATCGCAAACAAATCATATATCCCGTTCCTATCCGATCGTATCCGGTAGATATCATCTAGTATGAATGCAGCGGTTAATTTAATGGCTAACTTCATGCTAATGCCTTCCGTTTGGTGTTGAATACATCTTCGATAGTGTAGTACTCGTACCACAGAATAGGTAGTACATTACTACCGTCGTTTAAAGGAGTATTATTTCAAAATGAGAGTTTTATGTCACGGTACCTTGTCATCCCTAAAATAAGGATTTTAATTCTAAAACGCGAACGTAAACAGTATTAAAACAATCCGGCTTTAAAGGATGGTATTATAGTATGCCCTCTAATCGATTGCAGTGCAATATGCGTTCATATGGAATGATTAGGAATCTTATAAGAGTAATAATCTATATAGGTATACCTACTTACGTAGAATGCGAAAGTCTTTCTTTCTGTATGTCTACTACTTTCAAGGTCCATCAATTGATGGACCTTGAAAGTAGTAATTCAACCTAAAAAAGGGCGTCGTACTATTTTATCCCGGAAAATTATGAAGTTCCCGCGGAAATTAAAAAAACTTATACCACATGGAAGTCGCAAGCATAAGCTAGTCATCTAGTAAAACTTAAAATATTATGTTTCAAGTAAATTATTTAAATAACTGAGCCCTATAATTAAAATCTAAGTGGTATTTAAATACCTACATAGTTGCTTCAATTTCCATGTCATTACTATTAATAAGGAGTAGGTAATCTTACATTACACTAGCTGCCAGGAGATCTGGAGCTAATGTGTAGTATTAATTAGCTTAAAGCTTTAATAAATTACTAATCTATATGTAATTATGCGAGTTCGATGATTAAAATTTAATTACACGTATCTAATGCTTAGACGAAGTCTATCGGTGATATAAATTATGTTTGGTTTATGTATGTTATTTTATTAATATATTACTATAGAAGGTACTATCTAAACTAATATTATAAAGAGGAAAGATTTGTTTGTTTGTTTGTAATGGATAAACTCAAGAACTAATCAACCGATTAAAAATTCTTTCACTTATAGAAAGCTGTTTTATAAGCGAGTAACATAGGCTATCTTTTATTTCCAAAAAAATTAGAGAACCTTACGAAAATTGCAATAATGTGAATGAAGTCGGAAAAAAATCCTCTCATCTGAGATCTTTCATGGTGTGCGCTGCGTAAATTATAAAAAAGTTACACGTAAATAATGTATGGTGGTATTTTTCCTCTCAAAAAGTTCAAAAAAAGTCCGTAGTAAAAGTAAAAACATATCTATCTTTTAATTAAGGTTGTCTCACAATAATCAGTTTTATGATTTTCTAATTTTGTCTAAAACAAAGCTTTAGGTACTATTGAAGGTGTTTTTACTGGCATTGTATTAATCCTTATCAAAATAAAATGGTAGGTAATCTCAATTATTTAATATAGACCATATTCACCTTTTACACCATTTAATTCAGATGAATATCTTAGAAGATATCATAGAAATATTTTAACCCGCAACAGAAATAGAGGCGGACGGTATATTAAAGTCTGCATTTCATAATTGGTGTTCACATTCGGTTTTAGGTTGCTTTTCTGCACAAAATAATTTTTCCGATGCGACTTATAAAGGTCTAGCCTCACTTCAAAGGCGCGGCGCGGTGCAACACTTAGCCGCAAGTATTCATAATACAATTATGTCGCAGTGCATCTCCGTGCCGCATCGTTTAAACCCAGCTCCATACAAACTTATACAAAGAATATTTTCGCGGCACACCATGCATCTATAGTGGGGTGAGACCTTAAAAGATGGCATCCACCCTTACAGCCCATTAACCTCCCACTGCTGCTGCTACTGCTGGGCACAGGCCTCCACTCTCATTAGAGAGGAATTTAGAGCTTAGACCCACCACGCTGCTTCTATGCGGGTTGGCGTGCTATATTTAACAAACTACCTACTATCTTGTTAGTGATAATAACCGGGACCGACGCGACGGTTTAACGTGCTCTCCGAGGCACGAGGGTGAAATATCACCAACCTCCTACCTACGGGCAATGAGAATTTCTAGTCAGAAAAACTTTTCAACAATTCTTAATTATGGCCCGACCCGGGACTTGAACCCGGGACCTCGTCGGCCGCAGTCGAACATGCTATAACCACTAGACCATCAAGGCAGTTAAAAGTACCACTTTTAACTTTTAAGTACCTGTAGGTACACAATTTTACACTCAACGTGTGACTAATCACAGTTGCTCTTAAAAAATTAACTCCCGTGCGCGGTCGACAAAAAGCTTAATTGCTTTCATTTGTGAATCATTTATCATCAATTTCGGTACAGTAAGAAATCATTATATGGGGCGCTATGGAAGCCGCTGATATATTATTGTGGCCATCCATCCATCACCTTTGTTTTGATTGAATTTCTTAGCATTTAGTGATTGCCACTCAAGATTTTTTCTCCATTTGCTCAGAGCTGCATAGTTGAGGTTTTCAATTCGGCGCATAATATCTTTTTCAATAAAGAATTAAAGATAAGAAAAAATGTTCTTGTATAGAGGTGTATCGTGTTTTGCGCCCTGGGATTTGGGTCATGCTGCAAGCGGACAATAAATAGAGCTTTTGACTTTAACCTCACAGCGATTTAAAATGTATATTGCAGCGGTCACGATGCGGCACGCGAAAAATATAATCCAATATATGGATGCGGCGTTTTAAAACTTGAATTGTTCATAGATCCTCCCCCACCTTGTGCTTTTGTGAGCCTTTTTGTTCCTCCTTCACCGTTCTACCACAGAACAGCAAGAAACCGTATTTAATATACTATTGAAAAATTTAAAAAAGATTCGTTAGAAAGCCCGCTACCATCTTAGGCTGCATCATCACTTACCGTCAGGTGAGATTGCAGTCAAGGGTTAACTTGTAGTTAGTAAAAAAAAGCATGATATCAAGGAATATGGTTAAGGAAAAGGTCCATTTTAGGCCTACTCTTGTACACTCTACCATGAATAGAGGAAAATACATAAATTGTATTAAAAATATAATAATTTAGAACAGTAAAGTAAATAACGAGACAAAAATTAAAATGTATTTCAAGTTTTCGATACATTTCCAAGACGGCAACCTTCAGCCATAGAGAAGTCAGTAGGCGCGAAATGTATCAAATGTCATTTCTGACAGTCACTGTCAAAATAGCGTGTTTTTTTTTTAAAACGTCTATAAATATGAATCCCCCACTGTTACCCACTCATGTTTAGTGTTGCTTAACTTGGAAAGATTAAATAATTTCGCCACTGAAATTACGACGAATTCGTAGATTTGACCAATTAAAACTGGTCTAGTATTTTATTTTCCTTCATTTCTCTACTAATTAAGACCTGGCCTACGGCTCATACAAATCTGAAACGTCTCTTTTAGACTTGATTTTCCGTCGTTTATGGACCTACAAGATTTTTTTCATTACAAAGCACGGTACGTTGAAGACCTCCCTGGCGCAGTGGTGAGCTTCTTCTACTTCTTGAGCTTTTGAGCGCTGTGGTCTTATATGCGGTCCCTTGTGATATGCTTGTGAGTATACCAATTTATTAAATAATTAAAGGGTGAAAACACATGAGGTATACAATAATATCGGTGGTGGCCAAAAACTTCGCGTCATATGCCCTTTAAAGACAGCGTAGCACGACTGGACCAACATTGTCCCCTTTTGACTTAGACGTTTTGCGCAGAAGTTTAGTCCTGCCCAGTCAATAGTGAGTTTCAGCTCTGGGTGTTGTTAAAATGAAATTAAGCACAGCTGGCGGCTTACTACCATCGTTTAAATTTTTATTATTTAAATATTGTTTCGACAAATCTTACCAAAATATTAAGGATTATATTTCTGAAACAAAAGCGCCAACAATATTTAAAAAATACTGCTTTACAGACGGCAGTAAGCCGCAATTTATAAAATCTGTTATCGCTTCGTATAGAAAGGTATTTCGACACGCATCTAATGAGTTATTTACCTTATTTTAAATTAATGACAAAATTATTAAACTTTTTCTCTATATTTATTATTTTCTAACATCGCAGTCACCGTGGGAACAAAGAACTGGCGCATCCAGTTTAGGAAGATCACGCCGCCCTATCGTTCCCCGCTTATGATCATCATCCGATACTTTGGACATCCATCCACTGATTTATTTGTACAACCTTCGGACAAACAGGAAGCGAGGATCCTTTTTTTTAATTCAAAGACTTACGCCTGGCTGCGATCAAACTTACTGGCGAGTGCAGAGTGCCTAGTGGGAGATTTTCTTCCTACTTGATCGCGACAATGTTGACTACGATACTATAAATGGTAGTCAACGTAATCGCAATCGAACGTAAAATTCAGGAAAGAGAAAATTAATAGATGTTTTTTTCCTACATGTTTTGTTAATATACTAATTTTAGAAAGTTTTTAAAAAACTAGGCTTTAGTTATAATATTAGAGTCGCCTGCAGTCCAATCCATAAGTTGATGTATTATATATTGGTTTTACAAAAGAGCGCGTAAAAGTGAACAAGTACTATGAAGTAAAACTAATATTTTTATTGTATTGGAATTAATAAGATTTATAAATATAATTTACATATTTTCCGCTACTATTTCGCCAAAGCCCTAATTGTAACGGCTGTCTCACGATCAACTTTACAAGCACGACATTAGTTTGACTTAAATTGACGTCTTTTTCAACAAACCTAATAAATGATAAGTACTTTCAGTAGTTGAGTAAAGTATAAGATTCATTGAAGGTGGAAAAAGGGTTTATAGGTTAAGATTAAGAAAATGATGTCTAGGTGTTAGATACCTACTAACTACTATGTATTTACACCTACTTTGATTCTTAATCTCAGCATAATACCGACTGCTTTCACTTTTACTGACGAAATCAAAACATAATAATAATTTTTTTTTAATATTTTGTTACAGTGCTTCTTCACACTGGAGGAAAGTTTTTAAACTTACTATAAAATATAAATATGTTTATCATCATTTTTTAACAATTCATTCAATGTGACTTCATCTGCATTGATTAGGTTTTCGAATTTTCTGAGATAACTAACAAGTTGCCCTTGTCTTTCCTCGAGATTCAAGACGTGTCTGTACCAAATTGCGTCATTATTGGTTAAAAAGATGGACAGACACACTTTCGCATTTATTAAATAAGTATGTTTTTTTAACCACCACAAGTTAGCTCTTGACTGCGATCTCACCTGATGGTAAGTGATGATGCAGTCTAAGATGGTAGCGAGCTAACCTGTTAGGGGCATGGTAGTTATATTAGACCCATAGCCCTATTCGGTTTACTACCCGGCATCGTACTGGAACGCTAAATCGCTTGGCGGCACGTCTTTGCCGGTAGGGTGGTAACTAGCCACGGCCGAAGCCTCCCACCAGACCAGGGAAAATTCAGAAATCATAAATTCCCAAATTGACCCTGCCGGGGATTGAACCCGGCACCTCCACACGTTAAGACAACAGCGCTACACACTGCGCCACGCAGGTCGATTTATAACAATATCAATTAATAACGAAAGTGTGTCTGTCTCTATTTTCTACTACGATTTTGATCATAATTTTTTATAGGTTGCATCCCGGGGAAAGACAAAGACTACTTTTTATCCCGGAAAATTAAGAGATTCTTAACCAACGCGGGCGAAGTCGTGGGCATCATCTAGTACAAAATTATGTCATTTAATATGAATCAGAAAGCTATGAAATTGGTACACTCAGGCACATCAGGTGAGAGAGAGCTTTATTTAAGACTATTTTATTTAAAAACTAGCTGATGCCCGCGACTCCGTCCGCGTGGGGGTATGAACAATAGATGTTGGCCGATTCTCAGACCTACCGAATATGCATATTAAATTTCATAAAAATCGGTCAAGCCGTTTCGGAGGAGTATGGGAACGAAAATTGTGACACGAGAATCAAATAATCAATCAAATATGTCTGGATGGATGTATGGATGTATGGATGTTTGTCACTCAATCACGCCCCAACGACTGAACGGATCTGGCTGAAATTTGGCATAGGGATAGATTATAGTCTGGAATAGCACATAGGCTACTTTTTATCCCGGAAAATTGAAGAGTTCCCGCGGGAATCAAACAAATGTATCTGTTCAACTGATTTTGATAAAAAATTTAGTACAGGGATAGGTTGTATCCCGGGGAAGGACGAAGGCTACTTTTTATCCCGGAAAATTAAGGAGTTCCCGCGGGAACCAAAAAACCTCAAACCACGCGGCCGAAGTCGCGGGCATTCGCTAGTTTTATATATAAGACTAGCTGATGCCCGCGACTCCGTCCGCGTGGAGGTATGAAAAATAGATGTTGGCCGATTCTCAGACCTACTGAATATGCTCACAAAATTTCATGAGAATCGGTCTAGCCGTTCCGGAGGAGTATGGGAACGAAAATTGTGACACGAGAATTTTATATATAATACTAGCTGATGCCCACGACTCCGTCCGCGTGGAGGTATGAAAAATAGATGTTGGCCGATTCTCAGACCTACTGAATATGCTCACAAAATTTCATGAGAATCGGTCAAGCCGTTTCGGAGGAGTATGGGAACGAAAACTGTGACACGAGAATTTTATATACAAGTATAAGAAGAAAACGTCCAGGCCCAATCGCTTTATCACGACACCGAGATGGGTATTTCACACTGGTCTGTGGTATTTCACAATATTGTAATGTCTACTTTAAACGATGCGAGAGGAGTTAACGTTTTATGGCGGTTAATTTGCTTAAGCATACGCGATCCTTCGGTAGCATATTAATAGCGAGTAACGACGCGCGCTTTGGGCTGTATGGCGTGTGGTCCAAACGTGTGAGTCAAGCGGGAATTTTAAGTTCTTTATTTGTAAAAAAACGCTGGTGGCCGCGAATTCGAACGCGTGGAATAAGTTTTTTCGATTCCCACGGGAACTCCTTAATTTTCAGGGATAAGATGTAGCTTTTGTCACTCTTCAAGTCCTCAACTATACCCATGCAAAAAAATCACGTCGATACGTTGCTCTGTTGGGGCGTGTTTGAAGGACAAACCAAATTTATAGTATAACAAAGATAGAGTTTAACAAAGATAGGCAAAGTTGCCGCGTCAGGCTCGCCCGACTTCAACATAGTGTGTAGAAATAAAAATTATTTTTTACTTTACAGTGGCTTTGGAAGTCAGTTTTTTTCAAAAAAATTTTTTATTAATGATTATGTTAAAGTAAATAAAATAATTATATTTTTTTTACGAGTTTATCTATACATATCATAAAACTGCTTCTGGGCATTATCAGTACAGGCCATACTGCCAACGCTTTTAAAGCCATATTGTTACACTAGATGATGCTTGCGCCTTCCTCCGCAAGGATTAAGGTTTTTGATTCCTGCGGGAACTCTTGAATTTTCCGGAATAAAAAAGCCTATGTCCTTCCCCGGGATACAACCTATCCCTGTACCAAATTTTATAAAAATCGGTTGAACAGATCATTTTTTTGATTCTCGCGGGAATTCTTGGATTTTCCGTGATAAAAAGTAGCATATGTCCTTCCCCGGTATACAACCTATCCCTGTACCAAATTTCATCAAAATCAGTTGAATAGATGGGCTGTGAAAGCGTAACAGACAGACAAACACACTTTCGCATTTATAATGTTAGAATGGAAGTATGGATTATTGTTGACTTTCGTGTTTTACAATTATAATCCTTATTTTAGGAACGAAAAGGTACGAGACATCAAACTGTCATTTTGTGTAATACTGCTTAAGTATTACTTTAAGCGTTGGCAGTAAGGCCCCAGTACAATGACTGACTTATCAACACGCAGGTCAAACCAGTGCACCTAGAGACAGATCGAGCTAAAAGGCACGCAGATAATTTAACGTTAGCTAAAAATAAGGTTGTAAAAAAGAGGTTTGAAGAATACAAGTCGAGGGATGAGGCTAGTTACATAATTAACTAGCTGATGCCCGCGACATCGTCCGCGTGGTAAAGTTTTTAATTTTTCCGCTGGAACTCCTTAATTTTCCGGGTTAAGAAGCCTATGTCACTCTCAAGGTCCTCAACTATGCCCGTGCCAAAAATTACGTTCTATTGCTACATTGTGGCGTGATTGAAGGGCAAACGAACTAACAAACCCAGTCTGGCATTTATTTATAACTAGAAGATACCCGCGGATTCCCGCGGATTCCCGCGACTTCGTCCGCGTGGACCAAGTTTTTTCGATTCCCGCGGGAACTCTTGAATTTTCTGGGATAAAAAGTAGCCTATGTTCTTCCCCGAGATACAACCTATCCCCGTACCAAATTTCATGAAAATTAGTTGAACACATAATTTTTTTTGATTCCCGCGGGAAATCTTCAATTTTCCGGGATAAAAAGTACCAAATTTCATCAAAATCGGTTGAGTAGTTGGGCCGTGAAATCGTAGCAGGCAGACAGACACACTTTCGCATTTATAATATTAGTATGGATATTTAAATAACAACCGTAATGATCCTGATCTTGTAGAACCTCCTGTCGCTAACGCCTCAAACCACACTCGCTACAAAAATATAAAATTTAATGTCCGCTACAAGAGAACATCGAATCGACCGTCCCAGTAAATGTAAGTGTTATTGCTTAATTTGAGCATAACCGTATCAGTTTGTGATTTTTATCCGACACTCGGAAATACGGGTGTTTAAGGGCAATGAATTTAACGATATCAAGTGTATGGGTATTCCCAATTTGGGCGTGTTACGAGCATCTTAAGTATTAAGGTAATTGCTATTGCCTCCCCAAATGACGCGGTACCGGCTTTAATTTCACAGACATTAGAAATTATGAAACGTTGTATTAACTGTAAACCATGTATGGGAATGTTAGGATCGAAGTAAAACAAACCCAATGTAATTTACGAATATTATATTATTGAAAGTTGATTATTTAATTTGCGTTACAAAAGTCTATTGATATTTATGATAAATGATTTAAAACACTAATTACGGACTATGTACGATATAACAAATATAATAATTAATTGATTGAATTGAGTGAATTAGCCGGCCATGAGATGCGTGTACGCGGCCTCCCGTCGTCGGGGTTCAGAATTCACTGATCCGAACGCCCGGGAGAATCCCGACCGAAAGCGAGTCGGAACGGAAATTCCCGAGGGTTCAGTAGGTCTCGTGGGACTTCGCCACATCAGCCCCCCCGGAGACCTTTAGGTCGATCATGACGAATAAAGAATTCGTTCTTTTACACAATTCGTTTCACTCGTTACAAAAGTAAGTATTATAATTAAAATTAAACATAAAACTTAATTAGGTATTAATTAAACTATTATATGTTTACGAAAAAATAAACGATACAATGCAATATTAGAAGCTTACGTACAATATTAATAGCTAAACGTATTCTCTAAAAATTGTTTTACATACTAATGACATGTGAGTTTATTCACATAAACCTTCGAGGGAATCTTACCTGTCTGCCAGAGCGAGTTACTGTATCATGCTTGGTGGCAGGCGGTTCTGAAGTGATGGGCGTGAACGAAGAAGGTTGAGATTCGTGTACAAAGTACGCTGGTTTGAGACGATCGATTGAAACCGTGACGACCTTACCGTTTATGTCGATTTTGAAAGTTTTCTCCGATCGCTCTATTACCTTATACGGACCAGAGTAAGGTGGTTGTAGTGGTCTTCGGACGGCATCTTGTCTCAGGAAGACAGCAGTAGCAGAGGATAAATCCTTGTGCACGAACGTTTTTGCATTACCGTGGCGTACTACCGGAGTCGACTTCAATTCGCGGATGTGATTGCGAAGGCGAGATAGAAAATCGCTGTAATCAACGACTTCCGGTGCGGATGGCAAGAATAAGTCTCCAGGCAAGCGAAGACTTTCACCATATACCAGCTCTGCAGAGGTAGATGCAATATCGTCTTTCCAGGCGCTGCGTATCCCCAGTAACACAAGAGGAAGTACCTCAACCCATTTCTCGTTATCGTGACACATAATTGCTGCTTTTAATTGCCGGTGAAACCTCTCTACTAAACCGTTGGCGGCGGGATGATACGCCGTAGTGGTGAGGTGTTGGCAACCAGTAAATTTTGCCAGCTCTTTAAATAAATGGGAGTCAAATTGGCGCCCTCGGTCTGTCGTTATTTTACGAGGACAGCCAAAACGTGCTAACCAACCACTTACAAAAGCACGAGCCACTCTTTCTGCCGTGATATCTTCTAGAGGAATCACCTCGGGCCAACGCGTAAATCGATCGACTGCAGTAAGACAATAGCGGTAGCCGTGCGATATGGTAAGCGGCCCTATGAGATCGATATGAACGTGATCAAAACGCGAAGATGGAGGAGTAAAAGTGTGAACTGGAGCTTGGGTGTGCCGTGTAACCTTTGATCGTTGACAAGCGAGGCAGGCTTTTGTCCATGCTCTGCAGTCCTTTCGTATACTAGGCCATACGTACCTTTCGGTCATCAGTCGGATGGTAGGCGTAGCACCAGGATGACTCAAGCCATGAATATCGTCGAAAGCCTGTTTGCGAAATTCGGGCGTAAGATACAGACGTGGTTTTGGACCAGAAACATCGCAATACACTTTACATGCACTAGAGTCAGAAATTCTTATTTTCTGTAAGTCCAGCGAAGAAGAAGTGTGCAAAAGATGTCTCAATTCGGAGTCCGTCTCTTGTGAAGAAGCGAGTTTATCTAAATTAATGCTATCAGTAACAGATTCAATCCGAGAGAGCGCATCGGCAACGACGTTGGCCTCTCCGGAAATGTGTCGCACGTCGGTCGAGAATTGTGATACGAAATCGAAATATCGGAACTGACGTGTAGAGCATTTTTCAGACGCTTTACGAAACGCAGCAACAATAGGTTTGTGGTCTGTCCAGATCGTGAACGGCTTCAGCTCGACCATGAAACGAAAATATTTCACGGCTTCGTAAATTGCGAGAAGCTCTCGATCGAAAGGGCTATACTTACGTTGAGCAGAGGTCAGTTTCTTGGAGAAGAAAGCAAGGGGTTGACAATTACCTTCAACTTTCTGCTGCAATACGGCGCCGATGGCGATATCGGACGCATCACAGACCAACATCAAATCCGCTGTAGGATCGGGATGAGCAAGCAGTGTTGCATCGACGAGGCTCTTTTTGCATTCGTTGAAAGCATGTTCCAGCTCAAACGTCCAGGTGATTGGAGTGTTTGGCTTGGTATCCGTGCCGCTAAGTAGTTGGTGTAAAGGTGCTTGGATTTTCGCAGCGTTCGGTAGGTACCTTCTATAAAAGTTAATCATACCGAGAAATCTCCTTAATTCTTTCAAGGTCTTGGGCTGCGTGAAGTTCTGGATGCTACTTACCTTTTCTGGCGTAGGACTCGTGCCGTTTGCCGTAACTAAGTAGCCGAGGAACTCGACTTCCGGAACACCAAATACGCTTTTAGCGGAGTTTAAAACAGCACCATGATCTCGAAGGCGCTCTAGAACCTGTTTGAGATGAAATTCGTGATCGTTGTGGTCGCGTGACGCAATCAATATGTCATCTATATACGGGAAAGCAAAATCCAGGTCCCTTAAGATTTCGTCCATGAACCGCTGAAACGATTGCGCGGCGTTCCTTAGACCAAAACTCATGAACGGAAACTCGAATAATCCGAACGGCGTAGTTATGGCAGTTTTGGGTACATCCGCAGGGTTGACTGGAATCAAATGGTAAGCACGCACCAAATCAATTTTGCTAAACACAGTACAGCCATGTAGATTATGAGAAAAATCTGCGATGTGGCGTACTGGGTATCGATCGGGTACTGTTCGAGCGTTGATACCTCTGTAGTCTCCGCAAGGTCGATCAGTACCGTCTTTTTTAGGTACTAGATGGAGAGGCGCTGCCCACGGACTATCGGATCTACGTGCAATACCTGCTCTTACCATATCCTCAAACTCACGCTTAGCTCGGCGGAGCCGGTCCGGTGCCAATCTGCGAGGTCGACTGTACACCGGCGGACCGGGCGTAGTGCGTATGTAGTGGAGCGTTTGATGCTTGACTTCGCGCACCAATGGCTCGCCAGAGGGTCGCGTGACCTCAGGAAACTGTTTGAGTAACTGATGATAACGAGAATTACCTGTAACAGTCTTAATTTCGCACTCTAAGGAAGATAACACGGGTTTAGCATTTACAATGAGCGTAGTCGTATTATCAACTAATCGGTGGTTCCTTACATCTACAAGTAGGTTATAATATGATAAAAAATCTATGCCTATGATCGGTCTGGTTACGTCGGCTATTACAAAACGCCAGCGAAAATCTCGACGCAACCCGAAATTTAAATTTAAGTTTATTGTTCCATATGTATTAATCACTGTACCATTAGCGGCAAAAAGTTTATAGTCAGTCTTCTTAACAATTGTCGTATAAGAACTTACATTTCTAATAGGGAACACACACAAATCAGCACCAGTGTCTATTAAGAACTTAACGTTAGAGTGTTTGTCCGTTACAAATACGCGACTCGGTGTGACGTCACGACAGTCATCGTTAGCCGCCATCAATGACTGCGTTTTTCGTTTTCCGATGAGTAAGTGCACGGCTCACAGCACTTAGTAGCTTTGCTCTGGAACTTGCGGTGATACCAGCATTGGACATCAGTCGCAGAATCATTGGATCGGCTACGGGAACGTCGGCGCCATCTCGTGCTGCTATTCGATCTCGAACGGGATCGCGATGACGATGTAAGTTCGTCGATTTGGCGCGACAAATTAGCGATTGATTGCTTGAGTTCGCTAATTTCATCATTCGACGACAGCTGATGAACTTGCGGCGCAGTACCAATCACATTATTATACGCATGCGTAGCCAGCTGTTTGAGGCTACTCTTGGATTGCGATGCCATTGTTTAAAATAAAATAAAAACTTTTGTTACACTGAATCTATTTTCGGAATAAAACAAGTTCGTCACTATGCACACAAAGAATGTTCGAAATATGCAAGCACTTGAGAGTTCGGGACGCGTCGCCGGTTCACCACTTATGGGGACGTCGGGTGTCACCAGTTATGGGAATGTTAGGATCGAAGTAAAACAAACCCAATGTAATTTACGAATATTATATTATTGAAAGTTGATTATTTAATTTGCGTTACAAAAGTCTATTGATATTTATGATAAATGATTTAAAACACTAATTACGGACTATGTACGATATAACAAATATAATAATTAATTGATTGAATTGAGTGAATTAGCCGGCCATGAGATGCGTGTACGCGGCCTCCCGTCGTCGGGGTTCAGAATTCACTGATCCGAACGCCCGGGAGAATCCCGACCGAAAGCGAGTCGGAACGGAAATTCCCGAGGGTTCAGTAGGTCTCGTGGGACTTCGCCACACATGTACATAGTTAATGCAACGGCAACATCTCAGATGGGTAGATTTTTTGTTTCCTTGTATAAAGTTCCATTACAATTTTATAATGGCAACTTTATTATCTACCCCTTAGTTGCATGATTTAATTTTATTTTGTAAAAAAAATCATACGCATTCAATTAGACCTCTAGTTATTGGGAAAAATAATAAAAAAATCTTAGAGTTTTGGAAGTTTCTTATTTTAATAAAAAATGCTTTGATGTAAATATCCATCAGTACATAACTAAAATAATATTTGAGGTAATTAATACTTTCAATTTTGGTGAAAATTTACAAAACAGTTGTTATTTTTGTTGGACAGTGCCCGCAGATTGAATCCCTTGCTTGGCTAAATAATGAACCAGGGGCAACGATGTGTAGAAATTGTCGAAATAAATTATATGATTTTGATGTATTGGCACACCTCTTAGCAAACAAATGACTACATTCCCTGTGGCTCCTATATCAGGTTCTCCTTCCAGTCTTTCTGTATGTTCCTGTCCTGAATACAATTCGAATGTGTGAGCATATCCAGATAAATCACAAAGTACATAAAATTTAAACCCCCCTTTGTGGGGTTTATTCGGCAGGTACTGTTTCAAGAAATGAGCCACTTTTGTGGCACACATCTGCTCATTGACTGATAGTCTTTGTTCCATTGGTATAGTAGAAAATTTGGTTTTGAGGTGCTCAATAACTGGACGTATTTTGAATAACCTGTCATGATTGGCATGGCCTACAGGTTTGTGATTATCATTATTTTGAAAGTGCAATGAAAGCTTGATTCTTTCAAATTTGTTGACTGGCATTGTGGATGAAACTGGACTATAACCAAAAGCAGGAGACCAATATGATCTGGTACTTGGAAATATTTGCATGGACATAAATAGTAATATCCCAAAAAACCTTTTGATATCCAATGCGGTATAAATTATTCTGTTAGTAGTATCCTTTTGCATGATATATAAATTAGTCTGATCAACAATTTCCTGTATGAAATCTTCATCAACAAAATATTTGAAACATTGGTAAGGAGTTTCAAGCTGAGATATTTCTAAAGGAAAAGCTGAGCTGCCTAAGAAAGTAACTTTATCCTCATCAAATTCCAAGTTTCTCTTTTTCCATATAAGTTTTCTTTTGTCCAATAATGTGCTGAAAATATTACCAGAAGGATCTCTGTTTTGGCTTTCTCGTTCTTCCAACATTTCTTCAACAAGAGGAGGGTCATTTTCATTTACATCTTGACAGTCTTCATCATCATTTTCATCTTCTAATATATTTAGAAGTTCATGTCTAGTAAAGTGGGAATTTGGTGAGTAATCATCGTAAGAATCTTCAGACTCCAGTCCGTCTTCCGACAGCCAACCATCCTCCAGCTGTGCTAGATAGTCTTCTATGTCTTTTTCTTTCATAGTATTCTGAAAAAGCAAAAAAATAAGTAAATAAAGTGAAATTACATGAACCAAAATTCTCCATACTTCAAGGATGACAGTACTGCATAATGATGTAAATTTACACCATACCTATTTGACGTTATTTCAGTTATTATTCACATGTTTTTTTCACAAATTTTAGCAGTTTCCACAACACTTGCCTTATTTCTATGCATAATAAATATTTTCAGCGACTTCTGTAGACAAAATCAAATAAAACTTGATAGATAAATGCACCGATACAACAAAACAAACAACTAGCCTTGACCCAATTTTTGATCGACGTTTGACAGATGACGTTTGTTTTTTTTTACTAGGTGCGTTCCGTTTCATAGAGACATGTTTCGAAAAGTTACCACAGACAAACATTTTTGACCAGCAACCGGTTTTGGGTGCATTTTTTCCCATTCGAATGGTTTGATGGAAATATCTATCACTATGCAAAGAAGGGCTACTACCATCTAGCCTATGGGCTAATAAGTAATATTAATTGAACTTAAACTTCTACTTAAGATGGGTAGATTACATTAAGTCTTCGAAGCAGGAACTTCATGGCAGAGAAATGTTATAGATGGAAAGCTATGGAAGGGAATGGAGGAGGCGCATGTCAGAAGACACGCTGGGGATTAAGAACGGCTACCGTATATACCGGCTACATAAACACCCTTCGCGACGGTATATTACAGTATTTATGTAATACTAGCTGATGCCCGTGACTATGTCCGCGTGGATACGGATTTTTCGGTTCCCCCGGGTACTCTTTTATTTTCCCCGAAATAAGTATCCTATTTGTTATTCCACACTCTGTGCCAAATCTCATCTCAACCCTTTCAGCCGTTCTGGCGTGATTGAGTTACAAACATCCATTCATACATCCTGAATGTTTGTAACTTTCGCATTTAATTTTTTTTTTATTTACTACAAGTTGTATTGACAGCGACTGCACTGAATTTGACTGCGATCTCACCCGATGGTAAGTGATGATGCAGTCTAAGATGATAGCGGGCTAACATGTTAGGGGCATGGCAGTTATATTAAACCCATACCCTATTCGGTTTCTACACGGCATCATACCGGAACGCTAGATCGCTTGGCGGCACGTCTTTGCCGGTAGGGTGGTAACTAGCCACGACCGAAGCCTCCCACCAGGCAAAAATAGGCAGGTTAGTATAGAAAACCAAATGTAAACCTCAGTAAATAAAGGCTTTATTTATTTACTTATTATGTACCTTTTTGACAAGAGTACGGCTTCAGTTACTGGTATGTGATTATAATTACCCCCTATCCCTAACAAGTTACCCCGCTAGCATCTTAGACTGCATCATCACTTCCCACCACTTAAGATTCAATGACGTGGCGGGAAGTGATGATGCCAATTGAAATTCAAATGTTTTTTATTAAAATAAACCTTAAGCTTTTGAATCGTCGAGTAAATCTACCACTGCTTCGGAATGGTATTTTGCATTCCCACCGAGAAGAACCAGCAAGAAACTCAGTTTTTTGTAAGAATCTACTTACTACATCATCATTACGCGATAGTCGTGAAGCGCAAAATCTGTCATCGATAAAAATACTCGGATGGTCACAAAAAATCGATTTTATTTCTTGACTTTTTAATTATGCGATTTTCAGTCCATAAATCCCTCCGCAACGAATCGATACCATAAAAGAAACGTTCATGTATCGAATGATACCTTGATTGTGAAATGTTATACAGGATATAACTCCCGAAAATCGGCTGTATAACAATAATTTTTATTTATTTTTGATTAAAACTCATAAAAATGCAATGGTGGTAATCGATTTAAATTGATTTCGTAAATAATTGTAATCAATTCTCGATACTGACGGCGATGGTCTGTCAATACAATTTATTGTGTGCATCGGGCTGATTTCTTATTTATGTTTTGTAAATTAATATTTCGCCCGGCCTCTTGCGATTGACATCAAAAACACCGCTGTGAAATATGGATTTCAATTATTATTATTATTAATATTACTAGCTAATGCACGCGACTTTGTCCGTGTTCAGTAAGTTTTTACCAATTCCCACAGGAACTCCTTAACTTCTGGGATAACAAGCAGCCTATGTCACTCTCCAGGTATACATACCCATGAAAAAAATCACGTCGATCCGTGTTACAGTTGCGGACCAGCAGGCCGAGCATGGGAGGGGACAAAAATCTTATCCCCCGATTATATCCACTGACAAGAGATAAAATTATGCTAGAGCATGGCAACAGGGGAAAGGAGAAGTATATCCCTGTTTGACTTGTGCATAGGACGTAGGTTTAAGTTTATTTTCATACCATTAAATTATAAAAAAGATGTCTCGAGCCAACTGGGTCATCTTATCCTTTCCCCGTGGATAAAATCTCCCCGCCCATGCTCGGCCTACTGGAGAGTAACATAGGCTTCTTTTTGTCCCGGAAAGTTAAAGGGTTCCCGCTGAAAACCTCAATCCACGCGGACGAAGTCGCGGGCATCAGCTTATCGTATATAAATAACCAAAACTAGTGACTGCATGTAAACAGTGTAAGTCACTTCTCGGTGTCAGCACTGACGCCTGTTATACTGACGATAGAGCTACTGACGAAAAGGAGTCTGAATAAACCAACATGGAATATTCCACTGTACTTAGGATCCTTATACCATCCTCAAACAGCTGCACAATGTTAACAGTAAACAAGAATCTATTCAATAAAATGTAAAACACTCTGTCAGTTTTATTCAATCACTACAGCAAGTACGTATAACAAAAAATGTTTGTTGCGCCAATTATGAGTGTATCAGTTAAAAACCGTGACAAAGCAACATAATCAAACTTCTAATGTTGACTTCTCACGGTGCTTAAAAACATGAACACTTCCAAACGCAAGTAAGGAGAGCATGCACGGTACACCTCTATGGTGCCGCTGGAGTGTACGAGCGTGAAAGACCAAAGCAAGTGTTACCTTGGATTTTCAGACTCCCTGGCTACCTTGGCAGATTTACTAGGCTTCTGAAGCAAGCTTGCACTGCACACATAATAGACAGTTCTGCGAAAACCTGTCCAAAAGAAATAATAAGAAGAATGAAAGCGCCCGTGATAAGACCATTAATCTCAATAAAACAGTATCCAATATAATAACTGATTTTATCAAACACCTCACCTCATGGTAAGTGATGACCAGTCTAAGATGGTAGCGGGCTAACCTCTAAGGAGTATGGCAGTTATATTAAACCCATACCCCTATCGGTTTTTACACGGCATCGTACCGGAACGCTAAATCGCTCTGCCGGTAGGATGGTAACTAGCCACGGCCGAAGGCTTCCACCAGGCCAGACCAGGGAAAATTCAGAAATTATAAATTCCCAAATTGACCCTGCCGGGGATCGAACCCGGCACCTCCGCACTTTAAGACAACAGCGCTCAACACTGCGCCACGGAAGTCGTCAAACTCAAACTTTGCTCGTGCAAACACCACCTATGAGAAAGAAATTTATGAATAGGCTCGTTTGAAGCTTTTTGTTCCAAAGTATCACAAGTGCAATTCAGCACTTGTTCATTATGCTCTACTTTTTTTTTCACCGCTTTAGATGTCAGCTAGCTAACAAGGTTCTTGATGCTATAACATTATTCGATCGATCATTTATCATCGTATCATGTATTCAAAGAAAATTATTGTATAGTTAGTAAATAACGTGATTATTCTTAGAATGTATTTATGCTACTAGTTTTCACACGGTAAAATAAATTTGTCATTTTCACACTTTTATTCAAGCACAGTTACTAATATGTTAGTATGGTAGTTATGGAAAGAATACTCTTTTAATCCTCTATAAGTAAATTAAATAAATAAATAAATCTTTATTGACAAAACTACGTACAATTTAACAAATTAACTTACCTTAAGTACCTATGTTCTCCACTTAATTAAAAAAAGTCGTCTTTTAATAAATTCAAAGTTACACGGGTTCAAAGATTTGAAATGTACGGATGGAAATATTATTACATGTTTTTACATAATACACGGGCAGTCTTTTGTTCATAAGAATTTTTGTGGTCGACTGTACGCGATATATTAATACCAGCTCGTTACGTTTTCTGGCGCAATCACCGTTATGAGTTCAGATTACGGTCAAGTGCGAGTTTTATTATGTCCTGGAATATCCTTATAATATTTTTATTTTTATTTTTTTTATTATTCGATAAACAATAATTATGCTGTTATTATTGAGTTGCACCTTATAAAAGGAACCTAGAAAGTGCAAAATCAATTTTTAAAACGAAACGCGCTACTCGTGAAAACCCATGAGTAGTGTATAATTGGGGATTCTGTATCACTTTGCTTCGCTCACTCCGTTCGCTCGCCGTGATACAGAATCCCCAATCAACTAGTTTAATGGGGATCCTATATCATGCACCGAACCACACTTTGTATCTGTAATAAGTCGTTGGCGTGATCTAATACGATTAGCTCGACGAAACCGAGACGCGCATTAAAATGTAAGTGAGGCGATGCGCATGACATGTAAAAGTTTGCACTTGTTGTTAATCGGATGATCCGCTGCGATCGATGATTGTTTAATGATGTATATTGGTCGTTTACAGATCTAACGTTTCTCAACTGTCATGAATTATGATCATTGGCGATGCTCATTCGACGTATAAGGGCACTTCTCTGAAATGAGGTAAAAATCGAGTGGCGAAAAAAAATTTTTTTTTTTTTGAGTTTTTGATTTTTTAAGTATGCTTTGACAAAGGGGTACCTTCATGTAACACAGTGATGAGGAAGGCCCGTGTCAGAACCTAGTTTTCTTGGAGAAATAGCGTGTTTGGTAATTATGGTGTGCATGGTAGTGATAAATTATGATTTGGTAATGAGGTTTGGTGTATGGTGATTAGGATTAAGGTTATGGTAATTTAGTATAGACATGGTGATGAGAAATTCTAGAAATCCATAGAACTAAATCGAGGATCTTAGATCTTTGCACTCATTCAAGAAGTTACTAACCCACAAATTCATTCAGATCATGATCATTGCTGAGATATAGGATCTTTATAAAACAAGAATTTATTTTTATGGGCTGAGGCGTGCAAAACTAACCTCCTATAATGACAATTAGCTGAATTCTTGAAGAAGCTTAATAAGTGGACAAACAGTAAATTTACCTGGGTGAATAAGACAAAGATGAATTGACCAAGACTTTTCACCATAAAATTCTGGCTGGCTGGCACCATAAAAGGACGAGGCTGGTGACCCAGCCTCGTCCTTTCCTTCAGCCTTCAGGCTCTTCAGGCCCCCGACCTTCTCGTTCAAACCCCCTAAAACTTTCAACTTGAACTACAAAGCCTTTACAATTACCTAACAAAAGATTAATTGGCAGATACAAACACAAACGTAATAATTATGAAACGTTCATACCAGGCGTATAAAAGATACCATCTATCGGAATACGAGATCAGTAATGATCCCGAGAGTTCTGTCTCTCCAACATAGCTACCTGATGCCACTGAAATCTGAGTGTGACAGTATCCTTCATCATAGTAAATCTAAGATCTTGGGAGAAGGGAAAAGTGCTATGATGAGGTAAAAAATCTTGATGAAGATATAGTTAGAGGTCCCATAGGCAGCATTGACCTGATCACCCAAAACTGACAAAATCTAGTCAAAAACCGGTAAATTCGCCGGCCATAATGCCAGACGTACAAGAGTGTGCGTGTTTAGCGGTGCAATCATATGTAAGCATAATTCCAGAAGTGGGCAAATAATTGAAATTACTTTAAAAATATGTTTGTACTCTCTTTAAAACTTCCACGAGCGAATGGTCACAACGTGTAGCGGTTTCTCGAGAGATTTAATGTAAGTATAAAACTTGGCCAACGACAATAAATTAACCATTTGATCTGACCGCAGTTGCTACTGCTAAGCTCTAAAATTAAATCAAAATGCGATCTAAACACAAAAGTATTCAATAATCGCTGAGTCTGCCGGTAGGAGACTAACTTTCAATCGTCAAAATACTCGCATTTATGCAAATTATTCCAATATGGCGTGTGGCCAAAGAGCGAACCGAGTGAAATACATTGAATGAGTCAAATATCGACTTAATTAAACCTTCGTCAATAAATAAATATGCAATCTTTTATCTTTTCTAAAAATTCAATTCAAATTTAAACGCAAAGCTGACACATATAAGGATTGGCGATCAAATCGTCTAAGTTCGGCTTCAAAGTAAAATAAACCATAACAGCATTGAATTAGAGCTCAATTTCGTGTATCCATTCTTATACGTTTAGGGTATCGTACATATCTAAAAATATGAGAATGGGTACATGAAATTGAGCTCTAATTAAATGCTTTTATGGTATTATTTTACTTTAAAGCCGAACTTAGACGATTTGATCGAAAATTCTTACATAATTGGGGGCCTGTTCTTCAAAATTATCAATTTTTCAATTGAAGAATTTTATTCTTGCTTGTCCCATCTTGTCGTTGAGCAATGCTTATTATAAATAATTGTTCTCGAGAGGAAATTATAAATCTCACTTACAAGTCGATTTCTGAATGACCCGATACAAGATTCATACGCTGCTGAAGATACGGAAGACCGAGTAGGACCCAGGCTACGTTGCTTAGCGTTTGTGGACAATATGATTGGAAACTGGAACCTTTTAAAATCGTTGCAGAGTTCCCAACGCAATCCTGTCAGTGCATAATACTGGACCAGACTATGATACCAATCCAACCGCAACGAGGAGGGCTGAAAAATTAACATCAGAAAGACAAAATCATGCCTAATACTCACGTATCAGTCCACCTAGAAATCATTGAGACCCTTTTGTAATATTTTGTATACCTTGGACACGCGGTTCAACTATGTAGGTCAAATTTTGAAAAATAAGTTTCCAGCTGAATCCGACTCGACTGGGACTGGGCAGCGTTCAAAAAGCTTGGAGATGTATTTTTCGACTTCGATAGTTCGAAGAACCAATAAAGGTTGGGGTCCCAAGGTGCTGGACTGCTCCCTCACAACATGGATGGATGACATGTAGCGAGTCGCAGGGATCCGCTAGATTCAGCGCAAGACCAAGGCTCAGAAGTCCTTATAAAAGGGTTATGTGTGGACAGCCAGACCAGCAGTGGACGTCATCAGTTGATGACTAGGATACATATTAACTACTTAATAAGTCCCTGTCTGGTTTTTTCACCATATTATATCTCAAAAGTCAAAACAGATTCATGACATGCACCAAGTGGACTGCTGTTGACGTTCCATTTATTCTATTTACTCTTTTGATGTTTTATCAAAAACTACTGAATGGATTTTGATGCAACTTTTTGCATTCACTAGGTATTATTTCAGAGCAAATTTTAAAATATTTTTAATATTTATAAAATTAAGAATTATATTTTTAATCTATAATTTTCTAATTTTTACTGATATTTTACTGAATTTATGTTATTTATATAGTTATTTCAGCCTAAATTTTATGTTTTTCAATTATTTTTAGTATAATGTATATTATTTGCCAGTTATTTATAAATACTATGCCCAAAATATTCTTAATTTTATTATAAAATGCTTATATTTGTGTCTTAATGCCATTTTTATAAACTTTTTTAAATTTCATTCATTTTAATTTTTTTAACGTCTAAATATATTGCAAATAATTATTTAAGCTTATAATAATTAAAAGCTTTCCTAAAAATAAAGAAATTTCAGAAATATCTTTGATTTAGTTTTAAAATAATTCAAAATGGTCATGGTAATTGTGGTAATTAGAATCATGGTAATGATAATTTCGCCATTTTTAAATTATTTAAAAATTAACAGATTTATTTTAAATTTTGCAGGCTATTTATGTGAATTAAAAACACGTTTTACATCATTAGAAAAAATAACAAGAAAATATAACGTGTATTTTAAAAGTGGTGATTTTTTTATGAATTAGATAGGAAAGTTGATAAAGTGCAGAATAACAACATTATTTCCCAATACCTTCAAAACGCTTAGACATGCGCTTAACCTGTTACAATAAGTTATTCAAACACAAAAGCCTTACGTATTAATGCTATCATGATGGATGCAGTACATATATTATCATTGTTATCATAGTGTTTGCATCGGGTCACGTAAATTAGGAAAAAGTCGTGGGACAGACTTTAGTATCTCGTAATTTTTTCATTTTTCGTTATTTTGTAACATGTTACATTCAATTTTATAGGTTTATTATTTATTAACAATATATATTTTTTTTATTTTTTTTTAATCAATAGTTTTTGAGAAAAAAAATAATGTTCCCAACAACTTAGGCAGTGGGACAGTCATGGTAGTGAGAAATTTGAGGTTTAAGATTTTTTTAAAGATGGATCTCTCCTCTTTTATCTCCTTTTTCTTGATGGATGATATAGAGGACACTATCTAGTGTCTACAAAAAAAATTACATAAGCCTGAGTTAGTTTTAAGGTACGTTCTCCAGCTTGGGACACGCTTTTTACAACATTTCGAAGAAGCATCCATAACAAAGTTTGATATGGCTATTTTATACCTCATGAAAAATATATTCGTATTACATTTTCGATTGTTTTTCTGCATATGGGGCATAACATTTTACTCAATGATAGAGCACATTTAGTACATGTTACAGCATGACCACACGGTCTATAACAGACGGCTACTTCTTCCGCTCGACAAATTTTGCAAAATAGTGTAAATGTTTCTTTAATATTTTCAACACATATATTTCTGTCTGCAGGTATAGAACTTAGTACAATGTTGTTTGTAGATTGTTCACAGTCTTTTGATATACCACACACCTCTTTGATAATACTTTGTACGTATTTTTCGCCCTTTACAAGTAGTACATAGGGGCAGGAAGGAAACCAGCGGGCGTGCGCTGACCAAGGGTGGTCTTCGATATCCCAGTCCTTGAGCCTGCCATCGCAAAAGTAACAAATAGCTTGATCACTTTTCCCTGTATAAAAAAAACCAGCATCCACCATTTCTTGCGGTTTTTGATTTAAACCTTGAGGCCAGGTGTCAAAACTTCGCAGTCTTGCGGTTTGAGTAGCATAACTTGGATATTTGGGATATAGTAAGTTCATTCCGTAGGTATAATATTTTAAATAAAATATACTTAGGTATATCTTTATAGCAGATCTGAGCCAATGCAATTATTTATACAATTGCAAATTCTTGTGCAATGGAAGTTCATTCGTTACTAATTATTTTAGACACATTTGCCGCTATTTAAGCATTCGATTGCCAAAAATATGTAGATTAATCTTGTTAAACAATGCAATAGACGAATACAGAAATTTGGTGGAAATAGTCTTTTAACCATTGAACTATCAGGAGCCCGACGCATACCATTCCTTTTGCGGTTAGATCTCAATTTACGGCGTAAGTATAAACAAGAGCGTCTTGCAATGACGATAATCGAACACCTATGGCTGATACGGCAGTATTTAATTTATAATGTAGTCTTCATACGAGGATATAAATTTATTAAAAACACTTTTGCAATTAGAAACTCTATAGCAAGTTGCACTAACGCTGAAAGTTATATGTATAAACTTTGATTCCTAATTTATTTCAATTCAGATTGTTTAATATGAAAGAGGCTTTAGAATTCAAGCGCATAAATACCCCGGATTCATAAAGTTCGTTCCTTTCTTACGCGAGTTCTGAACAAGAAACAACCAACATCCGAAATAAAGTATGTAAGTACCTTACTATTTTTAATATTACTTTCATAATACTTCAGTATTTATTTAAAATTCTCACATCAAAAAAATCGTTTATTTTTGTTGAAATAGGTTTATTTCACTAATATATCATGCAATAGATATCAGTATCTATTCGTAAATTTATATAATTACCGAATATACACAAAAAATCTCATAAAATCGGTCAAGCCGTTTCGGAGGAGTTTTGTTACAAACGAGTTGTTTGTTAGATAATTTTATATATTAGATTAAACATTAAAGTTTTCGTATCATAATAACTAACATTATTTACATGATTTTCAGGGCATCTTTAACTTTCAATCCATTTTGCGAAGACGAGGGTTCCGACTGCACCTTAGCACCGCCACCAACTACGTCGAAATCCAAGAGAGAAAAGAAGAAGCGCGAGGTGAAGAAACCGAATAAGAAAAGGGAAAAAACTCCTGCCCCGAAAATTAATCTTTTCTCCAGCGGATCGGACTCCGAAACTGAGACGCCTCCGACCACACCTACATCTGTTAAACGGAGGAGAGCTTTAACCGAATCTGAGGTGAGTTGTCAACTTTATTTTATGCTAGTTTTTGACTCCGACTCCGACCGTGTGGTTTTTTTCAAAATCCCCCAGAAGTTTTTGATGGAATTCCTCTAAACAAGGAGGTTGTCAATTGGTATTTTTATTTAGTAGACTAATTAGACCCTTTTTTTAAATTAAATATTCAAGCATTGTTTCACACTTTGCTGTATATTATTATGTGCCAATTTTATGATTTACGTTAAGGAAGGGTATATACATTAATACTTGCGATAAAAATTTCATCATGATGTGATAACTAATTTTGAAGACAGATATTGTCGGATTTCTTTTTATTAAAAAGTACAAGTTTTATTAAATTACTTTAATGTTACTATGTCGTAGTGTAAAAACTTATCAAATTTAATATTTTGTTTTGATGACACTAAATTGAACTTTTTACAATTTCAGGATGAATCTACAAGCAAGCCTTTGCGCGCTGCGAAATTGAGAAGTTTTCTAAGCCAGCGCGTCGCGTCGGGGTACACTGCACAATCAGATCCTTCCAAACGAGGCAACTACTTCTTCGAGCTTCGCGTATACAACGTCGAGGAAGTGGAGAAGATCCCTAGCAGCGAACGCTGGAAACATGCGATCTGCACGTTAAAACTTGCCACTAATTTACAGTCGGCGGTATGGAAGTCACTAACTAAATTAATTAGTGATAGTAAGGAGGAGCTGAAACACATTCAGCCTATTTTATACCCACCGAATGAAAAAAATAAATTGTTTTGAAAATAAAATTCTGTAGAATTTTGTTTGAGTAGGTACATGTAACCTTTTATATTATTTAGCAATAAATTTATAACTAATTCTCACGTTTTTGTCTGCAGCTAACTTTATTACTTTCTTTCCTTACAGTGAAAAACTAGAACCATACAAAACTCGAACCATACAAAATTAGAACTATAAAACTAGAACCATACATACAGAATTTTGTTTGAGTACATGTAACCTGTTATATTATTATTTAGCAATAAATTTATAACTAATTCTCACGTTTTTGTCTGCAGCTAACTTTATTACTTTCTTTCCTTACAGTGAAAAACTAGAACCATACAAAACTCGAACCATACAAAATTAGAACTATAAAACTAGAACCATACATACAGAATTTTGTTTGAGTACATGTAAACTGTTATATTATTATTTAGCAATAAATTTATAACTAATTCTCACGTTTTTGTCTGCAGCTAACTTTATTACTTTCTTTCCTTACAGTGAAAAACTAGAACCATACAAAACTCGAACCATACAAAATTAGAACCATAAATACTAGAACCATACAAAATTAGAACCATAAAACTAGAACCATACAAATCTAGATACTAGATAATTGGTTTGAAGTTGCTATAATAGTAACGTGTTACTTTTAATCTCTCAAGTTTTACGTTTATCTGAAAATAACTTGATTATTTCTTTCCTTACAGTGAAATCTTATAGCCAAAATAAAAAAAATTGAGCTGAGAAACTAGAATCATAATATTATAATACTAGAAATATACAAAGTAAAACAATACAAAATTAGATACTAGATATTAAGTCTTAAGGTTGATATCGAAAGATTTCAATAAGCGACGAAAGTAATCTGCTACTTCTAATCTATAAAAACGTTTACTTTTTGTCTACATATAACTTGATTTCATTATATCCTTATAACGAAATTTTATATCCAAAATATTAAACCAAGAACTGAGAAACTACATACTTCGTAAATTAACTAGGTACTTAGTGAATTCTCTAAAAAACATTATAAAATTCAATCATAATGTTTTTCTGCAAGGAATGTAATATTTATGTAAAAAAATCTATATCATCGCATAACAGAACAAATACACATAAAAGTAATAGTTTGTTTCAATCCGGGTATGAAAATGTGCAAATTATAAGAACGGCTTTTAGAAACAGAATAATCAGTTACAAAATAAATCCAAACTCTACAACTTTGCTTCCAGAGAAGTTCTTATCACAAATATTAAAAGCTGTAAGTGAGATCATAAATATTTCACTAAAAAAACATGGTGCTATCAAGGTAAATTTTGAACTATTTGTTTCATATATCTTACCTAAAAATTTTGAAAAGTCTATTAAATCATTTAGCACGAAATATGGTACGATTGTTAAAAGTACGGATATTGATATTTTTTTACAACAAAGTGCTCAAAAGTTAATTTGTAAATGTACAGACTTCGAACATACTGAATCTGGTTGGTCGATTGATTCCGTGAGCCATTTAGAGATAAATATAAATAAATATAATCCTCTTAAAGCTGGATCATATTTGCCATTACCACCGTTTGTAAGAAGTACTAAATCGTGTTTAAATATTCGTAATTTGGATGAACATTGCTTTTTATGGTGCATTGCTGCTAAAATGTATCCTAAAAAATTTAATTCCAATAGAGTTACATCATATCCCCATTATTCGTTACTTTTTGACATAAATAATATGACATTTCCTCCAGGAATTGAAGACATTAAAATCTTTGAGAAGAACAACCCAAATATTAGTATAAATGTTTATGGACTAGAAAAAAATACAGTTACAGGTCCCTTGTATGTGACTTTAGCTCGAAAACTTACGCATGTTAATTTATTGTATATCACTAAAAATGGTAAAGCTCATTACTGTTTGATTAAAGACTTTTCTCGACTTGTACGTAGGCAGTTAACAAAACACAAGTCTAAAATATATTTATGTGATGAATGTTTCTTATATTTTCTAAATGAAGAAAAATTGTATAATCACGATTGTGCTAGAAGACAAACTCTACTTCCAGAAGATGGTAGTAAGTTGCACTTTTCAAATTATGAGAGAACTCAAAGAATTCCTATTGTAATATATGGTGATTTTGAGAGCTTGCTTTGTACATATTCAAACGAAAATAAGTCTCTTTTTACTGAAAATATACAAACACATGAACCATCTTGTTTCGCTTATTATATATGTTGTCAATCTAAACCAGAACTAAATGACTTCGTTAGTTATCGCGGACCTAACTGTGGTAAAAAATTTGTTGAGAGCATTACACAAGATGTTATAAGACTACATAGTATTTTAAACTCCAGCAAAACAATGCTTCCTCTTACTAGTGAACAGTTAATTTTACATAATGAAGCAAAATTTTGTTGCATCTGTAAAACATTGTTTAAAAAAAATGATAAAATAGTAAAGGATCATGACCATTTTACAGGTGAGTACAGAGGTCCGGCTCACAACACTTGTAACATAAATGCGAAACAATGCCCATTTATACCAATAATTTTTCATAATTTAAGTGGTTATGATTGTCACTTATTTATAAAAGAATTATCAGATATTATTGGAAAAACGAGCCTGATACCGAAATCTAAAGAGAAATATATTTCATTTACAAAATTTATACCTATTGATAAAACAAATACGGCTCAACTGAAGTTTATCGATTCATTTAATTTTTTGAGTTCTGGTTTGGATAAACTGGCAAAAAGTCTACATCCAAGTGATTTTCAGCATATGCATACATTTATTAAAGATGATCGCTTATTTAACTTGGTCTGTAAAAAGGGTGTATATTGCTATGACTATATGGATACATGGGAAAAATATAATGAAACGAAGTTGCCAGAACATTCGAATTTTTTTAATAAGCTCACAGGCGAAAATATTTCCATTGAGGATTACGATCACGCTTTGAAAGTATGGCAATCTTTCGATATTAAAAACTTAGGGGAGTATACAGATTTATATCTACAATGCGATGTCTTACTGCTATGCGACGTTTTTGAAAAGTTTAGAAATATGAGTTTGAGTTATTATAATTTAGACCCCTGCTATTATGTTTCATCTCCATCTCTAAGCTGGGACGCTATGTTGTTATATACTAAAGTTGAGCTTGATTTAATTTCCGATGTCGATATTTATCAGATGTTAGAAAAAGGTATTCGAGGTGGTCTTGCCCAGTGCTCGTTGAGATACGCAAAAGCAAACAATAAATATTTACCATCCTACAGTAAAAATGAACCTAGTACGTACTTAATTTATTTAGATTGTGTCAACCTTTATGGTTTTGCTATGATGCAAAAAATGCCAATGCGTGACTTCAAATTTTTAAATGAAAATGAAATAGGAAATTTAGATATAACTCAAATTTCTAAAAAAAGTCAACGAGGATATATTCTCGAAGTCGATTTGTGTTATCCGAATAATATTCATGATGCTCATTCAGACCTACCATTTGCTGCGGAAAAATATTCCCCTGCTCATAACAAAAGCAAAAAATTAATAGCAAATTTGTATAACAAACATCGTTTTGTTATTCATTACATGCACTTGCAAGAATGCTTAAAGAATGGTTTATTGCTTTTAAAAATATATAGAGTATTGTCTTTTTATCAGGACAACTTTTTAGAGCCTTATATTTTCTTAAACACAACTCTAAGACAAAAAGCCAAGTCCGATTTTGAGAAGGACTTTTTTAAAAAGCAGAATAATTCTATTTTCGGAAAAACAATAGAAAACAAAAGGAAGCAGGTTGATGTTAAACTTGTCAACGTTTGGAGAGATAAGACAAATAATACTAATAAATTTAATGGAGCGGAAAAGTATATTAGTGCACCACATTTTCATAGTTTATCAATTTTTTCTGAAAACTTAGTAGCTATTCAATTAAGAAAAACTAAAATTGTCTTAGATCGACCAATATATGTTGGATTTACGATTCTTGAACTATCGAAAATGCATTTGTATCACTTTCATTACTCTATCATAAAAAAGATCTATGGAAATAATGTTCAGTTATGTTATACGGATACTGATAGTTTGTTATATTTTATAAAAACTGATGATTTTTATGAAGATATGAAAAATAATATTCAGTATTTTGACACAAGCAATTTTGGCGATGATAATATATTTAAAATGCCTAAAGCTAACATGAAAATACCTGGATATTTCAAAGATGAAATGGAAGGTGAAATCATTTCTGAATTTGTTGGTTTACGTGCCAAGTTATACTGTTTACGTTCTGAGATAAAAACTATCAGTAAAGCAAAAGGTATCACGAAACCGGTGACAAAAAAATTAAACTTCGAGAAATATAAGAAAGCCTTATTTTCTCATGAAAATTTAAGAGACAATATGTATGTCATACGATCAAAAAATCATCAGGTTTTTACTCAGAAAATTAATAAATTAGTTTTAAATAGTGATGATAATAAACGACAAATAATGAAAAATGTTTATGAAACTTTGCCTTGGGGGCATTACAGTACGATTCTCTAGATTAATAAAATGATTGTGTTAAAAATGCTGTTTCTATAAGTAACTTATTTTTGGTGTATCAACTGAATTTAATAGTAATATGGAGATTGAATAAATTTTATGATAATAATAATAAAAGTCTACAGTGTTTTATTTCAAATAAATGAAACCACAAGTTTTTTTTATGTTTCCTTTAATAATTTAATCAAATATTTACACTCTTACATATTATACTTTTTATTTAACATTTATATCAACAAGCGTTATATCATACTTATTAATTCAATGAAATAATTACTTAACAACGACTGATATTGCTATATAAAATAAAATATAAAATAAATTTTAATTATTAGAACTCATTTATGCTTTATATTTTTACAGTTATAAACTTACAATAAAAGAATATTATATTATCAATAAATTTCAGGCACGCTTAACTTTTGAATAATTCTATTAATTAAATTTTCAGTAGCATCCATCATATTATCATAATTTTCACTCACTACATACTGCACACTTAAATCTGTCTTTGCACTGTTTTCAGAGTCTTTACTATCAATTTCAAGTATTTCAATTTTTATAATATGATGTCCCTTAGCTTTGTTTTTTCGAATAACAAAAGATGAATCTGGAACTGGCGAAATCACTTGATCTAGGTTTGGAAGCTTCTTTTTAAGAGACAATTTACATTTCTTTTTAATCGTTTTCAAATTGCCAACATTTTGAAGTGCTTCATTATGTTTTTGCTCATGTACAGCTTTCAACCTATTCTCCTCTTCTTTTTCTAAAATTGCATCCACATTTTGTGCTCCGTAAAATGGATTATTAATGCTTGTGTTTATATCATCATCGGTGAAATAAAAATCCGACATGATGCTGCAACAAAAATACAACATATTATAAATAACAATAAAATTATAGAACCTAATAATAGAATAAATACATATAAATAACATAGAATAAATATAGCCAAAATATTCAAAAAGTATTAATTTTCTGACTTACCGATAAAAAGACGTGGCTGTGTTCCTTGCGAGAGATGATCTGCGAATGAAAAAGGTTTAGTAACAAATCTATGGAGTCAAGTTTACAAAACAATCGTGCATACATATTATGGTGTTCACGTGCATTATGCAATCTCTAACGTCGTGTCGTAACCTGTTTGATTATATTTAGTTTTTACGAAATTCAACTTCAATCTCTTAATACTAGATTTCAATTTAACTGCACGTAATATTTAATATACAAATGAGGTGGCGAATCATCGGCATTCAATTATTTTAAGTTAGACAAGTAGGAACACGAGTGCGATACTTTTTTCAGTATATAAATTACTATAAGTAATGTTTAAAATTTTCATCTAACAGCAAAATTAATTAGTTATTTAAAAGCTGTATTTTAAAATTTTCATCAATCAACATTATGAAGTTGATAAAACAGGCTGAATCATTACAAATAAATTATATGGATATTGAAATACCATCAGTATGCTTTAGCAGACATAGTAAACTATTACCTAATATAATTCGATGCATAATTTGTGGGCCCTCTAACTGTGGGAAAACAAATATTATGATAAACCTTTTGTTACATGAAAATGGACTTAAATTCCAAAATGTTTATATTTATTCAAAGTCAACTTTTCAATCTAAATATTGTTTTCTACAAAGTGTTTTTCAAAATACTCCGGAGGTTAAACTTATCATGTTTAAAAATGATGAACAAGTAATTTCACCAAATGAAGCCATGAGAAATTCTATTTTCATTTTTGACGATGTGACTTGCGAAAATCAAGTTAATATTCGAAATTATTTTTCTATGGGTAGACACAAACAAATTGATTGTTTTTACTTGACTCAAACATATTCAAAAATTCCTAAACAATTAATACGCGACAATGTTAACCTTTTAATTATATTTAAGCAAGATGATACAAACTTAAAACACATATATAATGAACATGTTAATTCTGATATGAGCTGGCACGAATTTAAACATTTATGTACAAGTATTTGGAAAGATCCATTTATGTTTTTGTTGATCAGCAAAGATAGTGAATTAAACAACGGTCGATACAGAAAAACATTCGACATATTCGTGAACTTTGAAAAATAAATTTATTATATACCAATTACGAGGCAAATTTTGTCAGTTGAACGTGGCATTCCCAAAGATACCTACCCATTTTTAGTAAATATGGAAGCAAATATAAAGAATCAATTAATTAAGTCAATTAAAACTATTAAAAAGAAAGCAAGACAAATGCGAGAAGAAGAAGATGACTTAGAACTAAAACGACGCAAACTTTTTAAATCTATAACTGATCCATTAAAATCAATAGTATTGCACAAAAATGATTATAAAAATAAAACTCACCATGATTTAACAGATTCATTTTCACCTTCAACCACCGATAAAACTGAAAACATTGAAAACGATAATAAAAATTATCTAACACCAAAATTGAAAATTTCTTATGAAAATTCTGATAATATTGAGGAAATTCGTACTCCCTCACCAATGCCAGAAAATGCATGCAAAAATTTAAATGTACCTTTCGGCGTGCGCAATGAAAACAGTACACTGATGATTGGAAATTCAAAAGTTACGTTTTTAGACGGTAGAGATACTGCAAATAAAAATATGATGGCAAAAATAGGAAATATAAGCTATGAAGTGACGCCAGGGTTAGCAGAATTGTTATTTCAAAGTAAACCAGATTTAGCAGTGATATCTGAGCAAGATAAATTAGTCTATAAGGATATTTTATGTAATACTAGTGTGCACAAAAGAGACTACAACCCTTTAAATCAGATAAAAGGTGATAAAGGACTCAAATATACCAAAATCGTGAAACCACTATTTTCTGAAATTGAATTGAATAACAAGGAATCAAAACAGGGCGGTTTTATGCCAATTCTGAAAAAGTACAGTAAGAATACAGATTTTGTATACTGGGACGATCCCAATGAATTGGTAGATAGATTGAAAATATTAATCGCTTCAAAAGATGCTGGCAACACTAGTCATGATAATGAGATCATATCAATTATCGAAGAACTAAAAGAAGCTGGCATTATTAAATAAACTATATAAAATAACGACTTATTTACCACTTAGATCTAGTTCCTTTAATACTGCTGAACATGAATGTCAACAAGTTTGGTCATCATGTGCACAAAAAATTAAAAATTGATAATTACGACTTAGAAAATATATATGATGCTCAACATAAAATTATTAAGAATATTGGTACGCCTATAGACCCAAATGATTGTGCTACTAAGCTGTATGTCGATAAAATTATAGATGAGAAGTTTACAAGATTGAAATCAGTCGAACAAGCATTGTTACAGTTAAATTCAGAAATAAACAGTATTAAAAAAAGTATAGATTGTTTAAGTCGTAAATTTAAAAAATGAGCAAAGATAGTGTAGTTAATGAAATACATAAAAACGTTAGAAAAACTTTCCCTCGAAGACATGTTATACTTAAAGACATTGATGATGTATGGCAGGCCGATTTAGTTGATATGCAATCATTCTCAAAAGACAATTCACACTATAAATATATTTTAACAGTCATTGATGCTTTCTCAAAGTATGCTTGGGCATATCCCCTGAAACATAAAAATAAAGAAACTGTGTCTGCAGCCTTTAGCAAGTTACTAGAACAAGGACGTGTTCCCAAAAATCTGCAAACTGATTTAGGGACTGAATTTAATAATAGTTATTTCAAAAAAGTATTACGAAAATATGGGATTAATCATTATTCTACTTATTCCACCAAGAAGGCATCAATAGTGGAAAGATTTATAAGAACATTGAAAACTAAAATTTACAAACAATTTAGCTTGCAAGGCAGTTACAAATGGAATTGGGGTACCCTTGAGTACATCATGAAACAATATAACTCCACACGTCATAGAACAATTGGTATAGCTCCAGATAAAGTAAATGAAAATAATAAAAAAAAAATACTTGAAAGATATAAATCATTACAATTAATATCAACGCCAGCGCAGAAACGTGCTAAATTTAAAATTGGAGATTTTGTTCGAATTAGCAAATATAAAGGAACTTTTGAAAAAGGATATACTCCCAACTGGTCAACTGAAATTTTTAACATAGCTCAGATTCAAAACACTCGTCCTATTACTTACCTTCTAAAAGATGCAAGACATCGACCTATATTAGGATCATTCTATACCGAAGAATTGCAAAAAACACAACATCCAGATGTATATCTAATTGAAAAGGTTCTAAAAAGAAAAGGAAATAAGTTATATGTTAAATGGTTGGGTCTGCCATCCAGTGAAAACAGTTGGATAGATGAAGTAGATATTTTATAAACACTTTATACATTAGCAATTTTCAGTCTCTTATTGTCTACGGTGCAGGACAGTTCTTTTTTTATTAAAAATGGAGAAGCATAAGTCGACTAAGCGTAAAATGAATTTGAGAAATAAATCTAATTCCTCTAAAAAAAGTAATTCTGGTGCCGGTTTGAAGAAAAGCTTTAAAAATATTGTGTCTGCCGCAAAGAAGCATATTGATAAATTAAAACCTAAATGCAAGAAAGCTGCAATTGAATTAGCTATTGCCGCTGCTAAGGAACTCCTTAGCGACTCAACAGTTAATATACCGCGCATAATACCTATACCAAAGACAGGTGGTGTTTTGCCATTAGTTCCAATATTTGCAGGATTGTCTGCTGCTGGTAGTTTAGCAGGTGGTGCTGCTAGTATAGTGAAAGCCGTTAATGCTATTAACTTAATAAAAAAAAAAATTCAAGAACTAAAAACTCATAACGAAAAAATGGACACATTGTGTATCGGAAAAGGATTATTTATTAAACCCTATGGTGATGGTTTAGGAATATATACAAAGAAGGAAAAAAACTGATTCGGCGGCTACCCAATCGTGCTCTGAGTAACTTTGATATTTTAAAGATTTCTAAAAATATTCCTCATTTCAGAGGTGTATTCATGAGAAATGAATTGCCAAAACATCCATATAAAAAAGAGTGTGGAATAATCAACCTAGATAGTTCTCAAAATCCTGGAACTCATTGGGTAGCCTACGCAAAGATAAATAATTACATTGAATATTTCGATAGCTATGGTGATTTAAAACCACCTAAAGAATTTGTTGAGTATGTGGGATCGAAAATTAATTATAATTACGACAATTATCAAGGATTTAACTCTTTTAACTGCGGCCATCTTTGTATCAAATTTCTAATGAATTTCTGGAAAAGATAGCAAATAAATACTTGCTGCAATAAAATAAAAGATCAGTCATCCATTATGTCTATAACACTCACTATTGTGGGTAATGAATCTATTCTAGAATCAAATTACGCCCCTCCTCTTATTCTGGAAGACGAATATGAGTGTGGCTTAATATATTTTTCTGCATTTAATTCAATTCCAAATGTCAACTATAGCAATAATGTTTTTGAATATGGAGAAAATAAAAAACGAATTCTTATTCCACCGGGTGCTTACGATTTACAAGATTTGTATGAATACCTAAAAGAAAGAGTTGAAAATTGTGAATTACAAATAAAATCTAACATTAACACATTGACTTGTTCTTTGTACTGTACGGAAACTATAAACTTTGATTCGGAAAATAGTATTGGGCCTATGTTAGGCTTTTTAAGCGAAAAATTGAAAGCAAATAAATGGCATGAATCAACAGCATCAGTAAACATTCTACCAGTGTCTGTCATAAGAATCGAATGTGATCTTGTGCAGAGTTCGTACACTAACGGTTCTCCTTCACATATTATTTATGAGTTTGTACCGAACATTCCTCCTAGTCATAGATTTATAGAATCTCCAAGTAATGTGATTTATTTTCCCGTTAAAAGAAAAATAATTTCATCAATAACAATAAAAATTTTGGATTTGGAAGGCAATTATATAAATTTTAGAAGTGAAACCATTGTCCTGCGTCTTCATTTGAAAAAGTCAAAATGATAGTATTTTCTAAAAGTAATAATTATAAAGATAATAACCCTACATTTAAAAAACTTATTACAAAGGGCACTGTTAAACAAAGTAGACGTGTAAGAGTATATAAGAAAATTAATCGGAGTAATAAACAATTTCTTAAGACTCTCGGTTTTAAAGTATGAGTCTCCTTCAAATAAACAATTTACCTGAATTCGATAACTCTATTGAGAGTTATGAGATTCATACATATAACCCATACAATAATAGTTTCAATGAAAATGATGAAATTCGGATACCTATTCACCAGCAAGATATTTACGTGTTACCATCAGATAGTTCCATTTACATTGAAGGAAAAGTTTCAGTGACTCATAAAGATCAAGCTGGCAAAGTTCAGAAAAAAAGCGTTGACTTCAGTAATAATGCAATTGCATTTCTTTTCCAAGACATCCGATATGAAATAAATGGTGTTGAAATCGATCGTATTCGAAATGTTGGAATTACTACAACAATGAAGTCTTTCATTTCAATGAATAGCGGCGAGAGTAAAGCGGCTGCTATGTGGGGTTGGAATTTAGACGGATTCAAAAATCAAAATGGAAATTTCAATGCTTTGATACCCTTGAATAAGATTTTGGGTTTTGCAGAAGATTACGATAAAATAATAATCAACTGTAAACACGAACTCATACTTAATAGAGGCAGTACTAACATAAATAGCGTTGTCATGGATAACGATGATATTGTAGACATCGATATACAGAGAATTCAGTGGCGAGTGCCTCATATAAAAGTATCAGACCAGCAAAGATTAATACTTCTAAAGAAATTAGAGAAAGATAATCCAATACAAATAGCATTTAGAAATTGGGATTTATATGAATATCCATTACTGCCAAAAACAACGAAACATTCATGGGCGTTAAAGACAGCCTCTCAATTAGAAAAACCTCGATATGTTACATTTGGTTTGCAAACTAATAGAAAGAACATTAAAAACAAAGACAGCACAATATTCGATCATTGTACACTAACCAATGTTACATTATTTTTGAATTCTCACTATTATCCGTATGATGCTTTAAATCTCAAGTTTGATGAAAATAAATATAGTATATTATACGACATGTATGCTAAGTTTCGTCAGTCGTTTTATAGCCTTCCTATCGACCCGTTGCTTGATCTATATACATTTAAGGAAAGAGCGCCTTTATTTGTCATAGACTGTTCCAGGCAAAATGAAAATTTAAAAACTGGTCCAGTTGATGTTCGTCTGGAAATTGAAACGTCTCAGGATATTCCAAGCAATACTAGCGCTTACTGTTTAATCATTAACGATCGTCTTGTAGAGTATAGACCGCTGAGTAATATAGTCCGAAAACTATCATGAAAATTATTGTTGATGTTCAAGGATTTAAAAACGATCAGAATTACTTTCTACCTAAAGAAATTGCCGTGCTGTATAATGATCGAGTTCAAGTTCTGCTAATTAAACCACCATATTCTTATGAATGGCTTACAGACACAGAAAAGAAACAGGTTAATTGGATTGAAAGGAACAGAAAAATATCATGGAGCGAGGGAATCGTACCTTACGAGAACTACAAAGGTCATCTAATACGTATTCTAAAACATAATGACATTTATTGCAAAGGTCTTGAAAAGCAGTTATGGTTAAAAGACATATTAGATAATCCTAATATATATAACTTAGAAGATCATGGATGTCCTAGTTTGTTAACATTGTATAAATTGTATAATTCGCATTCAGATATATATAGCTGTGTTTATCATCCAACTATCTGTGCACTAAAAAATGTAACTTGCTTAAAAAAGTGGTGTGTAAACAATAAAATTATAGATAACTGAATATGATTGTTTCATTTATTCAAAAGTACCTCATTATATTTTTAAGTAAGTTAAAAATATATAGTTATATTTCAGAGTAAGTTAAAGGCATAATATTCATAAAACATCAATCAGATAACAACAATTAAACAACATAGGTTGGTTTTTTATTATTTTATTGTTAAAGAACTAATAGAACAGAAAGTTTGAAATCCAAAGCATGAACTAGTAATCTAATACATTAAATATGTATTTCGTTGACCTAATAGCGAGTGAATAGTTTACTTAAATGCGGATGACAGATTTATTGCTTGTATTTACATTGCATTCATTTATCAAGGACAGTAGTGTAGAATTGGGGAATTCTGTATCACGGCGAGCGAACGGAGTGAGCGAAGCAAAGTGATACAGAATCCCCAATTCTACACTACTCCCATGCCCGAATTGAGAACCTCCTCCTTTTTTTGAAGTCGGTTGAAAAGGGGTCACGACCCTCAGCAATGAGAAACGTAGCAGAGAGAGATCAATGTTTCGAACTTTTCGGAGGTTCTAAGTTTTTTTAAACTGAAACGGAAATTTCTGCGTAATGTAAGCCTTCCTATTCGGGGGTCCAGGAGTCGAATCCCAGACCAGCACCTTTCACAGGTATTTGCGTTTTAAGTAATCCACACTAATATTATAAAAGCGAATGAGTGTATGTCTTTTTAACCGGCTTCCAAAAAAGGAGGAGGTCTTCAATTCTCATATCTCCGTGGTTTCTGAACCGATTTGAATTTTTTTTCTATCAGTCGTTAGAGGAAGCTCTCGAGGTGGTCCCAAATTCTGACTCCAAATCCTCAACCCTGACACTGAAAAGTTAAAAATAAAAATTCTTTCCAAAAATCCGACTTCCAATGCCACTGTAAAGTAAAAAATTATTTTGATTTCTACCCACTTTGTTAAAGTCGGGCGAGTCTAATGCGTCAACTTTGCTTTTATCCTTGTTATACCCGCCCCACTTCAACATAGTGGTTAGAAATTATTTTGTACTTTACAGTGGCGTTGGAAGTCGGTTTTTTGGAAAGAATTTTTATTAACTCTGTACACTGGTCTCTGTGTAACGTATTCATGATATTTTGCATGATAGTTGCGTCTACGGAACCCTAAAGACGTAAAATTCGCTGATGACGTTAATCAAGGCTAATACCTCTACCCCGGGTTCGCCTGCCCTACCATAAACTAGCTGGTAGGGTCGTAAATCTTATTTAATATCTTGACTGGTATTTAAGATGGTCATTTTCATTTCAGTACCTTTGTCGAAGATGGTACCATGGATAATGTACGTCGTAATTTTGAAGTATGTGAAATTAACTTTTGAGAGATTTTTTACGTAATTTTTGGGTTCTGTAGTCTACAAAGAAAGAGTTGTAAATCTATACTAATATTATAAATGCAAAAGTTTGGATAGATGGATGTATGGATGGATGGATAGATGTTTTTTACTCAATCACGCCAGAACAGCTGAACGGATCTGAATGAAATTTGGCACAGCGATAGATTATAGTCTATAGGCAACACACATAGGCAACTTTTTATCCCGGATAATCGAAGAGTTCCCGCGGAAACCAAAGAATTATTATATTTATTACTATTATTTATAATTATTATTATTCTTATTATTAATATATAATTCAGTTAAATATATATTAGTAGAAATATATATTTAACTAAATAATGTCTCTGCTTTTCTTGGACTGAATTTATGAGTATTTTCCTTGTCGTTAACTATAGTTCCCCGGCTGAGTTAGTTGAGAGCGTCTGCTCAGACCAGGGAGCGTTTGTAGCCCTCGTAGCTCTTAGTTTTAAGATTAAGCAACTATTTATATCACCATCATGTTACTAATATTGTTTATAAGTAATAAGTTACTAAATTTTAAAACTACTAAGGTTCAGAAGGGTACAATGTTACCCACTTTGTGTAAATTAATTTTGACTTTGACTTAGTCACAGGGATTCCAATCACAATAATTATTATAGTCAGTTTCTTCTGGTATTGCTTTGCGATCCGGTGGTAGAGTCAAACATAAAGTAACATAAGGGGCACCTGTACTCGTATGTACTACATGGTTTAAATACATTGATTTTCAATTTGAGTTTACATAGACCTAGTGATACCGGTGTTTTTTTTTAAACAACGCTGACTCTAGTTCTAGTAGGTACGTCCACGCGTACACACCCGGTATGTTTCGGCCTTTAATCCGAAAATCATGTCATTGCACGAAAAACCTCAACTCTTACAGCATATGTTTTAATGAAAGTTAATGTTTAATAATAATGTAATAAACAATATCGTCATAAAAAAAAAGATGACATTCATCCGATGACGTGACAACACGAGACACGGGTGAAAACCGAGTTTAAATCTTACACGCGTGTCTTCCCATAACTTTTGCATTATTTCATTTCCAGCTGTTACTTCGGTGTTGAGGAGCACTAAAAAGTTATGACGGACCAACTTATATTGGACTGCTTTTGGGTAAAAATGTAAAAGTTTCTACATTTTTCGAGCCTGATATAATTTATTTAAATTATAATCTATACATAAAATTCAAAATCCTGACTGACTGACTGACTGACTGACTGACTTATATATCAACGCACAGCCTAAACCGCTGGAGTTAGAAACTTGAAATTTTGACAGTAGGTTCGTTTTGTGACGTAGGCGCACACAATTCGTTACATAAAATTGTTGTGGAAGTAAAATGACTCTATGATTAACCAAAGAAGTGCAGTTTGAATGATAGATAAGTTAGTATTCGTCACTGAACATAGCCTTAAATTACAGAAATTTTGCGTGTTTTAATATTTTTTATGCGCGTGAACCTATGTGATCTCATTTGATAACATTTACAATGTCGGATATTGAGCCTATCTATCAACACCGACCAATCAGGGACGGCCTTCGGACAGCTGACAATTTAACGCGCGGCAGATTGTGATTTAAGTTTCACTTCGATGGATTATAATCTACCGAAAAATAATGCGTTAAATTGTAAGCCGTATGTTCGGTTCACAATCTTTCGACAGTTCACAATCTTGCGAGGTATATTATAATCAAACGGTTATTACGATCTTACGGTGACATATCCATGAAACTTGGAATATGAGCTACCGGTAAAAAAATAAGAAATACGTGGTTCACAGTTTTTGAAAATTCTACCCTCGAATGGATGAAATAGGGGATGAAAGTTTGTATAAAAGTACTTGATTTCTCAAGATATTTCTCAAGTTATATCAACGAAACTTGGTATTTTGGCTTAAGGTAAAAAATAAAGAAGTATGTGTGTCACAGTTTTTCAATATTCCACCCTTAAAGGGATGAAATAGGGGTTGAAAATTTATATGAAAGTCCTTCATTTCTCAAGTTATAGCCATGAAACTTGGTATATGTGCTGCGGGTTAAAAATGAAGAAATACGTATTTCACAATTTTTTAAAATTCGACCCTCAAAGGAGTGAAATAGGGGATGAAAGTTGGTATATTATAAGTCCTGAATTTTTCAAGATATTATTCAATTTATACCAACGAAACTTCTTATTTTAGATTTAAGTACAAAATAAAGAAGTATGTGTATCACTGATATTCAAAATTCCACCCCCAAACGGGTAAAATAGGGGTTGTAAGTTGCAACGAAAGTCATTCGTTTTTCAAGTTAAAGCCATTAATATGGTCTTTGAGCTTTCGGTTAAATATGAAGAAGTACGTGTTACACCACGTTTTAAAATTCCCCCCCTCCCCCCCCCCCCCCCCAAATGGGTAAAATAGGGGTTTTAAGTTGGTATAAAAGTCATTCATTTTTCACATAGGATAAAAATAGGGGTTGAAACTTGGTATGAAAATCTGTCATTTTTCAAGTTATAACTTGGTATTTGGAATTTCGGTTTGAAATGAAAAAATACGTGATTCACAGTTTTTGAACATTTTATCCCCAAGGATGGTAAATTATAGAGAGTTTGTCCTTCAATCATGCCGCAACAGAGCAACGGATCAACTTGAGTTTTGCATGAGTATACAGTTGAGGACGGAGAGTGACATAGGCTAGTTTTTATACCGGAAAATTAAGGAGTACCTGTGGGGAAAGGAACTTAAATCACGCGGACGAAGTCGCGGACATCTGCTAGTAACAATATAATGTTTTTAAAATCTAAATCTACATTAACTGTTAAATAACCCAAAAACCTACATTAAAACTATTCATTATTAAAATATACTTAGGTACATTGAACTAAATTTTTACCTAGATCTCATCATTGTTTTATATTAAGCATGATTGTCGTCAAGCGAAAGCATAATTTGAAAAAAAAATCGTGGTATAGTAGTTAGTACCCAAATTACCCTTATTTTATGATCCCTGGTAGATGATAAATCGATAACCTTTAATAAAAAATAACACAAAAAGTGCTAGGGACCCCGGGCTCCACGGTCCCAGGGTGTAAAATACATATCCATACTACCTAATGTTACAAATAAGAAAGTGTCTGTCTGATCTATGAAAATAAAAAATAAAGAATCTGAGTATAGGTATATAATAAAAAAGAATCTAACTTTCGATTGGTCACATCATTGAGTTTTCTGGTTAATTTACATATATTTTATCTTAGTAATCTGGTGAGTGGTGTTTGACAACCAAGCTTGCTCGTGTATGGGCATTTTACGGGCAACTATCAAAACCACACAGACCAATGTAAAAAGACCTGCTATAGATAAACTTAAATTGTTTTTTGGACGAGATGAGGCAGTAAGATAACTTACGGAAAACGGGTCGCAATCGCGCTCTTAAATCGAATCACCCATAACAAAAACGGAGCCGCTGTCGGGTGGTAACGTATGTTCAATTATGTTAACGTAATTTTCACGAGAAGATTCACTCATTCACCCGTTCTGGGAAGTTTCAAAATGCCATTTTCGTTTGCCAATAAAGACGTGTTGGACGCTCCCTTGTATAGGCGTTTCTCACTATTTTTGGAGTTTGGGGTTAATTTCAAACATTTACACTTTCTTAAGTCGGCTTGGATTGAGAGACAAAGTTCGAAACTAAATGTAGTAAAGGAAATGATTTCTGTTTTAATTATGGTAGAGACTAGAGATATAATATTTTAGGTACAGGGGACACACTTCCATCGCTTAAATCCGTATTGTTTTAATATTGTTGATGTTCGCGTTTTATAATTATAATCCTTATTTTAGGGACGTCAAGGTACGTGACATAAATCTGTCATTTTTAAATAATACGCGATGTTAGTAGCCCCCCTAGATATAAAAAAAGGCTAGCTTTTTGTATTATCCATTTTTTATTCCACTATAAGTTAGCCCTTGATTGCGATCTCACATATAGGTAAGTGTTGATGCAGTCTTAGATGGTACCGGGCTAGCCTGTTAAAGGGTAGGTACGGCAGATATATTAAACACATACTCTTAATCGGTTTATACACGGCATCGTACCTACTGGAACGCTGAATCGTTTGGCGGTACGTCTTTGCCAGACCAGATACCCAATTGTCTAAGCAAATCGTAATAATTGGCAGTTCAAACCTTAAAGTGCTTTATACCATACATAATAAGGCACATTATCATTGTATTAATATGTTTCTGTGATTGCTCATTACCTAAAATACATATGTTCTAATTGTTAGTGCTCATATTATGTTATATGTTTATAGAGGTGGATTAACCTGGACAACATTCTACCTTAATGATGTTAGCAATAAGTTACCTAACTATTGTTGAACTTTTTAGGGTTCCGTACCCAAAGGGTAAAAACGGGACCCTATTACTAAGACTCCGCTGCCTGTCTGTCTGTCTGTCTGTCTGTCTCCAGGCTGTATCTCATAGACCGTGATAGCTAGAAAGCTGAAATTTTCACAAATGATGTATTTCCGTTGCCGCTATAACAACAAATACTAAAAATTAAAAAAATATATATATTAAGGGGGGTCCCCATACAATAAACGTGTTTTTTTCGTATTTTTTTGCTCAATATTAAAAACGGTAACAGGTAGACGGTTCAAATTTTCACAGAATATTAACTTGTATATTACCTTTCAAAATAAATAATTAAATATCAATAAAGTAAATATTAAAGGGGGGCTCCCATACAACAAACGTAATTTTTTGATATTAACAGTAAACCTCTACAAACAAAGTTAGTTTTGCGGTTCATTAACAAAGGTAATTATACCTACTTCTTGAGTACGGAACCCTCGGTGCGCGAGTCCGACTCGCACTTGGCCGGTTTTTGTTTTTGTAATTTTCATGCCACAATAAAGACATTTAAAAGTCCATCAAATCAATCGAACTGTTTGAGGAGTTCATGCATGCTTTTTAACGTGTAGGCAGGTCGAATTATCCGTTTGGCAAACGATTACGAATTACTTACACAATCGGGGGGTAGACCAGAGAAAATTCAGAAATTATAAATTTTGTGACTAACTCAGGCAGAAATCGAACCAGGGGCCTCCCATTGTTAGACCACAGCGCTCACCACTGCGCCAGGGAGGTCGTCAAAGTTCAATTTGAATAAAATATGTTTTTCGAGGTTTCAAAATAGATTTATGATATGAAACGAAATAATCGTATTTCCCCAGTACGCGGCGGCTAAACAGTACGAGGCAGCGGTTTAAAATATACCCTTATTTACATGCAAGAGACGAGGTACCGAGAGTTATGGGGTTGACCTCGTGACCGATGCTCTTGCAGCTGTAGGACTCTACCACATCTTACTGTGAGTAAATAACGAGAAAAATAACTGGGTGACATGTCACATAAAGCATTCTATAAATTACTAGCTGATGACCGCGACTTCGTCCGCGTGGAACACGTGGAAATTTAAACATGCCCTGCATGAGTGGCTATTATTTCATTGTTTTTGAATGGAAATATGCCGGATAAAATGTATTTGGGCTTATTTACACTAATATTTGTTGTGTTCACGTAATAATTTAATCGTAATTAAATAATAGTTAAGAAATAATATTATATAGCTGACAATATATCAAAAATTTGATGTTAATTTTAATTTCAATAATAATAATTATCATCTATAATATTGTGTATAATGTAATCAATAAATTGTAATTCTAATTTATTTTATAGCTGACATTTTTAATTTTTATAATATTTTATTGATTAAATTTATAAAGTACTCAAGAATAATAATGTATTGTACGATTAATTTGCACACCATATGATTGGTAGATTGTGGCTGGGTACTATAACTTTATTGTAAGAACTTCTCATGTAACCTACAATCAGCAAATAAATATTATGATTTATGATGATGATTTATTTATGTGGATTGAGGTGTTTTGGTTCGCGCAGGAAAACATTTCCCGCTGGAAAAAGCCCAATTCTCACTTCCAAGATTAGTTTTGGAAAGAAGAATTGCAGGCAAGAGATCTCCAGGTCGCCAAAGTCGCAAGTGGTTGGACGATATGAGGGAGTGGACGGGGCTTAGCTATCCGAGCTCAAAGATGCGGCACCAAATAGAGAAGTTTTTCGGATGATGACCGCCAAACGTCATTTTGAAGAAGGCACGCGATGATTATGACAGGAAATCTTCAATTTTCCGGTATAAAAGTAGTCGATGTGTTTCCCTCTGTGCCAAATTTCATCCAGATCCGTGAAGCCATTCTGGCGTGATTGAGAAACATCCATCCATCCAAACTTTCGCATTTATCATATTACACTATTTTTACCTTTCCCAAACGAAACAAACATTTTGAAAAATAGTAAAGGATTTTAGCTTGTAAGTAAGTACCTACCTACTAAAAAGCTAGAAAATCCAAGACTGCCTTTTTTCATAAGGACTAAATATTTTATGAGTACACGTACTTTTTACTGTAGGAACTTAATATACAAGTATGATGATTTCCTTATTACTACTCCGTTTTGAAATACAAAATACTGTATAAATTCGTTATATACCATACATATGTTGCACTGTCCTTACACTAGAATTTTGTGTAACACTTTTGTATTGAAAATACGTATTTCTCTGAATGTTAAAATAAACATACCCACGACAGACGTGCTCAGTGTTTATATTATTAAAAAGTAAACTTACTTATAAAAAAAATTAAAACCTAAATAAACTTGTGTTTTTATAAAAGTTATTTATTTGAAGTTTTATCTGTCTTGCTTTGAAAAATATAATAGTATAAAAAATTTAAACAATAATATTAGTACCAATTATAAACTTTTTAAAAGTGATTTTTTGTTTAAATAACCGTTTTATTTAAAACCAAGCACAATTTAATTTTAAACAAGCGTTAAAGTTTATTTCAAAACGGCATTTATTGACTTGTTTCGTATTTTTTGTAGTAAAATCGTTAAAGAGACTATAGCTTTAATTACTAAATGTACTTTATAACGTAAGGAACAAGTTATATTATATCAATAGCTTTTAATTACTTACACGTTTAGATTACTTATAGTACTCACACGCAATAATACATATAATTACTTGTACGTCTTAATGAACACACACTTATGACCAGATCTAGCCTATCAAGGGGCACTTAATATGCTAACAACCAACATCCTACGTTTAATACAATTAAGAGGACTAAACCAAACGGTCTAATCATAGAAAATATTACACTTCGTTATAAAAAGTTATTAGTCGAATTCCATCCCATTCATTAGTTCTGTCCTTCGAGGTATCACGTAGCGGATCCAGATCGTGGTTTATAGCAAAAACATACTATTAACTGCCAGCACCAATCGTACTAAGATCGTACAAAAAATAGGGAGATAACAGGAGGTCTGCAGACTTAGCATGCGCACGAGATATCTCGCGACGTGAGAGAGAGAGATGTTGTCGATGCCGGCTAATTTCTCGTTTACCCTAACATGCACAAAATCCGGTATATTACGAGAAAAAATATCTCTACTTTTGACGTAACTAGACAAGTAACCATGTAAGCTTCAGTGGACAAGTAAAGATAACTGATAGAAAATAAAAAATATTTTGCGGAAAAAAATGTTTATGTCACCGTAACATTGTAAAAACCGTTAGATTGTAATCTAACGCTTTTTCTTTCGATAGCTTGTAAACAGTCGACAGATTGTGAACCGTTCAGTGTCCTGAGTGTCAATTTTTGAAATATTTATTGTATTTACGTTTTCTTATCTCTTTCTTGTAGGTTAGGTTAGGGTTCGACATAAATAATCAGGTAGTACCCGGCCGCGGGACGGACACTTAGGTTCTATCGAGTTAATATACCTAACAGATTACATCTACCGAAAAATAATGCGTTGTATTGTTATCTTTCGTCAGTTTACAATTTCGGGAGTTACATTATAATCTAATGGTTTTTACAATCTTACGGTGACATTTACATTATCACTCTTAAAACCGTGAGGACCTATGAAGATGACCGCCTGTAACGCCGTTTGAAACTAATTGCAATCGATACAGATATATTTTTAATTAGACTCCTTCTAAGAACCCTTAGAAAGTCAGTCGGCTCTAACAAGCATTGTGAAGTCTTGAAGCGATAATTGTAGGTTGCATTCTGTAGGCATGGTTAAAGCACATAGGTATATACAGTGGCTCGACGCGACGCCTATACAAATGACAGATCATGACAGTTGTATAATTTTTTATTCCAGTGTAAGTTAATCATACTAATACTAATATTATTATTATTATAAATGCGCAAGTGTGTTTGTTTGTTAGTTTGTCCTTCAATCACGCCACAACGGAGCAATGGTTCGACGTGATTTTTGGCATGGGTACAGTTAAGGACCTGAAGAGTGACTAGGCTACTTTTTATCCCGGATAATTAAAGAGTTCCCGCGGGAATCATAAAAACTTAAACCACGTGGACAAAGTCGCGGGCATCAGCTAGTGCTGTATAAAATTGTAGCGGACCAATCTGTTAGGGATATGACAGTTTTAGTAAATCCCTTAACCCTAATCGGTTTCTAAACGGCATTGAACCGGAACTCTTAGTCGCTTGGCGGTGCGTCTTTGCCCGTAGGATGGTATCTAGCCACAGCCGAAGCAGATAAAGAGTACCTAGAGGTACGGTACTCTCAACTATGGTTGAGAGAAGTGGAAACTGCATACAAATTTGATATTAGAGTGACAGAATTTTGTATTGAAAATTCGGCCAATTCGGTTTTTTCCGTCGAACGACTGGTAGGAAAAAGGTATCCCTTTAAACTGTGGTTAAAGGCTTTTTCTTACTAGTGAAAGTGCGTCAAGAAAATTTAAGATATTTTTATCTAATGCTAAGTTAAAGCACGCGACTTCATTACGGAATAAAATTAAAAGAACTATTTTTTGAAAAATGCTACCATCGTGCTTCTTGGTGGTTCACGTCGTTAGAAACAACATTCTGAACGAGTGGTGGATTGCCACTCAGTTGTTCGTTCTATTTCAATACACATTATTTTTAATTGGATTAAAATTAAATCAAAAATCTTTATTTTTATGACATTTATGTTTGTTTGTTTTGTTTTGTTTGAAAGTCTTTTTTGCACATAATGTACTGTACCAGAAATAAATACCCTAAAAACTATGTCAATCGCTTACAAGTAACTCGATGCTTACATTAAACCAAATTGTATACGACTTCGAAATCAAAATTCAAATCTATGTGGGAGCCAAAGAGAGGTTTAACCAATATATTTTAGTGGGAGCTCTCGAGATGTCAAACATCTGAATTGATAAAGATCAACGTTATCTGAAAGGCTAGCATGAGAAAATTCGATCGTCGAAACACTGTAGGAGTCTGGCTCAGTTAAATGAACCAAAATAATTTTAAATTCTAACAACTACGTTTTCCTTAGTTTAGTCTTACCACTAGGTATAATCGCAGTCAAGGGCTAACTTATAGTGGAATAAAAAAATTGACAAATTTACCTATCACGTGCTTCTTCTTCTTCTCTCTTCTTCTTCTCCTTCTTTTGTTTAATGGCTTTTGGTAAACATCTCACAATAATACCAGGAAAACAATCTTCTCCTCGAGTTGCAACCTAAATAGAGAGGCAAACCCTCGAAGCCCGACCGTCTTTGATGGCTGGCTTCCGATTGGTGGCTGTAGATGTATGGACGAATTTGAGCTATAAATTATGCCCGATAACCCCTTCTTTTCTTAAACATTAAAGTGTTTCGATGCTCAAATACTATCAAAGTTGGTAAGATTCAAAATCTCACACTAACCCCACAGATCCCTATCTGATCGGATAGGCGACAGGCTCAATCATTTGTCGACGCTCGTCAAAAGGCCGGCTACAGATGTTGACAGAATTGAGGTAGCGAGGAGAAAAACTGGAACTTTCATGCCTTAGTTTTAGAGAAAAAATACTTTTACGAACTAAACTTAAAGAGAGCTAATTGAACTTCAAAGGTGAAATACTATCATAATTCATTAATATAAGTTTGTTTGTTACACTTTCCCGGCTCATCATTTCAACTTGGCTAGTGAAGTGAAGGCTATTTTTTACCCTGGAAAATGAAGGAGTTTCGCGGGAATTAGTTATAACTAAGTAGGTTAATATTAATTTTAACCACACGGACGAATTCGCGGGCATCATATTAGTATCATATTATTATTATTATATTAGTATGAAGTATGACGGGTAGAGAAATGAGTTGCATCCCGGGAACGGATATTTTACCTTTTTACGCTGAAAATTATAAAGATTTTCTTTAAATAAAGTAATATTAAGTAAACTAGCTACAGCTACTTAAGTCGTACTTAATAGTTTGAAGTGCTAATACGATGCTAATGTTCAGGAAAGAAAATACACGTAAGAGAATGTATTAGCAGTAGGTATTTGTTACACAAATACTTAGGTACGCAATTTGCGACTAACCTTTTAGCTAAGGCGTAAGCCCATATTAGTATTACACATGTAAACATCATAACAGGGGCCATACTGCCAACGCTTAAAAGCCATGTTTCATTATTGTTGACTTTCGTGTTTAAGAATTATAATCCTTAATTTAGGTACGTCAAGGTACGTGACATCAACCTGTCATTAAGAGTAATATTGCTTAAGTATTACTTTAAGCGTTGGCAGTATGGAGCTGTACCGTACATGCACTTACCTCAACAATAGCTAAACGATTGCAGAGTGGTAGTTGTTCCAGAATCGACGCTAGAATTTCTCACGGTCGCTCTGCCACAGGTAATGTTGTTTAAGTCACACGTAGAATCGATTCGTTCACTCGAATGCATCGACTTTGACACTGTTCCCATTATACATATTACTAGCTGATGCCCGCGCCTTCATCCGTGTAGAATAAGTTTTTTTTAAATTCCCACGGGAACTTCTTAATTTTCCGGGTTAGCCTATGTCACTCTCCAGGTCCTCTAGTATACCCATGCTAAAAATCACGTCGATCCGTTACTTTGTTGCGGTGTGATTGAAGGACAAACCAAACAAACACACACTTTCGTATTTATAGTATTAGTTTAAATATGATGACATGATTCATAATTGTAGGCGCTGGAAGCAAGCGGCACAAGACCGTGTACTGTAGAGATCCATGCTGGAAACCTTCGTCCAGCAGTGGATGGCTATTGGTTGAGACAACGACGACGTTTCTTACGTTGGATAGACACAGGCGTTACTTTACTGATGCAGTCCATGATAACTAAGGAAAAAGAAGCTTAGTGTCGATAGAATAAATCTAAAGTAAAAAAACAGGTATTTCTATTATTTCAGCATGCGATATGTACCGCCCGACCTCGAAAAGTAGTTCTTTAATAATTATGGTGATATTTTAAAAAATCCTCACTTAAACATATGTATTGTGGGCATCTTTTGAAATCAGTGTGCGTTGGGTAGTGATAAATTATTATTTATCACTACTCACTAGTGTGTCACTTTACTTTAAAAATTAACAGTAAATATATTAATGAATCCTTATTTATTTAAAAGAGCACTACCAAACGATTGTGAAGCTGCCTGCCTTCTATTCCGTGAAGTTTAATTTTGGCAGCATCGTGTAATTTCATACATGTTATTTAAATTGCTTCTAAAAAAAACTATAAAGAATAAAAAAAACGTTATTTATAACAACTAGAGCGATGTAATGGAAACAGGCTCATAATCCATTGCGGCTTCCATTTTGTAGATTCCGAGTCATTGGCGTCAAACCGGGAGGTCAAAGCAAATTGCCGACTTGTTCGTCAATGGAGACGTTCTGTGTGTACGACCGTATTTTAACGGTAAAATTATCGTACCTATTTTACGATACATTTAATAACGGTAGAATTATTATCGCCAAAAACGAGAATTTTACCGTCTTATTTAATTTGGAAAACCTACACCTATTCAATGAATGAGTATGATAATAAAAGAAGTAGAATTTTAATTCCCTATAATCCGCCACAGTGAATAAATCTATGTGGTACAGTATGTATTTTGCTATATTCACCACACCACACAAATCTTCTAAATTATTCTAAACGTACGTTTCACTCCGATTCCGGACTATCTTCAGGAGAAGTTGACTCGACAACACGGCTCGAGTGTAAGGTGTTTATTAAAGTATTTAAAAAATATTGAATTCGTATGACTCGACGAAGTACCTAAACCAATTTCTTTTTTACTCAGTTTCAGAACAAAACCACATTTACAGGAGGTACTTAGGTATAGTGGCGTGCACGGGGTTTGAAGCTAGGGTAGGCATTGGTTAGTTAGACTACATATTTACTGACTGTCTTGATAATAAATAATACGCATTGACGTATTTCCTGATGGGTAAGCTGGGCTTTTATGTTTCTATGAGCTGCACGCTCTATGCCTGAAAGTGATTTTTTTAAATATTGTTACATCACAGCCGAATTTAAGATTCTGCCATTTTACAATACGGCTAGCCATAATCCTTACTAATATTATAAATGGGAAAGTGAGTTTGTTTGTATGTTTGTTCCGCTTTCACGCCGTAACTACTGAACCGATTGCTTTGAAATTTTGCAGACGTAAAGTTAGAAGTCCGGATTAAATAATAGGGTACTTTTTATCCCGGAAAATTAAAGAGTTCCCGCGGGAACTAAAACTCCTCAATCCACGCGGACGAAGTCGCGGGTATCAGCTAGTAGATAATAAATTACAGTGTCTTACACGCCCTAGTCTGAGAGGAGCCTTTTTTTCAATACGGCGGTATAAATTCCTTGGCACATTGGTGGTTAAACTGGACAGCCCTCTCTGGAGGTACTGGAATGGTGCACACAGTCGCGCGAGGAGGCCCCAAAGGGCCTTGTGTTAGGTATAGGCATGTATAGGTATAGAGTAGATTAAGTATTTTGTAATTTACTAACGAGGATGAGTAACTGATTGTAACTAACAAAATAGGGACAGTCTCCTGAAATAAAATTTATATTATTATAAAGCCAGATTATGTACCTATATACAGCTACAGAACGTACATCCGCCACATCGAATCAACCGCCAGATAAAATTCTGTAATAATAAATTCCCAAATTGACCCCGGCAGGGATTGAACCCGGGACCTCCTACTGCAAAGACAACAGCGCTCACTACTGCGCCAGGGAGGTCGTCAAACTACTGGACATTACTATAAACTACTACTTACTAGATCTTTTACTATAAAAGATACGCGTTTATTCGCAAATCCCGTAAAACTAATAGATAACTGTTTACTTAAACGTTGATTAATGTTAAGGACTATACACCTCGCTCTTTTCCCGTCAGAATAAAGTTCATTTTGGCATATTTATTCCGTGGATTAAGTCATACGCAGGATAATATCTTATATTTTATTTGACTACAATCGCTTTAGACCGCTCTAAAATATTGCTAGTTTAAATCCGATTTAAAAGACTGATTTATTTGTTAATGCTACTTAGGTTTCGATCTCGTTTTAACAGATTATGAACGAGTATATAATATTTTCTTGAGTTTCTGAGGAATGAGTATAGCAAAAACTTTTTCGAAGTGAATTATAGTTAATTAGTAAGTATCTGCTAATATAACTTGAAAAATCTTCTTACATTAATTAGTAGGTACTTCTGTCATAAGCTAGGAGCGAATACCCCTACAGGCTAGAAACAGATCGTCAGAGCGAAACCTCTGCTTCAGGAATCGGGAGAGTAAGACATTTTTTTTTCTATCGCGTTAGTGTATGCGTCTATTATAGCCATATAAAAGTGTGAGTTTCGTGGAATTTTTGTCTGGCAATTTTTTTTTGTCCTGTTTCTGCAAAAATGAGATAAATCTAAGCGATAATCAATTCACAGCTAAATTTGATATGATCGTAGAAAATAAATATCTTACTTATATTATAAATGCGAAAGTTTGGATGGGTTTATGGATGGATGGATGGATGGATGTATGGATGTTTGTTACTCAATCACGCACCAACGGCTGAACGGATCTGGCTGAAATTTGGCACAGAGATAGAATATAGTCTGGAATAGCACATAGGCTAAAGTGAAAGGAAAATGAAAGAGTTCCCGCGGGAACCAAAAACCCTCAATCCACGCGTACGAAGTCGCGGGCATCAGCTAGTTTAAGAAATATATTTTTATTGAAATGATATAGGTATAATTGATTTTAACTTAGTATCACTAGCTTACCACTACAGCCCATTAACGTCCCACTGCTGGGCACAGGCCTCCACTCTCATAGGAGAGAGGGAATTAGAGCTTAGACCCACCACGCTGCTCCAATACGGGTTGGCGGGCTTTAACGATTATTATCATGTTAGTGATAATAACCGGGACCGACGGCTTAACGTGCTCTCCGAGGCACGGGGGTGAAACACCGCCAACATCCTAACTCCGGGCTAGTGCTGAGAATTTCTAGTCAGAAAAACCCACCACTTATTATGGCCTGACCCGGTACTCGAACCCGGGACCACGTCAGCCACAGTCAAACATGCTAACCACTAGACCAACGAGGCAGTTATCACTAGCTTAGTTGAAGTTAATTCTTACTTTTAACATGGGAATTATTGATCTAACACCAGCACATAGTTGTTTATGGTTAAATAAATAGAAATCTTAACAAGATTCAATTATTCGCAGAAGCGAGGCGACCGGGCCTCGAGGCGCATCGTAAATATGATCGAGATACGTTGCATAATGCTGGGCCGAACCAGATTACAGCAGATGTAGAGTCTACTGGAATAGCTGCTTTTTATCCAATACAAGTTAGACCTTGACTGCATTTTACCTAATAGCAATAGGGAATATGCATAAAATTTAAATTTGTCTCAAATATTTTTTTCTAGATTCTTTATTGTCTTTACATTATACTTAAAAGGTATTTTTTTTATTTAGTTATTATTTAAACCCAGAAAATATTAAATAGAAAGTGAAAAATAAGGGAGGCAAATTCAAACTTGCAAAACGCGTCACCATTGGTCGAAACGAAATGTGACGTAAATAGTCACGTCAGTGGATTTATCGGCGTCGATATTCATACTGTGTTAGTAGTGTTTGTGAGAAAAAATTGTTTAAAACTGTATTCCTGTGTGATTACTTGTTAAATAATAATAATTATGAAGTAACTGAACTGAATCGCTATAGTAAACAAACACGGGAAATAACCAATGACGTCATCAAAAGCGCGCGATTAATGTTGGCGTTTGAACGGCTCAAATTTATACTTAACTTTGAAACACCAATTAACGTAATCATTTGACTATGTTCAAACCTATTTATATTTCTTACTATGTTATAAAGATGTAAATGATTGATTTAAGAAATAAAAATAAATCATCCATATTCCCTATTGCATACATAATATGAGCAGTCTAAGATGTTAGCTATATGTTTGAGGGACTAATGGCCTAGCTGTGACAACGCATATCAGTCGATTGCGATTGTTAAGCAACGTTAACCCAAGTCGGTAACTGGACGGGTGGCCGAATTTGGAGGCTCAAATTTGGCCTTTTCGTTCCCTCTGTGCCTCGGGGAGCACGTTAAGCCGTCGGTCCCGGTTCTTATCACTAATATCTGATAATAATCGTTACAAAACCTACGAGTATGAGTTTAAACACTCTTAGTCGACTCGTATGCGGAAGGACGTGGGAAACCACCGCTTTATTATCCCAAGAAAACTCTTACCAATATGTGATTAGTGGAATTGGGTAACAACCCTCAGTAATGATTAATACGACGCAGAGGGAGAAGATGTTAGCGGGATAACCTGTTTTGGGTATGGCAGTTATATCTTTGCATTCGGCACGGCATCGTACCGTAACGCTGAATCGCTTTACCTTTGAAAACATTATAAAAAACTTTCGAGCATGCAGATTTCCTCACGACGTTTTCTTTCACCGATAATGCAATTGATTAAAAATTCAATTCGATATACCCAATGCTCGGCAATGCACGATTGTAGGTCTTTTTCTAATTTCTTCACTATCATTCCGCAAAATAACGCCTGCCTCTATCCAAACTTCAACTTAGTTTCTTCGATCGTGATAAAATACTTATTACATAGTTGCTACGTCATACGCTTTTTCAATAATGATTACCTTCGCCTTTTTTCAAATTCAATTTCAAATCTCCATGCTCTATGTGATGATTAAGAATAATTATGATTAATTTTTAGGAAGACGCTTCCATTTCCTTTACATCCACGTCGATACACTTACAAACCGACATACAATATTTTAGCGGACGAAATAAGAAAAAAGTCAAGTTACTTTATTATTGAATGAACAAATAAATTCACTTAAGCCGGGTCCCATGTGAGATAATAACCTTATTTCAATGCTGAAAAATGAGTTCACCCACCGATATATATTACGAGAACAATTGTCAACGGTCCTTTACAAAAAGGGTTTCATATGGAGCGATGCTAGTGACCTTTTGATGATGAATAAACTTTATAGGTAGGTATAGAACCCCACCAATGGTGCCGTAAATTTCGTGTATAGTTTGCTGGTTGTCCAGTTTAAATAATTAATATTATTTAAAGTTTATTTTTTATGTATCGAGTGAACAAAAATGTCACACCGTTTATTGAAAAATAAAAAATACTTCAAATGAGTTAGCTGTGCATTAATTCCGTCCTATAATAATTTGTGATCATCAACACCAAAGTGAAACGATAAAAAATTAAGTTTAAAATAGTTTTAAGTACGTCGTTGCTCTACAATGCAAAAGTAGAGTATATATTTTAGGCGATATCGATTATCTTCCTTAATCTTTTTTTTGGTAATGAGGTATTTGTGATTTCCTTAATAATATACCTTCTAATCATACTTAATATTATAAATGCGAAATTCACTTTGTTTGTTGGTTTGTTGGTTTGTCCTTCAATCACGCTGCAACAGAGCAACGGATCGACGTGATTTTTGGCATGGATATAGTTGAGGACCTGGAGAGTGACATAGGCTACTTTTTATCCTGGAAAATTGAGGAGTTCCCGCGGGAATCAAAAAACTTATTCCATAGCTTACTAGCTGATGCCCGCGGCAGACTATATAATCTCTGTGCCAAATTTCATCTAGATCGAATTGAGTAACAAACATCCGTCCATCCATCCATCCATACATACATCCATCCATCCATCCAAACTTTCGCATTTATAATATTAGTATAGAAGTAAGAACACAAGTACCAGATGGATGTCATATTTTCTTCCAACCAACCTTACCTCATAAGCGGTAAAATTAGAGCAATAATTATTCTCAGCAAACCAAAAAACCTAACCTAACCCAGATTTAAAACAATTATTTTCTAAATAGTTTTCAACCAGAATTTCAATCTTTTTAATGTAAAGAAATTGTTGTTTTTTGAATGTTTTATATGGAGCGGCATTAACCTTCCAATGATTAATACATCCGGGAGAGCAGTTTCGCGAACGCGCAATATAAATGGACTTTTTAATAAGTAGATGGTAGTAAATGACTGTGGACGTGGCACGCGATTCGGTGTCCTTTGATAATCATATTTTACTGAAATTATGAGAAAATGTGATCATTTTTGAAATATATTACGCAGGTACTTATATCCAATCGGAACTTTTTACATTAAGGCTATTGAGGTGGGAGAAAATGAGCTGGGGAATGGATTTTGACTTGAATAAATGTTTTTGTGTTAATATTTTGTTTCTTTTTTGGTGTCGTCACATTACCGGGCTCATTATTCGACGTTTTCGCAATTTTCTGTGAAAAACAAAATTTAATTTCGAAATCTTACAAGTTCTCAGTTGCCAGCAATATAATTTTTTAAATTGCTTGTATATTATCATTGGTACTACAACTAGCATCAACTCAATACCAGGTTTCAGTCTTCTATTGTGATTTTGTTTAATTCTAATATAATAGAAAACCTAGATTCGTTTTACAGCTGAAACTAGATTTCATTTGGGTTTTTAATGTGAATACGTGCGAGAAATATGAGGAAAATTTGGCCTAAAAGTTCGTTGCTTTTAAACATTTGTTTTTATTGTATTTTTAAACATTATATTCTATACTTAGGTAGTTCAATTAATTTAAAAAATTGACTCAATAATACAAACACAACATTAAAACGAAACAGCACGAACACCACAAAAAAAAAATATATCAAAAGGAAGTTTATTTAAAAACGGCAATTTCTCCAATATAAACTATAACTGATGCAATAAATTTCGAGACGTTTCGAAGGCAAAATCAGTATAATCTGAAATTGTATGCCTTCCCGCAACTACCGATAGCCATAACGTTCGTGAAGTTCCCCCGTACCGCTTTATATAAAATAAAATGGGCCATATAGGTCATCTAGATGAAAGTACTAATTTATTTCTCGTAATAATATTTTGAAGTCCGAATTTATCACACGACGTCTTTGTCAATGAATGGGACGTTGCAGTTCAGCTGTATCTTCAAAAACATGTTAAAGTAAAGAACAAATAAACTTTGACTGATGATTAGATAATATATATTTTGTAAAAATAGGCATGACAATCTATATTATACTAGCTGATGCCCGCGACTTCGTCCGCGTGGTTTAAGTTTTTTTGATTCCCACGGGAAAAAGTAGCCCATGTTACTCTCCAGACCCTCAACTTTACCCATGCAAAAAACACGTCGATCCGTTGCGGCGTAATTGAAGGACAAACCAACAAACAAACACACTTTCGCATTTATAATATTAGTATGATGTTAATTAGTATTAAACGTCTCATATATTTACTATTAGTTATTTTGTACCACAAAAAGAAAAAACCGGGCAAGTGCGATTCGAACTCGCGTACGAAGGGTTCCGTACCATTATTAATAAATAATTACCTTTGTTAATGAACCGCAAGGCTAACTTTGTTTGTAGAGGTTTATTGTTAATATCAAAAAAACTATGCTAGTTAGAGCATTGGCTATAGTTTTCCTGTAAAATATACGTAAATTCCTATTGACCATAATTATTTCAAATTTTTCGATTGGTAAACTCCGGAGATAAGGGGGGGGGAACGGTATTTTTTTAGACATTTTCCCCGATAAATCAAAAACTATCATAACTAAAAATAATTAAAAATCTGTTTTAGAATGTACAAAGTAAACCCTTTCATATGATACCTCACACAGTACAGTTATCTCACTTTTAAATTTCAACCATTTATTTACCCCCCTTTTTAAATAAGAACAAAAATAATTTCCAATTTTTTTTTCATTTCAGTGCCTTTGGGCCACATATATACACAACTATTCCAAATTTCATGTCGATAGCTTCGGTAGTTACTGAAATAATCGAGTGTGACGGACGGACAGACGGACAGACGGACAGACAGACGGGTTCCATTTTACCATTTTGGTACGGAACCCTAAAAACACAAATGAAAATGGGCGGAAATAAAATTAAAGCTAACCTACTATAAGTGATATCTACCGGCAACCTAAATTAAGATTTAGTTTATATTTTATTTCTCACTAACTGATGCCCGTGACTTCATTCTCGTGGATTGAGGTTTTTGGATTGCCTGTGTGTTATCCCAAACTATAATCTATATCTGTGCCAAATTTCAGCCAAATCCGTTCAGCCGTTCTGGCGTGACTGAGTAACAAACAAACATGCATCCATCCAAACTTTCGCATTTACAATATTAAGTACAGATATTATCCACATAACTTATTGTAGATATCCATCCATACTAATATTATCCATACTAATATTATAAATGCGAAAGTGTGTCTGTCTGTCTGTCCGTCTGTCTGTCTGTCTGTCTGCTACGCTTTCACGGCCCAACTACTTAACCGATTTTGATGAAATTTGGTACAGAGATAGGTTACAACCCGGGGAAGGACATAGGCTACTTTTTATCCCGAAAAATGGAAGAGTTCTCGCGGGAATTAAAAAAATATATCTGATCAACCGATTTTGATGAAATTTGGTACAGGGATAGGTTGTACTCCGGGGAAGGACATAGGTTACTTTTTATCCCGGAAAATTAAAGTTCCCGCGGGAATCAAAAATCATCAATCCACGCGGACGAAGTCGCTGGCATCATCTAGTTCTTAATATAATTGTTAATTTTAACCTCTACCTACCTACCTTTTCAAAGTCACTTATAGAGTCAAAGGCATTTTTGTGCCTTTTTATACGACTGCCTGAAAAAAGGAGTATATTGTTTTCAGGGTTCATGTATGTATGTATGTATGTATGTGAGTTTGTATATTCCACCATAACTTATATACGCCATAACCGATTTTGATAAATGAGGTGTTGTTAGAATCCCTAGCTTATTCTGAGTGACATAAGCTAGTAAAATTTAAAAAAAAATTGATATGGTGACCATGGTTCCGCATTAAAGACTAAAGTTGAAAAAAAAATAGGTATTCGAAAATAAGATTATCTATATAATCATCATCTAGAAAATTATGAGTAGATTCCAAAAATATATAACACTATAGTTCAATATCCAGTGATTCACAAAAAAATATCATTTAATAAAATTGTGAATAAGATTCCAAAGGACGTATGTGTCTACGGCAGAGCAGTCGTATTTTTTAATAATTTTTTCACACCACTCGCTCAACAACGCCCAATTACATGGCCTGTTATCTAAGGTTAAAGTAAGACATTAAATCCCTAGGGTTATAATGTTGTACTGAAATCCATTATTCCCTAGGGTTATAATGTGATTTGAATTTAGAATTATCGCGCATCTGAAGCAAGATCTGAAGGAAATTCTATTCATTCCAAAGGGGTTTTATTCATAATTCTTATTGCTATATATATAAAGTCTAATTTCGGTAAACAGAATGTGTTCTCAGCAGGCGCGGCCAACTCGATTTTCGAAAACCGAAGCCGTGGCCCACTAGATTCGCACTGACGACATTTGTTTGTCAAATCGAGTAGGCCATGCCAGCTGAAAGAAGTGGTTGCATCGCGAGGTGTGAAAAGTAGAGTATTCACCGTAGGGGTAATGCTGTATTAATCTTGGGCGCCCCTAATTCCCGCGCTACTCTCAGGATTGTAGATGCAACACCCTCGCAACGCTCGGGAGTTACTCTAAAATCCCTCGTTCCGCTTGGGATTTATCCCGGCGCCCGTGACATAATACATCGCATTACCCCCGTGGTGAATAATCTACTATAATTATATTCACTTGTTATAAAATCGGTTAAAGAATTGGTCCGTACGTTGCTTTCCCAACCGCCACTCAATTGATTCCTTTGAACCAGAACAAGATTACGCTGAATGATTGGGCTTAAATTGATGGTACTTAATTTTATGTTTTACTGCAGCAGATCGCCATATTTCATCTCGGATACAGGTTAAAAATCAGTACAGGGCTTTCTCCGACGTGCGTACGGACGGAATTATTGTTACATCTTTATATGTATATTTCTCTGGTAATTCAACTTTGGCATGCGTGTATTGGGATTTTGATGTAGCTTTCATACTTTTTTTATTTTATTACTCATTCATTTTTAGGGTTCCGTAGCCAAATTTGGCAAAAACGGAACCCTTATAGATTCGTCATGTCTGTCTGTCTGTCTGTCTGTCTGTCTGTCTGTCCGTCCGTATGTCACAGCCACTTTTTTCCGAAACTATAAGAGCTATACTGTTGAAACTTGGTAAGTAGATGTATTCTGTAAACCGCATTAAGATTTTCTTACAAAAATAGAAAAAAAACAATAAATTTTGGGGGTTCCCCATACTTAGAACTGAAACTCAAAATTTTTTTTTTCATCTAACCCATAGGTGTGGGGTATCTATGGATAGGTCTTCAAAAATGATATTGAGGTTTCTAATATCATTTTTTTCTAAACTGAATAGTTTGCGCGAGAGACACTTCCAAAGTGGTAAAATGTGTGTCCCCCCCCCCGTAACTTCTAAAATAAGAGAATGATAAAACTAAAAAAAATATATGTTGAACATTACCATGCAAACTTCCACCGAAAATTGGTTTGAACGAGATCTAGTAAGTAGTTTTTTTTTAATACGTCATAAATCGTAAACCGCAATTTACCTTTCATTCAATCAACTCAAATATTTTAAAAAAAACATTTAATTTAAAACTTACTACAGGTTTGTACGGAAACCTCGGTGCGCGAGTCCGACTCGCACTTGGCCGGTTTTTCCATTTAACAAACTTGATATACCTAATATGGAATAAATATTACGGGTGATATAGGTCCTATTAGGTAATTTGTAGGTATACCGAACTGGATGTGCCCGTAACTTTGTCGGTATCAATTTATGGCGTAGTCATCCTGGAGGAACTGTTTAATTTTCTTAACAATCATACAGACAGACAGACTACCACAGTTTCGCATCCATACTAATATTATAAATGCGAAAGTGTGTCTGTCTGTCTGTCTGTCTGCTACGCTTTCACGGCCCATCTGTTAAACCGATTTTGATAAAATTTGGTACAGGAATAGATTGTATCCCGGGGAGGGACATGGGCTACTTTAAATCCCGGAAAATTCAAAGGTTCCCGTGGGCATCAAAAAATTTATCTGTTCAACCGATTTTGATGAAATTTGGTACAAGGGTAAATTGTATCCCGGGAAAGGACATAGGCTACTTTTTATCTCAGAAAATTTAAGAGTTCCCGCGGGAATCGAAAATATTTCGTCCACGCGGACGAAGTCGCGGGAATCATCTAGTTTGAAATACATTTGTCGTGGTCGTTTTAAAATGATAGGCCTTATTTCTATAAAATAAAAATAAAAATTTCCTATTTAAAATGTACTTATCTATCTTAAATTTAACTTATATACCTACTCGGTCCTCCGCCTTCCTCATCCACCCGCTTCCCGCCACCTTCTTTAGGTCATCGGACCAGCGAGCTGGAGGTCGTCCTGCACTACGCTTGCCGGTACGCGATCTCCACTCCAGAACACGTCTGCCCCAACGGCCATCGGTTCTGCGACAGACATGGCCTACCCACTGCCACTTCAGCTTGCTAACCCTCAGAGCTATGTTTCGTAGGATCGTTCCGGATTTTATCCCTGAAAGAAATCCCCAACGTAGCCCGCTCCATAGCACGCTGAGCGACTTTTAATTTGTGGGCCGAGGCCCACCGACAAGTACATACGTCACAGTCTGTAATATAATATATTTCTTCGACTTTTACACCCTCCCCACCTAACGGTTTGACCACTAAGCTAAATAATTTATACCACGAGCGAAATTAATTTTGCTCAGAAAATTATTTATTGCACATATTTTCTGCGCAGTAAAACGATTAGGCCCAACGCAAGTGATCTCAGATCTACCAATTAGTCACGAGGTAGTGAACTAGAGGCACCACAGGTCTCTGATGTATTTATGAGCTATATATCACATTAGTGTAGTTAAGTTGGTGATTGATGGAGGGTGGTGTTGTCTGCGATATTAGCTGGGGGGTTACTACCATCGCATAAAGAAGTATTATTTCCAAATTTCAGGTAACTTGACATCATGTACCAGGCAATATTAGACAGTCAAAATCTTTGAGCATTTTTAAGAATCGTTTGAAAGAATTGTATCTTACTAATATGCTATAAAATATTTATGTATTTGTTTACTTTTGTTAAGTAGGTCCGAAATATTTATACCTATATGTATTATGATTAAATGTATTGGTATTTTATTATTTATATGTTTTAGTATTTTATTTGTGTAATTGTTTATGTATTATTAGAATGTATAGTTTATGTAGTATATTATAAATATGTATTAATGTTGTTGCACTATCCCGCTTCATTGCATTAGCTTCTTTATTAAAGGTTGTCTGGAGGAGATCACTTTTAGTGATAAGACCGCCTTTGCGCACTTGTTATTTCTTTTTGATTGTTAACTTTATTGTTTCTTTTTAATGTTTTGTGTGGCAATAAAGCATTTATCTATCTATCTATCTATCATGTACCTACCTTGACGTCCCTAAAATAAGGATTATAATTCTAAAACACGAACGTCAACAATATCAAAACAATATTGCTTTAAGTTTAACCGATGGTAGTATGCCCCCAGGTGTGGTTTAAGAAACATCACTAGATAAAACAGCGTTGACCCGAGTGAGAAACCTGTGGGTACTTACTAATAAAATTTACTGATCATCCAACTCTAATGAGCGGTAATTAGCCTAGTTTAGACACCCCACCTCATATAAGTGGTTGCGGGTTCAATCCCCGGGCACGCTCATGTAACTTTTCGGAGAAAAGTGCGTTTCAAGAAATTAAATATCACTCGATTCAAAAGTTGAAGGAAAACATCGTGAGGAAATCTGCATTCCAGTAAGTTCTTCATTGATGGTGTGTGAAGTCTGCCTATCCGCCTTTGGCTTGATGGACTAAGCAGCAAACCAGTGTGAACAATTGATCGCCTGATAGCATGCATCAAATGTGTCCGAATTATGTTGGAATGCAAAATTAAGCATATAACATTACTACATCCACGTGTAGATTTCTTTTCAAGAGCTGATGTCCAGTCGTGGACGTGTATCGTTTGACGACGAATGAAGGTTTATTATTTTAGTATTGTTATAGTATTATTGACGATTATTATTTTTGTAGGTATTGTTGACGTTCTTGTTTCAGAAATAGAATCCTTATTTTAGAGACGTCAAAGTACGTCCTAATATACATCGGACGTTTTATAAAATAATACTGCTTTAAGTGATGGTATGGCACCAGCTTCGTTTTCAACTTATTTTTTTATCCACTACAAGTTAGCCCTTGACTGTGAACTCACTTGATAGTAAGTGATGTGAAGTGATGATGCAGTCTAACGTATTTATTACCTATTTATATTTATTTATGCTTATTAAATAGCTAACGTATAATCCTCCTTCAACCAGCATTAACCTATACATTTTAATTTTATTAGTCGATTCCTATGGGTCGAAATCATGGTAATTCTAAGTACTAGCGGCATCCTGGAATATAATAATATAGGCACCTATAAATAACATAATAAAGCCATATTGTAACAACTAACACCGGTAGCTGCAGGAGGCACGTTAATCTTGGATTACTAGTAGCGCCTTGCGGTATTGTACTGGACCTCCAGTAGAAACCATAGACTAGAAAATCTACGGAGTCACTGCTCATAATAATACAATACCTTTAATTTAAATGACTCTCAGAGTACACCCCGATCGTTATGAATCATCATCATTGAATTATTGCTCGCTCACTACTGAGCACCAGTCTCCTCTCGGAATAGGAAGGGTTTGGCCATAGTCCATCATGCTGCCCAAGAAAAGTTATGAATGCATTACTATTATTACAATGTTATCTACACACACAGTTCCTTTATCCAAATTTGGAATCAATAAATATCGGATATGATGGTCAAGGCCAATTTTTTTTAAATAATTGATGCAGTCTGAGGTAGAGCCTAGAAGTGGATGGTAAACGAAAGACGGAAGCCTAGCGGAAACGAGGTAGCAAACTCACTTTGGAGATACGTGTCCATGGGAAGTTTACTACGTAGAGAATTTCTAGATAAAGTGAAAGAGGAATACGGATATTGTGATGTTTTTTTTTTTTAATTAATGTACAAATATGATCGCTGCGATAACTCTTCTATATGGTGATCTGTGTTTCTTTTGATTTCTGTAATAATCAAAAATAGGTAACTTAAAATTATTACCGTTTCTAGGATAATTCGTTTCCCTAGGGTGTGTAGTATATTTCTATAAAAATCTGAAATAGGTAACTTAAAATATGGAACATCTGCGCTACCGCACAAGGACAAAATATTCTTTGACCATTATAATACTAATAATATATGAGATGATTCGTCATAACCGAATAAGTGGCGTGCAATAAGTCAGCCGCATTGTGCCTACCCTGAGAGCCTGGACTCACTTCCGGTCATAATGCGCGTTATACTTTACCACCGGACTGAGATATATTACCAACGACTTATGGGCCTCTTTATGGTGCGAGTATTCAATCTATCACTTGAGGGAAATGAGTTATTTTTGGAATGGCGTTCGACATTTCGATCGCGATTGCATTAAAAGAACTTCTTCATATAAGAGCACTTTTTTAGGATTCTGTAGTCAGCAAGGAACCCATAGAGTTTCGCAATGGCCGTCTGTCTGTATGTATGTCAGCGACATAGCTCAGAGACCTTTGGACCCAAGGCTGTAATTTGGTATTAAAATTTTCTAAAAAATCCCTACCACGCGAAAAAAATTTAGTGTAACATTTTTTCGTTACGCGTCATGTCTATGATAATAAAAGCCTTTTATTAAACTTTATCTAATTTAACTTTATTTAACCAATTTCTGTAAAGTTGCATATAGTAAATTATTTTTTGAAAAATAACGTCATAAAGAAGTTCTTACGAGTGTACGCTAGTACACGCACACATTTTTTCAAAAATAGTTTCGATTCAGGGATCCGTTTGCGAGATATTAGTACAATCCTACAAAAACTTAATTAATGAGATCTTCGACAACTTCCCTGGCGCAGTGGTGAGCGCTGTGGTCTTAGAGTGGGAGTTCGATCCCCGGCACGGTCAATTCGGGAATTTACTCGTATAATTTCTGAATTTTCTCTGGTCTGGCCTAGTGGGAGGCTTTGGCTAGTTACCACCCTACCGGCAAAGACGTACCACCAAGCGATTTAGCATTCAGGTACCAATACCGTATAGAAAGTAGGAACCGATTGAGGTATGGGTTTAATGTAACTGCCATACCCCCAACAGGTTAGCCGGCTACTATTTTAGACTGCATCATCACTTACTATCGACTAACCCAAAATGGCGGTCGTCTGCTCAGGTACATTGTACTACAGAGCCGAGCGAAGCATTCGCGGGTAGCGAGGGGTATAGGCTCGCGGCGCCCCTCATATAACCGTACTTCGTTTGACACCCGAAATTATATGTTTCTGCGAAGAGTTCAGCTTATGCGGCGGCTATCATACCATGATTGCAGTCAAGAGATAACTTGTAGGGATAACTCCTACAACTCATCATGATGGTAAAAGTTGCTGGAGAGGCGTTGGGTAACAAAGAGCATGTACTGCAAGCTGACTGCCAACCTTCGTTATCGGAGAGGCACCCGAAGAAGAAGAAAAATACCTTAATAACGCGTATGACCTCAACCTTCCCATACGGATATCCCACAAATTTGGTCCATTTTTTTAATAATAAATTCCACACACTTCACGACTCACGATGAAATCTATAATTGATTCAACGAAACCGTTAATTAGTTCAAACATAATTAATAATATAACAGCTCTATAATTAAAATCAATATCCCAAGAGCCAGTGAACTAAATTTTATAATAAAGTTGCAATAATATTAAAAACCATAATGTATCATAATAATTTAGCATGGGTCTATAGTATTTAGGATCTAGGTAATAGGGCATGCTAAAAATCAGACTTCTACTGCTTAGCCTTTTAAGATCGCTGACATGACGAAGGACAAAACAAAAAACACACAAAAAGTACCGAATTTTGTTTTTATTATTGGATTACTAGCTGATGCCCGCGACTGGGTACGCGTGGATTGAGGTTTTTTGGTTCCCGCGGGAACTCTTTCATTTTCCGGGATAAATAGTAGCCTGTGTGAGAGGAAACTCGCGCTCAGTAATGTGCCGTCAACGGGTTGAAATCTTTTATCTGAGGTTAAAATTAATGAATGAGGACTCTTTAACTTTATTTATCGATCATTATAAATGGAAAATTTAGAATTATTTACTCTGAATGAGTTTTCTTAATAAGTGTTGTTCACAATGCAACTGTTTTTTTTTTCACTGGGAACACTAAAGTAATACAGCATAAAAATAACATAATAAAATAAGTACATAGCAACAAGTATTTCTATTTATTGATAAATAATAATTTCAATAATTCGACCATGTTCAAGCACTGTGAACAGATAAATAAATAAATAAATAAATAATAATTTATTCATGAGAATGTAGGTGATATACAGTTGTCATGGTTACAGTTTGGGAGCCTTATACATTCTACCAATTAATGGTGTATGAATATTTGGTATACATCATCAAAATTAAAAAGAGAAATTTAGTAAATTAAATTAATAAAAGGTCATATACAATTACAATTAAAAACCGAAAGAAAATAATATAAAATAATCAATGATAATATGATAATAGAACTTAATTACAATTATAAATGTCAAATTCCATATAAGAGGGGATACTCAATTATTGCACTATAAAACCATTTAGTTATTCACGTCATCATCTTTACATATTATATTATTTAAAAGTTACTTGAGATTATCGCTAAGAAATTCAGTAATTTTGTAATAACATTTATTTATAAGCAGCTCATAAGCCTTCCTTTTGAAAATATTAAAAGTACTGCTTTTGTAGCTGTCAGGAAGTTTATTGTACATAGTTATTGCCATGTAGTGTGTACTCTTTCCAAACATCTGCAGTCTTTTAGGAGGTACAATTAGTTTACTCTTTCTCTGGGCTCTCCGAGATCTAACCTCAACCAGTTCATTGTAACTCTTAAAATAACTTGGATTTTTTTGACTAGCAATAATAATTCATAGATATATTGACAAGGCAAGGGAAGAACATGGTGCTTCTTAAACAAAGGCCTACAGGTATCTAATGGCTGCAATCCACATAATGCTCTCAGACAGGCTTTTTGTTTTATAAAAACTTTATAAGCAAATACCGAATTTAGGTCACCGGCTCTTCGTCAATAATAATAACAGACAGTTGTATAATTAAAATCAATCGGAATATTCTCACGTTAACTACAACGGTAATTAATCTATATTTTGACATGTTTGTTACATTATTAATAATAATTGTTCGTTCAACCAAATAGAGTGCATGTCTTTTAATACAAATTCTATCGAACTCTACCTCAAGAGTAGAGTATCTATCCTTGTTTACAATATATGTTGTTAGGTAAGCAGTTATTGAATCATCTGTACAGAAATCATTCGGACCACAAGTGTGCTCGCAAACCAAATATAAGCTTTCTCCGTTCCCTTACGTTAGTAGTAAATAGGACGGTAATCCAACATCACCGGAGAGAGATCAGGCACAGTATCGAATGCTTTACGTAATAAGAGACACAGGAAATGGCTTATATTTTAATCTGTGGTACAGGGGTTAAGCACCGACAAGTAGGTATAGATCAATTCTGAGAAAACCCAACACCCGACTATTTTTATCATACCCAAGAATCGAATCCAAGACCCCCTAGCCGAATATAAAAACTGTGCTTACCAAGCGGTTTTTTTAATAGTTTGGCAACATTTATATCACAGAGTTAACTAAGTCCGGTTGTTATAAATCGAAATAAAACTCAGGACCTTAAATTTGATTGAGGCTATGATTGCACAAGAGGAGATCAATATACATAAAATAACCATGTGGCATCCTCAGTACATATCATTATGTAAAACGTAACATATGAAAAATTGTCACGTACGAAAACAAAATTTATTATTATAATTTGCATCATTAAATGCCACGCTGATATTTATTGGAAAGTTATTAAAATGGTGATAAACCCTTCCATCAGCGACTATTTTCAATTAGGGGTCGTCATTTTGATGACAGATTGGTCATTTTGTAAGACCATACCCTTTAGGCGTGCTACAGGCAAAGCACGCAAATTAGGCAGATTTAGGAATTTCTATGTTCTTATCCTATAGATAAGAAAAATACACAGACAGCATCTGGTTGTTCAAGGAAGAGTAGAGGGCACCAGGGCACGTGGAAGATCACCCATGAGGTGGACAGACCAAGTGAAGGCTGCGGTGGACGTCCCCTTCGTCCCCACGAATGCACTCGCCAGGCTGCCTGATAGCATCTGATGAGGAAGAGTGGAGTTAAGCGTGCCACAACACCAAATTGACGACCAAGCTCTGACAAGAGCGATACTACGAAGAAGAAGATAGATAAGAAAAAAAATACGATATGTAAGACGGCAAAATTACGTTAAGATTTTTTCAGAGGCCAGGATTACACTTGTTAGGTTTACTCACGTATAATAAGTCGCTTAAATACGAACTTACGAAATGTAAACAGTCTTGTAAGTAAGTTGCGAATCATAATATGAAAAAAAGCTAGTTACGTAAGTCAATTGACTTACGTAACTAGCATTTTCATATTAGCAGTTACGTGCAAACTTGCCAAGTGTAATCGCGGCGTAAGGGTGGATCTACTAACCTTTTCGATTTTTTAATAATTCTAGATTCTCGATATTGTAACAATTAATGATTTAACAGGAGAGTTCGAAAATGATATTTTTAATGTCATGTGAAGTAATCCTATCGAGTGAAATTAAACCCTAGAACCATAGTTTAGTACAAGCCAATTTGCCTGTAACCAGTACATTTTGAATGGTGTATTCCAGCACCCCACAGCACCCCATGTATGGTTGTAGGATAACTCCATAGACGCGGGTAAAATAAAATACGTTGGCAGCATCAACACAATCAGCATGTAACACAAACAGTGGATAGAAATATATCTAACGCTGTCCCATGCTCCACCACTCTGTAGGGCTCAAAAAGTAACCCTATATGGGATGTGAGAGCATGCTATCTCTAACCCCTAACCCCACTGTAGGAAAATGAAAACAAAACATAAAAGTCAGTAACGCACGGGTACTTCGCCCAACTTCAAACTTTTCCCGTAACAAGCATTTTTTAACATTCACCGAAGACATATGGGTGCAATTTAATTAAGCGAATGAGTTTCGCATAGAGGTCACCATACCAAATAAAGTATAGATAAACAATACTCTATATTCCGAGGCGGTACTAAGATATAAATCAATGGAGGAGCGTAGGTGGTCGGGCGCAATTACCAATTAAACGCCTCGTATCCGCATTCGAAATTCAAAATTCAAATTCATTTTACCGCCGCCCTCCAAATGAGATGCACGTCCAAAATGGTAGCGTGAAATTGGCGATGAATTTGTAATTGAAAAAAATTGATAAAAGCAATTACCAATAAAATTGCAATAAAACTTAGGGTGAATTTTATGCGAAGCCTTGAAGATAGCGCATGAATAGGTACTTCCGACTTTAAGGATTTGATTCCCGGGTCCGTTTCAAAAAATGAATAAATATATATTAATGAGATATAATTGCAGTAAACTTTGGGCGGATTTTACGCGTAAGCCTTGAAGACGACGCATGAATACATACTTTAAGGGTTTGATTCCCGGGTCCTTTTCACAAATTGCATAAGGGTATCTTATGTTTCCCTTTCTCTCGAAATACGAAGTAGTTTCAATACGTTTCAATACTAAGTAGCTGCTGTCAAAAGACTTAAGCAGCAAAGTTTAAAAAAAAACATAATAATTATGTACCAACGTATCCATACTAATATTATGCGAAAGTGTCTCTCTGTCAGTCTGCTACGCTTTCACAGCTCATCTCTTTAACCGATTTTGATGAAATTTGGTACAGGGATAGGTTATATCCCGGGGAAGGACATAGGTTATCTTTATCCCGGGGAGTTCCCGCGGGAATGAAAAAAACTTAATTCACATGGACAAAGTCGCGGGCAACATCTAGTTACTATACTTTAGAAATGGTATGTCGTGTAGATGAAATAAAGCACAATCAATCATTTATACACCATTTTATTAAAACTTAGGTATTACGTTTCATAATAATTGTCACATTTTCACTAACTTTGTAGTGTTTTTTATCAGTAGGTATAATATTTCGCATAAGTAGCCACATCAAATGTAAGCAGTATTTTACATCTTTAAATGATTATTTAATGTAAGATTTTTGAGAAGGTATTTTGAGATTCTCATTTTTTATTTGTGACGTAACATTTTAATAATATTTAATTTATTTACAGTACATACCACATAGTATCTTAATGAGCAAATTTTATATATTTATTTCAAAAATTGTAACTATAAGTCAAACAGTAAACTAATTATTATTTCCTATAAAATTAACTTAATTTAATATTGTTGTTCATAGGCCTTCTATTCGATACTAAATATTTATTAAAATTATAATAAACACAATAATAATTTATTACTGTCATTAAATGCAAATAAAGTCGCTTTGCGATAATTATCTTCAAAATGTTAAAACTTGAAACTTTTCTAAAACTTAACTCTAAAAATATTTACATTTTGCATCAGAACTATAGTAATTTTAAAAAATATTGAGGAGTTGATTTAATACTTAAATAGGATAAAAAGTAGTTAAAATAAGAAAATTACACAAAGCTAGACGAAGTTCTCACCTAATAGTTTAGTTACATTTTAGCTTAGACGGAATTCCACTCAAAAAACATCTTAAATAAAATCATTTTTTAAATTATTAGGGGTTTTAGGACCCCCGCCAACCGCCGCAAATTTCAGTTCAATCCGGTTCTCCGATTCGGAAACGGATTGAATCCCGCACACGGACGGTCTGGTCGACTCAATATTATGCATCGCCCGTACATTCAGAGGCCCAATTGTCTAAGCAAATCGTAATCCTTTGGCAGCTTAAAACGAATTACTCGAACTTTTAAGTTAAGGAGTTAATACATGCTTTTTGACGTGTGCTTAACTCCTTAAACAGTATCTATAAACTCCTAAACAGGTCGAATTATTCGTTGGACAAATGATTACGATTACGATTTTCTTGCACAATCGGGGGGCTAACCGGGCATTAGGTTGTTATCGTACCTACGCGTAGAATCGTCCGTGTGCGGCAACGGTATGGAATAATTGGCACCTTCGGATGTCCGGATTCGGTAACCGTATCGGAACCTGACCCGAAAACCTAACATGTGCGGCGAACCTTAAATAAAATTTTGACTTTTCATTAAGTTAATAGTTAAGCTGCCGAGTATCATAGTCCTTTATTGTTGGAAAACAAATTATAAAAAATAATCTAATTAATTGACAGCTACTAATTACAATATAATTGGTATTAGTGGTACTATTCTAATATTTAATAAATATTTATAGTAAATTATTACAAAAATAGTACCTAAAATTATAAACCGAACGTTCATTAATTAGGTAGGTAATTGTAATACTTAGAATAATTAGGTACATGTACTAAAGTTATTCTAGTTTAATTGTAATTTGGTGTTTTTACGAAGTAAGTTATGAGTGTCCCTTTGCCCTTGACGTAAGTGGGTCCTCTACATTCACATGTATACCCGGCGTTCATTAGAACTCTGAAACAAATAAAAGTTATCAAAATTCAGTAAAAAAGTAATTAACATTTTTAAAATGATTAAAATACTTATAGTATTATAATAGTACTGAGTACAATATTGTAATTCAATTTATTTCATAACATAACTGCAATATCGTTTCAAAAATATTTTGCTCTTAACATTTTGATAGGCATTCGAAAGGATTGGTATGAATATTACAATTAATTCTATTAGTTATTTCATAAAATTACTGCAATATAACGCATTACTGCAGTACTGGAGAGTGGCATAGGCTTGTGACATGACTTTTTATCCCGGAAAATTAAGGAGTTCTCACGGGGATCATAAAAACTTTAACCACGCGGACGAAGTCGCAGGCATCAGCTATCTAATAAATGTATAACTCACTTAGCAGTGTCCTCCGTGACATGAATCCTGCCCATGAGTCCTGTGGAGTCCATACGCGAGGCCACATTCACTGTGTTCCCCCAAATGTCATACTGTGGCTTTTGGGCACCCACCACTCCCGCTATCACTGGGCCGTGACTCAAACCTGGAAATAAATAGAGATAAAATGGAATGCCTCGTTGGTTTAGTGGTTGGCATGTTCGACTGCGGCCGACGAGGTCCCGGGTCGGGCCATAATTAAGTGTTGGGTTTTTCTGTCTTTAAATTCCCATTACTAGCTTGGAGTTAGGAAGTTGGTGGTTTTTCATCCCCGTGCTTCGGAGAGCACGTCAAGCCGTCGGTCCCAGTTGTTATCACTTACATGATCAAAGTCGTTAAAGCCCGCCAACCCGCATTGGAGCAGCGTGGTGGCTCTAAGCTCTATTTCCCTCTCTCCTATGAGAGTGGAGGCCGGTGCCCAGCAGTGAGACGTTAATAGGCTGTTGTGGTGGAAAATGAAATGAAATGATTTCTTTACTTCACGTAGGACAACTTGTGCTAAGTCACACTTATGATAAGTCGCAAGAATCTACCACCTGTTCGGAAAGCTGTTTCTACTGAGAAGAGCCGGCAAGAAACTGAGCAGTTTAAACTTTACACGGCGTCGTAGCGGAACGCTAAACTGCTCGGCGGCACGTCTTTGCTAGGGTGGTAACTAGCCACGGCCGATGCCTCCACTCCCAGACCAGGGAAAATTCAGAAATTATAAATTCCCAAATTGACCCTACCGGGGATCGAGCCCGGGACCTCAGCACGTTAGACTACAGCGCTCACCACTGCGCCAAGGAGGTTGTCAAAAATTGTGGATTGAGGTTTTTTTGATTACCGCGGAAGCTCTTTTAATTTTCAGGTAGAAAGGGTAGCCTATGTATTATTCCAGACTATAATCTATCTCTGTGCCAAATTTCATCCAGATCCGTTCAGCCGTTCTGGCAGGACTGAGTAACAAACATCCATCCATCCATCCAAACTTTCGCATTTATAATATAAATAAAGTATAAGTATGGATAAGCTCACCTATCCTTAATTTAAATCGTTGGAACGACTCTCTGTTTATCTGGTCCAGTATTGTCATAAGTGCGATCGCGAACTCTACTAATATGGCAACCGTATGCTCTTCTTTAGTGTTGCCATCCTAAAAAGAGCAATAAAATGGAAGAATCGAATTATCATTTATACATTTTTATTCAGGTAGGTATGTGGGTACATCAAATTTTTCTTTATCAATTGTTCTAGGATGAAGGATCTGCAATCTAAGCCGATAGGGATAAAAGGGCTTTTATTTAAAAATTATTAGGAAAACCGGTCAAGTGCGAGTCTGACTCGCGCACAAAGGGTTCCGTATTACCACACACTATTACTTACTTTAGTTAATAAATATATGTCATAACAACAACTATTAACAATCAGCTGTGAAATAAATGGCTTACATATGGCACTAAAACGCCTGATAAACAATTTGACACCCTTAGGGTACGGAAACCTAATTAATGATTTTCAGATTTTTTCCTATACTTGTGCTGTGAGACTATGCTTCTTGCCAAATTTCATGATTGTAGATCAACGGAATATACCAGGTTATGATTGATTGGCGAGTGTCAAAATACGCAGCTTAAACGGCCGTACCTATTGATTGCGTTGACTTAGAAGCTTGATTTTTATTACAACTCTAAGGAACCGTATTTGATATTAATTTTAACTTGATACATCCACGCGTTCCCAAGAAAAAGGTAGATGACAGATAGACAAACAGAAGGACAATGAAGAGATCCTTTATAATTTAATTAAGGGTTTCAGATTTCTACTTGAGGTACAGAACCCTAAAAATGGTTTTTTTTTGTATGTCGGTACAATAACTTACGATTTTTTCCTCTTTCCCAGGTCTTAAACCTGATGCAATCATGTACGTGCTTCCTATCGTCTTGATTTTTTCAATGCCACTGAACTTTGGCTTTAGTAATAGCTGCAAAAGAAATATCAACATTAAAATATTTTGATTTAACCTGTCTTCCATGTCTTCTAATATCTTCTTAATGTACTTAGGTATGTAAGTATATTTTAGGTAAGTAGAAATTATGCTAAGCTAATTAGATTTAAAGTTGTATAGACTTTAATAAGTGCTATTGTATTTTTCTTTTGGTAGATTTTTAGACAAATAAAAAAGTAGACATATTTTCTTAAATTTGTATCCCTTTTTTAAATCTTATCGCTATTTATCTTTATGTCCTAAATTATTATGATAGAAACGCAATGATTTTTATGTGTTACTTTGTAGAAACGGTTTTTAAACTTCAAAAAAAGGAGAAGGTTTCTGTGGTTTCTAAACAGATTTGAACATTTTTTTTCTCGCGAGCTTCCTACCACTGAAAAGTAAAAAATAATTGTGATTTCTAGACACTATGTTGAAGTCGAGCGGGTATAACAAGGATAAGCAAAGTTGTCGCATCAGACTCGCCCAACTTCAACATAGTGGGTAGAGATCAAAATATTTTTTTACTTTGTGGCTTACTGGATTTGGAAGTCGGTTTTTTGGAAAGAATTTTTATCAATTGTTCGTTCTTTTATTTTCTAAATTGAAGGAGAATGATGAATGTGTAGTTGTTACCTTATCAAAGTCGCATATAATCTCATTGAGCAACCGAAGACACTCCAGGCCCTGCTTATTGACGTCGGTTTCATCATAGAACTCCTTGTAGTTGGGTATAGACGCGAACATAACTGCGATGCTTGAGTACCTCTCGTGGTACAATTCTTCCTGAAAAAGACAACAATTGATATTTAAACACTTTTTTTGGTAACACTACTATAATAATGTATCAATGGTACAAAAATTAATAAGAAATACACAAAAAAATGATAAATCCACACTAATATTATAAATTCGAAAGTGTGTCTGTCTGTCTGTTAGTCTGTCTGCTGCGCTTTCACGGCCCATCTGTTCAACCGATTTTGATGAAATTTGGTACAGGGATAGCTTGTATCCGGAGGAAGGACATACTAGGCTACTTTTTATCCCAGAAAATTCAAAGGTTACCGAGAGAATCAAAAAAATTATCTGTTCAACCAATTTTAATAAAATTTGGTACAGGGGTAGGTTGTATCCCGGGGAAGGACATAGGCTGCTTTTAATCCCGGAAAATTCAAGAGTTCCCGCGGGAATCGAAAAAACTTGGTCCACGCGGACGAAGTCGCGGGAATCATCTAGTGAATAATATGAAGATTGATATGATAGTGAATAATATGATCTATATTAGATTCAAATGAAGTACCTTTGATGCCACTGAAGTCAAAAAATGTTGAGCCACGTGAGCTGGGAGGATGTTTTCCAGAAGAATCTGAAATTGAAACATAAGACAATGTTTAAACCCGGCTGAGTTTGGTGAGGGCTCTTCTCAGACCAGGGCGCGTTTGGAACCCACGTAGGCTTAATACCGTAATTGATAATCACCATCATGTTTTATAAGTTTCGGACGGCAATAAGTGTACAGTATACCTAAATCGAATAAATAAATATCAATATTTAGAATTATTTTATAATAGTACTTATTGGTAACTAAATTAGCAAATATCACGGTGAGGGAAAATATCATGAGAAAACCTACATGTCCGTAGGTTATGCAATGTTCTCAAAGGTGCGTGAAGTCTGCCAATTCGCACTTTTCCAGTGTGAAGGACAATGGCCTAACCCTAATAATAGTGAATTATAAGGTTTTTTTTTTAAATTCTTACTTTATTGATCCCTCTCATAGTTTCTACTTCCTCTTGTTCGAACTTCAGTTTGTCTTTCCACAAGAAATCTGTTCGAGACGTGAATTCTATTTGCCTATCAAGGATGTGTAGCAACGCAGCCAAAAATACTAGCACTAGCCCAGCTTTGGCTGCGTATGGTAGCATTGAGAATCTGAAAGTAAAAGACAGTTAATTTTAGGAATTTATTTAAATAATTTTACTTAAAAATCACATAATGGAGGTGAGCAAATACGGAGGTTCTTTGGCAATTTTCAACCCCAATTTTTTCAAAACCGTTTCACTATCTGATGCCTACGCCACAGAGTACATTCTACGCCTAGGGATTCCTACTTTCCAAATTCCAAGTTTGTATGCTTTATAGTTACTGGGATATTGTGATTAGTCAGTAAGTGGTATTTTTTGTATTAATACGAAAGTGTGCCCATCTGTCTGTCTACTATGATTACATAACCCATTTGTTCAACTGGTTTTGATGAAATTGGATACAAAGATAGGAATGCATCCTATGGGGATGGACATAGGCTACTTTTTATCTCGGATAATTAAAGATTCCCTGCGGGAAACAAAAATACATTCATCCAGGCGGACCGAAGTCGCGGGCATCATCTAGTTAAGTACCAAACCAACTATTCACAGAAAAGACTTACTTACTCAGTATCATAATCCATGATCTGGAACCGGCTGAAGACCTCAGCCGTAGCGAAGAGTGAAATATGGAGGATTAGAGTCACCAGCATCATCACTAACTTCAATACGAAGCTCACTCGTAGGAACACGGATATTGACGCCAGGGTTAACACTGAACTGTACAGGTAACTCTGAAAAGAGAAAACTTTTTTGACGACCATCCCCAGTGCAGTGCAGGGCGTTGACGGTGGCTTATCCATGCTTTTTTTAACCACTATAAGTTAGCCCTTGAATGCAATCTCACCTGATGGTAAGTGATGAAGCAGTCTAAGATGGTAGCGGGCTAACCTGTTAAGGGCATGGCAGTTATATTAAACCCATACCCATATTCGGTTGCTACACGGCATCGTACCGTCGTTCACGCGATATCAGAACGCTAAATCGCTTGGCGGCACGTCTTTGTCGGTAGGGTGGTAACTAGCCACGGCCGAAGCCTCCCACCAGGCCAGACTAAGGAAAATTCAGAAATTAACAGGCTAGTTACCACCCTACCGGTAAAAATGTGCCGCCAAACGATTTAGCGTTCCGGTAAGATGACTGCATCATCACTTACCATTAGGTGAGATCGCAGACAAGGGCTAACTTTTAGTGGATAAAAAAAAACTTTAGTGGTGCACAGGTGGTGAATTATACTGTTATACTTACTGGAGCATAATCCACATCAATGATACGTATGACAGGTAAATCAGTGACGGCCGTCACATTCCAAGTGCTGTTTCTGATCGCCGTGTCGACCGGCAGCTCATGCTGGATCATGTACGTTTGAAACTGAAAATGCATATATCTTTAACTAGCTGATGCCCGCGACTTCGTCCGCGTGGTTTAAATTTTTTGTTATTCCCGCGGGAACTCCTTATTTTTCCGGGATTAAAAGTAGTCTATGTCACTCTACAGGTCCTCAACTATACCCATGCCAAAAATCACGTCAATCCGTTGCTCCGTTGCGGCGTGATTGAAGGACAAACCAACAAACCAACAAACAAAGTGACTTTCGCATTTATAATATTAAAGTATGATTTTTTTTATTATAATGTTAATTAGTTTTCTCTTTTTTGAAGTTTACCTTTAGAATCGATTTGCATATTATATAAACACGGTATGAACATTTATGGGGAGTAAAATCAAATTATCTCCGTTGCGTTTTTGACTTTATGTTTCCATGTTATTTTTTAAAAATGTATAGCGAGCAAACGAGCAGGCGGGTCATCTGATGGTAAGTGATTACCACCGCCCATGAACATTTGCAGCACCAGAGGAACCGCCAATATGTGTTGCTGGCTTTTGAGATATTTGTTTATCCGCCCCTTGAATAGCCCCATATTATAATCATGAGGGAGCACAGAAGATGGAAGCTGGTTCCACAATTTGCGGTTACGTAGCAGAAATGCAGGAATAACGGGTGGTGGAAGAGGGCCAGGCATCCAGGTGGTGAGGATGAAATTTGTTTCTGCGACGTAGGGTGCGACTGGAGGGAGGGTAACACTTGTTTATGTTTCCATGAGTGAAAGTTCAGAAGAGTATCCTTCGAGAGAATGATAATATGAATATACCTTTTTGAGCACAATGGAGCAAGAGCACGACTCAATATCATACAGCGCCATCTATTGGTCGTGACTCGTGAACATGTATAACTTATATTCTATCTCATTCTCTCGCAGGCTAAATCCTATTTATTTATGAATATGTTTGTTTCTTTTTATGGTGAAGATTTTCGATTCACCTTTTTGTTTCATCAATAATAAAAGACACGATGCAAGAATAAAGTATGTTTCATATTAACCATTATAGTCAAACTTACCAAATTAATGATAGCACAGGCGCTTATTAAGACAGCTGAGATCAAGAACATTGTTAATCTGATGTAGCAGTTACTTGCCACCACCTGGAAAACAGAAATCTAAATATTTATACTTAAAAGGAAAAGGTGACTGACTCAACTCAAACTACTGGATGGATCGAGTTGAAATTTGGCATACAGATAGATATTACTACGTAGGCACCCGCTAAGAAAGGATTTTTGAAAATTCAACCCCTAAGGTGGTAAATGTATTTTTCGACGCCTGAGCCTACGGCTCCAAGGATCTGCATCAGTCAACTTCGCAGAACACATCTGTACCTACTTATTATTATGATTATTTATTATTGATAGGCTCAATGCAAAGTTATAAATAAAACACTATTGCAGGAATTGTTTTTTTTTTTTTATTGCAAGATAGGCTTGCGCTTGACGACAATCACGCCTAATACAAAGCAGTGATGAGGTCTAGGTTGAAGCGCGCTCGCCTAGAAGATGCCTATTCACTCTTGCCTTGAAGGTGCTTAAGTTATACGTAGCATGGAATACATGCGCTGGAAGGGCATTCCACATTCTTGCGGTTCGAATCAGGAACGTAGAGCAGAACCGTTTCGTTCGAGCTGACTGGACGTCAACCACATAACCAACAGCAAACGATTTCTTGCTGTTCTGTGGTAGAACGGTGAAGGGGGAACAAGATTGAAAAGTTCCTGAGCACACTCTCCAAAGTATATCCGATAGAAGACCGATATTGTTTAACCGATACCGCGCAAAGATAGTTTTTTTTAATTCGCCTGTAATTAGTTAATAGCAAATTTATGTGTACGAAGTTTTGCGTTATTAAAACGGGAAGGCTTATTTATCGCATGGTGCTCACGTGACGAGATCCTAGCCTCGATCCTGGTTGCGCCTGATTTCTTTCCGTTAATGTCGGAATTTTCATAGCATCGGAATCAGTTATGAGAGTAAAGGAATACAGCGAGCACCTGTGTTTGTGAACACGCTTATTATTTAGTAGATATTTGTTGGAGAAACACCGTCAACTTCCTATCTCCGGACTAACTCCGGACGGAGGAATTGCCTCTCAAGAAACCCCAATACTTGTTATGGTCCGACACGGGAATCGGACCCGGGACCTCGTCATCATGCTAACCAGACCAACGTCGTTTAGTTGGTCTAGAGGTACTATGTAATATCGTAACGAACCTGTCCAGGCTTGGTGCAGTTGTCAGCGTAGAATTCTGGCACATCAGAGAGCATAACGCCCGACTGGCCATCTGACCAGGATAGGTATACGAAGACCAGTAGCGTGACCAACGTTGGACCAAACGACGCGTAGACTGCGAGGCCTCTGAAAAATGTAACATAACATAAGACCTACGAGACCCGTAGGTATAGTTCGCGCACGAGTTGAATGCAGAGCAAATGTATAGTGACACATACATTTACTCTGCATTCAACTCGTGCACGAAATGTATGTCCTAAATGAAATAAATAAATAAATTGAGTATTGAGTATTTTGTAGCAACAAAATTAATTGTAGGAACAAAGTACTTGAAGGATTCTTTGGAATAGTATCTAGTAAATGTTATAAACACACCAACGAGAAGATTGAACCGGTAATAAAATCATACTTACTTATATTATAAATGCGAAAGTTTGTTTGTTTGATGGTTCATTGCTTTATTGTTTTGTTGGTTCGTCCTTAAATCACGCCGCAACGGAGCAGCGGATCGACGAGATTTTTGACGTGGGTATAGTTGAGGACCGGAGAGTGAATGAATGAATGAATGAATGAAAAAACTTTATTGCACACCAAAAAAGTTACATGAAAAATAACAATGTATATATTATCAAAACTAACATGGTAGTATGCAAAGGCGGCCTTATTGCTGCAAGCAATCTCTACCAGGCAACCCTTGGCTAGAGAGGAAAAAGTAAAGATAACAGGATAGTGCAAGTAAAACTTAAACACATTAGATATAATACTAATTAATAGTCAATAAAATATATACCTACTAGGTAAGATACTATAAATAAATAAACTCAATACTATACTCAATATGTATATATACACACATACATATATATATATATATAAATACATATCCATAAATACTTACAATATATTTTGAATAAACATAAATATGGTACACGATAGTAATAAAAATATATGCATAAGTGGTTGAGATAAACTAATGTTGACTAGGATTGTATAGAAAGGTAATGCTTATTCAGACGATCTTTAAATATAGGGAGCGATTTAGAATGGCGAATCTCAAATGGTAGGGAGTTCCACAATACGACAGCCTTGATGGTAAAAGAATTACCATAGAATTTAGTAAAATGTGTAGGAAATTTAAGGCGATTATCAAAGCGAGACCTAAGATAGTGACCCGACGGATTATCAGCACCGAGGAAAATGAAACGTTCCTTGAGGTAAGAGGGAGTAGAGGGATTATAAAGAATTGAGTAAAGAAGAGTCAGAACATGTATGTTGCGCCGCTGCCTAATCGGGAGCCACTTAAGCTGGGCGCGATAGCTGGAAATATGGTCGAACTTGCGAAGGCCAAAAATGAACCTAATGCAGAGGTTTTGTAGCCGCTCCAGCTTATTGAGCTGTTCTTCTGTTAAGTCAGGGTAACAACAGTCAGCATAGTCAAGTAAGGGGAGAAGAAGGGAATTAGCTAATGCAGTCTTAGTTTTGATAGGTAGTAGGTTTTTCCAACGCTTTAACGACCCAATTGTGGCAAATATTTTACGGCTCACCTCAGCTAACTGGGGGACCCATGAGAGTGAGCTATCAATGAGAATACCAAGGTTTTTGACGGTAGGACTAAATGGTAAGTTGGTCGCATCTACTCGGATGGGAGGCAAAGCGTTGAAGTTCAGTTTAGCTAGTTGACTGGTACTACCTATTACAGCTACCTGGGATTTATTAGCGTTAATGCTGAGACCGTGAGATTTACTCCATACGCAGATCTTGTCTAATTCATTATTCAATCTTTGAATGGCCACATTAATGTCATGGGCAGGAGCAGCAACGTAAACTTGTAGGTCATCAGCATATAAGTGAAAAGAAGAGGAGAGGAGTTGAGTGACAGTATTTATAAAGATCGCAAAAAGGAGAGGAGAGAGGACACCACCTTGTGGGACACCAGCCGTGAGTGAGGTGATGGAGGAGAATTTATTGTTAAGCTTCACACACTGCTGGCGGTCGCACAAATAACTGGAGAACCAAGAGATACTATTACAAGAAATATTAAGGGATTCTAGGACAGACAGGAGTGACATAATATAGGCTACTTTTTATCCCGAAAAATTAAGGAGTTCCCGCGAGAATAACAAAAACTTAAACCACGTGGACGAAGTCGCGGGCATCAGCAATTCAATAACTTCAACTTAAGGTAGGTATACGACTGTGGGGTGTTTCCAACCGAGTAATATACAAACAATACACAGATTCCAAAACAAAAACTCAGGGAAATAACTAATGCACCCTGGTACGTTTTAGTTTTATCATATCTAATTAGTTAACATTAAATAGTTTCCAATTTTGATAGTTAACGGAAGAGCACGCAATTTAAACCTACGTGGTTTTTCGCAGTGTTACCCACCAAAACTGTTGTTGGTAACACCAATGTTTATTTTGATAATTAAAAAATACTTAACCCTTAATTTACCCGGTAGGTCCCTGGGACTCCATCAAAAACTTTAAGCGCTCATATAACCGTTAGTTCTTGGAATTATAACTTGTGCGTCCCAGTACCTTCACACAATGACAAGGGAAGCGCGGGGCAGAGCGGACGTCGGCACGCGCGGCTCCGATCGGTAAGTAAACATGCTAGTGGAGTCCGTGGGACTCCACCGGGGTCTTAATGTTATAGTTTTAGCCTATTCACAGTATTTTACTATATACATATATTGTTGTTTTCAGTTGATGTAATGGCGTCTCGTAGTACTATAAACGTCCTTGATGAAGATTTTGAGTCCGTGGTGACCAACTGGGCTGAGCAACTAACTGACAGCGACACGGATGATAAGAGTCAGTCATTTACCAGTTGAGACCAATAATGAGCAGAAACTGCCACGAAATGAGAGAAAATATTGTCAACTGTGCCCACCGCGCCTAAAAAGAAAAACTGCGTACATGTGCCATAGTTGTACTAAGCCTGTGTGTCTTAGCTGTACAAAAAAAATATGCAATGACTGTGTCAGCAAATACGACTGAAAGGTCTTGCACGTTTTTGTTTTTTATTTTAACTATGTTCTTTTTTTTGGTTTTTATGAAAGTTTATGATGTTTTTTATAAGTTTTTTTTATTCGTTATTTTAGAAACATGTTTTTTTTATATATGTTAGAGGCTGGAAGTTAGATCTCATAATTTTATGATAAAAAGTGCCTTAGTCTAGGAGTTCCTCAATAAAAGGCTGTAATTCTTTAATTTTAAGTCAAAACCTATGCCACATTAAAACCAAATAAATAATTAACAAAAATAATAAGTATTTCATTTTTAAAATGTTCTATTTTATCTTAAAATTACGATTTTGTTTCCGGGGGAGTCCGAGGGACTCCACGGGGTACGTTGTGCAGGTATAAAGTCACCGGGTAAATCAAGGGTTAAGAAATGACGGTCTCCACATGGGTTCGTAAACAAAACCATACAAAAAGTACGCAAAATCGATGAAGTTTTTTTGATTCCCGCGGGATCCCTTTAATTCTCTGGGATAAAAACGTAATGCTACCACATAATATTAACTACTAGATATCTACAAATTATCGAAATCGGTTGAACAGATGGACCGTGAAAGCATAGCAGACAGACAGACAGACCGACTCACTTTCGCATTTACGAGTATTACTATATAATCATCATCTAGAAAATGATGAGTACATTCCAAAAATATATAACACCAATATCCAGTGTTACTTATGTTTTCAGGGTTCGTGTATGTTTGTGTGTCTACGGCAGAGCAGTCGTATTTTTTAATAATTTTAATTATATTCACTTGTAATATTAGTAATATGACTTACTTAGGAACTGTAAGTAGCTGTATAGCAGCAAGAAGCAAGAACAGCGCAGAAGCACACGCCACGTAATACTTGAACTGAACATCGGGTTGGTTGCGGTACTTCTTCTCTTGGGTGCTGTTCTTGAAGACCAGTGTGATGCGGTGAAGCCCTTCTGAGTTACTGCTGTAAAGGTGGAATGTTTAAGCGTTAAAATGGTCAGGCATATAATATACAAATGTGACTGTCTCTCTCTCTCTCTACAGCCTATTAACGTCCCACTGCTGGGCACAGGCCTCCACTCTCATAGGAGAGCGGGAATTAGAGCTTAGACCCACCACGCTGCTAGAATGCGGGTTGGCGGGCTTTAACGATTATTATCATATTAGTGATAATAACCGGGACCGACGGCTTAACGTGCTAATGGGACTGTACTCTGTAGGTATTCCTAGATTTTTTTCTTCGTACGCGATTCATCTCCACCTTGTCAATAACCTTTGGTTTGTCAGCTGGACGATCAAGGGGTTACTACCATCGCTTAACAGTATTATTTCAAAATTACAGTATTACATTGACAGTATTATGTCACTGTATGTGTCTTCTCGTCCAAGATTCCTCAGTGCCTGAAGACCAAAGTCTTCGAACAGTGCGTGTTGCCAGTGATGACATACGGTTGCGAGACTTGATCGCTAACTTATATCTACGGGCCTCATAAGAAAGCTCAGGGTCACTCAGCGGGCGATGGAGAGAGCAATGCTTGGGGTTTCTTGGCGCGATCAAATCAGAAATGAGGAGATCCGCAAAAGAACTAAAGTAACCGACATTGCTCGGCGTGTTACGAAACTGAAGTGGCAATGGGCGCGGTACATAGTTAGAAGAACCGATAGACGTTGGGGTCCCGAAGTACTGGAGGACCATGAACGGGAAAGCGCAGCGTTGGCAGACCCTTCACTCGCTGGATAGACGACATCAAGAGAGTCACAGAGAGCCGCTGGATCCAGGCGGCGCAAGACCGAGGCGTGTGGAAATCCTTGCAAGAGGCTTATGTCCAGCAGTGGACGTCTATCGGTTGAGGATGATGATGATGATGATTATGCCACTTATCTTGAAGAATAAGGATTTAAATTCTAAAACACGAACGTCAACAATATTAAATTAATCAGTATGCCCCCAGAACCAAAACAAATAATTGATTGAATCAAAACTTGAATATAACAAAAAAAATTGGGACTGAGATGGAAAAAAATAGTTAAGACAGTAGCAAGAAGATGAAAGTAAATCATGTCTACCTTCATCTTAAGCACATTAGATCGTTAAATTTCAGATACCTATTATGATGTTTTGCTTTAAAGAATATAAAGAATAGTGTTAAAGTTACCTGCAATCACAACACGTTCTTTGTGGCAGGAGATGCTGTTCTATCATTGCTAAGCTCTGAAAAGATAAAATATAAAAGCTTTTCGATTATCAGAAAAACAAACAAAATTAAAATTTTAATGAGTCAAGACAATAATTACGACTCCGAGCCCATGGTTATCGGACACGACGCGACACGACGCGAGTCGGGCGCGGGTCGGGTCGGGTGCGGGCTGTTTGAATTCCTTGTATTTATATGGACGACATCACACAGGAACGCAGCCGCGAGTCGAGCACGTGGCGGGTGACGCTATTTTGTGTTTTGCGCTATTATCAATGTTGTTTCCCAGCAGTTGGTCGACGTTACTGGTGACCCAAGAGCTGGTGATTATGTAGCTATACCATACCATGCCCATGAACGATCATCTGGACGGCTTATTTTTTCAAATATAAATATCAAAGATTTTTTGTAGTAGGTTATTTTCAGTAAATATTTTAATTATTATTGAACAGAAGCAGGCGTTATTTTGCGGAGGTCTATGATAATGAAAGAACTTGAAGTTTCATTTGCTATAATCCGCCAAATTAGACAAATCTATGTGGTGCATCGTGCAGTTTTCGATATTCACCAACCAGTAGGCTTTTACAATCTAGTTTTCAAGTAGTTTTACAATCTTTTTCAAGGAGTTTAAGTAAGTAAGTACTTAATGTATTTTACCACATAAAAAAACGAATTTATCTGCAGATGGACTTATAAATCAAATCCAAATCACATGTCCTATGAAAATAGAAGAAATACTCACAGAAATGCCGATATTTTTGGCAAGGGTCGAATCGGTAATGTTTGCGAAGGGCTTATCCGCACCCCAACACTCCACGTATTTGGTCATCTTACTCGAAGGACGAGACCTCGAGGGCACTCCAGGAGTCGCTAAAAATATAAAAGTAACATAAACTAATATTATAAATGCGAAAGTTTGGATGGATGGATGGATGCCACGCCATAATGGTTAAACAGATCTGAATGAAATTTGGCACAGAGATAGATTAAACTACTTTTTATCCCGCAAAATTATAGTCCTCGCGGAAACCAAAAAAAACTCAAACCACGTGGATGAAGTCGCGGGCATCAGCTAGGAGAAACTAAAAGAGATTAGGTAGGTACGAGATTTACGGAAAAATATAGATCAAGGGTCACTTTAGGGAACAGCGGAAAACAATAATCAAGTGCAAGGTACATGGTGATTTTTACGTACTAACTTAGCCTGAAGAACACCTACATGAGAAATCTTAGAAAGAAAACCATATGAGTCCCGTCATGAATACCTACCTAATTGTTTTCCATGAATTGCGAAACAGAAACTCAACTGGCTGTTTTTTCGCAGAGTATTTCCCCAAAATTGCGAAATGGACTCACAGTCATAATGTACCTATGCGTTAGAGCAGATAGTTTCGCTTCTGAGTCATCAACCGAAAAGTCAAGGTGATAAAGTTTCAGTGGTTTCCCTGAAACGGTTTTACAGCGGAAGTGTGTCACAGGCGTAATATCCCATAATATCATTTGGGATATTCTCGATTTTATAGTGCCACTTGCTACTCTAAATTTCATCACTCATACTTTATCAGCAAGCCGAGTGGTAGATTTTCTTCCCACTCGATCGCGACAACGTTGACTACTGGATATTGGATAGAAGCAGGCGTTACTTTGTGGAAGTCCATGATAATGAAGGAACTAGAAGTTTAATCGCTATAATCCGCTACAATAGGTATTAGGTAGGTAGGTACAATAGGTAATAGGTAATCCGCTATGTAGTACAGTGTGTATCCCGCACTTATCGCCCGCGATATTCACCACACCACAGAAATCTTCCAAATTACTCTCAACGTACGTTTCACTCCGATACCACTATCATTTTTAAGGAATTGATCGAGCGTCAGCTCTCAAGTGCTTGACAATTCCATACAAACCGTAGTTAACGTTGTCGTGATCGAATGGTAAGAAAATCTCCCACTAGGCACAGGTATTTTATAAATGTTACTAACATTGACAGACACTAAGTTTAAGATTCAAATAATGTCCTCCCGACCGAATTTAGGACATGGCGGCCTATCTCCAGAGAGATTAGCCATATGCGTGGGTCATATTATAGTGCATATGTCACCGTAAGATTGCAAAAACAGTTAGATTGTAATCCAACTAGCGATATTGTAAACTGTCGACGGATTGTGAACCGTTCAATGTTCCGAGTGTCAATTTTTGAAATATTCATTGTATTTACGTTTTCTTGTCTCTTTCTGGTAGGTTAGGTTAGGGTTCGACATAAATAACTAGGTAGTGCCCGGCCGCAGGCCAGGCACTTAGGTTTTATCGAGTTAATATACCTAACAGATTACAATCTACCGAAAAATAATGCGTTTAATTGTAATCTGTCGACAGTTTACAATATCGCTAGTTAGATTACAATCCAACGGCCTTTGCAATCTTACGGTGACACATACACAGATGCACTCTCTGTTCCTTTACTCTCAAAGCCCGATGGGACAGACAATCCGACACCACGACCGGTGCGAGGTCAGGCGCGCAGGACCGACGGCTTGACAGCTCCGAGGCACGGGGGTGAAACACCGATAGGCTTCCTAACTCTGGGTTAGTATTGAGAATTTCTTGCCAGAAAAATCCAATACTTGTTATGACCCGACCCGGGACTCGAACCTGGGACCTCGTCGGCCGCAGTTGAACATGCTAACCACTAGACCAACGAGACAGTCAAGATTCAAATAGGGTTAGCACAATAACTATATTATTAATTAAGTTAAATAACCTGTGGAAAACTAGACTATCACGTCTCTTAAGCCAGGTAGACATGCCGGTATGACAGGGTTGAATAGAAACTAACTTATGGACTCTGTAGTGTATTTGATAATAAATACAATATTCACTCGTACCGGCGAGGGGTGCGGGAGTGGGGTCGCGGGGAGCGAGAGCTCGCCGCGTACTCGCTGTGCGAACTAGTGGTGGGTCGTTGTCGTATTTTTGACGGACGAAACGCAACTGTTTTCCTGGCGACGAAAACGGTTGCAGAAAACGGTTGTCGTTGCAACTGGTTTGAAGACGGCATAAAAACCAGCTTCAAACCAGTTGCAACGACGAGTCTTCAAAATGGTAATACATTATCGACTGTACTTCATGGGCATAAAGTTCACTTTTGATTGTAAGAACGAACGTGGAACGAGGACGACTACGTTCGCGACGACATTTGTCGTTGAATAAATTCATTCTCGACTGTATGTCATGGGCACAAAGTTTACTTTTGATTGCAAGAACTGGTTTGAGAACGAACGTGGAACGAGGATGATTACGTTCGCGACGACATGTGTCGTTGAATCAATTCATTCTCGACTGTATGTCATGGGCATAAAGTTCACTTTTGATTGTAAGAACTGTTTTGAAAACGAACGTGGAACGAGGACGACTGCATTTGCAACGACGTGTGTCGTTGAATCAATTCATTCTCGACTTTATTCTCTTAGACGTAAAATATAAAATCGCACCAAGTTATTCGAAGACTGGTTTGTGCAACGAAAACTGTTTTACCCAGGACGTAAAAACGGTTTCGCCGTCGCAGGACAGAGAACGGTTTTTAAAAACAGTTCGTCGTCGCAACGCCCACCAGTAGTGCGAACGCCGCGCGGGTAAGACGTGTTGTGAAGTTAATTTGTGTCTTATTGGTGGAACCTTATCCTGTACAGACTCCACGGACAGAGTACTTAACATTTGAAGAAAAAAAAGTTGGTTGAATCGTATCCCTTAGCACGGGTGGTGAATCGGAATCACTCTCTGAAGTAATAACAGACAGTTGCAAACTTCTCAAATAAAAAACGAAAAGAAAAATTTGTAGCAAAAAATATTTACACTTTGTACTTATCATGATTTTTTTAAATAATTGTAATCACATTAGATAGATGGAATTTTTAATAAAAATAGGTCCAGCAGACTAGTTACCTGAATTAAAAAAATACTGTGATTTTGACGAGGAAACTCATTTACATTTTATGAAATTTAGAATTTATAGTGGAATTTATAGTGGGGGTAATTTAGAGTTTAGTAGTGGTATTTATAGTATCAATTAATAATTATTCCAAAATATTTTTAGTATCAGTAAGTCTATTAATCCCCGACTAGGAAGCACAAAGTCTAAACCACTTGAAGACTGCACGGGAAAACAAGGATAACTTTGGAATTAATTGGAATTCAGATTACAGGTCTACTGTCTATATTTTAAAAACTCCAATATTAACGTTATATTTGTATGATTAAAATCTAATTTTCTTTGAATTATAAAAAAATAAAGTAATATTTAAAACTTCATTAGACCCTGACCGCAACAGCTGTTGTTCATAATACTTGTCTGCAGGGCGTTTACTCAAATGAGATAGATTCCTTGTTTTTTACTCTTTATTTGAGGTCCCAACACTAACCTATAAGTAATTACTTGTATCTTTAAAAGGAACTATCCCGCTCCCTAGAAAGATTCATAATGGGTGGGTTGTCTGGAGGACATCACTTTTAGTGATAAACTGCCATTGCGCACTTTTTTTTCTGTACTTGTTTACTTTATATCTTTAAGTTTGTGTGGCAATAAGGAATTTATCTATCTATGTCAAGGTTACCCAGAATTTATGGTATAGATTCATAAAATCCTCTCACCAGTTCCCATGATAGGACTAATAGCTCCTATAATAGACCCGCTTCTGCTCTTGGGCTTGGTAGCAACGGTGCCATTGCCCAAAGTTTCGCCAGGACTGGTACTGTTGTTGTTCTCAAATCTGACCGACGCTCGTCTACTGATATCTGGAAATAAAGAAACATCAGTAAGAACTTTAAAGAATAATTTCTCACATAGAATAGCATATTATGTAACAGGGTAGGTCTTTATAGATTTAATACTTTTTAGCCAAAAACTCTATTCCTGACAAAACCAATTAATAGTAGATGGTTCATCAAGGGGCTAAAATGAGCCATTTCATACGAAATGTTTAGCTTACCGAGTGTAGCGAGGTATGCTATATAATCGAGTAGAATGCCTTTTATTCCCGTGGAAAACACTCTACTTTTCACTTCGATTGCGAGAATTAACTGGCTTTACGTCTCTGGGTTCCAGCCTTTCTGGAACGTCAAGGTGCGTGACATCAAACTGTCATTTTGAGTAATATTGCTTTAGTATTACTTTAAGCGTTGGCAGTGTGGCCTTGGACTAAAATATCTCCTTGAATGGTCCTGTAAAGCTAGGTATTCGTCTAAATAGGCACTAACAGTTAAACCCACCTCCAGCCTGTCGCATGGACTCCGCCCTAGTTACTTTTGGCACGTCCTCCACAAAGCTGTTCTGCGAAGGTGCTGGACTGATCTCCTTCTTCGTGGGAGATACATCCTGGTATATGGAGGACACGATGCTAGACTTTCGGTCCACGGTGATCACTGACAGACGACCGTTCTCGAATATGCCTGGTTTCTGAAACAATTTTGTGTTAGTGAGATTTTAATCCGCGTCAAAATCTTAAATCCATCTAAGTTCTTCATAAATACTGAGATCATAGTAAATTAAAAAGAAACTGCGGCAAAGGGTCGGGTACATAGTGGGAAGAACCTATAAACGCTGGGAATTTAAGTATAGGTCCATGCATGGGCAAACTAAAAGGCGCAGCGTTGGTGGACCCCCATTAAGGTCCAGCCCCACGACAGAGGCGCGACGCGGCGCGGCATTATTGTTTGTATGAGGTTGTATGGAGCTGGGCACACGTCATAAGCGACGCGGCACGGTGATGCACTAATACAAATAAAATTTGCCGCTGCGGCGCGCCACTCCGTGTATCTCAAACCTTTAGATGGACAGACGACACTAAAGCGCAAAACACACAGGGTACGGGCGCAGATCGGGCGCGGGGCCGGGTCGGGTACGCGGCGGGTTGAATTCCTTGTATTAAAATGGACGACATCACACAGCGTCACCCGCCACGCGCCCGCCAGCGCCCGCGTTCTGTGTGTTGTCATCAAATACAAGGAATTCAACTATCCGCGCACCCGACACGGCCCACGCACGACCCGCGCCCGTTCCCTGTGTGTTTTGCTCTTAAACAAGTCCCAAGAAGTCGGGATCCAGGCAGCGCAAAACCGCGGGATATGCAAGTCCTTGCAAGAGACTTAAGTCCAGCAGTGGACGTCTATCGATTGACGACGACAACGAAAAATGTACAGAATTAGATACCTTCACAGTTTAGGACTGTTTCTGCGACGATCGTACATTGATAGATGATTAAGTCAGAGGGCAAAATAAATCTCGTCGATTCCAAAAGGATAATTACAGTTTGTACCTACTCCTTTAGTATTAAAGGCGCTTTAATTAACACCTCTTCGGACCCTATTTCAGTCTAGCTAGCCTTTGATATTTTGTTTTCCCTTTTTGATAACGAAACTTCCAACAGCCTGCGACGTCTCTGTATACAAGAGGATGAAATAAGCAAGCTATTTAGAAATGTTACGTTCAATTTTCAGCAACAATTTTGATAACAGAACGAAAAGTTGATGTCAAAGGTTGTTATTTTCATACTGATATGAACTTTAGAAATTTTCGAAGAATCTTTAATCTATCTAGATACGATAAGATTAAAGATTCTGTAACTGATTATGATTGTAGAATAATACAATTGAATCATCATGATTGTCCGTCAACAAAATACCTCTGAAATATGGATCAGTAGTTTTAATTTTAATATATTTCTGTTTTAACAGTCTACCTACTAACATTTTGTAGATTCATTCGACTATTCTTATGCACTTGTAAAAGTCTATTTGAATAAAAAACATTTGTATTTGTATTTGTATTTCGGACTTCAGATGACAAGGTCCTGGGATCCATAATCCCGGGTCGTGCCATTATTAATTTAGGTATTGAGTTATTGGTAATTTATGATTTTTCTGTCAAGTTGTGGCGTGGCTGATTGCTATCCCTACGAAAGTGAGGGAATAGAGAATTGCACCCATTTTCGCGCACATGCTTGTGGTCCATGATGTCTAATCTCTGTCGAGATTGACCAATCGGAATTGGCACGGTCGTCGCCGTGACTGAAATTCAGTATTTTTCATCCTATTTTGATGAGAAAATAAGTACTTTACATTATAGCAAATTCCTATAAGTATATATTATTATTTACTAAATTCATTACGACCACTATGAATTTAGTTATTATAATTAATTCGGTGTAAAATAAAGTATTTTCTATTCCAAAATATACAAACAATTCTAAGGATGCTTCTGCGTTGAACATCGATGATGTTTACAGAAAAAAAAGGAAATCGACATACCATCTCGTAACTAAGTCTCACCGTCAATTTCATTACGAAATGCACCTCCATAATCATTAAAACCTTGATTAAAACGCATTATACTTCATAGATAATACACTATATTTATACTTCGTCGCTTCATTCTTCAGATATAATTCATTGAACTATGTAGTTTCCTTCACGTAGAAGCAACCAAACGCACGTTCTTCAGAGGAGTTATAAAAAAGAACCCCTACTAACCGCCTCTGTCTCGCGCGACACAGCGGCTTCGTTCGTCATTCCTTTTTCGTGCGTAGCAACGATCACACGTTCCTACTTTCTACACACTTAAGATAATTTTATCTGTAAATAAGTATATAATAATATTAAAATTAGTCTGTCTGACTAATTAGTAGTCGGGTGAGTCTTTAATCTTTCATTTTCAGCAATTTATTTCAGCACTACGTGGTTGAGTAATCATTATTAATTCATGCAGTGTTTATATTTTACACTAAAGGTTTTATTGGGGGTTGGCCAAGAGTCAACACGAAGGAGAATAAACCTTTCAGCATGACGCGCCTAAACAATTATACTTTCATGCAGTGTGTGTTACACTATAAGGGTTTTCCTGGCGGTTGTCCGAGGGTCAACACGAAGGAGCATAAACCTTTCAGCATGACGCGCCTAATAAACAATACTTTCATGCAGTGTTTGTTTACACAAAAGGTTTTCCTGGCGGTTGTCCGAGGGTCAACACGAAGGAGAATAAACCTTTCAGCATGACGCGCCGAATCAAGCATACTTTCATGCAGTGTTTGTTTACACTAAAGGTTTTCCTGGCGGTTGTCCGAGGGTCAACACGAAGGAGAATAAACCTTTCAGCATGACGCGCCTAATCAAGCATACTTTCATGCAGTGTTTGGTTACACTAAAAGTTTTACTGGCGGTTGTCCGAGGGTCAACACGAAGGAGAATAAACCTTTCAGCATGACGCGCCTATTATATTATACTTTCAAGCAGTGTTTGTTACTCTAAAGGTTTTCCTGGCGGTTGTCCGAGGGTCAACACGAAGGAGCATAAACCTTTCAGCATGACGTGCCTAACCAATTATACTTTCATACAGTGTTTATTTACACTAAAGTTTTTTCCTGGAGGTTGCCCGAGAGTCAACACTATGGATAATAAACGTTTCAGTACGACGCGCCTGAGGAATTGTGGTACAATACTATGTAAAATGTATGATTTCCTAAGGAGGGTATTTAAAATAAAAGTTAGTATTAAATCAGCTATACGCGCTCATTACAGGAATTACACTTTCATGCAATGTTAAATTGCACTAAAGGATTTCCGGGAGGTTACTCGAGAATATAAACGTTTTCAGCATGGATCGCACTTAAGAAATTGCTCGTCCATGGAGTGTTTAATTTCACTAAAGGTCTTTCCAGCGGGTTGCCTAAAAGCTAGACGCGTCTGGCGATGGCATCTGCCCAATTAGCAGTCCGGCGATGAAGAATTTGTCCACCAAATCAAGATAGCTGGCACTTAGCAAGCTGTTAACCGTCCTCTGAACAAGGGGGAAGACGTTGAGGGTCAAAGTGGACCAACGATCGGATACGGCACCAAGGCCCAGCTTTGTAAGCTTAACACAAATTGATTTCGACCAATACTTGAGAAGTAACCGGAATTCAGGTAAATACTATGCACCTACCATAAAGAAGGTTACCTTCTACTTCATTTATCAACTGCTGTAAATTATTAACAATCTTCAGTTTTTACTGGGTCAAGGATTGTATGGATACCGACTTACCTACGAGTACTTAATTCGAAATCAAAGCTAAACATTATCTTTCGTACCTAGGTGTTACCGCTGTATCAAAATAGTGGGCATGATTTATTCAATCATAAGTACATTATAATATATTATATTATAAGTGTTTGCATCGCCTACCCTTTTTTGCTTTGTGTTCATAGTTCATACACTATCACCGCCAAGGCCAAAATCCTTATACTAATGAGGTTCTGTTTTTAAGATAAATCTATTAGCATGGGGGCACAATAAAAGTGTTTATTATTTACGGCGACAGATAAACAGAATACTTAAAAATATCTATGTATTTAATTTCTTTCAAGCAAGTAAATGCAATTATTAATCTAATACCGTCACCACAAAACGTTATTTTAAAATGTAAACCTATGGAACAAATTCCATAATAAAATCTCTGGAGTACCGTCTTAATAAAAAGGTATATCTGATCGACTATAAAAAAGACTAGTTAAATTCTATACCAGTGTTTTAACTTTCAATGAAACACTTGTGGTGGTTCTAGTCATTTCTTTAAACGTTACAGTTTACATAATATCTGCCCGGCTATAACATGAAAAGATCTAGCATTTCAGATTTTTATTTTGGAGACTGCAATAAAGTTATATCGAAGCACTCTTACTGGCTCTGGTTTAGTATATGTGCCGCGCAGTAGGCGGTTCATATTTTTTTTACAGAAAGGTATTAATGTAAAAAACGTAACGCCAAAATATTTTCCGTCGATTCGTAATAGTTTTCGAGAAATTAATTTTTAAAATCTCAAAATTTTGAGGTTAGTTTTCCCGAAATTCGTGCAAATCTCTACTTATTTGTGTGCCCCATGGTGTGAGGGAATTAGCTAGGGCAACCTCCCTAGGCCACCCCCCCCCCCTCCCTTCCCCTCCCCACTTATTTTATTTTAACTGCCCAGAAAGACAACCATTCAGAAATCCTTACAGTTGTGATAGAAGGCTGTGATGGAACCAGAGCGGTTTAAGGTTTAGGTTTTAATTGGGCTAATATACCGAACATACTTAAATAAAAATAAAAAATTGTCAAAAGGCTAGGTTAGGTTAGGGTTGAACGTAAATAGTCAGGTAGGTAGGTAGGTAGGTAGGTTCCTATGGGGCTAATACACCAAACTTAAGTAAAAAACAAATACTAATTGTCAAAAGGCTAGGTTAGGTTAGGGTTGAACGTAAATATCCAGGTAGTGCCCGGGCACTTAGGATAAAATGTGGTTAATGTACCCAGCTTAAGTAAAAAAAAATTAGTGAAAGTGATGTGAAGTGAGATAGTGAAGTGAGATATTTATATGTGAACAGTTAAATCATAATATTATTGTTATTAGACTTGTCCTAAGAGGAAGTTATACATTTGCTACTGCAAGGAATTTAAAAAATGCTCGGTTTTTTTATATTTGTGCGGGGGGAGTGGGAGGGGGAGGGGAGAGGAGTATCCCCTGGCTCCTCCTACCTACAACTAAGCACTCGCCACTTAACTAAACAGAGCTAAGCCCGAATTTCGGTAAACTAACCTCAAAATTTTGAATTTAAAAAAAATTAATATCTTGAAAACTATTAGGATTCGACGAGTTTGGCTTACAGGGGGGGTAGACCCCCTCCCCCTCTCCCCTTTCCCCCTCTCCCCTTTCCCCCCCTCCCCTCCCCCCTCCGCCGCGGCACATATACTAAACCACAACCCTCTTACTAGAAAACAAATATATATATATATATATATATATATTCAGCTTAACACCACTACTTAAGTTTTCAGCTTTTGCCTATTTCAGTGCCTTACACGCAGTCACTAGACCTAAAAGAAACATAAATGTTTCATTCAGTGTATGCAGATTCAAGATCTGGGGCTCAAAATTTTTAGATGTAATTGTTTACAATGCAAAGCCTCTTGGAATCAAACTTACATACACCTGCGGAGTGGTAACGAAAGTTCTGAGAATTCTGAGGTAATAAATATATCTTTATGATAAATCAATTTATTTGCAAATACTGTAGATACAGAAACGTCGAATTTGAAAAAAAAAAAAAAAATTTACGAAGGAAATGTGTGGTAAAATTGCAAAAATTACCCACAAGTTTTATGTTTTTTCCCTAACAACGTAGGTACTCTCGAGTTTTACAACTTAATAGTGCCCGGGAAGCATATATCATACACCCGTTGACAGGTAATACGGTTGATTATGCTTAAAACAGTTCGAAAAACCAAAAACTAACAAAGAACCTTCTTCTTTTTGGAAGTCGGTTAAAAATAAAGATAATCTAACGGCGAGTATTTTGACGACCGGATGTAGATAATATTATAATATTACATACTTAATAGTGTAAAATCACCAGCTAATTACTGTTTTTTTTTTTAAGATATTTCGTGGGCATTTGTTTAAAACGTAAAACGCGTAAAACGCGGGTTGTCTTACCCGAAGCGGGAATCCAAGCGGGGTGCCAAGGGTCACTGGTAGAGATCTCGTATAGAGATAACCTACCTACCTTCCTGGTCCACTATGTTTCTGTTTTTCTAATCTAAGTATTTCATAAATTTTTGGTAAAAAATAAAATAAAAAAGAATTTTAAGTTTAAGATCCATTCATATATATCCATTATCCACATATTGGAAACAATCTTCGAAAAACTTATAAAAAATATATATATATATATATATATATATATATATATATATATATATATATATATATATATATATATATATATATATATATATACATAATCGGACTGGAGACATCTGGACTCGAGCCGGGGTGTTCTGGTATCGTGGCCGCCCTATTTCCCAACTGAGCTATCTTGTAGATGGCGGCGAAATTTACCTTCGTATTCTAATGATAGTGTTAGGTTATTTTCGTTACGGAATTTCTGGATTTGGTCTCCACGCTCAAGGCCCGCGATAGAAGCTATGCAATAGCTTAATAATACGTACATCGTAATCACTCGTGGCAAACATGGTACAACAAACTCGCGTAAACAATATGCTCCCGCAACACTTGCCTAGAGCAAAATTAAAATTCTTGTTTAGTCAAATCAGACCCTGAATGAGAGTTACCAATTAAGACATTAATGGAAACCCAAAATCGGCTTAGAGCAGTGGCCGCAAATGTAACATTTGGATCACGCTTACCTCACATAGATCAGCGGTGTCAGTGCATCTTCCATAAAATATCAGGGAATTAATGCATGCATTCAAAAATTCTCATTTTAAATAGCTTATAATGCGGTTTATTTCTCTCATTTCATGTTTTTTATTAAAACTCTATATTCAATGGCCTGAACAGCTAAGTTATCTATCGTTGAAAAGTATCTTACTTTAAAGCTCCTAACGTCTGTGGGGCAAGAAAGTTCAAACAAATCGATTAACCTTTCAAAGTCGATAGTAGTCTGTCACAATATCGACCGAATATTCATTCTTCACCTATAATTTCGGGGTAACTTTTACGCGGATAGGAATTTATTAAATCCATAACTTTAATGACGATATCATTGTTCGACAAACAACTTAAAACGGTATTTTAATATAAAATTTTACTCAAATATATAGCTAAAGCCTAAAGCAATACTCGAAATACCTTCACAACAGGACCAGAATAAAACGGTTCTTTTCCCGCCGCGCTTCCAAAAAGCAAAATATGCATTTTTATGCTACTGGGCAGGATTTCGCACATAAACGCCCCATTGGATGTCTGTTGTGCTAATTGTGTAAATAAAATAAAGTATTGTCCCGGCTAATATACTTTGTACTAGATTATACTTCGTCGCTTCATTCTTCAGATATAATCATAGACAACGTAGTTTCCTTTACCTTAATAGCAACCGATCGCACAGACTTCAGAGGAGTTATAAAAAAGAACCCCCACTACCCGCCTCTGTGTCGCACGACAGAGAAGCGGTTTCGTTCGTCATTCCTTTTTCGTGCGTAGCAACGATCTCACGTTCCTACTTTCTACACACTTATAGATTAAAGATAATTTTCTCTTTAAATACTTACATATTTAATAATATTTAAAAAAAAAAAAAAAAAAAAAAAAAAAGTGCTTTTTGCAGGTGACTCTTTAATCTTTCATTTTCAGCAATTTATTTCAGCACCACGTGTTTGAGTAATCATTATTTCATGCAGTGTTTATATTTTACACTAAAGGTTTTCCTGGCGGTTGTCCGAGGGTCAACACGAAGGAGAATAAACCTTTCAGCATGACGCGCCTAATAAATTATACTTTCATGCAGTGTTTGTTTACACTAAAGGTTTTTCTGGCGGTTGTCCGAGGGTCAACACGAAGGAGAATAAACCTTTCAGCATGACGCGCCTAATCAAGCATACTTTCATGCACAGTTTGTTTACACTAAAGGTTTTCCTGGCGGTTGTCCGAGGGTCAACACGAAGGAGAATAAACCTTTCAGCATGACGCGCCTAATCAAGCATACTTTCATGCACAGTTTGTTTACACTAAAGGTTTTCCTGGCGGTTGTCCGAGGGTCAACACGAAGGAGAATAAACCTTTCAGCATGACGCGCCTAATCAAGCATACTTTCATGCACAGTTTGTTTACACTAAAGGTTTTCCTGGCGGTTGTCCGAGGGTCAACACGAAGGAGAATAAATCTTTCAGCATGACGCGCCTAATCAAGCATACTTTCATGCACAGTTTGTTTACACTAAAGGTTTTCCTGGCGGTTGTCCGAGGGTCAACACGAAGGAGAATAAACCTTTCAGCATGACGCGCCTTACTTTCATGCAGTGTTTGTTTACACTAAAGGTTTTCCTGGCGGTTGTCCGAGGGTCAACACGAAGGAGAATAAACCTTCCAGCATGATGCGCTTAATCAATTATAGTTGCCGGAGAGTCAACATGAAGGAGAATAAACTTTTTACCATGGCGCGCCTAATCAATTATATTTTCATACAGTGTTTATTTACACTAAAGGTTTTTCCTGGAGGTTGCCCGAGAGTCACTGCGATAGAGAATAAACCATTCAGTACGACGCGCCTGAGGAATTGTGGTACAATACCTACTATTACTATGTAAAATGTATGATTTCCTAAAGAGGGTACTTAAAATAAAAGTTAGTATTGAATCATCTATACGCGCTCATTACCTACAGGAATTATACATTCATGCAATGTTAAATTGCACTAAAGGATTTCTGGGAGGTTACCCGAGAGGTAACACGAAAGAATATAAACGTTTTTCAGCATGGAACGCACTTAAGAAATTACTCGTCCATGTAGTATTTAATTGCACTAAAGGTCTTTCCGGCGGGTTTTCCTAAAAGGTAACACGAAGGTTAAGCGTTTCAGCATGATTCACTTGAGTAAAATAGGTACTTAGACGAAGAAGTGCTAAGGTACGACAATGGTACACTGCGAGGTCACCCGCGAAGTAGCACGACGGAAATCAAACCTTTCAGCTAGACGCGCCTGGCGATGGCATCTGCTCAATTAGCAGTCCGGCGATGAAGAATTATTTGTCCACCAAATCAAGATAGCTGGCATTTAGCAAGCTGTTCACCGTTCTCTGAACAAGGGGGAAGGCGTTGAGGGTCAAAGTGGACCAACGATCGGATACGTCGCCAAGGCCCAGCTTAGTAAGCCTAACACAAATTGATTTTGACCAATACTTGAGAAGTAACCGGGACTCAGGTAAATACTATGTACTTACCATAAAGAAGGTTACCTTCTACTTTATTTATCCTCTGCTGTAAATTATTAACAATCTTCAGTATTTACTGGATCAAAGATTGTATGGATACTTACTTAATTCGAAATCAAAGCTAAAGCTTTAAAAGATCTTTCGTACCTAGGTGTTACCGCTAGTTATATCAAAATAGTGGATATGATTTATTCAATCACAAGTACCTATCATGTAATATAATACATTATATTATTAGTGTTTGCATCGCCTACCCTTTTTGCTTTGTCTTCATAGTTCATACACTATCACCGATAAGGCCAAGAAACCTTATACTAATGAGGTTCTGTTTTCAAGAATAAATCTATTAGCGTGGGGGCACAATAAAAGTGTTTATTATTTACGGTGACAGATAAACAGAATACTTAGAAATATGTATGTATTTAATTTCTTTTAGCAAGTAAATGCAATTATTAATCTAATACCGTTACCACAAAGCCTTATTTTAAAATGTAAACCTATGGAACAGATTCCATGATATAATCTCTGGAGTACCGTCTTATTAAAAAGGTATGTCTAATCGACTATAAAGAAGACTAGTAAAATTCTATACCAGTGTTTTTTACTTTCAATGAAACACTTGTGGTGGTTCTAGTCATTTCTGCAAACGTTACTTACATATCTGCCCGGATATAACATGAAAAGATCTATCATTTCAGATTTTTATTTTTGAGACTGCAATATAGTAATATTGAAGCACTATTACCTACTTGGTAAAAAATATACATATAATATATATATATACAGCGTAACACCGCTTCTTAAGTTTTCAGCTTTTACAGATTTCAGCGCCTTTCAGTCTATAGTGACTGCACTATATAGGCACCTAAAAGAAACATAAATGTTTCATTCAGTGTATGCAGACTCAAGATCTGGGGTTCAAAATGTTCAGAATATATAATTGTTTGCAAGGCCTCTCGGTATCAAACTTACATACACCTGCGGAGTGGTAACGAAAGTTCAGAGAATTCTGAGGTAATAAATATCTTAATTTTTTTTTTTTAGCAGCTACTTCAGCAATAAATCAATTTGTTTGCAAATACTGTACATACAGATACGTCAAATTTGAAATAAAATACCTGCTAGTATTCTACCCTCAGCATGGCAGGGGTATGCAAAGAACATTTACGAAGGAAATGTGTGGTAAGATTGCAAAAATTACCCACAAGTTTTATGTTTTGTCCCTAACAACGTAGGTACTCTCGAGTTTTACAACTTAATAGTGCCCGGGAAGCATATGTCATACACCCGCTGACGTGTAATACGGTTGATTATGCTTAAAACAGTTCGAAAAACCAAAAACTAACAAAGAACCTTCTGCCTTTTGGAAGTTGGTTTTTAAATAAAGAGAATCTAACGGCGAGTATTTTGATGACCGGATGTAGATTATAATATAACATAAAGTAATAGTGTAAAATCTCCATCGTAATTATTGTTTTCTTCTTTAAAGATATTTCGTGGGCATTTGTTTCTGCAAACACAGTAAAACGCGCAGGTTGTCTTACCCGAAACGGGAATCCAAGCAGGGTACCAAGGGTCACTGGTAGCGATCTCGTATAGAGATTAGTGCTTCCTTGTCCACTATGTTTCTGTTTTTCTAAGTATTTTATAAGTTTTTGGTACAAAATAAAATAAAAAGAATTTTAAGTTTAAGATCCATTCATATAATTATATTCATTATCCACATATTAGAAACAATCTTCGAAAAACCGTTATAAAACTTTCGTTATAATAATACGTACGATTTAGGCATCGTAATCACTCGTGGCAAACATGGTAGGTAGTACAATTTACTCGCGTAAACAATAATATGCTCCCGCAACACTTGCCTAGAGCGAAATTAAAATTCTTGTTTAGTCGATTCAGACCCTGAATGAGAGTAACCAATTAAGACATTAATGAAAAACAAAAATCGGCATGGAGCAGCGGCCGCAAATGTAACATTTGGATCACGCTTACCTCACATAGATCAGCCGTGTCATAAAATATCAGGGAATTAATGCATCCATTCAAAAATTATTATGAATTGAATAGCTTATAATGATGTAAAAAAAAAAAAAAAAATTTTTCACAAACATTCTACATTCAATGACCTGCACAGCTAGGTTATCCATCGTTGAAAAGTATAGAAAGACTCCTTATATAACTTACTTCAAAGCACCTAACGTCAGTGGGGCTAAAAAGTTCAAACCAATTGATTAACCCTTCAAAGTCGATATTAGTAGTTTGTCACAATATCGACCGAATATTCATTCTTCACCTATAATTTAGGGCTAACTTTTACGCGGATAGGAATTTATTAAATTCCATAACCTTAATGACGATATAATTGTTCGACAAAAAACTTAAAACGGTATTTTAATATAAAATTTTACTTAAACATATAGCTAAAGCAATACCCGAAATATCTTCACAACAGGACCAGAATATACCTGTTCTTTTCCCGCCGCATTTCCAAAAAACAAAATATGCCTTCTTCTGCTACTGGGCAGGATTTCGCACTTAAGCGTCCAATTGGACGTCTGTTGGGCTAATTGTGCAAATAAAATAAAGTATTGTCCCTGCTAATTTACTTTGTAGTAGATTATAAATCTTGCAGTATTGACATCAATAACTAGTTCCATTCGCTTGCATCGAAACTATAATACGTTTATGCTTGTTACTAGCAACTAAAGCAAAAAAGCGCAAGATTTTATTATTGGTAAATTGAAAGTTATTTAAATTGAAACTTATGTACAATAAATACAGAGAAATTTTAAAGTCATATTAAATGTACGTAGATAAACATCTCGGGAAATCGGTACATGATTCCAACCTTAAACATAAACTGTTTAAAACATTACAGCTCAAATAAGAGATAAGAAGAATAAATAAAATTATTGATAACAATAATTAGTATCTATTCAGCGTAGATATAGTTCTTGCAAAAATATATACCTATCTCTTAACATCTACGTTGTCTATGATTATATCTGAAGAATGAAGCGACGAAGTATAATTAGTGATTAAACGAACTTACCTGTAAGTGAAGTTCTATCATAATTATATGAGTCGCTTCATTCGAAGATATAATATTAAGCTCCCAACCCACCCATCCCGAAACATATTTTCGCAAGAGCTTTAAGTACCTATAAGTATATCTCTAAACTAAATGACGAACGAAACCGCTTCTCTGTCGTGCGACACAGAGGCGGGTAGTGGGGGTTCTTTTTTATAACTCCTCTGAAGTCTGTGCGATCGGTTGCTATTAAGGTAAAGGAAACTACGTTGTCTATGATTATATCTTCGAATGAAGCGACTCATATAATTATGATAGAACTTCACTTACAGGTAAGTTCGTTTAATCACTAATTATAAACCTTGCAGTATTGACATCAATAACTCCATTCATTCCGTTCCATTCGTTTGCATCGAAACTATAATACGTTTATGCTTGTTACTAGCAACTAAAGCAAAAGAGCGCAAGATTGTATTATTGGTAAATTGAAAGTTAAGTATTTAAATTGAAACTTTGTACAATAAATACTTAAGAAAAATTTTAAAGTCATCTTAAACGTACGTAGATAAACTTCTCGGGAAATCAGCAGATGCCACACTAAACATAAACTGTTTAAAACATTACAGCTCAAATAAGAGATAAGAAGAATAAATAAAATTATTGATAACAATAATTAATGATTAAACGAACTTACCTGTAAGTGAAGTTCTATCATAATTATATGAGTCGCTTCATTCGAAGATATAATCATAGACAACGTAGTTTCCTTTACTTAATAGCAACCGATCGCACAGACTTCAGAGGAGTTATAAAAAAGAACCCCCACTACCCGCCTCTGTGTCGCACGACAGAGGAGCGGTTTCGTTCGTCATTTAGTTTAGAGATATACTTATACTTAAAGCTCTTGCGAAAATATGTTTCGGGATGGGTGGGTTGGGAGCTTAATATTATATCTTCGAATGAAGCGACTCATAATTATGATAGAACTTCACTTACAGGTAAGTTCGTTTAATCATTAATTATACTTCGTCGCTTCATTCTTCAGATATAATCATAGACAACGTAGATGTTAAGAGATAGGTATATATTTTTGCAAGAACTATATCTACGCTGAATAGATACTAATTATTGTTATCAATAATTTTATTTATTCTTCTTATCTCTTATTTGAGCTGTAATGTTTTAAACAGTTTATGTTTAAGGTTGGAATCATGTACCGATTTCCCGAGATGTTTATCTACGTACATTTAGTATGACTTTAAAATTTCTCTTAAGTATTTATTGTACTTAAGTTTCAATTTAAATAACTTTCAATTTACCAATAATACAATCTTGCGCTTTTTTGCTTTAGTTGCTAGTAACAAGCATAAACGTATTATAGTTTCGATGCAAGCGAATGGAACTAGTTATTGATGTCAATACTGCAAGATTTATAATCTACTACAAAGTAAATTAGCAGGGACAATACTTTATTTTATTTGCACAAATAGCCCAACAGACGTCCAATGGGACGCTTAAGTGCGAAATCCTGCCCAGTAGCAGAAGAAGGCATATTTTGTTTTTTGGGAGTGCGGCGGGAAAAGAACAGGTATATTCTGGTCCTGTTGTGAAGATATTTCGGGTATTGCTTTAGCTATATGTTTAAGTAAAATTTTATATTAAAATACCGTTTTAAGTTTTTTGTCGAACAATTATATCGTCATTAAGGTTATGGAATTTAATAAATTCCTATCCGCGTAAAAGTTAGCCCTAAATTATAGGTGAAGAATGAATATTCGGTCGATATTGTGACAAACTACTAATATCGACTTTGAAGGGTTAATCAATTGGTTTGAACTTTTTAGCCCCACTGACGTTAGGTGCTTTGAAGTAAGTTATATAAGGAGTCTTTCTATACTTTTCAACGATGGATAACCTAGCTGTGCAGGTCATTGAATGTAGAATGTTTGTGAAAAAAAATTTTTTTTTTTTTTGAAAAACATCATTATAAGCTATTCAATTCATAATAATTTTTGAATGGATGCATTAATTCCCTGCTATTTTATGACACGGCTGATCTATGTGAGGTAAGCGTGATCCAAATGTTACATTTGCGGCCGCTGCTCCATGCCGATTTTTGTTTTTCATTAATGTCTTAATTGGTTACTCTCATTCAGGGTCTGAATCGACTAAACAAGAATTTTAATTTTGCTCTAGGCAAGTGTTGCGGGAGCATATTATTGTTTACGCGAGTAAATTGTACTACCTACCATGTTTGCCACGAGTGATTACGATGCCTACATCGTACGTATTATTATAACGAAAGTTTTATAACGGCTTTTCGAAGATTGTTTCTATGTGGATAATGAATATAATTATATGAATGGATCTTAAACTTAAAATTCTTTTTATTTTATTTTGTACCAAAAACTTATAAAATACTTAGAAAAACAGAAACATAGTGGACAAGGAAGCACTAATCTCTATACGAGATCGCTACCAGTGACCCTTGGCACCCTGCTTGGATTCCCGTTTCGGGTAAGACAACCTGCGCGTTTTACTGTGTTTGCAGAAACAAATGCCCACGAAATATCTTTAAAGAAGAAAACAATAATTACGATGGAGATTTTACACTATTACTTCATGTTATATTATAATCTACATCCGGTCATCAAAATACTCGCTGTTAGATTCTCTTTATTTAAAAACCAACTTCCAAGAAGCAGAAGGTTCTTTGTTAGTTTTTGGTTTTTCGAACTGTTTTAAGCATAATCAACCGTATTACACGTCAGCGGGTGTATGATATATGCTTCCCGGGCACTATTAAGTTGTAAAACTCGAGAGTACCTACGTTGTTAGGGACAAAACATAAAACTTGTGGGTAATTTTTGCAATCTTACCACACATTTCCTTCGTAAATGTTCTTTGCATACCCCTGCCACGCTGAGGGTAGAATACTAGCAGGTATTTTATTTCAAATTTGACGTATCTGTATGTACAGTATTTGCAAACAAATTGATTTATTGCTGAAGTAGCTGCTAAAAAAAAATTAAGATATTTATTACCTCAGAATTCTCTGAACTTTCGTTACCACTCCGCAGGTGTATGTAAGTTTGATACCGAGAGGCCTTGCAAACAATTACATATTCTGAACATTTTGAACCCCAGATCTTGAGTCTGCATACACTGAATGAAACATTTATGTTTCTTTTAGGTACCTATATAGTGCAGTCACTATAGACTGAAAGGCGCTGAAATCTGTAAAAGCTGAAAACTTAAGAAGCGGTGTTACGCTGTATATATATATATTATATGTATATTTTTTACCAAGTAGGTAATAGTGCTTCAATATTACTATATTGTAGTCTCAAAAATAAAAATCTGAAATGATAGATCTTTTCATGTTATATCCGGGCAGATATGTAAGTAACGTTTGCAGAAATGACTAGAACCACCACAAGTGTTTCATTGAAAGTAAAAAACACTGGTATAGAATTTTACTAGTCTTCTTTATAGTCGATTAGACATACCTTTTTTATAAGACGGTACTCCAGAGATTATATCATGGAATCTGTTCCATAGGTTTACATTTTAAAATAAGGCTTTGTGGTAACGGTATTAGATTAATAATTGCATTTACTTGCTAAAAGAAATTAAATACATACATATTTCTAAGTATTCTGTTTATCTGTCACCGTAAATAATAAACACTTTTATTGTGCCCCCATGCTAATAGATTTATTCTTGAAAACAGAACCTCATTAGTATAAGGTTTCTTGGCCTTATCGGTGATAGTGTATGAACTATGAAGACAAAGCAAAAAGGGTAGGCGATGCAAACACTAATAATATAATGTATTATATTACATGATAGGTACTTGTGATTGAATAAATCATGTCCACTATTTTGATATAACTAGCGGTAACACCTAGGTACGAAAGATCTTTTAAAGCTTTAGCTTTGATTTCGAATTAAGTAAGTATCCATACAATCTTTGATCCAGTAAATACTGAAGATTGTTAATAATTTACAGCAGAGGATAAATAAAGTAGAAGGTAACCTTCTTTATGGTAAGTACATAGTATTTACCTGGGTCCCGGTTACTTCTCAAGTATTGGTCGAAATCAATTTGTGTTAGGCTTACTAAGCTGGGCCTTGGCGACGTATCCGATCGTTGGTCCACTTTGACCCTCAACGCCTTCCCCCTTGTTCAGAGAACGGTGAGCAGCTTGCTAAATGCCAGCTATCTTGATTTGGTGGACAAATAATTCTTCATCGCCGGACTGCTAATTGAGCAGATGCCATCGCCAGGCGCGTCTAGCTGAAAGGTTTGATTTCCGTCGTGCTACTTCGCGGGTGACCTCGCAGTGTACCATTGTCGTACCTTAGCACTTCTTCGCCTAAGTACCTATTTTACTCAAGTGAATCATGCTGAAACGCTTAACCTTCGTGTTACCTTTTAGGAAACCCGCCGGAAAGACCTTTAGTGCAATTAAACACTACATGGACGAGTAATTTCTTAAGTGCGTTCCATGCTGAAAAACGTTTATATTCTTTCGTGTTACCTCTCGGGTAACCTCCCAGAAATCCTTTAGTGCAATTTAACATTGCATGAAAGTATAATTCCTGTAGGTAATGAGCGCGTATAGATGATTCAATACTAACTTTTATTTTAAGTACCCTCTTTAGGAAATCATACATTTTACATAGTAATAGTAGGTATTGTACCACAATTCCTCAGGCGCGTCGTACTGAATGGTTTATTCTCTATCGCAGTGACTCTCGGGCAACTTCCAGGAAAAAACTTTAGCGTAAATAAACACTGTATGAAAATATAATTGATTAGGCGCGCCATGCTAAAAAGTTTATTCTCTATACTATAATTGAATAAGCGCATCATGCTGGAAGGTTTATTCTCCTTCGTGTTGACCCTCGGACAACCGCCAGGAAAACCTTTAGTGTAAACAAACACTGCATGAAAGTAAGGCGCGTCATGCTGAAAGGTTTATTCTCCTTCGTGTTGACCCTCGGACAACCGCCAGGAAAACCTTTAGTGTAAACAAACTGTGCATGAAAGTATGCTTGATTAGGCGCGTCATGCTGAAAGGTTTATTCTCCTTCGTGTTGACCCTCGGACAACCGCCAGGAAAACCTTTAGTGTAAACAAACTGTGCATGAAAGTATGCTTGATTAGGCGCGTCATGCTGAAAGGTTTATTCTCCTTCGTGTTGACCCTCGGACAACCGCCAGGAAAACCTTTAGTGTAAACAAACTGTGCATGAAAGTATGCTTGATTAGGCGCGTCATGCTGAAAGGTTTATTCTCCTTCGTGTTGACCCTCGGACAACCGCCAGGAAAACCTTTAGTGTAAACAAACACTGCATGAAAGTATAATTTATTAGGCGCGTCATGCTGAAAGGTTTATTCTCCTTCGTGTTGACCCTCGGACAACCGCCAGGAAAACCTTTAGTGTAAAATATAAACACTGCATGAAACAATGATTACTCATACACGTGGTGCTGAAATAAATTGCTGAAAATGAAAGATTAAAGAGTCACCTGCAAAAAGCACTTTTTTTTTTTTAATATTATTAAATATGTAAGTATTTAAAGAGAAAATTATCTTTAATCTATAAGTGTGTAGAAAGTAGGAACGTGAGATCGTTGCTACGCACGAAAAAGGAATGACGAACGAAACCGCTCCTCTGTCGTGCGACACAGAGGCGGGTAGTGGGGGTTCTTTTTTATAACTCCTCTGAAGTCTGTGCGATCGGTTGCTATTAAGTAAAGGAAACTACGTTGTCTATGATTATATCTGAAGAATGAAGCGACGAAGTATAATTTAGTATCTATTCAGTGTAGATACAGTTCTTGCAAAAATATATATCTCTTAACATCTACATAGTTCAATGAATTATATCTGAAGAATGAAGCGACGAAGTATAATTAATGATTAAACGAACTTACCTGTAAGTGAAGTTCTATCATAATTATATAAGTCGCTTCATTCGAAGATATAATATTAAGCTCTTAACCCACCCATCCCAAAACATATTTTCGCAAGAGCTTTAGGTATAGGTAGGTACCTATATCTCTAAACTAAATGACGAACGAAGCCGCTGTGTCGCGCGAGACAGAGGCGGTTAGTAGGGGTTCTTTTTTATAACTCCTCTGAAGAACGTGCGTTTGGTTGCTTCTACGTGAAGGAAACTACATAGTTCAATGAATTATATCTTCGAATGAAGCGACTCATATAATTATGATAGAACTTCACTTACAGGTAAGTTCGTTTAATCATTAATTATACATAGACATGCATGCCAGTGTAATCATACAAACCTCTCGTTTTAATGAAATTGCGATATTGATTACAAACCCGTGAGGTATTGTGTGACCTTTTTTTTTTCTTTTATTAGGAACTAGCTGATGCCCGCGACTTCGTCCGCGTGGTTTACGTTTTTTCGATTCCTGCGGGACATCTTTAGTTTTCCGGGATAAAAAGTAGCCTATGTCAATCTCCAGGACCTCAACTGTACCCATGCCAAAAATCACATCGATCCGTTGCTCCGTTGCAGCGTGATTGAAGGACAAACCAACAAACAAACACACTTTCACATTTTTACAATTAGTATATACAAATGATGCAGTCTAAGATAGTAGCAGGCTAACCTGTTGTGGTACGGCAGAAGGTAAGCCGTTTTGGACATGAGTCCAAAAATGCTAGGCGAAGCACATATACTTTAATATTATTCCTACTATCACGCAAAAAAAGAATTTTCAATACACTTGCTCGAAAAATGCACTTACAGAGGCAGTAAACAGGGCTTGTAAGTTAAATTTACTGCCCTAGTGCAGTAAATATTTACCGCCCTCGTGCGGTAAATTTCCAGTTTTTTTTTAATTTTTGTTCCATCTTACTTCTAAATAAAAAGTTTTCTTGCAAGAAGGTTCATAGTGATATTGGCTTTGTATAGTAGAAAACCTAAAAAAAAAAATTTAATTTAGATGTGAATTGATGAAATTAATTCATAAAATAAAAAAATATATTAAATATAATTAATTAAAATTGTTTTAAGTTTTATAAATCATAAAAGTAAAGGCTGAATAGTCCAAGATGGGAGTTGAGAACTAGAACCTAGAGCCATGAATCTAATAAAAAAAACGCAATTACAACAACGCGCCGTAGTCTATACTAAATCTTTAATCTGTGCGCGGCGCGCGCTATTTTTAAAAGAGTCATTGAGTATTTCTTATAAATTATTAAATAATTTATGTGGTTCAAGTGATGTGGAATAATGAAATTAAATCAAAAATTAGGTATTTTAGATGTGAGAAAAAATCGCGCTATTAATAGCCGCCTAAAATGTCGAAATAAGAACGGGCGTGAGAAACCATCTTCTAGTGAGTACCTTGTACCTACTCGAGTTTTATTTTCAAGTTTTCTCACAAATGTATTGAAAAACGTCGTGTGATATACCTACGGGCGTTAAGGTTATAACAATCTCGTGAAGATGGTAAACCCTCGCCTGTGGCTCGGGCTTACAAACGTCAGCTCGATTTAGTAATAACCTATTTACCACCCTTATATCACAATGTACTATTAAAAATAGTGCTTTTTTTGTCACATACGATTTTTCCAAGTCAGCCCCCCGATTGTGTAAGGAAATCGTAATCGCAATCGCTTGTCAAACGGATAATTCTACCTGTTTAAGGAGTTCATAGATAATTATGCCTGCGCGTCAAAAAGCATGTATGAACTCCTTAAACAGTTCGAGTAATACATTTTTCATCCCACCATCTCGGAAAGAGTAAGTATTTTTACTCTTCGATATCTGAATGCAAAAGCCGTTATTATCCTCTTGAGGATAAAGTAAATTGAATTTAGAACATCGTGTGCGCGTTAGTAAATATCACTCGTCTATGAAGTTTGTGAATTCAAAACATCATTAAAACCTATTTCCATCAACCTCTATGGTGCCGAATTTTAGTCATTTCCTCGCTGAGGTGGGATGAAAAGTTACGTGTTGCACTCGAGTGAAAAGATTTTTCACCTCGTGCTCTTTTGATTCCCTCGCTGACGCTCAGGATTCTTATTTTTGAACAGGAATCCTTAGCTTGCTCGGTCATCAAAATTGAGCACGCGGTTAAAAAACAACTTTTCACTCTTGTATAACAAATAACTATTATGCTGTCAAATGATTACCTACGATTAGATCCCCGCGTTTCAACGTGTCAAAAATAACTAAGTTCTAAGAACCTTTATTCACATAGATCTAGTCTTGTTCATCAGCTAGTGTTTTAATTACGGTGGTACGTATATCCTGTATTTCTAAATTGTCCTTTTATCCTTATCCACGCACGATATAGCCTTGATAATATAACCGTTACAGTAATAATTATTGTCACATGATTGATGATGTGATCGATCATGCTTTTAGTACGACGTAGCAAATGGTGGGCAAATAGAACGTATTACGTATTATATTATTCATAATGAAGTGAAACTTCTTTAGAATCGTTGTGATTTGAAAATTCGATGAAACGAAAAAGCGCACCAAAAAGAGACAAACATATTCATAATAGGATTTTGAGCGAGAGAATACAAGTTATATTTATCTCATTGTCTCGTAGGCTACTTTTCTGAAATTTCACTTCTGCCGTGTGTGTGTGCAATTCACACACACACATTTTTTTTATAAAAACATAGCGTTGGCGGATAGTAGCAATCTTAAGGGCAGTTTCAGATTTTGGTCGGCGCGTATAAACTCGTTTTTGGAAGCACGCGTAGGCGCGTTAAGCCATTTGCTGCACGCGCAACTCAGAGCCAGCGCGGCGCGGTGCGTTGCATCGTCGCAACGCATATACTTTGACGCATAGCCGGCCACACGGGCGCTGCGTATCGCAGCGTTACTACACCGGCGCAGTCGCAATGAGTGCACCCCGCCCGCTTCGTCTCGGGGGTGCAGTTCTGTCGTGTGCGCGTTGCGTCGACGCAGCGCACCGTGTGTACACTAAAACCGGCCAAGTGCGAGTCGGACTCGCGCACCGAGGGTTCCGTACTCAAGAAGTAGGTATAATTACCTTTGTTAATGAACCGCAAAACTAACTTTGTTTGTAGAGGTTTACTGTTAATATCAAAAAATTACGTTTGTTGTATGGGAGCCCCCGTTTAATATTTACTTTATTGATATTTAATTATTTATTTTGAAAGGTAATATACAAGTTAATATTCTGTGAAAATTTGAACCGTCTACCTGTTACCGTTTTTAATATTGAGCAAAAAAATACGAAAAAAACACGTTTATTGTATGGGGACCCCCCTTAATATATATATATATTTTTAATTTTTAGTATTTGTTGTTATAGCGGCAACGGAAATACATCATTTGTGAAAATTTCAGCTTTCTAGCTATCACGGTCTATGAGATACAGCCTGGAGACAGACAGACAGACAGACAGCGGAGTCTTAGTAATAGGGTCCCGTTTTTACCCTTTGGGTACGGAACCCAAAAAAACGACGGAGCACTGCGTCACACGAGTATATGTCGACGCAACGCTGACGCGACTCGCCGTTTGAACCGGCCGTTACGAGCGTTGACGCGACAACCCGATTATGATGGAAATACACGCAAAATTAGGTGCTAGTATAATCTAAATTTATAAACGAAAAACGTTTAATATAACTGTCATACCCTTAACAGGTTAGCCCACTACCATCTTAGACTGCATCGTCACTTACCATCTGGGTAGATCGCAGTCAAGGGCTAACTTGTACTTAGTTGAATAAAAAAAGAATAATGACGTAGGCACGTGTTAAGAAAGTATTTTAGAAAATTCGATCCCTAAATGGGTAAAATAGGGGTTCGAAATTTTTATGATAATCAAACTTAACGTGAGCGAAGCTGCGGGCAAAAGCTAGTAAAGACTAAATATTAAAGTACACCCTCTAACCTTTGGAGGAACAATCAAATAGGTCTCCACTTTATGGTCAGCAAGGTAGCTCTCCCTGGAAGCGCCGTCCCCTGGTTCAACTTCGAACTTGCCTCCTAGCTGCAGCATTGTGGCTTTTGTGATATGGACCCGGCTAAAACAAACATACGAAATCAATTCGAGGGTACAGCCACATCGCAAAAAAGAAGAAAAATTGGCAGTCATAGGGACTGCCGATAGAAGTGAAAACGAATATTTAATTTTATTTTTCTAATTTGAAAATAAATAAATAATAATAATAAAAATATTTCAAATATAAACCTTAAAACTAAGGAATTAAAGTTTAATTACGATTGTACTATATTTATTTTTAAGACCTTTTATCTTCGTAACAACGCGAAAAAATGGCAGTCATAGGGACTGCCGATAGAAGTGAAAACGAATATTTTATTTTATTTTTCTAATTTGAAAATAAATAAATAATAATAATAAAAATATTTCAAATATAAACCTTAAAACTAAGGTATTAAAGTTTAATTACGATTGTACTATATTTATTTTTAAGACCTTTTATCTTCGTAACAACGCGAGGTGTAAAAACCTTAAAACTAAGGCATTCACTTTAATAACGAATGTACTATAATATTATTATACTTAAGGCCTTTTGTCTTAAGAAGAACGGTGTCGATCTCGCGTATTCCACACTAGCTGATGCCCGCGACTTCGTCCGCGTGGAATATGTTTTTTGGAGTTTACTCCTTAAGAATCGATTTTCATATATGAGGCGCCCGGTATGAGAAAAATATGAGAGGTAAAATCTACTGATGAATGACCTCGTTACTGTTTTGGTACCTTTCTAATTTGGTTGTGACGTAAGAGTGAGACGTACATAGTGTATGCTGCAAGGCGACTATACCTATATGTTATTGGGCTTGTTTGTTTCTATCAGTGTCAATGTACTTATATTGCTGTTTTTGTTATACATATCAATATAGCTATTTATGCAACTGTATCGTAATGAGGGTCATTTTAATTCGAGTGCTGTTTTTTGATACGAGGCTTGCCGAGTATCAAAATAGGATAGTACGAGTAAACTCCAGTCGTGCGTCGGAACTCGGAGCTGACACACACAATTTTTTTTTGATTCCCACGTCGTCGTCGTCGTCGTCTCAACCTATAGACGTCCACTGCTGGACGAAGGTCTCCTGCATGGATCGCCACAGAGCACGGTCTTGTGCCGCTTGTTTCCAGCGGCTCCCAGCTGCACGCTTGAGATCATCCGTCCACCTAGTGGGGGGTCGTCCAACGCTGCGTTTCCCGGTGCGAGGCCGCCATTCGAGCACTTTGGAACCCCAACGCCTATCTGTTCTACGAACTATGTGCCCCGCCCACATTAGCCACTTAAGCTTGGCGACTCTTCGAGCTATGTCGGTTACTCTGGTTCGCCTACGGATCTCCTCATTTCTGATTTGATCACGCAGGGATACTCCGAGCATAGCTCTCTCCATCGCCCGCTGAGTGACCCTGAGCCTGATTCCCACGGGTACTCCTTAATTTTCTGGCATAAAAAAGTAGCCTATGTCACTCTCCAGGTCCTCAACTATATTCATGCAAAAAATCACGCCGATCCGTTGCTCCGTTGCAGCGTGATTGAAGGACAAACCAACAAACAAACACACTTTCGCATATTAAGTATGATTTTTACCCCCTACCAAAAAGTGCTCAACGCGCTTAAAGAAGTTTTCACTTCAATTTCACTTCAAAAACCTGTTTTTGTCCTCGGCCTGGCCTCAGAGGCTCCCCAGTGGCTACTAACCACACCACCCTACCGGCAAAACGTGCCGCCAAGCGATCGAGCGTTCCGGTACGATGCCGCGTTGAAACCGATGTAGGTATATGGGTAAAAAACAACATAATAATTATGAGCCTGTACTTAGACTGTATCATCACTAATCATTCAATCAAAAAGACCAGTTGAAATCAGAGCCAAGGGCTCATTTTTGTGGACAAAATATTAATTTTTCGCAAGGTTTCTTTCCTCGTTGGTCTAGTGGTTAGCATAGTCGACTGCGGATCACGAGGTCCTGGGTTCGATTCCCGGTCGGGCATAAAAGTTAGGTATTGGGTTTTTCAATTAAGAAATTCTCAGTGCCAGCCCGGAGTTGGAAGTTGGCGGTGTTTCACCCCCGTGCCTCGGAGAGCACGTTAAGCCGTCGGTCCCGGCTATTATCACTAACATGATAGTAGTCGTTAAAGCCCGCCAACCCGCATTGGAGCAGCGTGGTGGGTCTAAGCTCTAATTCCCGCTCTCCTATGAGAGTGGAGGCCTGTGCCCAGCAGTGGGACGTTAAAAGGCTGTAGTGATAATGATGATGATGATTTCCTTTCCTAACATTCAAGTAAATGTTAGGAAATATGAATGTGACATTTGAAGTACAAAATAAACGTTTCCACGTTCATATTGTGCCGAGAGCAAACTACACACGTTGGGAATGTGTGCATTCTAAAATTGTTATTGACATGAGATAGGCTTTGCGCAAATAAAAATTTAAATGCCTTTTTTTTTGTACGAAAAAAAATACCGATAAACTACAAACTTACTATAGACAAGCATTATAACGACGAGCTTATTGCTGAAATCTATAGAGCGTACTTTGACTTGGCTCAGACTTTACATGAGATTTACACGAGAGACGTTAAAAAGAGATGGAGTTATGTGAGTAGCATAAATCTGTCTCGTTTTAACCATGTCTATTATAAGCTAAACATTCAACCAAGTCTAAGCCAAGTCAAAGTTCGCTCAATAGATCTCACACTTAGGTAGAGCTAGATGAGGCTTCTGCTGGTTACCGCCTTACCGGCAAAACTTGCCGCAAAGGTAAGTACTTCTGGTACGGTGGTCGCGCAGTATCCAATAGGTGTAAAATCTGGCATATCCCTTCCAGTTCACCAGCGGAACGATATAACATCGATAATGCAGTAAAGGTCTAATAAAAAACCGGTCAAGTGCAAGTCAAACTCCCGCACAGAGGGTTCCCTACGAAATAATGTAAGTAAATTATTTTAGTTAATAATAGAACACGATACAAAGTGCAGTGTAGGACGTTTAGCCCGCTGAAGTCCAGTGACCTTAAGACGGTGCCAAGAAGCGGGTGAATGAGAAAGGCGGAGGACCGTGTCCGTGTGACCGTAGCTTGTTCTCGAAAAGCGCTATGACCAACAGTGGACGTATAAAGGCTGATTAATGGAATATAATGGAGTCGCTATCACACTAGGGTGTAGCCGAGATGGCTTGACCATCCCTCACGCCAAAACAGAGCCACACATCGACGTGATTCTTTGCAGGTTAGTCGACATCACAGGAGACCGAAGAGCTGGCAGCTACCTCGGACAAAGAATTAGTCTAGCTATTCAAAGGGGGAACGCTGCCAGTATCTTCGGAACCTTGCCTAAAGGGACTCCTTTTAATAATATATTTTAATTATTATATTATATTTTTAAGGTTTTTTATGTTATTAGTAATAATTTTTATATATAACTCAATAAGCTTTTTTTACTTCATGTTAAGTAAATTTTAAAGTTGAAATCCTGGAAAGTGACATAGGCCTCTTAAAAAAGTTTCAACGGCTTTCAAAAAAATCGAAATCCACGCGAATGAAGCGTATCATCCAATTTCAGGTCAACCACCAAATTACTTGTTCTATGCCATACCTACCCGGCAATACCCCCGGACTCCATGTGGTTGGCGAGTGTGACGTCATCGCTCCACACATCGAATTGCCATTTCCGCAAACCGAGCACACCGCACAGCACATTTCCCGTGTGGATCCCAATCCGCATGTCCACGTTGAACCCCGTTGCCTCTCGGACGAACCTGGAAAGAGAATCATTTTAATTGCATACTACATAATATACTGGTGTTCGGTAATGTTTTTCTGAACCACTCTTTGCTTGAATATTTGAAATACATACAGTTCAAGTCTTCACAACGTGCACACATTATTAAAATGAGGAAAAATCAAACGGAAAACGTATAAAAAAATTCTTAAAAAATATCTTTATATTTTTTATACGACTGCCTGAAAAAAGGAGTATATTGTTTTCAGGGTTCATGTATGTATGTGTGTATGTGAGTTTGTATATTCCACCATAACTTCTATACGCCTGAACCGATTTTCATAAATGAGGTATCGTTAGAATCCCTAGCTTATTCTGGGTGACATAAGCTAGTAAAATTTTTAAAAAAATTGATGGGGTGACCATGGTTCCGCATTAAAGACTAAATTTGAAAAAAAAAAAAAAGATGATTATATAGTTAAAATTAACTATATAATCATCATCTAGAAAATGATGATTTGATTCCAAAAATATATAACACTATAGTTCAATATTCAGTGATTCACAAAAAATATCATTTAATAAAAATGTGAATAAGATTCCATAGGTATATTATAATTAATGACTGTGGTATCGTTACGTAGTAGCAGTGGTAGCCGATAGTGGTGGTTCGAGGGTGGTTTTATTACACGACTGCCCAAAAAAGTAGTGTTATGTTTTCAGGGTTCGTGTATGTATGTGTGTCTACGGCAAAGCAGTCGTATTTTTAATAACTTTAATAATATTCACTTGTTAATGGTTTTTTTTAATTTTTTGTTCGGTGTAACTGTAATTGTAATGTTTGTAAACAAATTGGTTTAACTTTTAAACAAAATGATTTATCACGATGAAAAACACTCCATATTAATGATTGGAAGTAATTTGGCGTCGTCATAAAAAGAAAAAAGATTGGTCCTTGTTCAAAAAGTATTTTATTTTTGATATATAGGCTTGGCTGCAATCAGACCTGCTTCCAAGTGGTAATGCAGCCTAAGGTGGAGCGCGCTTGCTTGGGAGATGCCTATTCACTCTTGATTTAAAGGAGGGGAATTACATATTATCCCAGCGGTTCAAATTAGGATCGAGGAAGCAAATCGCTTCGTACGAGTCCGCGGAATTTCAACTGCGTAAGGGTGCAGACCTAATAAAAGATTAATCAGACTATCTTACCGTTATGGAGGGTAGAGTAGAGGAGTGATATCTTCTTCTGTATATAAAAAATGTCCATCGAAATGCACCACATTGGGGGCGCCACATTAGCATCAAGGTAAATTTAAAAGGAAGCGCCAAATATTATAAGAGTAGGTTTGAGAAATAAACAAGGAAAGAAAACATTCATCATTATTGTGTACAACGTAAGATGTTGAAATTTTCAATAATTAACTATATTAGTCGACAATAATATATTTTAATTTAACTCTGCATACTTCACTTCAACCTACAATTGCTACATTCATACCATACTCTTTGCTACACCAGCGCCACTGTGGAAGGTTTTTGAACTGTTATTTTCAGCAACCACTGGCCACTTTTTCAACTTTTCTCCCATAAGAGATAACACTCCTTACCTCTACCCTCCATACTTACCGTATAGCGTCAATCATCTGCAGGCCCATATTGACGCAGTTGTAGGCGTGGTTGGGCCGGGACACCGGCAGCCCGGATACGCAGTAGTAGCAATCGCCGAGGATTTTGATCCTCATGCACTGGTTCTCCTATCAACAACAGAGAAAACATATTGACAAAATACGCATATTTTTTTTGGAGACCGTATGGGGATATTCGTAACTAGGAGATCCAGGATGTCCTATGAACCAATTTGGCATACTACAATATTGGCATATTCAATTTTTAGCCAAGCGTGTTGTTTTTAGAAATTAATAAAATTTACTCATTTGTACAACAGAGGTAACTTAGGTCACGAAAGAAGAGTAGCTGTTATCAAGTGAAATAATTAGAAAAAGTTACTGGTCTGTAAAACGTTTCATAAACGGACCTTCAAATAAAGGTAGGCGAGCGGAAATGAGCCCAAAACCAGTGAGCGGAGCTTTTAATTTTTTCACACAAATTGTTATAAATTGTCCCGTATCAAAAGAGCCAGTCTCTTTGTACAACGTGAAATTTTGTACGTTCTATATTATGTCGATCAAAGAAAGTCTTATTAAAACCTGGGGGGATTACTACCACCCCTTACGGCAGTATTATTTTACAATGACAGTTTAATGTCACGTACCTTATCGTCCCTAAAATAAGGATTGTAAATCCTTAACAGAACGTCAACAAGATTAAGGTATGCTTGCGGGGAGGCCTTGATATTTTTTTTATTCCACTACAAGCCGCTGACTACGATCTCACCTGATGGTAAGCGATGATGCAGTCTAAGGTGGTAGCGGGCTAACCTGTTAGGGGTACGTCAATTACGGCAATACGGCACCTATCGGTTTCTATACGGCATCTTAACGGAATACGCTACATCGGTTGGTCACCTCCAAACCAGACCAGACCACAGAAAATTTGAGTAGGTATACAGATTACTAGCATGATTATAGTTTAAGATGTAGAAAATAATTTAGGCCACATTTTGTCTCAGAAAGTCAAAGAGTTTCCACGGGATTTTCAAAAACCTGAATTCACGTGGACGAAGTCGCGGGCATCAAGTAGTGCAAAATAAATTCACACTCATCAATCAATCAAATATAATATATAATATATAATATTATAAACTGCCTCGTTGGTCTAGTGGTTAGCATAGCCGACTGCGGATCACGAGGTCCTGGGTTCGATTCCCGGTCGGGCATAAAAAAGTTAGGTATTGGGTTTTTCAATTAAGAAATTCTCAGTGGCAGCCCGGAGTTGGAAGTTGGCGGTGTTTCACCCCCGTGCCTCGGAGAGCACGTTAAGCCGTTGGTCCCGGTTATTATCACTAACATAATAATAGTCGTTAAAGCCCGCCAACCCGCATTGGAGCAGCGTGGTGGGTCTAAGCTCTAATTCCTGCTCTCCTATGAGAGTGGAGCCCTGTGCCCAGCTGTGGGACGTCAATAGGCTGTAGTGATGAGTGATGATGTGATGATGAATATATAATATTATATATAAATACTATAAATGAAAAAGTTTGGATGGATAGATGTATGGATGTATGGATGTATGGATGGATGTTTGTTACTCAATCACGCCTTAACGACTGAACGGAACTGGATGAAATTTGGCATAGATTATAGTCTGGAATAACGCACAGGCTACTTTTAATCCCGGAAAATTAAAGAGTTCTCTCTGGAATCAAAAATCTTAATCCACGCGGACACAATCGCGGGCATCATCTAGTAATAAATAAAGAGTGTAACTAAAATACGCAGTCGAAGTTTCACTTACACTTGGGTTGTTATAAACAAAACCCATTACAACGTTTCGGGTGAAAAACAAATAGAAATTCAAATAAAACGTGAATCCAGCAGTTGTTACGACAAACTACGCTTCCCTAGTATTCGGAATACGAATTTTCAAACAAACTAAATAACAAAATTTGTTGAAACGTATTGAATGCGAAATCTATTGTATTAATTGTATCCTTTCCGTGTAAAATCATTTTCTGAAAGTCTTTCTCTAATCCACCCCCCTCTTTTGTCGACAAGAGGAAATAATATACTCCCACTACGAAATAGTTTTCAGAATTTTCTCCCATGCTAATGAAAATTTTGTGGCAACTTTGTGGCACTCGTGCCGTAATAACAGATTGACACCACAATCATGAAAATCGGCTCAGTTGTTTAGGCGCTACGGTGGAATATACTTAAATACAAACATACATATTTAAACTGCTAAAATCATAGCCATGACGTTATAACCCTTCATTTTAGCTTCACCGTGGTCGGGTAAAAAAGTTATTGAAGTGAAACTTTTTAGAATCGTTGTGAATTTGAAAATTCAACGATACGAAAAAATGAGACAAACATAATTGATAATATAATATATAGGATTAAGCCTGCGACAGAATGAGATAGAATACGAGTTATATTTATCTCATTCTCTCGTAGGCTCCTTTTCTGAAGTTTCACTTCTGCCGTATGTGATTTTATTTTTATTTTGGGGTGAGTACCCAACTAAAAGGCAATCATTCCACGACAAATAGAAATTTGGTCTCAATTAATCGCAGTGCCCAATGAAACGCGTATCGGCCATCAACTTCCATTCCCCACACGACGGCCTTTTGTTCATACATCTCTAATCACAGAGCAGTTTGCCCGATAGAAGCTTTTAGATTTTATTTAAATGAACGGAAATTAATTATCTATCGCTTTTGCGAGAAGCTAATTGATTGGATAATTAAAGAGAAGAAAAAAATCTGAGATAGACTTGAATCATAAACATGTAGCGACATTATGGAAAAAAAAACTTGACTCTCGAAAAGATGGCCCAATAATACGGGTATAATTTTTACACGACTGCCCAAAAAAAGGAGTGTCATGTTATCAGGGGTATGTATGTGTCTGTATGTATGTGAAACTAACATTCATACAGACATTAACCCTGAAACAGTTTGTCAGTGTTGTGAGTGTATCACAACAAAAAAGAAAACTGTTCCGTGTCCGAGAGTGAGAGAAGTGAGCCAGGCCTGTCAATAATTCAGAGGATGGGTGATCTTGAACGCTTTTCTTAACATTTTAGATGTTTTTTTAGGAATAACTTAGCTTATCCATCATCATCACTACAGCCTATTAACGTCCCACTGCTGGGCACAGGCCTCCACTCTCATAGGAGAGCGGGAATTAGAGCTTAGACCCACCACGCTGCTCCAATGCGTGTTGGCGGGCTTTAACGATTATTATCATGTTAGTGATAATAACCGGGACCGACGGCTTAACGTGCTCTCCGAGGCACGGGGGTGAAACACCGCCAACTTCCAACTCCGGGCTGGCACTGAAAATTTCTTAATTGAAAAACCCAATACCTAACTTTTTATGCCCGACCGGGAATCGAACCCAGGACCTCGTGATCCGCAGTCGACTATGCTAACCACTAGACCAACGAGGCAACTTAGCATATACTAGCTAGATAATCCTATTCAACTAGGGGGTATTATCTCTGAACACTCTGTGGCATTGATACAAATAATAGTAATTTTCCATTTATTGTACCCATATTGGGTCTACGTGGTTAATTACATACTTATTTGTCCTAGAACAAAGAAGACCCTTAGAATACACGTATTTATTTCAGTTGACCTTCCACTGTACGTGATACACGGAATTATTAAGTTTGTCGTTAACCTACCCGAGTCTACCTCTCTGAATTACTTATGGCCTAAACTGAAAAGATTGGAGATCTTCTGAATTCAAACGAACAATGTTTGAATATTTGTATTTTCGTTTAAATTTTTTTCAGACCTCTTTGATTTTCCGGACTAAAAAGTAAAGATTAAAAAGCGATTTGCCTACAATGTATCATACCAATAATAGAAATGCGAAAGTGTTTGTTTGTTGGTTTCCCCTTAATCACGCCGCAACGCAGTGGTGGTCACTTAACGATTCAAAAGCACTTGTAAAAGTTTATGTGAATAAAATCATTTCGAATTTTGAAACGGAGTAACGGATCGACGTGATTTTTGGACTGGATATATTTGAGGACCTGGAGAGTGACAAAGGCTTCTTTTCATTCCGAAAAATTAAGGAGTTCCCGCGGGAATCATAAAACTTACTCATTCCACGCGGATGACGTCGCGGGCTTATGCTAGTTGTTACTATAAACACTCATTGACTAAGAAGCAGAATGTAGCTGGACAAGTTGCGAAGCTTCTGTGGCAAATAAGCGTCTGGGTCCCAAGACAGCAACGAGTTAAAGTTCTTGCAAAAGACCTACGTCCAGCAATAGGCGTCTATCAAAATCCCGGAAAACTACAGAGTTCCTAGAGAGCCAAAACACCTCAATCCATGCGAATCGCGGGCATCAGCTAATTTGGAATAATTCCTTTGGGACTGTAGGTTCCACGGCTTGTTTTGTCCTATTTTTCACTTTTAACTTTGGTAGCTAGGTACTCATAATATAAAGATGTGATACCTGAGCGATCTGATCGAATCTTCCAAACAGCTCGTTCAAGGTCTTCACTAGATCAGACGCGCTGAGTCGCTCGGACAGCGGTGTGAAGTTGACAATGTCAGCGTACAGAATGCTGACGTTGTTGTGACGTTGGACGTGCATCTCGTGGAAGCGAGTCTGCTTGGATGAGTCCGCACACGCTGACGCCATTTTGAGCATGATAGAACGTTTGACCTAGAACAATGGAAAATATTCGACTTAAGTTATGGACACCTTATAACAATAGGGATGATGAATCAATCAAATCTCTATCAAATACATTCTAATATACTGTATATGTCACCGTAAGATTGTAAAAACCGTAAGATTGTAATATAACGCTTTTTTTTCGATAGATTGTAAACAGACGAAAGATTGTGAACTGTTCAATGTTCTAAGTGTCAATTTTTGAAATATTCATTGTATTTACGTTTTCTTGTCTCTTTCTTGTAGGTTAGGTTAGGGTTCGACATAAATAATCAAGTATGCCATAACCAAGCAGTGCCCTTAGGTTCTATCGGGTTAATAAACCTAACAGATTACAATCTACTGAAAAATAATCCGTTATATTGTAATCATTCGACAGTTTACAATTTCGCGAGTTAGATTATAATCTAACGGTTTTTACAATCTTACGGTGACATATATATGTAATGGAAGATTGTATGACATGCATAGTTGTGACGTCATCAAAGAGCAATGGCGAAATTAGTACAGATCACAACTTAATTGTACACAAGTAAGGTAAAAACGAAAGGAATTTGCTTATTTTTTTTATATTTTATCAAGTATTCACCTTAATTAATTGAACCTAGGTAAAAAAATAAAATATTTAGGGAATCTTTTTTGATTATTTAGCTCCCGTTTCTCAGTTTAGTGTTACCATTTCATATATAATCTACCTAGTAGCTAGAATAAATCTAAATTGGTAGATTATTTTATATCGTTTTAAAAATTGTAATTATTTTATCTGATTCATGTTTGCCTTAACAATGGGATAGCCCATTTTTAGTGGATTTTCTGTTACTTTAGAGCATTTTATTTTTTTATTTTATCTAATAATCTCTAATAGAATGGTAATAAATGAAAGAATATTACGGCAGCACTGATGCTGATGGTCTGTGTTTATGCCAATTAATGTTATATGGGTCTGTGGTTCTATGGATAGCCATAGAACCACAGACCACATATAAATGTGGTCTGTGGTTATATGGCTAAATACACGGCGACAAAGTCGCGATCATCTGGTACTGTATATTAATTTAAATCGTGGTTTTCCTAAAGACTACACTCAGAATAAAAAGTAAAAAGCTGTAAACATAGATCTCCGTTATTTCTGTGATGTTTTAACGGAGTTTTGACATTTTCAAAAGTGACATTATCACTTAACCTGCAAAACTTTAAAACGTAATATCTTTTTTTCTAGGTTCATTAAAAAAAATTCTTGCTTCGTTTTCGACGCTTAACTAAATATATTTTTTTCACACGGGTACATTATTTTTTTTTCTCAATACTATTGATGTATGGAAAACTTCGCCATTGCTCTTTAAGCGCGCGTATGAATGCATGATAATGCTCACGTCTTTATCATACATATTATAAGGCAGTCATGTACTCGTAGGTATAGTCGTTGGTTATAACTTCCGTGATGAGTATTCCGTGATTTCCTCAGTAGGGACAACTCAAACAAATCTGCAACTCTATCAAAATTAAAAACGCGCTTCTACTATGGAAGTTTGTATGAAATACATAGTTGTGACGTCCTCAAATATCAACGCACTTTTTTTCTTTAATCTTTAGTTTGCAACGGTTACCAAACTTAAAACTAACCGAAGATGTGAATTTTAGACGTCTTTTGGAAGATCTTCATAAGTCTTTTGGATAATCATTAAGACTTATTTATTTACTTCTGTTTTGTATCTATAGATTTGAATAAAATATGATTGACTACCGTGTAAAGTACAGAACAAAATTGATAAGCAGATTCTATATTCTGTGGTGCAGAGTTACCGCCTGGACACATCTTAATAGCAATGCGTAGAAAACCCATCATTTTACATTGCTTGTGAGTATGGTACCTACCTACTTTGAGAAGACTTGACTGCAACTTAATTTGTTGTGACAACGACCTCAGTGGCGCAGTGTTGAGCACTGTTGTCTTAACGTGCAGAGGTCGAGGGTTCGATTCCCGGCAGGGTCAATTTGGGAATTTATAATTTCTGTTTTTTTAGACTGGTGAGAGGCTTCCGCCGTGGCTAGTTACCACCCTACCGGCAAGGACGTGCCGCCAAGCGATTTGGCCTGCCACCTAGAGACCGATTCGGCGTAACTATGGGTTTAGTAAATTATGATAACTGTCGTAGGTACCCCTAACAAGTTAGCCCGCTACCATCTTTGACTGCATCATCAGGTGAGATAGCAGTCAAGGGCGCACTTGTAGTGGAATGAAAAACCCACGTAGCTCCGAAAAGTACTCGTAATAGTAGTAGTCTGGGATTCAAACCCGGGACCCTCCCGTTAACAGGAATCAGCAATCCACCACGAGCCACGAGGGTATAATCACTCGAAAAAGAATCAAATCACATCCACAGACAATGTAGGTAGGAGGTTACTAAAGTAAGTATTATTACACCTTTGTCATCATTCCAATATTAAAAATGCGAACGTGTGTTGATAGTTTGTCCTTCAATCACGCCGCAACAGGGCAACGTGTCGACGTGGTGTTTTGTATGGGTATATTTAATGGCCTAGAGAGTGACATAGGCTATATAAGAAAATTAAGACACGCGGATGAAGTCGCGGGCGTCAGCTAGTTAGATAAAGAAGCGTCATAAGATAGGATAGGTATCTGAAATTCACTGTATGCATCATTACGTAATTAGGCGTTGTAACAACGAGTAGGTTGGGCAAATCATGATGCAATAAACATGATTCAAGATCTGCGAAGAATCTTTGTCATGAATCAATTAGATAACCTGAGGTTAGTAATCTGATAATAATAATTGTACCCATTTTATGACGCGACGGTATCGAGGGCATGACTTCAGATAAGATGACTTATCGCCTTCCTTATAGTCATTATAGTGATTCTATAAATGCAATTAAGTGTAAATAAGTATCTTTATCAATCATCTAGACACCGCCCGCTACATTGTTTGCGTTAATATATCTTCTTCGCCTTGATTTTCCAGGATGAAAAATAGCCTATGTCCTCCCTCAGGATGCAAACTATTTCTGTACCAAATTTCATCAAAATCGGTTGAACAGACAAACAGATTGAAAAACATACTTTCGCATTTATAATTTTGGCCGACGGATCAACGTGCAACGAGGCACGCAGATGCGACACCGCCAACTTCGGGCTTTTAATCAGAACTAGCTGATGCCCGCGACTTCGTCCACGTGGTTTAAGTTTTTTTGATTCCCGCGGGAACTCCTTAATTATCCGGGATGCCTATGTCACCCTCCAGGTCCTCAACGATACTCATGCCAAAAATCATCGATCCATTGCTCCGTTGCGGCGTGATTGAAGGACATACCAATAAACCAACTAAACAACAAACCAACAATCAAACACACTTTCGCATTTATTATATTAGTATGATTTTTATCAGAAAACCCAATAGGTAACTTTTGAATGGCCCGACTCGGGAATCGAATCCAGGCACTCGTTCATTCCTTTCATTCATTTCGTTCCTCCTTCGCGCAAATACAGGCAGATAGAGCAGGTAGTAACCTGCTCATATTATGTTATTAGATGTGTTAATATGTGATTCGTGATCACGTCGTCGGTTCATTCAAACCGATGTGTTGACAATGACCTAAATGTGCACGGCCAACATACGTGCTCGGTTTCCATACGACACAATGTATATAATATAGTATATATTTTACTACATATTAGCGGAATTCATATGTTACATCCTGCCTCAAACTCGTTAAGTTTTGATTTACAATTACCATCTAGGTATATTGTAAAGAATAATGCAAACTGCCTTGAGTATCACGATCGTGTAAACATTAGATAAATGAAAAATGTGTTTTCTCCTGCGCTTCATTTTCTCTTATGATTACAGTCACTCGAGAGAAAAGCTCAGCTATTAGCATGCTAACTTTCATCCTAATAGCATCTGGATATGATAGTATATTTTCATATTATATAAGCTGCATGATAATTTTGTGCTAGAATGACTGAAAAGGTCCTACCAGTAAAGGACACTGCCAGTATAGATCCCGTCACATAAAAGAACGCTGAGTGGAGGGGATGTTTACAGTCAGCGCACGAGCTCCGAGGAATCGGGGTCTGAAGAAGCGACGGCTGTACACCCCCCCCGATCGTCGCTCCATATCCAGTTCGCTTCTAGCACTAGTTTAATATTATAACAGTATTGTTTTGTACTTACAACTCTAGGTCATTACTTTAACATTCCATAGGATTCCTCGGGGCTCGCGCGCGGACTATATCTGTGCACGGATACAGTCGTGTCCTAAGTTCCTAACTAACTATTGCCTCTATAATATTATTACCTATTGTATATAGGTTTATTGTAGAATCATAATAGGTATCGTTCGCGCCCCCTTCATACCACCATTTTGATCGATAAACGGCCAGAGTTCTTATTACGTGACGGGACCTTAAGTAGCTAAGTAACCGTGGCTCTCATACTAAAATTCTACATCAATGGTGGCTCTAGATAAATCGCTCAGTGCGCAGGTAAATGACAGCATTCTTTTTACGTGACGGAACCTATAGTAAGTAGCCGTGACTGAATGTTCACCCATATAAAGATTTAGTGACAAAATATAAATTTTGTCTCATTTTCCTTTGTCAACAAAATGTTCATAAATCATAAGATTGATAGAAGTAGTGGCCCTAATACGAGATTTTATTATCAGTACACACGATAAAGGTATATAAATATAGCATTCGGTAAACAACTATGACCCGGTTATCGATGTTTAGTTCACCTAAACGTTAAAGTTGGTTTTGTTTTTATCTCAATGTGGCCTGATCTCTCTCTTTGCGTCACTCCTCATAACTGAGTGTCTTGACCCCTTTCCATTAATAACAAAATAATATGGTGGGTTTACAAGTTCTTCCGCATACTTCCGCAGTTGAATCAACTCTTACTAGGTATTATTAAATCATGTCTTAGGTTTTTTTTTTTTTTTTTGTTTATGGGGGGGAAATCTTCCATAGATACCTGACCACATAGGATCGGGTTATGTGGGATTTTTACCCACTAAAACCCCCTCGGTGACCATCCTCAGCTCATAATGAAGGGCCCCGGGAACTCTTAAAGAACTTACGCCGGTGCCCCTCTCTTGAGCGACGCCCATTATGGGCTCGTTCCAGGGGAGGGGATCTCCCCAATTGTCTTAAGGCATAGCAGCGGGAAGTGAAGCTGCCGTCCTCCCGGGATCGTCAACTATTAGAGAGAGCGTAAGAGCCCCCACTGCAGTCGCTCGAGACCCCGTAGCCCCATCGGCCGGGGTTATTGAGGGGATGGGTCAAGGCGTTGGTCACTTCCACCCTGACGTCTCCGTCTCCGAGCAGGATCAGTTCAGATACTGATGTATCTACACATTCTCTCTTTTATCAACCCAATACCAGCTCACTACTGAGCACTAGTCTACTCTCTGAATAAGAAGGGTTTGGCCATAGTCCACCATGCTGGCTAAGTGCGGATTGGTAGACTTCACACACCTTCTAGACCATTATGAAGAACCCTCAGGCGTGCAGGTTTCCTCCCGATGTTTTCCTGCACCGTTGGAATATTTAATTTCTTCAAACGCGCATATAACTTCGATTTGGAGATGATCATTCGAGAGGAGAATGATTGGGTTCGATTGAACCCGCGACCCCGTACAGGAGGTCGGGTGTCTTAACCACTAGGCTATCACCGCTTCTTCTAAGTACACAATCTACACATTAATATAATTGTAATTTATTATCTTTTACAAAAGAGTTCCGTGTTCTTTCAGCTTCTTCTCGGTAGGAATGGCATTCCGAACAAGTGGTAGATTCCCCCGACGATTCAAAAGCACTTGTAAAAGTTTATCTGAAATAAAAAACATTTGATCTCGAGTTTGAAGTTTTTGCTCTATATTGTGTTGATAGAAACCTCGCATAAATATATCTAGATTAACCTGAAAATGTGCTATTTCCCACAGCACATGCCCGGCCTATTGCACTATCGGGTAATCGTAGATAATGCTGATAAATGATAAAACTTGTAGGACACTTAGAAAATCGATAAAGAGCCATTATAATACAATGGTTGATACTTGTAAGTACATGATAGCAGTTTGTACAATAATAATGCAATTTGAAATATATTTCTTTATTCCATATCCAAGATAGCCTAATGGAAAGTGATGATGCAGTCTAAGATGGTAGCGTGCTAATCTGTTAGGGGTATGGCAGTTATATTAAACCCATACCCCTAGTCGGTTTTTACACGGCATCGTACCGGAACGTTAAATCGCTTAACGGCCGGTAAGTTTTTGCCAGTAGGGTGGTAACTAGCCATGGCCCAAGCCTCCCACCAGACCAGACCAGAGGAAATTCAGAAATTATAAATTCCCAAATTTTCCCTGCCTGGAATCGTACCGGGGACCTCCCACGATAAGACAAACGCAGAAACAGCGCTGAACACTAGGCGCCTGAGGGAGCTCTTCAAAAAGTGTCAGTGTCATAGTGGTGAAGATTTCGGCCACCTTTTCAGGGGGTCCAAGGTTCAAACAAAGTGTAACGTAAGAAGTAACCTATTTAGGTACTAGGTAATTATAGTGAAGTATGATAATATTATGCATTTCACTATGTTGAACAAAAATGGCTCGAATAAAAAATTAAATTAGGTAGCAAGAAATACACTACCCACGCGATTATACGCCCTTTTAATCCTGAGAGAAGACTCGTACTCAGCTTGCAATGGGACGGATGATCTATCGATTAATGATGCAAAGATATAGTCATAATAAACGGAAAATAAAATGCTGCAATTGCTACGAGTATTATGACGTGCCATGCAATAATAATTTTTAGGGTTCCGTACCCAAAGGGTAAAAACGGGACCCTATTACTAAGACTCCGCTATCTGTCTGTCTGTCTGTCTGTCTGTCTGTCTCCAGGCTGTATCTCATAGACCGTGATAGCTAGAAAGCTGAAATTTTCACAAATGATGTATTTCCGTTGCCGCTATAACAACAAATACTAAAAATTAAAAAAATATATATATTAAGGGGGGTCTCCATACAATAAACGTGTTTTTTTCGTATTTTTTTGCTCAATATTAAAAACGGTAACAGGTAGACGGTTCAAATTTTCACAGAATATTAACTTGTATATTACCTTTCGAAATAAATAATTAAATATCAATAAAGTAAATATTAAAGGGGGGCTCCCATACAACAAACGTAATTTTTTGATATTAACAGTAAACCTCTACAAACAAAGTTAGTTTTGCGGTTCATTAACAAAGGTAATTATACCTACTTCTTGAGTAAGGAACCCTCGGTGCGCGAGTCCGACTCGCACTTGGCCGGTTTTTTTTCGTACCACTTGCTCAAAAAAGTGACATTCTATGCCACAAAAAGCGAACATAACAATAGTCATTTTTAATCTGTTAAAAACAGGGAAAGAAAATTGTACTGAATTTCATTCATCCTCTCGGGGGAGAATGTGATTTAAATTTGGAATAAGTATACTTACCGAAATTTATACTGAACTACATCTGTGTTTACACCATTGAGTTTGTATATAAAGCATATTATCTTTTTGAAAAAGGAATACGCATTTATTATGCAGTTATGATTATTAAATAAAATTACGAAAACCGACGAGGCCGTATGAGCTTGATGCCTTTGCTTTCCCGACAAAAAAATATTAGTCTAGGAATTTGCCGCGTTTTTGTTTTCTTCAAATACATAAACGTTATGTTTATTTTAATTTATTTTTATAAATAAGTTAATGTTCTAAAAATACGTTACGATGTTAAATGAAAGCGACAGTGACAGTGAAATTATTGTCGGATTCCATCAGTGCAAATGCTGCCGCAATTATAAATAATTTGCTTCCAACAAAATCCAAGGAAAATTATTTAAAAACTTATGAACTCTCTCTATCAATAAAATTGGACCAATGTTTCGAATGTTAACTTTTACTTTTAACTGTCATTATTTTTAATAAATGCTTATCTCATATTATTATTGTGTTAATTTTTTCGCAAATGGTACGAAAAGTAGAGTATTTTCCTCGGTGATAACGCTGTCTTAGTCTTGGGTGAACTTAAATCGTCACCCGCGACAGTAGACACTGCTTTATCCCCTTGGTTAATAATCTACTATATTATAATACCTGTAATGAATAAACGTACCAAAAGTTATTAAAATTATTGTCTTGTATGCTTTAGGTTCGTCACTACCATCATCATTAGGTAGTTAAGTACTAATTAGTATCTAGCCACTGTTAATTAAGTAATATATTTTAATGACTAGTAGACTCGCCCCGGCTTCGCACACATGGGTTTACCCTTAATATTATGTACTGTAGCTTTTATTTATGTATTACTAGATGATGCCCGCTGACTTCGTACGCGTTGCATTAGGTTTTTTAGATAAAGTGGGAACTTTTTGTTTTTACGGGATATAATTATACCCCAGCATTCAACCTAGCTTTGTAAGCACCAAATTTCATCCAAACCAAATTTTTTTTTCAAAATATTATGTAGGCTAGCGCTTGGCTGCAATCAGACCTGCTTGCATGCATGCTTGCTTGCATGCTTGCTTGGTGATGCAGCCTAAGGTAATGCGAAAGTTTGGATGGATGGATGTTTGTTACTCAATCACGCCAGAACGGCTGAACGGACCTGGATGAAATTTGTCACATGCTACACACACAGTCTACTTTTTATCGTGGAAAATTAAAGAGTTCCCGCGGGAACCGAAAATTCTTAATCCACGCGAACGAAGTCGCGGCCCCCGGGCATAATCTAGTTCATTAATATATCCATGAAAACTGTAAGTTTAGGATTTCGGCAAATTCTGCTACCGAGCGGAAATTCTTAAATTTTTCAAGTTGGAAGGAAAAAAAAGTAGTATTTTAGCTTCCGGTTAAAAATTAAGATGATATAAATTATGCATTATGCGTTTTACTTCCACCTCCTCACTGATTTTGAAAAATTCTACTCGGGAAAATTCTTTTCTTTTGCTTAAAAACGGAAAAACAGCCTGTCTGACTTCTTGAAAATAGCAATTGCATCTATACTTCTAGAAAGTAGCGATTTATCTACTAGGTGCCCAAAATAACGTCAACAGCCCCTAGTAAGGTTCTGCCTGAAAATCAGCGCTGCAGTTACTCCATTCTTCAGATAAGGGACTAGACTCCCCCCTTCACGTATGATTCATTTACATGCCGGCGTTGGCCTGACTGTACAGTAAAACTGCAACCATAATCATACCACGCGTCGACGCGTACGCACGTGTATAACAAAAACAAAAGCGGTCCCACACGAGCTCCCTGCGATATTCCGGTACAATTTCTTTTACCTTTCTTCGCTCCGTGTTACGAGTTATGACATTCTACGTTTCATCAATGAGTGTTTCGAGTGATAAGAGTTCACTGTGCTATTATTGAGTTTATTTGGTGTATTGTATTGGTGTGTACTATAAATGTGCTACTGTTTATGGTGATTTTTCGAGACAGAATCATGTTTCCACGTATACAAGGATTGGTGAGTTTACTTTTTATTCAACTTATGTCACCTAAGTCACGGGCGTTGCAGCAATTTTCTGATTTATAGTTTATATTTATAATATTCTGATAAGCCCGCCAACCCGCATTGGAGCAGCGTGGTGGGTCTAAGCTCTAATTCCCGCTCCCCTATGAGAGTGGAGGCCTGTGCCCAGCAGTGGGACGTTAATAGGCTGTAGTGATGATGATGAGTGATGACTGGAAAAATATATAAAAATTTACATCATTATTACACTCATACGCGTTAAATTAATAAAAATCAATGTCATATTATAGTACCTATAGAGGTAGTACAAGGATTTAGTAAATAAGGTTTATTTAATGAAAATAAACTTGTACAAGCGCTTTTGAATCATCAGTTGAATCTACCACTGGTTCGGGATTTACCAAGAAGAAACAGGAAGAAAATCAGTGGCTGCTAGCAATAATAATGTATAATGTGTAAAACAAAATGTCTATTGGTATTCTAAGAATATAATTTTTTTTTGTATTTATTGTATAACATGAGATTTATACTTGTAAATCTATTGTTATACAAAAAATACAAACAATCTCATAATATGACACAAACTCCCATGGTAAAATGACCTTACTTTGTGGGTACATAGCTTATAATAAATAATTTAGTGATTGACTCTAAGATTTTGTCTGGGGCATGACAAGCCTCCAAAAAATTATAAAGGCCTTCGCACATTCATTATTTGTTTAAGGTTAATCAGTTACATGCTCTTTAACTATAATAGGTTAGATCTTATTCTGCTTATTTCAAAATGGTGTAGGATTTTGAATATAACTATACCTTTTAACATTTAATGACAAATGCTTATTTACTTATGTAAGTAGGTATTATCATTTAAAAGAAACGAGATAAGATACTACCAAAGTAGAGTTAACTGTATTACTTGCAAGCTATATCGGTCAAAAATCATTTAAACTCTATCAAATAATTAATTATGAACTCTAGCTTTTTTTTATCCCCTACAAGTTAGCCCTTGACTGCAATCTCACCTGATGGTAAGTGACGATGCCGTCTAAGATGGTAGCGGGCTAACCTGTTAGGGGCATGGCAGTTATATTAAACCCATACCCCTACTCGGTTTCAACACGGCATCGTACCGGAACGCTGAATCGCTTGGCGGCACATCTTTGCCGGTAGGGTGGTAACTAGCCACGGCCAAAGTAAATTTAACTTCGCGTTTAATTTAACAACAACTGCGCAAAAATATTATGCGAATATTTTTTGTTACTTATATTATATAGAACACATATTTGGTTCATATACCATTTTTGGAAAAAAATAAACAAGCATAATATTATGAGATAATTATGCAAAACGCGATATTAGCACATCGAGCTAGGTAAACACATTTTGTTGCATTAATGGAGCCGACTCGTTTGCCTTGTTGCCAGTTTCGAAAGTAACTGGCAGGTATCAATTTTATATATTTATCAGTAGGTACTGTCTGATGGTCACAACTTTGTCTTCGTTAACATCTGACCGAATTTCGGTCTACCCATGTAAGGATCATGACTAGTTCAAAATTCGCTAAAAGAATAGCCTATATTCTGGTTCTACTTATCTAAGGTCGATTTCTGGTTTTTAAGCTAGATGTAGTCGGCCTTACACTTCGGCAGAAGACAAAGCCGAAGGTTTAATAACGCACAAAGAGCAGCTCGTGTGTCCTTTCCCCCACGCGTCTCATTTTCCATTAGGTACGCTGTTTTTAATATTTTTTCTAATGCTAATGATATGTAAAAAAATTTATATATGCCTTGAATATGTTGTAGTAGGTATGTACATATAAATTTTCTAAAAGCTAAAAAAAATATAAATTGTAATTTGTACATAATATCGATATCGGAAATCGGAATATCAAAATATATCTTTGACTTATCAATCTTAATATATATAAACACACATTTGACTTATCAATCTTAATATATATAAATCTCGTGTCACAATGTTTGTCCTCAATTGACTCCTAAACCACTTAACCGATTATAATAAAATTCGCACACCATGTGCAGTTCGATCCAACTTGAGAGATAGGATAGTTTAAATCTTAAAAAAACATCAATTCACGCGGACGAAGTCACGGGCATCATCTAGTATATCATAAAGCTAAGTAGGTAAAACTACGTATAACATTAAAAAATACCTACATATTATTATCTATATCTATATCGATTTAGCACGTATAAACATAAACAAATTAGCAATAAATGATAATGTTGCTTCAAAACAATACATAAGATAAATAATCACGGCAAACTAAACTTACATTGAGTGGTATTAAGTACATTATTATTATTATAGTATTATGTTTATTAACACTCGATTTAGTATTATTTTATCTAGTAGGTCCTTTATAAATGACTCATTATTTACTATTTAAAACTTAAATAAATTCTACTTATTTATGTTTTTTTTCTAGGTATTGAGTAACATTTTTAAAGGAAAATACCTACCTATTATAAAAATATATTTTAAAGTCATCAAATTAAAATGCTCACCTAATAAGAGGTAAAGGTTAAGTAAGTATTTCTTACTATCGAGATACCACACCACAGATTATTAAAAAAAAAAGTCTAAAATCTCTTCATTAGATAAAGCGACGAACTATAATAGGCAGTTATAATATATTTTAGGATTCGCAAGAGCGAATGAATAATAATTCGCGTAACACCTAATACACAAAAAGTAGATAAAATAAGGAAACTTTGACAATAATTCTAATAGAAAGGCCAAAATTATTATCCTTGTTACGATAATGTTATATGATATTTTTTTTCTTTTACCTTGTATAATAATTAAGTTGTAAGTTATTTACAAGAGCAGTATAAAAACAAGTTCAGATAAGCAATAAACGCTTTTTTTCGAAACAAGCTTTTAGTACCTAGTTCATAGTACCTTGTCCGAACTAAATTATAGTATTACAAATGCGAAAGTGTGTCTGTCTGCTACGCTTTCACGACCCATCTGCTCAATCGATTTTGATGAAATTTGTTGTAGGGATAAAGGCTACTTGAAGTCCCGGAAAATTAAGGAGTTTCCACGAGAAACAAAATACCTCAATCCACGCGGACGAAGTCACGGGCATCACCTAACAACATAATTAATTATCTGTCACAATACCACACCCATTAAAAGTAATACAACGTATAACATTGCTATGACTATACAATAATTATAGCATTACATGCAGTATTCTCATTATGTAAGCCCATGTACCAGGAGAATATAAAAGCAAGAATATAGCCTTTTAATGCGCTAGATACAAAGGTTGTATTGCATTAAACGATACACTAAATAGAGTCTTATTTGACGTAATCACTTGCTTAACACGCCGCTAAGGTATGTAATTTTGCACTTGTTCATAAAAAGACTAGATACCCGCGATTAGGTATGTCTGCAAGGATAAAGTGTTTTAATTCCGGGAAAAAAATAGCCCAAGTGAAGGATGCAACCCACCTCTGTACCAAATTTCATCAAAATCGGTTGAAATGATGGGCCGTCTTTGTCTGTCGACAGACCGACACGAATATTAACTAGTATGGATAAGGAAAAATGTCGCTTTTACTGGAAGCTGTAAAAATGAGATTTTTCCATGTAATGTTAATTATAAACACTGAAATTAGGCCAAAGTGTCATAAAATGAGAAGACTGAACTATGCGTAAAAAATGAGTAATGTATTCGGAGAAAAAATGTTTGTTAAGCATTACTTTGAAAAAGTTCAACTTTGGCTGAATCATAACGGTATCATTGTCATTTCACGTGGGTGTTAGATATTGTAGGCAGTTGCGGAGTTACTTTAGTTCGTAGAACTAAGGGAACTTTTGTGACGACAAAGACTAGCAAGTAGGTTTAAGTTATTTACTGTTAGCAGGTAGTTATACGCATACGAGAGCTTTAGAGTCAGAGATGAATATCTTCTATGCTTTAGTCCGCGTTTGGTCGCATTACTGTTGTAATAATTTTTATTTCTACTAGCTGATACCCGCGACTTCGTCCGAGTGGATTGAGGTTTATGGTTCCCACGACAACTCCTTAATTTTCCGGGATAAAAAGTAACTGTATTACTCCAGACTATAAGTAATCTTTCTCTGTGCCAAATAACATCTAGATCCGTTCAGCCGTTCTGTCGTAATTGAGTAACAAACGTCAAGTCAAATCAATTTAACACTTCAAATACTCAAGAACCAAAAAATACAAATCGTCCATATTTTTACTCACTTTTTTTAATGTTTTTTTAGTTAACACGTGACTGTCATGACCTCTAACAACTGTCACGGCTTTATACCGTCATCTGTCTCATTAAGTTGGTTTTATTGTTGTCATATATACCTACGTGCTCTTGGACCAATACTAACATGATCTAGATATTTATTTCAATGTCAAGGATACGATAGAAGTCTACTGCTGGTCATAAGTCTCTTTTTTATTGCAAGGTTTGCAATGACAATAATGCTTATGAAAAGCAATGATGAGGTCTAGGTTGGAGCGCACTTGCCTAGAAAATGCCTATTCACTCTTGCCTTGAAGGCAAGTCATACTTGGCAGGAAACAAAAAAACTTCCACACGCTGCGGTTTTTGCGCCGCCTGGAAGCAGCGCATTCAAGGTATTAATGTATAACTCGACGAATCCGAAGGGTTGTAGTACCAACTGAACTATAGCCGTCGTCGTCTAAAACTATAGACGTCCACTGCTGGACGAAGGTCTCCTTCATGGATCACCACAGAGCACGGTCTTGTGCCGCTTGTTTTCAGCGGCTCCCATGCTGCACGCTTGAGATCGTCCGTCCACCTAGTGGGGGGTCGTCCAACGCTGTGCTTCCTGGCCGCCATTCAAGCACTTTGGGAACTATAGTCGAGTCTCAACCGAACTATAGACGAACTTATATGTTCTCTCACCCTGGTGAGTGATCTGGTCTCGTTGAATCCCCGGTTCGATTGTCGCCGAAGACAATTTGAATATTTAGTTTTAAATCCTCTCTGAGCCACCCCGGTAGTCATACCACCAGATGAGATGCCATTAAAATCAAACTGGCATATTTATGTACGCTACATGTAGGGAGAATGAAATAAAATGAATAAACACAACATAAAGCCTGCGTTAAATATGTCCTTCCTTATTAAGGATTTAGGCTTTCCTTGAGCGTCAGTAGTCATTACAATTTTATAGCACATTAATAATTACTGTAATTTCAATAACGGCCAAGAGATTTTACTCACTAGCTGACAAAGATTTTCTGAATATTCTACATGGAATTATAATGTTTTAAACATTAAACGTAATGATCATATTATCATACTTCATACTTATTACCTACTTATCATACTAATATTAAAAATGCGAAAGTGTATTTGTTTCTTGGTTTGTCCTTCAATCACGGCGCAACGGAGCAACTGATCGACGTGATTTTTGGCATGGGAATAGTTGAAGACCTATAGAGTACCTACATAGCCTACTCCCGAAAAAAGGAAATCTCGCAGGAATCAAAATAACTTAAACCACGTGGACGAAGTCGCGGGCATCAGCTAGTACTAAATAAAATATTCTCATAAGACTATTTTTGTAATTTAAAATTTAAAAAGGTTAGTGCTACGTTGAAACTTAATTCACTCAGTACGCGATTTCATACATTTTTTAAATTGAATTTACCCTAAAATTCATTAACTTTAAATAAATTTGAAAAATAAATTAATAATATTATTTACTCAATAGGTACATGTAGATATTAAACTTGAACCTGGGTTATAAAATTGTGTTGAAGACCAAAATAAAAGCAAACTTGTCTATAAGAAAAAGTAGTTTAGTAGAATTTAGAAAGAATTTATTTTTATCAACTTGTAACCAACCTGACGGGGTCCCTAAGCATCTACAACTCTCTCTACTTATAATATTCAATATTTCTTTAAAATGGCACGTGATACATCTAGCAGTAAGACCCTCACAACATTGCTGTGTCCATAATAAACCAAGATCTTTTAGAGTTTCGGAAGCCTCGAATTCAATCAACCCAACGACTAAGTTATATACAGATTTTAGATGTAATTCAGTTAACTTAAAACAGGCATTAAGTAACGTGATCGCGAAGAGATAAATCTCTTCGGGATATTTACGAACTAACCCAAGTGGTAGCACCTTCCTTTTATAACCTTTTACAAAGAAAAGGAAGATGCTTTGTATGGCATCATTTATATTTCTAAAAAATAAATGATGGCTGGCTGGCTCCTCCCCGCCACCAACGGTAGGCTTCTTCCCTCTCTTGGTACCCCTAGAGGCACATCAATACATGGACTAATACATCTCTAAGAATACCAAAAGTCAACAGCCCCCCCCCCCTTTAACCACTTGGTCATCAATCGCGAAGGCCAGCGCAACGTATGTACGAGCATACTTTAGAGTGGTGCGTTCCACTTATGTCAGCGTATAGCTGGATAATTGCATTTTTAGAGTGGTGCACTCCCACATATACCTGTAATAGGTTTCAAGGATACACCGGACGCACTGCAGGGTCGTTCGTCGCAACGTAACAGAGCCACAGGCGTGATGCACCCTTCAGTAATAGTATGTTATACCAAATACAGCGCGGAACCACCATGGGTGATAGAATGTCGTTTGTGCGTAACATGGTTTTTAGCCAATGTGCCGCAGCATAGGTCGTGAAGCTATGCTTTTACAAGTAACATGGGTTGTGAATCCATGAAACTATGAAGTGTCGAGGCTGATCAAGCGTAGTGCAAAATGTAGTAAGATATGAGGCGCAACGTACGCATAATCCAACCTTCGGCAATAATAAACAGCGTCCTTCCAACCATGGTCAGTTATCGTTCGAGTATTGCGAACGACGTACGTAATTTAGATAAGTAGATCGCAAGGTAAAGTCAGACGTTTTGTGGAACGTAGAAGTATACTCGAACTGCACTGCGCTCAGAAAGCAAGCTCTCTGATTCAACAACAACCCAATCCCATCTGAACGTCCAACTAGATAGACATCCAGACAGAACCAGCCGTGCTGAGGCATCGCTGAAGCGAGACACCGTTACGCCCACAGCCCGACTCGACCTGCGATAATAATTTGTTTAGTAATATACGTGTAAATATGTTGTAGTTATGATATGTATATAAATCCACCAGAGGCAGATAAGATTTCGTCGGATGCTCTCAAGCTAGGTCCGCTAAGGGTCCTCACATTAGACAGCATCCAACAACACAGTGCATTCAAACGATCAATTGCAAATATACCTGCTCAATATATTAATTTTATGTATCGCCCCACGCGCAAACACAACAAGATGTTGACAGCGCTCACTCCCTCCTACACCACCGCCATACCCACCCTTGGCGAGCGGTCGCAACGACGGGAAACTTCCCCGTAAGCTTGTAGTTGCACACCCATACAATACTACCATTCTATTATCGTTTCAATATCACTTTACTACCATTTTATTATTATAATATATATATATATATATATATATATATATATTTTTTTTTTTTTTTTTTTAATAATTTCCTATTTTCCACTGAATAGTAAGATACGTATAGTTATATAGTTACAAACTACACGTTAGCCCTTTACTGCGATCTCATAATATGGTAAGTGATGATGCAGTCTAAGATGGTAGCGGGCTAACCTGTTAGGGGTATGGCAGTTACATTAAATCCATACACCTAATCGGTTTCTACACGGCATTGTACCGGAACCCCAAATCGCTTAGCGCCTAGCGGCACGTCTTTGCCGGTAGGGTGGTAAATAGCCACGGCTGAAGCCTCCCACCAGGCCAGACCAGAGAAAATGTAGAAATTATAAATTCCCAATTTGACTCTGCCGGGGATCGAACACGGGACCTCCCACGTTAAGACAACAGTGCTCGACACTGCGCCCGTCGAAAGAAAAAGAAATTTGAAAATGATATATATGAAAAAATAACTAAAAATAGGAATTCATCAGTCAGAAACTAGTTACAGCGATAAAAGCATTTTAATTGTACTCTTAAATTATACGCCATTCCCTGAATAATTGTTCCATATACGTTTATAGCTCACCCAATAAAAGAATAAAGCTGAAAGGATAATGGCAGCTGTGATAATAATACAATAGATAAGCTGAAACTTTTGTTTTTGTTTTTCAACAGTTTCATTAGGGGAAAGTTCCCAATTATGACGAACTTGTCTTAACGTGGACCCGGGTTCTATTGCCGGCAGGGTCAATTTGGGAATTTACAATTTCTGAATTTTGTCTGGTCTGGTCTGAGGTGCGATTATGTAAGAATTGTCGATCAAATCGTCAAAATTCGGCTTCAAAGTAAAATAAACCATAAGCGCATTGAATTAGAGCTCAATTTAGTAATTTAGTATCCATTCTCATCCGTTTAGGTTATCGTACATACCTAGTCGTATGAGAATGGTTATACGAAATTGAGCTCTAATTTAATGAAGTTATGGTTTATTTTACTTTGAAGCCGAACTTTGACGATTTGATAGGCAGTTCTTACATAATTGGGGGGCTGGTGTGTGGCGTGGCTACCTTTTAAGGTTATCTCACAATAACCATCTTTATGATTTTCAAATTTGGTGTAAAACAATGCTTTATTTGCGAAGGTGTTTTTACCGACATAGTATAAATCCTTATCAAAATAAAATGGTTGGTCATCTTAGGTATTTAATATAGAGCAATTTTGCCGTTTACATCTTATCTTAGAAGATATCATAGAAATATATTGACGCGCAATAGAAATAGGGGCGGCCGCGACCTGCAATTATGCAGATATCGCCAGTGCTAATGTAAAACCTGATGTGCTGCCCAGCGCCGGCTGGCTATTATTGGGTATAGATTAAATAAATAAATAAATTATTAATTAACTAAGCGCTACCTACCCGTGCGAAGCCGAGGCGAACCGCTAGTCCATACTAAATGCGAAAGTGTGTCTATCTGTCTGTCTATCGTTGGCTACACGTTCAGGGCCCATTTTAATGAAATTTGGTACAGGGATAGGTTGTATCCTGGGGAAGGACATAGGCTACTTTTAATCTTGGAAAATTCAAGAGTTCCCGCGTGAATCAAAAAATGTGTCTGTTCAACTGATTGTAATGAAATTTGGTACAGGAATAGGTTGTATCCCGGGGAAGGACATAGGCTACTTTTATCCCGGAAAATTGAAGAGTTTCCGCGGGAATCAAAAAACATCAATCCACGCGGACGAAGTCGCGGGCATCATCTAGTATTATGAATGCGAAAGTGTGTCTATTTATCTGTCTACCATGAGTACCATCTGCTACACTTTCACGGCCCATTTTAATGAAATTTGGTACAGGGATAGGGTGTATCCCGGGGAAGGACATAGGCTACTTTTTATCTTGGAAAATTCAAGAGTTCCTGCGGGAATAAAAAAATGAGCTGTTAAACCGATTTGGACGAAATTCGGTATATCGGTAGATTACATCCCGGGGAAGGACATATAAGGCTACTTTTTATCCCGGAAAATTAAAGAGTTCCCGCGGGAATCTAAAAACCTTAATTCACGCAGATAAAGTCGCGGGCATCGTCTAGACTCTAGTAGATTATATTTATTACTAATAGGTTTTTTTTCGTCGCATGATAATCCCATGTCGTTCCGTGCCGTCTATGGGCGCAGTCCCTAATGTCTCCTGCGTAGTTGGCTAGACTCTAGCTAGAGTAGGTAATCAATAATTAATCATACTGCGGTCAGTCACTCGTCGATAGCGATAATCTTATCGATATCATGACCATAATAAAACGGAATAAGTGCTCTGTACACAACGCGAGAATATTATAGAGTGATGTAAGCGCAAGAGGCCGTGAGAGTGCAATGGCTGTTATGAGGTCTCTTTTTAGGGTTCCGTACCCAAAGGGTAAAAACGGGACCCTATTACTAAGACTGCGCTGTCTGTCTGTCTGTCTGTCTGTCTGTCTCCAGGCTGTATCTCATAGACCGTGATAGCTAGAAAGCTGAAATTTTCACAAATGATGTATTTCCGTTGCCGCTATAACAACAAATACTAAAAATTTAAAAAATATATATATTAAGGGGGGTCCCCATACAATAAACGTGTTTTTTTCGTATTTTTTTGCTTAATATTAAAAACGGTAACAGGTAGACGGTTCAAATTTTCACAGAATATTAACTTGTATATTACCTTTCAAAATAAATAATTAAATATCAATAAAGTAAATATTAAATCGGGGCTCCCATGCAACAAACGTAATTTTTTGATATTAACAGTAAACCTCTACAAACAAAGTTAGTTTTGCGGTTCATTAACAAAGGTAATTATACCTACTTCTTGAGTACGGAACCCTCGGTGCGCGAGTCCGACTCGCACTTGGCCGGTTTTAATTATTTTTTGTCGATTTGTTAACGCTTCGCTACATTCTACGAGAATGTAGAGTAACGATTGTGAAATTATTTCGTGAACATCTCATTGGCTACAGTATTCATACTAAGTAATACCGACTTATTATAAATGCCTTGCTGGTTCTTCTGGGTAGGAACGGCATTCCGAACTAGTGGTAGATTCACTCGACTATTCAAAACCACTTGTTACGAGTAAAACTATATTTGATTGATTTGATATGTCTGTCTATTTGGGTGTACGTCTGACTGTCTGCAACGAATTCATAAACCATCTGTTCAATACATTTTGGTGAAATTCACAGACAGTATTTTTTGACTGTTGTCACAGACAGACAGAAATTGCATCCTTGAGAACTGAGAAGGATAATATAGGCTACTTTTCATCCCGTAAAATTCTCATTCTTATTCGAAGAGTTCCCACGGTATTTCTCAAAAACCTAAACCCGTTCAACTGATTTTGACAAAACTTAGTAAAGGTTGCATCCCGGGGAAAAATACAGGCTCAAACTCAAATTCGTTTATTTCATACTAATCACTAGCTGATGCCCGCGACTTCGTTCGCTTGGAATAAGTTTTTTAATTCCAACGGGAAGTCCTTAATTTTCCGAGATAAAAAGCATAAGTTACTCTCCAGGTCCTCAACTGTACCCTGCAAAAACCACCGTGTTTCTTGATTGAAGGACAAACCAGCAAACAAACACACTTTCACATTTATTATATTAGTTTGATAGGAATAGGACATAGGTGTTTCATAAGTACGTCTGCTTTGACTCTACCATCGGTTCGTTATTTTTAGTCCCGGAAAACAAAAAACCTATCATGCTTGCTTTTGAAACGCACGAAGGTTAAAAGTGGCCGGGACTCGAACCACGGACCATTCATCGATTTTAAATATAAATGCTTACTTATAATGATCGTCTTAAATGCTTTAAAGATCGAAGTTATATCCAATAGCGCATAAAAGATTACGGTACCTAATCGCATTGATTACATCAAAGTTACAACGTAATAGTTACACTTATTTTGATCCGCTTAGCATTCATTCAGTAAAAAATGAGATGTGGCATCAACCTGGCTATTCGTATTAAATTATTTTAATTTCAAGTCCTACCTAAATTGCGACCGTAAACGTTTTGAGGTTATACTTCTTATGGCGCGTTAGGGAAAAATTATCAGAGTGAATTTTTACGATGCGCGCGCACACCGACACCCAAATTCGACGTTAGTTTCGACGTTAGTTGGTCAACTTAAAAGTCTTGCATAAAAAGGCCTACCAACAAAATAAAAATAAATACATTTACTGTATGTTGGGTGAGAACTGATATAGTAAACTAATATATTCAAGATATTTATTATTCGCTATCAAAAAGTATAACTTCTTGCGTGCGTACATAAGTACAATACACTTTTTAGGGTTCCGTAGCCAAATTTGGCAAAAACGGAACCCTTATAGATTCGTCATGTCTGTCTGTCTGTCTGTCCGTCCGTATGTCACAGCCACTTTTTTCCGAAACTATAAGAGCTATACTGTTGAAACTTGGTAAGTAGATGTATTCTGTAAACCGCATTAAGATTTTCTTACAAAAATAGAAAAAAAACAATAAATTTTGGGGTTCCCCATACTTAGAACTGAAACTCAAAAATTTTTTTTTCATCTAACCCATAGGTGTGGGGTATCTATGGATAGGTCTTCAAAAATGATATTGAGGTTTGTAATATCATTTTTTTCTAAACTGAATAGTTTGCGCGAGAGACACTTCCAAAGTGGTAAAATGTGTGTCCCCCCCCCCGTAACTTCTAAAATAAGAGAATGATAAAACTAAAAAAAATATATGTTGTACATTACCATGCAAACTACCACCGAAAATTGGTTTGAACGAGATCAAGTAAGTAGTTTTTTTTTAATACGTCATTAATCGTAAATCGCAATTTACCTTTCATTCAATCAACTCAAATTTTTAAAAAAAACATTTAATTTAAAACTTATTACAGGTTTGTACGGAACCCTCGGTGCGCGAGTCCGACTCGCACTTGGCCGGTTTTTTTTATTGGTTACCTACGTCAATGCGATTCAATCAGACAAAATAATTAGACGAATGTAAAAAAATGTACGGGATGCCATTTTTCACATGTAATATCGAAATTTAACATTTACGTGCAATATTTTTAATTATTAATTGAAGTTATTAACTTCATAATTATGAAAAATACAGGAAATGTCAATATAAGTATTTATTAAGTTAAGTATATTTATATATTAAGATTGCAGACAATCTAGAAAAAAAAACAATAATTTTATCACACTTATTATAAAATGTGATCGTCACGATTTGTGTGCAAAGGTCTCATGTAAGTGCACAGAATATAAAAAAAAACTGGTAAAAGTAAACTGAGATCGGGAATAGTTAGTAGGTATATATGGAACATATTTCAACAAGTAACTTATAATATATAATGCATCTATCAAGATTCTGCATCTTACAATCGTTTTATCAATAAACACAATATATAAAAATCTATAAAAATATAAAATTATCTTCATAATGTTATTTATTTTCCACTCACATTACCTAAATAATATGTAATACCATCGTGCAAAACCAGAAAACCTTAGGTACATAATATGACAGGCATAGTCTGATAAGGACATTGTATTAGTCCTATTTCGAATCGTCATTGACCTTTTTTTACAAGGTAAGCATAAAAAAATATACATAAATCTTTATAGACAAATTATTAACTACGTTACACTTAACAAAGAACGACCAATATCAAGCAATTTAATATGCTAATAAAAAATAGATGCACGTAAATAAAATTCTAAAAAAAAGATGAGTTGTAAAAATATTATGTACTCGTACGTTTTTTAAGAAAATAATATCGTTTATAATATTATTATATTGAATACTAGAATATGTTTTGAATTTGGGTACTGTATGATTTTCCGGGTTAAAAATTAGCCTAGCGGGCCGGGTAAGGACCCGGGATGCAATATAATTGTATACCACTTTACGTCAGAATCGTTGGCCATCTAGGCCACGGATAGGCCGATTGTCTTACACGCAGATCTGACAGACAGAAAAACACAAATTCGCATTCATATTAACACTAGCAAACCCGGCGAACTCCGTTTCGCCACCAGATGGCTTTCCCGCTAAACAGATTTTCCCGCTATTCTGTTGAAATTTTTCCTGAATTTTCTTTGCTATAAACCTCACGGAGCCCGAGACCTTTCCAACGAATGCAAAACCGTGGAAATCGGTTCGTGCGTTCTGGAGTTATAGCGTCAGGAAGGAAAACCCGACTTATTTTTATATAGTAGATTAGTATGACTAATGATGAAGTTTTAACTAATTAACTAAATTATAATATATTACGGGTTATACGGAATTATAATTAGATTTTTCTCAGATTGAGTGGGATTCTATTGTTGATTGTATGCAGTACTGAGCCTCATAGCCTGGGTTGGCCGATAGGATGTTAGCGGAAGCATCACACAATAAAGGCACTGCATACTGCTTTGTCTCAAAGGATTAGCCCGACTATTGGAGAGGAAATGCTGTCCTGCTTATTAGATAGATACCTACCCTGTTATCTGACAGTAAGCTAGAAAATATTGTTATTCAATACCTAGATGTTTTGTATAATATAAATTAGCCCTAATTTACTGCGATTTCACCTTTGACTGATGATGCTGTCCATGATGGTAGCATTTTAACCCGGTAGGGGTATTTAAAATGAGATTAAGCGATAAGTACCATAGTGCCATAGCACTAAGTATGGCCTACCATACCTAGTGCTATGGCACTAGGTATGGTAAGTACCTATACTTATCGCTTAATCTCTTGGCGGTAAGTCTTTGCCAATAGAGTGGTAACTAGTCGCAGCCGGATCCTACCGCCAGATCAGACAACCCATCAATCAATCAATCATTTATTCAATTTAGGTACACTGTAGGTACCTACACATATTGACGTCCATTACTCACATATAAAATACTAGATGATTCCCGCGACTTCGTCCACTTGGACCAAGTTTTTTCGATTCCCGCGGGAACTCTTGAATTTTCCGGGATTAAAAGTAGCCTATGTCCTTCCCCGGGATAGAACCTACCCCTGTACCAAATTTCATCAAAATCGGTTGAAGAGATGGGCCGTGAAAGCGTAGCAGACAGACAGACAGACAGACAGACACACTTTCGCATTTATAATATTAGTATGGATGATGGTGATAAGTAGTTACGGTATCTGAGAAAAGCCCACGACAGACACAGCCGGGTTTTTTTTTTCATAAATTCCAAATTAAAAAATGTTTTAATTTTATTCCACGACAAGTTGGCCCTGTGCAAATCTAAATTCTTGTCATATTATGACGGGGACAGTCAGTAATAAGCTGGTATAACAAAATTTATTTTATCTACTCCAGCATCGAAAAGTTCCAATTTCGAATTTGACAACTAAGTATATCGAATTGAACCCTCTTTCGTGTTTGCTTCTCATAACGATACAGTTCGTTGTATGGGAGCTGTATCGTTATGAGTCGTAGCTGTATCGATATGGTTATCTTCATAAATAGGATACCTATAGCTTAGCGGCTCTGGGTTCTGGCACTTTCCCAACCACAGAGTTCTTAGTATGTAGAGGAGCCATACCTACATCATGGCGGATGGTGGCACCCGTCATTGAATATGTACATATTATATATTTCATCTCCACCTACTCTATACTCTATGTACCCAACCCACTCTATGGTTGGTACTGCCACTCTTACTGCCAATATTAAAAAAAATTATAAAGACGTCCTTGTCGTAGATAAAATCTTGTATGCAACTGTACGTAATGAGGGTCATTTTAATTCGAGTGCTGTTTTTTGATACGAGGCTTGCCGAGTATCAAAATAGGATAGTACGAGAATTAGTTAGAAAATACAGTTGCATAAATAGCTATATTAATACCATTGAAATAGAATAAAATTTAACATCAATGATTAATACCTATCAAGTTTAAGTAAGATCTCTTAAAAGTTGCAACATGTTGGTCATATTCTGTAAGTAGGTACAAAAAAGTTACAAAAGAAGAAGTTATTAGATTTTTTCATTTGTTTTGCTCACGAGTTCAGAATAATATTTTCTACGTGACCAACATTTTCATATCCAATTGTTAGGAAATAACTTTGTATAAGATAACTCATTTTAGCACTTGTTCGAATCGATCTGGGACTTGGCATTATAGCCCGTACCTATAACCCAAGCATGTATAATGGGCATACTTTAATATTTCACCTATTTAACATGACTCATAAACTCATGTCCGAGACTTCGGCAGCATGGTACAAGTTTTTTTTTAATTCCCGCGGGAACTCCATAATTTTCTGGGAGATTAAAAAGCCTACGTCCGTCCTCGGAATACAACCTATCTTTAAGTCAAATTTCATCAAAATCGGTTGAAAAGATGAGCTGTTAAAACGTAGCAGACTTTCGAATTTAAATATTAATAAGTATAGTAAGTATGGACAGAGTATAGATGTTGTTTGTTGCCAGTTTTAAGTGTATTATCAAAAGACAATCTTTTTCACTTCTTCTGTACCACGGACAGGGTTTTGATGTTGACCGAAATTGTTTTTACAATCTGCCAGACTACATTAGGAACATCGGGGAAGAAAAGGAGTTTAATAACACGCTAAAAAACTAATCGGGAAATGTTACTACAATATTAATGAATTTTTAAATGATACTGACAAACACTAATAAAATCGGTCTCCCTACCACCATGTATTGTTCTGTTGCAACACCCAAACTGGGTATCCATAGCATGCCTTATTTACTAATGAATATGATATGTTAATTGAGAAATAATGTAACTATGGAATTGCAACTAATAAAGAAAATAAAAATAAAAAAATAATAACGTTGGCATGCGCTAAGAAAGGATTTCAGCCCCTAAAGAAATTGGATAAAATTAGGGATAACATAAGGATTAACCCGCGGGCAAAAGCTGTTACGGTACGGCATAATACATGGATCATTTTGATTATATCATCATCGTTAGCCTGCGAACGTCCGCTGTACTCAGGATATTTTTTTTATTCATACGCTTTACACGCTTGACCACAATCACATGGGAAGTGAAGATCGGCCTAAGATGGGACGCGCTTGTCTGGAAGATGCCTATTCACTCTTGATTTAAAGATACCCGGAGTATTCCAGACCCTAGCCATGCAAATGAGAAATGAAGACGCAAAGCGTTTGGATTGAACGTCGCCTTTCCTAGTGAGCGCCACCATACCCGGTCCTCAGCTCTTTTTATCCAGCCTCTTTCCACCCACTCTCTTTATAGGTATCAGCCAGTCCAACGTGCTAGAAGGCGCCCCACACTACGTTTACTAGTACGCAGTCTACACTCTAGGACTTTTCGCCCCTACAAGCAAGGCCTGTCCATTGCCAATTCAACTTGCAATCTTGTCAGTTGTCTATGTCAGTGACCTTGGTTCTCCTGCAAATCCTAGCCTTCAAGCAAACTTCTAACATTTAATTAATAACAACTACGTGCACTGTACCTTAAGGTTTGATCATTTAAAAAATACCGGAATTTAAAAAAATACTATAATGTAACATTGATGGGACGCGTATAACCACTTCCTCAGAATAGTTTCCTATGAAAACGACTTCTCACAGGTTTAAAGTTTCAATGAGATATTTTTTCCAGGTACCTACGTATTTATTGGTCACTATATCATATTTTTAAAAGTTTCAAAGTTTTTCCTTTTGTTTAACACACGCTGTTTTCTGCAAATCTTGGTTTATTATATTAAATTTATAATAGGTTTACTAACAATCACTTACACATTACTAAAAATAAAAATCATAATTTAAATACAAGCTATAAGTGTAGTGATTACTTAAAAGGATAACATAGCTGACTTTTGCAAGATTTTGTTGCAAACGGATACCTACGTATTTTAACGTAACTATATTTTATTGCTTTAGGCTCTAAATAGTAAAAAAATAGACCTTCAATAACTTTCTCGCCCAACCTTCGCCTGCTTTGGTTGTGTTTCCGTATTATTTTATTGACACTAAATACTAATTATTGGACCAAAGTCACGCTTTTATATTTTCAATCATCATACGTAATAACCTTAGTCAAGGCTGGTGAAGGATATCATTTAATTCTCATCACCCATCTTCTAAAACTCTTTTACTTTTAAATTTTGCTTGTATTTTACGGGTTTTTAATTTATTTTCTAATATGTACTATGATAGAGCTCGTTTCAACTTTACACTTGTATTTTTGTAGTGTATATACTTATTTATTTTTATAATTTTTACGATGTTAAGTTTTTATTTCAGTCTTAGGGTATCGTACATACCTAAACATATGAGAATGGATACACGAAATTGAGCTCTAATTCAATGACGTTATGGTTTATTTTACTTTGAAGCCGAACTTAGACGATTTGATCAACAATTCTTACATAATTGGAGGCAGATTCTGACAAACTCCACTTTAAAATTATATACTTTCAGTATTTCGACATTTGATGTAGAAGTTGCAATAATAATTTCACCCTTTATCAAATAAAAAATAGTACATAAGGCTTAGAGCAGACGGATAGTAAAATAAAAAGTCAACACGCAAAAATAGACTTTCCTGCCACGTACAACTTAAGTACCTTCAAGGCAAGAGTGAATAGGCATCTTCTAGGCCAGCGCGCTCCTAACCAAGCCTCCGCAACCTAGACCTCATCATTGCTTTGTATTAAGCAGCATAGTTGTCGTCAAGCGCAAACCTATCTCACAATAATAAAAAAAAACTGAAATGATATTAATACTCGAGGTTATTAAAAAATTGTAACGATAGAATCAATAAATACGCAGACGAGTTTTATCCCCATAAAACAAACCTGCTGGCAAAGTATTTGGTTTTTATGCTTCTTCAAGTTACCTTGTAGAACACCCTAAGAAGTTGTCGTTCTCAAATAAGGGTCCAATAAATGACTTACTGGATTGCATTCGGGGACAGATGTTCAATATGAATTGGATAAAAGATGAAAGAATGTTTATGGTTTCAAAGGCTTCAAATTAAAATATTATTATCAAAAACCTTAAAAGATCCTAGTATTTTATAATGAGAATAGTTTTAAATTATTCAAAGCTTAGCTTACTAAGCTCGATGTTTTGTTCTTGGAATACGAGTTATTGGCTTTATTGGATATTTTTGCTGCAAAGGACATATTATATTTTTATCTTGCCTCCAACCTATTTCTAGTCGTCTTCAGATTCAGTCTACCAACGCAGTATTTGCTTCATGTAACTAATTGAGTAATTATATAGAGGTAACTACGTATACTTTATACACTGGGCTTTTTTTATCTGAGTACCGAGTGTAACTTTCTGTAGATATACCAGACAAAGTGCAATTTCTTACATCCTTTTATTCCATAATTTAAAAAAATAATAATCGATTAATAACTTCGAATACGGACATATTTTTACCAACGTAAGTACTCAGTATTTTAGTTACTCAGGCATATTTTTTATTTTCTAAATATCTAGTTAAAAGAAACCATAAGTAATCAGTACTGAATTTGCTTTCTAATTATTTAAAAAAAGAAGCATTTCATCTCCCGTCCACAAAAATAAACAACATCACTGCAGCCGTACAAATGCAGTTTTTTAGTGAGTCAGGCATATGTGAGACGAACGCGACCGGCTGGAAGGCGATTAACGACATCCTGTGGGAGTTGACCAGGTGGGATTACTTGCGCCCACTATGTTAATAATGTGCAAAAACTGGATATTATAACAATATCTCCACATTGCATCCAGGGGCAGAGAAAGCTTTATGCCTTGATAAAAAACATTGCTACAGTGTAAAGATTGCAATCAATGTGAATAGTTAACACTCTTCCGCTGTTGACCAAAATCCACCGTCGCAACCGCATACCATAAATTAAGCCAATCACAACAATGGACACTGTAACAATGATTGTTTTATACAATAGGGCTGCCGAATAAGTTGCCGAATAATGAATGTAGATATTGTATTTAGTACAGGCACGGTAATATTACCGTGGTACAGGCATCTTCCTCTTACATTAATTATTGAAGGTGGAAATATACGTATAATGGACACATGCCTGTTACGTGCCTACGGGTACATAAATTATGCGATAAATACTATTAGCTATATTTTTATAAGATAAATAAATAAATGTAATAAATAAACTGTATACTAACATATTACTTTAAGTCTAGTTTTATAAAAAAAAAGTTAACATTTTCTTAAAAATCGACAGCTGCAATAAAATAACACAATCCATACATTTTTACAAATTCTTACAAAATATTTAAAGGTGCATCGTTCATTATATAAATACCAATTTAAATAATAAAACTGAATAAACAACTCAATATTTCACTAAATTGGTGTAACATTTTAGCGTTCCAATAAAAAATCATCTAAAAACAAAGGAGTGTTGAAAGGAACGGCGCAGACACGTAACGCTGCGTAGACAGTTTTTGTATCGGCTGCCATCGTTTTTTTAAACGCTGATTTAGGTACAAAAGGAAGCCCGGCTGAGTCACCTTAAGCGAATATTCGACGTAAGATAAAAATAATCGAGAGTGAAGTTTTATGGTTAATATTGTTAATGTATTTATTTGTGTTTTTAACTTTTGAAGTGAAACTTCTTTAGAATAGCTGTGATTTGAAAATTCAACGAAAGGAAAAAATGATATGAAAAAGCGACACCAAAAGAGACAAACATATTCATAAATAGGATTAATAGCCTGAGAGATAATGAGATAGAATACAAGTTATATTTATCTTATTCTTATGAATTAAAAAAAAGCTCTCGTAGGCTGCTTTTCTGAAGTTTCACTTCTGCTCGGTCACCAATCCAGCTACCGACTTGGCTCAACGGTGCTTAACAATCGCAATCGACTGATATGCGTTGTCACAGATAGGCCACTCGTCCCTCAATCCTGAAATCTTAAATTAAACATTTTTTTATTCCACTTTATGTTATCCCTGGACTACGATCTAACCTGATTGATGATTGATTGACGGGAACGAATTCTAACTAACACTCAATTATACTCTTGGTACTAGATGATTCCCGCGACTTCGTCCGCGTGGACCAAGTGTTTTCGATTTCCGCGGGAACTCTTAAATTTTCCGGGATAAATAGTAGCCTATGTCCTTCCCCGGGATACAACCTACCCCTGTACCAAATTTCATTAAAATCGGTTGAACAGATAAATCTTTGATTCCCGCGGGAACTTTTGAATTTTCCGGGATAAAAAGTTGCCTATGTCCTTCCCCGGGATACAACCTATCCCTGTACCAAATTTAATCGGTTGAACAGATGGGCCGTGAAAGCGTAGCAGACAAACAGACAGACAGACACACTTTCGCAATTATTAGTATGGATTCAATTCTACTATAAATAAAAACATAATATCGATGTGACTCATTATACAAACATCACCCGTTTAGACGTTAGTAAAGAGGCGGAAGCTGAAGGAAGCTGTATATAGATAGTGGTATCTTCGTTCCATTTCAACAGACAGACAAAAGATATTTCGGGAGCGACTGACTCATGCATGTCTCATGTGTTTACAGTAGGATCATAAACGCAGTTTAGATGAGCATTCCAATCCTCTTTCGTGTTTAGTGTTTACTGCTCAGTTAACGCAGAAATATTGCCAATTTTGGTATGGTTTACTCAGTCAGTTTCAGTACTACTTATTTTTAACTTTGAATTGGGCATTTGACTACCAGTCACGACTCACGAGTCAGAAAGTGTTTGTTTGTTGGTTTAAATGGTTTGTTGGTTTGTCCTTCAATCACGCCGCAACGGAGCAACGGATCGACGTGATTTTTGGCATGGATATAGTTGAGGATGTGTGAATCTACCACTGGTTCGTAATGTCATTCCTAAAAATTTAATTCCTTTTAAAATTGTTATATCATGCAGCCTTGTTCCATGCCTCAATGTCACATTGTCGTAAAACGGCCTTTAAACCTTCACAAATAGTTACATGATCTTTAACCTCAAAACCACAATTGTATTAATACAGTAAATACTTGTATCTTATTTCAACAGTAATAGAATATCTACTGATTTAGATATTCTTGATTGCAAGATATTTGTTTGTTGTTGAGCGGTAAACAGGTAACAAACAGACAAACAGACACAGTTTCTTAGTCACAGATGTGCCTTTGGAACTTATATATAGTTATTTATATTTATCAAAATAATATTATTGTTTTTAGGGTTCCGTAGCCAAATTTGGCAAAAACGGAACCCTTATAGATTCGTCATATCTGTCTATCTGTCTGTCCGTCCGTATGTCACAGCCACTTTTTTCCGAAACTATAAGAACTATACTGTTTTCCGAAACTATAAGAACTATACTGTTGAATTCTGTGAACCGCATTAAGATTTTCTTACAAAAATAGAAAAAAATCAATTAATTTTAGGGGTAATACTTAGAACTGAAACTCAAAAATTTTTTTTTCATCTAACCCATACGTGTGGGGTATCTATGGATAGGTCTTCAAAAATGATATTGAGGTTTTTAATATCATTTTTTTCTAAACTGAATAGTTTGCGCGAGAGACACTTCCAAAGTGGTAAAATGTGTGTCCCCGCCTGTAACTTCTAAAATAAGAGAATGATAAAACTAAAAAAATATATGATGTACATCACCATGCAAACTTCCACCGAAAATTGGTTTGAACGAGATCTAGTAAGTATTTTTTTTTAATACGTCATAAATCGTAAACTGCAAAAATATTTTTAATAATTTAAAACTTACTACAGGTTTGTACGGAACCCTCGGTGCGCGAGTCCGACTCGCACTTGGCCGGTTTTTTTTTTCTATTGAAAATAATACAATAGAACTTAATGCTAGCTAGCCTAATTACTATATAAATCATGCCCGCGTGGAATGGTGGCAAGAATGCTGGCTGCATTTCCGCGCTGGACAGCCAGGCTGATCCTTTGTTGAAAATATAATATTATTAAAAAGCACTTTTCTCATCAAATAGGAACTATTACAATTTACAACTGATGAATTTCTTGCCAGCTCTTCTCAGTACAATTTTCTTTCCGAACCGATGAGAGAATTCTAACATAAATAAATAAATAAAATAATTCTAACATAAATACCATATTATAATTAACATTAAAACGAATTCGCACATTGATTAACATAATCATGATACAATTTAACAACAATTAGACTGGAACTGCCAAGTAATGATTATCTCATAATTAAAACCGTAATTAAAATGCTATTATGAAAATTCTCAACAGAATTAATTCCATTTAAGTACTTGGAAAAAAGACTTTTTAATGGTGAAATTAGTGCCAGTTTTAATATCCAGCTAACCAACTTCAAATAAGGAGGTTCTTTGTTTGATGTAAATTTTTGTATAGTAAGTAGCTTTTTTATCCACTACAAGTTAGCCCTTGACTGCGATTTCACCTGATGGTAATTGATGATGCAGTCTAAGATGCTAGCGTGCTAACCTGTTAGGGGCATGGTAGTTATTTAAACCCATACCCCTATTCGGTTTCTACACGGCTTCCTAGCGGAACGCTAAATCACTTAGCGGCACGTATTTGCCGGTAGGGTGGTACTGGTAACTAGCCACGGCCGAAGCCTCCCACCATGCCAGACTAGGGAAAATTCAGAAATTAAAAATTCCCACATTGACCCTGCTGGGGATCGAACCCGGGACCTCCGCACGTTAAGACAATTATCTCAACACTGCGCCACGGAGGTCATCACCACTTTCCACCAGAGATGTGCTAGTGCTTGTTCTAACAGTAACATCTACAGCGTTCTCAGGAAAATCAAGCGCTCATGGCCTTGACATACACACGTGGCTTTGCAAAGTACCACATAGACTCTGATGGAAAGGCACCCTAAGAATGACGTTTAGTATAAACGTATGACGTTAAACTAAAGTTATTCTTCGTAAAGCCACTAGATTTTAACACAATCGGTATTTATTAACGCAGTCAACACGATCGCCTTGGTTGAAATTACGGAACTTTATTACAAAAGAAAGGAAAGGTCGATATCTTACTACTTTGACTTAATACTACAGTTGGCTTCTAGACTTAAAACCGATCCATATACAAAAGCGTAAGCTGATACACTAATACAAAGCCTAAACAAGTGGATTTTTAGAACTCTCTAGAATTTGTGAATGGGTTTTTGCTATAGGTAACCGAAGAGTATAACTAAGAAAGGGTTATAAAACAACAGTGTTATTTTTTGATTGAGCGAAGCCAATTTCGTTCAGCAAGTCGTAGTCATAGTCAAAGTCAAAATGTTCTACAACCTAAAACTAATCTAAAACCTAAAGTTGTACACCTCTCAACAATCAAAATTCCACGGACTCGTATGAAGCGACTCTTCACTCTTTTATCTTGTTTTACGAATTGCTAGTAAGTATATGGAAGGTCCTTCCGAATGCCCAAGAGTGAATCGGCACCTTCTAGCTAGGCAGGCGCGCTGTACCATCACCAGCTGTTGAGTGCGATTGCAGTCAAACACATGGGTTAAATCTTCTCTACATAATACTGAACAACTTTTGTTTTACAGCATAAAGATCTGACTTGTTGTTCTAGGTAGGAGAAGTGAAACCCTCGGTAGTACGAGTATGTTTTGGAATATAGGCGGGCTTGAGTCGATCTAATGTGGTCGTAACTAAGGTCGTTCGAAGGTAGCTGGATTTTCTTCGCCCTTTACGTATTTAATTGCTGATATTATTATGTATCCATACTACCCCCCCCCCCCTTGATATGCACGGAGCGGCGCGGCACGCAGCGGCAGATATTATTTGTATGAGTTTGTACGGGGCCGCGTTGCGGAGTGCATCTCCGTACCGCGTCGCATACGTGGGCCAACCTCATACAAAGAATACTTGCCGCTGCGTGTGCGCCGCGATGCGCCTCTGTAGTGGGTTTTAGACCTAGCTATGAATGTTGGTATATTTGATGGTGGCTGTCGAGTCTAAGTGCGTTAGATACTAGCCTCTATCACAGGTCGCTGTTATATAATAAGATAAATAAACATAATATAATAAAATATTTGTTTACAATAATCAAGATGCTATCAATATCTCTGACATAATAATATTTAAGTACATTAGATTCTAAACAAAATATTATGAACATTGCGTGTTCATCTTCATTTTATCTAAGTTCAATATAATATTATTAAGGTCGCGACTCGCGTCTCATAATAAGCCTACGCATGACATTTTTACTAAGTTGAGAAAATAAAAATATGTATCATTTAACATACATAGCATTTAGCAAATTCCTGCTGCTTGTATAAATATTGGCATTATTGGATTTGGGTATTTATTTACCCAATAAATCGAGATGGTTGCTTTAGTATTTTCATTAATCATGTAATACTTACTGCGCCACCCAACGAGGAGGACGAAATCTTAACCAAATATAGATACTACTAGTATGCTACTAGATGATTCCCGCGACTTCGTCCGCGTTGATTAATTTGTTTTTGTATTCCTGTGGGAGCTCCTTCATTTTACGAGACAAAAAGTAATGTCCAATGTCTTCCTAAAGCCTATGTCCTTCCCCGGGGAAGGACAACCCTACATGTGTTCCAAATTTCTTCAAAATCGGTTGAAAACATGGCCGGGGAAAGCGTAGCAGACAGACAGTCAGACCAACAGATAGACACACTTTCGCATTTATAATATTAGTATGGATGCAAGATTCAATGTTTATTTATTCAAATTAGGTACACTATAGTACGTTTTTGAACGTTAATAAAATATAACGAGATGATGTTATTCAAAAAACTAAAGCTACGAGCTACCTAACTCGACCGCGGTTTCTTAATTTTTTAAATATCACAAGCTCACAAATCGTCAGCTCACAGATTAGAATTAACAGAGTTGATAGACTTCCTACCTTGTCATTGCAATAATCCTTTATTTATTCCTGCATTATGTTAGTCATGTTCAGTTTTATATCTTGGTTTTTAAGGATCTCTAACACAATTCCTAAATTGTCCAGCCTATTAAACTTTAGTGGCGATGTTATTCCCCATTATCCACACGATACAGGATAATGGGAGATTGTGGACAATTTGCCAAAGCATAAAACGATCCACGTAATACTGATAAGTATCAGTTTTATTCCACGTAGGAAATAGAACTCGTTCCGTTCAATTTACATTTCCGGGAGACAAGAAATTTCCATGAAATGTCAATATAGTACATTCACTAGTACCTCTCACTGATGTCGTTTTTATTTCAAAGATTCTTTTTTTAAATTCATTTATTAAATCTTTCATACTTAAATAACATTAATTATATTATAGATGTATAAATAAAATAAACTAAAATCGTCGATGCCACCGCAGTGAGGCATTGAGCCCAAGATGCTGGCAGCATCGCCTGTTTGGATGGCGAACTTATTATTATTATTTAAAGATTTTTTTGAATCCCGTCTTAGCTAATTTGATCCCTTGCATAGTTCTGTCTGTTTGCAAAGACAACATCAAAATTAATTAAGCAGTTACGAAGATTAACTCGAATATTTTAGTATTATTAGGTGTTTGGCTATGATATTCTATTCGTGTTCATGGACTACGCTATTCCAGCAGTAGCACCTTAGGATCTTTACCGGTTTTCAAGCTATGTATCCCAACCAATACCTCTCTAACTTCACAACTAGCTGAGCTAATGTCGGCTACCCGGGTTCTTCAAATGATCAACATCATCATTTTCTCCCTGAGCTACCCTGAGAAATATTACCTATTTACGAAATTTCAATCATTTTTATATTTTCCTACTTTCTAATTCTAACCTCTTGGATATGAAATGCTCTTCCAGTTTCCGATTTCCCTTCGACTTTTATTAGAGGCACCTTCGTTTTAAGCACAGAGTACGTACAGAGGGGAAGCTTCATACAAACGGCTCGCGGCGACTTCACCCATACATAGCGCAACGATGTGTGCGTGAGCTCTCACCGACACATTCACCGACACGCCGTCTGGGTACGTGACGCCTCAGTCCGGGTACGAACGTAAGGGCTGACGATCGAGCGTATAATCTAATTTTGAATTTAAAATGAAACTATTAGATTTATTTTTGTAAATAGTGTTGTTTCAACAAAAATGCCGAATATTTGCACAGTTTGCTTGAAAAGTTCCAAAGACATTAAGGATGTTTCCTATTTTTCATACCCGAGAGATAAAGAGAAGTAAGTACCTTTCTAACCTTGTTAACGATTTTCTCGGAAACCAATGAACCTATTTTTATGACTTTTCTATTAAAATCGATATTTAGGACTGTCTGGGGTTACAAAACAGGAAACTGGTACCAAAGTTTAAAAAAATCAGCGCCATTTTGAAATTATTTGTTAATTAACCGATTTCGTTCAAAATCGATATCTGAGAATCCCTGGTATTATAAAACAGGAAACTGGTACCAAAGTTTAAAAAAGTCAGCGCCATTTTGAAATTCTTTGTTAATTGACCGATTTTGTTCAAAATCGATATCTGAGAATCCCTGGTATTCTAAAACAGGAAACTGGTACCAAAGTTTAAAAAAATCAGCGCCATTTTGAAATTCTTTGTTATTTAACTGATTTCATTCAAAATCGATATTTAGGACTCCCTGGGGTTGCAAAACAGTAAACTGGTACTAAAGTTTAAAAAAATCAGCGCCATTTTGAAATTACATACATACATACATTTATACATCCATAATACATTGCAAGTTAAATAAAATGTTATAATAATAGTCGACGCAAAACTGTTTTTGCGATAGTAAATTACAGTGCCATCTATTAACATTATTGTGAATTTCTGTTAAAAATACTGACGTTCATTAAAAAAGAAATAATTTCGTTTCTTTATAATATTTGTCTAATTTAAGTATTTATTGTTCAATTTCAGGATATAACTGTAATAATTATACATTATATAACTATAATATAATATTTTTATTTTTTCCTTAAATTGTTGACATGCATCAGGTGACAACCCTAGCAGAATAGGTATACATTTTCGACTTTGTTAGGAAGCTCTGGTCGGATATATACTCGTGTGGTTTTAAGCAAGCACGCTCTACTTTAGACCGCATCATCACTTGCAAGAAGGTCTAATTGCAGCCAAACACAAAAAAAAATGTTTACGGAAAAGCATAACACCTTCAGCTTTGTGTGTGTAATCAGACCAACTTACACACAGTTCATTCATATTTTAACGTGTGTGCGTGAGTTTGCGTCTTTTGATGGGAAATGAAGGATGTATGTAAACTACTACAGCTACTATACTACCTACTACCTCATTGGCATCCGAAGTACGTACAGACAAAATAAACTCATTGTCTTTTCAATGTTTGATTTTGAAACAGAATGATTTTAAGGCCATATTCACACATTAGGTAATGATAAAAATGATAAATGATTTATTTATTTCACGTAGGACAACTTGTGTCAAATACACAAATTTTCAGAATGCAATGATACTCTAACAAATAAACGTGTTAACTTTGGTTTTAATAATAAACTGAACTTTTTTTTCATTGCAGTGACTACCATAGATAATCTTATCTTTAACTAAAATACCACCACCACCACCACCACTACAGCCTATTAACGTCCCACTGCTGGGCACAGGCCTCCACTCTCATAGGAGAGAGGGAATTAGAGCTTAGACCCACCACGCTGCTCCAATGCGGGTTGGCGGGCTAACTAAAATACACCCAACTACAATTAGAACATAATGGCACCACCAAACGGGGTAAGTGACAGACTCTTTATAGCTTTTCGTCACATTTTTTACCATGGTGTAGAGTGTAGACCCTCTGTTTCTCTCTCTGCGTCGTATTCCTCATTACTGAGGGTCGTGACCTCTTCCCATTAATCACATAATGGTAGGAGTTTTCTTGGGAAGATAATGCTGTGGGTTCCCACGTCCTTCCGCAGAACCACCTTACCGCATACCACCAACGGTGTAGACCCACCTTAGCATTTTTATTGTTACTATTGTTAAATCTGTGGTTCAATGCAAGTGGTTAACTATTAGTTTGCATTTGTATCGGTTATCGTTTGGTCGTGCTCAAAGATCTTGAAAAGCTTTAAGATCTACGAAAAAACGTTTTAAAAATAGTTAGTTTTTATGCTTTTTCGAAACCGTTTACGTTTCGAGCTGGCTGTTTCACGCGCCGTTTTTTCGACTCTCGTTTTCACTTGTGGCCTCTAGGTTGACAGTGAAGAAATTCACAATCGTGCGCTAATAGTGTTGTAACTTGGATTTTATATGAGAATATATTATTTTGGAGTTCTATATGGAGATTAGAGTTATGTGTGACCATATACAATTCATGTGTTAATTTTTCTCATCGCTATTGTTTATGTGGTTCTAGATGATGCCCGCGACTTCGTCTTTGTGGATTGAGATTTTTTGGTTCCCTCGGGAACTCTTTTTTTCTATCTTTTATTCCAGACTATAATCTATCTCTGTGCCAAATTTAATCCACATCCGTTCAGGCGTGATTGAGTAACAAACATCCATCTATATGTCCATACATCCATACATCCATCCAAACTTTCACATTTATAATATTAGTACAGAAGTACAGATTCATGTGTTATTTTTTATAATCGCTATATTAATGTTTGTAAGTTTCAAATCATAGTCGTCAGTCTCTAAATAGATTACTACAATCTTCTTATGTAAAAATGAATCCCTATTTCCCTTGGTCACGGCATCACGCGTGAATGGCCAATTTCGCTAATTCTTTTTTTGTTGTGATTGTTTGGACCCCGGGATGGCTTATATTCACAATTGGACCCGATAAGGGGCGCTGCAATCGCGTTCGAGGTTCAGGGCAGGACCATGTCTGCCGGGTCCACCAGTTACCTGTTAAATATGGATGTCTAAAAAGAAAATCAATTCAATCGGTCAAACAGTACGTTTGTACGTTTGTTCTTAACTGTTAGTTTGTAATTTTTACCGCGTTTTTGTTTGATGGTTCTATTGTTTGTGGAGTTAGTTAATTACTATGCGTAGACACGTTATTTACAATCACATGCACGGCTCCGACGAGGAAGAATGCTGCCACGCAAGAGACTACCAAAGTCTGAGGCGAGAATCAAAAATGTTATTGTTTAGACGACAGTCGGTAAGGTTTTTTTTTGTATTTAGTTGTTGCTTCATCGTACATTTACTTCCACAAAATCACTCTAGCCCTTATTTAATCTTTGATTTTCCGGATAATTAATAGAAATAGGGTACATTACATTTGTAAATTATGATATACTAGATGATGCCCGCGACTTCGTTCGCGTGGATTAAGTTTTTTTGATTCCCACGGAAACTCCTTAATTCTCCGGCATAAAAAGATAAAGCCTATGTTCTTCCTCGGGATTCAAACTATCCCTATGCCAAATTTCATCAAAATCGGTTGAACAGATATGGGCCGTGAAAGCGTAGCAGACAGACGGACAGACAGACACACTTTCGGACACACATAGGTGTATCATATTAGTATGGAAGTATGATTATGTGCATTATTACGATTTTTAATTGCCAACCTTTTTATTAAGATTATATTCTTAGTTTAGGTCGTAGTCTACAATGCTGGCAGATTGGAAGACTTTTTGAATAGAAAAAAATGGGAAAAAAAAATTCGCACACCTCTAAGACCAATATGGGGAATTCTCAAGCATATTATATAGGTATTCTCGCGGTGTTTTCCTTCACAAAGCAAGTGATACTTAATAGCTTAAAATGCACATTAATCTGAAAAGTAAGAGGTGCCCTGCGATCTCCCACGGAAAATTATATTATTGTATGATAATTAACCCGTTATTGGAACCTATTTTTTGCCTGTCTGTCTGCCCAGAACTCGTCCGAGCTAAGCTTCTAAAAGATGCGTAAAACTACATTTAAAAACCGGCCAAGTGCGAGTCGGACTCGCGCACCGAGGGTTCCGTACTCAAGAAGTAGGTATAATTACCTTTGTTAATGAACCGTAAAACTAACTTTGTTTGTAGAGGTTTACTGTTAATATCAAAAAATTGCGTTTGTTGTATGGGAGCCCCCCTTTAATATTTACTTTATTGATATTTAATTATTTATTTTGAAAGGTAATATACAAGTTAATATTCTGTGAAAATTTGAACCGTCTACCTGTTACCGTTTTTAATATTGAGCAAAAAAATATGAAAAAAACACGTTTATTGTATGGGAACCCCCCTTAATATATATATTTTTTTAATTTTTAGTATTTGTTGTTATAGCGGCAACGGAAATACATCATTTGTGAAAATTTCAGCTTTCTAGCTATCACGGTCTATGAGATACAGCCTGGAGACAGACAGACAGACAGACAGACAGACAGACAGACAGACAGACAGACAGACAGACAGACAGCGGAGTCTTAGTAATAGGGTCCCGTTTTTACCCTTTGGGTACGGAACCCTAAAAATGAAGCAGAGCGGAGCAGGGGGCTTATTACCATAGCTGAAAGCAGTATTATTTTAATATTAATGACGCTTTTGTTTCAGAATTATAATCCTTATTTTAGAGAAATCTAGTTTCGTTAAACAAAACTGATATTTTAAAATAATACTGCTTCAGCGATAGTAGTAAGCTCACAGATATTATGTGTTCAATAGATCAATAATTATTAGATTCAGATTCAGATTCATTTATTTGCATTATACATGAACAATACAATAATTGACATGTCACCCCGTTTGGGCATATGCAGTTTGAGTGACAGGGGAGCTTCGAAATCATTATTTTTATGTGTATAATATTATTTCTCAGTTGGTACCTACTTAATAATGTCTTGAAATTATCGGAATAAATTAATCATTTATGTCATGAAAAAACGTGGTAGTTGCTTAGTTACTGGAGTCAAGTTAAAAAATTATAATTTCGAATAACAATTTTGAATAATATTTCTATGTATTTACTTATTACAAAATTTTGACAATCAATCTACAATTTAACAATTCAATAATTACAATGGACAAAAATAAAATAAATAAATGCTTAAAACAATTATAGTCATACATCACAATTCACAAAGTCAATTACAAAAGTAAAAGGATTATTAGGTGATACGATAATTTTAGCGCGTTATTTTTTTAATAACCTAATTGGTCGAAGCGCAGCGTTTGCGCTCCACTCCGCTCGTCTTCGCTACAGTCAAAAGTCCATCTCCATAGAAAATGAATTATTTAAGACTAGATGATTCCCGCGACTTCGTCCGCGTGGACCAAGTTTTTTCGATTCCCGCGAGAACTCTTGAATTTTCCGGGATTAAAAGTAGCTTATGTCCTTCCCCGGGATGCAACTTATCCCTGTACCCCACCACCACCACCACTACAGCCCATTAACGTCCCACTGCTGGGTTGGACGGCTTAACGTGCTCTCCGAGGCACGGGGGTGAAACAACGCCAACTTCCAACTCCGGGCTGGCACTGAGAATTTCTTAATTGAAAAACCCAATACCTAACAATTTTTATGCCCGACCGGGAATCGAACCCAGGACCTCGTGATCCGCAGTCGACTATGCTAACCGCTACACCAACGAGGCAGATCCCTGTACCGAATATCATTAAAATCAGTTGAACAGATAATTTTTTTGCTTCCCGCGGGAATCTTTAAATTTTCCGGGATCAAAAGTAGCCTATGTCCTTCCCCGGGATACAACCTATCCCTGTACCAAATTTCATCAAAATCAGTTGAACAGATGGGCCGTGAAAGCGTAGCAGACAGACAGACAGACAGACAGATAGACAGACAGACAGACAGACACACTTTCGCATTTATAATATTAGTATGGATTAATGATAATGAATTATTAATGAATTGCCATAAATTGTGATGGTTATCAAAATTACTAGGCGCTGAATGTGTTAAGTAATGGAGACGCAATTAGCTAATGAGCAATAGGTAATCCATCAACGTATCAGCGTGTCAAAGTGGACGATGCGCCTTAATTACATAGGGTGTTACCAGGGATTTATCAAATAGTTTGGCACTGAGAATTGATGAAGGCCGTCCATTGATAACATAGAATCTGCCCCCGATTGTGTAAAGAAAGAGGAATCGTGATCGTTTGTCAAACGGCTAATTCGACCTGTTTAAGGAGTTCATAGATGCCTACACGTCAAAAAGCATGTATGAACTCCTTAAACAATTCGAGTAATACATTTTAAGCTGTCAAATGATTCCGATTTGCTTAGACAATTGGGCCTCAGATATTGGCAATAATTAGTTTATTGCATTACTATCCATACTAATATTATAAATGCGAAAGTGTGTCTGTCTGTCTGTCCGTCTGTCTGTCTGTCTGCTACGCTTTCACGGGCCATCTGTTCAACCGATATTGATGAAATTTGGTACAGGCATAGGTTATATCCCGGGGAAGGACATAGGCTACTTTTTGTCCCGGAAAATTCAAAGGTTCCCGCGGGAATCAAAAAATTTATCTGTTCAACCGATTTTAATGAAATTTGGCACAGGGGTAGGTTGTATCCCGGGGAAGGACATAGGCTACTTTTTATCCCGGAAAATTCAAGAGTTCCCGCGGGAATGGAAAAAACTTGGTCCACGCGGACGAAGTCGCGGGAATCATCTAGTAGTAAATATATGAATGATATTAAAGTGGCCGGGATGCAACATACCTCTCTACATAAATTCATCAAAATCGTTCGAAAAGATAGATCGTTAAAGCGTAGCAGACAGACAGACACGTCCCTTTATCATTTATAATATTAACAAGATGATACCCGCGACCTCGTCCGCTGATGTTTTTTTATTCCTGCGGGAACTCTTCAATTTTCCGGGATAAAAAGTAGCCTACGTTCTTCCCCGGGATGTAAACTATCTCTGTACCAAATTTCATCAAAATTTGTTGAGTAGGCCGTGAAAGCGTAGCAGACAGACAGACAGACAAACAGACAGACAGACACACTTTCGCATTTATAATATTAGTATGGATATGGATAGACTTACTATACAACATAGAATGTTTTCAAAGAGGAGATAGCCTAGTTTAGACATTCCGGCCTTTATTTTCTGGATAAAATGTATCTAAGTATCTTTGTTATACTATGTCCTAGGTTCAATATATCTCTGCTTAGACTCACGCATTGATATACTATTTTCCTACTTTGTATTTATTTTATGATTGCTAGGTACAAAAAATATAGATTTTACTTTGTTCTGAGTTGTAAAATAACTTTTTTATTGCTAATTAAATTAAATAATAAATCACGTTTGAGTCTTGGTCGTAGTTTAGCGTTTAGCAGGCATAAATTTGCTATTTCAAAATAATATGAGTTATTCAAATACTTTCAAATAGCAGACTTGAGTCTAGACATTACGTTCAATGGCTGGCTATTTATTCAGATGTTGCTAAATTGTTAAGGATTAGAGACTCTACGAGAGATATTAGTGCTTGTGCACACGGGACGGCGTATTTTCTACGCGCAGACGACGCTATACAAACGCGATTCTAAAGCAATAGGTAATACGCCCGTCAGTGGCAGCCAGAAACCTCTGCACACGTTCATATACTCAGACGTGCGTTTGACGTATTAATGACCCATGTTTTATTTTTTATCCACTACAAGTTAGCCCTTGACTGCGATCTCACCTGATGGTAAGTGATGATGCAATCTAAGATGGTAACGGGCTAACATGTTAGGGGCATGGCAGTTATATTAAACCCATACCCCTATTCGGTTTCTACACGGCATCGTACCGGAACGCTAAATCGCTTGGCGGCACGTCTTGGCGTACAAGTTACAACGCAATTTAAACTCGCACTTAACGTTTTGCGGACGTTTGTATCTGTCACCGTAAGATTGTAAAAACCGTTAGACTAGATCTAACTCGCGAAATTGTAAACTGTCGAATGATTACAATATAACGGATTATTTTTCGGTAGATTGTAATCTGTTAGGTTTATTAACCCGATAGAACCTAAGTGTCCGGCCTGCGGCCGGGCACTGCTTGGTTATTTATGTCGAACCCTAACCTAACCTACAAGAAAACGTAAATACAATGAATATTTCAAAAATTGACACTTAAAACATTGAACATTTCACAATCCTTCGACTGTTTACAATCTATCGAAAAAAAGCGTTAGATTACAATCTTACGGTGACATATCGATACAAATGCAAAAATCAGCTTTTTCGTAAAACGCGCGTTAACCGCGCTTAAAAAGTAAGCCGTGTGCATAGGCTCTTACATACCTACACTTGTATAACGTAAGCCAGTGTTTTAACAATGACGAAACTAACGTTTTTTCCTGTCACCTACTGTGTATTTCCTAAATATAGCTTTGTGGCATTCTCCATATTAAAGTGAATGACGTAGATTGCGTCCCCCAAAATTGCTCAGTCAAAAATCTGTTTACATTCAAAGTGTGTATCCTCCCCGCCAAATAATTATGCTATTACTAGCGAATGCCCGCGACTTCGTACGCGTGGATTGAGGTTTTTTGGTTCCCGCGGGAACTCTTTAATTTTCCGGGATAAAAACCTATGTGCTATTCCAGACTGTAATCTATCTCTGTGCCAAATTTCAGCCAGATCCGTTCAGCCGTTGGGGCGTGATTGAGTAACACACATCCATACATCCATCTAAACTTTCGCATCTATAATATTAGTAAGAAGTAAGATTATTAAGTTTAAGGCGAGATCTATAGAGCGTACTTTGACTTGGCTCAGACTTAACTCAGAGTTAAAACGAGATGGACTTATGTGAGTAACATAAATCTATCTCGTTTTAACAGTGTCTTAAGTCTAAGCTAAGTCAAAGTTTGCCCTATAGATCTCACACTAAGAATTTGCCTTCAAACTCAAAAACTCAATCTCAAAGTAGGTATTTAAGTACCTGCACAGTACACCTTCTGAACGTCACGATTACAAAGTATAAGACGTGATAGTGATAATTAACCACGGTATCTTAAAACTAAAGCTACGAGGGTTCCAAACGCACCCTGGTCTGAAAACGCCCTTCTATAGAGCCCTAAAATACTAGATCCCTTCTATAAATATAACGCTAAAGATTTCTGTCATCATCATCATCACTACAGCCTATTAACGTCCCACTGCTGGACACAGGCCTCCTTTCATAGGAGAGCAGGAATTAGAGTTTAGACCCACCACGCTGCTCCAATGCGGGTTGGCGGGCTTTAACGACTATTATCATGTTAGTGATAATAACCGGGACCGACGGCTTAACGTGCTCTCCGAGGCACGGGGATGAAACACCGCCAACTTCCAACTCCGGGCTAGCACTGAGAATTTCTTAATTGAAAAACCCAATACCTAACTTTTCATGCCCGACCGGGAATCGAACCCAGGACCTCGTGATCCGCAGTCGACTATGCTAACCACTAGACCAACGAGGCAGTCAGAGATTCAGTCAGAGATTTCTGTAATGGTATCAAAATGGTACCCATATTTTTGGTCATGTTTTTAAGATGGTTCAAAAAGCATCCATCGTCTGAACGTACCTTGGAAGAATGCGTGACCGATCAGTCATTTTAACTTTGACATAGAACGGGGTGATCCATCCATGCACTACTTATAGCCGATAGATTCTCTATCAATCATTTAGTTATGATGAATCACTGATGGAGGTTAGATTATTAACCAGATATATTTGTCTTTCGTACCTAAACAAGCAATTGTAGACGCTAGATAAGGACACATTTAGGTAATTGGGTATTTGCTTTTAGTCAAATTTTTTTCTTGTGATAGATAGTGATTATTGATTAATGATTATCTTCCAAAAGTCGTAATATCCACGTCTCCTGTTAGTTTTATGTTGAATAACCATTTTAAGCTCTCGAGAAAAGTAGAAAAGTGCGTTGACTTACTTGTGACGTCATCAAAAGTCAACGCATTTTTTTTACTTTAATCGATATTTTAAAAAAGTTATTGAGTGATTAATAAAACCGCCAAACGCTTATCGCTTGGTTTGTAATAAGCGTCCCAATTAGGTACTCATTTGACAAACAGCCAAATCAGCAACTCAAACGCCAAAACGCGCGCTTTGTGTGGGATTTTTGTGTGAAACACTTACTTGTGACGTCATCAAAAGTCAACGCATTTTTTTTTACTTTAATCGATATTTTAAAACAGTTACCAAACATTCTGATTTCTGACCCTTTCTGTGGTGTTCTGCTCACACAAACACTTAAAAAACAAACTTATTATTTTACAATTTATTAATACCTATTATATATTACATATATTATGTTCGTAATATATGTACCCATGCAACCCATACTTATTTAAAAGTCAAGTATAACATGTTACTTAAATTATATAAAACCCGACTCACGCAAGCCAGTGGAAAATTACATTGGAAAAAAGTGCTTAAAATTCTTGTCGCTCTACAAGTACCTACCTAGTACGAAATATAAATTGACTCCAAGTCCCAACCGCCCACGACTTGCTACAAACCAGCCTTTGATTTATCAAAGGTACTTGAATACTATTAAACATAGTGATCTGTTAATTTGAAGCCATTATGAAACTTATGAAACAAATTTTCTGGTGGATTATACCATCTTGAAACTGGCCTGTCACTTATAAGGCTGCGTTTCCACCAGAGATGTGCGAGAAAGAGCGGTACGAAGATTTGAATATTTCCATGATGTAATGAATTTGAGTATTTCCAAGTTATAATGAAATGAAAGTTTATGTGTTTCCATCGCTTCGGTTTAATAATTGTCTAAGGTTTGGATTCTTAATGTTTAATTTAAAATTACCTTTACTTAAAATATTTTTTGCACACCAAGTTTGGCAGAATATGTTGATAACAGTTTTGATTTTAACACCTATGTAATCATGTGTTGCATGTACCATATTCTTGCAAAATAAATACGATTATCTTTATGATTATGAGGATGCGTAGCAGAGCTATGAAACGGTGCGCAGCTGAGCGGTGCGAGTATGCGTAACGGACTCTTCAGGTCTAGTCCCACTACAAGGGTACGTAGGAGTTTGTATGGAGCTAGGCCTACTCAAGCGACGCGGCACGGAGGTGCACTGCGCGACCGGCCCAGTACAAGCACATACAAATATAATATTTGCCGGTACATGCTGAGCCGTTTCGTGCATCTCAAGGGGCTTGTTCCGTACCGGAACAGGGTATTCAAGGATCAATACGATTTGAAGTTAAGTATTTTTGTTCGTAACATAGTGCATTGTTTTAATTTTATTCAATGGGTTTGGTCTTCGAGTGCCCTCTTGCGGCCGAGAAAGGAGTAGCCAAAGCATCCCATTGGCTGGTTCAGCGAATCGCACCTGAAGCGGCGAAATTGGGATCTACTTACTATTGATGACATTACGACGCCGATCAATGGTCGCTCAATACACGCGTTCCAGTGTAGTTAGTCTTTTCTAATCACCATTTGGTGCCTCCGTACTCTGCCTGGTACCATTGTGATCAACGTGCTCTGTGATGGTGACAGTAAACTGGACTAGTGACCTATTGTTATTGTGTTTAATATTGGAAAATATCGACGACCGGGCCCGGTTCAACGGACTCGCACGGCGGTGCTGAAAGGTAGGTGTTCGATTACTCAATCCCATATTGAACAGGGCTAGACCAAAATCAGATGTGCGAGTGGTGTGTGGTTTATACTCGCTACACTGCCTCGCACACATTCCTTGCTCACGTCTTCACGTTCCTTGTTTTTGTGATGTAAAAATACCTCTGGTGGAAAAGGGCTAGTGGGGCTCCACTGGCCCTTCTCCACCAGAGCTGCGCTCAGCGAGTCTAGGTGATCTAAACTAAGTGATCCTATTGGTGGATTTATTCCCACACTGCCTCGCTAGTTGCTACCTCACACTTCTCTGGTGGATGCAGCCTTATCGGCAGCCCGGTTTCAAGATGGTTTTAAAATCCACCAAAAAATTTGTTTCATAAGTTTCATAATGGCTTCAAATTAGCGGAGTACAGTTGCAAATTAAAGCAATTATCTAACAAACTTTCAGCTTTTATCATAACTTTTCTAAGGGCTCTCAGATGATTAAGATTGTTTGTAATTATAAGTTCTCATCTTCTTAGTTACCTAAGTTAATTTTGTGATAGCAACCGGAGACTTTAAAACAAGTCGACAAAATTATTGCTCTAATTTGTTAACTCGAAACTCCAAATCCACATGCCAACTAAACACAATGTAAACATCAGTAATTAGTAGATAATTGTAAATACACACATCTCAGAAATTCAAATATAAGTTAAGGCCCTGTGTAGCGTAAAAGGGGGTTTTTAAAAGCAGTGTATCCATCAAACGGTGACATAATGTATGCTTGTAAATATAATTTGCTGTTTTCAAGACCTTTAAGCAGCCATTGACGCATCTCAAAACACAATTTAAAAAAACCTACATTGAAATTTATTGTAAACCTCTTAATTTACCTTTTGAAGCAATTTTCTCCTTATTGAAACTAATAATTTGCTCCAGAAATATAAGATAAAATTTACATTTCTAAATTAAACACATTGCCGGATTAATTTGTATTGAACAGTAAATATTATTTTTTTTACAAATAATTTCTTGCATTTTTTGCGACATGCGCTTGCTCGATTTTGAGCGCGCCTGTATTTTGATCTCGTGAGCTCACAGCGCCTTTACATGGCTTACTATCAACATCATAACCGGAGAAAATCAGAATATTGCTCTATGGTACGTTGACTTAATTCCAAAGTATCTAGGCAAATAAGTTAATGCCTAGAAAAACATCATGCGCCGATTTAACGCAGTAAGTCACGATCTCTCCATCTGTGTCTACCATGATACCAGCGTGATACTAGTACAATTTTATCTGCTGCCATGATTTATTGTTTAAATATAAAACGTGGAATAAAATAAAATCTATTTGAATTTGATGTGAGAAAATTGTTGTTTTTTATTTTTCTAGTGAACTTTTGAAATAAAATTTAAAAAGTTTCTAGCGTGTCGTTAGGGTTTCCTTTGGTATTTCATGATTTTATCAGATAAAAAACCGTAGAGTGCTCTAGTTTCGTGACGGTGAGTTTTTCATAAAATAGTTTTTAAATAGTTTAACCTTTAAAGAATCTACTAAGTTTTATTAGCCGTTTGACCAGCTAACTACAGGCTAGTAGACTTCTTAAAAATGCTTACAGTAGAAACTTTGGACTACATTGGTTGAAAACTAAAGCTACGAGGGTTCCAAACACGCCCTGGCCCGAGAAGAGCCCACAACAAACTCAACCATTAAAATTAACTATAATATGTCTGCATATACCTACGGGTAAATTGGTGATCCATCTTGCTTATAGACGTCGATATCTAAGATAGCTTACATAATATCTTCTATTTACAGCCGGATAATATTTTAGTCCTACTGAAAAACAAAAATCCTTCTCATAATATTAAATGTCTTTGTTCTGGATAGAACCATAATATAGAACCAAAAATAATATTGCTAGATGATGTCCGTGAATTTTGGTTTTCTAAAAAACCTCCGGGTACTCCTTAATATTTTTCCGAGATAAAAAGCCTTAGGGATACAAACTGAAACTCAACTTGATTGTTTATTTCGTGAAGGACATAACAAGTGTATTTTGTAGTCTGTTGAACGGACGGGCCTGAAAAGTTAACAGTAGTTAACAGACTAACAGATAGATAGGCAGACACACTTTCGCATTTAAAATATTGAGTAAAGATTTGGTACAAAATAATTCGCAATGGTAGGTAGACAAATTCATTAAACAAAAGAAACTATAGAAAGCCATTACCTACTTTGCAGTTACGATAGCAAATAGTCCTTGTCATTAAAATGTAATTAGAAACGAAACCGTGTCACCCGTGAAACAATAATAAACTATTTACAGACAACATTTTAATTAACAATTTCGATAAATAAATAATTTTAAACGTGCTATTTTCAGTTTGTTGTGCGATTAAATAACCGTGAAAGTACTTAAATAATTTTGCAAGCGCGCCTAATTTGAATGAGATAGGAACAATAATTTTATTTTCAGTCAGGTAAACAATTATTAAAAATTAATATAGGTACTATGAAGGTAAGGCGTATCACCACAGATTAAAAATGTCAGTACGACCACAGAATAGGTACTTAGTACGTTGTACTAAGTCAAACTGCTGGCATCCAGCACCTGCACGGCTTTGCATCGTGGCTAACCCCATGCAACCGACGAAGTTTTGGTCGACCGGATACTCCTACGTCCATCTACGCATCATCTTTGGTGTGTTTTATCTAATAGAAATAAATTAATTATTCAAGTTTTATTTTGATAAGAAAACAATGCTATAAATACTACAAATTACGGTGTTTATGAATATACTTACCTACTATAGTATTGGACAGACCGTAAGATAATTCAAAATCAAATTCAAAATTCAAATGATTTTTATTCAAATAGACTTTTACATGTACTTTTGAATCGTCGAGTGAATCTACCACTGGTTCGGAATGCCATTCCTACCGAGAAGAATCAGCAAGAAACTCGACGTTTGCTCTTTTGAAAATAATAATAATATATAATTTCATTAATTTGTAGAATACATTAAGTAACAGCTGTCCTTAACATAGCGTAATCTTCAACGGTATAATAAGCTTTTTTCAGGAGCATCCTTTTAATGGACTTCTTAAACTTGTGTAAAGGCAAGTTTAAGATAGGTTGTGGAATTTTGTTATAAAATAGAATGCTCATTCCCACGAACGACCTTCGGACCTTCTTGAGGCGGAGCGATGGAGTCACGAGCTTATGGCGGCCTCTAGTTTGCCTATCATGCAGATCGCATATTTTTTTGTAATTGTAAATGTGCTGTTTTACGAAGATTAAATTACTATAAATATATTGCGAGGCTACTGTAAGAATACCTATTTCCTTAAATTTCTCTATAAGGGATTCGCGCGGTAATATTATGATGACTGTAAGATGATAATATGAATTAAACTTTACACTTATTACATAATTTTAAAAGAGTTTTACTTAAGTAATTAGACAGAACAAACAGATATTTAGAGATGGTTTTGATCAAAGGCTTGTCAGCGGCACACTGGAAGACAACTTGGAAAATACTTAAATTGAGTTCGTAGCTTGGGGAAATTTAAGAAAATGGTCTTTATGATACGAAAGTCACTGAAAACGACCAGATAAACAGCGAATAAAAAAAATCTAAATCTAAAAAACCTCTTTATAGACAGCGGTTTGAGCTTTAAATGACGACCTCCCTGGCGCAGTGTTGAGCGCCGTAGTCTTATGTTGGGAGGTCCCGGGGTCGATTCCCGGCAGGGTCAATTTGGGATTCATAATTTCTGAATTTTCCCTTGTCTGGTCTGGTGGGAGGCTTCGGCCATGACCGGCGGTTACCACCCTACCGGCAAAGACGTACCGCCAAGCGATTTAGTGTTCCGGTACTATGCGGTGTAGAAACCGACTAGAGGCAGGTATGGGTTTAATATAACTGCCATGCCCTTAACAGGTTAGCCCGCTACCATTTTAGGCTACATCATCACTTACTATCAGATGAGGTCGCTGTCAAGGGCTAGGTAACTTGTAATAAGAAAAAAATAAAATAAACTACTTTAGTATTTAATTTTTACATACAAGTAGGTATACTGTAGGGGAGTCTTTTTTATTGAAGTAGGTATAACTTTATCTTAGACTGCATCATCATTTGTCATCAGGCGAGATCGCTGTCAAGGGCTAACTTGTGGAATAAAAAAATCAGTTCGCATTTTATTAGTGAAGTGTTTATGGTACCACGTCCATGGTCAAGTAGCACTAAACGGTTGACTGGCTTTGATTAAAAAAACTATGCCTATTTAGGGATTAGAAGGTTGAAGACAGTTTATGGGTTTCCAAAAAGGTCATACCTATTAGTTACTGTTTTGTACTTACTTAAATTAGTCTAAAATAAGGCTGCAGTTCTAAAGAGTTCAGATGCGTAGCGAGAAATAGTTTCAATATAGCTTAAAACTGGTGGAAAAGTGTTAAGCTAAGCTAAAATATGAACTCAGATGATTGGTATTGTCTACGAATAACGTATCGCTTAGCGTGCTATGGAATAGCAGTAGAGTTAGTAGAGGTGAAGCGATTACATAATTTTTAATAATATCAGTATAATTTGTACGAAAATAAACAGAAAAACAATACTTAAGTAGGTCATTTTGTAACAATAATTAAAATTTTTTTTAACAACAGCAGGTTCTATCACTATTAAAATAATTAAAAATTTTAATTAAGTAAGAATTATTTTATATATACTTACCTCTGAATATTTTGTATTTATTTTAAATTTTCTTCTCTTTTTGTCCACAGTTCCACTCCGTTACGGATAAGAGATCTCAGAACAACGACTGCGGAGAGAACAGCATGACGATAGTAACAGAGAAGAAGATAGAAGATGACGCATCAGAGTCCTCTAGCGGGGAGAATGTGGATATAGAAGGTGAGAGAAAAAAACCGCTAAATCTAAGCTTGTCTTACTTAGAGCCTGTCTTGTGAAAATTCTCTCTTAAAAGGGACTCTCCCCTTTAATATTTTTAAAAACATGACACCACTGGAGTCTTACGAAACTCATGGCAAAACTGCAAAAAAACTGGTATTTCCGACCCATTTTACACTCTTGGACCAAAGAAAGAATCTTATAATATTAGACAGAAAAAGCGGAAGGAGGCAAAGGTACACTATGCCGGAGCTCAAACAGACTAAAACCGGATAAGACAAATGGTCTGCGTAACGCATCACCGACGAAGGAGAAAGACGTTCTGTCCTGTCGCGCTTGTATGTGTGCCTTCATATTTAAAGTGTCGAGCTACTGGCTTTTTGTATATGCCAGATAATTATTTTTTTCAGTAGTGTGGTTTCGCCCCACAGGTTAACCTCATAAAGAGCTAAAGAGGATTTTATTCAAATTAGAGACCAAAATATTTCATAATTACCCGAAGTTGAGGCCAAAATATTAACAACTTTTAAAATATTCTTGGGGGACTCTGGCAAAATTTCTGTTGGTTCTTTGACTTAACTTTTAAATGTCTCTAGATTTATATAAAAAATAAATTATAAAAGTTTTTAAATTAATTCCATCGTAAAACTCAAACAGAAACTGGAGATAATTTTATTCAAAGACAAAAATACTTCTCAAAGTTCTACCTAACAACGCCCGCAACTTAGTCCACATGGAATCAGGTTTTTTTTATTATCGTATGGGAAATCTTTGGAAATCTTTGGGACTAGGCAGTCCCAAAGATTGGTCTAGTGGTTAGCATGTTTGTCTGCGGCTGACGAGGTCCCGGGTTCGAGTCCCGGGCGGGCCATATTTAGTGTTGGGTTTTTCTGTCTAGACATTCTCACTAGCCCGGAGTTCTACACGGCATCGTACCGGAACGCTAAATCGCTTGGCGGCCCGTCTTACGCATACGGAACATTATAACAGAATAGGTAATAGTACAATGACATTATTGCGACTCGATTTAAATCGGCGCCATTCGGCTGTACTAAACTTCGAATTTTAATGGCATCAACTAGATAATTGAACCAGGATCTCCTCACTCAAATTCATGAGGTTGTACCAGTAATGACGTCACTCGCCAATAAAGTTAAACATCATATGAATAATAAACAAAACACTTGATAGACTCGTTAGAGCCTACCGTATCGGTACAGGAAGCGTCTGTCTGTAATGTTGTATCAATAATATAAGGTCAAAGATATTTGTTTATGCAATACTATATGCAATATGCCCGCGACTTCGTCCGCGTTGTTTAAGGTTTTTTTTTTAATTCCCCCAGGAAATCCTTAATTTTCCTTAATTAGCCTATGTCACTCTCCAGGTCCTCAACTATACCCATGCCAAAAATCACGTCGATCCGTTGCTCCGTTGCGGCGTGATTGAAGGACAAACCAACAAACCAACAAACAAACACACTTTCGCATTTATAATATTAGTATGATTAATTGACGAGTATACCTACTTTGTTTTGATACGTAGGCGTTTTGAGTATCGTGTCAACAAGTATGGCAAATATTTTGTTGAAAAATGGTAACTAATTTATCAATCTAATATTCCAATGTGGTGGATGCATACCTACTATCATCATCAAAGACTCGACAAACTAAAACTACGAGTCATCGTATTTAGGTTTTGTTTTAGTTATAATTTTAGTTTTTTAGGTTAAGTAGGTACTAAATAGGAAATAAGTTTGTTTATCTAACAAAATATGGTCGCTCGAAATAGATGATTCCCGCGACTTCATCCGCGTGGACCAAGTTTTATCGATTCCCGCGGGAACTCTTGAATTTTCCGGGATAAAAAGTAGCCTATGTCCTTCCCCGGGATACAACCTACCCCTGTACTAAATTTCATTCAAATCGGTTGAACAGATAAATTTTTTCGATTCCCGTGGGAACTCATGAATTTTCCGGGATAAAAAGTAGCCTATATCCTTCCCCGAGATATAAACTATCCCTGTACCAAATTTCATCAAAATCGGTTGAACAGATGGGCCGTGAAAGCGTAGCAGACAGACAGACAGACAGACAGACACACTTTCGCATTTATAATATTAATAATAATAGTATATAGTATAATAGTATGGAAGTATGGATTATCCATACTAATATTATAAATGCGAAAGTGTGTCTGTCTGTATGCTACGCTTTCCCGGCCCATCTTTTTAACCGATTCTGAAATTTGGTATAGAGGTAGGCTATATCTCGGGGAAGGACGTTGGCTTTTATCCCGGAAAATTGAAGAGTTCCCGCGGGAGTCAAAAACATCAATCCACGCGGACGAATTCGCGGGCATCATCTAGTTATTTATAAAGACGCAGAACGGTATAATTGAGTATTATATGAGTAATACAAAAATCCAAACCACAAATTCCATCCACATTCACGAAACAAAAAAAATCCTATTAATCGTAATATATAGGTGCACCGAGTTGGTTGTATGGTCTGTGTATAGGTGTATACTATAATATAATACTTATTGAAAATCGGATGCCAACGGAAAAATAACATTGAGCAAGTCAACTTAATTAGCTGAATTTGTTACCAATTTCGATTATAATTTAATATAAAAAATTCTTTTTAAACAACCGACTTCAATCTCCCGCGCCAACTTTACAACAACAAGCACACGCTATACAAAGTACTTATTTTATTGTTGATATTTTAAAAACCGCTCGACCGATTTCGATAAAATTTATATGGAACCACATGGGAAGTATGCCCTTTCAAATAAAAAAAGAATCATCCAAATCGGTCCACCCAGTCAAAAGTTCTGAGGTGTGGCACTCGGAGACTGCCGCGGTAAAGCTATTGCATAGCATTTTTTATCAACTTATGTAATTATAATTATTTATTTTATTTATGCAGTATTTTTTTTCCTTTGTTTTTCTTTGATATTAATTCAAGTTACTAAAAGTTCAAAGTTCGAAGTACAAGTCATTAAAAGTTCTGCTATTCATCGATAGATGGCAAAAATAAAAAGTATCACCGCCACAGATCACTCCTATACTAGTCCCTGGGGACAGATAGGACAGTGTAAAAGTTGACGGTTAGTTCCGGTGCATTCGCAAAGCGCTAGTGTCGCAAGAAGTGTATGTCCCAACACTTCTTGAAGTCAACAACACAAGTAGTCATAGCAACCAAAGTGTTAGGTTTTTTTTCGTTACGGAATTTCTGGATTCGGTCTCCACGCTCAAGGCCCGCGATAGAAGCTATGCAATAGCTTAAAAAAAACAGTCGAATTGAGAACCTCCTCCTTTTTTTTAAGTCGGTTGAAAATACAAAATTGAACATTTCAACCAAAAAAAGCTTTGAAAAATATACAACAATAAGAACATAACCTATACTATTATTATAAATGCGATGGATGGACATTATTGTTATGATGGCTAAACGAATCTGGATGAAATTTGTCCCAGTGATAGATAAAAGTCTGGAATAACATATAGGTTAGGTACGTTTTATTTCGGAAAATTAAAGAGTTCCCGCGGGAACAAAAATCTCAATCCACGCAGACGAAGTGGCGGGCGTCAGCTAGTGTTTGAATAAAGATTGCAGTAAAATGGTTGCGTTTAAATATACTTACGAGTAATAATTATCTATTATCACACAAGGTATTATTTGTAGAGCCAAGAACTTACAAACAAAATGTATGAAGCTGTATGAAGGGATAATCCTTTCAGCGTTACATTGTAATATTGTAATATTGTGCTCTATGTCTTGGTGTAGGTAACTATTAATATTTATATTGTTAAATGGTTCTTATGCGTATTATGGATCCTAATTCTAGGCTCTATTATAAAACTACTTAGTACTGGTACTATCTTTATCTTATGTTATATCTATGTTACATGTTAATGTGATACAGGGGGGTACAGGATACTCTCATCGCGGCAGTATTATTTCTAAATGACATTTTTACGTGACGTTCCTTGACGTCCCTAAAATAAGGATTTTAATTTAAAAAACCGGCCAAGTGCGAGTCGGACTCGCGCACCGAGGGTTCCGTACACACCTGTAGGTATATAAGTAAAAGTTATATATAGTATTTTTATTCCACTTATCTGTTTTAATTTCAATTTAATACCTCTACGCGTTCAGGCGGAAAGGGGTAAGTACTAAATTTAAAATTATTAAAAATATTTTTATTACATGATGTAACTAAAAATTTATGCTTTTCGCAATTTTTCCTTTATCTGTGCTATAAGTCGTTGCTTCGTACCAATTTTCAAGATTTTGAGTTCACGGAAAGTACCCTGTACGTTTTGATTCCCTTGCGAGTATCGAAATTTGCAGCATAAACGGCTGCATTTTTTGATTGTGTTGGCTTAGAAGCTTGATTTTTTCACAGCTCCAAGGGACAGTAGACTTGAGTATTTGATATGAATTTCAGCTTGATACCCATGCGTTCCTGAGAAAAAGGGTCTTGACATACAGACGGACGGACAACAAAGTGATCCTATAAGGGTTGTTTTTCCTTTTGAGGTCCGGAACCCTGATTATTAAAAATATATTTATTAAATGATATAACTAAAAATGTATGCTTTTCGCAATTTTTCCTTTATCTGTGCTATTAGACGTTGCTTCGTACCACATTTAAAGATTCTGAGTTCACAGAAAGTATAGGTTTTGATTCCCTTGCGAGTGTCGAAAATTTGTAGCATAAACGGCTGTATCTTTTGATTGCGTTGGCTTAGAAGTTTGATTTTTTCACACCTCCAAGGGCCAGTAGTTTGATACAGCTTAAAAGGAATTATAGACCTGAGTATTTGATATGAATTTCAAATTAATCCCTATACGCGTTCATGAGGAAAGGGATAGTAAGTTTAAAATTATTAATAATATTTTTATTCTATGATGTAACTAAAAATTTATGTTTTTCGAAATTCATCCTATATCTGTGCTATAAGACGTCAAGTTTCAAGATTCTGAGTTCACGGGAAGTACCCTGTAGGTTTTGTTTCCCTTGCGAGTGGCGAAAATTTGCATAAAAATATTTTTATTATATGATGTAACTAAAAATTTATGTTTTTCGCAACTCTTCCTATATCTGTGCTATAAGGCGTTGCTTCGTACCAAGTTTCAAGATTCTGAGTTTACGGGAAGTACCCTGTAGGTTTTGATTCCCTTGCAAGTGTCAAAAATTTGCATAAAAAAGTTTTTATTATAATATGATGTAACTAAAAATTTATGTTTTTCGCAATTCTTCCTTTATCTGTGCTATAAGACGTTGCTTCGTACCAAGTTTCAAGATTCTGAGTTCACGGGAAGTACCCTGTAGGTTTTGATTCCCTTGCGGGTGTCGAAAATTTGCATAAAAATATTTTTATTATATAATGTAACTAAAAATTTATGTTTTTCGCAATTCTTCCTTTATTTGTGCTATAAGACGTTGCTTCGTAACAAGTTTCAAGATTCTGAGTTCACGGGAAGTACCCTGTAGGTTTTGATTCCCTTGCGAGTGTCGAAAATTTGCATAAAAATATTTTTATTATATGGTGTAACTAACAATTTATGTTTTTCGCAATTCTTCCTAAATCTGTGCTATAAGACGTTGCTTCTTACCAAGTTTCAAGATTCTGAGTTCACGGGAAGTACCCTGTAGGTTTTGATTCCCTTGCGAGTGTCGAAAATTTGCATAAAAATATTTTTATTATACGATGTAACTAAAAATTTATGTTTTTCGCAATTCTTCCTAAATCTGTGCTATAAGACGTTGCTTCGTACCAAGTTTCAAGATTCTGATTCACGGGAAGTACCCTGTAGGTTTTGATTCCCTTGCGAGTGCAAGAAAATTCGAAAATTTGCAGCATAAACGGCTATATCTTTTGATTGCGTTGGCTTAGAAGCTTGATTTTTTCACAGCTCCAAGGAACCGTAGACTTGAGTATGTGATATGAATTTCAGCTTGATACCTCATTGCGTTCCTGAGAAAAAGGGTCTTGACACACAGACGGACGGATAACGAAGTGATCCTATAAGGGTTCCGTTTTTTCCTTTTGAGGTACGGAACCCTAAAAACACGAACTATAACAATCTTAAAACAATAAGGATTTAAGCGATGGTATAGTATGCCCCCAGACTAGATTAAGACAACATAAAAAGTACCTACCTACTAAATTAAGATACCTACCTATCTATCTGTTTACGCTATAATTATTACGCTGATAAATAATCATTATTTTAAAAATGCGAATCTGTATTTATTTGCTTCCGTGTATCTAAATCTATTATCGCTAATCTAGGTAAGTTTATGGGTGGTTACTACAGGCCTATTCTGCAATATTATTTCAAAATACTTAATATTAAACGTCACGTACCTTGATCTCCCTAATATAAGGATTATAATTCAAAAACACGAATTTTAATAATATTAAAACAATAAGGATTTAAGCAATGGCAGTATGCCCCCTGAACTCATTTTAACTTTAACACGGGAAATTTGTACCTATTATTTTCTTAATGGAAATAGCCGTAGACTAGGTACTCTTTCGTGGGAGAAAATATCAAACCCGTAGTTTATTCAATCAATCAATGAATCGTTTATTTGCAAGAAACTTTGTATAATTAAGATGACAAACTAATAAAAAGAACAAACATGTTTCGTCATTGCCGTAGTTTACCATACTTTAATAACATCATTTAGGATCATAAGTAATCCACCACTACCACCACTACTGCCCATTAACGTCCCACTGCTGGGTTCAGACCTCCACTCTCATAGTAGAGAGGGAATTTGAGTTTAGACCCACTACGCTGCTCCAATGCGGGTTGGCGGTATAATTAACAAACTATTCATAATCGAAAATCGACAACAGAATTATTGTAAGTACTTCTAAAAAAGTCAGCGAATATTTTATGGATTATCCACTGCAGTAACCTTTTCATATTATTGCATTTCAATTTTATAAAAAAATAAATCTGACTGCGAAGCAATTTCGGGGTTAACCGGAAATCAGTGTTAATGTTAACATTAATTATATTATAAACCTTTCCAATTATCATAAACTTAACAGGCCTATTATCACAAAGTCCTTGTTTCAATCCAAGCTTCATATTAAAACCAACGTTTTATAATACGGAAATATTTTTTTTAAATCTCCGAAACCAGGAAAAGAAAATATATTTAAAATACAGTCATCATATTTAAAAAAAATCGTATGTAAAATTTTAAAATCAACAAATGAATCAGTAATTTTATCTCCGTCTCGGGATTTTGTATACTTTCAATATCATCACATAAAATGATCTCATCATCATTTTGTCATCATTTATTTACTTTTACGTGTCTGTGTTCCTAGTTGCGCGTTAAATTGTTTACCTAATTGCGTGCATCTTAAATTTTTATTACCATTACTAAATTAAATAATTAATCCAAATCATAACAAATCTTGTTTACGACAAATTTACCATGACATTTTCCTCATACCTTCAATTTAAAACTATAGCACTGCTGAGTTACGATTGGTTTTTAGTTTGAGAAATAATGTAGGTCCGTTACCCGTGTGTGACGTCATGACATCGTCATGTGGGCTTGGCAATGAATCACTGAAAAAGAGACGGTTCAGATTTGTATGTGGCGTAGGTCCGGTCTTGCACAAGTAAAGAAATGAAGGAAAATAAAATGGTCAAATCTACGAATTCGTCGTAATTTCAGTGGCGAAATTATTTAATCTTTCCAAGTTATGCAACACTAAACATGAGTGAGTAACAATGGCGGATTCATATTTTTTGACGTTTTCAAAAGAAAAACAAGTTATGTTGACAGTGACTGTCAGAAATGACATTTGATACATTTCGCACCTACTGATTTCTATATAGCTGAAGGTTGCCATCTTGGAAACGTATCGAAAACTTGAAATACATTTTTCTTTTTTTCTCGTTAGTTAGGTACTGTTCTAAATTATCATATTTTTAATACAATCTATGTATTTTCCTCTATTCATGGTAGAGTGTACAAGAGTTGGCCTAAAATGAACCTTTTCCTTTACGCTTACTGCGTCATCTGTGGCTATCACGCCCTCAATACATATTTTAGAATCATCATTATGTTAACCTACCGCCAGTCCTTTTCATTTTCCTCATTCAGTGTCATTCTCATTCAGAATGAGATGGGTCGACCATAGTCCACCACGCTGGTGAAATGAATAAAGGCTAGATTCACATATCTTTGAGAACACTATGTAGAGCTGTCTGAGACTAGCAGTTTCGCGCACGCACGCAAAATAGAGGATCGTGTCTGAGATTATAAGATTTAAGACCTGGACTCCCCGAATTGGGTATTTGACTAGTCAAATCAGGTACTTTTTTTCAAACTTCAAAACGCGCGCTTAGTTACGAAGGACTTTGTATGAAATACCGAATCGTGACGTCTTCAGCAGTCAATGCACTTTTTAGTTTAATCGATAATTTAAATAGCTGTCAAATATAAAATTAATAGGGGACGTGGATATAACGTCTTTTGGCAGGTCTTCAATAATCACTAAAAAATAATTTATTTGACTGCTTGTCAAATACCCAACTGGTTGTCAAAGTCTGTAACCAACAACGCAACATTAAATAACAATACCAATCTCACGAAAACGTATTTTTTCAGATTTTAGAACAGTTAAATGTATAGTTTTAGGCATTGGAGATTTTTGTCCAGTCGTGCAAAAAAGAGTCTTTCGTCAGGAATACCTAATCACAGATTGCAAAATATTCGATTTTCACGACGTTCTCTATTTTTATTTTTAATTTATTGTTATGTATTCAGTTTTTTATTTGTATCATTACAAAAATCATACTAACATTATAAATGCGAAAGTGTGTTATTTTGTTGATTTGTCCTTCACTCACGCCGCAACAGAGCAACGGATCGATGTGAATTGCATAGGTATAGTTGAGGACCTGGATAGTGAAATAAACTACTTTTAGATCCAGGAAAAATAAGGAGTTCCCGCGGGCATCAGCTAGTGGGAAATAAAGGAAACTTTTTAAATGTGAAAACTCAAATATGAAAAGGAAAATGAACAAAATATAAAAGTAAAACTTTGTCAGGTTTTAAGAATGCATACTTACCTACTTGCAGGAAACAAAGTAAATTCAAACACAAATAATGTACGTACTTTACAAGTTTGCACAAACATAATGAGTTTCATGCACGAAGGGGAATCTTTACCTAAAAAGAACTTAAGTATATTTTTCCAAGGTTGTTCCGACATCACGCATGTTAAAAGACCTCGCTTCTGACAATGCCATTTTGATTTTATATAAATGTTTCGATAATTCATTATACCATAATAATAATATTATACATGCAAAAGTGTGTTTGTTTGTCCTTCAAACACGCCGCAACAGAGCAACAGATCGATAATGCATGCAAAAAGCATGGGTATAGTTGAGGAGCTGGAAAGTGACATGAGTTGCTTTTTATCCCGGGAAATGAAGCATATCCCGCGGGAATCAAAAACACTTGTTCCACGCGGACGAAAACGCGGGCATTAGCTACGTAAATGTTCCTTACAAAACGTTTTTGAGATAATGGATAATAAAAAGGTCAAATTCGCAAACTGCTGATAAGTTTACAAATTCAACATTGTTACATAATCAATAAACTGGCATGTATAATTTTTTATCAAAAAATATTATCTAACCACACCTATTTTTTTGACATATCATTTATTTATTTTATTTGAGTCTCTTGGTAGGTATTATGTTTGTAACAAGTGGTAGCATTCTCTACGCAGACGTTTCAAATATTCATTTAATTATATTAGATATTATTAAAGTAATATCAATTAAAATTCAGATAAGCCAAATTGATTTTGGAGAGCCTGCCTTTGGCCATTACTTTTATCCGTGCCCCGGGCCCAATATCATTACCTTATCACTTACCTACATTTAATATAATTACCTAAACCTAAGTAGTTACTTATAATAAAACTGTTATTGAAAGATTTCGGTACAGTTTTATTTTAAAACTAGCTGATGAATATTTTTTTATTTCCCACGGAATAAAAGTAGCCTATGCCACTTTCCAGGTCCTCAACTATACCCGTGCAAAGAATCACGTCGATCCGTTGCTCTGTTGGAGCGTGATTGAAGGACAAACCAAATTATAAATGATTTATTTATTTCATGTAGGACAACTTGTGCCACTTATGATACGTTAAGACTCTACCACCGGTTCGGAAAATGTTTCTACTGAGAAGAGCCGGCAAGAAAATCATCAATAAACCATCAAACAAACACACTTTAATATTTAAAGTACCTACTATGATTTAGAATTGGAAAATAAAGAAGTATACGGAGGCGTCTATTGATACAGACATCTATCACAAATCTATCTATCTAGTCTATCATACCTAAGTAGCACAAAGCTGCCCTTCTATTTATTCAATTCCTCCTCTTTTAGTAAATTTGACGACCTCCATGGCGCAGTGTTGAGCGCTGTGAGGTCCCGGGTTCAATCCCCGGCAAGGTCAATTTGGGAATTTATAATTTCTGAATTTTCCCTGGTCTCTGGTCTGGCCTGGTGGGAGGCTTTGGTCGTGGCTATTTACCACCCTACTGGCAAAGACGTGCCGCCAAGCGATTAAGCGTTCCGGTACGATGCTGTGTAGAAACCGAATAGGGTTTAATATGACTGCCATGCCCCTAAAAGGTAAGCCCGCTACCATCTTAGACTGTATCATCACTTACCATCAGGTGTGTTCGCAGTCAAGGGCTAACTTGTAGTGGATAAGAAAACAGACCTCAAATCAGTGCATTTTCAAATTTGAATGTAGCTTGGAATAACATAATATACTTACTTAATTAATTTGACAATTAAATGAGTGATTGGCTTTTATTGGCTGACTTACAGTTACAGTCACTTATCTATTGAGACAAAGAAATTACTACCTAATTAATATATTATCTTATCGTTTCAAATAAATAATTAATTATTATGTTTACATTTATTATTATGAATGTGATTATACTGATTAAGTAGTCTCATAAATATACAGCTTAAATTAGATATTAATGATTTAAATAACAATGCAACACGCGCTTCTTTTATTGTGAGTTGATGGTACTATGTCAGTGGCCTTCACGGAAGTGTCAACAACAATCAAAATGCAATCTAATAAACGGTGCGCGAACGTGTAAGTGACTCCTTAATTTTCCGCGATAAAAGAGTATCCTATGTCACTCTCCAAGTCCTCAATTATACCCATGCAAATCATGTCGATCCGATGCTCTGTTCCGGCGTAATTGAAGGACAAACCAACAAAAATACACACTTTGCAGTTATCATATATCAGTATCTATGATTACACTGAGTGGTTGTACCAGGTTCCCTTCTAAGATGTATAGTTCAAAAGATTATAAAACAAATCAGTTATAATATTGTGTATTATGAATTTATGTTTTTGTTGAACTACAAAAACATTTTATAATAATATCACGCCACCCCTCCAAAGCTGCCACATCCCTAAAATCCATATCCATACTTATTAATATTAAAAATGCGAAAGTGTGGCTGTCTGCTACGCTTTCACGGCCCAACTACTCAACCGATTTTGATGAAATTTTGGTATAGAGATAGTTTACATCCCGGGGAAGGACATAGGCTTTTTATCCCGGAAAATAGAAGTTCCCGCGGGAATTATAAAAATCAATCCACGCGGACAAAGTCGCAGGCATCATCTAGTCCTACCCAAAGAATTCATAAACTTATGCACGCCACTGACAGACAGACGTAAATTAAAAAAAAAATGCTTTTAGCTCTGTATCGATACTAAGCTTCTTCCAATTAAATTCAAAAAATATTCAATGTACAAAAATCATCCAATTACAGTTATATTATAAATACAGATAGAAAAAGAACTCGTAATGAGTTCGTGCCCTCGGGCCATTAAACGAATTTTCACAGAATGACACTGAAAGGTACATTTTCTCGAGCCGGCGGGCTCATGGAAATATTATTTACATTATTGCCATTTCCGCCAACGCAATTCCCTAATAATAAACACGTTTTTATTAATTTAAGCAAGTAGATTTTATTAAAGTTATTGTTATTTGTTAAGTTTTTTAAAAGAGCAACCGCCCAGTTTCTTTGTTGCCCTTTCAGTAGGAATAGTAGGTACAGTGTTGAATCCAACATTTGACAACACACAAACTTGTAGGTACTTTGTAACTAAGTACGTGTTTTTGAACTTGTAAAAGTTTTTTTTTTTTTAGTTGATAAACATTTAATATTAATTTAATATAACGATGTTACGCTATAACTCCGTCATTCTGCACTTTATATAAAGTTTAATTTATTCATAATTTATTAAGTTAGGCAAGTCATAAATAATGACGGATGAGTGAGATAAACAAGATTTTTTGAATGAAGCAATGCGTAAAAATTGGGGGGGGGGGGGGGGGGACTTTGGGATAACCACCAAACTCTACAATATGTAAGTACTAGCGAATGCCCGCGACTTCGTACTCGTGGATTGAGGTTTTTTGGTTCCCACGGGAACTCTTTCATTTTCCGGGATAAAAAGTAGCCTATGTTCCACACTGTAATCTATCTCTGTGCCAAATTTCAGCTGGATCCGTTCAGCCGTTGGGGCGTGATTGAGTAACAACCATCCATACATCCATACATTCATACATCCATCCAAACTTTCGCATTTATACTATTAGTAAGAAGTAAGATAGTCCGATAAATATGTTTATTATCTGACCCGGTAACAGCGTCGCTAGTATCTATGAAAAATAAAATAAAAACAAAATATAAACAGGCATAAAAATCAGTCCCAATTTTGGCCACCGGGACAGATATGTTTGTAGAACTGGGTCATTATCCCAATGACCCTCAGTAAGAGGTAGGTATTTTACAAATTCCAGTCCCAGATCACCTAGTTTGTTAGTAACGAAGGAACAACTTTAAATCAAAAGTTTTTGGGTCCATTTTACTTTGAGGCTAATGTGGTCGAACGCTCAATACGAACAATTGAATTTGCAAAGCATCCTTAGGATTAAAGCAAGTTAAGTTTCTGGTTCCCTGGTTATCAAGAACTTCCGCAATGTAATGCTTGCTTCCAACCAACAGTTTCTCAATAAATTTCTCATCAACGAACGAAAAATGCATCCTCAATTACCTAGCTGCAATTAATGGTCATTGAACTTTTTGCATATAGTATGACAATAAAAATTTACTTTAAAATTATGCACATTGTTTGTTATTAACGTGAATACAAGTGCGTGTTGGACGCGCATTAATATTAAGAAACACTATTGATTTTTAACAACCCTGGGTTTTCCCATGGCATTCGTTTTAACGAGTTTTTTTTAAAGTAGCTACGTCGTTTCGTGGTATTCTTTTGCTAAAAGTAGATATTTTTTACCACGTGATCATCGCAATTAAGTACCTAATGCCAATTAACCATATTGGTTATAGGCAATGTTGTTCAGAATCAGAAATCAATAATAATTGTAACCAATAATGTTGTAAACAATACATAAACTGGAAATAAACCTAGAAAGCTGAAATTAGTGTAGTTTTATTATGTAGCCATGGAATAAAGCGGGGTTTTAGAAATTTCTATAGGAACAAAGATGTGCGTAGTCGCTAGTCGATAAAAATTACATAATACCTACTAGCTGGTTAGCTAGTTATCTAACTTTTGGTTCCCGCGGGAACTCATTAATTTACCGGGATAAAAAGTAGCCTATCGGCTGGTTTCTGAATTGAGAATTTAATGTTGAGTCTGTCTCAAAGACTACTTAAGGACTAATTAAGCAAATTTTTGTTTCTGATTTGATATTGTGTAAGGTTTGAGAGTTGCTGTTTTTGCTTAAATGCTTAATCCAGAAACCGGCCCAATATCAATTCAGAAACAAGAATTTGCTTAATTAGTCCTTGAGTAGTCTTTGAGACAGAGTCAACATTAAATTCTCAATTCAGAAACCGGCCGTATGTGTTATTCCAGACTATAATATATCTCTGTGCGAAATGTCACCTAGATCCGTTCCGACGTTGGGGCGTGAACGTGATTGAGTAGGTAACAAACATCCATACATCCATACCACATACATCCATCCAAACTTTTACATTTATAATATTACTAGTAAGAAGCATAGATAAGTAGGTATAACCTAGGGCCAGACGAATGCAATTTTAGACCTTTATAGTCGTCCTGTGGCAGTTTCTGACTTTTATATGAAACAGACTGACTCACAACTCATTTGCACTCGTCTGGCCCCACCCATACTAAATGGCCATTAGGAACATCGGGTCAAGATGAAACTATTGATAAGATGGACAGTTTTTATTAGACCCCTAGTAAAATTAGGGGTTATTAACACTTTATTTTGGACAACGTAGCAACAAACTATATTCATTCTACTTTTAAATCAGTTACTTAACAATAGTAACATATATTTTGGGAACATAATATTTTTTACTCCAAATCCACAAGTATGAAAAAAAATACTACAAGAAACTAAAAATTAAATTAACTGGATTTTTTATCATTTCAGCAAAAAGTAAACTGTGCCAATGAACTAGATAAAAAAGAAACAAGGCCACGCGTCGCAACAATAAAATATTAATTATGCAAAGATAAGAAAAAGATAATAACAAAGGGTATTGAGTTCACTGACTTTGTATAGAGTTTGTCTTTTATAAATATGTTTACATTTGTGCAAGTGCGTTCCACAAGTGGCAGAAATAAACATTTAATTGAACCTTCAAAGCTGTTTACACTTTACAGATACAGTCATTAAGTAAATATCTAGAACATCCATACTAATATTATAACGGTCTAAGATCCTATGCACACGTCATATTTATTACGCGCATTTGACGCGATACCAACGCGATTCATACGCGCGTCACACGCCCACAAATTCAGACGCGCTGTGAACGCACGTTTGACCCATTTACAGTACGCGCAGTAGCTAGCGCCAATCATTTAGTCGCGTCAAAAGTTGACTGCAAGACGCGTTGCAATATTCGCGCAGAAAATGTACGTTGACCCTAACAAAGTGTGAGAGCACTCGCACCTCAGCTCAGAGACAACTATTTGATTGGCACTAACTATACAGCAGGTTCTCACATCTTTAACGCGGGTACTATGCGATAAAGACGCACTGCCAATGAACGTTATGGGCCCGTTTATATCAATACAAATTACAATCTCCTTTTCAAACAGAAGACACTGCACGTTCGCGTACGCGGAAACACGCGTTGTCGGCGCGTATAAAATACGCCGTGTGTATAGACTCTAATAGATACGATCTTGTCTAGTCTTCCGACGGAGACGGCTAGACAGAGAAACGCTGTGGTTTGACAGATGCAGGACGGGGAAGTGTATCTGCTAACCAAGCTGGCAGAATTTTCAATACAAAATTAGTAAGCAGCTTGGAAGTGTAATACATAATTTAATATAAAAAATTCTTTTTAAACAACCGACTTCAAACTCCCGCGCCAACTTTACAACAACAAGCATACGCTATACAAAGTACTTATTTTATTGATGATATTTTAAAAACCGCTCGACCGATTTCGATAAAATGTATATGGGACCACATGGGAAGTATGCTCCTTCAAATAAAAAAAGAATCATCCAAATCGGTCTACCCAGACAAAAGTTCTGAGGTAACAAACATAAAAAATAAAAATAAAAATACAGTCGAATTGAGAACCTCCTCCTTTTTTTGAAGTCGGTTGAAAATATACCCACCAAATCAAATATCTCGTAATGTGAGACAAGTCAGTCTAGTATATTCTTGTATCTATGTGGAAGAATCCTGTCTTTTGTGATCCAAAGTAGTTGTTTTTAGGTGGTCAATAGTGGGATCAGAGACGCAATAGCAAATAGTTATAATAGGCATGATGACAGTAACCAAGAATCAATGAAATTATGAATTTATCTAATGTAATAAGATTCATGGATTATAAAAAACGTATTTATTTTTCAATTTCGAGTGAGATTGCTATTAATATTGATAAAATAAAACTATAAAATACAGCAATCCGCCATATTGCATAAAACACAAAGAAGCGAATGACGTCACAGTTGTTTGTTTTCGACCTTTGAAAATCACACTATTGCTTACTGCACATTGCACAGAGTACATTGGTAAAAACAATAGTGACGTCACAACGACGCCATGACACCGCCGAACGTTTTGGCGTGAATTTTAAAATTTATATTTCAAATGCTAATTTTATCTACCAAACTTTATTTTTCTACTGAAATAAGATATTTTTTCGAAATAGTAGATACTTCCGAACATAATCTGACCATTTTTCAAAATCAGTCATCATGCCTATTACACAGATCAAAATGTTAAGGAGTTCATATACATGCTTTTGGACGTGCAGACATCTATGAACTCTATATACGTGTCGAATTATCCGTTTGACAAACGATTGCGATAACGTTTTCCTTACACAATTGGGGGCAGATAAGAAGATATGCCTGTATTTATAAATCAGGGCTTTACATTTGATGTAAAACTTCCACGGCTGTAGAAGCCAGCGGCCTGTAGATTGCAGCGGAGAGAACAGGTTGCGCGCAACCTCGAGACCTTTCTCTCGGCACCGTTCTTATGTAACACCGGCGTTACCACCGGTTGCGACATTGAACTTTGTGTATAAGTATATTATTGGTACAGTAGGACAAAAGATCAGTGACTTTTTATGTGACTCTTATAGCCTTATTATGACTTCATGGACTTTTTCTTATTAGAAACAACAAAGTTCTATCTATCTTTAATATACTTACTACTATAGTTTTATACATTCGCAATACTACTATCCGTACTAATATTATAAATGCAAACGTGTCTGTCTGCTACGCTTTTAAGGCCCACCTATTCAACCGATTTTGATGAAATTTGGTAGAGGGATAGTTTATATCCCGGGGAAGGACATAGACTAAACATTTTTATCCCGGAAAATTTAGGAGTTCCCTCGACTTCATCCGCGTGGATTGAGGATTTTTATTCCCATGTGTTATTCCAGGCCATAATCTATCTCTGTCTAATCTATCTAATCTTGAGCCCCATGAACATTTTGTATGGGAAAATCAAGGGAAAATATTTTTTCTTTTATTTTATTTTTTCGTCAATTTTCCAATGTTTTTAATAGTTATTCTGCTATTCGGGACGGAGACAAATACAACAAATCAAAAACCATGAAAATCGGTCCAGCCGTTCTAGAGTTATAACAAGTGTTTGAACATACCCGAATTTGTTTTATGCATAAAACAAAGATATTTTAATGTATAATACTATAGTAGTATATTTGATTTGAATTCTAGACTCTAGTCTATGTCAGTTTGGTGTTATCAAGTTGGATTTTTCACAGATTCGGTTTCTAGCAAGGGCAATTTGCGAGTTTGAAACAAGGAGTGTTAATAACTTGATGCATTACGTACAATCTATATAATATAACTCTACCGAAACCTCTACCATAGAATCCATTTGGGCTCCTTTGTTATATTATGTGTCACCGTAAGATTGTAAAAACCGTAAGATTGTAATCTAACGCTTTTTTTTTCGATAGAGTGTAAACAGTCGAAAGATTGTGAACCGTTCAATGTTTTAAGTGTCAATTTTTGAAATATTCATTGTATTTACGTTTTCTTGTCTCTTTCTTGTAGGTTAGGTAAGGGTTCGACATAAATAATCATGTAGTACTTAGGTTCTATCGGGTTAATAAACCTAACAGATTACAATCTACCGAAAAATAATCCGTTATATTGTAATCATTGGACAGTTTACAATTTCGCGAGTTAGATTATAATCTAACGGTTTTTACGATCTTACGGTGACATACCTATGCATTAATTAACAACTGCAGGCGTTGTATCTGTTTGTGTTCCTACCTAAAGAGCAGTTCTGATCTATGTATAACACGCATCAAATCAAAATGTATTCATCTTGATTTTGAATGAATATTAATAAATATTCATCTTTATTGAATTGTTAATAACGAGCATAAAAGGTCGCCTTTTGTGCGGCCCTGAATACTAAATCAGGAAACATTTTGATTTTCTTACTTTTAGGGTTTCGTTCCTCAAAAGAAAAAAAAAGAACCTTTATATGATCACTTTGTTGCCCGTCTGTCTGTTTGTCTTACGCTCTTTTTCTCGGGAACGCGTGGAGGTATCAAGTATAATAACAAATAGGTACTTAAGCCTACGGTCCCTTCGAGCTGTAAAAAAATAATAATCTAAGTCAACGCAATTAAAATGATACCTACCCTACATCCGCTTAAATGTCGTATATTTTGCATACTGTGACACTCGCCAATAAATCAAAACCTATAGGGTACTTCCCGTTGACCTAGAATCATGAAATTTGACAAGTTTACCAGTTTAGCGCCATATATCAACCAGTTATTTCATAGGTGTTAAATACGTGTTATTATGACATCTTTCTTGTTATTTACTAAAATAATTTACATTGTGTGGTGGTACGGAACCCTTTGTTCGCGAGCCTGACTCGTACTTGACCGGTTTTTTGTTACTAATCACGATTTTCAATAACTACCCCCTACGAAAACTAACTACCTAACTAGCTGCGCCCCGGTATCCACCAGAGCGGAGAAGAATGAAGACGTGTAAACTTATCTGACCCATATGCGTTTCTGTTAGCACATTTAGTGTTTCTATTAAAAATCCATCCATACTAATATTATAAATGCGAAAGTGTGTCTGTCTGTCTGTCTGCTACGCTTTCGCGGCCCAACTACTCAACCGATTTTGATGAAATTTGGTACAGAGATAGGTTACATCCCGGGGAAGGACATAGGCTACTTTTTATCCCGGAAAATTGAAGAGTTCCCGCGGGAATCGAAAAAACAAAAATACACGCGGACGAAGTCGCGGGAATCATCTAGTAAAAAATTATAAAAAATAAACAGTCATAAAAATTAGTTCCGATCTTGGCCACCGGGCCAGATAAGTTGGTGGAACTGTACCTACGTAGGCGAGATACAGTTGTAAATTAACTTCACAAAAAAACTGGTTGAACCACGGCAATACACTGACTTAGCTACGTAGTACGTGACGCACATCAGGTAACCGCTTACTCTGAGTTTTAACATTGCAAATACGATTGATCGACGTGAGAGCTCACCACGCTAAGCGTCAAAGTAAAATGAACCTTAACTGCATTGGTTTAGAGCTTATTTCATCATTTCGTGTATTTATTCACAGCCAGCCCTCCAAACGCTGAATTTGTGACTTTATAGCAAGAGCTTTTGGGTCCATTTTACTTTAACGCTTGGCGTGGTGAGCTCTCACGTCGATGAATCGTATTTGCAATGTTAAAACTCAGAGTAAGCGTACTGGGTTTGATGTTATATTACAGCGATAACCGTACCCGTATGAACGCGTAAATGCTCACGTCTTTGTCATACATCTAAGGTAGTCATATTATGTAGGTTACAACTTCCGTGCTTTTCTTTCTATAACTTCCTCAATTATAGCTCAACGTGTACAGGGTATCTTACTAATATTATAAATACGAAAGTGTGCTTGTTTATTGGTTTCTCCTCCAATCAAGTCGCAACAAAGCAACGGGCAGGTGTGATTTTTTGCACGGGTATAGTTTAGGACCTGGAGTGTGACTTAATATATTTTTAACCTACAAAATTAAGGAGTCCCCGCGGGAATTAAAAACTTTAATAACGCGGACGAAGTCGCAGGCATCAGCTAGTGAAATTATAAACAAAAAAAATACACGAAACCGAGAAGGACGGCTTAACGCGCTATCGAAAAGGCCAAACGTTTGGTCCACGTTGCATAACAATTGCAATCGACTGATACGCCTTTTGGCCAATTTTGTTTAGCACAATCTCTAAACTAAATCAAAATGACTATTTTGCTATCCCTTTATGATATACCTACTAGCTGATGCCAGTGACTTCGTCCGCGTGGTCTAAGTTTTTTTTTATTGAACCCCTTAATTTTCCGGCATAAAAAGTAGCCTATGTCACTATCCAGGTCCTCAACTATACACATCACATCGATCCGTTGCTCCGTACCGGCGTGATTGAAGAACAAACCAACAAACCAATAAACCAACAAACCAAGAAACAAACACACTTTCGCATTTATAATACATATTAGTATGATTGCTATCCCTTTTAAGGGGCAGCACCGAACTTAGAGCTGTCATTTTAGTTTAGTTTAGAGATTGTGCTTAACACAAGTATAAATTACTAATTTAAAATAACCTCCGACATAATATGGAAGTAACAGATTAAGAAAAAAGCTGATGACATTCAGACGGATGAACAGATTTTCATGAAACATAGCTAAGAGCACTCGGGATAAAATAAAAATATTTCAACTTACATAATATTATATGTGACGATAATAATTATAATAGGTATAAAATATTATTTGTTTGTTTTTAGAGTTTATTTTTTGTGTCGGAGGGTTTTAAAAATTTTTAATTTTACTTCTATTTTGTCTTTTTTAAAGTAGGTATAATTGAAGTGATACGGTACCAAATTTCGAATCGATAGGACATATTATGGAAGGTAGTCAGATCCTCTCATCAACTATTAAAGTGCTGATGATCTTCAAACGGCTGAACAGATTTTCATGAAATATGACTAAGAACACTCGGGATAAAATTATCTATGACACAAAAAAAACGAAAATCGGTCCATCCGTTTGGGCTCTACGATACCACAGACAGATACACAAACAGACACGTTAAACTTATAACACCCCGCTCTTTTTGCGTTGGGGGTTTAAAATTGGCCCCACTGTCACACTCCCTCGTCCCTCGTCCCGCTTACTATTACTAATAAGACTATATTTTATTGTTACAGATAAATCTCTACCAATAGTAGAGCCGGCGTTAGAGTCCACGGACGAGTGCCACGCCGCCCAGTGCGCCTGCCCCAACTGTGATGAAGTCCTCTCGAGATTCTCAGAGTGCAGCATATGCTTGGAGCCGCTACAGGTAACTTCCGTTACAACATTTTTATGGTTCTGTATCTAATAAGTGGACATAAATAAAATTATTTAAAAACACGATTGCCCTGCCATATTGTATTTTTTTCTTCAATAAATTTATAGCGTGCTACTTGGGATGATGTAAGGATTCTAACAATACTCCTTACATCAAAATCTGTTCAGGCATTTAGAAGTTGTGTAAGAAGGAATCCCTATAAGATCACGATATACGTTGTGGTAATTGTGTAAAAATCTTTACTTTAAAAAATACTTGTAAGATACGGACAGACGAACATACTTTCGAATTTATATAGAAGTCTAACGTATGTTGTTTGGACAATGTATTTTCGCCAAAGTCGGTTTTAAATGGATGAGCAAGGAAAATGTATCAGACTGACCAACTTTCGCATGAATCATAATATTAGTACCTACGGATAGGATATCTACTAACTATATTATCTGCCAAACTAACTAAACTGTTTCTGTAAGCTTTTATTAAACAACACACAAAGGATTAAGCTCGCTCCGCGTGCGGGGCGCCATTTGCATAAAGCCTTTGAGTATGGTGTTTTCTATCTATTTTATATGCAAAAACAAACACAACCATAATAGTTAAAAGTTTAATTTAGTTCTAAACGATACTGCTCATCATCCTACTTATACTATGATTTTGCAAAAGAGTTTATCTGTTACCTACTTTTCTTTCGACGGGGCAAAAGATTTTTTTTACTTTGACTCAAATGTCATCGAATGCTTATACGATCGATCGAATTAAAACTTAGCATAAGGTTACTGATAGACGTGTTTTAAAAACCTATATCAACGCAGACGTCAGTCATCAATATATTATAATGACTACCTGATGTTCGCGACTTCGTCCAGTAGATTGAGGTTTTTGGTTCCCGCGGGCACTCTTTAATTTTCCGGGATAAAAAGTAGCTTAAGTGTTATTCTAGACCATAATCTTTGCCTGTGCCAAATTTCATCCAGATCCGTTCAGCCGTTCTGGCGTGATTGAGTAACAAACATCCATCCATACATCCCAAGCTTTCACATTTATGATACTACTAGCTGATGCCCGCGACTTCGTACGCGTGGATTGAGGTTTTTTGGTTCCCGCGGGAACTCCTTTATTTTCCGGGATAAAAGTAGCCTATGTGCTATTCCAGACTATAGTCTATCTCTATGCCAAATTGCAGCCAGATCCCTTCAGCCGTTGGGGCGTGATTGAGTAACAAACATCCATACATCCATCCATACATCCATCTAAACTTTCGCATTTATAATATTAAGTAAAATTTGAAGTATAGTACTTATAGAAGACTAGATGATTCCCGCGACTTCGTCCGCGTGGATTTATGTTTTTTGATTCCCGCGGGAACTCTTCAATTTTCTGGGATAAAAGTAGCCTATGTCCTTCCCCGGGATACAACCTGTCCTTGTACCAAATATCATCAAAATCGGTTGAACAGATACATTTTTTTGATTCCCGTGGGAACTCTTCATTTTTCCGGGATAAAAAGTAGCCTATGTCATTCCCTGGGATGTAACCTATCTCTGTACCAAATTTCATTAAAATCGGTTGAGTAGTTGGGCCGTGAAAGCGTAGCAGACAGACAGACAGACAGACAGACACACTTTCGCATTTATAATATTAGTATGGATGGATTATATACTTTTCATGTCTTGTTTTTCAACGCTTTTTATTAGGTTGAAATGTTTTATTTTGCTTTTTGTCGAAATTGGTAACAGAATCGGCTAATTAAGTTGACTTGCTCAATGTTATTTTTGCCGTTGGAATCCGATTTTTCGGCTTTTTTCGATAATAATTATGTTACGATTGATAGGAAATTTTTGTTTCGTGAACGTGGATGAATTTTGTGGTTTGGATTTTGGTATTACTTAGATAAAAATACCCAAACCGCAGAGCGTCATTGATGATAGTTATGCGTCCACCACTTTGAATTCTCTGAAGGCATATGGTACGTACGAAATTCGGTCGGGAGGACATTATTATTATATACTTGTGAGACCCGGCAGACTTTGTCCTGCCCTGAACCTCGAACCCGATTGCAGCTCCCCCTATCGGGTTCAATATAAACCATCCCGGGGACCAAACCAACGCAAAAAAATTAACGAAATTGGTCCAGCCGTTCACGCGTGATGCCGTGACCAAGGGAAATAGGGATTAATTTTTATATTTTTTTATGTATTATAAATTATATAGATTCATCGAACTACTGGTAGGATAGAAAATGTGACTGTATTCTTATCCTTACTTAATTACTCCTTACTTAATAATAAACGCGAAAATTTGTATGTATGGATGTATGGATGTTTGTTACTCTTTCACGCCAGAACGGCTGAACGGATCTGGATGGAATTTGGCAAAAAGATACTTTTTATCCCGAAAAATAAAAGAGTTCCCGCGGGAACCAAATAACTTCAATCCACGCGGACGAAGTCGCGGGTATTAGCTAGTTCTACTATAATGCAGAAGGACGAGGGAACCCACCGCATTATTATCCCAAGAAAACTCCTACCATTATTTGATGAATGGAAAGGGGTGACGACCCTCAGCAATGAGGAATACGACGCAGAGAGAGATACGGCTATAACTAAGTATCCTTGTTTGCAGTGTTGCGGCCCCTGTGTCTGCCCATGGTGCGGCGGCGTGTGGTGCGCGAGATGCTCTCGGCGGATGTCCCGCTGCGCCTGGTGCCGCGGCAGCCTGCGGGCCCCCGCCGCGCCCTGCCTCGCCTTGCAGCGGCTCATCAACGACCTCATGCTGCCGTGTCGGAACTATAGGTAGGCGTACTGCTCTACCGTAGCATGGGAAGATCTTCCTCTTCATACACAAATCTTCTTCCTCTTCGGGTGCCTCTCCCATCAACAAAGGTCAGCTAGTGGTATATTTACTTCTGTTCTTAAATAGTTCGGCGGCACTGGCGATTCCGGTCCACTCCCGTATGTTACGAAGCCAAGACATTGTTCTGCAACAAACGCCTCTCTTTCCACCAACTTGTCTCATCGTGATGAGCTGTAGGAGTTCGTATCTCTCGTGCCTGAACACGTGTCACAAATAAACGAAATTCCTCATGTTGACAGTATGGCAAAAGTTTTCTTGGTTATTTGACGCGAGCTTTTGTCATTCTTTTGTCATTTGAGCAGTCTTCCGCACGAGACGTGCGGAAGACTGCCCAGCCTTTGGTCTGCAGTTGTACGTGCAGTGTGCTTCCCTTCTGTTGTCATCATTACTCCAGCCCTACTTACTCCAAAAGGCAAGGATCATAAACAATCCCCCTGATTACTTAGGCTTTTTGCGGAGCGTCTATATCCGTGATTTTTTTAGCTGCTTCTTCGTGTCTCTTTAGAACTCTTCAGTAACTCTTATTTCCAGTTTTTATTAAGTCGCCATCAATGATGTTCTATATAACATTAACAAGATATTTGCAATGTAAATTCAGCTCAGTGTGCCAACTTTAAAGTGAATTTAGGTGTAACGTATAACTAAAGCCGCGTTTTCATTTTGGGCCGAAGTAATTGCAATTGAAGTTAATGATCCGAATGTATCAATCAAAGATTTATCGTGTAATCCGAATGAGATATATTCAACATCAATATCAAACGAGTGGGTGATACATATTAAATTGTGTCGTAGATTGGGCTATCGATCTACATTAAGCGTCGTAATAACATGTTGAAGGTCAAACATGGATCATCGTAATCTTGTGCCCGTCTGACATCTTACAAAACATTTTATCCTTGGTTTTAGCACAGAATAGCTAATAGTTCAGCTGTAGGTAGTCTATTCATGACGCTCCATTTGCATTTTAGGTCTTTTGGAAGATCCACTATTTATTAATCAGTGAGAAATTATTAAGCTATTGCATAGCTTCTATCGCGGGCCTTGAGCGTGGAGACCGAATCCAGAAATTCCGTAACGAAAAAAACCTAACACTTTGGTTGCTATGACTACTTGTGTTGTTGACTTCAAGTTGTTGAAAATAAAAAGACTATCTTAATGAAAAGATGATTTTGGTTGCTATGACTACTTGTGTTGTTGACTTCAAGTTGTTGAAAATATAAAGGCGAAATAATTTTAAAGAATTATGTTTTCAATAGTCCGGGTGTCCAATGCTATGACTAATTGTGTTGTTGACTTCAAGTTGTTGAAAATAAAAAGACTATTTTTATGAAAAGATGATTTTGGTTGCTACGACTACTTGTGTTGTTGACTTCAATTTGTTGAAAATATAAAGGCGAAATAATTTTAAAGAATTATGTTTTCAATAGTCCGGGTGTCCAAGGGGAATCAAAAGCCTAGGCACCATCCCTACTGCATATGCAGGCATAAATTAATAAAGCTGGGACCACTTAGTTGAAGTAAATGTACCTAAGTACCTAATAATGCAAAGATGGTAGCACGCTAACCTGTTAGTTAGAGATTTGGCGGTTTTATTAAGTCCATGCCATACCCATAATATTCTACACGGCATCGTATCGGAACGCTAAATCGCTTGGCGGTACGTGGTAACTAGCCACAGCCGAAGCCATCCACCAGTAACATTAAATATGATAGGGATATTAGATTGCTTAAAACGCGCAAGATGCTTGAAAACATTTTGAGGAAACCATAGTTCAATAATGCTCTCAAGTCTGTCAAGACTACGAATTAGCACATCGCCAGCGTGATGGACTATTGCCTTAACCCGTCTCATTCTGTGGGAGTTTTATGATGTGTGTTTTATGCCTCAGTTACTTTCTATAGTTTAAATCTTAAACACCCCAATCAATAGCAATAAACCTTATATAAAATGTCCCAATTTCGTTCCACCACGGCGACCATAAATTTTCACAGTGTGATAGCCGAATTTCGTTGAGAAAATTAATTCAACGCCTAGGTTTTAGTTTGGCTCATAAATTTTTACTTTATTTGTATTGGTTTGAAGTAAATAAGTCGTAAAGGAGCACTATAAAGCTCTTGTTAAACTGTTTTACGCTTGCGGCTTGATTTGACCAAGGGATTACTTAATTAAAATCGGTTAATTCGATCTTCGTGAAAGTAATATCCTCTCATCTCTATAAATTAATTCCAAAAGGCCTCTGGGTTTAATATTTTACTCTCATTTTGTTAGGGTTCCGTACCCAAACGGTAAAAAGGACCCTTGCTGGTGCGACTAAGTCTAAGTCCGTCAATCAAATAAATATTATAAATGCGAAAATTTGGATGGATGTATGGATGTATGGATGTTTGTTACTCAATCACGCGCCAACGGCTGAACGGATCAGGCTGAAATTTGGCACAGAGATAGAATATAGTCTGGAATAGCACATAGGCTACTTTTTATCCCGGAAAATTCAAGAGTTCCCGCGGGAACAACAAAACCTCGATCCACGCGTACAAAGTCGCGGGCATCAGCTAGTTATTTTAATAAGTAGAGATGCCTTTGATTTGAAATTGGGAATACATAGTTTTTGTAAATTTGTGGAAATTAAATAATTCCAAAAATACATATCAATGCTTATTACATTGTCAAAATAATTTAAATGTGTAAGAGGGTCAAAATATAAATATTAAAAGTAATCACAACAAGGTTACTAAATCTAATGAGATGAAAATCTGCCATATAATAAATCTTTACAAAGAAACATAATTTTGCAGTCCGAAGCGAGGCTTAGATTAAAAAAAATTGTACCAAAATGTTATAAATTACGTAGAAAAACAGAAACATAGTGGACAAGGAAGCACTAATCCCTCGGAAGAGGTCTCTACCGGTGACCCTTGGCAGCGAGAAGTCGTAAACGAAGTATAGGTACAACAAAAATATAAATTAGTTATATTACAGGCTAAAAGTATGGGTTTTTTCTGTCCAAGCTTTGGAATGTGCGGAACCCTCGATGGCCGGGTCTATTCACACTTGGCAGCTTCTTTGTTATAAAAGAGGCCATTGAGAAATATCTATAATCTGAAATGGTCATTGATTTTTAATTAAATTCCTCGCTACAGTTACCTACTATATATTATCTACTGCTTCTATATCATTCTATCTTAGTAGGTATGTCACCAGAATCATCAACCCATTGCCAGCTCACTACTAAGCAACGAACCTCCTCTCGAATGAGAAGGTTTTGACCATAATCCACCACGCTGGCCAAGTACGGTTTGGCATACTTAAATTTAATTGATACATAGGTTTAACTTCGAAAAGTTTGTGGTGCGTGCCCGGGGATTGTACTGGTGACCCCGTAAAAGAGGTTGGGTATCTTGGCCACGAAGCTGCAGGAAGCAGATCCGTTCAGCCATTCTGACGTGATTGAGTAACATACATCCATCCATACAAACTTTCGCATTTATAATATAATATTTTAAATAAATAACCTAACTTATATATACCTACCACAGATTTTTCCATCAATCATACTACTGGTTGTACTGTTGTTTTGTTGGTTTATTGGTTTGTTGGTTTGCCCTTCAATCACGCCGCAACGGTGCAATTGATCAACGTGATTTTTTAGCATGGGTATAGTTGAGGACCTGGAGAGTGACATAGACTTTTTATCCTGGAAAATTAAGGAATTCCCGCGGAAATAAAAAAAACTTAAACCACACCGACGCGACGTCTCGGGCATCAGCTAGTTCAAAATATGTAGTTAATTAAATTTTACAACTACTTACTACTTACTACTAATTTTCCACTCGCCATGGTACCTATTACTATACATTTTTCAATTACTTACTAATCTAATATTAAGAGATCCGCTTCCATTATAAACTCACTGTACAAGGAAAATTAATGAATACGAGTAACGGCCAGTTTCTGAATTGAGAATTTCATGTTGAGTCTGTCTCAAAGACTACTTAAGGACTAATTAAGCAAATTTTTGTTTCTGAATTGATATTATGTAAGGTTTGAGAGTTGGAACTTGATGTTTTTACTTGAATGCTTAATTCAGAAACCGGCCCAATATCAATTCAGAAACAAAAATTTGCTAAATTAGTCCTTAAGTAGTCTTTGAGACAGACTCAACATGAAATTCTCAATTCAGAAACCGGCCGTAAGTCACTCGTTAGAAGTTATTTACTTCAAATAAAACGCAGTAAAATTCAGCAAGTGTAATTTTGGGAACAATATTCAATTATTATAACTTTTTACCTTACGACAGCAAAACCAAAAACAGGAAAGGTGATGATTTTAACTGTCTATGTATGTTTGTATTTATGCGAGCCGCGCCGCGCCTCTGTAATGGGGCTAGACCTTTATAGCGCCCACGGGCCTCCCAGGTTTTACCAATTTCGGTCGTCAGGATTACAAACCTAAATCTTTTTCAATAATTCCTTGATTTTATATGCTTGACCTAACATCATAGTCGTAAGGCGGCCTTCATCATCTGTTACAGTAATAAAAACAATATGACTCTTTACTTAATCTTTACTTGGCTAGACATTTTTAGATCACAACGAAAGTTCGAGTTTAACTATCTCTTTTATACTCAGCTCGCTATAACATTCGTCATTAGGGATCATGATGGCCCCTTTCACCAAGGATCTCCTGAAAGATTTCACGCTGTGTGCTCCCGTTCTTTGCAACATAGATGGCTTCCTGACCCTTGGTATAGAGAAGGGGAGTGGTGCGAATTTGTTCCGACCAAACATAAAATCGGTAAATGTCCGCAAACAGCAAAGTCTCTTATCGTCATATTTCCAGTACTCATATCACTTTCCAAGCATAGATCCTAAAACTATGTTTCCAAGTTGTAGTCCCTGTCGATGTAGACAAAATAATGGAGGATGCTCTTAAGACAGGATAGGTATTATTTTATTCATACTCCATAGTAGAGCGCACTGATATTGAGGATCGGTATAATAAAAGCTTTTTTCTATATTTAGGTTTTTGATAAATCGAATTAATTCATTTCTTGTTTTATTTTTGTTCAATGTAAAATTACCCCTCGAATGCGATCTCACCTAATGGTAAAAGACGTTGCAACCTTGCAAGCTGGCGACGAATTTAAAAGTAGGTACTATGGTGGTAGGCTGGTATTATTAAACACTTTATCGATTTCGAAGCGACAATATAAATAAAATAAATAAATAAAAAGAGATTTTGTTTTTCCTTACATAGTTACTTATTTTTAAGTAAATTTGTATACATTTTAATTTTAATGATTTGCGACAACACACCGGATGGCTAAATCGCTACAGCTAAACAATGGATACAAATAAACTATTGATTAACCGTGCTAAACTCGAGGTCGTCACTGACGTAATCGAAGCACCCCCTGAGAATAGCAAGCGTGTCATTGTAAAGCTAATGCCGGCTGTAAAATGTCTAACAGTATAACTTTCGTGCCCTGGAGAACCCCTGCCATTGCTATAGTAGTCTAGTCAGGGTCTGGATAGACACTAAGCGTCAGCGTACTAGTAAAGCGTACAAAATGTAAAGCTTTTGGGTAGATGCCGCGTTTCAGTAAACACAGGTGCCGTAACTATTTTCTCCATAGAGCTAATAGTACATTACATCGCGAGACCGGGAAGTACGCGTTTTCTGGTCGAGTGTTAGATAGACGGCCGAGCTACGCGAGGCCGGCTATATACGAGACCAGAAATGCTCTTCCGGTCGAGGTGTGTATAGTGCTTTTCTAGAAAATGAAACAAGTGACTTTTCTTTGGATTTCGGCGGGAGCAAATTATTTTTAGCTAATTCGGCCTCCGCTCTCAGAAAATTAGGCGTACAATCTAAATCCATAATATCCTCACTCGAACTCATTTTTTCGTCACTTTTAAATAATAAATTATAACAATTAGGTATGTAGTTAATTCCCGCCTTTCAATATTATAAAGATAAAAAATAAATACTATACTTTTAATTATTTTTTTTGCGTTGTGAGTGCTGAACGCGCAATACGGTAGAGTTACTATTTAGGCCAAAGAACATTATAACAAGTTCAGGAAGAAAGATTCCAAATTCAAACTTATGATATGTAATGAAAATACATACATTCTTTACTGGCCTAGGCCGGGAAGTTTAACTTTGGAACTGATTTACAGCGTATGAAATGTGCACATTTCATAGAATTTTTTAGAAAAATAGATTTTCTCACTTTCAAAGTCCGATGGGACTACAATCTAACACGACTGGACAGAGATCAGACGAAGTTTTTTTATACTCTTTTAGCTAAGCTGCCTCATTGTTTGGCTAGCTTATTTTGGTACGAAATACGAATCATAAGGTCTTAGGTTCGGTTTTTTATTGTGCTTGTGCTCTGCAACGTGATTAATTGGGTTTAATTTGGGTAAACCTAAACCTCGAAAGATGGCTTGGTTTCACGATTACACCCATGTCTTGCAATTAAAGCCACTGGTCAAATTGTTGTCTCATTACACTAATAATGTAAGAAAACAGAGACTGCATTTCTGTTTTAACTCAGACTTGTAGTAGAATAGCGTAGCGTCTCCGCTGATATTAGTTGCCATAATAACATTAAAAAATATAACATTAGTACAGTTCATTGTGGTACGTTGCCGTCACGCGTTCTGTTTTACCAAGCCTTAGCGCCGTGACTTTCGTGCCCTGGAGAATCGGAACCGCTGCTATAGGATATCTAGGCTAGCACGATTTTACTTGATATATTATTAATTGTTACTGACCCATTTGCTTTCATAGTATATGCAGTAGGTATGCTGTCTTTACAATTTTCAAACAGTTGGAGTAAATAATTTATGTTTCAGGTCGTTACTTGGATTCTACCGGTGTCTTTTGTAGGATTGTAGGATTGTACTTTGATAGATTAGAAATTGAATATTTAAAAAGTTGTGCACTTCAGAAATTTCATCATAAAATGAAAGAAATAAAAATGAAATGGGTCATAAAATGCAGCAAAAGCTATAAAATACGTTTCGTAGTTCTAATAGATAGTTCTAATTATGTAGAGTTGAATGTTCAAGATTTAATTGCTATTATTCCGTCTCAAAGGTCTATTGAATCATTCACGTTTTAATAAATTAGAAACGTTAAAGAACTAATTAACTATTTAAATTAAAGAAAATTGAAAATTAATAGATGAGACTAATTTAATATTATATTCTTTAATATTATATTTTTATTATGAATAAAGTTAAACGAAATCAATAATTTAATTTATTTTAATCAATTAAAATATATCACGTGGATGGGTAACTACGTGAGCATGCTTGGGAGTATTTTATATTCTTCCCAAATATTTGCGGAGTCAGCATATCTGCACTTAGCTAGGGTGGTCAACTATGACCTAAACCTTTCTTTATCTGGGGGGGAGGCCCGTTTTCAGTTGTGGGTCTGAGATTAGATATTGATGATGATGAAAACTAATTTATATTTTACTTGTCCACAGACGAGGCTGCACAGAACTCCTGACTGCAAACGTCAGAGCAAAGCACGAGGAGGAATGCAAACATGACACAATGATCTGCCCGATCACGCCCACCTGCTGTACCGTCCCCTTCGAAGAACTCTCAGCCCATCTCCAATCGAACCACAACATCATCGCAGTCTACTCCCAGAAGATCAAAATCTTAATCGAGAACTTCCAAACCAAACTGAAGAAGACAGCCTGCTGTAGAACCAAATACAAAATCATTCTCCTGTACCAAAAAAGCGCTTTTATCATCAAAGTTTGCATATACAACTACCACGTTAAAGTCGAAGTCATGAGACGGAAGCTTGGGTACATAGCTGATGTTAAATCAGAATCCAAGAAGAGTGATTACTGTGCACTCATCGAATTCCAGAGTAAAGCTCTATGTACCAAATCAGCAATACTTATTGAGAATGAAGCGTACAGTAAGAAAGCTGAAGTGCAATGGAACGACGTCATACTTAAATCAGAGAATGATGAAGCTATTACCATACATGTTAATATTGGTAAAACTGATGCAGAACCTATCAGAAAAGATTTACCAGAGTCATGATAAGATAAAGAGACGGAATTTGGGTTGATACATGGAAATTGGATTAGGCATGTGATGTTATACACGACGCGTGTTCGAAGATGTCTTAAAAGCAATAGATTTAAAACAATCTTCCTATATTTAATTAGAGGCCAAAATAACTTAAGTCAGATTTAATGAAGAAATCTGACCAATATTATATTCTTATTCTTATGAAATCAACGATGAACTTACCTATATTGAAAATATTACAATAGGATTTATAGCTCGACTAACGTTATAACTATCAAAAATCGCGAATACTGGATATCTGCATTATCGTACTGAACTGAACGGCATAGCTGATTCTTTAAGCAAAACCAGCTAGCTGTTCTATCACCAGAAGGAGTTATTGACCGCGGTTCGATTTTAACGATGATCTACTGGTTTTTGTAATAATTTTATATTAAACAGGAGATTGTAAATGTGAATTCGAATTTTTGTTCCCTTTAAGCGCGAGACTTAAGTAAAGTTGATATTTTAAGAGTGTTTCTTAATATTAAAGATGCTGTCAAACTTATGTACATTCCAATCGATTTGGATCATATTTTTGTGATTTTAATGTAAGATAGTAACTATGAGTAATTATAGTAGTATGAGGATAGTCAAAGTTTTCGAGTTTGCTATACAGACTGATATAGGGTAAGTTAACTTTTAGTTACCTACGTACGAGTACTTAGATTTTGCGAATGTATTAAAATATAAGTTTGAAAATAAACATTTTGAAGTCCAATAATTGTTACTGTTTTATTTGTTTGGAGTTTCGTGATTCCTATCAAAAACTTACGAGTAAATCGTTTCCGATTTATGCGACGTGAAGCGATCTACGTTTTATAAAACCCTCATACTTTTACTACCTTCCAGGGGACATACTGCTTAAAGCAACTTTTTTTTTAAATTCCACTACAAGCCCTTGACACGATGGTAAGTGATGATGCAGTCTACGATGGTAGCAGGCTCACCTTTTAGGGGCATGGCATTTATATTAAACCCGTACCCCTAGTCGGTTTCTACACGGCATCGTACCGGAACGCTAAATCGCTTGGCGGTAGGTACGTCTTTGCCAGTAGGGTGGTAACTAGCCACGACCAAAACCTCCCACCAGACCAGACCAGTGAAAATGCAAAAATTATAAATTTCCAATTTGACCCTGCCGGGAATCGAACCCGGGACCTCCCTAACGTGGGAACAGCGCTAAACACTGCGCCAGGGAGGTCGTACTTATAAGCAATATTACTCAAAATGACAGTTTGATGTCACGTACCTTGACATTCCTAAAATAAGGATTATAATTATTCTAAAACACGCAGTGGCGTGCACTGTGTTTGAAGGTCATGGCTTTAGTATAATTATTATGATTCGTAACATAATAATAATGTCGTTGATTTAACCACGTAGCCCGTAGGTACAAATTGTTCAAAGGAGCCTTCAAGCTGCTTGTGTTTCACAGCCGGTGATGACTTTCAACCCATTCTCTCTAATTAGTATTCCAACACGTATGTTACGTGACAAAGGAGTGATTTATAAGAGAGCCGTTACATTGTGATTAAATGCCACTTAAGGTACAGATGGGTATACCTATCTAAAATCCATACTTAATATTATAAATGCGAAAGTGTGTCTGTCTGTCCGTCTGTCTGTCTGTCTGTCTGTCTGCTACGCTTTTACGGCCTAACTACTCGACCGATTTTGATAAAATTTGGTACAGAGATAGGTTACGTCCCGCGGAAGGACATAGGCTATTTTTATGCCGGAAAATTGAAGAGTTCCCGCAGGAATCAAAAAACATCAATCCACGCGGACGAAGTCGCGGGCATCATCTAGTAATATATATTTAGATAGGTTCGTAGTGTTCGTAGACATATTATTCCGCCTTGCAATTTCCAATTACCTTATAGCGTCATTTGACAACTATCATGAAGGTTAGCCCGCTTACCATCGACTAGGGCTAACTTGTAGTAGATATAAAAACTCATCGATATATATTTAGGTACTAGATGGGCCCTTTCATAGAAAAAAGTTGGGCGTCCGACTTGTAGGGCGTCCCCTCACTTGTATAAGCCTGTCCTTGTCTCCGCCATAGCGCGGTCACGCTTTTCAGACTAGATGGCATTAGTAAAATAAGTTCACATTCTTTGTTTGACAGGGCCCGTCTACGTAAAATAAATTGAGGGCGTAGTAAAAAATCTTTTCAAAAAACCGACTTCCAAAGCCACTGTAAAGTAAAAAATAATTTTGATTTCATACCTACACACTATGTTGAACTCGGGCGAGCCTGACGTGTCAACTTTGCCTTTCTTTAATACTCGCCCGACATACTTTTTAAATAAAATAATGAGCCGAATTCAGAACCTCCTCCTTATTTGAAAGTCGCTTAAAAAAAAACTTGCATGTGAACGTAAACACATTGGAACGTAATATTGTACGTATAATATTGAAATAATAGTATTATACGACCCATGGTTTATGTTTTTACCCATAAAATCATCATAATATTGTCGGGTACTTAATACTAAAATTTTACTGAGTATCTCAAGATATTAGGTAATTAGGTATAGTGGCAAGACATCGCTATTCGCTACTAAAATGTAAGTACGTGAGCACAAATTATTTATTCATCCCAAAGGAATTAACATGGATAAAATACCGCAGTGTCTATCCCTATAGACAAAGGCAATATACAAACCCATTTAATCTAGATCAGTTTAAGAGATAGTGGGATGCTACTTGGGAGAATGTCCCCATTCCAATTTTGCTAGAATGATCTCTATAAGATGGCACTATCTAAAATATACTCCTAGTAGGTATATTTTTATCCACTACAATAACCCCTACACAATAGCCCTTGACAGCGATCTCACCTGATGGTAAGTGTCGATGCTGTCTATAAAATGGTAGCGGTCTAACTTGTTAGGGGTAGGTACGGCAGTTATATTTAAACCCATACCTACCCTTATCGGTTTCTACTTTCTACACGGCATCGTACCGGAACACTAAATCGCTTTGTAGTAATCGCTAGTTGGGTATTGACTAGCCACGGCCGACGCCTCCCACCAGACCAGACCAGAGAAAATTCAGAAATTATAAATTCCCAAATTTACCCTGCAAGGTATCAAACCCGGGACTTCCCAGGTTAAGACAACAGCGCTCAACACTACGCCAGGGAGATCGTGGTCAAATTTAACGCTAACCATAACCAAAGTGAATTGCAGAGTTTCTTAAAAAGATGAAAATAACTGAGTCTTTGAGAACAAACATTATCTTCCGTTTTCCACCTGCCCTAAAAAATGGACTATACTATTAGTATTTAAGCAATTTGTTGAGCGAAAATACCCGTTTCTATCTATCGAATACGCTAGACATACGATGCATACAGAAAATTATAGTAACTTTCATAATAGTCTAAGTAGACACGAGACGACATTTCATATGAGATCTCGGAGCTTCCCGATATGTATTACATATTATTGGCGCTTAGAATGAGGGGGTTTTAGTGGGAAAAAATCTCACATAACCAGGCTTTTACCCTAAGAAGCCAGGGGGGTCTACCATCGTCTAAAGCAGTATTGTTTCAAATGACAGTTTTATGTCACGTACGTTGACGTCCCTAAATTAAGAATTATAATTCTAAAACACGAACGTCAATAATATTAAAACAAGCTTTAAGCTTCATCAGTATGTTGTACGTTGCTTGCACTTCGGGAAAAAACTATTTGATGACTGCTCCATGTTTAGTCGAGGTTGCATGGAAGCTACCGGCTTCGCATACAGCCGACCACAAGTCAGTGCAATACTTATTACGTACCTAACGTACACATTTTTACATCGATTAACATATTTATTTTTATGAAAAGAGCAACCTCTGAGTTTCTTTCCGGCTCGTCTCAGTAGAATCATTTTCCGAACCGGTGGACGACGTCACTTTTGATAAAAGTAAAACATTTAAACAAAGTGACGTCATCTATTAAAACTAATGACAACTTTCAAATAAGTATTAATCATCGGAACCGATCCTTGATCGGAACATCCTTACATCCGCTATCATCAAACGACTTTACCAACAAAGAAATCCAAACCTTATTGGTACTCAAAATAAGGATAATTTTTGCACGCTTTCAAAAAGTTTACTAATATAGACTAAGCGTTTTACTGAATAGTAATCTAGAGTAGGCCAGTGCTGTAGATGGTCAGAAACTTTGGAATAACTTTACCAATAACGGGCATCTGATTTGTATTCGTTGCGTTTAGCCTTGAATGCGTTTCCATTGTTCAAATACTATAAGTCAAGTTAATAAAAATAATTTTAAAGTTTTTATTTAAACATATAAAACCCAGTATAAAACAAGTCAATAGAAATAAAGTAAGCACATAAAACATCCAAACTTGCGACTAACTGAAATGGTTAAAAAATTCATTTCAGATGTTACAAGTCAAAAGACACAATAGATAAATACATTAAACACACACAATACATAAAGTTAAAGGTATAACAATTGTAATATTATACAATTTAAAAACTATTTAATTTTATATTTTGCATGTTTGTTGTCCTACTAAACATTACAAACATAAAAAAAAAAGAAAAAAAAACTCAGTCACATCACTGCGGAGTCGGACGCACACGTCGGATTTCATTTGTGTTTGACTAGCTGATGCCCGCGACTTCGTCAGCGTTTTTTGGCTCCCGCGAGAACTCTTTAATTTTCCGAGATAAAAAGTGTACTTATGTGTTATTCCAGAATATAATCTATCTCTGTGACAAATTTCATCCATGCCTTATTTAACGAGACAAATATCTAGCAAACAAAAAATTGTCGTAGCTATCCGTATAATGGAAACGGTCCCAAGATTAGTATTCACAAGTTATCAGTGGCCATAATATTTCATTCAGCCCGGATAATCGCTTTTCACTCAACAAGGTCGCTTTTCGCGCGAAAACAAGGTTAAATCTGAGAATTTTCCATTCATTTCACATTTTCACTTCGCATCTAATCATAACAAATCGAAACAGGAAAACTTCTACTAAAACATCATATTGAGATAACAAGATTTATTTTATATCAAATATAAATGCGAAATTTTGGATGGATGTCTGGATGGATGTATGGATGTATGGATGTTTGTTACTCAATCACGCCCCAACGACTGAACGGATCTGGCTGAAATTTATGGCATAGGGATAGATTATAGTCTGGAATAGCACATAGGCTACTTTTTATCCCGGAAAATTAAAGAGTTCCCGCGGGAACCAAAAAACCTCAAATGGATGTATGTTACTCAATCACGCCAGAACGGCTGAACGGATCTGGATGAAATTTGGCACAAAGATAGATTTTAGTCTGGAATAGCACATAGGCTACTTTTTATCCCGGAAAATTGAAGAGTTCCCGCGGGAATCAAACAAATGTATCTGTTCAACTGATTTTGATAAAATTTGGTACAGGGATAGGTTGTATCCCGGGGAAGGACGAAGGCAACTTTTTATCCCGGAAAATTAAGGAGTTCCCGCGGGACCCAAAAAACCTCAAACCACGCGGACGATGTCGCGGGCATTCGCTAGTTTTATTCTAAAGTATAAGTCATGGTAAAGTAAAGGAAAATAACAAGTAAGTAAGTTTCCTAAAATATAACCATTTTCAGTAGGAAGCTATAAGATGTTTCGGTCGTCATCGTTACCTGATCGATAGTCGTCTACTATAGGTCTGTTTTTTAGGGACTTCACCACGCCGTGATCTTGCACCGCTCTGTCTAGCCAAACCACAGAGACGCGGCAGTGGTATTCTTTGTGTGAGGTTGTAAGGAGCTGGGGTTACTCAAGCGACGCGGCACAGAGATGCACTGCGCGACGCGGTCCCGTAAAAAAATCATACAAAGAATATTTGCCGCTACGTGCCGCACATTATTGCAACTCGTTTTAATGTTTTCCATGCACCAAGGCCCGTATCGTATTAAAAAGCCGATATCAGCTAAGAACAGATTCTCTAGTATTGGTCATTCTATGACGTAGGACGACCTCCAGCTCGCTGGTCCGGCGACCTAAAGAAGGTGGCGGGAAGCGGGTGGATGAGGAAGCCAGAGGACCGTGTTTGGTGGCGCTCTCTCGAAAAGGTCCAGCAGTGGATGCATACAGGCTGATGGATGGATGGATCATGGATGGTCATTCTATGCCTGAGACCGGTTTTTACCATAGAATAACCGATAGACTTGGAAACCAGTTCTTAGCTGAAGTCGGTTTATTTATACGGGCCCTAGTCTTCCAACGCTGCACATCCCGTGCGGGGTCACCTCCTTGGGACCCCACGTCTATCAGTTCTTCGAACTATGTCCTCCCACCATCGCTACTTCATTTTTGTCTAAGTGGGTTTACAAGTGCATATTACTTTATTAACTAGCTATATTTTTTCTGTAATTGTATTGTAACCTGTAGGATGTCATAAAAAAATATATATTTTAAGTCGAGTTAGGTCGGTCACTTTAGTTCTAGTTCTTCCTCATTGATGATTTAAAGTTTCAGTACTTCTAACAACAATGCTAAATTTTCCTTTCTGATATACCTACCTTTCCATAAAATAATATTTTGATAGGACGTTTGCTGTGTTCCGATTCAGTGGGTAATCGGTAAAGGAAAAGTTTTACCTTTTGAAATGAAACTTTCTTGAATTAGGCTGTAGCTGTCCTGCAAGGAACAAAAATACATATATAGACTGATGAACACATAACCCTGTGCGTTCCGCAGTCGGGTAAAAAATCAGAATGAATGTCAGGTTTCTGTAGGTAGTATGTACCTACTGAACATTAAAGAAATAAACAAGTTTTTATTTTTGAACCAAAATATGTAAGTGGGTGAAAATTCATGATCACTAAAGAAAGTTATGTGAAAACTAAATCATATATCCATTATCTCTTGCTCGCTCAGTGTATTATGAAAGCGAGTATCGTAAATGTAAACAAAAGGCCCCGTTATGAGAAAGACATCCATTTTCTCAGTCCTGGTCACCCACTTTGTGGAGTAAACAGAAAATTGCACGATAATTTGACACTCACGTTGTGCGACACTGTGATAAATCCGAGTAAAAGCGGACTTTTACAGTATACGATACAGTTTCACATATCGGAAGATAAAGCTATGCGATATGCTAGTCTCTACAAATTGGGTAGCTTCGTTACGTCACTTGAATATGGGCACCTTGAGAAATCAGTCATCAAAAATCTTGGGCATTTTTGCAATTTTACGGAGGTAACAGACAATGCACGTTATAATTTGATTCTTACTTTCTATGACATCTTTTAATATTATTCGACTAAATGCGGACTTTTTACCAACCAGAAAGTACATCCTACGATTAAATATAATAAATAGATGGTGAAATTCAAACAATTATTGTCATTCGAAAACAGGGACCACGAACTCAGGTTTATTAAATACCTAAGTGCAACCAATTAAATTAGTATAAATTACCTTATTAAATAAGTAGTAAAGTTCCTAACTGGCATTAATTAATGGTCTGATTCTGATTCTAATTCTGATAATAAAGTAGTCCAGCACTACTAGGGCATAACTTCGGAGTAGATTCGAGGCGTCATCGTCAAGGACTTCATCCTTGTCCAATACCTATTCACGTTTTTTTCTAGAATGTAATAATAATTAGTGTGAAGTATCTTATTTAAAAGTGCAGTATCTTGCATGGCACGATATCGGATTGATGTCAAATGTTAATATCGCATCTGATAGTGTAAAAACGCTGAAAATATTTCAGTGATGTATGGTTTAGTCTCTTTACTTATTATATGACCTGAATATTATTATCACCTTTCCTTATCTTTGTGAATCGTTCATTTCGTCATTCCTAAGAAGTGTTGTAGTCAAGTGCAACTAGATTTGAATATACTTACTTACCTCAAAACCTAATTATCAGTATCAGTTACAGTTACTTGTACTGATACAGTACGAGTGTTTTTTTTTGCGTTAGGTATAGGCTTGCGCTTGACGACAATCATGCTTAGTGCAAAGCAATGATGAGGTCTAGGTTGGAACGCGCTTGCTAAGATGTCTATTAACTCTTTTTTTTAATTTTAACTGGAGACACCATGACAATGCCGTTTAAGCCTATTGCTTGGAACTTGTAATAGCACTACCTACCTTACAGGTAGGTATATACCTTTACCTATTGTAAAATGTCGTTATAATGTATCGCTGGTATATCAAATAACTGCCAAACCCCCAACAGGTTAGCCCGCTACCATCTTATCATCATCACTTATCATCAGGTGAGATTGTAGTCAACGGCTGACTTGTAGTGGCGTAAAAAAATTGGCTGTTCCACTTTTCAAGGAACCCGAAATAAAATATATGCTGTTGTAAAGGGAAAATATCGCTAGGTAGATAATAATAATATTATGGATACCTTTTCCCACAGGATGTGATGAATTATAAATACCAACATTGTTTTTGTATTCTGAAAAAAATATTCACTTCCTTCATCTTCTCGAATAAAAATCCTATAGAGAATTAAGTTACTAAAAAGCGCCTGATAGAAAACCAACAGCCATTTGCCTGTTAAAACTGTTGCTAACAATTCCTTGAAAGGGTTATTTAAAAGAATTTAATTTAAAATAATGTATGTATAATTTATAGCATAGGTATGCGCCATTCTGAAGTCCGTGTTTCCTGCCATATTCTAGGAAAGCGAGCTCCAACCTAGACCCAAGCATTGCTTTTCTCTGTAGATAATTGGCATTAGGTACCTACTTAGTACAGTTAGTACTACATTAAATTTGCTATTCGCAAGCCTGACTAAATAATCTATACTCTATAATAATATTATAAATGCGAAAGTTTGGATGGATGTATCCATACATCCATGATGGGTGTTTGTTACTTCAATCACGCCAGAATTTCTAAACAGATCTGGATGAAATTTGGCACAAAGATAGATTACAGTCTGCAATAACACATAGGTTACCTACTTTTTATCCCAGAAAATTAAAGGGTTCCCGCGGGAACCAAAGAACTATAATCCACGCAGACGAAGTCGTGGGCATCAGCTACTTAAAATTATAGTCGGTTCCAATAGAGATGAGCTATTTTTTCAACTTTTTTAACGTCTGATCACGTCATCTTATATGCCACTTGACCAATAGTGATGCGAATATTGAAAGCCGAAAAGTTTGAAATTCCCATCATTATCGGTCAAGTGCAGTAAGTACTAAAATTATACATCAATGGTCAAGTGGCATACCTAAAAGATGACGTGATCAGACGTTAAAGAAGTTGAAAAAATAGCTCATCTCTATTGGAACAGACTTTGCTTAAAGTACGCGCGCGAGTTGAATGCAGTCGGGGCCTGAGGTGACAAATCCATATCCATACTTCTATACTAATATTATAAATGCGAAAGTGTATCAGTATGTCTGTCTGCTACGCTTTCACGGCCCAACTTTTTTAACGATTTTGATGAAATTTGGTATAGAGGAAGATTGTATCCCGGGGAAGGACATAGGCTACTTTTTATCCCGGAAAATTAAAGAGTTCCCGCGGGAATTGAAAAAACTTAAACCACGCGAACGAATTCGCGGGCATCGTCTAGTACATAATATAAGCTCTGCATTCAACTCGCGCGATAACTTTAAGTACATAATCTTGCTTGATAGCTAACGTACAATGCAACTAGCTAACGCCTATTGTGTTGCAGTGTGTGAAAGTTTCTTCATTAGAAAAGTTGTATGAAAGTTGCGAGAGCAATCTCGTCGAATTACATTAATCTTAGTTAAGCTAGCCTGAAGGTTTGAATTAAAACTCATAATAAAAGTCCGTTTGTTCTGAAAGAAACTTACCTTTGTCTGTAAAAGACAAAAAAGCAACATTGTGCAGATAATAACAAAAGTAAGCAGGCACTATGTTGAACTCTTAAAATGTAAGAAAGGTAAAAGGTACTTTTTTACGTTTAATGCTATATTGCCAGTGGCGGATTTGCCCTATGGCCCAGTAGGCCCGGGCCAAGTGCGGCCAGAGGTCAGGGGCGGCCATTATTGACAAAAAATTAACTGATGATAACTACTAATGCATGGCCTGGGGCCTGTTATAAACGGTAGTTAACGTTGTCGCGCTCGAATACGTAAAGAAACTCCCACTGGGCCTGCTGACAGACTCTCGACCAGCAGAGGGCCACATCAATCCATTGCTCTCTAAAATCTGTCTCGTTTTAACTAAACTGACGTAATTAACATAAATAAATACCCTATAAAAATGTAGAGAACGGCAGCAGATACCGATGCCATACGCTTAGAGGAGCAAGTATAATAGACGCGGCGTAAGTTGAACTCTGCGCAGAAACACATTTTGGGTGTCAAACGAATATGCGGTATTATAAGGGTACGCGCATTGCCATACCCCTCGCTCCCCGCGCATGCTCCGCTCGGCTCTGTAGTACAATGTTCCTGCGCAGACGACCGCCATTTTGGGTCAACTTATATATGTCACCGTAAGATAGTAAAAACCGTTAGATTATAATCTAACACACGAAATTGTAAACTGTCGAATGATTACAATATAACGGATTATTTTTCGGTAGATTGTAATCTGTTAGGTTTATAAACCCGATAGAACCTAACGATAGGGTTCGACATAAATAATCAAGTACTTGATTATTTATGTCGAACCCTAACCTAACCTACAAGAAAAAGACAAGAAAACGTAAATACAATGAATATTTCAAAAATTGACACTTAAAACATTGCACGGTTCACAATCTTTCGACTGTTTACGATCTATGGAAAAAAAAGCGTTAGATTACAATCTTACGGTTTTTACAATCTTACGGTGACATATACAGTCGATTGTACGCTAGACTTACCTCAGCAGCAATGTACGCGGGTATGACAGAGAGCAGCAGACTCTCCTGTTGCTCTCTCTCGCACTCGAGCTTCACTCGCTGCTCCAGGCATGTCCTGGTGCCGGCGAACGTGTTCCGATGAGCACGCTCCGTCAGCGCGCGGTAGTAGAGGCCGATGCCGCTTGCTGAGAGGAGTAAGGACAGCTCGCAGATTAGCTGTGGGAAAACAACCTTTTTTTTTAAATTCTAAAAAAGAATCTATTTTTTTTAAATAACCTCTTAGTGTTTTAATTTTAACTTTTATACTCTACTTTTTATGCTAAAAAATAAAAAAGTAATACTATTATAGTGTTTTTGAATCGTCGAGTAAATCTACCGCTATAAGAGTAGTATTAGCCAATAGGAAGATGGATTAATATTGTCCTCCGCGGGATATCGTTGGTCCTAATAGGTCCCTTGACGTACAACTTACAAGTCAGGGATGGGCAGCAAGCTGCAAACCGAGTGATTGAAGGACAAATCAAAAGACAAACACTCTACCGTGGGATACAAAGTAACCTGACCCATTGTCCTATAGTTGAGCGAGAAACGTACTTCGACATGACGCGTCAGTATTAAACAGTGAACGTAGACTACGTTATCGCGTACATACGTCTGACATTTTCTACGGTGCCGTATCGCGTGGCGTCGTATGGCGTCGCTTCTTTCGCTCATTTGGACGACGGGTAAGTCACTCTCCAGGTCTTAAAGTATATCCATGCAATAAACCAAACCACTTCGATTCACTGCAGCGTGATTGAAATTTGAAGGACAAACCAATAAACAATATTAGTAGAGTTCATACGTGGAACATCTAGGACCTAGGTATTTACTTACTTAAAAATATTTTTATGAACGTTAGGGGAAGTCCCTGATCAATATCTGCACCTCTTGGGCTCTTACTTTAACGACTAACTGTGTCGGCTCAGGAGCGAAGTGGTTACTTTATTAAACTGCCAGCAGGTGCCCTCACTTCCCTGAGGTCCGACGGTCCGGTAATTAAAATAGGGATGTTACGGAGCTTCGACCTCGACTCCGATAAATCTAAACTTCCAATTGATAGTACACCTCCGGTTCCGACTTCGGCTCCGACACTTTTAAATCGGAGGTTTTAACCGGGACGAGTGATCTAAGTGCGACAACTCATATCAGTCAATTGCGATTGTTAAGCAACGTTGACCCAAGTCTGTAACTGGATGGGTGACCGAATTCGGAAGTCCGAATTCTTAGCCTGCTCGTTTCCTCCGTGCCTCCCGGCCCGGCGGCCGGCGGCGGCTTAAGTTTTTTAATTCCCACAGGCACGACTTAATTTTCCGGGCTAAAAAGAAGCCTGTGTCACTCTCCAAGTACCCAATTATACCCATGCAAAAATCACGTCGATCCGTTGCTCTGTTGCGGTGAGATTGAAGGACAAACTCTCTATTTGACGTCCTTGGGGATAGAAAATCTGTAAAATGCGTATTTCATCATTAGCGGAAGTCCAAATACCAAGTTTCATAGCTATAAGTATGGCAGCTTGAAAAACGACGGACTTTCATACAAACTTTCCACCCCTATTTTACCCCTTTGGGGGTAGAATTTGGAAAAACTGTGACAAACATTCCTTTATTTTTTACCGAAAGCCAAAATACCAAGTTTCGTTGATATTACTTGAAAAATATTTCAAGTAATATCAAAGAAACTTGGTTGGAGTGGAATTTCGAAAAACGCTTTCCTAGCTACCTAGTCTTCACAAAGAACACACTCTCCAAATTTCATGTCTCTAGGACCAGCGGTTTAGGCTGTGCGTTGATATATAAGTTAGTCAGTCACTCGATCAGTCAGGACTTTGAATTTTGTATATATTATAGATTTGTTTTGTTTTGTGCGTTTCAATTACACCTCCGACTCCGACAAACCTTTAAAAACTCCCGACTTCGGTTCCGATAAAACCACCTCCGTAACATCCCTGAATTAAACCTTCCTTCTCATAACGTGGTCTCTTAACGACTGCTAAGGTAAACTGTCTGCATTTAAGCTTGTTTAAGCCTACTATCTACACAAGTCTTTGGCTAAACTTTACAGTGGGTAGGTAGGTAGGTACTAGATAACTATAGAAGATACTATAAAAGTTAGGGCGTATGCAAACGGACAAGTCTTCAGCGTTCTTTTAATAATTAACACGCTTTTATTTATTACCTTCACATGTCAACTTATTTTATGTATATTGTAAACAAATCTTGGAACTGATTGGACTGGACTGAGGATTTAATTCCGCCAACGACAGTTAACGAGGTAACTAGAGGTAAAGCAACTGACCTGCTGGTAGAACTGTCCTTCCTGCCCTTGCGGGCCGAGGCCTATCGCCACGCCCATATACGCGAGCGTCAGCGCGGCGGACATGCCCAGCGCTATCGGGCGCGCTATGGGCATCATTGTGTGCACCATCTGGAAAACGAGAATGCACTGTAACCTTGAGAAGCGGTAATAGCCTAGCCAGTACGGGGTCCTCGGTCCCCTCTAACTTTTCGAAGTTATGTGCGGTCTAAATTGGGGTTTTCAACCGACTTCAAAAAAAGGAGGAGGTTCTCAATTCGACTGTATTTTTTTTTTTTTTGTGTTTTTACCTCAGAACTTTTGACTGGGTGGACCGAAAGAGCATACTTCCCAAGTGGTCCCATATAAATTTTATCGAAATCGGTCGAGCGGTTTTTAAAATATCAACAATAAAATAAGTACTTTGTATATCGTGTGCTTGTTGTTGTAAAGTTGGCGCGGGAGTTTGAAGTCGGTTGTTTAAAAATAATTTTTTATATTAAATTATTGGACTAGATATTCTCAGTACTAGCCCGGAGTTAGGAAGTTGGCGGTGTTTCACCCCCGTGCCTCGGAGAGCACGTTAAGCCGTCGGTCCCGGTTATTATCACTATTATTTATTGTTTATTTGTATAATCGCAAGAAACATTTTAAAATGATAATAGTCGTTAAAACAAGCCAACCTGCATTGGAGCAGCGTAGTGGGTCTAAGCTCTAATTCACTCTCTCCTTAGATGAGAGTGAAGGCTTCTGCCTAGCAGTGGGACGTTAATGGGCTGTAGTGGTGGTGGTGGTGGTGGTGCGGTGGAAAAAAATATCTAAATATCACAAGCTTCAATCAGTGAAGAAAAACATCGCGAGGAAACCTGCACGCCCGAAAGAGGAGGAGTCATTCTCCGGGCCCACAACTTATCCGTTGCTTTGTTGCGGCATGATATACGAACAAACTTACAAACTGACAAACACAAATTAGCATTAATTATATCGTAATAAGTGGTAAGAGCCCGCCAACCCGCATTGGAGCAGCGTGGTGGGTCTTTAAGCTCTAATTCCCGCTCTCCTATGAGAGTGGAGGCCTGTGCCCAGCAGTGGGACGTTAATAGGCTGTAGTGTGAAGTGGAAAGTATCATAATATTATAAATAAAATTTCGATTTAAATAACAATCAGTTCTAAAATATCAAATTAAAACTATGAAATACATTACAAATCTAAATTAATACTAAATTAAAAACTTATTAAATACAAAACCGGCTCGCTCACAATGCATTTTAACATTTTTTTACAAGTTCGTACAGAATTTTCCGCTTGCCCATAACTCGCAGGATGATAAATAAGGTGACGTCATGATATTTGATACCATTGTTGGAACAAAAAGTATTTTAATTCTATAAAGTTAATTTTTAAAATACCAAAACATTACAAAATTACTTCATTTTGGCAAATTTAGAGCTTGCGTTTTGCATATATTATACAAACAAAAGGTTACATCTGTTATCAACATTGCCGCTTCAGGCGAGCAACAGAGGTACAAAGCAATGCTTTAAAAAAATTATAAATATGATATTGTAATTTTAGCATTTAGGTAAGTAAAATAATATAAACTAGCTTATGCCCGCGACTACGTCCGCGTGGATTGAGGTTTATTGGTTCCCGCGGGAACTCCTTAATTTTCCGGGATAAAAAGTAGCTTATGTGCTATTCCAGACTATATTCTATCTCTGTGCCAAATTTCAGCCAGATCCGTGCAGCCGTTGGCGCGTGATTGAGTAACAAACATCCATACATCCATACATAGATACATCCATACATCTATCCAAACTTTCGCATTTATAATATTTATTTGATTATCAGAAATGATAAAATCTAATATTACAATAACATGTTAAATTTATAGCTAGGTATCTGAGTTGAAGAAATAAATGTCTCATTCATTAAAACGTCACGTAATTTATTTAAAAAAATAATAAAGTACTTACCTAGTCTATTTCTTTACATTTTAGAGATGTTAATCTTTAGAGAAATATTCTGCAGCGCTCGTATCATAATAATATCGATGCAAGATAAAATTCCTCACGAAATTTCCATTGGGGATTCACAGAAGCTCCAGTCGAGTAAGACATGGAACAGCGTATCTCTATAACATTTTGCAGATCTGCAAGTTTTGTTATAATAATGCTGCAATATTTTGTACTTATAGTATAGAGTTTGAAACCGCATCGCTTAAATCCGTATTGTTTTAATCTTGTTTTAATATTGTGAAAGTTAGTGTTTTAGTATTATAATCCTTATTTTTGGGACGTCAAGGCATGGCATAAAACTGTCATTTATAAATAACTAGCTGATGCCCGTGACTTCGTCCGCGTGTATTGAGGTTTTTTGGTTCCCACGGGAACTCTTTAATTTTCCGGGATACAAAGTAGATTATGTGTTATAAAAAAAAAATAAAAAAAAAAAATATCTTTATTAGCATAAGAGTTTTTGACAGTGTCGTTTACTAGTGGTCTCCACACTAGGTAACCTGTATCGTGGCGACCGTGTATGACTTCCTAGTATGTTTTACCGGGGACTAGGAGTGTACCCTTTGCGATTATAATATTTTATAATAATAATATGTAGTTTCTAGAATCTAATACAACGTTGAGGTAAGGCGCAATAAATAAATAATAAGTAAATAAATATATATGTGTATAGGTATAAGTATATGTTGCATTTTTGATAATAATTATTTTAGTTTGTAAGACATTTTTGCCGTAAGTATTTCCTCTGTGTTCTTGTATGTTAATGTTTTCAGCCAGTTTGTGATAGTATGAGATGCCTGTTTTGTTGTGAGGTGTTTAAGGTTACAGGACTTTGCAACAAAGTTGTAAATTTTAGCGTCAACATAAGGTGTAAAGCGTTTAGCAAAGTCTGTTCTCACGGCTGGTAAATAGACTTTAACTACTCTTCTCTTAAAAGTATCGTTCACATTTGGAGATTGGAGTAGCCGTCTATGTCTCATCAGGGCTGCTTTCAGTATAAAAAGCTGACGAACTGTAAGCACTCCACTGTCTTTGTAAAGTAGTACAGTTGAGTACCTGAAAGGTTTTTTTAACATTACTTTTAAGACTGAGCGTTGGGCTCTCTCTAATTCTATTAAAGTTGTCTTTGCTGCACTTCCCCAGGATAGAATACCATAATTGAGTAGCGACTGACATAATGATACGTATACTAATTTTAATGTTGATATGTTCGACACGTCACGTAGTTTTTTCATTATACCAATGACCTTTCGCACTCGTCCTGAGAGGAAGGCGATGTGGGATCTAAATGATAAATTGTGGTCCACCTGAATCCCAAGATATTTAATGACGTCGACCATGCCGATTTCATCACAATTACACTGAGCCGTTGTGGAACTATTATTCCAGACTATAATCTATCTCTGTGACAATTTTCATCCAGATCCGTTCAGCATACATCCGATCCATCCATACATACAATATACATGCTTCCATCCAAACTTTCGCATTTATAATATTAGTATAGAAGTATATTATATTATGTGACTGTAAGATAGTAAAAACCGTTAGATTATAATTTAACTCGCGAAATTGTAAACTGTCAAAGATTACAATATAACGCATTATTTTTCGGTAGATTGTAATCTGTTAGGTATATTAACCCGATAGAACCTGAGTGCCCGGCCGGGGCCGGGCACTACCTGGTTATTTATGACGAACCCTAACAACCTACAAGAAAGAGACAAGAAAACGTAAATACAATGAATATTTCAAAAATTGACACTTAAAACATTGAACGGTTCACAATCTTTCGACAGTTTACAATCTAACGAGATAAAAAGCGTTAGATTACAATCTAACGGTTTTTGCAATCATACGGTGACATATATACTGTTTTAAGCGATGGTAGTAAGATAGTAACCCCCCAGAGCGGACAGCGCCTTTTCAGCGCTCAACAATTAAGTACAAGTCGAAAGTTCCAAGCCGTTTCTAGCGCTTTAAATCGCTTTAATCCGACATTTAACTGTTCGAAGCAGCCCCGAGTTATGACACTTTAATGCAATTTCGTGATAATTCTCCAGTCCGGATTTCCCCTCGGAAATCTCGGAAATCTTCTCTCTAATGCACTTAGTTTGAATTTCATAAGTTTGAAATGTCTTTTATCTTTTACGGCACCTTGTTTGAATCGATTGTTGAATTTATTTTGAAACTCTTGGATTTTATTTAAGGGTGCTCAAAAGTTTGCTAGCCAAAATAAAAGTGCTTTTCTCTATATACAGCACTAGTGACCGCTGCGGCTTCGCTTCCATCGTCGGTAAATAAAGATCAATGAAACAATTTTATTGCAAACCAGATGATGCCCGTGACTTCGTCCGCGTGGATTAAGTTTTTTCGATTCCCGAGGAATTCCTGAATTTTCCGGGATAAAAAGTAGCCTATTCCTTCCCCGGAATTTAATCTTCCCCTGTACCAAAATCAAAAATCCTTCATCAAAATCTGTTGAATAGATGGGCCGTAAAAGCGTAGCAGACAGACAGGCGCACTTTCTCATAATATATATAATTTTCAGTTATGTCATATTTTACATCGATTTGCGTAGTACTCCATAAGGAAGTCGGTAAATAAAAAATAATAATTATACAAGAGCGTTGAAGGAAATCTTTATGCCCATAACTTTTAATTGAATCGCTCAGGAAGCACACAAGCGAAATAACTGCAGTTAGTTAATTTATTTGTCCACGACAACGATTATTTGCAATATTATGTGCTTACAGAAGTAAATAATTCATTATGTAATAATTATTAATAAAATTATTCAATAATTAGCTATTTAATAATTGACAAAATTTTTGTGGAGTATACAGAGCATTTTTCAAAAGTTTCATCTTCTAAAGCTTTTACATGTCACCGTAAGATTGTAAAGACCGTAAGATTGTAATCTAACGCTTTTTTTTCGATAGATTGTAAACAGTCGAAAGATTGTGAACCGTTCAATGTTTTAAGTGTCAATTTTTGAAATATTCATTGTATTTACGTTTTCTTGTCTCTTTCTTGTAGGTTAGGTTAGGGTTCGACATAAACAATGCGGCCGGGCACTTAGGTTCTATCGGGTTAATAAACCTAACAGATTACAATCTACCGAAAAATAATCCGTTATATTGTAATCATTCGACAGTTTACAATTTCGCGAGTTAGATTACAATCTAACGGTTTTTACAATCTTACGGTGACATACATACAAAATAGCTTTATTAAAATGTGTTAACTTTGACAAAATTATTATTTAATAATTGACAAATAAGGCCCCTCACTCAGCACAAAGCCGCAGCAACCTAAAGCGCTGGTTTTCAGAAGGAATTTGAGGAGTTTGATCGAATCGCTCGGGAATTTGCTCAGGAAGTAAACAAGCGAACGATAAAAAGTTAACGCGAACTAACTAATGACAGTTTAAGCCGCAGCCTGCTACGCCAGCGCGTTTCCTCAGCTTCTTTATTTTGCTTTCAATTTTTAGCTCAATGGTGAGGAAAGCTCTTAATTAGTATTTTTTTACCCTAGGTAGCGCCCTTAACTGATCTCAGCTGGCGGTAAATGATGATGGTGTCTAAGATTGTAGCGGGCTAAACTGTTAGGGATTTTTATCGGTTTCTACACGGCGCTGCATCTTACCGAAACCGTAGGTAATAGGTAATATAAAAGATCGCTGACGGAACCCTAAAAACTGGCATGCCTCATCTGGGTAGGGGTTAATGGGATCTTATACGTCATAAACATCATCACTTAGCTAGAGGTGATTGACCGAATCAGGCTAATATAATTCTTAATTAAATGCGCATGTTTGCGTATGTCCTTAACTTCATATTGCAAAGATCACCAATGGCATGCATCATTTGACCCTGTCGCCCCACTGGGCCAACGTAATGCACTCATTCATTCGATACGTGGCCCGTGGGCCAATAAGTGTGTGTAGTAAGTGCCTACTTAAAACCTCATATGCATAGAACTGCATCATGCAATAAAAGAAACTTAAGAAACTCTTAGAAAAAAAAATCTTTCATACATTTTCATATTCTAGAGCAATTAAAAGGACCTTTGGGTACTCCGAAGCTAATAAATAAGTTAGCCTTTTCAAAGTATTCAAGAGGCGCCAAAGGTAATATGTACCTAATTAATTTATTATGTACGTAAGGTAATATGTTTTTTATATGAGACCGTCGAAAGAGTAAACAAAATTAGATCTGCCTTTTTTTTCTGTTTTTACCAAACGAAAATTTTGCATTTAAAGGCGATCGAGTATTTAATTTCATGTTCTTTCCCTTTAGGTTTTATTTTCCTGATAATTTCTATCAGGACTATATTATAACCAACCAATATTATAAATGAGAAAGTGTGTTTGTTTGTTAGTTTGTCCTTTAATCACGCAGCAACGGGGTAACGAGTCGACGTGATTCGCCATGTCCATCCTACCTACTAATTAAATACAATATATCCTAATACAAATTAAAAGACACCAGCACTAAACCGGAAAATGCCAGCGCCTCCCACTCAGCGGTCGCTGGTAACAGTGCTACTGATAATGTATTATACTGACCAGTATCAACGCGAATAGCGGCAAAGGAGCGTGATGCGTCGCCATCAGTGTACCAGCGCGTAGACTGAGAGTCACCAGTACTGAGCCGGACAACGCCAGCGCCTCCCACTCAGCGGCCGCTGGTAACAGTGCTACTGATAATGTATTATACTGACCAGTATCAACACGAATAGCGGCAAAGGAGCGTGATGCGTCGCCATCAGTGTACCAGCGCGTAGACTGAGAGTCACCAGTACTGAGCCGGACAACGCCAGCGCCTCCCACTCAGCGGCCGCTGGTAACAGTGCTACTGATAATGTATTATACTGACCAGTATCAACGCGAATAGCGGCAAAGGAGCGTGATGCGTTGCCATCAGTGTACCAGCGCGTAGACTGAGAGTCACCAGTACTGAGCCGGACAACGCCAGCGCCTCCCACTCAGCGGCCGCTGGTAACAGTGCTACTGATAATGTATTATACTGACCAGTATCAACGCGAATAGCGGCAAAGGAGCGTGATGCGTCGCCATCAGTGTACCAGCGCGTAGACTGAGAGTCACCAGTACTGAGCCCGACAACGCCAGCGCCTCCCACTCAGCGGCCGCTGGTAACAGTGCTACTGATAATGTATTATACTGACCAGTATCAACGCGAATAGCGGCAAAGGAGCGTGGTGCGTCGCCATCAGTGTACCAGCGCGTAGACTGAGAGTCACCAGTACTGAGCCGGACAACGCCAGCGCCTCCCACTCAGCGGCCGCTGGTAACAGTGCTACTGATAATGTATTATACTGACCAGTATCAACGCGAACAGCGGCAAAGGAGCGTGATGCGTCGCCATCAGTGTACCAGCGCCTAGACTGAGAGTCACCAGTACTGAGCCGGATAACGCCAGCGCCTCCCACTCAGCGGCCGCTGGTAACAGCGCCATCGCCAGCACCACTGATAATATCAATATTATCACTGATAGCACTGATATCGCTGTCACTTGTGATGATAAATCCTGTAACAAGAGAAACATTGTTTTTTATCCACCACAAGCCCTTGACTGCGATCTCACCTGATGGTAAGTGATGATGCAGTCTAAGATGGTAGCGGGCTAACCTGTTAGGGGCATGGCAGTTATATTAAACCCATACCGCTATTCGGTTTCTACACGGCATCGTACCGGAACGGAACGCTAAATCACTTGGCGGCACGTCTTTGCCGGTAGGGTGGTAACTAGCCACGGCCGAAGCCTCCCACCAGGCCAGACCAGGGAAAATTCAGAAATTATAAATTCCCAAAGTGACCCTGCCGGGGATCGAACCCGGGACCTCCGCACTTTAAGACTTAAGACAACAGCGCTACACACTGCGCCAAGGAGGTCGTCAAGATTTGTTGTTGATTTCTTAACGCGACTGTGAGAAAGTTATGAGTTTAGAAAAGTATTTTTCATCATACCTATTCGAAAAACGAATATTGGCTTCAGAGGATAGCGGGAGCAAAATGTAATTTTTAGGCCTATGGGACTTTTCATTTCTCTGTTCTGATTGGTCCGCGTTCGTGCTTCTGATTGGTGCTTAAACGTATAGGTAATGTCAATACATAGTAGGTTGATACTCCTAGCTTTTTCTCATACGTAATGATGAAAGATAGTGTGTGTCACTCGGGGCCAAATTTTTTGCTCTCGGGCGGCGTATATTGAATTCCTCGCTACGCTCAGGATTCTACTTTAGAATCCTTCACTTCGCTCTGAATCCAAAATAGCGCCCTCGGGGAGCAAAAATTTTCTTTGGCCCCATATAACACAAATAACTATTAGTCTGTTTAATAATGGGTCCCTTCGTTATTGCTCAACTACCTACTAAGTATACCTATTGTGCCTGCTACGCTTTTGATGAAATTTAGTATGGAGGTAGGTTACATCCCGGGGAACGACATATACTTTATCCCGGAAAATTAATGAGTTCCTCGGGAATTTAAAAATACTTAATCTACGCGGACGACGTCGCGGGCATCTAGTATTATAACATTAAAATAAAATTATGAGTTAATTATGGCATGTGTAACTAGGACGAATCCGCAGGTAATAGCAAGATAGTTAAATATTTTATAGACGTACACTATTCAGAGTTGAAAATTGCATGTAGTGCGGGTCTGCTCCTCTGCCGGAGAGCGGGGTACGGGCGTCGAGGCGTGGCCTTCTTACCCGGGGTGGGCCGCGGGGGTTCGCACTACGTTGCATGTTAAGGTAAACAAATTGTTTTCCATATCTATCATAGATGGCGCTGGTTGGTATTAAATCGCGCTAGAGCAACATATTTTTTATAAGTCTAAGAATAAAATAATAAAAGCAGTGAGTGACTAAACATAAAAGGCTGCCATGTAACTATTCAAAAGGCACGTAATACAGAATAATAGGTATTGTTCTAATTTTTGTAACGGTACCCACTACCCTTCTCCGTGGGTACCGCACACAAGCATACCTCGTCAACCTGAACGGGAAGACGATAATTGACGACCTCACTTGCGCAATGGTGAACGCTGAATGTCTTATGAATGGAATGTCCCGGGTTCGATGATCGATCCCCGGCAGGTTCAATTTGGATATTTATATTATACTAGATGATGTCCGCGTGGATTAAGTAATTCTTAATTCCCGTGGGAACACTTTAATTATCTGGGATGAAAAGTAGCCTATGTCGCCTTCCCCGGGACGAAACCCACCTCTACACCAAATCTCATCAAAATCGGTTGAAAAGTTGGGCCGTAGCGCCGTAGCTACGTAAAGCGTAGCAGTCAGACATACAGACAGACACCCTTTCGCTTTTATAATATGTGTATGGATTTATTTATGGCTGGCGGATGACATTTCACAAACACCTAGAGGAAATCTCAAATCACCAAATTATACAAATTTGTAAATAATTCGATTCCACTACCTTTCCATTTGATGATATTTCCAATAATTTAGGTCAGCCCAAGATCAACTAAAATTTAAATATTATTACAATTACCGATAAAAGTCCACAAAAATTGGTAAATAAATCATTAAATGTAATCAAACAATATTTCGATGGAATTTCTTTGTCCCTTGAATATAATAGAATATCGGAATAGCATCTGGGGAAATTGTGGGAAGGCAAAGATATGTCAAATCTTTATCAACTTAGTAGAACGGAAAATACCACAAAACTTTGGCCACTGGGTGCTCCAGTGTGAACTAATTATTCTGATATTGAGACGATCTCTACTATCTATACTATCTATATCTATACTAATATTATTTAAGCGCAAGTTTGGATTGTGGATGTTACTCAATCACGTCTGAACGGCGCAACGGATCTGGATTAAGTTTGGCACAGAGGAAGATTATAACTCTGGAATAACACATAGGCTACTTTTTATCCCGGAAAATTAAATAATACCCGCGGGAACCAAAAAAAACCACATTCAACGCGAACGAAATCTGGGCTAGTCTCAAAAATAAAAGAGGCTTAAAAAATATTAAGTTTAGTTCTAGTATTAGTCTTCAGTTTGATTGATAGCAGTTAGTGGCCAAAAGTTAGTAAGTTTTCTACGAGCAAAAGAAGTGGCAGGGGTAAGTAAACATTAAAATTTACACATTATAAATGCTTTATGAAAATGACCACTTTTATTCCTTCTATAATTCAAATCTCTTTATCGCGAGGTCAACATTTTCATTTATGCGGCCTTTTTATCAAAAGCCCAATAGAGCAAACTCTATTGTGTTATAGTTCGGTTACAAGTTCTATTATAGTTTTTCTCGGATTATGTCGCACCTGCTTAGAAGATTTCGATATAAAGCAGTGATTGAATTTGGTTTTTTGTTGGAGAAAGTTGCGCTTTTACTTTAGCTATTTGTTCAAAAGTTATGAAGGGAAAATTCTTGCGATTTCGTCATGACAAACTCAACTCACTTTGACTATAATATTATACCATGGCATATGATGATATGTCGAATATAATTGTTAATTATATTGCTCAGCTGAAATATATTACTCTGAGTATTACACATAATTTGAATTCCAGTGCATTCCAGGCAGGTCCACGCTATAGCTTGCATTCCTAAGTTATAACCCATGGTTATAAATCCCTAGCGCCGTTCATTCACTGTTCTAAGTTACCTGTTGATAATCTTAATATGAACATTATATGCGACTAACAAAACTAAATTCGAATTGCAACCACATTTAAAAACATATATATATATAATATAGGCTAGCGCTTGGCTGCAGTCAGACCTGCTAGCAAGTGGTGATGCAGCCTAAGGTGGAGCGCGCTTGCCTAGAAGATGCCTATTCACTCTTAATTTGAAGGTACCTATATTAAAAGAGGAGGGGAAAACGGAAGCCGGAAGGGCATTCCATGGCAGCGGTTCGAATTAGGAACGAGGAATTAGATGAAGAAGACGCAAAAGCTCAAGTGACAGTGACAAGTCTGAGGCCATAGACTGATAGAAATTTAAAAATGTACCTAAGTACATTTTTTTTTAATACTTACACCAGAATTTCTTTATTTAATTTTTTGGAATCTACAACATACTAACACGTTTATTTACAGACATAACATCCAAAAACTAAAATGAGACGATAATAGGCCAGGCTGATCCTTTGCGCAAAAAATTAGCCAGCCCTTCTGTCACCAGAAGAGGCAATTAACCGCGGTGAAATATCTCGGACAAATTTTTTGGCACTACGACTCCATGGCCCCAGGGTCTCCACGGCAAACGGAATAAATATGTAATTGTATATGAGAGAGGCATACTTCCGCCGCTTGCCGGTTTCAGCCTTTTCTGCTGCGGCTCCCGGCCTTGATGCTGTCTCCCTGATATGACACGGGGCCAATGTGTCCACGCACGTTGCGTCCCACATTAGCGCCCGTCCCCGTTCCCAGGGAACCAGCGTCAATCCATCAGGTATCTTGCCATCATCCCGACCAATCCCTGCCGGCTCCTTGAGCGCAGGAATATCTATGGTGGCAAGAGCTATTTTGATCATACATATTGGGCTCTGTATCGATATAATAGCTTCCTCTGATTAAAAAAAAGAGTCGTCCGGTAGCAGTTTTATTATAAGCCTAGATATATCGCGCGCTCAGTGGCTTTGAGTTAATAGACGAGGCCAGCTGTCGGTGTCCACGTTTCCGCTCCATATGTCACTACAGGAAATACTGCCCAGATATTACAATACTAATAATAAATGTTCTCCCGGCCGAAAATCGGCCACGGCGGCCAATCTCCAAAGAGATTAGCCATCTGTGTGGGTGATATTAAAGTGCACAAGTGTGTGCGCAAATTCAAGTGATATTTAAATAATTTCTTAAACGCACTCTCTCCCTCTCTCTCTCTCTCTCTGCGTCGTGTTACTCATTGATGAGGGTCGTTACCTCTTTCTATTAATCATATAATGGTAGGGGTTTTATTGGGATAATAAATGCGATTCCCAGGGTTTTCCGCACATGACTCGACTAAGAGTACTATTTCAACTCTTGTTTCTAACAATTATTATAAGATGTTAGTGATAATAACCGAGACCGACAGCTTAACGTGTTTTCCGAGGCACGAAGGAAACGAAAAGGCCATATTCGGACTTTCAAATTCGGTCACCCATCCAGTTACCGACTTTGCGTTAGGGCAACGCTATTTAACAATCGCAATCGACTGATATGCGTTGTCGCAACTAGTCCACTCATCGGCCTAAAACGCACATTGCTCCGAAAAGTTAGAGGTGCATTACGGGAATAGAACCCGTGACCTTGCGAATAGGAGGCCGGGTAAATCACTAGACTATCAACGCTTACATAATGCACTACATCTATTTCGATGTCATATAACATAATGCACGCAATATAATTGAGTATGTCAAGTCAATTTCAGCGTTAAATGTTAATTAATGGAGCAATTAAGTGCCCAGCTTTGACATCTTGTATTGTGTGCTAGTTTTAGTGGTAATAGGGATGGTGATTGGTGACAACTCAATCAAATCAGCAACTCTTTATCAAACTTAAAAACGCGCTTCTAATATGGAAGTTTGTATGAAACACATAGTTGTGACGTCATCAAATGTCAACGCACAGGTTTTTAGGGTTCCGTAGCCAAATTTGGCAAAAACGGAACCCTTATAGATTCGTCATGTCTGTCTGTCTGTCCGTCCGTATGTCACAGCCACTTTTTTCCGAAACTATAAGAGCTATACTGTTGAAACTTGGTAAGTAGATGTATTTTGTAAACCGCATTAAGATTTTCTTACAAAAATAGAAAAAAAACAATAAATTTTGGGGGTTCTCCATACTTAGAACTGAAACTCAAAAATTTTTTTTTCATCTAACCCATAGGTGTGGGGTATCTATGGATAGGTCTTCAAAAATGATATTGAGGTTTCTAATATCATTTTTTTCTAAACTGAATAGTTTGCGCGAGAGACACTTCCAAAGTGGTAAAATGTGTGCCCCCCCCCCGTAACTTCTAAAATAAGAGAATGATAAAACTAAAAAAAATATATGTTGTACATTACCATGCAAACTTCCACCGAAAATTGGTTTGAACGAGATCTAGTAAGTAGTTTTTTTTTAATACGTCATAAATCGTAAACCGCAATTTACCTTTCATTCAATCAACCCAAATATTAAAAAAAAACATTTAATTTAAAACTTACTACAGGTTTGTACGGAACCCTCGGTGCGCGAGTCCGACTCGCACTTGGCCGGTTTTTTTCTAACTAAGTTTAAAATGGTTATCAAACTTGAAACTAACCGAGGATGTGAATTTTAGGTCTTTTGGCGCACCCTCTATTTAATTATTATCGGTAAGAAATTGTTTAACCATGGATACTTGATACTGGTTCATTATTGAAACACCAAAATTTTAACACTAATATATTCAGTTTATTATACGTGGACACTAATGATAAGTTGGAATAGAAATAGAAATAGAAATATCGTTTATTACTCAAAGGCATTGGTACAAGTACATAAAAGTATAAATGATGATAATATATATGTAACTAGGTGTAGGAATATTAGACTTGCTTGTACGTTTCATAAACTTTTACCGGTGGACCCTACACTAGGAGGTGACCTGTATCGTAGGGTCCTAGTAAATGTTTACTATGGTTTACTTTTTTATTAATGCGGTTTAGCACGGAAAATTAGTGGCTGCTTAGATGCAGGATGAGCTGCTGCATCAGGAGAGATGCTGGATGGCGAATTTTGTTCTACTTCTAACTCCCGGCGCCTGCGCAGCCCGCTGAAACCCCGCAGCCTACCCAGTCCGCGCAGCCCCCGCTCATGCCCATGCGTTGTTCCAACTTCCAACGCGGGGGGCTCGTTGTACCAACAGAAATAATTTATTTTTGACATATGCATCATCACAGACAGAAAAACTTTCGCATTTATAATATTGGTATGGATTTAAAACCTAGATAGACAACGTCCTCATCCACGGGATTAAAGCTTTCAAATACCCGTGAGAAATTGATTTTCCGTGATAGTTCAAATTCAAATGTTTTTTATTCAAATCAACTTTTACATGTACTTTTGAATCGTTGAGTAAATCTACCACTTCGGAATGCCATTCCTACCGAGAAGAAACAGCAATAAACTATTAAGTATCCTATGTCCGTCCCCGGGATGCAATGTATCTCTTTTAGTACCAACATTTACAACTCAACACTGGAGTTGATATAAATCAATAAAATAGTATTTTCGTGGGATTTGAAAGCACTCTACTCTTTAAAATTTATTATAAACAGTATATTTTTACAACTTTGCAGTATTTTATATTATTAAACGATGCCCATGACTTTGTCTGCACGGATGGAGATTCTTTGATTCCCGCGGGAACTCTTCACTTTTCGAGTAGCCTATGTCATTCCCCGAGATACAATCTTAAACCTACATGTGTACTAAATTTCCTCAAAATCGGTTGAAAAAAAGATGGGCTGTTAGAGCGTAGCAGACAGACAGACACACTTTCGCATTTTTTATATTATAGCTTATTAACCTTTGGGTATTTGACAATAAGTCATTTTTTCTAATTATTAAAATAGAGGACACAATATCAAAAGATGTTATATCTAATTATCTACGTCTCCTGTTAATTTTATATTTGACAACCATTTTAAATAGGCGATTAAACTATATAAGTGCGTTGACTTTTGATGACTTGACAATTCAGTACTTCATACAAAATCTAAATAGATAGATAGATAGATACATTATTTATTGCTACACATAACAAAGAAATAACTTAAAAAGAAACAAAAAAAGAAAATAACACGTGCGCAAGGGCGGTCTTATCACTAAAAGTGATCTTCTCCAGACAACCCATTTCTAAAGGAACTTTAAAAAGGAGCGGGAAAGTGCAACAATAACAATAACATGCGATAATAATATACTACTTAAACTAGGTATACATACTAATAATACATAAATAACTAAACATAAATATAAATTAATTATTTAAATAGCAATACATAAACTTACATACAAAAGAAAATACAATTCTATAGCATATTAGAAAGGTTTACACGACTCTTAAAGATATTTAAAGACTTTTAACTGCCTAATGTCGCTCGGCAATTCATTCCAAAGCAGAACAGCCTTAACTGTGAATGAATTTCTATAAGCCCCTGTATGACTAGGAGGGACCTTTAACTTATTGTCGTTACTGTCTATAGGTATAGGTACTAAGCGCGCGTTTTGAAGCATGAAAAAAGTACCTGATTTGACTAGTTGTCAAATACCCAATTAAAAAGTATAGTTCACGCACGAGTTGAATGCAGAGCAGACGTATGGTGACAGATACATTTACTCTGCGATGTACGATGTTGTACGGCGCGGTGGTGCGGAACCCTTCGCGTGTGAGTCTGAATCGCACTTGGCCGTTAGTTAAGGGCGCTAGGCCTGAAGCCTAAAATAGCTACAGTGCATATCTGATGCATACAAGATCACATTAGACGTGAAGCTAACTCAATACCGCTCATGAGATTACCATCATAGGCCAGGCTAAGGCGCACTTTGCATAAACCTACACCTACTGTATACACATACAATATACATATTATTTAATGATAATCAGTTTACTCTGTGATACATATATTTGAAAGTACAATTTTTAATATATTTTTTTTAATTGAAAAACGGTATAAAAAGATTTTTAGTTAGCTCTACAACCTAATATAAATATTATACAACCTCCCTGGTGTAGTGGTGAGCGCTGTGGTCTCATAGGTCTCGGTCCCGAGTTCGATCCCCGGCAGGGTCAATTCGGGAATTCATAATTTCTAAATTATGAGCCGGGAGGCTTCGGTCGTGGCTAATTATAATTTTTCATCCTATCGGCAAAGAGGTGCCGTACCATCACCATGACGTGATTTAGCGTTCGATTAGGGGTTTGGTATAACTGCCGTACCCCTAACAGGTTAGCCCGCTACCATTTAAACTGAATTATCACTTATACCATCAGGTGAGATCGCAGTTTCAAAAAAAGTAACGGAAATTTTGCCTTTGTTCTGTAGTAACAGTATAATATGATTTTTGTATAAAGCATAAGCATATTTATCAAAGATTTCTCACATGGGCGTGCAGCACACACACAGCACAAAGTAGCACCATGCTACAGAGCAATGTGACACCGAGAGCCGACATGAAGAGGGCGTGCTTCAACCGCACGCAGTACCTCCTGTACAGGGCTTCCAGCTCGAGCTCTGTGCCCTCCTCCTCTGTGGACAAACGGAAAACTATCGTCAATAGGGATGATGCCTGTGTCAAAAATAATAATTTCTTACTGATACAGGGTCTCCCAAAAGACCTAAAATCAACAGTTTTAAGTTTGATGACCATTGTAAACCACAGATTAAAGATAAAAAGTGCGTTGAAAGGAGGTCGGCGAGCTCCCATATAGTATTTGACCCAAACTTGAGGTTCACGTTCACGCATCAAACTTCTCATACTTTTTATACTAAACCAGACTAACAAAAAAGTTTATGAAAGTCAATCAAATAAAGTTGGGAGAAAAAATATATTTGTAGTAATAGTTAAAAGTGAGGCTAGATTTCTATTTCATGGTTTTTAAGCCAGATGACCATTTAATAGCTTTGAAAAATATATCAGGCACTGCAGATTAACATTATCTGACTATACCAAATAGTCATACGCTTTCCTACCTACATAAAAACAAGTTACCTACCTGCTGGGTACATTAAACCTACGTAATTCATAACGCGGCCAGTAAGTATATTATGACATACAAATTGATGGTTGTTATAGTATTCTTATTGTTTGAAAAGGGGGGTTAACCCTAACGCTTTTATGCATCGCTACTTTTGGGCGTTAGTCGCATTTACAACGCGCGACAGAAGCAATTCAATAGCGTCGCGAAGCGTGAGCATTTCAGGTGACATCGGGTAAAAGAAGAGCGAGGGGTGCCAGCAGGTACTACAGCGCGGGACTGTATCGATAATGCATCGCGTTTGAATTAAATTAACGTTTTTAATTAATTACAATTATGTATTTATTAATTAATTAATATCGCATACTGTATACGCTGACACCCTGTCTATATCTCTTTCTCTGTCTACGTACTCCCGCCATTGCATAGACCGAATGACACCAACTATTAAAAAAGTTATTTATGAATATTTTCATTGTGATGATTAAACTATTAATAACATAATATGTACCTACATTATAAAGTTAGACTGATATTATTTTGTGAAGACTGCTATTATAACTGGTTTTGTTGTTAAATATGAGTACTTACTATAACTAAACTAAGAATAAAACCAAAAATAAATGTGTATTAACTCTAATGAGAACGGTATAAATAATTATAGGTAAACTATAAAACCCTTTTTATTTCAATCCTACCCACGAAGATGCAATGATAATAATAATTGTCCTAACAGAGAGTTGGATTGAAGTACAAATATGTATGTAAAAAAGTATTTTGTAACAAATAAAATACACTTAGTTTCTTTAAATGCTAACTCGAGTTGTGAAACTCGAATTCAATTCCCAGTTACCTAAATTTCAACTCGAGTTAACGTGTTTTTTCCGAGTTGGCACATCTCTACCACGGTCCACGAATGACATTTGATTGAGTTGACAGTAATTGACATTTGACACGATAGTTTCTACTTTTATACTCTGGTATCTATACTCCGTATTGCCATTAGAACGACTTTTTTATTGTTTCGTAATTATTTTTATTTTTGATCCCCATCTTCTAAAAATTTGGTGTTTACACAGAAAAATAAATTGAAATATATTAAAAAATATTAAATGATTTCTGAATCTGAATGGTTTTTAAATTAGCTGGGTCAGACTTCGCCGATCTCCTTTGAAATATTTCATAAAACTTCCATGCTAGAGGCGCATTGTTAAGTTTGATAAAGAGTTGCTTAGTACCTAGTGAGGATCATAAGCGGTGCGAAGCGGTGATAGCCTAGTGGTAAATAGGCACCCAATTTCCTGTACGGGGTCACGGGTTCGATCCCCGGGCACGCACTTCCAATTCTTCGAAGTTATATATGCGTTTCGAGAAATTAAATATCACTTGCTCCAAACGGTGAAGGAAATCATCGTGAGGAAACCTGCACACCCAAGAGTTCTTCATAATGTTCTCGAAAGGTGTTTGAAGTCTGCCAATCCGCACTTGGCCAGCGTGGTGGTCTACGCAGCATCCTCTATCGGAAAAATATAAAGTGAACCTTTTGTCCATAATTAGGTCTGAATTGTTTGTCTAGTGGGTATTCGCTCCAAACGAATGCAAAAACTTGCAAAACATACTCAACCGATGCTATATATTTTTTGTGGTACCTAAGTCTGTTATTCAGCACTATAGGACCGAAATGAATCAACATCGATGTTTTAGCAGCTAAAACATCGATGTTGATTCATTTCGGTTCCTATAACTAATAACAGCTAAAATTTAGCTGTTATTAGTTATTTCTATCTCTCTCTCTCTCTCTCTCTCTCTCTCTCTCTCTCTCTCTCTCTCTCTCTGCGTCGTATTCCTCATTACTGAGGGTCGTGACCCAATTCCATTAATCACATAATGGTGGGAGTTTTCTTGGGATAATATAATACCTAATGCCGTGGGTTCCCACATCCTTCCGCATATACGACTCGATTAAGAGTATTTAAACCCTTAGGTTTGTAACGATTATTATCAGATATTAGTGATAATAACCGGGAGTCGGGACCGACAGCTTAACGTGCTCTCTGAGGCACGGAGGAAACTAAAAGGCCAAGTTTGAACCTCCGAATTCGGTCCCCATCCAGTTACCAACTTGGGTCAACGTTGCTTAACAATCGCAATCGACTCAGGTACTTAGGTTCGTAGGTAGGTATAATAAACCAACATCAGCTAAGATCAGATTCTCAAGTATCGGTCAATCTATTCTTAAGTCGACGACCTTCCTGGCGCAGTAGTGAGTGCTATTTTCTTATAAGCGGGAGCTTCCGGGTTTGATCCCCGGCAGGTTTAACTTGGGAAGCAGCGTGACAGGGCAAAAGGTTTTTGCGCCTTGGACGTTTTCGCTATTAACATAAATATGCGCTTTGTGACAAGAACAAGGTTTCCTAGGTATAATAAGGTTATATAAGTATTTTAATTTAATTGCATTTACTGTATTCTGTTTGTTAAACTTACTTGTTAACTAAAATTAGGTTTTCTTAATTATTGTTTGCAGTACAGTACAACATATCGAACTGCAGCTCACTCGTGAGTCGTAACTAAGTTAGGTCCAATCCGCTTTACCTACTCTTGCTGTTGGCAAGTTCTCGCTGGTAGTATTACCACAGCATATGTAAATATTCATACAGTGGCTTAGACGCAATTTTCGATACGCATCTATTTTTAATCCAGCTCACGCGACTGTTATTAGTGCCATCTAGCAGCGATTTAGTTACAATATCGAAACTATACTTTCAAAGGCCTATATTCGATGAAGGTCTTTGATAAATTTGCATTTTTTACTAATTTTATAATTTTGCCTTCCGTTCCTGACAGTTTCCTTCGTCAGGTCCCTTTCACCCCGCAGCTCTGTTTGGAGTCTAGACGATACCGTCGAACGACTGGTAGGAAAGGACGTATCTCCTTAGACTGTGGTATTACTGTGAAAGTTTGCCCGAATCCACGTAATATCTTCTATTCATTTCAAGTATCCTAGTGTATCCGAGTATGTTTTCTTTGGGAAGTTTTGTAGTCTCTCTGTTCCAGAGAGAGTACTTTCACAAAAATCTATATTATGATCAGAACACTGCTAGCCGGGGGTGAAATTATACGCATTAAACCCCAAACGCATGTGTCCAGCTTTACGTATAAAATTTAATTTTTAGAAAAGATAAAAGATTGTTAATTTATTTGTTGCTGAAGGTTTAATGAAACAGATATTTGACTCATTCGATGTATTTCACTCGGTTCGTTCTTTGGCGGGGATACGCCATATTGGAATAATTTGCATAAATACGAGTATTTTGACGTTTGAAAGTTAGTCTCCTACCGGCAAACTCAGCGATTATTGAATACTTTTGTGTTTAGATCGCAGTTTGATTTAGTGCTTAGCAGTAGCAACTGCAGTCTGATCAAATGATTAATTTATTGTTGTTGTGATGCTTTGGCCAAGTTTTATACATAACTGTTTACATTAAATCTCTCGTGAAACCGCTACACGTTGTGACCATTCGCTCGTGCAACTTTTAAAGAGAGTACAAACATATTTAAAAGTAATTTAGTTAATTGCCCACTTCTGGAATTATGCTTACACATGTAAGGTATCAAGACATACCGCGAGTCATTGACTGACAGCGCCATCTAGTTTACATATAAACAATTTTTATTTTTATTCTACATACAGCAATTTCTTATTAGAATCTTGAACAATATATTATGTTTAAGAGTTCCGAAAAAGCCTCTGCGATGCGCCACTGCATTTTTTATTTTATTTTATTCCACTACAAATTAGCCCTTGACTGCGTTCTCACCTGAAGTGATGATACAGTCTAAGATGGTTTCGGGCTAACCCGTTAGGGGTATGGCTGTTATATTAAACCCATACCCCTGATTGATTTACACAGCATGGTACACTAAATCGCTTGGCGGTACGTCTTTGCCGGTAGGATGGTAGCCGAAGCCTCCTTCAGGCCAGACCGAAGAAAATCTCTGCTGGGAATCGAACTCGGGAGTCGGGACCTCCTTCTATAAGACCATTGCGCCAAGGAGAGGAGGTCCTCAAAAAGGATCATTCCAATCAGGAATCAGGAAAAGGAAGTACAAACGCGCCGAATTGAGAACCTCCTCCTTTTTAGGGTTCCGTACCTCAAAAGGAAAAAACGAAACCCTTATAGGATCACTTCGTTGTCCGTCCGTCTGTGTGTCAAGACCCTTTTTTTTGAAGTCGGTCAAAAAAGTTAAACATTTGAACAGACTGAAAACGTGAATTTAGGGCTTAAGCGAAATCCCGTGATCGAAATAACCGTAACCTCTTATTTGTGTCTGTCGAGGTTTTTAATTCGGTTAAAATATATTAGCGGTTTATGCAGGCTTTTTCTCAACAATTTGATATAGGTATTGCGGGGATAAAAACGTCAAGCTTAGAAAACCCGTAAATAAACTCATGTGACATATTTTAGCTCACGGTGACATATCTTATATTGTGTATTATACATATATAAAATTCTCGTGTCACAATTTTCGTTCCCATACTCCTCCGAAACGACTTGACTCATGAAATTTTGTGAGCATATTCAGTAGGTCTGAGAATCGGCTACTATCTATTTTTCATACCTCCACGCAGACGGAGTCGCGGGCATCAGCTAGTATAATATAAAAGGTTTGCCAATTCCAAACACTTGACAAATCCATATTTTTTTTAATTTATTGAAAACAATACAAAAGAACTTAAAGCAGCCCAACCAAAAATACAATTAAAGTAATATGGAAATAATACGATCGAATGGCAAGAAAGTCTCCCACTGGGCACGCAAGCTACAGTTTGTTTACACATACTATTTTGTTCGATCTATTGGGTTTAGATGTTCCCCAAAATTTAGACGATGGGGCTGATTCTGTAGTGCACAATCTCTAAACTAAACTAAAATTAGAGCATTACAAATATTGCTAACCCTTTCATAATACTCCGTACGGAAAGGGACAGAACTACATTTAAAGCTGCCATTTTAGTTTAGTTTAGAGATTGAGTTATACAGAATCAGCCCCATTGTGGTGAAAACGGACATAAAATCTTCTCTAAATATAATAATAGACGTCTTAGGCCGCTCAAATAATAATAAACACAAGTAACTATCTCAGAAAGCATAAAAGCTATAAATATAATATGAGCCCATGGGGCATACTTCCAATTATAATCCTTACTAGCTGATGCCCACGACTTCGTCAGCGTGGTTTAAAAGTTTCTTTTTATTCCCGCGGGAACAGTCTATGTCACTCTGTCACTCTCCAGGTCCTCAACGTTGCTCCGTTGCGGCATGATTGAAGGACAAACCCACAAGCAAATACACTTTCGCATGTATAATTTAAGGTATGATTCGTAATTAGTACAATAATTGTAAAAGGGGCCGAAATTGCGGTTCGAAATTTGAAAGTGGGGGGTGCTTAGATCAACAGGGGTATCATGTTACGAGATTACACTGGCATGTATAAAACCTTCTGGATCGCCGATTGGAATCCGAAATAGGATTAATGGACCCACGTTAATATACTTACCGGATTCGTTTCAAAGGCTTACTACTAGTTTATTTTATAAACTCGCCCCAACGAGTACGTTTGTAAAACAAGTAAGTATAGCAGCAGTATTTGACCTAGATTTTATCTTATGTGCTTTTGAATCATAAAGTGAATCAACCACTGTTTTGGAATGCCTTTCCTACCGAGAAGAGCAAGCAGTTTTTTGCTGGCAGCAGGCAGTTGCAATCCATACGGATATTATAAATGCGAAAGTTTGTCCGTCTGTCTATTTGTCTACCTGCTACGCTTCAAAGGCCTATCTTTTCAAACGATTTAATGAAATTTGGTATTGACACAGATTGTGTCCCGGGGAAAGACATAGGCTACTTTCGCCACAACTTTTAAAAATACCTAATCCACGTGTACGAAGTCACGAACATCATCTAGTAGTCATTAAAATTTAGAAGATCTTTATCCGTATTAATTTTCACTTTAAGGATTTTTGTCTACAAATATTTGGAACCTTTCCAGAACTATGCATCGATGTGGAGGGAGTAGGTAGGTATAATGGAATATTTTCAGACTTTAGGCCATTGAGCTCGCTACCAGAATTTGTCCATTCTAATAATAAGCTAACTATTTTCGTTTATAAAATATAATATTAATCTCCACAATGTAATGTTATTGCGTTCAAAGAACAAAAAGATATTGGTCGATATCTTAAATTAATAGTTAGGTAGGTACATTAATAGGTATTTTTATAACATGGTGCCAAAAGAGTTCTTAGATTTACCATTGCATAATTTTAAAGACTGTGTAAAAAGTATTTGTTAAGCCGAGGCTATTGATGAATATCTTAAGGCCCGATATACAATCAGGCGGCAACCAACTGTAGGTATAAAACTCGCCACACTACAGCATATATCTGTACGCATATATAGCACTACGCTCTACGCTCGATTTTACAGCCAACTAACCAATTTTGTTACTTGAAATATTTGATTATTATTTATTTACTACAATACTTACCTAATATCTATGCCTCCGCGCCACATTATTACAGTAAATACTAGCGGACGCGCCCCTGCTTCGCTCGGGTGAAATTTTTAAAAATTCCTTGGGGGTGAAATATCCAAAAATCCTGTAACACGTGTTTCTTTATATTTAATCGAAAGCCCAAATACCAATTTTCATGAATGTAATCCGAAAACTAAAGAACTTTCATACAAACTTTCCTCCTATATTTCACCACTTTGCGGGTCGAATTTTCAAAAATGGTAACACACGTACTTCTTAATATTTAACCGAAAGCCCAAATGCCAAGTTTCATGGCTACCTAAAACTTGAAAAGTGAAGGACTTTCATACAAGCTTTCAACCACTATTTTACCCCTTTGGGGGTGGAATTCCCAAAAACAGTACACACACGTACACACGTACCCACTACAGCCCATTAACGTCCCACTGCTGGGCACAGGCCTCCACTCTCATAGGAGAGAGGGAATTAGAGCTTTGACCCACCACGCTGCTCCAATGTGGGTTGGCGGGCTTTAACGACTATTATCATGTTAGTCATAATAACCGGGACCGACGGCTTAACGTGCTCTCCGAGGCACGGGGGTGAAACACCGCCAACTTCCTAATTCCGGGCTAGTGCTGAGAATTTCTAGTCAGAAAAACCCAACACTTATTATGGCCCGACCCGGTACTCGAACCCGGGACCTCGTCAGCCGCAGTCAAACATGCTAACCACTAGACCAACGAGGCAGTCATGTACACACACGTACTTCTTTATTTTTTACCAAAAGCTCTAACCCCAAGTTTCATGGATATAACTTGAAAGATGACGGACTTTCATACAAACTTTCACCCCTATTTCAACCCCTTAGGGGTGGAATTTTGAAAAATCCTTCCTTAGTGAGCGCCTACATCATAGAAGGAACCTACTGTCAAAATTTCAAGTTTCTAACCCCAGCGGTTTAGGCTGTGCGTTGATAGCCAGTCAGGACAAACGATTTTATATATATAGAATAGATAGAAAAAAGATTGACATCCTACCTACTTACTAATATAGATAGATTAGGTATGTATGCGCCCGATCATTCACAAACGCTAGGTACAGTGTTCTTCTATGTACCTATAGTACGCGCGCGAGTTGAATGCAGAGCTAATATTGTACGGTGACACACGATGCATTCAACTCGCGCGCATACTATAGGTACATAGAAGAACACTGTACCTAGCGTTTGTGAATGATCGGGCGTGTCATACATGTCAAATGTAAAACTAAATGGTACGGAACCCTTCGTGTCCAACTCGCACATGACAGGTTTTCATTGTGGTGTATTTTTTTTTTTTGGTGTATTTTTATGTGGTTTACCTACAATAAAAGTGTAATTTCATTCATTCTCATTCATACGATTCATGTGATACCTACTGCCCGCTGACAGATAGACGGACAGAGAGCGCAGGCTTAGTAATAGGGTCCCGGTGGCACACTCTGGGTACGGTACCCTAAAAAAGAATACTAATCGTAAAATATAAAAATAGAAAAGTCCGCCGGAGTGACCGCGGCACGGCCAGGGTTGCCAAATTTGGTTTTGAAATCTACCGAACAAGGACGAGACCGTTGATAGGAACAAACACAACTGATAATAATTATTTTACACAATACTAGCAGATGCCCGCGACTTCGTCCGCGTGAAATAAGTTTTTTAAATTCCCACGGGAACTCCCAAATTTTTCGGGTTAATATATAGCCTATGACACTCACAAACTTTACCTCTTTATAATATTAGTATAGATTTATTTTATAAAATTACACATATTATTATGGCAGTAGGCATTAAAAGTTACAGGTATGCATAATTTAGGCTTCACCATGTCTACGCTTGATTTGAAATCAAAAATCACAAATGACTGACCTTCGCTCACGTTTCGACACGATTCGAAAGAAAGAAATGGAAAACGTCACGATCTGCGCGTGTACGAACCGGCAACGTCACTTATTATATTGCGGCAAATCTTATACTTCATTATGTATGAAACTGAATAAACCGAACCACTCATACTTCGGCATTTTTGTTATACTTGCTAAAATACCGAACACCTGGCAACCCTGGGCGCACCACTGGCGGCGACGCGCTAAGTAGGTAAGTTGGTAACTTAGCGCGTCGCTGCCAGCGTCGCCGAATCAGAGATCCCGCCCCGCGCCCTCGCGCCCCCGTGGCTCTCGTACACAATTCATATTTGCATTTTTCGATACAGTCCATTAGTAAATAATCAAAGCTGTCTCTAGGCATCCATACTAATATTATAAATGCGAAAGTGTGTCTGTCTGTCTGCCACGCTTTCACGGCCCATCTACTCAACCGATTTTGATGAAATTTCGTAAAATGTTAGGTTGTATGTATAGGTGTAAGGACATAAGCTAGGTACCTACTTTTTACCCTGGAAAATTAAAGAGTTCCTGCGGTAATCAAAAAACCGTAATCCACGTGGACGAAATCGCGGGCATCATCTAGTACGGAAATAATTGAAAAACTTATCCGGGTCACACACAGTTTTTCACATAAAATTGTATAATACACGCCATCTAAATACCTACCTGTTTCTTTTATGAAAACCTAAAACCGTTTACCTATACCTACTTCTTTTTTGCGTTTCAAATATCCATCCATATCCATACTAATATTATAAATGCGAAAGTGTGTCTGTCTGTCTGTCTGTCTGTCTGTCTGCTACGCTTTCACGGCCCAACTACTCAACCGATTTTAATGAAATTTGGTACAGAGATAGATTACATCACAGGGAAGGACATAGGCTACTTTTTATCCCAGAAAATTGAAGAGTTCCCACGGGAATAAAAAAAATGTATCTGTTCAACCGATTTTGATGAAATTTTGTTCAAGGACAGGTTGTATCCCGGGGAAGGACATAGGCTACTTTTTATCCCGGAAAATTTAAGAGTTCCCGCGGGAATCAAAAAAAAAAAAATCCACGCGGACGTAGTCGCGGGAATCATCTAGTTATATAATAAACTAGATGATGCCCGCGACTTCGTCCGCGTGGTTTAAGTTTTTTGTTATTCCCGAGGGAACTACTTAATTTTCCGGGATAAAAAGTAGATTATGTCACTCTCCAGGTCTTCAACTATACCCATGCCAGAAATCACGTCGATCCGTTGCGCCGTTGAAGCGTGATTGAAGGACAAACCAACAAACCAACAAACAAACTGACTTTCGCATTTATAATATTAGTATGATGATAAATGAAATCATACTAATATTATAAATGCGAAAGTCAGTTGGTTTGTTGGTTTGTTGGTTTGTCCTTCAATCACGCCGCAACGGAGCTACGGATCGACGTGATTTTTGGCATGGGTATAGTCGGAGACCTGGAGAGTGACATAATCTACTTTTTATCCCGGAAAATTAAGTAGTTCCCTCGGGAATAACAAAAAACTTAAACCACGCGGACGAAGTCGCGGGCATCAGCTAGTATGCTATAAAAGTTCTTATCTGTATGAAATAGAGCTGAAATTTTAAGAAACGGTCGAACGAAAACGTTTCTTACGAAAAGCATTCCACGCGGACAAAGTCACGGGCATTAGCTAGCGAGATATAATGACAAATAGTAATAATGATAACGTGTGTATGTGTGAGTTTAGCAATACTTGTTCCCACAGAAAATTACCTATAAGTGTTCGCCTTCTATATTCTTCCTTTTGCGCGTTGGCCGCAACCTATGGTACCTAGTAGGTAACTATAGTAACATAATCATACTAATAAAATAAATGCGAGTGTTTTTGTTTTTTGGTCTGTTGATTTGTTGGTTTGTCTTTCAATCACGCCGCAACGGAGCAAGGGATCGACGTGATTTTTGGTATTGGTATAGTTGAGGACCTGGAGAGTGACATAGGCTACGTTTTATCCCGGAAAATTAAGGAGTTCCTGCGGGAATCAAAAAAGCTAAAACCACGCGGACGAACTTGCCGGCATTAGCTAGTCTTACTAATCAAATAATATAATAATATAATATATAATAATAATCAAATAAATATTATAAATGCGAAAGTTTGGATGTATGGATGGATGTTTGTTAATCACGCCCGAACGGCTGAACGGATCTGGATGAAACTTGTCACAGAGATATATTTTAGTCTGGAATAACACATAGGCTACTTTTTATCCCGGAAAACTAAGGAGTTCCCGCGGGAACCAAAAAACCTCAATCCACGCGGACGAAGTCGCGGGCATCAGCTAGTAATAATATTATAATTACTATGAATGTGAAAGGAATTGTTCAAGAATTGAACTTGAAGAGTTCAACCGATTTAGCTGATATTTGAAATATGAACACATGACCAACTTCACGGGTGAACTCATGGTGGAGAACTCCTCAAATACTCATCGTAACTCCTTCGTGTTTGAGCTCATTGGATTTGTTTTATCGTGTAGGTACTAAAGACCAAGAATGTACTTGGCGTCCAGGGTATCATGATGGAATCGGGAGGTCGTCACAGGACCTCTTCAAATACTCATCTTAACTCCTTCGTGTTTGGGCTCATTGGATTTGTCTTGCCAAGTAGGTACTAAAGACCTAGAAAGTAGTTGGTGTCCAGGGTCTCATGATGGAATCGGGAGTTGGTCAGAGAAACTCGGTTGATTAAGTACTTTGGTTCAGAAATATTTATGAAACATTTCGTGAACCTCGATCTTTTACGAAAACTGGTTTAGAAATCTCGTAGAAATCGGTATACCTACCTACTTGCTTTGAAAAAAGAAAAAACTCGTCGAATTCAGGATCTCCTACTTTTTTGAAGTCGGTCAAAAATAGTTGTTAAATTGTATATAGCTTTTCCAAATAAATTTTGGTGTTGTAATTACTTTTATTTCGGTTCCAAATAAAAATATCAATTTTTTCCATCCGCAGTATACAAACACTGCACTCGCGAAATCGTAATAAAAATTTTGACAAAAAGTGATACACCCGTCCGTTCACGAGCGCGTTTCAGCGCAAACTGAGGCGAAAAATCAAGTCCTCGGATATTTTCCTTAGAAAAAGTATGAAAAAAATATGGTGGGACGCATAAATGACTACGTACTTCACTTGGACGCACAATGTGGCATAGTTTAGATAGAGGACTATATATGCCATCATTTTTTTATAAATTACTAATTAAAATATGCAGCGGATACATAAATGAGGGTTCCTGAACAGACCCCATTTTTCGTCATTTTAAGCGATTCATGCGTTCGATATTACGTATTTATGCAGAAAATTTGTATGGAGTGTGCATTTTTTATATGGTCAAACGAACGCTGAATACATGACCTTTAATTTGATACCATCATATCCCCACAGCTAGAATTCCTATTTCTTTAAAGTGTACCTGGAAAAGTATGAAATTTGTATAAGGCGCCTTAATGACAGAGTTACATGGAAGAAATTGGCTTCGCATTCGACAGCCCACAAGTCAGTGTAATTCTTTTTTCACACCACTCGCTCAACAACGCCTTATTACATGGCCTGTTATCTAAGGTTAAAGTAAGACATTAAATCCCTAGGGTTATAATGTTGTCCTGAAATCCATTATTCCCTAGGGTTATAATGTGATTTGAATTTAGAATCATCGCGCATCTGAAGCAAGATCTGAAGGAAATTCTATTTATTCCAAAGAGGTTTTATTCATAATTCTTATTGCTATATGCATAAAGTCTAATTTCGGTAAACAGAATGTGTTCTCAGCAGGCGCGGCCAACTCGATATTCGAAAACCGAAGCCGTGGCCCACTAGATTCGCACTGACGACATTTGTTTGTCAAATCGAGTAGGCCACGCCAGCTGAAAGAAGTGGTTGTATCGCGAGGTGTGAAAAGTAGAGTATTCATCGTAGGGGTAATGCTGTATTAATCTTGGGCGCCCCTAATTCCCGCGCTACTCTCAGGATTCTAGATGCAACACCCTCGCTACGCTCGGGAGTTACTCTAAAATCCCTCGTTCCGCTTGGGATTTATCCCGGCGCCCGTGACATAATACATCGCATTACCCCCGTGATGAATAATCTACTATTACATTACTGTTACAGCTGGGATTCGTAAACAGAGAAAGAGATGCGGGTTGTTTAACAATAATTTATTGAGTTCACACAATTAATGAGAGCAAATAGCACTTCGCAAGGTTCTCTTCTGTCGTCAAACGTTACTTCTCCTTAATTCTTCTTCTTCTACCCTTCTCGTCTTCCTCTTCCTTCTCCGTAGCCTCGCTGAATGGTCACTCTAAACTATCTCTATTGTTTTACTATGAAATCACGTAGAACTTTCCCAAAAATCTAATATACAGAGCTTAGAAAAATAACAACAACAAACAACTTGACATGGAGATTGTTTCCTTGGTTATTTAGCACCATATTGTAACACTAACTGATGCCCGCGACTTCATCCGCGTGGATTGAGGTTTTTTGGTTCTCGCGGGAACTCTTTAATTTTCCGGGATAAAAAGTTATAGCCTATGTTTTATTCCAGACTATAATCTATCTCTACCAAATTTCATCTAGATCCGTTCAGCCGTTTTGGCGTGATTGAGTAACAAACATCCATCCATCCCGTGGGAAAAAGATCTTCAATCCACGCGAACGAAGTCGCCGGCATCAGCTAGTACTTTGATATTTCATACCCATACAACTAAGCCACAAGTTAATCAAAATGTCCTTCTTACAAGGTTCAGATTACAATACATTGTAGTTTGACCGAAAAAGGTTAATTTATATCGTCCCCGGAACACGATTTCAATCGACTTAATGTATCTCTCTGAGTCGTAAATGGCGGCAACTGCAATAAAGGAGTGGCAAGGTATCATGGCGGCGCGCCTTTGAACAATCAAATATGTAAGCTCACTCACTCACTTCAACCCTAGCCGGCACACTACTGAGCTGTCTCCTCTCAGAATAAAAAGAGTTCGGCCATGGTCCACTACGCTGGTACACCATATAAGTTTTGACGACCTCCCTGGCGCAGTGTTGAGCGCTGTTGTCTTAACGTGCGGAGTGGAGTGAATTTTCCCTGGTCTGGTCTGGTGGGAGGCTTCGGCCGTGGCTAGTTACCACCTTACCGGCAAAGACGTACACCAAGCGATTTAGCATTCCGGTACGAAACCGACTAGCTAGAGGTATGGATTTAATATAACTGTCACACCCCTAACAGGTTAGCCCGCTACCTTCTTAGACTGCATCATCACTTACCATCAGGTGAGATTGCAGTCAAGGACTAACTTTCAGTGGCGTAAAAAAAATTGTTGCACTTTCCCGCTCCTTTTTAAAACGGGTTGTCTGCAAGAGATCAGTTTTAGTGATGAGATCGCCGTTGCGCACGCGTTGTTTTCTGTTTTTTGTTTATAATTTTGTTCTATGTTATGTGTGGCAATAAAGACTATCTATCTATCTGACCAAGTACGGAATGGTATAAGACTTCACAACTTTGAGAATATTATGAAGACTCTCGGGCATGCAGGTTTCCTCGTGATGTTTTGCTTCGGTGGTTGAGTCGGTGATACTCGTAGGTTCAAGTGGTTATGATGTTACTTTATCACGCTGGAAAGAGAAAAGTCGCAGCATAGGTATCCAGTCCAACCCTGGCGTACAAATGTTGATGTAGTTAAATATTTAAATAACATAAATAGTACACGTATGTTCTAGTATTATAGCACTTCATAGAAATTACATCTTGAATAAATAAATAATGTCTTGAATAAATTACAAATGACGTCAGGAACAGTCAATATATATGCAACGGATGGCTATAATGTCATGATATTAATAAGTAGGTATATAATTTATTTTATATACCAACAGGCACTCCGTTTTGAGGGACATTTTATAACAAAAAAAAAGTAACAGTGTTCTAAAATGGAATAAAGGCTTTATTATTATATAATTTATTTAATTTAGGTATTTTGTTTACTTACAATCACTTCCACATCACTAAGAATAAAAACACCATCATATAAAATATAAATACAAGCACACAAATGAAGTGATTACTAATTCATCAATTAATAATCACTCAACCAATTAATTGATCGTAAAGTTTTTTCACATCCAAATGTGTGCACACTCTTTGTCATTGTTAATTGACACTCACAACCAATTTAACTAGCGAATGAAAAAAAATCGACGCTCGCTAACAAACTATAAAGTCAAATGGATCGAGCAATAGGTAGGTATAGACTCTGAGTCTAGAGTGAGTGGCTAAGTAAATTTTAAACGTTTTTAGAGCAGACGTGGCCATTAGCAAAACAAGACTAAATAGTTAATTGGTATCATATTATGTAACTAAAACGAAAGCATTAAAGGTCTAGCGCCACTACTGAGGTGCGGCGCGGCGCGGCACGTATAGCGGCAAGTGTTCTTTGTACAATTATATCACTGTGCATCTTCGTGCCACGTCGCTTAAGTGAGCCTAGCTCCATACAAACTCATACAAAGAATATTTGCGTGCATCTGTAGTGGCGCTAGACCTTGAGGGTTCCAAACGTGCCCTGTTTTAAGTTTACGTAACTTGATAACCATTTCAAGCTATAGATTAAAGAAAAAGGGTGCGTTAAAATTTTATGAAGTCACAACTAGGTATGTATTTCATACAAACTTCCATACTTATAGAAACGCGTTAATTATTGATTGAGTTGTCAGTGTCATCATTCCTATTCCATAGGCAGCAGTAATCACTTAACATCAGGGGAATAATCTGCTCGTTTGCTGACTATTCATGTAAAAAAACCGGCCAAGTGCGAGTCGGACTCGCGCACCGAGGGTTCCGTACAAACCTGTAGTAAGTTTTAAACTAAATGTTTTTTTTAAATATTTGAGTTGATTGAATGAAAGGTAAATTGCGATTTACGATTAATGACGTATTAAAAAAAAACTACTTACTTGATCTCGTTCAAACCAATTTTCGGTGGTAGTTTGCATGGTACTGTACAACATATATTTTTTTTAGTTTTATCATTCTCTTATTTTAGAAGTTACGGGGGGGGGGACACACATTTTACCACTTTGGAAGTGTCTCTCGCGCAAACTATTCAGTTTAGAAAAAAATGATATTACAAACCTCAATACCATTTTTGAAGACCTATCCATAGATACCCCACACCTATGGGTTAGATGAAAAAAAAATTTTTGAGTTTCAGTTCTAAGTATGGGGAACCCCAAAATTTATTGTTTTTTTTCTATTTTTGTAAGAAAATCTTAATGCGGTTTACAGAATACACCTACTTACCAAGTTTCAACAGTATAGCTCTTATAGTTTCGGAAAAAAGTGGCTGTGACATACGGACGGACAGACAGACAGACAGACATGACGAATCTATAAGGGTTCCGTTTTTGCCAAATTTGGCTACGGAACCCTAAAAACGGCCTGCAGGCTTTGCATGTGCAAAACGAGATATCTCGCGATAAGGGAGAGAAATGTTGTCGTTTCCGGCTAATTTTTCATATATAATATGCCAAAATCCGGTATATTACAAGAAAAAATTGTCTGCATGTAAGGATTCGCAGATCTCTTCTTTTGACGTAACGAGACAAGTAACCATGTTAGCTTCGGTAAACAAAAAGAGATTTAAACGGGTAGACATAATTTTACTCGTTGTGCGCATGCTAGCCCTACAGGTGTCATTTTAACTACTGTAGGTATAGTGTGGTACTGAATAGGCACTTATTATAGACTAAGCGGCTTTTCATTCCGACGGTACTAAACTTCTACATCAATGATTCCGACTATCATTGTTAAATGACTCAAACCCACATGTTACATTGACTCTTCACAATATTGACACTGCACTAGTCTCCAAGGTGAAAATAGTTAATGAACGCAACAAACTACTTTGGCAGGACACCAACCCGAGTTACCGTTCAGTCTGTCAACGATAACCTTTAATTCAACGGATTAAAGCTTAAATTCTTGTCTATTTATGTTTAGTAGTTACTTCTGTTTCGCTAGAGATAATCGCTGTATTGTTTAGGTCGGTTGACTGCGATTAATTGTTTTTGATATTTGGTACGTTTATTTCCTCGTACCTTTTATAGGGGGTTTTAGTAGTGAATTATATGATTTTATTAGTATAGCATGACGGTCATGGTAGAAGGAAACATTAAAGAATATTGTATAGTGTTTACATAAAAATACATTAGCAGAGACGTAGGAAAACTGAGGCATACCTAGCAAAAAGGTCGCGAGCGAAAAAACGCGCGCGAATTTCGACCTCGACGACCTCCCTGGCGTCGTGACTCGTGACGAGCCCTGTGGTGTTACAAATACGATCTACCGGTTTCGATTCCCGCCAGGGGCAATTTAAGAATCCATGTTAAAATTGTAAATACAATGAAGTGTGTATGTCTGTCTGTCGGCTGTACGTTTTCACGGCCCATCTTTTCAACCAATTTTAATGAAATTTGGTTCAGAGACACTCCGGGGATGCACGAAGGCTTCATCTCGGCAAAATTAAAGAGTTCCCATGTGGTTCAAAAAAACCTCAATCCACGCGGGCGAAGTCGCGGGCATCATCTAGTTGAGATTAAGGTATACTTTAGGCTATAGGTATACGAAAAGGTACGGTTTGATCATGCCGGTCCAGTCAACTTTTTATTATTATGATACTCATATTTCTAGATAACGATTTATTGGTTCATCATATTATAAAAATCCATATTACCCTCAGGCTATATAACAATATAATTTTATTAAAACGAACGGCGGAAAATGTTAAAAAAAACATGGGTATTTTTCACTAAATAATAAAAGTTCAGTCTATTTTTAAACGGAGTTTTTTGTAATCCATCCAATGCATCTGTAATCTGTATAATATGTATGTCATAGTTCAAAAAATTTCGGAGGCATATTTCCATTCCAAACCTACTTAATATTTAAGGAGGAGGCGAAGCCGAGGACTTCCCAAGTGATTTTAAAAATATGCATTCCTTAACGATCCGCTAGATTGAGTTGTAACTTTGAACACTTGTTTTAAGAACTTGCGAGAAGGTTTTTAAATTCAAATTCAAATAAACTTTTACAAGTGCTTTTGAATCGTCAAATGAATGTACCACTGGTTCGGAATGCCATTCATACCGAGAAGAACTAACTTGCAAGTGCACTTTTTAAAATATTAAAAAAATACGAGTTAAAAATAAGTTCTATATTTATTTTATTTTACAATAATAAACAGACGGAGAGGAAAATTTAAAAAAAATAAGATAATTATGATTTAACATAGTACCGTCAACATATAATAAATAATAATTAATTAAACCTGTTTATGTTAATGTATTATTTCGATTAACTCATTTATTGTTTAATTATTTAAAAATTTCGCGTTGTCTATTATAATTTTTTTGGGTGTGTATTTTAATTTAAGTTTTAATCTTTTTTTGGTTTTCATAAGTTAGATGTAATATTTATAATATATTTTATAGTCCAAATATAAGGCAAAGGGCGCATCGCAATTTTTGTCCAGCCGGAGCAAACTGAAAACCAGCGCTTGAGGTATTGCGACGGATGTCGTACGTAAGCTAATGGAGGCTACAAATAAACCATCAATAAACCTCTACTTGCTTGAACTCTACGCATGTGCTACGCTGTATGACTGTAGCACAGTTGTAGCGTAGCGCTTTCTCTACAAAAACTGACTACTACTAAATTAAGCGAAACTATAAAAATCATTCGATGATGCAAATATAATAATTATTGCAGAATGATTGATTCCTAGTGATCCCCACGACTATTGTGAAAGATTTGTTTAATCCCGTGGGAAATCCTTAAGTTTTCGGGATAAAGTGGCCTATGTCCTTCCTCGGGATGTAACCGCCAAAAAATAAATTCGGTTAAAAAGATGGGCCGTTAAAGCGAAGCAGACAGACAGATACACTTTTACAGTCTCCGTTCCGTCGTGAGTGATAAAAAATAAGCTAATGAAAAATCTATCTATTAAAGTATAAGCCTAAATAATTAAATTATACTGGTTCTTTAGACGTTGGTATAGATAAGCCACAATCATCTCCTTACTCCAAGATCAAATTAGAATCCAGGAATTCAAATTAATTGTTGAATTTTAATTAAGTCCGTAATTTTACCTTCGATACTATCTTCAATGTCCATTTCGGCCATTTTTCCAATAAATTTTTCCAAATCCAAGTAAATAGAGACTACTTTTTACTCACAATCATTTTATAGTTTAGTTAGTGTAGAGTTTATGTTAAACGAAACTTTTTGCTCGCGAAGTTTTGGAGGGAAATAGCATTCGAGAGCACGACCGTCCCCTTCCAGAGTTCGAAGCGTACTGGCGGATGTTATGGGAAAATGCTTTGGATGGGAAACTCGAGTGGGAAAACGGCCACATTAAGTTACAGGGATAATAAGCGTCCTTGGAACTTTTTGAGGTACAAAACAAGCTCCAAAAATGCCGGATTGAGAATCAAAGATGAAAAAATACTTTGATCTCTATATTGTAGAGTCAATAATATCTCCTGAGGATACTCCAACGTTGAATTGAAACATTGTTTAGTAATGAAAAGGTGGGCGGTAGGTACGTCTTACAAATTTCGCACGTTTCGTCTGTTTTGGCAGATTATAGCGAACTGGATTAAACCTGCGACTTCACCCGCGTGGATTAAGATATTTTTTTAGTCCCGCGGGAACTCATTTTCCGGGATAAAAGTAGCTTATGTCCTTCCCCAGGATACAACCTATCTCTATATCAAATCAAAATCGGTTCAAAAGGTGGGCCGTGAAAGCGTAGCAGACAGATAGACAGACGCACTTTCGCATTTATAATAAATATTAAGTATGGATTAAGCTTCTTGTTCGTTGATGCATAAGGACTTACGCAAAAAGTCGTTTGCTTCTATACAACAAAGAACATGTTCCTTGGCGGAATTTTCTTAGAGACTTTACTCAGTTGAATGTTGAATAATTGCAAATTGTATAACTAAAATCAGACTGCATGAAGGTAAAATCCGAATGGTATAATTATCCTTCAGCCAGTCAAAGTTCAATTACTTTATACTGACTAACCGGTGGTTATTACATTGCATAATAATTATTATATTGCATAATATTGGGCAATATTTTTAGGGTTCCGTACCCAAAGGGTAAAAACGGGACCCTATTACTAAGACTCCGCTGTCTGTCTGTCTGTCTGTCTGTCTGTCTGTCTGTCTCCAGGCTGTATCTCATAGACCGTGATAGCTAGAAAGCTGAAATTTTCACAAATGATGTATTTCCGTTGCCGCTATAACAACAAATACTATAAATTAAAAAAAATATATATATTAAGGGGGGCCCCCATACAATAAACGTGTTTTTTTCGTATTTTTTTGCTCAATATTAAAAACGGTAACAGGTAGACGGTTCAAATTTTCACAGAATATTAACTTGTATATTACCTTTCAAAATAAATAATTAAATATCAATAAAGTAAATATTAAAGGGGGGCTCCCATACAACAAACGTAATTTTTTGATATTAACAGTAAACCTCTACAAACAAAGTTAGTTTTGCGGTTCATTAACAAAGGTAATTATACCTACTTCTTGAGTACGGAACCCTCGGTGCGCGAGTCCGACTCGCACTTGGCCGGTTTTTTTTCATCCCACCATCTCGGAAAGGTATGTTTAATCTTCGATATCTGAATGCAAAAGCCGTTATTATCCTCTTGAGGATAAAGTAAATTGAATTTAAAATATCGTGTGCACGTTAGTAAATATCACTCGTCTATGAAGTTTGTGAATTCAAAACATCATTAAAACCTATTTACTTCTACCTCTATGATGCCGAATTTCCATACAACCTTTTTTAATTTATTAAAAACTCACACTCGTAACCTTCTTGGTGTACTTTTTTAATTTGCTTTGCGCGCACCATTTTCTTTCACGTCATGTCATTTCCTCGCTGAGGTGGGATGAAAAGTTACGTGTTGCACTCGAGTGAAAAGATTTTTCACCTCGTGCTCTTTTGATTCCCTCGCTCATTCGACGCTCGATTTTGATTTCGACGCTCAGGATTCTAATTTTTGAACCACTCGCTGCGCTCGTGATTCAATTTTAGAAACCTTCGCTTGCTCGGTCATCAAAATTGAGCACGCGGTTAAAAAACAACTTTTCACTCTTGTATAACAAATAACTATTATTGGCGTAATTTTATAACCGTCTACTTCCTATAAGTACCTACACAAAATATCCAGCTTAAATCTACAGATAATGACGACATATATTAAACCTACATTTATTAAAAAGAAAATTAATTTTTATGACTTTTCAGAACCTTGAAACTCTTTTGAAGATCCTGTATAAAAGTAAATAAAATTGGAAGAAAATCTATTGCCGATTTCAATACCTTTTCGCACTGGTATATTGTGACGCCTTTCTCTTTGATCTTTGTAAACAGGGTTCGAATGAATGCTAGACAACTGTAATATGAGATTTATTCCCACGAAAATGAGACAAGATTTCAGTGAGGGTGTAGGAATCAAAAACGTTTCTCATACAAACTGTGGAATTCTGTGTTTCCTGCCACATATTTCGACTAAGAAAAGGACTATTCAGAATTTCCTCATCTAGTACGGTGAAATGTATGGAATAGATGTGTTCAATTGTTCCGAGTGCCTAGTTAGTGCCAAAAACAACTTAATTGCTCACTGTTTTTAAATTCAAAATACTCAGATGAATTCTCACTGAGAGAGCAAAAACGAATTTAGTCACTGGTTTTAAGCAGCAAAGGCGTTATTTTTGAGCTAATGAGGTGAAAATGAGTTTTTACAAGACACCATCTCTCTTATTACAGAATCCTTCGCTCACTCGGGATTTTAACTAGGTAACAAAAATGAACTTTGCCTTATTGTTGAACTATTTCCGTAATTGGATAAATATATATATATATACTAGCTGATACCCGCGACTTCGTCCGCGTGGATTGAGGAGTTTTAGTTCCCGCGGGAACTCTTTAATTTTCCGGGATAAAAAGTACCCTATTATTTAATCCGGACTTCTAACTTTACGTCTGCAAAATTTCAAAGCAATCGGTTCAGTAGTTACGGCGTGAAAACGGAACAAACATACAAACAAACTCACTTTCCCATTTATAATATTAGTAAGGATATATATTAAAAAGTTCAAAGGAATCCGTCGTTCAATTAATCTTATAGTCTCTGTAAGGACCTTTCCGGCAAAGCTTGTAATAATGAGATTCCTATCAATGACTTCGAGTATAAAAGATAATGTAGGGAATGGATGTTTTGCTCCCTTTAGATAGTCGTGTAGGCGTTTAAGCTTTTACTGGCTAATTGACTTCTGTTATTACGGTAATTGAAACCATGCTAAGCTATTGTCTCGCTGGAGACTCCGGCCGTGGCTACTACGTAACCGGCAAAGACGTGCCACCAAGCATTCTGGTAGTTAGTACGAAGCCGTGTAGAAATCGATGACGGGTATATGGGTTTTTTTTTATCTGCTACAAGTTAGCCTTTGACTGCGTTCTCATCTGATGGTAAGTGACGATGCAGTCTAAGATGGTAGCGGGCTAACATGTTAGGGGCATCGCAGTTATATTAAAGCCATACCCCTATTCGGTTTCTACACGAAACGCTTAATCGCTGGCGGTACGTCTATGCCGGCAGGGTGGTAACTAGCTAGTAGCTACAGTCGAAGCCTCCCACAAGGCCAGACCAGGGAAAATTCAGAAATTATAAATTCCCAAATTGACCCTGCCGCGGACCGAACCCGGAACCACCGCACCTGATGGTAAGTGACGATGCAGTCTAAGATGGTAGCGGGCTAACATGTTAGGGGCATCGCAGTTATATTAAAGCCATACCCCTATTCGGTTTCTACACGAAACGCTTAATCGCTGGCAGTACGTCTATGCCGGCAGGGTGGTAACTAGCTAGCAGCTACAGTCGAAGCCTCCCACAAGGCCAGACCAGGGAAAATTCAGAAATTATAAATTCCCAAATTGACCCTGCCGCGGATCGAACCCGGAACCACCGCACGTTGTAAGACAACAGCGCTCAACACTGGGCGACGTGGCGCAAGGGAGGTCGTCAAAATGTGGTTAATCACAAGACTTCATACAATGGAGAAGTTTCATGATGTTGTGAATATCATATTTAACACAACGGAAGTGAAATATAGATTAAAATGAATAAATCAGTGTTTTTTTTTTAAATCCATCAATAAATGACTGAGAAATGACGATTTAAAAGTTTATTATTTAATGTACACCCATTGCTGTATCTCATTCGAGTGAGAAATTTTGTGAGTGAGCTTTAATACCTAGCCGAGATTTAATACTTCAAAATTATCTTCACACACAAATTAAGTGCTTTTGATTCAATTAAGTTGCGTTAAGTCTTTTTATTTGTTTTATTCGGCTTTATAAAGTCGGTTGATACGGAATTATGACGTCACGTCTCCCATCTGGAAGCGCAACTTAAAAGTTCCATAACTTTTTCATTTGTTGAGATATTTTAATGATTCTTTCATATTTTTGTTTTATTTTGTTTTAATCAATCAAATATCAAATAATAAATATTATAAATGCGAAAGTTTGGATGGATGTATGGATGTTTGTTACTCAATAACGCCCCAACAGCTGAACGGATCTGGCTGAAATTTGGCACAGAGATAGATTATAGTCTGGAATAACACATACGCTTTTTATCCCGGAAAATTCAAGAGTTCCCGCGGGAACCAAAAAACCTCAAATGGATGTTTGTTACTCAATAACGCCCCAACAGCTGAACGGATCTGGCTGAAATTTGGCACAGAGATAGATTATAGTCTGGAATAACACATACGCTTTTTTCCCCGAAAATTCAAGAGTTCCCGCGGGAACAACAAAACCTCGATCCACGCGTACGAAGTCGCGGGCATCAGCTAGTTTTCATAATAAATTTAAAAAAAAACGTAAACTTCTCCATTCTTGCGATTAAATTAGTTTAATCTCGAACGATTAAATTAAAACTACATCTTGCTATAACGGAGAAGGAAAACATCGTGATGAAACCTGCCTTCTTAGGGTTCTATAAAATATTCTTAAAGTTGTGTGAAGTACTATATTATCTGTTCACAGTTAAATTTCACACATAGGGGTACGGGTTTAATATGATTGCCGTACCCCTAACAAGTTAGCCCGTTACCATCTTAGACTGCATCATCACTTATTTAGGTTCACATTAGGTTAGATCGCAGACGAGGGCAAACTTGTAGTGGAATAAAAAAAAAAATTGGCAATCATAGGGACTGCTGATAGAGGTGAAAACGAATAATTTGAATTTTTTTTTCTTTAATTGAAAAGAAATAATTTTAAATACAAACCTTAAAACTAAAGCATTGAAGTTTAATTACGAATATATTATACTTATTTTTGTTTAATACCTTTTGTCTTCGTAAATTGTTGTAACCAACCTGACGGGGTCCCTAAGCATCTACACCTCTCTCTACTTATAAAATTCAATATTTCTTTAAAATGGCACGTGATACATCTAGCAGTAAGACCCTCACAACATTGCTGTGTCCATAATAAACCAAGATCTTTTAGAGTTTCGGAAGCCTCGAATTCAATCAACCCAACGACTAAGGTATATACAGATTTTAGATGTAATTCAGTTAACTTAAAACAGGCATTAAGTAACGTGATCGCGAAGAGATAAATCTCTTCGGGATATTTACGAACTAACCCAAGTGGTAGCATCCTCCTTTTATAACCTTTTATAAAGAAAAGGAAGATGCTTTGTATGGCATCATTTATATTTCTAAAAAATAAATGATGGCTGGCTGGCTCCTCCCCGCCACCAACGGTAGGCTTCTTCCCTCTCTTGGTACCCTAGAGGCACATCAATACATGGACTAATACATCTCTAAGAATACCAAAAGTCAACAGCCCCCCCCCCTTTAACCACTTGGTCATCAATCGCGAAGGCCAGCGCAACGTATGTACGAGCATACTTTAGAGTGGTGCGTTCCACTTATGTCAGCGTATAGCTGGATAATTGCATTTTTAGAGTGGTGCACTCCCACATATACCTGTAATAGGTTTCAAGGATACACCGGACGCACTGCAGGGTCGTTCGTCGCAACGTAACAAAGCCACAGGCGTGATGCACCCTTCAGTAATAGTATGTTATACCAAATACAGCGCGGAACCACCATGGGTGATAGGATGTCGTTTGTGCGTAACATGGTTTTTAGCCAATGTGCCGCAGCATAGGTCGTGAAGCTATGCTTTTACAAGTAACATGGGTTGTGAATCCATGAAACTCTGAAGTGTCGAGGCTGAACAAGCGTAGTGCAAAACGTAGTAAGATATCAGGCGCAACGTACGCATAATCCAACCTTCGGCAATAATAAACAGCGTCCTTCCAACCATGGTCATTTATCGTTCGAGTATTGCGAACGACGTACGTAATTTAGATAAGTAGATCGCAAGGTAAAGTCAGACGTTTTGCGGCACGTAGAAGTATACTCGAACTGCACTACGCTCAGAAAGCAAGCTCTCTGATTCAACAACAAACCAATCCCATCTGAACGTCCAACTAGGTAGACATCCAGACAGAACCAGCCGTGCTGAGGCATCGCTGAAGCGAGACACCGTTACGCTCCACAGGCCGACCCGACCTTCGATAGTAATTTGTTTAGTAATATACGTGTAAATATGTTGTAGTTATGATATGTATATAAATCCACCAGAGGCAGATAAGATTTCGTCGGATGCTCTCAAGCTAGATCCGCTAAGGGTCCTCACATTAGACAGCATCCAACAACACAGTGCGTTCAAACGATCTATTGCAAATATACCTGCTCAATATATTAATTTTATGTATCGCCCCACACGCACACACAACAAGATGTTGACAGCGCTCAATCCCTCCTACACCACCGCCATACCCACCCTTGGCGAGCGGTCGTAACGACGGGAAACTTCTCCGTAAGCTTGTAGTCGCGTACATACTATACTACCATTCTATTATCGTTTTAATATTACTTTACTATTATTTTATTATTATAATATATATATATATATATATTTTTTTTTTTTTTTAAATTATTACTCAACGCGGCTAAAGAAGTTTTCACTTCAAAAAAACCTGTGGCGTGTAATGGGTGAAACTAAGAAGGAATCGACCAATTCCAATTGAGTCATAAGCCGAGATTACCGGCCGACCTTCCTGACGCTAATATGTACCTAATGGGAATGACATTGGTGCCATAAGGTGCCCCTTAGGAAAATAAAAATGTGGCACTTATCTACTTCCACTTTCCTTGAAGAAGACGTTGATACTTACAGTAAATTATTATCACCATCACGCCTTATATTAATTTACTAGATGATGCCCGCGGTTACGTCCGCGTGGATAAAGTTTTTTCGATTCCCGCGGGAACTCCTTCATTTTCCGGGATAAAAAGTAGCCTATGTCCTTGTTCGGGATACAACCTATCCCTGTACCAAATTTCATCAAAATCGGTTGAACAGATGGGCCGTGAAAGCGTAGCAGATAGACAGACACACTTTCACATTTAAAATATTAAGTATGGATTGGTGTTCAAAAATTAGTGTACTGTGAATTATCTTTATTCAAACTAGGAATTAAGTAAGTACATAGTTACTAGAACGGACAGGATAGGACAAAACGTCCTTACGAAATATCCTTGTCAAGTAAGAAACACGTTTTTACCTATCGCAGTAGTCTATGCGGCTCTTTATGAAAGAGAGCGCGCGGACTTTTTGGCTGTAATCCTAAAAGCGAAAACTCACTATAGGGACATGTTAGGGCCAAACTGCAAAACATCAACTTTGTAGGGGAACGACGTTATTTCCTAGCGCGCTAGTGTGCGCGGTAAATTGAGTGACGGCCATTTAGCCCACCACATCATTTTTTTTTATTTTTGTTATCGCTCTGTCGTAACTTAAGAAAGTAAGTTGGTTGGTTTTACTGCTAGTTATTTTATTACAAGCTGCAAGCTTAAAATGACACCGAAATTCTTCGCACACTGAAAAATGAAAAAGAAAAAGCAAGAGAAAAAGTTAAATGTTTAAAAAAATGTCAATAACATTGACAGCTTTGGTGTAAGCGAATGCCTCGGGATTTAAACTACATAAAAGCAAAGTCAAAGGCATACCATACCGTAGCCGGGTATTCGACGTTCCCAAGTTTGACTAAGGCTACGTTCGCACTGCGAAAAACGATTTATATTTCGCGCACAGATCTCACCTACTCCGCTCTGGGAATGCGGTGAGCATCATACAACTCCTTACAGCACAAAATATTCGCGCGAATACCATTCTTACCGCACCGCGTGAAATTATGTATATTTTAACGCTAATTTTATTCGCAAGTGCGGTACGGTACACCTTCATATGATTTCTAGTGTTACAGAATTGCGAAAAAGAAACGCAGTGCGAACGTAGGCTTAAAATTCTGAAACCTTACCTTCCCCTTTTGTTTTCCCTCAGTGAAAATGTAAGTACGAACTTTATTACTTTTTTTTTTATTGGCCTCTGAATGAGGTCTCACCTGGGTGGTATATGATAAGGAAATCTAAGATGCGGGCTAACATGGTTTCGGGGAAAGGCAGGTATATAGATTTAGACTCCTTTGCCGGTAGGGTGGTAACTACTCCGGTTAACTACTCCCTGGTCGTTAAGAAGTGGGAGATCCTGGGTTCGATCCGCGGCAGTGTCAATTCGGGAAATTATAATTTCTGAATTTTCTCTGGTTTGAGAAGGTTATTCATTGCATTTCTAAGGTTAATCTCAGACGAGTTAATGACTTCAAACGAAACTAGTTTAGATGAGCTATATGAAATTCAATTGCAATTTCAAACTTGCCACGTTTCTGAGCAAGTTTGTGAGTTGAGTTAATATTCCATTGCATTTCCAAGTAGTCATACTAATGCCTAGATACTAATTAACTATGCTAGCTCAGTGAACCAATGATGATCTTTGATTCCGATACGAGAAATTAGTTTCTTGTATCGGAATAGGGATGATGACATCTCAATCAAATCAGCAACTTTTTATCAAACTTAAAAACGCGCTTCTAGTATAGAAGACATTATCAAATATATAGTTGTGACGTCATCAAATTTCAACGAATTTTTTTTCTATTATAAATAATTTAAAATGGCTATCAAACTAAAAACTTAACGAGGATGTGAGTTTAAGGTCTTTTTGAAGACCCTCTATTCAATCATCAGTAAGAAATATGTAATTTATTTTTGACAGCATCCCTATTATTGAAGAAACTTCAAAATGCCTGCCTACAAATAGCGACTTCTAGAGGATGTCAAATAGAAACATAACTTAGCGTTGGGCGTTCTTCAAACCATGTCTCACTCATTGGTCTTATATTATATGGAATTATGATTGTTTCGAAAATCATAAATTCGCGGTTCATAACAGTGTCAAAAACGCAGATACTGGAAATAACCGAAATCACAATATCCGAATAACAGGCCAGACCAGGGAAAATTCAGAAGTCATATATTCCCAAATTGTCCCTGCCGGGGAACGAACACCGGGCCTCCGCACGTTAAGACAACAGAGCTCAACACTGCGCCACGGAGGTCGTCGAAACTTATAAGTATCTAGGTGAATTCCTGGTTTTCTAAGAGCTGAGTGTCGTGAGAGTGAACATATGACGCTACGTTCAAGGGCGAGGCACTCAATAACGGCCGGGTTCCGCATTAGAGGATCATTATAGACAAGCTATTTGTGTAGCGACGACAACCGACCGCTCGTGTGCGATTAGTCTTTCTAAATATATAAAGGATCTAAGAAAAACTGATCTATCAACGCACAGCTCAAACCACTGCAAGAATCAGGCTGAAATTTGGGATTTAGATAACTTTATAACGTAGGCATCCGCTGAGAAAGGATTTGTGAGGGTTTGGAGGTTTGAAATTATGAATATCGAACTTGAGCGACGTGAGTGAAGCTGCAGACAATTATTTAGCTAGTTTTTGATAAACTAATGAAACTGGTTCATATTCATTCCAATCCAAGCAGCCAACATTCCCTGAGGACATTAAATAAGAACCAAATTTAATATAGAGGTAGGTTACATCCCGGGGAACGTCATAGACTACTTTTTTCCAGGAAAAATCAAGGAGTTTCATCAGAAATTAAAAAAAACTTAATCCACGCGGACGAAGTCGCGGGCATCATCTAGTGAGTAATGGGTAATTATGATTCGAATAAAAAAAATCGCAGATTTCACAGTCCCCCGCAAGAATCTGAGCATTAAAAATGAATACAAAAATTTACACAAAAAAATCACAGATTTTCCAAATTTCGACTCGAATGCACTTCTCGCCTGTATATCCGCATCTTTGAACACCATGACGATCGGTCACTAATCATAGAAGCTACATCACTTTTTATATGCGGAAATACGTTTTTAACCCCCGACGCAAAAAAAAAGAGGGGTGTTATAAGTTTACCGTGTTTGTTTGTGTATTGTCTGTGGTATCGTAGAGCCCAAACGGATGGACCGATTTTCGTTTAGTTTTTTTTTTGTGTCATAGATAAAATTTTATTCCGAGTGTTCTTAGCCATGTTTCATGAAAATCTGTTCATCCGACTGAATGTCATCAGCTTTTTTCTTAATCTGTTACTTCCATTTTATATCGGGGGTTGTTTTAAATTTGTAATTTATACTTGTTCTATTAAATTTGTAATTTATACTAGGACACCTTTTTTCATTTTTTCTTAAGTCTGTTATTTTTCAGAAATATTTAAAATTTAATACGAACACCCCAAAAAAACCCGACCTTTTTACATTTTTTAAAAATTACAAAAAAGTTACCAGCTAATTTTCACAATTCAAATGCTCACACGTGTCTCGATAAATTCTTCACTTTTTGGTACTATTTCCATCTCGATCCTCCCAAAATCCTCGGAGCTATGGCCAAAAATACGTCTCAGGCGATTTGCATCAGATAACCATTTTCAATGGCAAAATCTCCTTGAATTTGACTTTGAAATTACGACATGAGTGTATAACGGATATCTACTATTAGACTAGCCGCTAGCGGTTGATATCATAATATTAATTTGATAACATCGGCGTATGATGGATCCGGGGTGCATGAACCAAGATGACGCAGTATCCGGTCATTAAATTTTATTGGTTTGATTCAATTTCGTGCAAAAGGAAATTTTGAATCAACGTCGTCTATTCAATGGACGTCCAGGACATAGGTATATAATATATCTAGACAGTCTAGACACTTTTATGGGTATGGCTTGGACGAATTAACCACGGGACGCGTGATATCGGCCAATTCCGGCCATATTCGCCTTACCCCTCTAGCCGCGAACTGTGCCAATTTTGCCACTAATTATGATATTGTGTTGTCATAGTGATCGACTTTTTCATGTCAATAATTGGGCAACAAGTATAAATTACAAATTAAAAAAAAACCCCGACTAGAAAAAAGCTGATGACCTTCAGACGGATGAACAGATTTTCATGAAACATGGCTAAGAACACTCGGGATAAAATTATCTATGACACAAAAAATACTAAACGAAAATCGGTTCATCCGTTTGGGAGCTACGATACCACAGACAGATACACAGATACACAGATACACAGATACACAGATACACAGATACACAGATACACAGATACACAGATACACAGATACACAGATACACAGATACACAGATACACAGACGAACACGTTAAACTTATAACACCCCTCTCTTTTTGCGTCTGGGGTTAAAAAAATGACAAAGCACTCTCCCTCGCCCCGCAAAAGTTAGTCGAACGTGATTTCATACATCTTACATTTCCTATCCCGTGTTTACAGTGTTTTAAGATAGTATAACCCATACTACCTAATCTGCTTCTACATGGCATCGGCATACGGTACGGTAGGGTGGTAACTATAGTCACAGCCGAGGTCTCCCATCAGGCTAGATCAGAGAAATTCAGAAATCATAAAATTTCCAAATTTACTCTGCCGGGGATCGAACCCGGGACCTCCCACGCTAAGACAACAACGCTCAACACTGCGCGAAAAATGTATGAAATCACGTACGACTTACTTTTGCGGGGCGAGGGGAGAGTGCCTTGGTTGATCACCATGACAATATCATAAAATTCATAGCGAAACTGCCCATTTCGCGGCTATAGGGGAGTAAGGCAAACATAGCCGATATCACGCGTCCCGTGGTTAATTTTTCCAAGTCATGTACCTTTAAAATAGATCACGAAATGAAGATGTAGTAGTTACTTATTTCTCTGTTTTATAAAGATCGGATCTTTAGGATGTCGGTTAGTAGGCACTTCACAAGAAACTGTTCTCATTATGGCGGCGAGGGCTCTCAACAAGTGGCCAATAAAACTAAACGACTAATAAAAGCTTCTAGTCTTGAGTTTCATGCTCTTTAGAAACTGAGTTTACAGCATCTAAACTTGAACTATTTTATACTAGTGAATGCCCGCAACTTCGTCGGCGTGGTTTGAGGTTTTTTGGTTCCCGCAGCAACTCTTTAATTTTCCGGGATAAAAATTTCTATGCCTATGTACTATTCCGGACTATAATCTATCTCTGTGCCAATTTTCAGCCAGATCCGTTCAGCCGTTGGGGCGTGATTAAGTAACAAACATCCATACGTCCATCCGTACATCCATACATCCATCCAAATTTTCGCATTTATAATATTACTAGCTGATGCCCGCGACTACGTCCGCGTGGATTTAGGTTTTTTGGTTCCCGCGGGAACTCCTTAATTTTCCGGGATAAAAAGTAGGTAAGGAAGTACGATCTCTCTCTCTCTCTCTCTCTCTTATAAATTGCCGGCTCACTAATGAGCACGATTCACCTCTCGGAATGAGAAGCGTTTCGCCATAGACCACCACGCTGGTGTATGCGGATTGGCAGACATCACACACCTTCGAGAACATTATGAAGGTTTATTATTATTATTACGGTACCTAATAACTTTTTACAAGCTTTTAATTAACTTGCAATTAAAGAAAGAAGAAAGAAAATGTTTTTTTATTTGATCACAATCTAAGTCTAGTCTAAAACTATAAAATCAGACACAAAAACAAAGTTGTGTGACCAAATACAGGTCTCCATCTCAGCCTAATGCTACAGCAGGCTGCAGCGCTGGTTTTCAGTGGAAACCTTCATTGGTGAAGTCACGGACGAACTACGAATACAATATCTATTCTAATATATGTATAAATCTATTAGTCTAAGTAGTAAGCACATATAAATAAATTCGTGAAGGACTGAATTTTTAAAACAGTTATCTCCAACTGGTTGAGGCGAAATTTTGCATATACGGTTAGTTTTGACAACTATTACATGTTTAGCTAAGTGACGTCATTGTAAATCCAATATGGCGGACTCCCAAAGAAGGCGGTTTTTTAAGAAGGGTTTGCTTAGAAGAATATGAAAAAATAAAATTACATCACACTAAATTAAAAATAGCGGACGATGAAAGCTTAAAATGTTCTTTAATTATTTCAAACTTCATTATATCAAGTAGGTAAGTAGATAGGTAAGCGGTGAAAACCCACTTGTTAAGACAGTGGTCTCCTATATTCGGGAGTACTTGGGCACACATCTCTACCTTTTCGGAGATACATAAATGTGAAATAAACAGTTAATAATCACTTACTAAAAATGTCGATCTGTGTTGGAAAACGTACAAGTCTGCGAGTAATAATGTTCTCAAATAATATGTGTGAAATCTGCTAATCCACAAGTCTTGGCAAGCGTGTTGGAATATGGCGTGCTCAGTATTGAGGCGGCAATGGGATTAAGATGTCTGCTTTCGCAGAGCTTAAGTATAATATTTAAAATCATAAACGCGAAATAGTATCATTCCGACATTCCTGAAACTGAAAATAAATTTCCTGCAAAAGCCCACCTTTTCTTGTATAACTCTTTATTGCTAGTGTGAAGGCAATAAAACTGTCCGAAACACAGCTGTTTGTGAAATTACAGTACAGTCGCGAGCAGAAATACTGCCGCATCAAGAAATAGTCACTAAGGTCGATTATCCATAGGACATGCGAAGCGAAAGACATAGGTTATGCAGGTTGAATAAACTATTCCTATTTAATTGAGAAGATCATTTACATTATCTGTATCGTCATTTTAACCCATTGCAGGCTTCTCTCAAAATGATAAGTTTTGGCTGTAGTCCACCACGCTGGCGAAGTGCGGACTGGCACTTAACACACTGTCGAGAATATTTTTTAGAGCTCTATGGGCATACAGATTTCCTTGCGATATTTTGCTTTACCTTTTATTTATTTATTTTAAATCGTTATTGCACACAACAGAACGGAAATAAAAAAGACATTAAAACTACGAACTAGGACTAAACAGTATGCAAAGGCGGTCTTATCGCCTAAGGCGATCTCTTCCAGACAACCTTTGGAGACAGGAGAGAATACAAACGGGATGGTGCGCAAACTACAAGTATAATACATTATACATATTAACTACAACCAATACTACCTACATATATGCGTTCTTAAATAAATATTATACTATAAATTATAATATATAAATATAATATATAAATAAGTATAAGTATAAAAATATAACTGACTTTATGAATAACTTTTAAATACTGAGCAAGTGATATTAACTCAGAAAAGTTAGTGAAGATCGAATCCCTGACCACCCGAACAGGAGGCCGTGACTACTTATCACTGTCATAAATAGTTATCATAAACTTAATTAATGTGAAATACATTTTCCATATGATTTTGTAGCTTTTCGTTAAAATTAAAAAAACATTAAAATATGTTAAGTTGCTCTCGAACTTTTAATATTGGTTGGTACTAAAGTAAGTAAGCTTCTATCCTTTATTAAGGCTGTTAAGAGAGAACGTATCCTTAGTTAGACTATACGAGTACTTTTAATAACTAAATCGCACGGAAACAGTGGTAAACGAACTTTTCCATTCGCATTTTCTATGACCTTATTGTTATGATAAATAGCTCAGGAATAGTCACGCATTGAATATTTTAGTTGACAGTAAAATATTTTACTAGCGTACTTAAATATTATGAATAGTTTATTATAATATTACAGGTTTTTAGAATAATTAAAAAAAACACGCTGGACTATGGCCTGAACTCTTTTCATTATGAGAGGGAGAGTCGTGCTCGAATTTATACATCTGATTGTGAAGAAAATTGGTTTAGAGATAGCTTGCACCACGAGAAAGGACATGGGCTACCTTTATCCCGGAAAAAAACTTAATCCACGCGAACGAAGTCGTGGCCATCATCTAGTACTCTCTACTACCACTGTTTATTGCTGTGCCCCACCGGGGTTCCAATATTGTATTATGAACTAAATATTCTATTGACATTATGTAAAATTACTATTAGAATTGTATTGGAATGCAAAATAAATGAATATGAATATGAATAGTATTACAATAAGGGACATTATTAATCGATCGACTAAAAAATTAACTGACGACTGTCAGTGACCGAATGAAATACTAAAGCTAGCGACGAAAATACTGAGTTAGCGACTACTAAACTAAGTAAGTCACTTTATAACCGGTTTAAGTTAATATATTGAGTGCTTCAAAAATATACCTTTTAGGGTGTTCTATTAGTATTGTTAGGTACTGATAATACTATTTGAGATATTTGTTTTTCTATTTTACTATATTATTATTTTGAAAATAGCAGAACAGATAAGTTCGTCTCGTACAAAATCTCTGCGTTAAATCTTGTTTAATAAGTACAATATTTGTCAAAATGTTAGGTTAGGTTAGGGTTAGACTTAAATATACAGGCACTTAGGTTCTATCGGGTAAATATACCTAACTTAAGTTTAAAAAAATGTATTTTCAGAAGCAGTAAAGTTTATAAAATGTACCGACATGTAAAATCGCGAATTTGACAAATGAATTATTGATATAAAATATATACCTACATAATGTTGAATATAATGTGAGCCATAAAATTGTCCCTAAAATAGAAAAGTGTTCGCTTAAGAATTATTAAACTGATCGTTCTGAATAACCAGTAACTCAAATTAGTATTTTCAAGTCAACATTTTCAATATTTGTAGTCGCCCACAGCCTGTCGCTGACTTAGTATTTCAGTACGCTATACCTATTCTGTTTTCTTTTTATGACACCTTTTAAATTTATTTTCGCTCGTTTAAATACTACCCTTACAATAATTCAAATTTCAGTATCTGCAGTTATGCGCTTAGATTTTGCCAGATTTTACATCAAAATTCAAAAGTATTTCATATTTTACGAGTACATCCATTAGAGCGATAAACCTGCCTTGATGCAGTTTTATAATGGTTTGATCTAAACATTTTGCTGCATATTCTTTCAAGTTGTACAGTCCGTCTAGATCATAGTCTTCATATAATTTCTTATGATCTGGATAGTGTCTGTTTTAGTACCTAATTCGCTAGCGGACTCGCCCCGGCTTGCTGCATTTTAGTCGTCCAGATTTGCCTATGCTAGTGAATTTCGTCGAATTGAACGAACCCGGGACCTCTTACTTGTAAGACCACACCGTTCACCACTGCGCCAGGGAATTCGTCATTAAACGTATTTAAGGTACTCTTAGCATTCGTATAAAATTTAAAAAAAAAACTTAGAACTTTAAACGTTAAGAAAACTTAGTTGTAAAGAGACTTATTTCTAAAAAAAGAACAAAAGTTAACTTATTTAAGAAACTTAACTCAACATATAATTTATACATAAATATTAATAACATTAATGACTGTATTACACAAAATTACTAACTTATGATTAGTAATATTAATTATTACTCTAAAGTCTAAACTTAAACTAAGCTTAAACTAAACTCCGTTATTTGAATTTCCCGATGCAGATTACACTGCTATAGATTAGATGCTTTGTAAAATAATTCCAGCTTTATAATTTCATACATTGAAATTTACACGAAACGATTTAACGCAGCATAATATATTATTATACTAGCTGATGCCCGCGACTTCGTCCTCGTGGATTGAGGTATTTTGATTCCCGCGGGAACTCCTTAATTTTACGGAACAAAAAGTGTTAATCCAGACTATAATCTGTCTCTGTGCCAAATTTCATCCAGATCCGTTCAGCCATTCTGGCGTGATTGAGTAACACACATCCATCCATCCATCCTACCAACTCACGCATTTATAATATTATAGTATAGATATCACTGATTTAACGTAACGAATATATTTTGTCTGTGATGTTACCAGTTCGTTGAAAATAATAAACATATGTCACGTCGAGTTTACAAATCCACCTGGGTTGGGAAATCGTTAAGGGCCATCCCATAACAACTAATCAGATTGACTAATGTAGATTTCAGTATTTTTGGGCCAGCAACAGTCTATACATAACGTCTGAGTTTTAAATAAACAGAAACAACTTCGTAGCTTCATTCCGACGCACGTAACGCGGCACTTCCAAACGATACTCATATACATTCATCTTCTAAATACATATTGGGAAAGGTGGCTGACGGACTGACTGATCTATGAACGCAAAGCTCAAACCACTGAACGTATCGGGCTGAAATTTGGATAGGTATATATAGCTACTAGAGGACGCCCGCGACTTCGTTCGCGTGGCTTAAATTTTTTAATCCCCACAGGCATGCTTTAATTTTCTGGGCTAAAAAGAAGCCCGTGTCACTCTCCAAGTACCCAACTATACCCATGTAAAAAATCTCGTCGATCCGTTGTTCTGTTCCGGCGCGATTGAAGGACAAACTCTCAATTTGACGTCTTTGGGGATAGAAATTTCAAAAAATATAAAATCCGTATTTCATCATTAGCGGAAGCCCAAATACCAAGTTTCATGGCTATATAGCAGCTTGAAAACGACGGACTTTCATACAAACTTTCAACCCCTATTTAACCCCATTGAGGGTAGAATTTTAAAAAGCTGTAACAAATGTACTTACTTCTTTTTTTTACCGAAAGTTTCGTTGATATAACTTGAAAAATATCTTGAGAAATGAAGGCCTTTCATACCAACTTTCATCCCCTATTTCACCTTTGGGGGACTAATTTTCAAAAACTGTGAAACACGTCTTTCTTCATTTTTAGCTCGCAGCTCATGTACCAAGTTTCATGGCTATAACTTGAAAAACGACGGACTTTCATACAAACTCTCAACCCCTATTTTACCCCTTTGGGGATGGAATTTTGAAAAACCCTTTCTTAGTGGATACCTAGTCTTTACAAAGAACACACTCTCCAAATTTCATGTCTCTAGGACCAGCGTTTTAGGCTGTGCGTTGATATATAAGTCAGTCAGTCACTCAGTCAGTCAGGACTTTGAATTTTATATATATTGATTATAACGTAGGTATCCGCTAAGAAAGGATTGTTTAATTCAACCCCTAAAGAGTAGGTAAATTTGTATGAAAATGGAGCCTAACGTGAGCGAAGCCGCAGGCGAAAGCTAGTTCCTTATAAAAAGCTGCAAACACTACCGTGACAGGTCGTTCCCCTGTGACACGGATGTCTCACTTAAACGTTCAGGGGGATTACTATGAGCTCTTATAGTAGGACATAATATATTGAACTGCACTTAACTTTAAGGCACTGAACTGGTAGGCAGACACTGCATTGAACTGTGCTGCAGATCAATTTCTGTCCTGCTTTAAGAGCTCATAGTAACCCCCCTGTTCTCTTCAGTGACCAGTTCCTAGTATATTTTCGCTCTTACATGTATAACAGTGATGTGTACATATATAATACATGTGATGACAATTCAATCAATTCAGCAACTCTTTATATCAAACTTAAAAACGCACTTCTAACATGGAAGTTGCATGAAATTCACAGTTGTGACGTCATCAAATTTCAACGCACTTTTTTCTTTAATCTATATTTTAATATGGTTATCAAACTAAAACTAACCGAGGATGAGAATATTTGGTTTTAGAAGACCCTCTATTTACGAGTAATAATCAGTTAGAAATAATTTATTTTCGATATAGGCATCATCCCTATTTGCTCTGCGCTCTACAGCGTAGAATCCTTCTTCGAAAATAATAAAAAATCTACCCGAACATACCCGGAGTGGACCAGCTAGTCTAAAGCTGGTTGGGCCCGGGTTAGCGGATAATTTAGACTCAACAATCCTAAAACACTTCTTGAAAGTGCTAATTAGGTGAAACCTGTAGAATTGTTTAGTAATATCGGTGTCTAACTTCTTATTATACGCGTTTTCGTCCGTCGCGTCGTTCGGTTTCTTTGGTTTACCGAAATGCCTATGTCCGTCCACAGGATTCAATTCTCTTTTGTCCTTGGACCATAAAATGGGAATAAGCAGGACAGACAGACACACTTTTGTATTTATAATATTAGTATGGAGGTATGGATAGTACCAACCTATTACTGTTTTGAAGTCTACAACTTGCTTTTGCATATTATTATGACTTGACGACCAGTCATATATGTACTAATTTTAACATGTAATTTTTAATTTTAACACGATTTTTAAATAGCCTTTCTATATTAGTTGTATGTCATGTCAGCTTTGCGTTTAAAATTGAATTGATATTTTGGAAAAGATAAAAGATTGTGTATTTGTTTAGTGATGAATGTTTAATTAGGCTGATATTTGACTCATTCGATGTATTTCACTCGGTTCGTTCTTTGGCGGTGATATGCCATATTGAAATAATCTGCATAAATACGAGTATTTTGACGTTTGAAAGTTAGTCTCCTACCGGCAGACTCAGCGATTATTGAATACTTTTGTGTTTAGATCGCAATTTGATTTAGAGCTTAGCAGTAGCAACTGCAGCCTGATCAAATGATTAATTTATTGTTGCTGTGATGCTTTGACCAAGTTTTTATAATTAACTGTTTACATTAAATCTCTCGTGAAACCGCTACACGTTGTGACCATTCGCTCGTGCACGTTTTAAAGAGAGTACAAACATATTTTTATAAGTGATTTTAATTATTTGCCCACTTCTGGAATTATGCATACAGTCAAGCCAATGCTATTTATCATTCCCTCGTAATTCATGTGATTCGTTTGGAAAATTTGCATTTTCCATCCATACTCGAAAATAGGTCAAGCGATGAATGAATGGTGCTGTGTCAAAGCCAGCGGCGGTTGTGACGTCACAACAGATAAACAATAAAAATGTTACGTGTTGTACTACAAGCTAAGGATGGCAGTATCCTATTATAATATAAAAACTATATGATGCCCATGACTTCGTCCGCGTGGATTAAGATTATTTGATTCCCATGGGACTCATTAATTTTTCGGGATAAAGTAGCCTGTGTTCTTCCCCTATATAGTGATACACACCCATCTCTGTACTTACCGATCATTAAAACCCTTGGAATGCGTAGCAGAAATACACTTTTTGTATGGATAGTACCTATGGATATGGGCTATTTCATAACTCGACTACCCTGCCAAAAACAATTTTTTTTCAAAAAAATAAAATCATTTAGGATGATTTGAGGATTCTAAGGATACCCGAGATATCCAAATTTGTTCAGGCACTTAGAAGTTATGGTGGAATAAAAAATCTCACATGTAACATACACTGAAAATATTACGCTCCTTTTTTTCGGGCAACCGTGTAAAACGCTCGTGGTGAATCCCATTTACCACTACGGCCCATTAACGTCCCACTGCTGGGCACAGGCCTCCACTCTCATAGGATAGAAGGAATTAGAGCTTAAACCCACCACCCTGCAGCTGCTCCAATGCGGGCTTGCTGGCTTGAACGACTATTATCATGTTAGTGATAATAACAAGGACCGACGGCTTAACGTGCTCTCCGAGGCACGGGGGTGAAACACCGCCAACTTCCTAACTCCAGGCTAGTACTGAGAATTACTAGTCAGAGACACCAACACTTAATTATGGCCCGACCCGGGACTCGAACCCGAGACCTCGTCGGCCGCAGTCGAACATTCTAACCACTAGACCAACGAGGCAGTTCCCATTTACAACGTTGTTTAATTCATAAACAAGTCAACTTCACTCATCCTTGAGTGAAATAATTATTTATTCAGAAACCTCTATCACAGGGAAAACAGGTCATGCGTCGAATGAATGGAGACGGCGTTATCGCCTCCAGTCGTTGTGACGTTGCAATAAACTCACTATACAGTACGTGGGGGCTTTGTTACGATTTTGTACTATTTGTTTAAAATAGTAGAAAAAAAATTGTTCAAGAACCTTAAATTTAGTGACTGGGCTACTGTTGGCATTTATAAAAGTAGAAACAAGTTGTTTGATTTATATGCCGAAAAGCAATATAATTACACCCCCACATTTGTTAAATACGTCAGAATGTATTCAAAATTATTTAGAAATGTGTGCATACAAGCAAAGTCACTTCATATAAAACAAAAAATTATTAATTCAGATAACAAAATTAAAGCAGTTTGGGAAATAATCACGGATGAAATTGGGAAACATAAAGTGGACGACAATAAACTGGAGCTAAAAATTAACGACCGTATCATTGACTGCAAAACGGAAATCGCGAACACATTTGAGAACTTTTTCCGAAATATTCCAGTCACCACTACTAGTTCCCTTAACTCCTCGCCAACAGAAGCCCATAAACTTCTCAAGGATAATGTCACCGAGTGCAGTGTGCTGTTTAAGTTTAGACATGTGACCCCATATGATATTATAAAAGTATTTAAATCTTTGCAACTTAAAAAAACCGGAGACCTATGGGGGATATCCGTAAAAATAATCGGCAATATTATTGATGTTATTGCACCCTATCTTGCTCTAGTTTTTAATGAGTCTGTAGATTCAGGATCCTTTCCAGACCTTATGAAATGTAGTAAACTGATTCCACTTTTTAAATCAGGTAGCAAAAGCGATCCAAATAATTACAGACCAATTTCAATTTTGCCCACTCTCAGCAAGATATTTGAAAAAATTATGCTCAACCAACTGCTCCAGCACTTTAATTCAAATAAACTTCTTCACTCTGAGCAGTATGGTTTTACTAAAGGTCGATCAACAATTGATGCGGGCGCAATGCTGTTAAAACATATATTCGATGCGTGGGAGAAATCACAGAATGCTATTGGTATTTTCTGTGATTTGTCCAAGGCATTCGATTGCGTTGAGCACGAGACGCTTTTAGTTAAGTTGAGCTACTATGGAGTAAAAGACACTGCGCTTGGCCTCATTGGATCCTACCTCAGTAATCGCATTCAAACAGTATGTATCAACGACGTGAAGTCATCCGGATCAGCCTCACTAATGGGTGTTCCTCAAGGCTCTATTTTGGGTCCCTTCATGTTCCTGGTGTACATCAATGACTTGCCATATTTTGTCCGTAATACTTGCGATATTGTACTATTTGCTGATGATACGTCCTTGATTTTTAAAGTCGATAGACATAAGGACAACTTTGACGACGTAAATACTGCAATATCTCAAGTCACTAACTGGTTTACGGTAAACAATCTACTTTTAAATACAAAAAAAACTAAATGTGTTGAGTTCGCATTGCCGAATGCCAAATCCACAAGTGATATAAAACTAATGGTAAATAATGATATGTTGAAAATAGAAGATACTACTGTGTTCCTGGGGGTGACCTTAGACGCAAAGCTTCAATGGGGCACCCATATATCAACACTTTCTGGCAAGCTTAGTTCTGCTGCTTACGCTGTCAGAAAGATTCGACAGATAACTGACATCGAAACTGCCAGGATTGTATATTTTGCTTATTTTCATAGCATTATGTCTTACGGAATCTTACTGTGGGGTAAAGCGGCAGATATTCAAAAAATCTTTGTATTACAAAAAAGGGCAATACGTGCAATTTATAATTTAAAACCGCGTGATTCCCTTAGAGAGAAATTTAAAGAAATTGGTATTCTAACTGTCGCCTCGCAATATATTTACAGTAATATATTTTTTGTAAAACAGCACATCCATAATTACAAAAAAAATTGCGATCTGCACGATAGGCAAACTAGAGGCCGTAATAGGCTCGTGACTCCATCGCTCCGCCTCCAAAAAGTCAGAAGGTCATTCGTGGGAATGAGCATTCTTTTCTATAACAAAATTCCACAACCTATTTTAAACTTGCCTATACACAAATTTAAGAAATCCATTAAATGTATGCTCCTAAAAAAAGCTTATTATACTGTTGAAGACTATGTGAATGATAGAGGAGCATGGATTTGATCGCTCCGGCAATGCTAAGGACAGCGGTTACTTATGTACACATTGATGTAATAAAATTATTGTAAATGAATTATTTAAAAAGAGCAACCACCGAGTTTCTTGCTGGTTCTTCTCGGTAGGAATGGCATTCCGAACCAGTGGTAGATTCACTTGACGATTCAAAAGTACTTGTAAAAGTTTATTTGAATAAAAAAACATTTGATTTGATTTGATTTGATTTGATTGATATGAGACGTACTTTATGTTGTGAAGCATGTATATATTATGTATATCGCATTGGAGCAGCGTGGTGGGTCTAAGCTCTAATTCCCTCTCTCCTATGAGAGTGGAGGCCAGTGCCCAGCAGTGGGACGTTAATGGGCTGCAGTGGTATCCAACAAATCGTTACAGACAGATCGTTGAGAAATCCGTACCCTGTAACATCTCGGTCGACTTAGTCGTTACCGTATGTAGATCCCGTTTGAGACGTTTATCATTTGCCGCCATTGATGTAGAATTTTAGTACCTTGCCGCCATTACGCGGCAATTGAGTCGACATTCATATTCAAGCAACAGAACGCGTCATCAAACAATTTCACGCCGCGTTACCGACCAAACTGCCGTATGGTAGCCGGTTACGACTTACGACCGTCTGTACTGTACATACGCACTGTATTTGTCACCGTAAAATTTTAATAATTTAATATAAAAAAATATTTTTAAACAACCGACTTCAAACTCCCGCGCCAACTTTACAACAACAAGTACACGCTATACAAAGTACTTATTTTATTGTTGATATTATATAAACCGCTCGACCGATTTCTATAAAATTTATAATATGGGACCACATGGGAAGTATGCCCATTCAAATAAAGATAAAAAAAGAATCATCCAAATCGGTCCACCGAGTCAAAAGTTCTGAGGTAACAAACATAAAAAAAAACAAAAAAAAAATTACAGTCGAATTGAGAACCTCCTCCTTTTTTTGAAGTCAGTTGAAAACCGTTACATTGTAATCTAACGCTTTTTATCTCGTTAGAATAAAATTGTAAACTGTCGAAAGATTGTGAACCGTAACAACTGCATACAATTTAACGCATTATTTTTCGCCAGATTGTAATCTGTTAGGTATTTTAACCCGATAGAACCTAACTGATTATTTATGTCGAACCCTAACCTAACCTAGAAAGAGACATGAAAACGTAAAAGCAATGAATATTTCAAAAATGGTCAATGTCACAAACATTGAACGTTTCACAATCTAATTATAACTAACTAATAAATTTGTAATTTAAAAAAAATCAAAGTTTTTTTTCATGCCTAAGTAATTGATTTATTTGGAAGTAAGTAGCAATTGGAGGTCATCCCAAACGTGGGCAAAGGCCTCCCCCCTCTTCTTCCAGCGATCTCTAAATTAAAAAAAAAAAAAAAAAAAAAAACAAAAGAAAAAAAAACATGCATAGATATTATATATTAAAAAAAAAAGTTATAGCTTTAGAGGTAGGCTTTAATAATAATAATTATAATAATAAGTAGCAATTGTGTTATATTACATTTTGTGAAGCTACTGAGTATAATACACAATTCACGCTGGAAAATTAAACCTAATTGGACCGTGACGGCAGCAATTTATAGGGATCTAAATAAATGATATCACACGTCCTCCATTACTGGGATCGTGTGGGAAATAATATTAATGTATTTACGATTCACAGCTGCCACAGACCACCGACAAATACTTATTTCCAATTTCCAATTATTAATAGTTTTTCACCCGACTTCAAAAAAAGGCGGAGGTTCTCAATTCGACTGTATTTTTTTTTTATGTTTGTTACCTCAGAACTTTTGGATGATTTTTTTTTATTTGAAAAGGCATACTTCCCATGTGGTCCCATATAAATTTTATCGAAATCGGTCGAGCGGTTTTTAAAATATCAACAATAAAATAAGTACTTTGTATAGCGTGTGCTTGTTGTTGTAAAGTTGGCGCGGGAGTTTGAAGTCGGTTGTTTAAAAATATTTTTTTATATTAAAGTATGTTCGATTGAGTAGGCCATGCAATTATTGTTGTTATATTACTGGCACTAAACAATCTGCCAATCTGCATGTTAAATTATATTCAATATATTTTAATATTGAATTAAAATTACACTAATGTTATAAATGTGTAAGTGATTTGTTGGTCGGTTTGTCCTTCAATCACGCCGCAACAATACAACGGATCAACGTGATTTTTTGCATCGGTATAGTTGAGGACTTGGAGAGTGACATAGACTTATCGCAAAAAATTAAGGAGCGAACTTATTGATGAATGAATGATTATTTTATTCATTCAGTCATTCACTATTTACTCCATCGAACGGCTGCAAGTCAGAAAGAACATAATATCTCGTTAGACTCTGGTAACACTGTAACAGTCAAACAATTTTAGTCGGTCATAAATTGGTCTCAATCAAATGTAGGATGTCTGCGTTAGCTCTTATCCGGGATCGTATGGCAAATAATATATTTACGAGTTGATTTAATAAATGGCGAAATGACGGGAATGTGTCTGACGATGTTACCGCCGAAATAGAACTTTAATTTATTGCGGAAAGCTAATGAATGTGAAGTTAGAACCATATCATAATATTGGCAACCATTCCTATAATGTACTTAGGCCAATGAAGTTCCAAAATAATATAAGTACCATCCAGGGCCGGCAGGTCCGCATTTAAGTGAACTAAGCGACCGCCTAGGGCGCTTGGATTTGAAGGATGGTTGCCATGCTTGGATGATTTAAATACAGGATAGAAAATGTAAGAAAAGGGCGAGGGGAGTGCCTTCTCAGTCAATTTTCTGCCCAATTATTGACACTAGTGCATGAAAAAGTCGATCACTATAACAACACAATATCACTGCCCAGTTCACGGCTAGAGGGGTAAGGCGAATATGGCCGATATCATGGGTCCCGTGGTTAATTCGTCCAACTTGACATGGTACAGGTACAGCATACCTCTCATATTATATCAGACTGAATTGAACAATTATAAAAATAAAATTTAAATCTCTCCAGGGAGCAAATCAGGGGAGACACGAGTCCGGCGCCTCTTTTCATGGCACGCAAGTTTAACCGATTCTGTTCTGACGACATTTTGTTAAAATATGTAGCCTATAGAAGCTACTAAGCACATTTTATCTTGGAAAATCAACAAATAAAAAAGTAATTTAAAAAGAAAAAAAACCCGACTGCTTGGATACCAAAAAGTATAAAGCAAGACATGAAGTATTTCATTATCAATTTAAATCGTATAATATTAAATAAAATGTATCAAGGCGCACTCGCACGTCCTATAGCTAACCTAATTTGTTTGGAAATAAAATATAGCCTATTTTACTTGTTAAAAATGTAGCTTTCTATAAGTGATATAAGTTTTAAAATCAGTTGAGTTGTTTTTGAGATAATCCACCTAGTTTGGTAGATGATATGAGTAGGAACTTTAAACATTTCCTTTGAAACCTCGTAAATCCTAAATTATCATTTAAACGGAAAAATGGTTTAAGGAACCCAGGTGTAATTTTAAAAGACCTATCTAACGATACCCCACTTGCTTATAGCCTGTCGACTTTCGTTTATTAATTGGCTTCTAGTCGACGCCATTTTGTTTTTCTCAAATTTGGCCTCCGTTGTGACACTCGGAAGACTAAAACAAATCTATTAGTGCAATTACTATAAAAATCGGCTCAGCCGTTTTTTCTGTAATGTGACACAAAGGAATACAACCTTTGAAACATCCTAAATCCTAAATGATCGTTAAAATGAGAAAATGATCAAGGAAACCTAACTATGATTTTGCAAGACCTTTTCATCGATACCCTACTTGCCATAGTCTATCGACTTTTATTTTTTAATTTGTTACATTATGGCTTCTAGAGGGCGCCATTTTGTTTTTTCTCAAATTTGGCTTCCACAGTGACACTCTAATGATATATTCGGCACAAACTGGTACAAGAATCATCAAAATCAGTCCACGTGTTTAGGCTGTAGCTGTCTTGCAAGGAACATACAAACATATATAGACTGATGAACACATAACCCTGTGCGTTCCGCAGTCGGGTAAATATATTTCCCATGCGAGTTTAAACAACTAAATCCACGTGTTTTTTAACGTTTAAACTATCGTGAGTGATATTCATTATAACTATAAATAGTAAATACATATATCTCCGGTTGTAACTTACTTGTTTTGTCGGAAAATGCCCGACTAGTTTCCAACCCGTCCGGGCCGTCGGGCATTTTCCGAAAAATCAAGTGAGTTACAACCGAAGATATATTTATAGTTATAATAAATCCACGTGGATTATGAATTACGATAAAATGATATGAATCCATGTTAATTTTATGAGTGAAGTCAGAATAGTTATCTCAGCGTGATCTCTCTCCAGTCGTGTCGGATTTTCCGTCCCATCAGGCTATGAGAGTAAAGGAACAGAGAGTGCACCTGTGTTTGCGCACACACTTGTGCACTATAATAATATCTCCCGCGCAGATGGCTATTCTCTCCGGAGAATGGCCGCCCTGGCCGAAATTTGGTCGGGGGGACATATTATTATGTACTATAGGTTCTCGTAGCTTTTGTTGTAGAGCCGTAGCCCGTAGGCCTACTTATGATATTGTAGGACGTGCATCCATCATTGTTACAGACTCAGTTGTTGTGATTGGCTGAACTTATGTTAGTCTGATTGCGACAATGGATATTGGTCAATAGCGGATAGCTAATCAGAGGCAATTGCGATCGTTTCACTATAGCAATCATTTTTACGTAATTAGGCCTTAATTAGGTTGTTATTTTGTATTAATAGAATGTTTGACTTTGACGACCTCCGTGGCGCAGTGCTGAGCGCTGTTGCCTTAACGTGCGGAGGTCCCGGGTTCGATCCTCGGCAGGGTTTGGAAATTTATAATTTCTGCATTTTCCCTGGTCTGGCCTGGTGAGAGGCTCCGGCCGTGGCTTGTTACCACCCTACCGGTAAAGACGTGCCGCCAAGCGATTTAGAGTTTTGGTACGATGCCGTGTAAAAACCGAATAGGGGTATGGGTTTAATATGAGTGCCATGCCCCTTACAGGTTAACCCGCTACCATCTTAGGCTGCATCATCATTTACCATCAGTGAGATCGCAGTTAATGGCTAACTTGTATTGGATAGAAATACTAAAAAAAATGTAAAAAATGGAAGAAACTCAATGAACTCTCTAAAAACTACATAACTGAACGGCAATGGCGTTGCGTTACCTGGCCGGCTGCCAAATGTCATATCCCGATTAAATCCGAAATGTTATTTCTGTAACTCAAACTCCGATGTAGCACGTGTATTGTCACCACGATGACAATTCTCAACTAAAATTATTGTTTTTTTTATTTGGGCCATTTAACTGGCAACAATCATATAATCTTGAACTTATGAGATTGAACCTCCTTGATATGACCACAACATTAAATTAAACTGACGCTGTACTAATAAACTTTTAACAAAAAAGAAAATATTAATAATACTCGCAAGTAATTCCAGTAGGTACACGTAAAGGTTGATGTACAAAGAAGTATGTACAAAATCACGCCAGAACGGCTGAACGGATCTGGATGAGCACAGAGATAGATTATAGTCTGGAATAACACATACTTAGGCTACTATTTATTCCGGAAAATAAAAGAGTTCCCGCAGAAACCAAAAAACCTCAATCCACGCGGACGAAGTCGCAGGCATCAGCTAGTAATTTATAATGGGCTACTATTTATCTAATTTTTCGAGATAAATAGTAGCCATATGTATTCCAGACTTTAATCTCTGTACCAAATTTCTCGGTACCAAATCCGTTCAGCCGTTCTGGCGTGATTGAGTAACAAACATCCGTCCTTCCTTTCGCATTTATAAATATTAGTTCTAGTATTAGTATTAGATTAATTAAGAACATAAAACTAAATTACTATCATGCAATTAAGTTTTGAAATTCAAATAACTCGTACCAAAACCGGTAATTAGCAAAAAAGATGTTGCATAGTCATTCCCTTGGAAGTTACAATGGTAAACAACTGCCCCGTTGGTCGAGTGGTTAGCATGTTCGACTGCGTATGACGTAGTCCTAAGATCGATTCCCGGGCTAGAGTTGGATGAATGGCGGGATGTAGGGTTTTTCTTTCAAGTAATTCTCAGTACTATAACCCGGTTAGGGAGTTGACGCTTGATCTCTCTCCGGTCGTATCGGCTTTTCCGTCCAATTGTGCTATGAAAGGGAATAGAAAGTGCACTTGTGTTTGCGCACACACTTGTGCACTGCATCATAATATCTCTCATGCAGATGGCTTATCTCACTAGAGATAGGCCGCTGTGGCCGAAATTCGGTCGGGAGGACATTAATTACAGCAACATGTAAATGGGCGCAATAAAACACGTTCTTCTCTAGTATAGGGTGCCTTTCCACCAGAGATGTGCTATTGCTAAGCTATAGATTTCTGTCAAACCTACAAATAGCTAACGCTTGAACTAACATGCATCGTTCCACAAACTTATCTGGAATTTTTCAGATAAGTTTGTCGGACTGTAGCCATCTATGGTATGAAAATCAAGCGCTCTTATGAGTGGGTTAGACCACGTCAGTAGCTTAGCAACCGCGTATCATTTCTTTGGTGGAAAGGCGCCCTTAAGGCGTCAGGCACGAAACTAGCGACGGCCGAGCGACAGCGACAGAGCAGGGCGATGTGGTCCGAGAGCTGGCGACGAATTTCGGGAAGGTCCTTTAGACAAGCTGAAATTGTGATAAAATATAATATGAAATCATTTCATCAATTGGCAAATCCAGTCCTGCCAGTCCGGTAGAGCGTTTGCGGTTACTGCGCAGCATATAAACCTTGCGAAAAAAACCAAAAAATGTTTTTTTTGCAATTTGATTTATTTTATCTTTAAATTTATTATTTATAGAATTCAACAAAAAATCCCAGACGTTTTTGTCGGTTATAAAGTATAACCAGACCTCTTCAAAAATATTTTATTAAAATTCAGCCAGCTCTCCGACTAATCGCGTCGCCCCGCTGTCGCTGTCGCTCCGCCGTCGCTCCGCCGTCGCTAATTTCGTGCCCGTACCACAGAATAGTAACTAGTACTAGGTACCCGTACACTAAAACTTAATGCTGATTGCTCGCCGCTCGTCACTCATAAAGGCTATAAATCCGGTAAGTAATTGACCGATTTCCTCCCTACCAATGTCAAGTTTACTGTCACGAACTAAATCTGTCTGAGCCAGACGTATGCGTGTTATAAAAGCATCCGTAGGCATAGTCTGATGGCTGAGAAACTTCCGAATCTTCAAAATATATAAAACGCCAAGGTGACTGAATGATTGACTGACTGCATGATCTATCAACGCACAGCTCAAACTACTCGACGGATCGGGCTGAAATTTTGCATACAGTTAGCTTTTATGACGTATAGGCTACGCTAAGAAAGGATTATTGAAAATTCAATCCCTAAGGAGGGTAAAATAGGGTTTTGGTGGGGAAGGACGTTGGCTACTTTTTATTCCGGATATATAATTAAGGAGTTCCTGTGGGAATAAAAAAAAACCACTCGGAGTTTCGGGGATCATCTTGAGTTTAAAATGAATTGAAAGAAATAAAGAAAAAACATTTATTCACAGCATTGTGCCACACAAAACAATACCTTAAGATAAATGTTACTATGGCGCCTTCAGTACCTGAGCATTAGACTCATGATCAAGGCATAGAAGCACCATAATAACGCTTATCGTGTGTGGCATGGCACAACCGGAAAAGGCATCAGATCACCAAAATGCAGAATGCCTTGCAATAAATTACAAGAGCATTCAGCGCTGATTTTCAGCTGGGACTAGTCTAGAATAATTGCTAGTTGGAAATTTCTAAACGTAAGTTGTATAGTCACAGACTAAATCCGTCCGATGCCAGACGTTTGTGTGTAATCCAAGCATCCCGTAGACGTATACAGAAGCCGCATGCATGCAACGTGTCAACTTTGCTCTTTGATGTTCCGAAGAGTCGGTGAGCGCACTTCAAAGTGGTGTCAGATGTATTTCCTATTAGACTTTTTTGTCTGACGTAGGCTATTCAGCTTTTCCGTTTTTCCCGTGTCCTAGAGACTTATTTTCGTTATTTAAAATTTGCTTAGCATCGATTTTAACGGTACTGCAATGACCGTATTAATACAAAGAAAAAAAAAATAGTGTGTGTCAGCTCCGAGTTCCGACGCACGACTGGAGTTTACTCGTACTATCCTATTTTGATACTCGGCAAGCCTCGTATCAAAAAACAGCACTCGAATTAAAATGACCTTCATTACGATACATGTTGCATAAATAGCTATATTGATATGTATAACAAAAACAGCAATATAAGTACATTGACACTGATAGAAACAAACAAGCCCAATAACATATAGGTATAGTCGCCTTGCAGCATACACTATGTACGTCTCACTCTTACGTCACAACCAAATTAGAAAGGTGCGCACCATAAGTGCGCACCAAAAAAGTAACGAGGTCATTCATCAGTAGATTTTACCTCTCATATTTTTCTCATACCGGGCGCCTTATACATATATGAAAATCGATTCTTAAGGAGTAAACTCCAATAATGTGTTTTTCTTCTACCATTGTAGTTCAGGACCATAAACTCATCTCTTTAGTCCTTGTGTGACCACAACAAGTAAATTTTGATTTAGCAAATGTCAAATTTTACACAAAAACCAAAAAAATATTTGATGACAAAAAAGCTCAATAAGACGAATACGCTTGCAGCACAACTGAATCGTCTTAACAGTTTAAAAAAATCACAAATCGTTATCATCTCGAAAAGTTCATACACGCTTTTTGACGTGCAGGCATCTATTGAACTCCTTAAACAGGTCGAATTATCCGTTTGACAAACGATCACGATTACGATTTTCTTAGACAATTGGGCCTCTGATCAATTAGGACAATAGGCATGATGACTGATTTTGAAAAATGGTCAGATAATGTTCGGAAGTATCTACTATTTCGAAAAATATCTTATTTCAGCAGAAAAATAAAGTTTGGTAGATAAAATTAGCATTTGAAATTTAAATTTTAAAATTCACGCCAAAACGTTCGGCGGTGTCATGGCGTCGTTGTGACGTCACTATTGTTATTACCAATGTACTCTGTGCAGTGTGCAGTAAGCAATAGTGTGATTTTCAAAGCTCGAAAACAAACAATTGTGACGTCATTCGCTTCTTTGTGTTTTATGCAATATGGCGGATTGCTGTATTTTATAGTTTTATTTTATCAAAATAAATAGCAATCTCACTCGAAATAGAAAAATAAATACGTTTTTTATAATCCATGAATCCTATTTCATTAGATAAATTCATAATTTCATTGATTCTTGGTTACTGTCATCATGCCTTAGGACATTGGGACAGTCTGGGGCTGAGTCCGTGACGACATCATCGTGTCACGCCTGAAATTCAGTGTAATAGTCGAAAATATCGACCGTAGCTTCGAGCTAGGCAGCGCCCTACTCAGCTAGGTCACGCAGGACATGCTACGTAATTTTAAGGCAGGGTGCCTGGATGTCAAAGAACTGAGAGTTATTTTTTTTAATCAGCTCTATGAAAAGATTTTCAGACGCTAATAAGGTTAGGTCAGATTATTACTTTGGATGTCCCTGGCTGAATAAATAGTTTTTTTTAACTGGATTATGCCCTCGACTTCGTCCGCGTGGATCAGCAACAATGAGATCGCCGTCCGGGGCTAACTTTTCGATTTAAAAAAATCTTTCTTATCACGCCCACGGCCCATTGAACCAGCGATGCCAGATCGTTCCCTAGGGAACGAAAAGCGTTCTATTTTATGATCAAGCGTTCCCTCGGCGTTCCCTTACTTCAACCGTTCTTTTCGTTCTTTTACGAAAACAAAATTAGAAAATAATTAAGGAAGTCAAGACTACATAATCTGTGTTCAAGAATCAAGAACAAAAAATTGCGTTTCGTTTCTCCATCCGGCCCAAAACTGCCGCCCTTTCCTAAGCAAGTACGAACGCAGCCATAACAAAAAAATACGCTTCTTTAGTCTGTGGCGAGCGAGACGACTGCCGAGTGCCGCCGCGTCGTTCCGGCGACTGCACTATATTCAATATACTCTATGGGCGACTGTGTGTGTGATGTTCTGTGGTGAAGTACACGGGTCACGGAGTAAATCTAAATTGGTAAATAAACAAAGTTTTTGATTTGCTGCAGCTTGGGAGTTGGGAAGTTTTTTCACTGAGTGTGTACTATGTACCTACTTTTAATTTTATGTTTTTATGGGGTTAATATTGTGTGCTAGTTAGTAGTTTGCTGCAGCTTGGGAAGTTTTTTCACTGAGTATGTACCTACTTTATATTAGGTATATATTTATAAATGCCTATATAAACCTATTAAGTCTTGCACAATTAAATTTTCTGGAAAAAAATTGATTTAAAAACTTATATTATGTTCTTCGTTCCCTCACCTCGAATTTCGTTCCTTTTCAGACACCCCGACGTTCTATTTCTCCAGCCGCCAATGGCAACACTGCATTGAACAGTCCGTCGAATTTATCTGACCCGGTGGCCAAAATTGGAACTAATTGCCTATTAAGTTTTTGTTTTTATTTATTTTCAATGTGGCGACTATACCTTCCCTATTATAGGTAGGTATAGTCCCACAAACTTATCCAACCCAGTGACACCATCTAGCTAGATGAAAAATACAATAAAAACAGGCATAAAAAATGTAACGTTTAAACTATCGTGAATGATATTGACCGGATAAACTCACGTGTTATGTCGGAAAATGCCCGACTAGTTTCGAACCCGTTCTGGGCCCTTATATATCAGCCTGTTCGCGCGACGCGAACGCTACTGACTTCAGTCAGTTAGGTGGTTATGTTATTATGTATAGTTAAAAAGGCATAAAAATTAGATCCAATTTTGTCCACCGGGTCAGATAAGTTTGACGGACTATAACCATCCTGTGCGCATAGTAACAGCATGTCTCAGATCCTCTTTAGGTAACAAGTCAAGAGTAGGTACATTATGAGTAATAACTGCTTGTTAAGTCCACAATGGATGCACCATTCAGTTCTGTATTCAGCTTCTAACGAGCTAACAAGCGGCAATTTCTGAGGGGAACAAAATTTATCGCTTGAGCCACGTGGGAATTGAGTGGAAGCTTGCATTATATCACAGCGTAAGTATATATACATACAGTGGGTCGAAACCCATACTAATGGCTGGCCTGGCTACCATGACAGTTGTAGCACCTAGAGGTATTTACCTACCTAGAGGAGGCAGAGGCAAGTTTAAGAAATCCATTAAAAGTATGCTCCTGAAAAAAGCTTATTATACTGTTGAAGATTATGTAAATTATAAAAGAGCATGGAATTGACTGGCTCCAGCAATGCCAAGGACAGCGGTTACTTATTTATCTACACATTGATGGAAATAATTGAAAATTATTTTTTTCAAAGAGCAACCACCGAGTTTCATGCTGGTTCTTCTCGGTAGGAATAGCAATCCGAACTAGTGGTAGATTTCTCTACTATTCAAAAGCACTTGTCAAAACTGTCTACTTGAATAAAAAAGATTTGAATTAGAAGAAGTTAGAGGTAGAGGGAGGGGGGCATAGATCTATGGTTGAGGAAACTGCATACAAAGACATTAGAGTGACAATTTTCTCCGTCACGTCCCTGTCACCCCGCATCGTTGCTCTGTCTAGACGCCTCTGTCGAACGACTGGTAGCAAGGACGCATCTCCTTAGACTGTGATTATACTGTTACATCACTGATGATCAAGGTTAAAATCATCAACTGGGTACAGTTTATTGTCGATATCTAAGATACTTTGGTCGATTAAGCAGGAAAGAAACTGAATAAAAACGATCAGTAGGTAGGTACTATTTATTGTAAACAGGCATTCTTTTTTTAATTGAAGACACGGAAGTACCTCTGTACTTATTAGTTCTCGTCTAACTGCCGCTTTAAACTATTGGCGCTTGACTGCAATATCATCTGGCAGTTAAAATGCGGAGTGATTTGGTCTTTAGAACATACTAATATCATAAATACGAAGGTGTTAAATTGTTAAGAAAATGCTAAGTACAGCGGTTACTTTGTATCACATTGATGTAATTGTAAATTAATTCATTCAAAAGAGCAACCACCAAGTTTCTTACTGGTTCTTCTCGGTAGGAATGCCATTCCGAACAAGCGGTAGAGTCACTCGACGATTCAAAAGCACTTGACAATGTCTACTTGCATAAAAAAGATTTGAGTTTGTTTGTTGGTTTGCCCTTCAATCACGCCGCAACAGAAGAACAGATTGACATGTGTATTGTGTGAGTATAGTAGAGGAAAATTAAGCAGTTTTCGTGGGATTTGAAAGAAGTTATTCGTCTAGTATGGGTTCGTAGTTCGTACCCGTACTAATAAGTTAGCCCACTTTCACCTGAGACTGCATCATCACTTCACATCAGGTACCATCGTCTGGTACCACTACCAACTTGTAGTGCAATAAAAAATGAAAAAGTTAAACTCTTCTTTGAAGTTAAGTTCTTCTTTCTATATAGTATTGGTATATCTGAAAACTGAACGATAAGCTGTTGATATTATGGCGATGCTGTGAGCTAGCCAACACCATGCGCTTATTTTAACGTTATGTTGGTACCTACATCAATTTACATAAAACCCAACGCAGACATTATAATATAAGTCTATACCCTATAAAATGGTCGGCCAATTTGTCGTCTAACTGGTCATAAACACGTCATAATATTACATATTATTACTTTTATTTTCCTGCATGATAAAAATCCCGACACGTGGGTTTTGGAGTTTATGGGTTTACGTCATGTTGTATTTAGCTCAAACGTTTATCGAAATGCAGAGTCTATATTTTGCCAGCGTTCTGGCGTTGTTGTGGTGTGCCTTGTGGTCCGTCTCAGTAGACACTTAGCCTTACTTAAACATGAATTTGTCGTTAAGTAATTAGTTTATTTCATTCGTGTAAGGGTAATTTTAGGCATGCTACGGCCGACATTTTTGCCACTGTGGTTTATTTGTGGTGTGGACTGAGGAGCACCCTCCCAGCGCACGTGTTTCCTGTCACACAATATAACTTAGATACCTTCAAGGCAAGAGTGAATAGGCATCTTCTAGGCAAGCGCGTTCCAACCTAGACCTCATCATTGCTATTTGTACTAAGCATGATTGTCGTCAAGCGCACGCCTATCATGCAATAAAAAAAATGCTGTCTATTTATACAGTCTCTAGCCTTATTTTGTATTGTAAAAAGGCCGTCAATTCACTTTTCCAAATCCTGTCTTTTGGCGGAAAACGTTCGATTACGCATACTGAAAGGAATTTTAATATAACAATATTGGAAATGCGTACATACATTTTATTATCTTAGGTACTAATATGATAAATAGGAAAGTTTGGATGGATGTTTGTAATTTAATCACGCCAGAACAGCTGAACGGATCTGAATGAAATTTGGCACAGAGATAGAATATATATGTACTTAGTCTGGAATAACACAAAGGCTACTTATTATTCCGGAAAATTAAAGAGTTCCCGTGAAAAACCTCAATCCACGCGAACGTAGTCGCAGGCATCAGCTAGTTCGCTATACTTATACTTATTTCAATAATATAGCTGACGACAGACTTACCATCCATACCGACGTTGTTACATAGACGTATATTAACACAACCGTTTCAGTATTTATTGGAAACCGGCCAACCTGTTGGAAGAACCCAATAATTATTTAATCTGTGGTACTTAACGCCAATGTGATAATTCACTTGCGATGTAGCGAAAAAGCTATTTGTTTATAAATGTGGGCACAAAATACTAACTATTACTGCCTGCAGGCTTCTTCTTAGACTAGGGCGCGTTCGGAAATCTCGTAGCGTTTTTTTAGGTTTATAGAAAGCTTCGGCAATGCTTGCATTCCGAGCGATAGCGGTGCGATGCTGGCAGAAATAAAAACCGGCCAAGTGCGAGTCGGACTCGCGCACCGAGGGTTCCGTACTCAAGAAGTAGGTATAATTACCTTTGTTAATGAACCGCAAAACTAACTTTGTTTGTAGAGGTTTACTGTTAATTTTAAAAAATTACGTTTGTTGTATAGGAGCCCCCCTTTAATATTTACTTTATTGATATTTAATTATTTATTTTGAAAGGTATACAATTTAATATTCTGTGAAAATTTGAACCGTCTACCTGTTACCGTTTTTAATATTGAGCAAAAAAATACGAAAAAAATACGTTTATTGTATGGGGACCCCCCTTAATATATATATATTTTTAATTTTTAGTATTTGTTGTTATAGCGGCAACGGAAATACATCATTTGTGAAAATTTCAGCTTTCTAGCTAGCACGGTCTATGAGATACAGCCTGGAGACAGACAGACAGACAGACAGACAGACAGACAGCGGAGTCTTGGTAATAGGGTCCCGTTTTTACCCTTTGGGTACGGAACCCTAAAAACCGATTAGGGGTAAGGGTAAAGGTTTAAAATAAATGCCATACCTATTATGTAAGCTAGCCCGCTACCATTTTAGACTGTATCGTCACTTACATACCACTAAATGAGATTGCAGTCAAGGTCTGACTTGTAGTGGAATAAAGTCCGCGTCAACGGGAAACGTTTTATCCTGTCTCTCAGGTGCGTGCTGGTACAAAATAAATGGGGTCCTTTCAAAGATTCATGTAAACTTTACAAGAAAAATAAAAGGAAGTCTTTATCTAGGCCAGGTTTTTTTTTAAAATCAGTGATATTTAACCTTAACAAATCTACTGTAACTGTAAAGTATTTTTTAACTTCATTAATTGTAAATTTCTAGCATCGTCTTCATTATTTTGAGGTCGAATTTAAACCAAATCCTACCAAGGTACGCAACCATCGGTGCACAAGTCCAAATCGCACTTAGCCGGTTTTTATTGTATTCTTCATCACACTAGGTACCTACTTTTTACGTGGGAAATGCAGAAAGGTATTCTCGTTTGTTTGCAAGTCGACAAACTCTACATTCTACTAGAAATTTCATATGTAAAGTATTCAATACAGTTTGACGACAGACTTTATGTATATTCGTGGCGGATAATTGGCAACGTTGGCAGAGTTCCCACGCGTTAGAACTACACTCTAATCTCTTTATTCATACTGCTCACTACTATTATAAATGCGAATGCGTCTGTCTGCTGCGTTTTAGTAATCCATTAAGTTAAATTAAATAAGTTAACAAATAAAATAGCTTTTATTATTCCTCACAGTTACAGTTACATGATCTATTTTTTGATGCATCAATATTTATTATTTAGCATGCGGTAATAGCTATTTATGCAACTGTATCGTAATGACTAATTACGTACAGTTGCATACAAGATTTTATCTACGACAAGGACGTCTTTATAATTTTTTACTTTATTAATTAATAAAAACCAAAAGTGCCAGAACCCAGAGCCGCTAAGCTATAGGTATCCTATTTATGAAGATAACCATATCGATACAGCTACGACTCATAACGATACAGCTCCCATACAACGAACTGTATCGTTATCAGAAGCAAACACGAAAGAGGGTTCAATTCGATATAGTTGTCAAATTCGAAATTGGAACTTTTCGGTGCTGGAGTAGATAATAGCTATTTATGCAACTGTATCGTAATGAGGGTCATTTTAATTCGAGTGCTGTTTTTTGATACGAGGCTTGCCGAGTATCAAAATAGGATCGTACGAGAATTAAAATGACTAATTACGTACAGTTGCATACAAGATTTTATCTACGACAAGGACGTCTTTATAATTTTTTACTTTATAAATTAATAAAAACCAAAAGTGCCAGAACCCAGAGCCGCTAAGCTATAGGTATCCTATTTATGAAGATAACCATACAACTGTACAAATTTTTAGTAGGTATGGCATATAGAATGAAAGAAAACATAATAAATGACAGTTCAATAACTAATCAATAGTTAAGTACATTATAGGTATAATATGAGTAATCCATTAGTGATATTCAATAGGTAATATAAAGTAGTAATTTCGTACAGAGATAGAGAGAGTAAGAGAGAGAGAGAGGTTGTATATTTCATCATCATCATCATCACTACAGCCTATTCACGTCCCACTGCTGGACACAGGCCTCCACTCTCATAGGAGAGCGGGAATTAGAGCTTAGACCCACCACGCTGCTCCAATGCGGGTTGGCGGGCTTTAACGACTAATATCATGTTAGTGATAATAACCGGGACCGACGGCTTAACGTGCTCTCCGAGGCACGGGGGTGAAACACCGCCAACTCCCAACTCCGGGCTGGCACTGAGAATTTCTTAATTGAAAAACCCAATACCTAACTTTTATGCCCGACCGGGAATCGAACCCAGGACCTCGTGATCCGCAGTCGAGTATGCTAACCACTAGACCAACGAGGCAGTCAAGTTGTATATTTATTATCCCTGAAAATCAGTGTTCGAACAGGATTTACAAAATCCACGCCAATGAAGTCGCGAGCATCATCTAATAATTACACACCACACGTCATCACCTAAGTGGTGGACTATGGCCATTATCTATCTTAGACTTAACTCGTCGTCGTCGTCGTCGTCAACCGATGGACGTCCACTGCTGGACATAGGTCTCTTGTAGGGTCCTCCACAAGCCACGGTCTTGCGCCGCCTGGATCCAGCGACTCCCTGCGACTCTCTTGATGTCGTCCGTCCACCGTGTGGGGGGTCTGCCGACGCTACGCCTTCCAGTGCGACTTAACTCGGGCTCAATCAATACGAGTTTGATTAGTAGGCTTTGTAATTTCATCGTGATATAATCTCCAGTCTCCACAACCTTTCGCTTGCCCTTGAACGAGCACGGGTGCCGTCTCAGGGTGAGATGGACTTAGGACAGTGTCCACCACGCTGGCGAAGACGTGTGGATTGGCAGACTTCTTCATGACACACACCTTCGGTTTAAATATATTTATTTCTCTTAAATATTATTCTGTGCTTAAAGTATATTCAAATAACAGTATCTACTTACACATGAATGAAATTGTAAATTAATTTTTTCAAAAGAACAACCACCGAGTTTCTTGCTGGTTCTTCTCGGTAGGAATGGCATTCCGAACCAGTGGTAGAATCACTTGACGATTCAAAAGCACTTGTAACAGTTTATTTGAATAAAAAAACATTTGAGTTTGAGTTTGACAGAGATTGTTATTACATAAGTTTAGTAGTTTTGGGAACACCTTTGAAAAAGGTGAAAGATCTTTGAAACCACCTTTGAAGGTTCTCCATAATGGAGAACTTTCAGGCATGTTGGTTGTATAACGGGTTTTTCTTCATAGTGGTTGCATGTTAATTCCTATTTATCATGTAGTCCATTATAATCACTACTTATGTTGTTCTTGTTCATTCGAGTGTCATGAGTAAGTACTTGTTGCTATCAAGATTAATTAAAATGATTACTTATTCCTAGAATAATATCTATAGTAGCTATATTCATCGATGACTATGTACCTAGCTTCGACTGCCTCGTTGATCTAGTGTTTAGAATGTTCGACTGCGGCCGACGAGGTCCCGGGTTCTAGTCCGTCGGGTCACAACTCACAACGAGTATTGGGTTTTTCTGACAAGAATTTCTCAGTACTGGCCCGGAGTTAGGAAGTTGACGGTGTTTCACCCCCGTGCCTCGGAGAGCAAGCCGTCGGTCCTGCGCCTGATCTCTCTCCGGTCGTGTCGGATTTTCCGTCCCATCAGGCTATGAGAGTAAAGGAACAGAGAGTGCACCTGTGTATGCGCACACACTTGTGCACTATAATATCTCCCTCGCAGATGGCTAATCTCTCTGGAGATTGGCCGCCGTGGCCGACATTCGGTCGGGAGGACATTATTATACCTAGCTACGAGTACAATGAATTGAATCGTTAAAAAATTGTTTGAAATTACACCTATTGACCTAGCGAACCTATTGAACTTTACGTGAACTAAGGAAAAATAAAAAACCGGCCAAGTGCGAGTCGGACTCGCGCACCGAGGGTTCCGTACTCAAGAAGTAGGTATAATTACCTTTGTTAATGAACCGCAAAACTAACTTTGTTTGTAGAGGTTTACTGTTAATATCAAAAAATTACGTTTGTTGTATGAGGAGCCCCCCTTTTATATTTACTTTATTGATATTTAATTATTTATTTTGAAAGGTAATATACAAGTTAATATTCTGTGAAAATTTGAACCGTCTACCTGTTACCGTTTTTAATATTGAGCAAAAAAATACGAAAAAAACACGTTTATTGTATGGGGACCCCCCTTAATATATATATTTTTTTAATTTTTAGTATTTGTTGTTATAGCGGCAACGGAAATACATCATTTGTGAAAATTTCAGCTTTCTAGCTATCACGGTCTATGAGATACAGCCTGGAGACAGACAGACAGACAGACAGACAGACAGACAGACAGACAGACAGCGGAGTCTTAGTAATAGGGTCCCGTTTTTACCCTTTGGGTACGGAACCCTAAAAACCCACGTCATTCTAAGAAATGTTTATTTTTATTACTTTAATAAGTATCTCTCAATTATTGTAGCACATCGAATACTTTGTAGATATAATAATAAAATATTATGAGCGTTCTTAAATTTAATACTTACAGCTCGAAAAGCTACCTTAAAGATTCAATGTATGATAGGTAGGATTGTGAGATGATAACAAGTATAAAAAGTTAATAAAACATTGTATCTCCCTGGCGCAGTGTTGAGCGCTGTTGTTTTAACGTAGGAGGCCCCGGGTTCGACTCCCAGCAGGGTCAATTCGGGACTTTATGATTTCTGAATTTTCTCTGGTCTGGTCTGGTGGGATGCTTCGGTTGTGGCTAGTTACCACTTACCACCCTACCGGCAAAGACGTACCGTCAAGCGATTTAGGGTTTCGGTACGATGCCGTGTTAAAACTGAACAGGGGTATAGATTTATGGCCCGCTACTATCTTAGACTGCATCATCACTTACCATCCGGTGATATTGCAGTCAAGGGTCATAGCCCGACGGGACGGAAAATTCGACACGACCGGAGAGAGATCAGGCGCAGAACGGCTTGACGTGCTCCCCAAGGCATAGGGGTGAAACACCGCCAACTTCCTAACTCCGGGCTAGTACTGAGAATTTCTTGTCAAAAAACCCCAATGCTTATTATGACCCTACCCGGAACTCGAACCCGGGATCTCGTCAGCCGCAGTCGAACATGCTAACCACTAGACCAACGGGGCAATCAAAGACAGACAGATTTCAGATACACACGTCAAACTTATAGCACTTCTTTAGTTTTAACTTAGCTGATGCCCGCGACTACGTCGGCGTGGATTGAGTTTTTTGGTTCCCGCGGAAACTCCTTAATTTTCCGGGATAAAAAGCCTATGTGCTATTTCAGACTATAATCTATCTCTGTGCCAAATTTCATCCAGATCCGTTGCGGCGTGATTGAGTAAGAAACATCCATCCATACATCCATCCATACATCCATCCATACATCCATCTATCCTAACTTTCGAATTTATAATATTATTTATTTGATTGATTTGATTTACTGATACATATCATTGGTAAAAATCGAACGATCTAGCGTTCAGAAACGTATAAGTACAGTGTCGAATACGTTTTAAATGAATAATTAATGACTTTTTACTTTGACCTTAATGATTTTGTTAAAATCATTCGCATCTAAGACCACAAACACACTGGCCACCTTTTGAGCTGTAGTAGGTTTTTTAGTTTTGCACCCTAGATTCTAGTCCAACCTTAAACATACGAGTAGAGTACCTACGGCATAAATTTAAATGACTACCCAAATAAGTATACTTTCATACATTTTGTTAATGATTAACATCTAAAAAAATATTCGTGTGTTTTTGAAAATAATTATTCTTAATTTTTTGAACGGGCACTGAACCGGCGGCTTGCGTGATGTTAGTTCAGCGTGGTAACCACGCCGACGACTTGAATTAATAGAGGAAATATTTCGTACTAGCTGATACCCGCGACTTCGTCCGCGTGGATTGAGGAGTTTTAGTTCCCGCGGGAACTCTTTAATTTTCCGGGATAAAAAGTACCCTATTATTTAATCCGGACTTCTAACTTTACGTCTGCAAAATTTCAAAGCAATCGGTTCAGTAGTTACGGCGTGAAAGCGGAACAAACTTACAAACAAACTCACTTTAGTAAGGATTTAGGTAGGTTCATGTAATTGTTTTTTTAAATATAAAACTTGGCCCTGAGTGATAGGAAGAGCGGACGCTATATTTTAGTGACGCTAGAGTGGTAGAGGTCGTCTTCTTATGTTCATAGGTACTATTTCACACGACGAATGCAATTTAGTATTTTTTAGTACTAAGTATTAACTTAAAATGATCCTTATATATACTAGTTTAGTAAACTAATTTCCTTACGTAGGTATACCGACCTGGCAAGTCATTTTCTATGCTGATCTCGATGTCATCCATTTTCAACATAACTCACACTAAACTATCACTAACGAAAAATTATAATAGCCACTATTTTTATAGGTATCACACGCTATAAATTGCCCCTAAACTGACCTTGTCACGCATAACTTCCAACTAGCATGCATGTTTTAACTCACGAATAAATGAATTTACTTAATTAAAAATTCACACGTAAAAAAGAATTAACTCTAATCTAAACACTAAAAAGAACCTTTTAAAGGAACTGCACTGTTTAAAAAAATCTTTATAATCTATGATAACTTTCGCGCCAATTTACACGATATTTTTTTCTAGACGTTGGCACACGTCTTGATACCGGTAGCGTTAGTCACAAACTGTTCTATTTTTGCTCAGTAAAATTGAAAACATTTTATATTCATGGTCTTTAATTTTGCGGTTATTTATTGTTTACGTTATGCAAGATCAATTACACACACATATAAATTACAAGCTTTTACAAATGGCGGGAGTACTGAACCGTGGCTGATTTGGTTTTTCTGAAAGCTTACGCTTCTATCAAACTATATTATTTATCTAATATATGCTATAGTCCAAAGCCGAAGTGTTGGCGATCGGCCTAGGCAATAATCGGAAATGGCCAGCGCGCTTGGTCCAAAGCTAAAACTTGGGTTTTTGCCTAGCGAGTTTTCAGGCCTATTAAGAAGTGACTAAAATTACAGTCCAAAGCCGAATTTATAAAATGGGGTTTCGGCTTTGGACTATAAGTAGTCGTGCCGTACCTATAGTACAAGTTTAATAAAAATATTAAAATAATATCTCTATTCACGAATCTAACTGTAGCGCCAATTATTTTATTTTGTTGAACAAAAAATAATAAGTGAAAATTTGTGTTAGTATCTTATTAATTACTACACAAACATTTATCTTACTTTCTACACGGCATCGTACCTACCGGAATATGCTTTATCGCTTGATGTCACGTCTTTTTAAAAATACTAATAACTCTGTATAAAATACTGAGCAACTCTTGTTCTACTACTTTTTAAAATTCTGGGAAATAACATTGCTTTATTTTTCAAACAATAATAAAAATACATATTCAACTTGGCTACTCTATGATAGTACTAAGACTTGTCAAGTGTCAAAATACGCATACGCAGTGAACGTCCTTACATCTCATATTTTAATAAATAAGTATCCACCACCGACCACTACAGCCCATTAACATCCCACTGTTGGGCACAGGCCTCCACTCTCATAGGAGAGAGGGAATTAGAGCTTAGACCCACCACGCGGCTCCAATGCGGGTTGGCGGGTGCCGGGTTTTAACGACTATTATTATGTTAGTGATAATAACCGGGACCGACGGCTTAACGTGCTCTCCGAGGCCCAGGGCTGAAACACCGCCAATTTCCTAACTTTGGGCTAGTATTGAAAATCAGAAAGCCCCAATACTTAATTATGGCCCGATCCGGGACTCGATCCAGGGACCTCGTCGGCCGCAGTCGAACATGCTGACCACTAGACCAACGAGGCAGTAAATGGGCATACTTAATGGGCTTATTCTCAACGCTAATGCTTTCCGGACCAAGTTTCCGGAAGAAGCTTTTTCGCTGTACTGTAGCCCTCGCACTTAACCCTGTTTCCGTGACCACTTGATCAGTGTCAAGGACATTACGAGTTTAAGTGTGATTTACGACGTTGTTGTTCGAATGTGATTTAGTAGCTGCTACACTAGAGGATTTTGATCATAAACAGTAATTATACAGGGTGGTCAAAACGAGCGGGCCACGGAGGAAAAGTACTTGAAATATTGAAGACTAGCTGATGCCCGCGACTTCGCCCGCGTGGTTTAAGTTTTTTGAAACTTATTTTGTAGGCTTCTAGTAAAAATAACTATACAAACTATACAAATGCGAAATATGAGCTGTAAAGCCTTAAAGGGTTAAAATAGGGGACGAACCCTATTTCAACCCCTTACAGCTCTTTTTTCGCATTAGCCTATGGTCTTTTTTAGGCTCTAGACTTCACCAAATTTCATATAAATTGGTTCAGTAGTTTAGGCGTGGTTGCGTAACACACAGACAGACAGAGTTACTTTCGCATTTATAATATTAAAGTATAAATAAATAAAAAAGCCATTATTTCCAATTCCATTGAATACATATTTCAACCTCTAGTTCAATACAAACATTATTATTTATCACAAATTATTACAACAGTATTACAATGTCAAGAATTTTGAAGATTTTAAAAATCAAAATGTCAATTCTATTAAACTTAATATATTAAAGTACGGATAGTATGAAATATGCTATAGTATACACTCATGCCTTTTATTTTAAAAAATGAATATCTAGATTCAATTTTTTTTTTATATAAGCTTAAACTTAACCCCCGAATGGAACCAACTAAAAAAAACATACGCGCCGAATGGAGAACCTCCTCCTTTTTTGGAAGTCGGTAAAAAATGAAAAAATAATCAACTCACTATTAATAATTTAAACCAATCGATTGAGCCAATGATAAGGTTATGACCTCTCAAACAAACATTGTAACTTGAAATTAAGGAAGGCCATGAAAACTAACAAAATATTGAAGTAACCCGAAGGACATGTACCGAGATAAGATTATAGTAGAGCTATTCGTGGTATAGCTATTTATGCAACTGTATCGTAATGAGGGTCATTTTAATTCGAGTGGTTTTTTTTTATACGAGGCTTGCCGAGTATCAAAATAGGATAGTACGAGAATTAAAATGACTAATTACGTACAGTTGCATACAAGATTTTATCTACGACAAGGACGTCTTTATAATTTTTTACTTTATAAATTAATAAAAACCAAAAGTGCCAGAACCCAGAGCCGCTAAGCTATAGGTATCCTTTTTATGAAGATAACCATATCGATACAGCTACGACTCATAACGATACAGCTCCCATACAACGAACTGTATCGTTATGAGAAGCAAACACGAAAGAGGGTTCAATTCGATATAGTTGTCAAATTCGAAATTGGAACTTTTCGATGCTGGAGTAGATAATAATTTTTTACGCCACTACAAGTTAACCGACGACTGGAATCTCATCTAAATGAGGTAGGTAGGTACCTAAGTTATATTTTTTGATGCAGTCTAAGAGGGTAGCGAGCTGACCTTTATCCGCTACAAGACAAGTTAGCCCTTGACTGCGATCTCATCTGATGGTAAGTGATGATGCAGCTGATGGTAGCGGGCTAACCTGTTAGGGGTATGGCAGTTATATAAAACCCATACCCATTAAACACAGCAGCGTATCGGAGTCTGGAAAGCCAAACCGCTTGGCGGTACGTCTTTGCCTGTAGGATAGCCGCTACTGAAGGTACCTAACTAGAACCAGAAAGACCAGAGAAAATTCGGAAATTATAAATTCCCAAAGTGACCCTGTCGGGAATCGAACCCTGTGCCTCCATAGGACTGTGCCCAGTAGAGGTATAATGTGTAGGAGTGGGCGATACGAAACGTATACAGATAATGAAACTATATGTATATTGATTCAATATCGTAAATCCGATATCGGCCTAACCTAAAACTATATATTCGAGCGAAACACTCACACTTTATCGCTTGTGCGACGGCCGATTCAGATTTGCGACGATATTGTATCGCGGTGGAAACGAAATTCGAAGCCGAGCCGAATCACGATATCTAGGTAGAAGAGTGAGTGCGCGATGGTGAAACCGAAATAGCTATACAATACATACGATTATAAACCTTAACTCTAACTTGTTAAGTCTTTTTGAAGGTTTTAGTATTTTGTATCTTTTAGTATTTTGACGCGATCGATCGCATTATGAAATTTCAACTTTTGACCTAATGACGTATGTTGTAGGTTTGTTAACATTTGGCCTTGAACTAGAGAGCAAAGAAATTAGCTGAGAAAAAAAATTTGAAGTAGGTAGGTACTTATTCTATTTTTAGTTTCACGTATACAGTCGAGTGAGCACATTTATTTCTATGATTTATTTATTGTTCCTCCATAGTTTTGAAAGTTTTGAGATTAATACTGTACTTAGCCCTTAGCCCAGTATCCACTTTGTCAAAAATCGTTGCGAACCCGATATCGAAAGAGGTCGATATTCATCGCGAGGTATTTGCTAGAACGGCATATCAGTCAATATATAGTTTCAGAAAATATAGTGTTTCGAAATCCGATATCAAATATCAATATATGGTTTCGATTCGATATTCAGAAAAAGCGATATTACCCACTCCTAATAATGTGCCACTATAAGACCACAGCGATTACCACTGCGCCAGGGAGGTCGTCAAAGTAGTGTAAGGCGCGGGATATTTACACGAGAGGCGCGGCGGAGACAGTACCGTCCCGTTTTCATACAAAACGTATGAAATATCATGATAGAAGCTGCGGATCTTCCGCGCCTTTTGCCTCTTATAAACCTATGTGGTTATTGAAGTCTAGTATAGTTACTCTACGTTTAACACGAAGGGCAGTGCAAGTCAAGTCCTGGGAGGGTTACTATGAGCTTTTAAAGCAGGACAGAAATTGAACTGCAGCGCAATTCAATGCAGTGTCTGTCTACCAGTTCAGTGCCTTGAAGTTAAGTGCAGTTCAATGTGTGTCCTGCTATAAGAGCTCATAGTAACCCCCCTGTCACGCAGATCTGTGCAGCTCCATAATTTAAGAGTGTGCGCGCTCACTTTTTGTTAGCCAAACATTTTGTTTTGCCTTTCGGTAAATCATTATAAATGTGTTTTGGTTTCTGAACGGAGCTATGTCATGGATGGTAGATGTCAGTGTCAACTGTCAACCAAATTGTCAAATCGCGAATCAAGCGTCACCAAACAAATGTCACTTGAGTTTATAAATGAATGTTGTTTGTAATTAATTGTGATTTATTCCTAAAATTGTTTAAATGTTCCGTTCTATAGCATCAAATTGTATCTGGTGTTAATAAAATTTCATTCAGTGAAGGTCGGCCGTGTTTATAATGGAAGATAATGATGAAAACCTGCATCGTTTGGAAGGCAGTTCGTCTGACGCTCCCTGCGGCTTGATCATCAAAAAGAAGGATAACCCGCCTGATTTTCAGTTCGTTAAGCCTTCTTTACTCGGTCTAGATAAACTAGCAGCATCTAAGCGAAAGCAGAATCGTCTAATATCGTTCGAAAATGAGGATAATGACGCTGACGATTCAATTGACAAAGAAACTCCTTTGGAGGGAAAAGATAGGAAGTATAGGAAGCATAATGAAGAAACGCCAACTTATACCGGCGGATTGTCTGAACAAGCACGGGAGAGGATGTTAGAACGCTTACAGAAGTGAAGTTTTTTATGATATTAATAATTCAGTGATAAAATAGTCATTACTCTTATATTTCCAATAAGTAATCTGTGCAGCCCCCAGGACAAGTCGATAAGGCATAACGGGTACTAAGAAACCATAAAAATGTAAAAGTTGTCTATTTTAATAAATAAGTTGGAAATATAAGTACTTACCTACTTTAAATTGTTTCAAAATGTTATTGTGTCTTTGTAGGAAAAATTAGCAAAAGTTATATATTTTTGTTAATTCTTCCTACAAAGACGCCAGTCTTTCTAACCAGAAAATATAGTCAATATATAATATACTGAAATGGTGGTAGTCTTGACTTATCATAAGTGACACAAGTTGTCCTACATGAAATAAATTAGTACCTACACAGTAATAACAGTATTCTAAAATTGAAAAAAAAAATTGTAACTGACCGAGATTTGATATCTCATTAAGTTATTATATGTCATCAATTCTTGACAAGAAGATGGTATAGTCTGGAACACTTCTCTTGTGCATAGATATTTTGTAATTCACGTTGGATTTTAATTAACGTATCTAAACTTAAACTAACTGAAGAGATATGAAGAAGCGGGCTTGGCTCTACTGCATGCACATGTTTTGTTTCTAAGAATTAGAAAAGACCCTACACTAAACTAAATCCTAAACGAAATCCTATTGTTTTCTTTCCTGATTCTAAACGATGTCGCAGTAAACGGTTTTGACTGTATATGTATTTTTGCTTTAAAATGTACATAAAAATAAGTATATAAAAATATTTATTTTGCTTCACAGAAAAGACAAAGAGTCTAGAGAAAAAGGTGTCCACTACTCCACTCAAGAGGAGAAAGAAACCCGCTCGAAGAATGACAGTGATGATCTTTTCTACCGTCACCCGTATGAGAGACGTGATCGCAGCAAGGACAAGAAACGTGATGACAGAAAGGACAGAGATACTCGTCGGGACAGGGATAGTAGAGACAGGGACAGAAGTGATAGAGATAGGGGTGACAGGGACAGAAGAAGAGATTCAGAAAGGAGGGATAAAGATAAAAGAGATCGGGATACTGATAGAGATAGCTCTAGGAGGAGTTATTATGAGCCAAGATTTAAGGATGAACCAAGGACGCCGAGGTATGATTTTTTAGGTTATTTTGTATTAAAAACTATTAATTTATCTCTGTAATATAATATAATAGACATTTAAGTAATAAGGGACCAATTTTGACATAATTTTGTACAGAGATAGGTTACATCCTGAAGTAAGACATATTTTTATCCCAGAAAATCAAAATTCCTATAAGACTTCTTATATGTCCATGTATTGAGTGTAGGCTATGTTGTGAGCGTCATCTAGTACTCTATTATTTTCTCCATGTACACAACAGTTTCTATACAACATAACATGTATAACATGTAGAATGTTCCTTTCAGCATCAAAGCTTTGAAGCCAACAGACAAGACAGCTTGGGATGATGACGATGATGACCCAAAAGCTGCAGTAAAGAAGTCCAGTTGGGATTTCCCTACCCCTTTGCCAAGGGACGACAGGCCTGATAGGTCAAGTCGAAGTGATCGACGTCCTATGAGGGACTATAAGGGGCGGCCGTATGACGATACACCTAGGGCAACTCCTCACAAGTAAGTATGCAATTACATCCTCAATCAATCATTTTTTAATCTGGACAGGTTCTGCACTCCAATGTCACTCTAGAAGACGCATTAGTGACGAAATTCTGCTCTGGAAGCTCAAAAATTGTAAAGTCGTGTCTGTCTGTATTCTACTGAGTATGTTTTGAACTTTACGATCCAGTTTTTCCCTCACCTTTTGACTATATTTAGTCGAAATTCCACAGACACATATGAAACAACTGGCCTCTTTGTTTCTAATTCGAATTCTAAAAGCTTGAAAACAATGCATTTTACGTACCACAGAACTGATTCCATGCTCAAATTCTATCAACTTTGTTGAGATGTTAAATCTTACACTAGTCCTTAAAGTTACTTCCTGTTTTTTTTAATATAAAACTTTACAGGTGGGTCAGTTCTCGTCGTGGTGTAGACATTGACGATCCAGACTGGCAAGAAGCTGAAAAGAAACTGGACAGAGCCTGGTACAACATGGGTGAAGGTAATTGAAATATAAATGCATATTTTATAATCATATACTATCATACACATAATAATAACTACACAGCTTTTTTTCAACGATTCTTTAGGAGAAACTGACGAATCAGATCCCTTTGCCGGCACGAGCGCGGAATACGTAGCGAAAAAGGAGGAACAGATAGAAAAGAGGCGCAACCGCAAAGTGTCCGCCGCGCGCCAGCAGATAGACAAGGACAACGAGCTGTGGGAGCGGAACAGAATGCTGACCAGTGGCGTCGTGCACGCTATCAACATCAACAACGACTTGGATGAGGTCAGTGGGAGCAAAATACACACACAAACATACAAAATAAAAAGCAAACAACAAAAGATGTTTCCCCACTAGCCATCACACACAGCGATATACTTACTGATATAGCGACAGTGTTAAGAACATTAGTATCTATTACTATTCTCTAGTCTCTGCTATGCTTCTTTCTCCAAAATCTATACTTCTATACTAATATTATAAATGCAAAAGGTTGAGTGGATGTTGGTTACTCAATCACGCCAGAATGGCTAAAATGATCTGGATGAAATTTGGTACAGAGATAGATCATATTTTGGTATTATTTATTATAGGCTACTTTTTATCTCGGAAAATTGTTTCCAGGGAAACTAAAAAAAACCTCAATCCACATGGACGAAGTCAGCAAGCATCAGCTAGTATGTATTATTATAAATGAAAAAGTTTGTCTGTCCCTCACTTTGTCACGGACCATTCGTTTATTCGATTTTGACAAAATTTTGAACAGAGGTAGCTTGCATCCCCACGGAAAATACTTTGTATTTCTGAAAATTCCCTAAAATTTATAATCCCTAAAATAATGTTCTTACGATAATCTCAACTCTTGAAATAGTTGAATGTGTCAGCGCAGAATAATTTTAACACCTAATTGTACCACAATCTTGCAAATAAATGATTCTATTCTATTCTTTTCTTGTTTCCAGGAAAGTGTGGACCGCGTACATCTGTTGGTCCACAACATTGTCCCACCATTCCTCGATGGACGGATAGTCTTCACCAAGCAACCCGAGCCTGTTATACCGGTAATGTATTTCTCTCTTTTTGAGATTGCTATGAAAGATTTGTACAAATAAAGATAAGGAGGTTTCAATTAGAGTTGGGTCATACTAGGCAAAATGAAATACTAAGTAGAACAGCGACTGTGACTTCAAACAACCTGTGACAAAATACTAGGTTGAGCCAAGGACTCAACGGTCAAATAATACTAGCCTTCTGTCCCTATCGCTCGAGTGACTGTAATCATAGGAGGAAAAGAAATAAACCTATTTTGAAATATATGGTGCATTGCTTTCTTGTCTATGTAAAATCGCAATGCCCTCTATTGAAAGTACAATAGTTTGATACTAGTAACGCCATATGTGATGTTCTTGATAAACTACGACGAAACTTGTCTTTTTGAGTGTGCTTTGGAAGATTTGTGTGGTGTGGTGTAGTGGCGATGCGTATTGCCTGCTTGGTTGCTTTCTTTTCCTGCGTGTGTAGAAGCAGGAGGGCAGTGCATAATACGCACAGCCACGTAGATTTGTCTGTTTTAGACAGATTTTGGTAGATTTCAAGCACTTTCAATAAGTTTATTTGAATAAAAAATATGAGTTTGAGTTTGGCGGATTATAGCAAATTAAACATCTAACTTCTTGGTCATGGACTTCCGCAAAGTAACGCCTGCTTCTATTCAATTTCTATTTTGTCTCATACCTACAATACTTGTTTGTATTGATGCCAGCTATTGGTTAATACAGGTTTTATGAGTGACCACTATTTTGAACTAAAAAAAGTGGCGGTAGGTAGGCCAAGCTCCATACTAAAACATTCACACACGTTTATGTAAAGTTATGGAAAGACGCTTGAGAATTTATATTAATTATGTTTTCTTTTAATATTTTAAGGTAAAAGATCCAACATCGGACATGGCAATCAACGCGCGAAAAGGTTCAGCGCTGGTCAAAGCGTTCAGAGAGCAAAAGGAACGAAGGAAGGCCCAGAAGAAACATTGGAAGTTGGAGGGCACCAAAATTGGTAAATACCAAATATCGAATTAGCAGACCTAACTTACCCTAAAAATCTAGAACTAAACTAACTTAACTTTTTAATCTGTCCCACACATATCCCAAAAAGGGCATCGGGCAGCTTAATGCTGAAGTGGTGTTTAAGCACCACTCCAGCGCTGTTCTTCCGGCGACCCCTTAGAGATTCCGACGACGTAGAGATTTTGCAAAGGCATTCGATTCTGCGTAGCACTAGCCAATATTCCACACTCTAATTATTGAATGATAGATAATAATATTTCCAAAGAATTAATAAGAGGATTATCAAATTTACAGTTCCGCTACTATGCAGGTAAAATTACACTGCAGCAAGTAACCAAGTAAAAGTCCTTAGAGGGGTTTACCAGGGAGATACAACTTTCCCCTCAGTTGTTCTACTGCCTTTCCTGCGTTGTTGGAAAATGCCTTTAGACTATTAAACTGGTCTTCTTAAGGATAATGAAAAACCAAATAATCGCTGAATGACTTGGTGAAATAATTTATTAATAGATATTTAACATGTTATTATTTGTTTTCAAGGTAACATAATGGGTATCCAGAAAAAGGAAGAGGAAATGGAAGAAGGTCCCACAAAGGAAGCCTATAAATATGCTGAACATATGGATAAAGGTAAAGTATCATGTTATTTATGCAATATTCCGTAAAACCAGTGGCATGCACACAGCTTGAAGCCAATAGTTAAGTAAGTAGGTTGTCTAATCTAAAAACGAACGTAATTCACTAAACGTGACGACCTCCCTGGTGCAATGGTAAGCGCTGTGATCTTATAATGTTCCGGGTTCGATCCGCAGCAGTTTGGACATTTATAATGTAAATTCGGCTTCGGAAAAAGGCTTCGGCCGTGGCGAGTTACCACCCTACCGGCAAGGACGTTCCGCCAAGCGATTTAGCGTTCCGGTACGATGCCTTGTAGAAACCGATTATAGGTATGGGTTTAATGTATAACTGCCATACCCCTAACAGGTTAGCCCGCTACCATCTTAGACTACATCATCACTTACCGATCGCCTGTGAGATCGCAGTCAAGGGCTAACTTATACAATAGTTGGCCAAAAGATCCAGCCGAAGAATTCTAAATAGATATTGGATAGAAGCAGGCGTTATTTTGCGGAAGTCCTTGATAATGAAGGAACTTTATTATGTATATCGCTATAATCCGCGACAATAGGACAATAGCAAATCTATGTGGTACAGTGTGTATCCCGCATTTATAGCCCGCGATATTCACCACACAGAAATCTTCCAAATTATTCTCAACGTATGTTTCACTCCGATACCAAATTCTAAATATAATTTCATCACTAGGGCTGGTATGTCTAAATACATAAAAGGAAAAGGTGATTGACTGACTGACTGATCTATCAATGCACAGCTCAAACAACTGACTGGATTTGACTCACTCCAGCAATGCTCAGGACTGTGGTTACTTATGTATCTGTATATGTTGTATGTATGTGTATGTAGATTATTGTAAACATACCATATATTTTTTCAAAAGAGCAACCACAGAGTTTCTTGCTGGTTCTTCTCGGTAGGAACGGCATTCCGAACCAGTGGTAGATTCATTTGACTATTCATAAGAACTTGTAAAAAGTCCATTTGAATAAAAATCATTTGAGTTTGAGTTTGAGTTTGACTGGACGAATCGGGCTGGCTTAAATTTTGGATCACATATTATGACGTAGACATCCGCTAAGAAAGGATTTTTGAAAATTCAATCCCTTAGGGGGTTGAAGTTTGTGTAGACCTAGTATAGTATGAAAGTACAAAATTGGTAGTTTAACTTCAAAGGACTTGAGCAGTGCCACTGTGGGTGCTTGCCTAGGTGTCAAAAATCAATGTGCAGCAATGATTTCTTTATTATTGTAATTGTAATATTTTATAGCTTTGGCATAAAAAAGTTTCAGGAGTCTGAAGGCTCTGAAAACTGAGAAACTAAATAAAAAAGGTTTCACCAAAAAACTGCTTTCCCACACTAGATGGCGCTAGTTATTGTTGTGAGCGAGTCTAAAAAATATTTCAAGTATGATTTCTTTATTATTGTAATTGTTATATTTTATAGTTTTCAGATAAAAAAGTTTCAGGAGTCTGAAGACTCTGAAAACTGAGAAAATAAATAAAAAAGGTTTCACCAAAAAACTGCTTTCCCACACTAGATGGCGCTTGACGTTTTGGTTAGCGAGTTCAACTATTCGACCACAGATGGCAGACAGATGCAATCAAAGGGCGTTCCTTTAAACGCAGTGGTTATTTCAAAATGCTTTGTTCGATCAATTACACTTTTCATTGACGCTTGTCAACAAATAAAAGTAATTATTAACAAAACATACATTTCCTTTTCATAATATAGTGACAGAGGTACTTAAATGGTATTTATGTAATGGATTACAAGATTATTACTAGGCAACGATAAAATGGAACGTCAAAATGGATAAGTGCCTGAAAGAGGAAAGCGGATGCTCAAGAATTAATCAATAAACGTATTGTTTTTTAGATATTTTAACCTTGACCTTTTTCGGAATAATAAATCCATAATAATTTCGGTTTTAATTTTTAAACCTTACTGTAAAAACGGAAATCCTGCACATTGTCCCGAATCGGAGGGCAGTTTCTGGTCATGTCCTTTATTTGAAATTTCAGAGGCTCAAGAACCGGAATCGAAGTCGGACTTCGTGAAAAAGTTGACGATATCGGAACAACGACGCTACTTACCCGTTTTCGCCGTCCGGGAAGAGTTGATGCAGGTCATCAGAGAGAATAACGTCATCATTATTGTTGGTAAGTTTTGCTTTTAATTATCTTCCTTTTTTTTTAGCCCTGGCTCTTTGCGCTTTACTAGATGATGCCCGCAACTTCGTCAGCGTGGATTATAGTTTTGAACTCCTGCGGGAACTTTTTAATTTTTCGGGATAAAATGTAGCCTATGCATTTATATAAGTGACTAGCTAATGCCCGCGACTTCGTCCGCGTGGATTGAGGTTTTTTGGTTCCCGCAGGAACTCTTTAATTCTCCGGGATAAAAAGTAGCTTATGTGTTATTCCAGACTAAAATATCTATCTCTGTGACAAATTTCATCCAGATCCGTTCAGCTGTTGGGGCGTGATTGAGTAACAAACATCCATCCATACAACCATCCATCCAAACTTTCGCATTTATAGTATTAATATAGATACAGTCTAAGATGGTAGTGAGCTGACTTGTTAGCGAAATATAATAGGAAATATAACTGTCATACAGTTATATTAAACCCAAACTCCTAATCGGTTTCTTCGCGGCATCGTACCGGAATGCTAAATCGCTTGGCGGCACGTCCTTGCCGCTAGGGTGGTAACTAGCCATGGCCGAAGCCTCCCACCAGGCCAGACCAGAGAAAATTCAGAAATTATAAATTACTATATTGACTCTGCCGGGAATTGAACCCACGTTAAGACAACAGCGCTCAACACTGCGCCAGCGAGGTCGTCAAGGTGTTAATTCGGTCATCGCAGTCCGCACATAAACCAATAGATGGCACTACTAGTAGCGCACGAAAAGCCTGCATCGCGATAACGAAGTTTTCTCTGAATTACGCTTTATATACGACTTCCTAAGATCAATGGTTGGACCAGTGGTCCCCAAGAACCACACCCTCTCAGAGGATGATCATCCTATTGTTACGGTCGAGCCATATCACCTGCTCCCGTACACATACAATTTAGAAAACTAGAATCTTAACATAATATTATCTTTATGATTGTAAGAGACAATCCAGAAGTAGGTATTATGACACACTTTTAATATATTTGTACTCTCATTTGGAACTTGCACGAGTAAATGGTTAAACGTGTAGAGGTTGCACGAGAGATTTAATGTAATTAGATAAAAGTTGGCTAAACTTACAGATAATATTCATTTGATCCGGCCACGATTGCTATCGTTAAGCTCTAAATCGTTAAAACACTCCTATTTATACTAACCATTTTCAATATGGCGTCCGTATCCGTAGATTAAATCGAATGACATGAAACGAGTCAAAATTGACAGATATTATACTTCCTGTTTCATGAGATATAATGACAAACAGTAACTATGCTAATATAATGTTGTTTCCAGGTGAGACGGGCAGCGGTAAAACAACGCAACTTACTCAGTACTTACATGAGGAGGGTTACAGCAAGTTGGGTATGATCGGTTGTACCCAACCGCGTCGTGTGGCCGCCATGTCGGTTGCCAAGCGAGTGTCGGACGAAATGGGAGTCAAATTGGGTAAGGATTGGCTAAGGCTTGATTATTAAACTTTCTGGGACTGTTTTCCCGCCGGTTTGTTTATATTCGTTTGGAACCATCGTGACGAGTGGTCTAATTGCGACAACGCATATCAGTCGATTGCGATTGTCAAGCAACATTGACCCAAGTCGGTAACTGGATGGGTGACCGAATTTTGAAGTCTGAATATGGCCTTTTCGTTTCCTCAGTGCCTCGGAAAGTACGTTAAGCTGTCGGTCCCGGTTATTATCACTTACATCTGATACTAATCTATAGTAACCTTAAGAGTTGAAATAGTACTCTTAGTCGAGTCGCATGCGGAAGGACCTGGGAACCCACCGCACTATCCCAAAAAAACCTCTGCCATTATGTGATTAATGGAATTGGGTCACGACCCTCAGCAATGAGGAATACGACTCAGAGAAAGAGAGAACCCTCGTAGCTTTAGTTTTAAGATACCGTCATTGATTATCACCATCATGTTTTATAAGTTACAAGCCCCGCGACTTCGTCTGCGTGGTTTGAAGTTTTTTGGTTCCCGTGTGAACTTTTTAATTCGTGTTATTCCGTCCTATAATCTATCTCTGTGCCAAATTTCCAGATCCGTTCTGGCGTGATTGAGTAACGCCAAAAAATTGTAAATTGATAAAACTTCACATAAAAATCGGCGATAATTTTCTCATAAATAGTTTTTTTACCACTACCTATTTTGCATTTTAAATTACCTTGTCGAACCGTGTAGTTACAAATTCCGTCCTATTCCAGGTGACGAAGTTGGCTACGCGATCCGTTTCGAAGACTGCACATCGCCACGAACAGTGATAAAATACATGACAGATGGTATCCTGCTCCGGGAAGGATTGCGAGAGCCCGACCTCGACCAATACTGTGCAGTCATCATGGACGAGGCTCACGAGAGGTCGCTCTCTACTGACATGCTGTTTGGCCTGCTGAGAGAGGTAAGTCCTAGACAGTACATGACGGTCGGTTATGAAATACATGATAGACGGTGATAAATACATGACAAATGGTATCTTGCACGAAATATAACAACCGTGATCGAAAATATGACAGTCGGTGATCAAAAACATGACAGACGGTGATAAAATACATGACAGATGGTATCCTGCTCCGGGAAGGATTGCGAGAGCCCGACCTCGACCAATACTGCGCTGTGTGACCAGGTAGGCCGTCACAGGATAGGTAGTCTTTCTAGGTAGGTGGTCGATGGCAAAGAAAACCCGGGGCGTAGGTTCAGAAGCCGTATATTTTTCTCCTCCACCTATTCACACCGCAGTTAGAGACTAGTACAGGGAAGCGGCACTGGCCTGAACGAAAGGCTGAAGCTCCAGGGTCCAGATCCAGGGCTTCTGATGCAGCAACGGCCACAGATCTCCGCCAACGTTGTAGGGCGTCGCTGGTCGAGCGGCGCAAGGATACGAAGCCTCCGCCTCCGTAGGAAGCCTCACGAGGCACGATGGACGAGCGTTCACCAAGACTCCTCGCAACGGACGATCCAGGCCCCAAGGGTAGGTAGCCCGTCCTTGAAAACCTGGAACCCCAGAGCGGTAGGCGTTAGGGGCGTGGGATAGAACCCCGTCCGCCGTAGAAGCCCTTGTCCAGCCCAGCGACCGAGAACAAGCACTACAGCGGCACAGGACAGCCTACATTTATTTAAGCTAGCACAATATAAATAGCAAATAATAAGTTAGTCTAGTTATTATGACAACTCACCCCAGCGGGTTAATTAGGCAGCCAAATAAGACCAGGACGGATGTCCACGTATGACGTAGTAGAATAGGAGATCCAGTGATACACCGTCCGCTAGCAAACGCAAATATCGAATGATCTAGGCGGCGCGCGAACATCGGAACTTCGCGACAGCAGCGAGCGGCCGAGCTCGCTAACCGGTTTTATACTTAGGGTTGCGTGAAGGCGCTTGTATGCAAAATGCAATGGTCATCGAATTCGCTTAGCCGCAAGGAATGCGCGCGGTTCCGTAGCATTTATTTTAATAGGTTAGGTTAGGTAACGGTATAGGTTTTTAAGTTTTAGAGGTTTTAATTAGTATTATTTAAGTATTTTTTCTAATCCTTATATAGACCGTAGCCAGATAGTTACAACGTTACAGTACCCCGCCAAAAAACGTAGGATTTTTCGTACTTAATACAAAAATCCGTCTAACTCCACTGTTCGAAAATACTATCCTCGCACTCATAAGTCTTCATTCGCACTTTCATACTTCTCTCTCAGAATTTCCTTATCATATTGTCTTCTAGTCAGAAGCAGTTAAGACCAGAGACCCTAACACGCAGAGTAAATATTTTATTAAGTAATATTTACTCAAGACAGTAGCTCAAAGAATATTGCACATAACTGTAGTAACATTCGCACGATAGGTGGATGGATGTTAAATTAAAATCAGCAGTTAAGCACTTTGATGTAACTTAAGAAATACCGAGTTTGTACATAGTTATAGTTAGGATATAGTTTGGTTAAGTATTTTTAGGATTGGTGAAAGATTCCGGCACTAGAACCTATTTTTATTTTATGTAGTATAAATAGTATGTAGGTATAATATATAAGGTGTAGGTATAGTGTAATTAATGTAAGTATAGTAATATTGTACGTATATATATTAATAAGTTAATTTAATAGTCATTAATTAATTTTAATTAGTGTAATAATACTATAATTTATTTCATTATTTTAATTTTAGACTTGTAACTGGCTTTTAAATGATTTGAGGTCCTTGATATGCCAAGTACCAAGATCATGGCCATTCATATCTTCTAACTTATATACCAGAGGAGATAGTTTAGCAACTACTCGACATTTAGCAAACTTAGGTGCCAGTTTTTTACTGAAATAACGATCCTTATCGCTTTGGAAATAAGTGCGTTTCCATACGATATCGTTAACCTGAAACTCAGTATGTTTCCTACGTAAGTTGTATTGGTTAGTGTTCCTAACGTGAGCCTGCCATAGTGATTTTTGTACGTCATTGAAAATATTTGCTAGGTGACCAATATTTTCACTATAGATATCTCTAGGTAGGAATAATATCTCATCACCGTCGTCTGAATGTATGTAGTGAGAACCGCAAGTTACTAGTTCCCTACCATATACTAAAAAGTTTGGCGTATAGCCGGTAGTTTCGTTCACGGAACTGTTCATTGCGAACTGAATTTTAGGTAGATTAACGTCCCAAGATCTATGATCTTTTTCAATGAACGATGCTATGCTTGTAATTACAGTTTTGTTGTATCGTTCTACCGTATTTATTTGTGGTGTATATTTCGGTGTAAAATGAACTTTAGGTATTTTATATTTGTCGAAGAAAGAGTTTAGATCTTTATTACTAAAATGAGACGCGTTGTCCATCAAGACTACTTGGGGAATTCCGTGAACTAAGAAAACATTATTTTCTAGTATTCGGATAACAGATTCCGAGTTTGCACGCCTTACCGGAAACAACATAGTGTATTTAGAAAAACAGCAGACAACAACTAATAGATAACTATGTTGTTTCCTGCTAGTTGGAAGTGGGCCCACAAAATCTATAGATAGCATCTGGAAGGGTCGCGAGACCTGTTTAGGTCTACCCATTTTACCTATAGTGCCGTGGGTAGATTGCTTATAAGCTAGACAGGTATCGCAACTAGATACGAAGTTAACTACGTCCGCGTACATGCCAGGCCAGTAAAATCGCAGTGTCAAACGCTTGTAGGTTTTGAATACTCCGAAGTGTCCGGCCGTAGGTTCCGAGTGACATTCAGTTAGTATTTGCTCGCGTCGTTCCCTAGGTATTACTTCCTTCCATTCAAATTCCTCATGTAGTACGCATTTAGCCTTCATAAAACGGTAAAGACGTTTATTTTTTACCATGTAGTTAGGAAATGAAGTAGGTGAATTCTGACAGCCCTGAAATATGTTTAGGTACCACGGGTCGGAACTATGAGTATCAAATAGCGATGTATTACTCGTATCTATAGCTGCTATAGGACATGCACGAGAAAGCGCGTCGGGTATGACGTTATCAATTCCGCGGCGATGTTTTATTACGAAGTTAAAACAGGATAGTCGGACTCCCCAACGAGCTAGACGTCCGGTAGGATTCGTTAGATTTAGGAACCATTTGAGAGCTGAATGGTCTGTGTAAACAGTGAATTGTTGACCATTGTCGAGATAGCATCTCCAATGTTCTAGAGCAACCAGGACGGCAAGTGCCTCCCTCTCGGTTATGCTATAGTTCCGTTCAGGACGCGTTAGGGACCTACTCATGTAAGCTATAGGGTGTTCGGTGCCATCGATAGTCTGTGTTAGTAATGCGCCAACACCGTAGTCACTGGCGTCTGTGTGAACTTCAAAAGGTAGCTTATAATCAGGACAAGATAATATCGGAGCTGAGATCAAGCATTCTTTTAGTTTATTGAACGATTCGTCCGCTTCCTTCGACCAAATGAAAGGTTTAGCCTTCTTACTAGATGAAGTTAGTTGATTTAGAGGTGCGGCAATAGTACTAAAATTAGGCACGAATCTGCGATACCACGATGCGGTGCCGATAAATCTCTTAACCTCTTTTTTATTTGTAGGTGTCGGAAAGTTGAGAATAGCGTCAACCTTACCCGGATCAACGTGCAATCCTTTCGAGTTAACTACGTAGCCTAGGTATTTTAATTCTTCGCGAATGAAAACCGATTTTGACAAATTTATGCGTAGGTTTGCCATTTGTAGTTTTTTATAAACTTTTATCAATAAAGATATATGCGAATCGAAATCAGGAGAAACTATTATTATGTCGTCAAGAAAAACAAAAACTGAATTTTCGAATTCCGGACCATAAAACAACAAATCGACAAGTCGCTGCTGAGTCGCCGGCGCGTTAGTTAATCCGAACGGCATAGTAACGAAACGGAAGGTACCGCGACCAGGGATGTAGAAAGCGGTCTTATCGCGATCCTCCATAGCAATAGGGATTTGCCAAAAAGCCTTTGACAAGTCTATACTAGATAGGTATTTGGCATTCTTTAGATTATCTAGTATCTCTGCGACGTACGGTAATCTATAGGCATCCTTACGAGTAACAGCGTTTAGCTTCCGGCTGTCTAAACAGAACCTTAGTTTACCGTCCTTTTTAGGTGTTAGTAAAACCGGTGAAGACCATGGACTCTCACACTCCTCAACTACTCCTAGCTGTAGCATTTCGTCCAGCTCTTCGCCTAAAATTCGCTGTTTGTCAGGTGACATTCTGTAATAGCGCTGTCTTATAGGCGGTGAGTTACCCGTATCTATATGGTGAGTAATCAAGTTAGTACGACCTAGACCGAGTTTCTCCGCTGAAATATTTTGGAATTGTTCGATGATGTTATCCATAGTAGTACGTTGTGATTCGTTTAAATCTCTATAGGAACGCAACAACCCGTTAGTCTCATTTACACTAGAAACATGCAATTCAGTATCACTAGATAATTGAATAGATTTTGAAAATTTCGGAAAGATTTTGAATTTAGTCCAAAAATCCATACCTAATATTAAAAAATTCGTTACAGACGGTATGACGTAAGCTTTTAAAACATGAAATTGGTTTTCAAATTTCATAGGTAAATTGATGTAACCAATAGAATTTAATTTTTGGCCACCAGCTGCAATAAATAAGTTAGGGTTATTCTCGGATATTAAAGTTAGGCCTGATTCTAGTAATTTTAAATGTGAATTCTGACCTAAGATTGTAATAGCGGATCCGGAGTCTAACAATCCACGCAAAGAAATGTCGCCTACGCTTACAGTTGCATAGGGACGTATGTCGTTAATAGGTTTTTTATCCAAGATTGATGCAATTGAGTAGCTAGAAAAATATATTTTAATTTTAGTTAACCAATCCTTCCATTCCTCTTCATTAAAGTTATCATGTTTACGAGTAGGTATAGCACCTGTATTGCAACAATCTTGCACAATTAGTTTTTTGACTTTTTGTCAGTATTAGATTTAAGGTTTTTCTGGCATTTATCGCATTCAGAAAACTTTTTCCCTAGCTCCCCGCAACGGAAACAAATAGGAAAACGTTCCTCTCTGCACTGACTTAAAGAATGTTCATTAGTACGGCACCGAGGACATGATAGGCGCGCAGGTTTAGACACCTGTGCGACGGCGCTGACAGATTTAGATTGTGTAGTGTTCTCATGTTTAGTTGAGTGATAATTTTTAGTGTAATGATTAAATTTAGGTTTATGGGAATTAAAATTTTTCTGATGTTTTGGTCCGTAGGCTAGATCAGGGGCAAGAGTGTTAGGGGTTACCCTAGGTGGTTCCCGGTATTGCGATGATAAACCCTCGTAGCTTTCATAATTTCTACATAACGTACGTAACTTTTCGACAGTGTCGATGTTTGTGGGGTTAACAGCTAGAACGTTCGCATAACATGGTCGGATGTTGTGTAAAAGGATTTCTAACTTCTCCTCCTCCGACAATGGTTTGGTTAATCTTGAAAAATAGTCGGCCATTATGGAGAAATAAATAACTACGCTTTCGGATTCACCCTGAGTGCGATTACGGATTTCGGCTAATAGTCTATAGTCATAGTGCTTTTTGCTGAAATCGTTAAGTAATAATTTAGTTAATTCATTCCAAGACTTAACTGAATCGCGTACACTACGGTGCCAATGCTTTGCATTGCCGGTAAAAAATAATGGCGCTTGAGCTAATAGTCTGTCTGCCGAGATGTTTTTAACTGACGCGTAGTCTTTTACGTCATTTAGAAACGCACGCACGCAGGTCGTGCCATCAAATTTAGGTCTTATTCGATCTAATTGATGGTCGCAATTAACAACGGTCGTAGTCTGTGACAGGGTAGTGCTTTCGAATGGATTTGCGGCTGAACTAGTAGTAGGTGTCGGGGTACTGGGACGCTGCATCACCGATAAACGGTTATATAGAAGATTAAAATCTTTGTTTACTGCTTTTACCGCGACGGTAGGTTCCGCGTCACCAATACGCTTCAGTCTGTGGTAAATGTGGTAGCATAAAGCACGCGAGCGTTCGTATAGGCTATAATCGTACTTGTCTTCTAACTGTTTAATACGCGTCGCGAGCTCTTTTAGGGAATTAGCGGCTCCCGCCAGATCCTCCTCTGGGTCCAGACCCGATTCTAAAATATCCACGCTCGGTAGGGACGGCGTTAATTTAGCTATTTGCTTTTTCAATTCAATAACAGTGGACGCTGGCTCTGCACCCCTAATAAGAACCTCGTATGATAGTTCGTTTTTATTTAGCAGAAAATATTTAATAGCGTGAGTTGCCATAATTGTACAAAAACAAAGCAAAAATCTACAGTAATTACCACAAAGCAGTTCTAAATATTATATGAAATGAGTGAATTGATGAATATGAGCAAATACAAATGATAAAACTAGTCTAATGATAACTACAATGATCAAATTATAATAAATGATACTACGATAGTGTACGCTGTCCTTTACAAATAACTACTTAGGTACGACTCGGTGATGATGCGTAGATACAAAGCGGGTAGGTCCATGAAATAATATGAATAATGAAATAATGAAAGAACTTGAAAGAAAGATGAAATATGCAAAATCAAATTAGTTACGAACTGTTACGTAATTTGTTACGATTCAATTAAGTTAAAATTAACAAGCGAAAAATAATTAAACAACATAAATGTAGGTATAAATTTTCTAAAATTATCACGAGTAGTTAAATATGTATAATATACACGTAACAGTTTATAATTTAAAGTAATTAGATACTATCACAAAACAAAATAACATTTAAAGCGTAATAAAATAATAAGTAGGTACGTACCAGTTCGTCGATGTTGCATCACCTTGTCGTTTACACGGTTGAGAATGACGGTGCAGAATCTGTAGTGCTGTGTAAGAAATCACCTACAGTGTGAAATGGTGGAAAAAGACACACGAGAAGGGCGCCACTGTGACCAGGTAGGCCGTCACAGGATAGGTAGTCTTTCTAGGTAGGTGGTCGATGGCAAAGAAAACCCGGGGCGTAGGTTCAGAAGCCGTATATTTTTCTCCTCCACCTATTCACACCGCAGTTAGAGACTAGTACAGGGAAGCAGCACTGGCCTGAACGAAAGGCTGAAGCTCCAGGGTCCAGATCCAGGGCTTCTGATGCAGCAACGACCACAGATCTCCGCCAACGTTGTAGGGCGCCGCTGGTCGAGCGGCGCAAGGATACGAAGCCTCCGCCTCCGTAGGAAGCCTCACGAGGCACGATGGACGAGCGTTCACCAAGACTCCTCGCAACGGACGATCCAGGCCCCAAGGGTAGGTAGCCCGTCCTTGAAAACCTGGAACCCCAGAGCGGTAGGCGTTAGGGGCGTGGGATAGAACCCCGTCCGCCGTAGAAGCCCTTGTCCAGCCCAGCGACCGAGAACAAGCACTACAGCGGCACAGGACAGCCTACATTTATTTAAGCTAGCACAATATAAATAGCAAATAATAAGTTAGTCTAGTTATTATGACAACTCACCCCAGCGGGTTAATTAGGCAGCCAAATAAGACCAGGACGGATGTCCACGTATGACGTAGTAGAATAGGAGATCCAGTGATACACCGTCCGCTAGCAAACGCAAATATCGAATGATCTAGGCGGCGCGCGAACATCGGAACTTCGCGACAGCAGCGAGCGGCCGAGCTCGCTAACCGGTTTTATACTTAGGGTTGCGTGAAGGCGCTTGTATGCAAAATGCAATGGTCATCGAATTCGCTTAGCCGCAAGGAATGCGCGCGGTTCCGTAGCATTTATTTTAATAGGTTAGGTTAGGTAACGGTATAGGTTTTTAAGTTTTAGAGGTTTTAATTAGTTTTATTTAAGTATTTTTTCTAATCCTTATATAGACCGTAGCCAGATAGTTACAACGTTACAGCTGTCATCATGGACGAGGCTCACGAGAGGTCGCTCTCTACTGACATGCTGTTTGGCCTGCTGAGAGAGGTAAGTCCTAGACAGTACATGACGGACGGTTATGAAATACATGATAGACGGTGATAAATACATGACAAATGGTATCTTGCACGAAATATGACAGACGGTGATAGAATACATGACAGACGGTGATCAAATACATGACAGATGGTATTCTGCTCCGGGAACGATTGCGCGAGCCCGACGTCAACCAGTACATTGTATGTAGTTATTTTTAACATTACTGCGCCAATTCATTGTTTATTTTGGACATATTTCACGTCCTTTTTAGGTCTGAAAACCACAAATTTTTTCTTTGCGTATTTTGATTTTTGCTATTTTGTGACAGCAAAGCAACCCATGACTTCTGATTTGAACTACTGTTCGGCTTTCTATTGAGAGGTCAGTCTTAGTTTATAAGAATTGTATACGGGAGGAAGTGACGGAGACGATATTTCGAATATTTTAGTTCCTCCGTATCTAAGCTCTGTTGGATTTTCTCAAGTAGGTATTTGACGAGTCAAATCAGCAACTCTTTATCAAACGTCGAAACGCGCGTTTAGAATGGGATGTTATATGAGTTTTCTCCAAGCAACGTATCACTGGCGAAGTAAATTGTGCTGTCTTGGCACAAATAAAAGCCAAAAAACAAGGTCAGAAGATGTTATATGAAATACTGACTTGTGGCGTCTCAATATTCGACGCACTTTTTGGAATAGTTTAAAATGGTTATCTATTCTAATATGAAAATAAGATAAATGCGAAAGTTTGGAAGGCTGGATGCATGGATGTTTGTAACTCAATCAGAACGGCTCAACGTATCTGGATGAAATTTGGCACAAAGATAGATTGTAGTCTAACACATAGGCTCTCAAAGGTGTGTGCAGTGTGTCAATCCGCATATGGTCAGCGTGGTTAAACTGTGGTCTAAACCTCACTTTGGGAAGAGGTTTTATATTCATGCTCAGCAGTGGGCCGGCGACGAATTGAAGATCATAATGTTGATAATTCTGCACTTTTCTGCGGTGAAACTATTTTTAGAGGAAAAACAGGGAAATAAAATAAACTGCTTTATTTCAATCGTTTATTTATTAAAAAATACCTCATACATTATAAATTAAACATTAACTTGTACCAGTTACTCAAGTCTCAAACTCGCGTCATATAAACATTTTCACATTAGGTCGATAGGTTACTCTTATAAATACGAATACTTAAAAATACTCGTCAATGCGAAAACTACGAAAAACTATGCGATTGAAGTATATTTCATAATGATTTACTTTGAAGCAATAGTTAACAATAACTAGGTTAGACAAAGATAGAACATTTAAGTACATAAGGGCCATAAAATGATTAATTTAGTATTGTTGTTTTCGAATGTACCTATAGATTAAAATTTAACTTGTAACATAGAAACTATGATTACCTCTAAGACTAGATGAAATAAAATAATCAAAATATTGTTACACAGTAAACTTTCAAAATAATGATGATAGTAAAATATTTCGCGCGTCTTTCGTAGTTCCGTCAAATAACTATGTCAAAAATCAAAACAGTCTTATCAAATCGAAAATCTTATGTTATAATAGCCAACAAAAACTTTTCGTCAAATTATACTCTTATGTAGAATTTACGTAAAATAAGATTTATTTCAACATTTTACGTTAAATTTATTTTACACTTGAAGCCGCCGTCTTTTCTTATTTCAGGAATGTCAATTTACTTCAATTAAACCAAATTCTAAGGAAAATTAAAGCTTCTGAAATCCCTCACAAATTATTACAATTTGTTTTTAATTGTGTAATAATTTTTTTTTAAGAAAAAAAAACGATAGAAAAAAGTGTACGTAATTATGAAAAAATGAAAAAAGAAATTCGGACCCCTGTAGTCGCAAGAGATTCCGATTATAAAGTACCTCATAATTAACATTTTCAACGCGATTATATTTTGTTAAAACTTTAACAACCGTTGTTAAACTGATTTAATACACGGACCTCATTCTTAAATATAATACGAGAGATTCCGTTATTTGTATTTTTTTTAATTTTAAGATTTTAACAGCCCTAACCCGAGGCATCATAGACTAAAAAACTTCAATATTCTAACAAATTTTTAATTTGGAATCCTTCTCTAATATTTTCATTAATCAATAGCATTTTTTATATTTTACAAGAAATGGAATGATAAGAACCTAATTCTTAGACCAAGGAATTAATGTAGACAAAGCATTAACTTTGAAAGACAAAAAACAAAAAAAAACTCGATTATTAATCGTATTATACGACTTAATTAATATGTCATTGCAATGGCTGTTTTAATAACTTGTTATTAGGGGATTAGAGTTACAATTTTGAGCGGTTTTGTATGTAATAACCCCCTTTTTGAAGGCCATAAAGCTGATGCGAGTCTACCAATTCACTAGTTATGCTTCGAATTAGGTTCGGTTAAACGAAGTCTATGTTTCCGGGCGTGGCATGCCAGAAGCAAGCGTAGCATGAGCCGGCACCGACGCCGGCCTGCGACACTCAGACTGACTTCGCCTTCGCACGGGCGTTGCCTTGGCTAACGAGCATCACGCCCATATTCATGCCAATGTTACCCCACTTCAGCGACTCGCTTATCTGTAACAAGGGAAAACGTGGACGTTTAGTTGGGGTAATCTGTCATGTTTACTTAAATTTGTTTTTAATTCTTAAAATGGGACCTTGATTCTCTTCTTTTCTTTGGACATTGATAGCTTAACTATTGTAAATAACTTGTGATTAGTTTGTTACAAGAAATATGAAGTATGACTTCGAAGTCACAAATGCTATTAAATAAGGGTGTTAAGATTTTAAAGCTCTAGAATAAATATAATTTGAACCGAAATTGAAATTAGTATTTTTATTATATGTACTTAGTTTTTAGCTTTAACTTAGTGGTCAGCTATACTTCACAATAAGCTAAACTTAGGGGTTTGAGCCTTATATTTTTAAAGGGCGTAGGAAATAATTAAAATTTAATATACAAACATTATTAATTGGAACACAACATTCAAGTTTTAGTTATACTCATTACATACGTCTAGCAGAATGTCAAACAATTGAACACAGGCCATTCCAAAAAAAATGAATTTGAAAGTAAAATGTAGCCATTGCAATTTACAATTTAGAATATAGCAAAAACAATCATAAATAATCACTTTTAAAGTCCGTTAAGAGTGTATTTTGCATACTTTCATTGATATTATTGAAAAAGTTGACCCCAGACGCGATCCTACCGCAATTAACCTAAATTAATATAATTGGTAACTTGGTAACGTCACTCGAGTTATTGTGACATTTGCGAACGACCAACCTTGGCCATAGTAGATAATTGGAATAAATACGTTACTCATTCATTAAAATCTGGACATTAGACAAAGAATAGAAATATTAGAACCCTGGTTTGAATTGCTTTTGCATTAGCATTGTATATTAACTTTGGTATGGATTTATTTAATTTAGAAAATCTTTCTTTTTCTTCAATAAAGTTAGATCTCTTTAGAATCAATCCATTTCTCCTTATTAAGGAAAATACATAATTTTCAAACTCGCTTATAATATACATAGGAACCTATAATACCTAACTGTTGCTATACATTAAAATTTAAGTAAATATTATGTAAGTACTGGAAAAGCAACTTGATTAAACATAAAATGTTGTCCCTGACTATCATGACTGGCAACAGAAACACTCTTTAATTATGTTAAAATGTAATTTGATGTATGAACTCACTGTTCAAGCATGTGCCCCTTTCGTTCGTGATTACAAACCGGTCTCCTATCTGTACTAAATTTTGACAGATATGTTTATCCTAATATATGTTGATAATTGTGTTAGAATTTGGACTGTATTGTATTTAATCTATGCACGGTGAATCTAGTCTAGCTGTCAAGTTTTCACGCTAAGTACCTCAGTACAAGTAATATAAAAAATGTTAAAATATATGCTATGGACAATATAATAAAGTGACATATAAGTACGCCTCCGCAAATAAACTAGCTAATTGAATCCATTTCAACTTTCAAACTACTTTAATAAAATAAACTTTCACTGTATATTGGATGCTATTCAGTAAACAACCTGTATTCAATATTAAAAAATAAGATCGCTTGGTATGGTTTTGAATCTATTAAGGGTAACCTTTGCACTTGCATCTTGGCTCTTTTAATTAATATTTTATTATATAACTAAGAATATTACGAAGGCAAGGCGGTAATGTAATAGTTGTTATCAAGTAAATTCATGAATATTTAAGTATTGACGTAATTCTAATTATCTATCTGACTAAATGACTATAAATATTTATAGTCCGACCAGAAAATAAAAATAATCGCCATTTTGCGGAAAAAACTGGAACTAATTTTTATATAATTATTACATCATGTCAGAAAGAGAAATGCAATAGTGGCGCCTCCAAACAAGTGTTTCATTTTCCTGGTCAGGCTATAATATTATTAAGTCAACGACCTCTGTCAATAATATATTATTATGTATTCACACGGTGCCAACTGCTAACTTGTATAGTATTACAAAAGTAGTTTATTTTTTAAATACCTTCCAGTGTTTGTTCTTCTACAGGCTACAAATTCTTCTGTAGTAAAATGAATGTAAGTGAACATATTTGCATTTATTTAAATTTATTGATTTGCCATCTACTTGCGCATTTAAATTTTTACTGTAGGTCATAAAGTTGGTAAATAATTTATTCTTGTTGTACACGATTCACGATTTTGTTTTATAGACTTTTATATCAACAAATCGTCTAGATGTAAACGTTTTGAAACATTAATATGGAATAGACCTCGGTCTATTTATACGACTTTTATATCGAACTCCTTTCAACAGTCGTTTATAAATTAAATCTGAATATCTTAATGGTTATACTTTATTATAGTAAATAACTGTAACGTCTTTTAGTTATAGCTTATTTTTTTACAAAATCTTTATAAAATTACATACCAACGTTCCAAACCACACTCTTTGGTTTTTTTTATTGACCAGAAAGCATTTATATGAACAAACCAGTCTGGATACATATAATAAATGTATCAATAAATTAAAAAAAAATCCTTTTAATATTAAAAAGTTTCAACATAATCTGCATACTCGTTTTCCTTGCCCGTTATAATCGCTTGTACCGAATAAATACATACATATTTTAACGATGACAGGCTTGAGCTGGATAATCTCACAATACTATGGAATGTTCAAAAGGGGTTACGTCAAACTTGTATGGAGTTATTAAATCTATTCAAAATCACAACATTGAACCAACTCAACATCGGTTTTTCTATCTGGAATTTTTACATTGGAGACTCAGTCTAAAATCTATATTATATTCTCTAAAAAATCTCTTAAAGGAAAATAATCTATGTTATTTTTAAATTAGTACTATTCATTAGAATTTCAATGGTTTCGTTCCTTGTCTGCATGTCAATGCGATAATCACCATCCTTCTGATTAGCCAATAATTAATCCTTACTAATATTATAAATGGGAAAGTGAGTTTGTTTGTATGTTTGTTCCGCTTTCACGCCGTAACTACTGAACCGATTGCTTTGAAATTTTGCAGACGTAAAGTTAGAAGTCCGGATTAAATAATAGGGTACTTTTTATCCCGGAAAATTAAAGAGTTCCCGCGGGAACTAAAACTCCTCAATCCACGCGGACGAAGTCGCGGGTATCAGCTAGTTATAGATAAAAGACAGCTTTGGCAAGAGTACCTTAAATTATAAACAAGCCAATAACAATGATAGCGATGAGTGCACTGGAGGCTGTAGACAAGGAGTACCTACTACCTAGTCAGTCTAACATGTATAGTTCTTCTGTCTCACGAAGGCAGCTTGCGTATGTTTGTAGTAGTTTATACGAACACACCGTGTTAGTGTGCGTGGTCGAGAAATCGCTCCTTAGCTTACGCACACTAAACCAATTTTGTTATGCACTACCGCAAACATAGGCTAACCGCCTTCGTGAGATAAAACAACTATAACGGTATAAACCTTAAAAAAGGTAATTTAACTTTAATGATTACCTAATTATACCTATAAAAAGAGCTAAGATAACTAAAAGCGGCAAAAGACTAAAGAACAAGTAACACAGCTTATGGATGTATCACAAGATGGACCAACAGATTACACACAGGGCACATTGAATTCCAGTACATTACCGAATTTATTCGCTTTTTTTTTTCTTTTAATATAAAGGACCTCACCGGTTATGTTGCAAGTCGTATGTCCAAAGCGCCTCAACGATTACCATCAAAAGATGATAATCATGGGTGTTTTCGACGTCGTTAAGCTGATCTGTAACAAAAGTGCTACTTTGTGCGTTTCTTGTTTTTTTTTATTCGTCTCCCATCAATGATACCCCAGGCCTCCGGTGAACTTCATGTGCCCAGTTTTCAATGTCCTCTCGATGAAGATGAAAGCACTAATGCGATAGTCCACATCGATGTAACTTTAATACGTAATACAGACAATCACATAAGCGTTGATAGTGATACTAAGCAATATTCGATGAATTGTGGTCGAGAGATGGTCATGGTGAGAATAAAAAATAATAATCTAAAAAAAAACTGTCTTTACAATTAATTTTATGGTTTCGAAAACCCACTTTTCATATCTTGAAGCCAATAATTAAGGCTTCAAAAACTATAATTGGAAAAAGAATGGATGTTGATATGCCAGAATAATCATGAAAAATTAAGTTGAAATAACATTTAAGTCAAAGCGGACAGTGTAGTGAAAAAACTCACAAGACAAAAACATTGTAAAGACAGAAAGTCGTAACATGCAAATAACGAAATACAGAAATTGTAGAACCTTGAGTAATAAAACGAAGAACATAATGTCCGATCGAACGATAACGTTGTTTAAAATAAAATAAAAATATATGTAACTCGTACTCGTTTGGCTCTAGAAAATTCTTACACGTGTTCTACTTTACATCGAACTTTAGTTTAAAGTTTTCGTTTACTCAGGGCTTAGAGAATATTTTCTAAGTTCTAGCAGGTACTTTCTATGTCAACTTTGTCGTAGTTTACCTGTCTCATGCGAGCTTCTTGCGGAGTCTCCCCATATCGGCACCAGTGGACGAAATGCAGTGTATTATGCCAGTTTCTTTCGAATCTGGATTTTGTTGCCATCTCGAGCTGCAATCAGTAGAAGCTCCTTAGTAGGTGTCCCACTGTTCACTTTCCGAAAAACGAAAGCCCCGTTGAGGCTATCTGAAATGAGAGGTTTCCAATTCTGACGCATATCCTACAGAGGAAGAAAAATTTACTCAATGGAATAAAAACCTTTTTAGGTCAATCAAAGATAAGATTTTACTGAAAACGAGCTCGTGTAAGAGCCGATTTGTTTAAAAAGGAATGTTATGTATGAAATCCAAAAAAACAGTAACGACGTTTAGAAGCTAAATCAATATTGAGGCCAGACTGAATGGAGGCGATTTTTGGCAAGAGTGTTTTATAAAATACTTTAAAAACTATCTATCTATCTGGGTTATGACTACATTGGCAAACTTTCGCAAAATTGTAATGCATGTAGCGTGACACAGGATTATGAAATTCGTATTGAAACATTTGTCGTAAATACTAGTATTTACTTGCAACACTATCTTGTCTACGTTGGTAATCTTTATTGTCTACATTATTTCCTGAACAAGATTTAAATAAGTTAAAGATCTATCCGATAAGTTTATCAGGGATCAGTGCGAATTGGAACCTTACGCCTCGTGCTTTAGTTTTTGGGTGTACCTTTGCTCTGATGTCCTTTTCACTGTTGGGGGTCTCTTGCTTGTCGTCTACGTTGTTGATACGTATGACAGAGTCTTTCTTCCAGAAGGCACTCAGGGTGGTCTTGATGATCCGTTTGCGCACACCTTTCTGCTGGACAGTGTACACCTCTATCTGTTCCGGGTTTTTTGTTTTTTCTGCAAAGTGAAATAAATTTGTTTTGCTTAGCTTCACTTTCGTATATTGATTCTTTATTTTCGCAAAATCTTCCGATGTTTAATCATTTAAGGTTCTAAATTCTAATTAAAAAAAAATCTTATATATTAAAAATTTGCAGCGAACTTTTCTAAAACTTCTATTGAATCATTCCATATAAAAACTTCGAACACGAATTTCCTTACTATGGTTCTGATTCCATAATCCGAATGCTACAGGAGAAATGCTGTGCCGATTGTGAATTGATATTTTGGTTACAAATTTTAGCATTTACGAGTATTATCAAACTTGAACTTGAACTGTTCCAACTCCTTAATCTTGATGCCGCATTGCAGTTTCCACATAAATCGTGAGAAATGATGATCTATCGGTTATGAATTGACATTTATGTAAGTGTTATACTTTATGTTAATTTACATTGTTGTCATTGTACCTATACGTATACACGAATGCAAAATGAATTAGGAAGTCAAATGTAAATAGGAACGATGCGCAAGAATTCAGGAAACCGTATTACACAAATTCCATCGCATTCATAAATACGTAATCGTTTGCATACCATTAGTATCTATAAAACGAAAACAGAGTCTTCTAGTTCTAAGGAATATTTATAGCGAAGAAAGTTGCCTTGTTTGAGACACGTCAAGGTTGCTCCAGCTATTTTTATTTGATTTTCCGATAAGTAATAACGCAAAGTTAAGTAAGTAACTATCTACATGTGTCTACAGCTTTATAAAATGTTAATAGAATATTGTTAATGCTTCGTATAAATCTTATTTTCTTGCTGCTTAGTTAAAAATGAAACAATCTAATTTGCATCAAAATAGGCATACTTTACTTTACATTAGAATTTTAGCTCAATAACAATTCATCAATGCCTCATTAATCTTACTAATTGGACTATTTTACATTTCATCGGCATTTTTTTTATTTTGTGGTTGTCTTATATTTTCTAGCGTACTGTCAGTTATAGGATATCGCAAAATAGACTAGAATCGATTATCGGTTGATTACACTTTAGATAACTACAATTTTTAAACTCAATAACAAATAAAATGCATCAATGTCACATTAATCTTAATAATTTCATTACTTTTCAACGTCTAAAATCGTAATTTACTGGCAATTCTATTAAAATGTCAAGCGTAGTCTTGTAGAATATCATACTTCTAAAATATATATGCAAAAGTGTGTTTCTTTGTTGGTTTGTCATTCAATCATGCTGCAACAAAGCCACGGATCGACGTTATTTTTTCCTGTGTACAGTCAAGGACCAGGAGAGTGACATAGGCTACTTTTTATCCCGAAAAATTAGAAGTTCCCATGGTATTAAAAATGGCTTTTTCCACGCGGACGAAGTCGCGGGCATCAGCTAGTCGCAATTAATTTCATTTTCACGAGCCTACGTGAAAAAGCACAGTCGAGCATGCTTTACGGAACGATGTATGAATTATTTACATATCATCATGAGCTCATTACGATGCGGCACGACCACAACCGAAGTTATTTACATTCAGTCCTACATCACGCCTCCGCGCGCACCGACGTCATCGACCACCGCCTATATCCCAATGCAATACGATAACTCAAGGCTAGGACTATAGACCGGTTATTTAATCACATACCTTTACCCTTCTTCCACATGGCAATGGCGTACATATGGTAGTCTGGGGACAAGGTAGAGTCCGGCGGCAAGGGATCCACTGCTCTAACCTCCAAAACGAACCCTGACTCGACGACAGCGCACAAAATATTTTGCTCATCGTGTTTAAACCACTTCGATTCCCTCAACTTATGGATTGCTACAGTCGAGCCGAAACGTGGCTTCTTCGGCGCGAATAAAGCTTGAGCCTGACTCCCGAAGCGAGACAGCAGCCCTTTCACCGTCGGCGGCGGTGCTAAAGTCTTCTCGGGCGGCTTGATCTGCTGGAAGCTCCGGCAAGTCACAAACCTGGCTTCCATTGAACTCTGTCTTGTATTCGCGAGAAAATTCACAGCACTTTTAATTTTAATCAAAGGTTCCGTTGGTACGGGCTCGGTTTACTCTCACTACCGAGAAATCGTTGCGATCGCACTTTCACAAGTCCGTAGGTCCGCGTGGCTAAGCGAATGTAGGAGCACAGAGCTACACAGTGGCTTCGGAGCGTAAGACGCGGCGCGCGGGTTGTACGATGCTTTATACTACTGCGGGGAGGGGGCGAGGTCGCGGGGGGAGTACTACGGTCCCCCGCCGCTTGTACTCTGCGCATCAAGTGAGGAGGCACGCACGATGGAATTCAATTATCGATAGCAAGAATTTTAGCCGATCCGGAGTTAAACGATTTTTTTGATAAACCGTGATGATTGATAGTAATGAGCGGAATGAGAATTGATACCTTGTTTTTCTTGACTTTTAGAACAATTTGTCATTCTTATGTCGTATTTAGTTAACTTCCTTGTTTAGAATTTTTTTTCATAAATCTATGTGTATCTACTTCTGTTGTAATTGAGCGAGCGAAGCGAAGGTCTCTGAGTCTACTTGAGTGAATTTGCACTTGTCCGTCCTAGGGTTGCCAAACATACTATAATACTATTATTATTGGTATTGTACTGTATTTCGGGTCTGCGTACTATATACTGTTGAAGAAGCACATAGTACGCAAAAATATTCCATAAAATACTATTTTTGTGAAGTGTACTATATTTTTTTATAGCTTAGTCCGAAAAATACTATATTTCGCTAAAGGAATGTTAGCAACCCTATCCGTTTGTCTGTCAGAGCCTTATAACTTCTGAATTACTGAACGTAATTACTTCAAATATAAATATAATATGTAAACCGATGGCCTCCCGCCAAATATGGCTTAAAAAGTTATAAAAATCTTTATTTCAGGGGGGCTCTCATAGAAGCGAATGCGAAGTAAAAGATTTTTTATAGCGTTACATATGGTTGCGGTATATCATTTTAAAGATAATTAGGAATAGAGTCTAAAAATATTTTTGTTTAAATTTTTCCCCTAAAATTGACGAAATGGGGGGCTTTCAAAGTGGTGATTTTCTAACGTCCAAAGTTGACCTCAGAACTCTCAATTTTCTGAAAGGCTAAGACTGAAACTTGATCAATTATTTGAATTGTATCCTGTACTTGAACAACAAATACTAAAATTAGATAAATGTTATAAGGAAACGAAATTATTTAATTTTTAATGAGATTTAGTATTTTTAACAGAACCTCACAATGATGTCAATAGATGGCGCTAATGGTCAAAGTTAACTATTACAATATTTTCTGAAAGGCTGAGTCTGAAACTTTTCAATTATTTGAATTATATCCTGTACTTGAACAACAAATACTAAAATGAGATAAAATTATAAGGAAACGAAATTATTTAATGTTCACTATTTTTAACAGAACCTCACAATTATGTCAATAGATGGCGCTTATGTTAAGAGATAAATATTGTATGGAAACGAAATTGTTTAATTTTTAATGGGCTTCAGCATTCAGTCAGTTTAACAGAACTTCAATAAATACCGCGAGGGCTCAGTTCGGGGCGAACCACTAGTCTCTAAACTAGAATGACAGCTCTCTTTCATCTGTCTGTATAGTTTTGTCCACAGCATATTCTAAGTTTATGGTATTGTCTGTCTCTAATAGTAGATTCCGAACTGTCAATTTAGTTAGGAGATTGCGTACAATAGACTCAATTGTCAACTAAACTAGTATCTTAGGTAGTGAATCTTTGTATTGTTTACATTTATAAATTATAAATTACATTTACACTAAAAAAGCAAAAACTCCGAGTATGATTACTATAAGTATAGATCGATATTAAGTAGTAACTTTGTAATTGATTTTTATTAATTGATGAGCGCTTGGCTGCAATCAGACTTGCTTGCAAGTGGTGGTGCAGCCTAAGGTGGAACACAAATAAGGAGGTTACACAAATTAATTTTATTCATTGATGTCGATAATATCGTAACTGACAACAAAGCACTGAGTGACCTCACTCGGCGTCTCGCGAGCCGGCACCAACCGGCAGGCATGTTGGCCTCACAGCGAAAAACAGTAACTTGTAATTAATGACCCAATAGCGTTACACGAATTCATCGATGTCGATAATATCGTAACTGAAGCTCACAACAAAGTACCGAGTGACCTCACTCGTCACAGCCCCGCGTCTCGCGAGCCGGCGCCGACCGGCGGGCATGTTGGCCTCACAGTAAAAAAAACTGTTGTAATTGAACATTACTAATAATTATACTTACTTGCTTTGCTTACTAGTAGGTATATCGCGTAACATCGAGCACTTGGGTTTCCTTCGTGAAAATTCTAGATAAGCATAATTAATTGCCTACCTTTTTTCTTCAAGGTCAATTTTATAATTATTGAAAACTAGATGATGCCCGCGACTTCGTCCGCGTGTATTATTGTTTTACCATCTTAAAAAGTAGCTTATGTCTACAATCTTAAAAAGTAACTTATTTCCTTCCCCGGGATGTAGGTAACCTACCTCTTTTCCAAACTAGCTGATGCCCGCGATCCCCACAGGAACTTCTTAATTTTCCGGAATAAAAAGTAGCATATGTCACTCTCCAGGTCCTCAACTATACCCATGCCAAAAATCACGTCGATCCGTTGCTCCGTGGCAGCATGATTGAAGGACAAACCAACAAACAAACACACTTTCGCATTTATAATATTAGTATGATATCATCAAAATCGATTGAACAGATAGACTGTGAAAGCATAACAGACAGACAGACACACTTTCACATTTATAATCTACATATATAAAATTCAAAGTCCTGACTGACTGACTGACTGACTGAATGACTTATAATATCAACGCACAGCCTGAACCGCTAGGGTTACAGACTTAAAATTTTGAAAGTAGCTTCCTTTTGTAACGTAGGCGGCTCACTAAGGAAGGATTTTTCAAAATTCCACCCCTAAGGGGTTGAAATAGGTGTTGAAAGTTTATATGAAAGTCCGTCATTTCTCAAGTTACATCCATTAAACTTAGTATATGAGTTATCGGTAAAAAATAAAGACATACGTGTTTCACAGTTTATGAAAATTCTACCCCCGAAGGGGTGAAATAGGGTATGAAAGTTTATATGAAAATCCTTAATTTCTCAAGATATTTCTCAAGTTGTATCAACGAGTATGTGTAGCACAGTTTTTCAAAATTCCACCCCTAAAGGGGTAAAATAGGGGTTGAAAGTTTGTAGGAAAGTCCTTCATTTCTCAAGTTATAGTGATGAAACTTAGCATTTTGACTTTCAGTTAGATATGCAGAAGTAGGTACGTGTTTCACCATTTTTGAAAATTCGACCCCCAAAGGGGTGAAATAGGGGATGAATGTCCTTCATTTAGCAACATATTTTTCAAGTTATAACAACAAAACTATTTGGCTTTCGGTATAATATAAAGAAGTTCGTGTGTAACAGTTTTTCAAAATTCCACCCCCAAACGGGTAAAATGGGGGTTGTAAGTTGGTGTAAAAGGCTGGCGTTTTTCAAGTTAAATAGCCGTGAATCTTGATATTTGGGCTACCGGTTTAAATTAAGAAATACATAATTCACAGTTTTTATAAATTCTATCCCAAAGGACGTTAAATAATCCTTCAATCACGCCGCAACAGAGCAACGGATCGACGGGTTTTTTTTCATGGTCTTTTTTGTCCCGGAAAATTAAGGAATGCCTATGGGAATTAAAAACTTATGCCACGCGAACGAAGTCGCGGGAGTCCGCTAGTATTATTAGCATTATTAGTATATTATAAGTAGATAAAGTTGATCCGCCCGGCTTGGAACGGCTTACCTTATATGCTGCATATGTACTTATAATAAATATAGGTATATTATATAAATATTTAAGGGGGCTCTCATACAAAAACCTAAAGACATATACGGTTTTTTTTTAATATTTTACCTACTATAATAAGCGACTTAAAGTGTGCCTGCATCCTGCAGTATGCCTGGGTGTACTCTTTGTGTACGCTCTAACCCCCTGATTATTAAACGTAGATTAGACTGTCATTTCATTCCGTCATTATTAAAAAAATAAAAACCTAGTGCTGTCATACATACTCGTAATACGCAAATAATATTTAATTAAAAATAAAAGTGACAACCCTAGGCGTCAACGCAGGTGTAGGTAATTAACTCGCCGATCGGCCTTAGTTAGCCTACTATTCTGTTTGTACTATGCTAGTACACTGCAATTGATTTGTTGTTACTTGTTAGCTGTTGTATGTATGTATGAATGTATATTATACTTTATTGTACACCACAAATATTATACAAAAAAACATGTTACACACAAGAAAACAACAATAAGTAGGTACAACGAGGCGGTCTTATCGCTAAACATCGATCTCTTCCAGACAGCCTTAACGCTAGGGAAAAAATGAAGAAGAGGACAAAGGGAGGTGGTGTAAAAATAATAATAAACTTAAATACTAATAATAATGTCCTCCCGACCGAATTTCGGCTACGGCGGCCTAGCTTCAGAGAGATAAGCCATCTGCGCGGGAGATATTATAGTGCACAAGTGTGTGCGCATACACAGGTGTACTCTCTGTTCCTTTACTCTCATAGCCCGATGGGACGGAAAATCCGACACGACCGGAGAGAGATCAGGCGCAGGACCGACGGCTTTACGTGCTCTCCGAGGCACGGGGGTGAAACACCGCCAACTTCCTTACTCCGGGCTAGTACTGAGAATTTCTTGTCAGAAAACCCCAATACTTGCTACGGCCCGACCCGGGAATCGAACCCGGGACCTCGTCGGCCGCAGTCGAACATGCTAACCACTAGAGCTAGACCAACGAGGCAGTCAAATACTAATAGCTAAATAAACTAACCAATACCATATATAACATATTAAGATAAACTAATGTATACAAAATAATTATAATAGACATACATAAGACTAAATAGACATACCAAAAAATACATAAATAAATATAAGAAAGAAAACAATAAATATGTCGCTATTAATGATAACAAAGAGATAGGTAATGATTTTTAACGTAAATTTAACTTATTGAGGGTTTGAGGCTTGAGCACGATGAATATGTGAGGGAAGTTCATTCCGTAGACTGGCCGTTGAACCAGATAGTACCTATTTTGGCATAAAAATATCCTAAAATAGACATGCTCTATGTTTAATTTCATTTTTTAAACTCTCTGGGTATTGTGTAATGTTTCGGACCGAGTATCTTGCTGGTTCTTCTCCGTAGGAACAGCATTCCGAAACAGCGGTATGTCCATCCATCCATCCATCCAAACTTTCGCATTTATAACAATAAGTAAGTAGAGATATGGGTTTGTATGGGTATGGAATTAGATCGCACATCGGGTCACATAATATATCATTATACACCCCGACCTTTCAACTGAAAATCCATTGTGTGTGGCTAGGTGCGTGTGTGACCTGCCGACATGTGACGTCACATCGTTGACATTGGTATCTACTCGTATTTACAGAACGTGATCTTTCGTCACGTGAAATGGACTTTGAACGTGTACACATACTTGATACGTGAATGCATTTTATATTTTGTGTAAACAACCATTAGGTCATCTTATTACAATTTTTGTTGTTTTGGCAATATTTTGCTTACCTAACCTAACCTTTCTGAAAATAAAAAATTGTTTTTGGATTACTTAAATGACTAGGAAGCTTGGCAATAATTTGCTCTAATGGCTCTGATAGTTCCTTAGTTTAAGATGATTTGTGAGATGGTGATAAGTAAAAAAAACCCGGTAGGGTTTGTTGTGGGCTCTTCTTCTCAGACCAGGGCGCGTTTGGAACCCTCGTAGCTTAAGTTTTAAGATACCGTAACTGATTATCGCACTCTTGTTTTATTTATGTATTTGGACGTCAATAAGTAAGTGCACAGTGTACCTAATTTGAATAAAATAATATTGATTGATTGATTGATTGGGTAATTTAACAACTAGTCAAATCAGGTACTTTTTATTGAACTTCATAACGCGTTCTTAGTATAGGATTTTGTATGAAATGCTGAATTGTGATGTCATCGAAAGTCAACGTCGCTTTTTTCTATCTATAATTCATGGTGTCAAAAATAACAGGTGACGTGGATATAACGTCTTTTAACACGTCCTCTATTTAATAAACACTTAAAAATAATTTATATTTGATTACAATTATTTACCTCTCGTAAGGTTAACATAACAAAGTAAAATTTTAAGTTCCAAGACTCAGCTTTATGACCTATAGAGTGTAGAGCTTTTTAAATCAATATTGAATATTATTTTTCCTGTTCAACCTATCTTTGTAAGAAATAAAAGTAGGCATGATATTAGGCTCTTTATGTAAATTTTATTATAAAACTGCCCCCCCGATTGTAGGTACCTAAATAGTGATCGTAATCGTTTTGTCAAACGTATAATTCGACCTGTTTAAGGAGTTCATAGATGCCTGCACGTCAAACAGCATGTATGAACTCCATAAACAGTTCGAGTAATACGTTTTAAGCTGTCAAATGATTACGATCTGCTTAGACAATGTAGCCTCAGATCATCAATCTCATCATCTGGCATTTAAACCGAAATAAGTACGTGTATTTATAAGGGTTTTGGAATAAAACTGCAAGTAGGTACCAACCCATTTACTTTTTAAATCTCAATATTATTATTTAGTTCGATTAAAAATTAATTACGGGTTATCATAAATATTTAATCGCGTGACACAACACTATTTACCTATAATGTTATATCACACATGTACATTTACGCCTTTAATCGATACAAGTACGACAGACTTAGAAGAATTTCTCAGTAAGTTAGGTATATCTATCTTCTAGTTAAACGGGTTAGGGACGTATATTCAGTACATATAATATGTCACCGTAAGATTACAAAGGCCGTTGGATTGTAATCTAACTAGCGACATTGTAAACTTTCGACAGATTATAATTTAACGCATTATTTTTCGGTAGATTGTAATCTGTTAGGTAGGTATATTAACCCGGTAAAACCTAAGTGCCCTAACCTAACCTGAGTAACCTACAAGAAAGAGACAAGAAAACGTAAATACAATAAATATTTTAAAAATTGACACTCTGAACATTGAACGGTTCACAATCTGTCGACAGCTTACAATATCGCTAGTTGGATTACAATCTAACGGTTTTTGCAATCTTACGGTGACATATTATATACCACAATGTTACTTATTGCTGGTTCACATTATTTTATAAGCATTCCAATTCAATGTTCAGAGATACAATATGCTGGAATAATGTGAAAAGCGTACTAATAATGTCTTATTAGTTTATTGAATTCATTTACGTGATTATTCGCCAAAAAAGTCTTGCGAAATGATCACTGAAATGTACGGCGAATATTTTGGGTATTATATCTTTTACTCATTTTTTTCTTAAAATCTACTGTCGCCGGGTAAAGAATAACATAGGTAAGTCAGCAATAGTGTAAACCGGCATAGAGATTGTTACAAAAGATTAGAACCTACTCAATTTACCAAAGTAGTTTTTTAATCGATAGCCATTAACTACAACTTCCGACTTCCGCCGTATGCAGCGGCCTCCGATATGACCTTCGATATGGTTCTACGAAGTTCTGAACCTCCATGCAATGATGTATGGAGACATGCGGCACCCTATGACTAGTTTAGTTTCCATATAAATAAAAGACGTCGAACACGTCTTGTCATGTCCTTATCATACTTACATCAATGGGTATTACATACCGTTAAAGGCAGTACTATAAAATTGAACAGTTCCGTTTTTTACCTCCTAAGTAGGTACTTCTTATAAGCGAGTGTAATATAGGTAGATTTGTGAAGTTTGATAGCTAAGATCTTATTGTCTTCGTAACGTGATTACTTAATATCTCCATTTTCTTTCATAGTTATGTGAAGTTCTGTAAAATACTTTGAAAGAGCCTTGAAGGAGCAAAGAACATAACTTTTAAATTAATGTACCTACTTATAGCTAAAATCATAAAAGAGTAGCGCGCGCGTCAAAGTTTAATGAAAATATGTTTCGTACCTAGAGTATGTACTAAAGCTCTCTTATTTCCCAAAATGCTCGAAATGCATTACGTTTTCATGTTCACAAGTAATAAAATCCTGATTCACTCCCTCACTGACACATCAGCCCGAGGACTTGGGCCCGGCCAAGAAACAGAAAGAAAGAAAGGAATGAAGAAAGAAAAAAATATATAGATAAGGAATAAAAAGTAGTAGATTTCTTATAAAGTGTTAACTGACAATTACTAATAGTCATAATTAGCAATTTTCTGTTTATTACAATCCAAGTATCATCGCATTCCATCAGGGATGATCGTGGTCAAGCGTGTGCCTGAAGTGAATGCAAAACGCTCTCTTTAGTAGTTTGCAAACCTATTGACATTTCAGTAAATCTGTTTCTATGCGGGTCAAAACGGGTTTTGTAAGTATTTCAAATATTCCTAAGATCGCGAAATATTTTTATGGTGATATTATGCAGGTATGCATATCAAATGACGTTGTTTTACTTTTCCATACCTACCATTTTAATAATCAAGTTATCAATCCGTTGTGAAAAGCCCACGTGTCACGGTTTGAGACACGTTTTTTGATTTAGCGTTTTTATCAGGTTTATGACAGATGGCTTTGATTAGCATGATATAAATCATTATTTCACGCTCCCACTATTTTTATATAGAGTCGAGCCTTTAGCTAACTGATTCATTTTGTATACGGTACCGAAACAACCTATAGTGCGGTAAGCGGTTCCACCAAAATTGTGTGTAGCACATCTGTGCACGAACATTTTCTTGAATCAATCAATCAATCGTTTATTTGCAAGAAACATTGTACAATTAAGATGACAAACTAATTAAAGAACAAACATGTTTCGGCATTGCTGACGTGCAAATTTACGTGTGAATGAGCAGAACACCGTACAAGCGAACATGTTTGCTTGTGTCCACCGAGAGAAGAGTTTGTGCCGCACTTTTTTAGCAAGCCTGAATGCAACCAAGCGCTAGTCTATAAATAAATAAATAAATACTAAATAAATAAATAAATACTAAATAAATAAATAAATACTGTGCACTGGTGGAATCACACCATAAAACTAATTAGCTCGTCGTAGCACCGCAGAGACGTTAAGTATTCTTATGGGTGCTCTGCCGGCTTTATAAGACTTTACTCTGAGGAGTTGTTTGACCTTCAAAGTTCGGCAACACATTGGTGCCGCAAGACTGCCGCCCCTGCTTACAGTTATTGAGACAACGCCCCTATTCAGTCAAGATAAGATTATAAGGATTTAAAATATCTTATCATAAATACGTGCACTGCATATAATACTTTAAGGTGGTCGAACATTTATACACTTTCATCGATTCTTTGCATTATACATCTACACAGACATTGAAAGACACTATGTGTACGTGGATGTTGTTTTACATGTGTGAGTTATATTGAGCTTGTGTGGGTTAAACATGTTGCCGTACAAGTGACATGAGGCGTGTGCTTTCTGGCTTAAATAGCTACTTGAACAATATAAATGGAGCTTCGGCCTTCGAAGTGTATTTTGGAAGCTCAGCTTATGCTTATGCTACAGCGTGGTAACAATCTTAAAATAATGTCCATCCAAGAAGACAGTAACACAGTTTTAAACTTAGGAATTGAACATTTTAGGCAAATTTTTTTTTTAGATGAAACCAATTTATCTTATGACGTAGGCATGACGATAAAGATATTAAAAAAAATTATAAATAAAGATAAAGGTATTAAAAAAATACGTTCGGCATTCGTATTGAAATTTGTACCCGTACGATTTTAGAGTTGCTACTTTTTTGTCTCTGATCCGAATACCGGTTTAACGGCGAATGGTGATACATTTATTTTTTTCTAGGCAAATCTTGGAATGTTGAAATTGAAAAAAAAGTCGCGCTTAATATTGATGATGTTCTAAGTTATGATGTAGTACCTATTAGACAGCTTATGTATAAAGGTGTCGGGAAGAAGTTGGACGATGAAGGCCGATAACCCGCAGGCAGATTACCTACGTATCATGCAAACGATTCGCGATAGCAAAAATTTTACAATATTTGCTGTCTTATCGCAAATTCGTATTATGTATCGTCGATACCTGTTACGAATTTGCGATTAGACAGCAAATAATGTGCAATTTTTGCACTTTTTGCTATCGCGAATCGTTTGCTGATACGTAATCAGCCTGCGGGTGTGGTAACCAATTGCCATCTTAAGGAAAAGCGTATTTTCTGTGCCTGAAATGATGATGATGATGACTGGATAGCTAATATTTAGATTTACAGGAGCACTCGCAGCGCCCTTAACTATTACGTAAAAAATATTGCTACAGTGGATCTATCACAATCACCTCTGATTCGTTAACTCTTCCGCTATTGGCCAAAATCCGTTGTTTCGCCAAGAATACCATTTAAGCTTATGAATAGGTTGAGCTTATGTAGGAAAAAGATGTCGCTCGCCCCAGACGACGTTAATAGCTTTTTCTAAAAAATTATATGAAATGTGCACATTTCATACCCTGTAAATGAGTTCGAAAGTTAAATTTCCCGGTCTAGGCTAGTAAAGAATGTATGTATTTTCATTACATATCAAAAGTTTGAATTTGGAATCTTTCTTCCTGAATATCTTGTAACTTGTTATAATATTCTTTGGCCTAAATAGTTTAAATTTGGAACTCTACCGTATTGCGCGTTCAGCACTCACAGCGCAAAAAAAAAGGTATAATATTTATTTTTTAACTTTTAATATTTCTTAAGTAGTTTGCTTTTTTATTTACTTTCTTTTAATTACGTAATATAATATATTAAAAAAAAGTCACTTGTTTCATTTTTTAGAAAAGCACTATACACACCTCGACCGGGAGAGCATTTCTGGTCTCGTACCTATATGTAGCTCGGCCGTCTAACTATCACTCGAACAGAAAACGCGTACTTCCCGGTCTCGCGATGTAATGTACTATTTCTGACCGGCTCAAGCGCCTTTTTTAGAAGGTGCTCAAGATTCTAATTCTAACAGATATTAAGTATCTTACTAGGTATCTAACAGATCAGTCTCTACCTTCACTGATGTTTATTTTTCCATCTGCATAAGTTAACCTTTGCTCAAAACCATCTTTTGCTAAATCCTGAAATTAGTAGTAAGTACCTATCTGGCAGTCTTTAAGCTTTGTCTTTGTGATTGACGGCCATAAGAAAGTTCTTAATCGTTATCTAATGTATTGCTCTTAAACTCTCTCCGTTAGTACTTATGTAATCTTATGCTTGCCTAGTAGTTGCATCCATACCTACTAAAACTCTATAAATGCGAAAGTATGTCCGTCTGTCAGACGAAACGGGTTCTGTGTTACCACGGAACCTGAAAACCTCGTCGTGTTGCGGGAAAAAAAATATCGTTTTTTTTAAACATTTGCAAATTGCAGCACCATAGCAACCGCCAATGCATTACCGGCTTTTGAGATATTTATTTATCCGCCCTTCGAAGAACTAAAAAGCGTACTGAAAAGCGATATCAGTATCTCATTATGTAAATGGATCCCGTACTAAAATAAAAACCGAGTACGTCTATATCTTATTCAATTTTTGTCTCTCAGCATCATTGAGTGTGAGTGAAACGAAACATATGGCTGTTTGTATTTATTGGATAACGAACTCGTCACAAATTGTCCACGTATGTCTACCCGTATTGATTGGTAGGAAATAGAAATGCTAAGTTCACTTATCACTACAGAAATTAAACTGTCACTCTCACTACCATAGTTTGTTATGGACCTGACACTTATTTGAAAAAAAAAATTACAACCACATCCTTGTTAGTACTTAAACTGGTCTCTCCTTAGCATTCCTTCCAAGTACATTTAGTATTATGTTATACCTACATACAAAACTTTCGCAAAAGAACGTGTACAAACTCTGTATGAGACTCACGGCCATTAATTTACAAGCAATGACCTTTTAATGTCAACTGTTCACATAATATACAATGAAGGAAAAACTAATGTAATACCAGCCCACAAACACGGATAAAACTTACCTATTCTTTGATAAAACCACAGATTCGCGCACTAACAATCACATCACACTAATATAATAAAGGCGAAAGTTTGTGTGTATGTTTGTTACTCCTTCACGCCGCTACTACTGAACCGATTTGGCTGAAATTTGGAACATAGATAGCTTATAACCTGGATTAAAACATAGGCTAAAACATAAAACATAAAACAGGAGTTCCCGCGGGAACCACAAAACCTCAATCCACGCGGACGAAGTCGCGGGCGTCCGCAGTTCAATACTAATATTATAAATGCGAAAGTATGTCCATCTGTCTGTATGCTACGCTTTCACGGCCCATCTGTTCAACCGATTTGGATGAAATTTGGTATAGAGATAGGTTGCATCCCGGGGAATGACATAAACTTTTAATCCCGAAAAATTTAAGATCCCGTGGGATTATAAAACTTAATCCACGCGGACGAAGTCGCGAGCATCATCTAGTATGGTTCATTTTTTACGAATAAAATTGTATACAACGGTATAAAACATATATCAGTGCTTTAAATGAGTTTAGAACTTCGTGGGAAGATCATCATTAGTGTCATCAAACGGTTCTTACACACATCAATCTCAGTAGTAAAGAGATAATTATTTATTTGATTTTCTCCCCGAGTGGTTTTGTGGTACGCCCGGTTCGCATGATCGATTGATTTAGTTCAGATTTTATTTTATACATTGAAAGCTTGCTATGAATTAATTTTATTTTTATTTCATAGCAAACCTTCAATGGATAAGAAATATATGTCAGTGGCTTTCATTTTTGGATAGCTATTGAGTTAGATTGTTGAGGGCTGAGGGCTGCTGGAAGGGACTGCGTATTTCTTATTCTTGACATTATACGCCCAAGGCTACCATCATAGGACAAGCTCTCTTCCCAGCAAAATATGAAAAATGAAATGCAATTCCAGATGCATATTGCATTCCATTACATTCAAGATGCATTCCACTTCTGGAATATAAATAATGCTCTTACAATTTGCAGTATATAATAGTTCATGAATCATGATTCAGTAGATAGAAAGATTTTGTAATTTTTTCCCTGCTTTATAAAGTAGTGTTTCACATACAAAATCGGAAACCTTAAATATACTCGCAGATGATATTTTTATCTAAGTATTTAAGTAAATGTATCTTTCACTTACCTATTAATGCTACAAGTCTACCGGGATAATAAAAATAGATTTATCTCCTTTTCACATATTATTACAATCACTCGAGAGAAAAGTATAGAATACTAACCGTCATCCTAATAGCATAATAGGATATGATAATAATTTAATTAGAGTTTAATGTTGGTAATCAATCATCATATCGCATAGATTACGGTCGTTGATTATGTAAACGCTTGGAAAATACAAGTGATAGTATATTTAAAATATTTTAAGTATTGGAAAATTACACAAAATTGGCTATCTTCAAATATAAGGTTGGTGCCATACATCAATAGCATGATCAGTAGAGATAAACATGTTTTTGACAAGTTTATCTCTATTGAAGAAAAAGCGACAAAAAACGAGTAAGTACAACGAGTGCAAGAACATACGTGTTGGAAAACACATCACTATTTTTTTAATAGATGGAGTGATTCAAGAGGAAGGTTTATATGTATATTACATGCATAATATAGTAGAGAAACACTGATAATTTTTGAGGTTTCTAATGTGATGTCGTAAATAAACACATTTTTTGCGCTTACATTGCAAATGCTGGCTGAACCCTACGAGATAGATCAAAATAATGTACTAGTCACAGTATTGTACACCTTAAAAAGGTCTACAAAAAGTCCGCTATAGTATATGTCTACCTCTTAGGGATAACTATTTTTAACCTCTAAAGAAAACATGTTTGTATTGTCTAATGACAAAAAAGCTGTGAACGTTGTTTAAAAAGACATTCTGTAGTATATTTCGTATCAGCATTGCACCCGTGCAAAGCCGGGGCGGGTCGCTAGTATTTAAGTATATTCCTGGTATATATTCTTTACACCTGATGTGTATCTTGTTTACGTTAAAATATATTGGTGCCTCCAGTTTAAAATTTTTCATAGGTACCTAATTAAACTATCTTTCGGTTATATATTTTTTAAATATGTATTTGTCTTTACGAACGATTATAAAATATTATATAGCTTAGTTAATGAACGCATGCTTGATACATTTCACTACAGCCTATTAACGTCCCACTGCTGGGCACAGGCCTCCACTCTCATAGGAGAGCGGGAATTAGAGCTTAGACCCACCACGCTGCTCCAATGCGGGTTGGCGGGCTTTAACGATTATTATCATGTTAGTGATAATAACCGGGACCGACGGCTTAACGTGCTCTCCGAGGCACGGGGGTGAAACACCGCCAACTTCCAACTCCGGGCTGGCACTGAGAATTTCTTAATACACATGATACATTTATTTATTTTAATTACAAAATTTATATTCATCAAAATACATTAAATAGTCTTACCATTGAAACATGTACATAACATAACGGAAAAAGTTTGATTTTGCTCCCCATACCTTTTCATACCCCGGGCTTATATATGAAAATCAATTCTAAATGAGGTAAACTCCAATAATGATTTTTAGATTTTTTATCTAGGACACGTATTTTTTAAAAGACATGCACTGAGTCCGACCGGACTGACTGAGATAGAAAAACCATTAGGCCGTTGGGGTTATAACTCAGAGGGTTAAAAGCTTGAAAATTTTACAGAAGGTTCGAAAATTCCACCCCTAAAGACATCCTAAGGTTTAATAGGGGATGAGGTTTTATATGTAGGTAAGTATTTCAAGTAGAAAGGAAAAGAAATGAATATATTTTACGTGAACAGAATTTTTTAATTTTTTCTCTGTTATAAGAATTAGAAGGAAATTGTGTTTCTGTTTAAATTGATCAATTTCAATACAATTTATATTGAAAATTACTCATATTTTGCAATGCACGCAAGTTCACCGTTCCGTTAAACATAATGATTCAGGCCATTTTATTCATTCTTTCTTGCACTAAATTCTAATCAGTACTTATCTCGATGAAGAAACGCGATAAGCACAATTAATATCTTTATGTGATTCATGACAGGTTCATACTAGATATAGAGGACACAGTGTATATACTATTTTTAAAGTAAAAAGTAAGTATTTTTTGTATGGATTATAAAAATCTCTCTTCCCGCAGTAAGTACGTACAGATCGTTTTTCCTTTTCATTTAAGTTCTTCAGTTTGAAATCTTTCTTTGAAGATTTTCTAAAAGTTGTTAACTAAAAACGCTTGCTGTTAAAGAAAAAAAATTTTTTCGCCAATTTAAAATGGCAATTGCGTGATCTGTTAATGCCGGTGGTTTTTAAATTATCAATTATCATGTTTATGTCAACTTACATCATAGTAATTTTCCCTGGCGCCGGTGGTTTTTATTTATCAATTTTATCATTTATCTTATCAAATTTATTCATGATATTCATTCGACTTTCTCTTGTACACTTTTTGTTATCAATTCAATTTGTCATTTCCATGTCAAGTTAATGTCAGAATTTAGATCAAGACGCTCTACTTTATACTTACGAGTAATTCTGACGATGCATTTTTGGTATATGCTAAGAATTTTTTGTAAGTAGCTACATAAATTACATTAACCTATTTAAATGAAATGTATTACCGTGCATTTACATATTCGTCCTTGCATCCGTAGCCTAATTATGTAAAACCTGCATCAATCATTGTAACAGTCTCAATTGTTGTGATTGGCTGAATTTATGTTATTCTTGCCGCGTCAATGGATTTTGGCCAATGGCGGATGAGTGTTACTATTGAGCATTTTTATTTTTTACATAAAATTAGGCTGCCGGCTCCCCAAAGACATAGAATGGCAGCGCGTCATTCGCACAAAATATGTCGCCATTCCACGTACCTTGATGTCCCTAAAATAAGGACTATATTTCTGAAACGAGAGCGTCAATAATATTAAAATAATACTGCTTTCAGCGATTGTAGTAAACCCCCAGGTCTATTCCGAATTTGTAACCTATACTACCTATAACACAGTTCTACACTATATATCAGTTTTTATAGTCACTGTTGTCTTGAGACTCCAATCTTAAACTAATTAAAATGTGATTAAGATGTGATTTATTTTATCTCTGCTTGGAAATGCCTCTGTGCAACATTTTTAATAGGCATGATGACTGATTTTGAAAAAGTGTCAGATTATGTTCGGAAGTATCTACTATTTCGAAAAAATATCTTATTTCAGCAGAAAAATAAAGTTTGGTAGATAAAATTAGCATTTGAAATTTAAATTTTAAAATTCACGCCAAAACGTTCGGCGGTGTCATGGCGTCGTTGTGACGTCACTATTGTTATTACCAATGTACTCTGTGCAGTGTGCAGTAAGCAATAGTGTGATTTTCAAAGCTCGAAAACAAACAATTGTGACGTCATTCGCTTCTTTGTGTTTTATGCAACATGGCGGATTGCTGTATTATAAAGTTTTATTTTATCAATATAAATAGCAATCTCACTCGAAATAGAAAAATCAATACGTTTTTTATAATCCATGAATCCTATTTCATTAGATAAATTCATAATTTCATTGATTCTTGGTTACTGTCATCATGCCTATTAGGTAGGTAATTATCTAAGTTTATGAATGACTAGCTGATGCCCGCGACTTCGTCCGCGTGGTTTAAGTTTTTTTGATTCCCGCGGGAACCCCCTAATTTTCCGGGATAAAAAGTAGCCTATGTCACTCTCCAGGTTCTCAACTATACCTGTGCCAAAAATCACGTCGATCCGTTGCTCCGTTGCGGCGTGATTGAAAGACAAACCAACAAAACAATAAACCAACAAACCAATAAACCAACAAACCAACAAATAAACACACTTTCGCATTTAAAATATTAGTATGATGTGTGACTTGCTCGTTACTACGTCAGTGGTTCTTTTGTTTGGAAATTCCATACGTATTTATATCTTAGACCGGCCATACACGGACTACTCGAGCAGTTAACAAGTGATCAACATACACGGACCGCTCTTGCAGTTATAGTCAACAGCTTGAAGCTACCATTGATAACTGCTGCCAAGTGCCAACCGCCTGAAGCAGTCGCAACTGCTCGAGCGGTTCCATGTATGTGTGTACGTAGAAGACTGTTGTTCACTATGCAGTCGCAGCTTGAAGCAGTCCATTCTGACTGCTTCAAGCTGTCCGTGTATCTGAGGCCTTAAGGCCAGCCATAGACGGACCGCATCTTGCAATCGGTCTCGACTGCAACATGCGGTTCGTATAGACAATGACCTTTTAATGTCAACTGTTCACATTCTTAGGCTGGCCATAGGGCCAGCCTAAGGGCCGACGCATTGTTCATGGGGTGAAGTACAGTCAAGTTTCTAACGACTCATATCTACTTATGTATTTAAATACTGAATATCACTTGTTAGAAAACATCGTGAGGAAACCTGCATGCCTGAGATTTCTTCATGACGTTTTCGAAGGTCTATGAAGTCTCCCAATCTGCACTTGACCAGCGCAGTGGACTATGGCCGAACCCTTCTCATTCTGAGAGGAGATTCGAGCTCAGTTATAGTGAGCCGGCAATGGGTTTAATTGGGATAATGACGAGGACAATAATTTGCCTTAATATTGACCTTCGTAGTTCGTACAGTGATTATATTTACGATATATCATTAAACACTCAAAACAAAACCTTGTGCCTAATTCCAAAGTGCTCTCGAGCAGTTTTGACAGCTTCCACTTCCGCGTCACATACGAGATTTAGATATTAACAACAATTCAAACAAGTCTGACCTTTAATGCTATCCGAATAAGAACCATCTGCCCTAAATCCCTACCGTGGGTATTCTTTCGTGCGGTAAGTCACGTAAGCTCTACCTTTTCTATGCCTTGATAAAATACATCGCGAATAGCAACCTTATGTTGAAAGCAATTAGGGTTATTTATCACACGTTGTATTGATTTGTCATTCTTAAGTAAAAGCAAGGAGGAGCGGATTAATCTGTTTCTGTTTATTGAAACGAGAACATTAGTGTTTTTTTGAAGTAATGTCTCATTGTAGGTATCTTAGTGAAGCGTAAATTATTGATTCTCCTACTTGCTCGGAAATTGCTTCATTATCTCACGGCCTCGTTTTCTTAAAAAGGCCTCGGCTCGTCCTTTTAAAATCACTTCGTAGGTCTTCGGCTTCGCCTCGTCCTTCCAATATTACTCAGCCGTGAATTGATTTATTTCCGGCCTTGGCAGTAATGTACTATTCCTAAACGAGAACATAATAATATAATAGTATACTAAGTAGATACCTACTTAATTGTAATTTGAGGTAATTTTCCTGTGAACTGTTCGGTGTACCTATGTTTAATATTATTTTTTCCGTGACCTACAATATTTTTTGTTGATCAAACGATAACCTTGGTATACCAACATATTTGTTATGACGGCTATACTCGTTTATCAAAACCCAAACAATAGATAGACGAACATGAAACTATACATATTACATAGGTACCTAAGCAAAGTAAGCTTAGTGTGGCTTAGACCTACCTCCTACTTATATTTTCCAAAGTAGCATTTGTACAAATTATATTATTATACCTAGTCGTCAATAACATTCCAATACAATAATTTAATATAAAAAATTATTTTCAACCGACTTCAAAAAAAGGAAAAAAGTATTTTTTATATTAAATTATTAAACAACCGACTTCAAACTCCCGCGCCCACTTTACAACAACAAGCACACGCTATACAAAGTACTTATTTTATTGTTGATATTTTAAAAACTGCTCGACCGATTTCGATAAAATTTATATGGGACCACATGGGAAGTATGCCCTTTCAAATAAAAAAAGAATCATCCAAATCGGTCCACCCAGTCAAAACTTCTGAGGTAACAAACATTTAAAAAAAAAATACAGTCGAATTGAGAACCTCCTCCTTTTTTTGAAGTCGGTTGAAAATGGATTCAGTCGGGGGCGATAAAGGGCGATAATTAATTTTTAGAAACTGTCGTTTTATCCGTATTTTCAGAATACGAAGATGAATTTCGCCGTCATCTACAAGGTTACAATAGCTCAGACTGGAAATTGGGCGGTCCAAAAATCAGAATACTCGGTTCGAGTCCAGATGTCCCCAGTCCGATTATTTTTTACTTTTTTTTCAAGTTCCTTCTTTTGTGAGATCAACAATATTAAAACAGTATGTCCCAATTTTACTGATAGGTTTGTAGAGCTTTTAAGTTCTATTTACGTGTGACTACGTGGCTCTGGCTACTACGTGTCTGCGAGTACGTGATGAAGAGCGTGTCGGCAGTCGGGAACCTATTTCGGCTCCGGGAGGGGCTGCGGTGCACACTCGACCCATATTCTGTTACCTGGGTCAGTCATGAACTTTTAATGTTACGAAAAAAATGTTTTGTTACTAAGCAGTGTTTTTTTTATTGTTACATTGAGCTCACATAATATGAGTTACGTTAATAGGACCTATTCGCGAAATGACTTACTCCTAAAAAAGTCCTTTACGCTGAATGACCTCGACCTATATAATACTTGAGTCTAAATGATGCCCCATTTTTTTATTTATATAAGTATTTAATTTAATGGACACATAATTGGGTATTCAACTTCAGGAACTTTTTCTTAATCGTCAAAACCCGAGCTTAGGGTTTTGTATGAAATTATGAATTGTGACGTCATCAAAGTTCGACGCACGTTTTTAATCGATGATAGTAAGTTCTTTTTCATTTTTCATATTCGGAAAGTAGTACTGTTTTGATCTGATTATTGGGTGGAAAATGCTGCTTCCCTCCATAGGGAGGGAAAAACTCATACAAATTACTTCCCACTTATGGGCCGGAATGAACTTTCAAAATAGAACTGCTGTCAGCTGTAAAGAGTTTTTATGTAAAAAAAAACTACTACAAAGAAATGCTGCGGCCATGTGACTTTCTAAACGGCCAGTGTGAACTTAGCGCAAACTTCTTTGAGCGGAATAAACAGCAACAATAATAATATTACGCGGTGAGTTCCATATTTAAAATGTAAAAAGTCGACATAAATTGGCGGGATACTAATTTCTGTTAAGTATTTGTGACGGAATTCAAATAAATAGCTAATAGGTACCTAATCTTAGATTTGAATATTAAAAATGAGTTCAAGCGATTCTGAAATGTTGACACCAGATTCGATTAGAGACGAAGCAAATAGTGTTATTGAAAATATTTTGCCAGAAATATCAAAAGAAAGATATATAAACACATACAATAATTTTATGAAGTGGCGAGCAGAGAAGAATATAAGATCGTTTTCCGAAAGTGTATTTCTTACATATTTTAATAGACTGTGTAGTAAACTACAGCCTTCTACGCTATGGAGCCGATATTCAATGCTCAAAAGTACACTTAGTGTAAAACATAATGTAAATTTGAAAGAATTTCATAATTTAACATCATTTTTGAAAAGACAGTCTCAGGGGTTCAAGAGTAAGAAATCTAAGGTTTTCACCTCTCATGAAGTGGAAACTTTTTTAAATGATGCTCCTGACGAGATATATTTGGCAGTGAAGGTAAGTTTACCTAAGTATTCATGGATTTATTCTAAAAATGAACGTATTTATTACATAAATACTAAAAAATTACATGATTTTCACAGGTGGTATTGATACTCGGTATAAGCGGCGCTTGCAGAAGCAGTGAACTCACAAATTTGACAATTAAGGACATTGAAAGTCAAGGCCAATTATTACTAGTAAAACTGACTAAAACAAAAACAAATATTGAGCGCTCGTTTGTAGTACAAGAAGAGTTTACACAAATAGTAAAGAAATATCAAAAAATGAGACCTAGTCATGTAAAAACGGACCGTTTTTTTCTCAACTATCAGAAGGGAAAATGCTATAAACAAGTGATCGGTAAAAATAAAATCTCAGGTATGCCGAAGCAGATAGCAACAAATTTGAATTTACCAAACTGTGAGCAGTAGGTATACCGGACATTGTTATAGACGAACGTCAGCAACATTTTTAGCCAATTCAGGGGCAAACATGACAACGTTAAAACGACATGGAGGCTGGAAATCCAGCACAGTCGCCGAAGGCTACATTGAGGATTCAGTCCAAAATAAAATTAAAATTTCAACCAAATTAGCTGAAACTATAAAAATACGCCCCAATTCGCCTCAGCCGACAACTTCCAGGGAGTATCCGCCATCCTCCATGTAACCCATCGTCTGATGAAATACCACAGTCTCCTACTTTTACAGATATCCAGAACAGACAAATTTGTCACAATATATCAAACAGTATAAATGTCACCGTAAGATCGTAAAAACTGTTTGATTATAATATACCTCGCAAGATTGTGAACTATCGAAAGATTGTGAACTGAACATACTGATTACAATTTAACGCATTATTTTTCGGTAGATTATAATCCATCGAAGTAAAACCGTCAAATTGTGAAATACCGTGCGACGGAACGCACCTAGCGCGCTGATTGGTTGAACGGCATATGCCATGCGTCGCCATGTTTGTTTGATAATTCATTTGTTGTCGAATGTAAACAAACAGTGTTTTGGTGATTGTAAATTGATTTCGTGTTGAAAATAACTCACAGCTTTAGAATTCGTTACATAAAATTGTTGTGGAAGTAAAATGACTCTATGATTAACCAAAGAAGTGCAGTTTGAATGATAGATAAGTTAGTAGGTATTCGTCACTGAACATAGCCTTAAATTACAGAAATTTTGCGTGTTTTAATATTTTTTATGCGCGTGAACCTATGTGATCTCATTTGATAACATTTACAATGTCGGATATTGAGCCTATCTTTCAACACCGACCAATCAGGGACGGCCTTCGGACAGCTGACAATTTAACGCGCGGCAGATTGTGATTTAACAGTTTCACTTCGATGGATTATAATCTACCGAAAAATAATGCGTTAAATTGTAAGCCGTATGTTCGGTTCACAATCTTTCGACAGTTCACAATCTTGCGAGGTATATTATAATCAAACGATTATTACGATCTTACGGTGACATAAACATTCCAAACAAAAATGTTACTTTCAATTTCACGAATTGTCCTAATTTCACAATTAATTTTAAATAGGTACATACTACTAATATTATTATATATTATCAATAAATAGTTTAGATAAACAACTAGTTTTATTTTCCTCATATTCGAAATGAAAAGTAGAGTGTATAACTCGGGCAAAAGAATCAATTCCTACTCGGACTATAGCCGCCCTCGCTACGCTCGGGCGTCTAAATACCTCGGGAAATGATTCTTTCGAACCTCGGTTAACAATCTACTATTGTATTTATTATGTTTGTCTTGACAAATATGACATAAAAGTGTCTTGGACAAATATGACATAAAAGACAGTCTGAATTAATAGACGAATAGAGGTTTAACGTAAAAAGTTGAATAAGGTGAATTTTTCCGACTTAATTCACATTATTGCAATTTTCGAAGAGATCTCTAATTTATTTTAAAATAAAATGCAGCCTATGTTACTCGCTGATAAAGTAGCTTTATATAGGTGAAAGAATTTTCAAAATCTGTCCAGTAGTTTTTTAGTTTATCCATTACAAACAAACAAATAAATCTTTCCTCTTTATAATATTAGTTTAAATGAGTGATGACGACTTCTGAAAATGTAAAAATTATTTTTTTAAATCTGAACTACGGAGCGGAGCAGCTTTTGAATAAACAAATCTCGTTCAAAGCAGTTAAAGGTAGTTATTTTTAACGAAGCAGAGTTATTAAACTAGAGAGGTTGCTAATATTTATATGCTATTAGTTTTTCATCTTTTAAGGGTTCCGTACCTTAATAGGAAAAAAGGAAAAATAACCCTTATAGGATCACTTCGTTGTCCTTCTGTCTGTCAATCACCTTTTTCTTGAGAACGCGTAGAGGTATCAAGTTGAAATTAAATACCTAATATCAAATAATTTAGGTCTACAGTCCCTTGGAGCTCTAAAAAAAATTACTTAAGCCAACATAATTAAAAGATACGGCCGCTTATGCCGCATATTTTGCATATTTTAACACTCGCCAATAAATCAAAACCTATAGGGTACCCGTTGACCTAGAATCATGACCTATTTCAATTTTCAATTTATTTATTTATTAACAAAGAGATTTACATTTACAATTGTTTCTTAGCTCCCCTTAAGGCTTGCCGTCTTGTCTGGGGGCTGCACATTCCTCTTAAATCTATTACTTAAATACTATATTATGTGGACAAGTAAAATAACATTAAGACAACAATAAACAATAATAATTAATAGTAAGTAAAGGTAAACAATCATCATACATAATAAATTAAAGTTGTAGGGTATTTCAATAAAACAATGCACGACGTACGACTTACGAGTACAGAGCACCGGAGCGTTTGGACTTTGGATATTCGAGATACAGGCTGTTCTGTTTGAATCTTTTAATAATAATGTTTTAATCTATGGTTTTTATTAATTGTGTTTTATTGTTATAGTTATATTTTAAATATATTATTTACTAGAACATTTCAAATAGATACTCACTCATAATAATCTACAGTCTTTCATAATTTGTATTTGTTTACATGTGTTTTATGTATGGTGTACACTGTACAATAAAGTATATTTTCATTTTCATTTCATTTTCATTTTTATTTCATTTCATGAAAGGCAAGAAACAAGGTCTCACAGCAGCAGTATAGGAAAAATCAGAAAATCGTTAATTAGGGTTCCGTACTTATAGAGCGTCGAATTGTTTGTCAGGCGCTACCAGTTTTTAGCTCTTTATGTAAGCCAGTTATTTCACAGCTGATTACGTGTTGTGACGACATCTTTCTTGTTATTCACAAAAAATTGTTATTATTATAATATATATAAAAATTGTCATTATTATAATATATTTATTTATATTTACGTGGTGGTACGGAACCCTGTATGCGCGAGTCTGACTCGCACTTTTTTTAAACTAACTTCCGAGCAAATAGGAGAGAAAACATTTCAATGGATGGTAAATACTAGCTGGGTACTTAGTTTAGATGAAGGAATGAATGATGATGATGATGATGAATTGAATCTCTACCCTTTTACTTTCTACTCTCTTGTACTTAACGACTTACGCTTCGTGTTGTCAGTAAAGATAAGATTAGGGATCGATACGTGCCGGCAGGTTGACGCCTATAGGATGATAGATAGGTGTCTGAACTACATTTAATCTAATATCTATCCATTCTTAACCCTTTATAAGGCAGAACTATCCAGAAGAATAAAACAACTTTTGTTTATAGTTTTGGCATATTTTTATTTATTTAAAAAAAATGGCATTAAAAAAAATTGGAAAACTAATTAGGAAAATTGTGGAAATTTGGTGGGAAAAATATCTCCACTGCCCGTCAACTACTTGTGCTTACAGTATGGTATTGTGCAAAACACGGCGTAATGCAAAGCGGGACATTACATTTATCGCATTTTATTTTGCTTCGTTTGTCGCTCGTCTTTGTGCTGCAGAGCTTACAGCGCCGGTAGGTCTCCATGGCTGCTGGCATATGCACACCTACATTTTGGAATCGCACTTCTTCAGGCACAGCGTTGATACTTTTTTGGTAATTGTCTGTATCACATCGTAATTTCTTGGAAACGTAGGTGCCCACGCTCGACTTTCTTTTTCTGCTACTATAACCACCAATAAGTCCTCTTGCAAGAGCCACCCGAAATTCTAAATTGGTAAGCTTGTGTACCCTTGGTGTTTTGGAATATAAAATGAAAGCATTTGTCAAGCTTGCATCAACCAAAAAGTAGAATATCCGCAGCCACCAGCGTTTGCTTCTTCGTCCGATAGAATATGTGTTCTTGATTTGATCAAATAGGTCGACACCTCCCATTCTTTTTGTGTATTCTTTCACTACCCTTGGGCATTTCACTGCCAGCTTAGTGCCATCTTGTTGAGTTCTTTGAACTGTAGTCATTCCTTCTTTGGGATGAAAAGCATTGGTTAGTAACAAAACCTCTTTGGTATCCTGCCATACAGTAAAAGCTACGTCTTGTTTAGTTCTCCACTTGAACTCGCCTTTTTTCAACTTCAAACTCTTGTTCCTGCCAGTTCTTTTTATTATACTCGGTAAAACTGCTCTATTTCTTCTAACCGTTCCACTTGCAAATATATTTTTTTCATATAAATACTGCATGAGTGACCAGTCGCAAAAAAAATTATCGAATGTGATGTGTTTCTTGAAAGCTCCCTCTGACAATTTGATTGACAATCTTTTTACAACATTAGCACCCAAGCGCTCTTCTGTTCCTTGTCCCGTTTTACCTGTATAAATTTCGAAATTATATAGATACCCTGTGCTGCTGTCGCAGCAACACCACACTTTATATCCCCTTTTTATAGGTTTCAACGGCATATACTGCTTCAAGCTGGATCTACCTTTGAAGAGGATCATACTCTCATCGATGCTCTGTGATGATGAGTTAGTGGCATTATTTTGAAATGCATCATTGAGTAATGATATGAGAGGTCTAAGTTTATACAATTTGTCAAAATCGGGACTTCCTCTTTCAGGTTGTTCTCTGTTATTATTCAAATGAAGTGCCTGTAATATTTTCTTGAAACGTTTTACCGTCATAACATCAGCAACTTCGTTTACTCTTAAGCCAGGGTCTGTTGACCAATACAAATCTATTTGGGGCAGAATGTGATATCCCATTATAATAAAAATGCCCAAAAAAGCACGAATTTCTGCTTTGTCGACAGGACTCCAATTCTTTATCCGTTCCTGTTCCGCATACAAGTTCGTCTGAGTGATAATCAAATGAAAGCCATCATCGTTGAAAAACTTTTCAAAGTGGGCTACTGGACGGGCTTTTCTATTCATAAGATACTTAGGTTGTACTGTTACCTCATCAAATTCATCAGGATCTGGCCGGGAATCCCACATATTTTTTCCCCATGACTCATCTTCACATTCAGATTCATCACTAGGTTCTTCCTCCAGTAATTCTGGGATCTGTTGGGTAGATTCAATACTCAAAGACTCGTCCTGATGTGAGTTACCTGATCTTCCAGCAGAAGTTGAATGTGATGAGGAAGGCTCTGGCTCTGGTCTATTTCTAAGTGTGTATTCTGATTGCTCCGGCGCAGGAGAACTTGTGGAAGAACTATTATCTTCCAGAACTCTTTGAATATTGTTCACATTGAATTCTTCTGCCTCATCAGACTCATTTCCGTCTTCTGAACCATCATCTGGAATCCCAAAGATCTCCTCCAAGGCCTTTTCTATTTCATCCTCATACAAATAACGCTCCATTGTACGAGAAAATCTGAAAAAAATATGAACTAGTTGAACGAACATGAACACGAACACCCGGGCAGCGGGAATAATATTCCCACCAATAAAAAAAATCTTAGAAAATAGAAAAAAGATGGTGAATTCAAAAATACAGGCAAAAATCATAGGAGTAATTATAATTCCACAAAACGAAACTAAGTAATTACCTCTTTCCAAGTAAAATTATGAAGATTCACGGAGATTAAAAACTGATCATGAAAAATACGCCAATTTTACAACAGCTGCATCGGCCATCACAAAAATTCCAAAGACAAATCTTTTTTTTTTTAAATTATTGACAAGACAGATAATTCATAATTGCCAGTGCAAAAAAATATATATTCCCTAATTTTGTTCTCACTGCTTAATCGGTAGAAAATATTGGTGGTAAAAATAGCCCCTCTGCCCTATAAAGGGAATTTCGTACAATAGTTTATTATTTTATATGACGTAATGAATTATAATGACTGATTAAGTCACGTTGAAGTCGCTAATTCCATGATTTACCTATCAGTAAGGTATTGTACGTGATAGCCGATACGAGGCGCGTGCGAAGATTAGTAGGTATATTTTTTTCATTTTTAACCAAGACTAGCTGATGCCCGCGACATCGTCCGGGTTTTTTGGCTATCGCAGGAACTCTACCTCTGTGCCAAATTTCATCCAAATCCGATCAGCTGTTCTGGCGTGATTGAGTAACAGACATCCATCCAAACTTTTGCTTTTATTTTATTAGTATAGATGTCTAAAGGAAAGGATATCCTGTTAAAAGTTTAAAATTCATATGATAGTATAATTATCCATTCGGCTTTTTATTCTGAAAAATGTAGATTCCACGTGATTTTCAGACATCTAATTCCACGCGAAAGTGGTCGCGGGCATCGTTTTGTAAAAAAAGGAAAAACTTTTTTCTCACTTTGAGTAATGTTTTTAGCCTCTGTATTAAAAAAAAACAGTTCCAAAGGCACATGTTTCACGAAAATTCAAAGATAAGAAAATTACTTATATCGAAGAGTTTGAATAAGAGAATTTAAACAGAAACAAAACGAAAAAAAATACAAGAAAACCTCGAAGGTAAGGTATATGTAATGGCAAAGTAAAATACCTATATAGTTAGATCACAAAAGAATAGAGATCGTCGAATCTAATAAAAGTATTTTAGGAGGGACATTTACCTGTCTCACGTATCACGTTATAGGCGTCCTTCTTTTCCAGACATTTTCATTTAAAAGAACTTATTTCTTATCTAATATCGCGGTCGTTGCCCTATGTGTAATAAACCCATACATAATATTACTAGCTTTTGCCTGCTGCTTCGCTCACGTTAAATTTGATTTTCATACAAATTTCAAACCCTTTGTATTTTCATAAATCCTTTCTTAGCGGATGCCTACGTCATTAAAAGCTATAATATGTTTGCTAAATTTCAGCCCGATCCGCTCAAACTACTGGAAGTTTGAGCTGGGCGTTGATAGATCAGTGAGTCAGTCACCTATTTTTCTTTTATATAAGTACTAGATGTTGCCCGCGACTTCGTCCGCGTAGGTAAAGGTTTTGATTCCCGCGGGAACTCTCGAGTTTTCTGGGATAAAAATTAGCCTATGTCCTTCCCCGGGATACAATCTATTCCTGTACCAAATTTCTTCAAAATTGGTTGAATAGATGGGCTGTGAAAGCGTAGCTGACAGACAGGCACACTTTCGCATTTGTAATATTAGTATGGATTTAGATTAGATTTCTTATGGCTTTCCCCAATTGAATCGCGGCTGGAGTCGGGTCAAGGATATAGCTGTAGTATTATTAGTAAACCTACATGTTATTTTAGTATTTAGGTTCACGTAATACGGACGGTATTAGCCTGAATAGTTTTCATGACATTTTCTATACTAGTAAATATTTGAGGACGTAGCCGTCTATAAAGAAAGTAGGCTAAGAAGTCTAACCCAATTTCAGTAAATTAAGGATTTCTGTGGCTTTGATCCAAAGTCGTTTATTATGTCAGAACTCAGAAGTAAGTGATTCCGTTATCGAAGTGTTTACTTAGATGTTTCCAAACACTTTAAACGTCGATGTTTCTGGAAAGTACGTAGATTGTATATGCGTGTGAGATAACTGATAGGCAACTGTCAATAAGTGTTTCGTAAAGGTTTTGGAGATCGTTTACATACCTACATGGAGATTGGAAGTAGACTGGTTTTATAGGTCTAGAAATTTCTGGAGTTTACCTCCTTTAGAATCGACTTTCATATAAATAATGCCGGGGTATGAAAATGTATGGGTAGTAAAATCAAATTTTCTCCGTTACGTTATTGACTTTATGTTTCCATGGTAGCACTTGTTTGTGTTTCCATGACAATGTATTTTGATGAATGTAAATTATATAATTAATAAAATGTTTGATATATGCTTTCAGTAATTTAAAAAATGCATTCATTTACCCTCATATACTAATCTATATATTTTATAATCGTTCGTAACGAGTAAACTCCAGACGTGCGTCGGAGCTGACACCACAGAATAAGGTACACACAATTTTTCTTTTTCATACGTGAATCCAATTTCTATACGCTATAGGTAATTCTATCTTCAAACAATTAGGTACCTACTCAGATTAATAAATATCGAGTTAGAATCCAACTGCCTCGTTGTGGCCTCGTTGGTCTAGTGGTTAACATGTTTGACTGACACGAAGTCCCGGGTTCGATTCCTGGGTCGGGCCATAGTTAAGTGTTGGGTTTTTCTGACTAGCAATTCTCAGTAGCAGCCCAGAGTTAGGAAGTTGGCGGTGTTTTACCCCCGTGCCTCGGAGAGCACGTTAAGCCGTCGGTCCCAGTTATTATCACTAACATGATAATAGTCGTTAAAGCCCGCCAACCCGCATAGGAGCAGCGTGGTGGGTCTAAGCTCTAATTCCCTCTCTCTTATCAGAGTGGAGGCCCGTGCCCAGCAGTGGGACGTAATTGGGCTGTAGTGGTGGAGAATCCAGATACTTAAAGGTTACTTGCTTGTTATGTGTACTAAAGATAGATAGATATAATATAATGATTATAGTAGGTAATAGTATAGTACACTATTACTATAGTATACTTAAAAGAGCGTTTAGCACTTCAAGTTATATAACCATAGTACAAGCCCTATGAAGCAAGTCCTCAGAAGTCAGATGCCTTTCCCACAAACAGCGTGGGAATGCTAGTAGAATATTGCAGACACTCATTCCACTAGTCATAGCATTCTAGTCGTTATAACTTTAATGTAAGGTCCATATTTTAATTAACGATATTTTTAACTAATCAGCGATAAATCATAACGTACTCGGACCTATCTCAGCATGGGTGCATCAATTTAATAGAGCTCTAACTATATGAAAAAGTGTAAACCCTAAAAACTAGCTGGCTTATCTTGAAATCTTTTTTATCCACTATAACTTAGCCCTTGAACTCACCTGATGTAAAGTGATAAGTAATGCAGTCTAAGATGGCAGCGGGCTAACCTGTTAGGAGTATGGCAGTTATATTCGGTTAAACCCATAATCGGTTTCTAAACTGTATTGTACCGGAACGCTAAATCGCATAATCGTAGTTGGCTATTATTTGAATAGCCACGCGAGGACCCGATAGGCGGGACCTCTAAACTTTGAGTAGGTAAGTGGAAAGGTGACAATTAAACGAATTCTTCCAGCGGAGTAACAACGTATATTTTCAAAATTCGGTTTTTTATACCCGTGACCATAAAGTTAATAGACTATAAGTAATAGACTAGATAATAGACAATAGTCCATAAGCCTTGTTTACACTGCAAAACATAGTTGGCCGCGATTTAAGTTGCTACATATGTATATTGGCCGCCTACGCGAATTGGCGCCGACAGTAGTCTTTGCAAACCTTTCCTTGAATAGGTACCTAGTTAATGGGAGCCTATACCTACGTTGTAAAGAAAAACCTATATGCAAAATGCTGAGTTTCTAGCCTTAGCGCGTTCAGCATACCTACGAGGTGTAATAAGATTAAATTGTCAAACGAGTGAATATTCACTATTCCGGACGAGACAAAACACCCGCGTCGGGAGGTAACAACGTTTTCTCTTGTCGCTTAGTGTGCGCGCTCCTTTTAAAAGTGAATGACGCGAATTTTTTGACCGCCAGACAAAATTCTTTTGTCCGTACTGTGTTTTCGGTGCAAGCTTGGAGCATTTATTGGACCCAAGGTTCCAAGACATACCCACTCTCATATTATCAAACAGATATTAAATAAATATAGTTGTTAACTTTTTTTTTACATGAGTAACCAAATGTAAACCAGATGCAATAAGGATAGTTAAAAAAGGTTAATCTCTTTTCCTCTCATGACTATAGTCGCTCGAGAGAAAAGGTTAGAAGGCTAATTATTGTCCTAATAGCATCTAGATATGGTAGTACCTACTTCGTGCGTGCAGAATTTTTACCACATAAAACCAATGTGTAAAAGGCTCTTTCAAAATGTATCTATTGCTTAAGTATGTATTCGTATGTCTGATAAGAGACATAGATTTGTTATCACAGTACTGTTGATTAAGCCAAACTACAAGTAGGTATCTAATGTTGTAAAAATAATATTCATTTGGCAATCGTTCATAAACAAACCTTGATTGCATCAATTTGTCTACGTCGACAGAAACACGAAATATGTATATAGGTAAACTAAATTGACATTTGGCAGGTCTAACTAAATCTAGTGCTATCCTTTTCCGCAGCAGGTAAACACTAATAAGAAAGGAAACATATACTACATAGAAACTACCAAACTTGTAGTTTTCTTTTGTGTATTTAATTAGTTTTTACAGTAAGTATATATCATACTAATATATACTATACCAATACCTATTATAATTAATGCGACAGTGTATCTGTCGGGTTTTCCGTCTGTCTGTCTGCTACGTTTTAATGGCCCATTTGTCAACCGATTTTGATGAAATTTGGTATAGCGAGAGGTTGCATCCTGGGGAAGGACAGGCATTTATACCGAAAAATTAAGGAGTTCCCTCGTGAATTGAAAAAACTTATGTAGAACATGGCGTTAGGAAATCAGACTTAACCACAGTATATGCTATTTCATAACACCGAGGTGTGAACTCTACGTAGAGATTATTATATATGACGCCCTGAACTATGTAACATTATGTAAGACGCCCCCGTCTTAATATTTACGTAGGTACCGACTGACGTAATAACTTTATCTTTGAGGTTATCTGAGCAATAATATTTATATTTTATTGGAATTCTTGTTTACATTATTTTGCTCACAGAAATGTACAGACCGTATATCATATACTTCTGCTCATCAACGCAAAGATAAATAAGTCTGGCGATGGTTATGGAGGTTTGATCTGGAGCTTACAGTAGCCTATAATATATTTACAGCAATTTAATCTTCATAAAACAGAACATTCATAATTACAAAAAATTATGCGATCTGCATGATAGGCAAACTAGAGGCTGCAATAAGCTCGTGACTCCATCGCTCCGCCTCAAGAAAGTCCGAAGGTCGTTCGTGGGAATGAGCATTCTATTTTATAACAAAATTCCACAACCTATCTTAAACTTGCCTTTACACAAGTTTAAGAAATCTATTAAAAGTATGCTTCTGAAAAAAGCTTATTATACCGTTGAAAATTACATAAACGACAAAAGAGCGTAGATTTCACTCGCTCCAGCAATGCTAAGGACAGCGGTTACATAATATGTATAAATTAATAAAATTGTAAATTAATTTTTTTTCAAAAGAGCAACCGCCGAGTTTCTTGCTGTTTCGTCTCGGTAGGAATGGAATTCCGAACCAGTGGTAGAGTCACTTAACGATTCAAAAGCACTTGTAAAAGTTTATTTGAATAAAAAGCATTATGATTTGATTTGATCAAAGAGTCCCGACTAAAGCTCTCACCGGTCGTGTCGGATTTTCCGTCCCATCGGACTGCAAGGCCCTGTCCTACGTCAGCGACAAACACGAAAAGGCGACTCGATACGACGCGACGCGATACTATCCAACAGTAACAGTATCATTTACGTGGCCTACTTTGCCGCGTTGCATAGCGTCACGTTGCATCGCGTCTCGTCGCTTTCGTCAATCTTTGTACAATTATATCGCAGTGCATCTCCGTGCCGCGTCGCGGGCCCGGCTCTATCCAAACTTATACAAAGAAAAATTTGCCGATATGTGCGAGCATCTGTACGCTGTAATTGGACTAGACCTTTACGACAACGGATCACATTTGTGTTCCACAATATATCCCGCACTGATAGATTGCGGAGATTCACTGCCGTGGCCGAAGTTCAGTTAGGACTTGGGAGGACATCACAACATATCTATCATGCGGAACACCATGGCATTCCTCTTATATCTAGGACTATGGTAAGCTTAGGACCCGTGTTGGACTTGTTGGCAATTGGTATCGTTCATTGGTTGTCCAAGCCTTATGTCAATTTTTCCCACTTACACCAGTGATTCATTTACAAAGTAAATACTTGGATCAAAAAATACACCCGGTGCATTCATCTTATCAAAAGCACTAGCAAGTAGACGCACTCCTCCTATTTATTGCGGCGTAATTTTCCAATCGGGCGAAACCCACAACAGTGTGCATCGATCCCACAACCGACTCGACTCGACTAGGAGTACTATTTCAATTCTTAGGTTTCTTAACGATTATTATTAGATGTTAGTGATAATAACCGGGACCGACGGCTTAACGTATTCTCCGAGGCACGGGGGAAACGAAAAGGCCCAAATTGGACTACCTAATTTGGTCACCCATCCAGTTACCGACTTGGGTTAGTTCAATTATCTAACATTCTGATAGTGGAGTCGACGTCTAAATACCAACTCAAAGTGGGTATTATGTGTTTGCAAACAAAATATGTATTTATTAACACATATATAATTAGTTTACTTGATAACTGTTCTATTAATCCTTATCCTTACTAATATTATAAATGGGAAAGTGAGTTTGTTTGTATGTTTGTTCCGCTTTCACGCCGTAACTACTGAACCGATTGCTTTGAAATTTTGCAGACGTAAAGTTAGAAGTCCGGATTAAATAATGGGGTACTTTTTATCCCGGAAAATTAAAGAGTTCCCGCGGGAACTAAAACTCCTCAATCCACGCGGACGAAGTCGCGGGTATCAGCTAGTATTGAAGATAAAGTAAAGTAATTGTAAAAGTAAAATTTACTTTATTGTACACCATATAAAAAAATCGAATACAACAGATATAATAATCTAATGGACATGGCACAACAGGCGGCCTTATAGCTCAAACAGGTATCACTTCTAGGCAACCTTAAGGCAAAGGACACATAGAAATAGAAAGCGGAAGTAATGTACTAAAGAGAAGAAATGAAGTAATATACAAAACGATACAGAAATGAGTGATATAAAAATATAAGTAGGTATCTAAATCGATATGTCACCGTAAGATTGCAAAAACCGTTAGATTGTAATCCAACTAGCGATATTATAAACAGTCGACAAATTGTGAACTGTTCAATGTTCCGAGTGTCAATTTTTGAAATATTCATTGTATTTACGTTTTCTTGTCTCTTTCTTGTAGGTTAGGTTAGGGTTCGACATAAATAAGCACTTAGGTTTATCGGGTTAATATACCTAACAGATCTACCGAAAAATAATGCGTTAAATTGTAATCTGTCGACAGTTTACAATGTCGCTAGTTAGATTACAATCCAACAGCCTTTGCAATCTAACGGTGACAGATATAATAGAAAGAAAGATAAAAAAATTGTATTGTAATATAGATTATAGGCAACAGACAGATAAATATATTAAGAAGATAAATAATGCTGTTTCAGCTTAGTTTTGAAGATAGGAAGCGATTGAGATAGTCTAATATCCAAGGGGAGAGAATTCCAGAGCCGTATAGCAGTAACAGTAAAAGATTTATTATAGAAGGAAGAAGAATGTCTAGGAGTACTTAGCAATAGATTATTTTGGGAACGGAGAGCAAAAGTATTAAATACTAGATGATTCCCGCGACTTCGTCCGCGTGGATTAAGGTTTTTTGATTCCCGCGGGAACTCCTTAGTTTTCCGGGATAAAAGTAGCCTATGCCCTTCCCAGGGTATCAATCTGTCCCTATACCAAATTTAATCAAAATCGGTTTAACATATGGGCCGTGAAAGCGTAGCAGACAGACAGACAGACAGACACACTTTTGTATTTATAATATGTAGTATATAATAATAATATTTATCTACTCCAGCATCGAAAAGTTCCAATTTCGAATTAGACAACTATACCGAATTGAACCCTCTTTCGTGTTTGCTTCTCATAACGATACAGTTCGTTGTATGGGAGCTGTATCGTTATGAGTCGTAGCTGTATCGATATGGTTATCTTCATAAATAGGATACCTATAGCTTAGCGGCTCTGGGTTCTGGCACTTTTGGTTTTTATTAATTTATAAAGTAAAAAATTATAAAGACGTCCTTGTCGTAGATAAAATCTTGTATGCAACTGTACGTAATTAGTCATTTTAATTCTCGTACTATCCTATTTTGATACTCGGCAAGCCTCGTATCAAAAAACAGCACTCGAATTAAAATGACCCTCATTACGATACAGTTGCATAAATAGCTATTATAGTATGTAGTATGGATATGTATCTACTTATCGATCGATCTATAAGATAATTATAATACCATTGTAAGTGGAGTCATTTAAATTTGTCTAGTAGCATTATTATAGCAATAACTCCATCAATCAGGGCTATCGCGTTTAAATTCGCCGCTAGGGGCGCTAGTGTAGTGTGAGGTCCCCGAAATGTCAAATATCACTGGGCGTTTATCGCGGGTCTAATTATTTAATTAATGTTATGAATATTTAGCAATAACCGATTAATTATGGAAGATGTAAGATACGTGCCAAAGAATGCCAGTGCTCTGTGCTTTGAAAGCGTAGCTAAGAAAAATAGGTGCAAAATTAAGCGGATTCTTTCGAACAGCTAATTCATAGGTTAGTATTTCCCTGGTTCCCGTATGTCTACTATTTAAAAAAGAGTTCTTTTTTTCACAAAATTGCTTGTTTACCCAATATACAGGCATACTTCAGGACCTTACTCGCAAGTGGCGCCAACTAGTGAGCATAAAAACGGTAGCCCTCATTAGCCTGTTTGCGCCCACTGTTCTGCATAATTTGCCTTCCAACGCCGCCACACATCCGTTGCTCCGCCTTCCTCAATTAGAAAACTCATTCCAATTATGTCTACACTTACTTGACTTTATTTATTTACTCAAATTATGTAACTTGAAGAGATCATGACCGGAAGGACATTCCACACCTTTTAGAAGTGCGTACTGCGTAGGTATTAGAAACGAGGATGCAACACGTTTAGTAGTGTAGGAAACGGGGCGGTTTCCTACACTACTAAATGCTACTAAAGTAACGTCGCCTGAGGTAATTGTTTAGGTCCACCAGCTTTACTGCCTAGAGTCTAGACTATAGCGCATACCTATACCTTGACCGGTTGATTTGAGAGATTAGCGTTGTGTTTTTCTTGATTTTTTGAGAAGAAAATGTCGTTGATCAGTGAAATAAAAAATAAAGAGAACAAAAAAAAGTGAAATAATTCAAAAGGTACTTGAGAGATTCACAGACGCATGAATCGGCAAAAATTTATGCGACAAATATCATGTACTTATAGGAGAAAGCTTTGTTGGTAAATGTCCGACGTTGCTTCCACAGTCCACGAGTGTGCTTCGAATTCGATCACGCGTAAGCTGAGATTTGCATTTTTTAAAAGTGAAACTTCTTTAGAATCGTTGTGATTTGAAAATTCGATGCGACAAAAAAAAGCGACACCAAAAGAGACAAACATATATATAGGATTTAACCTACGAGAGAATGAGATACCTAGAATACAAGTTATACCTATTTATCTCATTTTCTCGTAGGCTACTTATCTGAAGTTTCACTTCTGCCGTGAATTGCACACACACTTTTTTTATTGCATTGCGTTATTGTCTGGTACTTTACAAGTTTCTCATATGTAAAAGTTATTAGATTTCTCGTAAAAATTAAAATCGGTAATTAGGTACATGTATTGAAACAAGGAAAATAATTAATAGCTCTTAACTTATTTCGATTCCCTCTTCCACTAAGATAAGGCATTAATATAATTAATTGATTATATTATCAATTCTCGCATTACCTTTTGTAAATAGGCGCCTTTGTTTTGCATGTCCAATTAGCATTTCAAAGTGAATATGCAAATGACGCCCACTGGTATAACATCGGTATAACTAGAGCTCAAAGCAGTGGGTTTACTACCATCGCTTTTTAAAGCAGTATTATTTTAAAATTGCAATTTCACATAACGTGCCAAACAATCATTATAATTCTGAACCAATAAGAGCGTCCAACAACAATTTTAACCATAAATCAACAATATTATAATTATAATAATTTAAGCGAGGGTAGTAAGCCCCTATATCGTATTGCGAATAATAACTAGCTCTTTACGAATAGTAATTAGCACTATTGTGGGTGACAATATTAACTATGATTTATAAATGCATAAATATTCTCATCTTTTATATCAGTGCCTCGTGTATCATTTTGCGTAAAACCTGCTTATTAAAGATGATAAGAAATGTCATTACTCATTGTAGTATAATCCCACCATATGATTAACTCTTTGTTCCGGCTTATAGTTTGAATTGTATTGCCATCATCACTGCCACACATATTTTCAATCGGAGAGTGTTAAGCTGCCAATAATAAAATGACAGGTAACACAAAATGGTTGTCACAGATAAGTAATGCCATAGATAATTAATTATTATGTGTCTCTAACACATTCCAGCACTTTCGGAGCCCTAAGTCCATCGGCTCTTCGAACTAGGTATATGCCCCGTACATTGCCACTACATCTTCGCAACACGTCGAGTTTTTTCAGAACTACCTTCCCTACGGTGAACCGTAAGCTTCGTGGAAGTTCACAAGAAATATAAGCTCACACACATCAGTTCTGTATCAAAACAATTATGTACCTACTAAAGTTATCGTATTTCATTCTTCATTTATGAAGTCATTGTGTCACATTATATCATGTTCGTCACGTGACATCTGCAATTAAGATTCGACATCCATAATAATCCAATTCATTAGTCAATTAATCAAATTAGTCACGTTTAATTTGCCGTGTGCATAGAATTTGTGGTGAAATAGGTATAAAATTGACGAGGAAAGATCTAGCATTCCATAGATTCTCTCTTATTTCTTACCTCATATACATATTATATTAGGTTACATATTTCAGGATACTCTCTCTCCCTCTCTCTCTCTTTCTCTCTCTCTGTACTCTCAGGTACAGGAGGAAGATATCAAACTCAAACTCAAATCTTTTTATTCAAGTAGACTGACAACTGCTTTTAAATAGTCCAGCGAATCTCCCATTGGTATATCTATTAATTATATCTCATTAAAATGGGATAAAACAGTTACTAATAAAAAACTTACACAAACTTTCAAGCAACTGACCTGACAAAATACCAATTAGGTATATCTATAATTATCGAAAACAGAATGTCTAAAAATAAAAATAACCTGACTAAGGTTATCGCGTATGCTATAAAGCGCCTTATACGCTATTAAATAACTACGTAAAACATTGTTGCTATTTATAAAACTAATATAGTCAGCATGTTGATAAAAATCACAATATAGCACTTTGACTTCGAACCAAAGTCCAATTTGGTTTTATGCCCCAAAAATTAAATTGAGATGAAGCTTCAAGGTTATCATTAGTTGGTAAATCTATGGTTATCATTTGTAAATTGTTTATAGAAAGGAAATTATTGTTAATGCAAAGAAATACCTACCTGTATTTAGGCCTGCGTTGTTTTTAATCCCAAAGGAATTATTTCAAAAATGTCACAATTTCATCGTTTCAAAACATGAAGTTTTTTACAAAAAATTCCCTGCTTCTTTTTAATCACCAAATCATGTTAATATCTATTCTTTATTGATCATCAATCATCTTAAATTGACATACTATCACAACCATTTTGCATGATATTATGAAATTATTCAATATCATAATATGCGTCCACGTGCGACCTTAAAATGCTTAGCCTAACCGATGTTTAACTTTCTAATTTGCTTATGAATTGGTATTCCTATATCGGCACGTATCATCGAAAAATCCGTGTTACTTTGTAATATCTATTTATCAGATTGTATTCATCCGTGGTGATGAGTCATCTTAATATCGATCTACTTATTAATCTAGGGCGTCCTACTAAGCTACCGTTATTGCTAATTTTAGACCTGCCTAGATATTTAGTTATTAAAGCGTAGTGGGTAATCCTGGGCCAAAGACGAAGTAGAGTAGACACGAAATTTACTTTTTGATCAACTTAGACTCAGCTGCAATTATGGTGGGTATGGTATATACCAAACATCCAAATCGGTTGAAAAGATAAGCCGCTAAAGCGTAGCAAACAGACAGACGGGCACACTTTCGCATTTATAATATTGTATTAGTAGGTATGGATTGTCTTTACAACGCAAGCGTCAGAAGCACCGAGTAGTAAACCTAGAAGAGTTCGAGTGCCCGGGGCGCTTGCTTTAAGTCAATAAAAGCACAGGCCTACAGGCCTACTTTACCACTTTTACCTGACTTGTATTATCTCAAGATATCTAAAACCCTAATACCTTCGGACTTATCTTTTTCGTCTCCCCAATAAAAAGGTACCATTTCTTTATATATTTCTATTAGGTATTATCCGATTTTAAACTAAAAGTATTTTAGTCGCTGATGCATATTCAAAAGAATGCAGTTAAGAAAATTGATATATCAACATTGAAACGGACGTTCGTGTTACGTATATTACTTGGACAGCACAGACATGAGACATTATTCCGTTTTTAAATAGCTTTCTTGAAAATACTGCTTTCAAAAAAACAACAAATTTAAATATTATCTAGACTTTATTATCTTGACTATTATTTATCATGGTTATCAATGTTCCAAAAATATATTTATTAATTTACTAATATTTACTAATATTTTTTTTTCATGTTTGTTACCTCAGAACTTTTGACTGGGTGGACCGATTTGGATGATTCTTTTTTTATTTGAAAGCGCATACTTCCCATGTGGTCCCATAAAATTTTTATTGAAATCGGTCGAGCGGTTTTTAAAATATCAATTATAAAATAAGTACTTTGTATAGCGTGTGCTTGTTGTTGTAAAGTTGGCGCGGGAGTTTGAAGTCGGTTGTTTAATAATTTAATATAAATAATTTAATTTAAAAAATACTTTTTAAACAACCGACTTCAAACTCCCGCGCCAACTTTACAACATGAAGCACACGCTATACAAAGTACTTATTTTATTGTTGATATTTTAAAAACCGCTCGACCGATTTCGATAAAATTTATATTGGACCACATGGGAAGTATGCTCTTTCAAATAAAAAAAGAATCATCCAAATCAGTCCACCCAGTCAAAAGTTCTGAGGTAACAAACATAAAAAAAAAAAAATACAGTCGAATTGAGAACCTCCTCCTTTTTTTGAAGTCGGTTGAAAAGTATTTTTTATATTAAATTAATTATACTAATATTATAAATGCGAAAGTGTGTGTATAGTTTAGTAAGTAAACACAAGGGGTAAGACTGGGGAAAATCTAAAATACCTATATCACATAGTTGTTGACTTACCTGTGTAAAATAGCCATACCTAACAATGATAGGTAGATGTCTTACACGAAAACATGTTATGAAAAGGTTTATTGTAAACACTGCGTAATATGCGACTTAGGCAAATGGACAGGAGGGGAAGGGTTATAGTATAGAACTTTGTTGTTATCTACTATCATTAGGTAAAAATATCCCCATGATAATAATTTGTCTATTTAACTCAATATTATTATTTGCTCATTATTCCTCATAAGCCTATTCTAAATTCTATCTTTAGCTTACGTTGGAAACAAGTCTTTGAAATATCCCCTTGTTTCAACTTCAGAACATCGTAGATCTAAGAAAACTTGCCAGTGTGTAATCTAGTCAGTCTCAGTCAGTAATAAGCCCTAAAGAAATCGCTTGCTTTACGTTTCTCTCTCTTAACTCTACCTCTACCTCTCTTCCATACTCTACGTCGTTATCATACCGTCGTCGTCGGTTTACATAACCGTGTACCTACTTCTGTGATTTGAATTTTAATTATTGCTATTACGGGTGCTCACCTTAGCATTAGCTGGACACGTTTACAAGATTTTCTGTGTTTTCGATTGTCCAGCATTCATCATCATCATTAATGCATGATGATTAAGTCTATTGAACATACAGGGCTGCATTAGTAGTCTCCCTTGCCCTTGCATATCTTTGGTTTATGGTTAGCTACTGTTTGGTCATGGAACCTTTGCCTCGATAGTTGTTCGTTGTTTAACCAAAGGCCCAATTGTCTAGAAAACCGTAATCATTTGAGAGCTTAAAACGTATTACTCGAACTGTTTAAGGAGTACGTACATGCTTTTTGACAAGCAATCAAACTCCTTAAATACTTCGCATTATACACTCGCCGGCATATTTAGCGAAACATAAAAAAAAGGTTTGATATCAGTATCATATAAGGTTGCAGGCTGGTTTATACGTCATTTAATTTAAAAAGAAATATTTTCAAATTAAGAAAACAACTGAACATCACATTTTATGCAATTGTTTTAATTTTATTCAAATACACCTTATCTGGAGCGAACTTCGAGTATTTCTTCCTTCTGAGTTTGATTTAAAATTTCATTGAAATACTGTTTTTTGTTAGTTTTTTTTTAACCGCGTATCTTTCTGGAGTTGGTGACTGAATTATGCCTGACTTAGCCCCAACGGAGATTGCCAGGGCACTCGAAATGCGAAGAAATGGTCAAACCTACAGAGTGATATCCAGAGATCTTCGTCGACCAGTTTCAACGATCCATCGCAGTATCCAACGGTTCAGGGAGACCGGTACTTATGTGAGAAGAGCAGGACAAGGCAGAAAAAGACGCACTTCGACGGATGATCGTTTCATTCGGCTTCGTGTACGTAGGACCCCCGTTTGACGGCCGTCCAAGCCCGACATGAGTTAGAAGCAGTGCGGGGTGTAACCGTAAGTGAGCGTACGGTACGAAGAAGGCTCGAAGAAGCTGGTTTGGGTTCATTTGTGCCCGCCAAGGCTCCAAGGCTCGAGGTAAATCATCGTAGAAACAGGTTAACTTTTGCTCAGGAACATCAACTTTGGAACGTGGACCATTGGAGTAAGGTATTGTTTAGTGATGAGTGCAGAATTCTCTTAAATCAAATTGACGGCAGGCAAAGAATATACAGACGCAAAGGAGAACGATACATTCAGACAAATTTTGAAACTACAGTTGCATACGGTGGTGGATCAATAATGGTTTGGGCGGGCATTTGTTTGGGAGCTCGCACAGACTTGGTAGTGATTGACAGAGGGAGTCTGACTGCAGACCGCTATATCAGAGAAGTTTTAGAAGAAAATGTCGTACCGTTTGCCCCATATATCGGTGACGATTTTGTTTTTATGCAGGATAATGCTCGGCCGCATACCGCTCGGGTAACTCAAGCTTATCTTAATGATATGAATATCATGTTATGGAGTGGCCGGCGAGATCACCGGATATGAACCCAATAGAGCACGTTTGGGACTTGCTGAAAAGAAAAGTTAAGTCCAGAATTCCAGCTCCTGCCAACGTGGGTGAACTGCGAGTCGCCGTAGTTGAGGAATGGCGGAGACTATCCCAGGAGACCATCGATAACATCATTCTCAGTATGCCTAGACGGGTAGAAACTTTAATAAGAGCACGTGGAGGAAATACGAGATATTAATCACCATTTTGCTAATTTAATTAATTGATTTTATTATTAAATTTCACTTTTCCCGGTTACATGAAAAGTTCAAAAATGTATCATTTTTCACAAATAGCCCTTACTCGCAAAATCTGTTCTTAATGTGATCTCATTTTAAGTAAAACAAATGAAACTTTAAATAACAAAAGAAGTGTAGTACCTAAGTAGATTTTAAAATAAAACCATATTTTTTTAATTATGGACTTTTTTTTATGTTCCGCTAAATATGCCGGTGAGTTTACTTTTTACGATTACGATTTTTTTACACAATCGGGGTTATATTCTAAAAAAAAATTCATTTATTTCGTCTATCATTTATTCGATCATCTCACTGTTAGTCTTAAACATTTTTTTAGCTCAAATAGTATAATCAAGACTGTCTTGTCGATAGTCTCCGCGACGACATTGAATTACATTAGTACCATAACCAAGCACCCATTTATGGTATAAGTACTTTAAAGTCTTGTCTTACACCCGGCCTTCTACGGCGTTACGTACCTACATAATATGTTCGCAAGCTGATGCTATTTTTAATTCCATTTGCATTCCCATTTGGTTTTACTCTCGTTTGTGGCGCTTTAACCGTAATTTTAGGGTTACGTAGCAAACCAAACAAATAGTTTCGTCCTGTCCTGTCATTTTGAAAACTATACACCATTCATTTGTAGAAAAAATCCACTTACACAGATGAAGTTTAGTATATTTGCAAACTAGATGATGCCCGCGACTTCGTCCACGCGGGATCTTCTTAGTTTTCCGGGATAAAAGCTTTAGCCTATGTCTTTCCCCGGGATGCAAATCGTTTCAATAGATGGGCCGTAAAAGCGTAACAGACAGACACACTTTCACATTTATATTACACATATTATATGTCACATTTATATCACAATATATATTAGTATGGAAGTATGGATATTTGCAATTTAGTTTACCGCCAAGAGTGACAGAGGTTTCTTAGACAGATTTTGGAAAAATCTTCATATTTAAGAACGCGTCCTGCGGAGATCCATGTAGGAGAAAGGACAACCCATAGACATCAACTGCTAGAGATCCATGCCATATTATTATTATACATGTACATATTATGTACATACCTATATATGTACATATTATTATCTCGGTTGAGCAGACGATGACTATTTTCCACCGAATCGTCAAGTGAATCTATCACTGGTTCACTTGACGATTCGATAGCACTTATAAAAGTTTATTTGAATAAAAAAAATGAATTTTTTTTATTTTTATTTTGACGTTTGTGGAATATTTTCCGAATTCTCCCTGTATTTTACTCTCAGGTATTGCGTGTATTTTTGCCATCAGCACAGAGTCCCCGGCGCCGTGGCAAGCCGCCAAGGTGCCTCGCACGTGATTATACTTAAGTATATAATGTGCTTTTTTAATGTTATTGTAAGGGTATCATTGTCTAGCGCTATTTATAAAGTATTTGATACGCCTTAGTCATCGTAATTCCAATCTATTTCAAACTTCAATTTTTCTTTATTCAAGTAGGCTTTTGAATCGTCGATTGAATCTTCCGCTGGATCGGAATGGCATTCCTACGAGAAGAGCCAGCAAAACACTGGTGAAAATTTGTATTTGAGTCTGTCTGCGAAAATTTAGAATCACGTGAAATGTTCAACTTTTTTAAATTTTACAATGTTTTAGGTTTTGCCCTGCACAAACCAAAATAAAAATAAAAAATAATCCAAGACAATCAATCCCAACAATCTACTCAAAAATACTTAAGCAACCAGAAATTACTGCTTAGCTACCTAAGCAGTAGATAGATAGATAGATAGATAGATAGATTTATTTATTTCATGTAGGACCACTTGTGTCACTTATGATACGTTAAGATTCTACCACCGGTTCTACTGAGAAGAGCCGGCAAGAAACTCAGCAGTTGCTCTTTTCTCAAAAAAGAAAAAGGTTACAATATTATATATATATATATATATATATATATATATATATACAATACAACACATACATCAAGTATTACACTGACTTGTGGGTCACTGCAACCTTGTCAGTCAGAAAATCATCGATGGTGTAATAACCTCGACTTAACAAATGCTGTTAAGTAATTTCTGATAGAACTCCTAGGTATGTGTGTAGTAAAATTTATTTCACACATTTCCTTCCGGTTTGGGTAAAATGACGGATTAAATGGATTGAAACGGATCAAGATCAATGATCGCGATCCAGATTGAGCGTGTACAGACGACTACAGAGTGGCTTGACGGTCAAATATGGTCAATCTAACGCAGAATACGATCTATTTGGGCTGCAAATTCAGAATCAGAATCAGAAATTATTTATTGCATTATACACATAATATTACCAAGGTAATTCAAACACCAACCTGTTTTATTCTAATGGTTTGGTTTATAAAGTTGTGGTGTAAAATTGTTCATTTCTTAAAGGCAATAAAAAAGACGTGTGGCACTCGGAGACTGCCGCGGTAAAGCTATTGCATAGCATTTTTTATCAACTTGCTATGACTACTTGTGTCGTTGACTTCAAGTTGTTGAAAATATAAAGGCGAAATATTTTTATGAAAAGATGATTTTGGTTGCTATGACTACTTGTGTTGTTGACTTCAAGTTGTTGAAAATATAAAGGCGAAATAATTTTAAAGAATTATGTTTTCAACAACTTGAAGTCAACAACACAAGTAGTCATAGCAACTAGGGCTTCCAATACCGGGATCCCGGTATTGGCTAATACCGGGATCCCGGACTTTTTTCGCCGTTTTTCAATACCGGTATTGAAATATCTAATACCGGGATACCGGTATTGGCGACACTATAAAAGAAACAGTGACTATTACATATATTTCTTGGTACATGCCACTGTATTTTATTCGGCTAAGTTTAGAATTTGTATTTATGCATGTTCGCTCAAAAATAACGCATTTATTGCTAAAACCAGTGATGAAAAGTCACTATTGTTCACTCGGGAAGAAAAAATAGTGTTTGAATTTAGATCCCTGTTGGCTTGGCATTTCTATTTCAATGTTTCTCAAAACGTTCAGAAATCTGTTTTATAACTAATACATATTTAAATTTAAATAATAGCTATTGATTTTAAGATTAATTTGTGTTTTGACAAAATTATCGTTTTCTTCGACTTCGATCGACTTTTTACAAAAATATCGTTTATCATATTTTAGTAGTCACAATACATTTTACTATAGCGTTTTAACGCTCAACGACCTCAGCAGAGTTTCTCAACAGCTGAGCCTAAAAATGAATATAAGCTTAGAATATAAGCTAGACGAAGTCATGTCTAATGCACACGTTCAGCCCCACCCAGTGTTAGTTGAGAGCACTGCACTCGAAATTGTTGATGAGTACATAAGATACTTAAGACATACAGTCCAGTTAGGTAGGTCCAGTTTCGAGAAAGAGTTCAACCGCCGAATCCAACTCGGCTAGGCAGCGTTTGGGAAACCACGACATCTTCTCGTCCAAAATTCCTCAGTGCCTGAAGCCGAAAGTGTTCGAACTTCGATGACTTACGGCTCCGAAATATGGTCGCTAACTTAAGAAGGTTCAGGGTCACTAAGCGGGCGATGGAAAGAGCTATGCTTGGAGTATACCTGCGTTATCAAATGAAATGCGTCAGAAATAAGGAGATGCGTAGACGAACCAGAGTAACCGACATAGCTCGAAGAGTCGCCAAGCTTAAGTGGCAATGGGCGAGGCGGGGCACATTGTTCGTAGAACCGATAGGCGTTGGGATCCCAAAGTGCTTGAATGGCGGCCTTGCACCCGGAAGCGCAGCGTTGAACGACCCCCCACTAGGTGGATGCTCATCCACCTCTCAAGCGTGCAACTGGGAGCCGCTTGAAACAAGCGGCACAAGACCGTGCTCTGTGGAGATTCATGCAGGAGGCCTTCGTCCAGCAGTGGACGTCTATAGGTTAAGACGACGACAATGATATGGGTTTAAATTACAAACTTCGGCACTTATTTCACTCATTAGGTACTTATAATTTCCAGCTTATTCATTTCTTAATATTTATTTAATTATGAGTGTAAATTGAGAAAGTGCGTCACAAATATACTTTATATTGAAAGTTCAAATTTCAATGGAGACTATAAATATATATTTTCGTAAGACTATCCAAAAATAGTTCTATATTGAAAATCATACAGTTGATGGTAGGTATACTGATTGATAATGAAAAAGAAATTGATTATTTGATTATAATATAAGTATTTATAAGATTGTATATAAAATAACGTGATGGAGTTACAGAACTTTACGTCATACGTTGTCTGTAATTTTCACCTTATACATGAAACAAACGATATTTTCGTAAGAATTACGTCAACTAACAAATCTAAAAATCTATACTTGGTGATTTTTTAAAGAAAATACAATTTCATACAATATTCCATGATGTAAAACAGAGTGAAGGAGTTATTAAACATTTCATGAGACAATGAAATAGACATACCAATCCACAAATTTTAAGCAGCATTTTGAGTTGATTTGGTGAAAAAATTTTCTTATGAAAAAACTGTTTGTTATGGTGTCGTTTGCTTCAGAAAGTACTAATTTTAAGTTAAAAAACATCTACGCCAGTTAAATTTTTTTCCAATACCGGGATCCCGGGATCCCGGTATTGAAAAAAATCTTTCCGGTATTAATACCGGTATTGAAAAAAACCGGTATTCGAAAGCCCTAATAGCAACCAAAGTGTTAGGTTCTTTTTCGTTACGGAATTTCTGGATTCGGTCTCCACGCTCAAGGCCCGCGTTAGAAGCTATGCAATAGCTTAATAAAATTAATTAATTTAAAAAATCCACTCTGTACACGATCAATCTAGATCGCGATCCATATTTACTACGTACCGGGCGCCATAGAGTTTGAATTATGAATCAAATTGGATATGGGGCTCCCTCGAAGGAAACTCTCATCCATTATTTCAATGTCTGTTACAAAGTACCTACTCAATTTGTTTATCAAGATGCCGATGTTCTGTGCATTAATCTAATTTGGTTACAGTACAGCGCAGTATCACGGCAACGACGTTGATTGATGTTGGGGAAGGTTTCCGCACTTTATTGTTTAGTACATTAAATATCCTTGACTCTGGTACAGTAAATATGTTGACAGTTGAACAAATCGCAATTCCTATTAGCTGCCTTCTACCTGATATACAAGGTCTTCTTTTCCTTGCAGCCTTCTCATTTAATGTTTTTGCTGTAATCACTAAGGTCTAGAACAGAGGACAGACGTGTTTGTCGAGGACATAGAGACCGCGTTGTGAGAGAAACAAGCCGTGCGGTGTCTTTGGACATCCCCAAAGAACAAAGTCACTTTCGACATTCCAAAAAAAAAAAAAAATTTCATTGGTAGGATTCTAATTTCGGACCTGCTTGACATCTTGCTTGCAATGCAACTCTTCCCACTGAGCTAATGAGACCAATTGAGAATCGAATAAAAAAGTGTTCAAAATGTTCAACACGAACTACAATAATTACAATTTCTCTGTCTCTCTCTATCTTTTATAGAGGAGACAACTTTTAACGTTTTTTTTTTCTTTTCTCCAAGCCAGATCCCCGCGTTTCGTCGTGACAAAATGCTAATGTCTGCGAAAAAACAGTCACGTATCAGACAAATTACACGGCGTCATTTTATTTTATCAGTATGTCCCTACTTAGAAGGAATATGTTGTGTATGAGACGTTAGAGTAGTTGAAAAAAAAATCTTATATCTATTGTAATAGGCTATAGGTGCGTTGTTTTCGCCAATATTAACCATCTTAGCCGAAACTCGGTCAAAATAAGTTCAGAAAACTGCCGTTCGTCTGCACGGGGACTAATTTTGTACGAAATGTGGTAGATCATCAAATTTGCTATTTGGCAGATGCATTGTGTTTACACATAAGTGATGACAAATTTATCTTTAATCAATTAAGATGATTGTCGTCTTCAAATATGACACGTAAAATGAAAACATTTCCGACTTGTTAATAGCTGAAGTCTGTAGTAAACACATTTAGGCTACAAACGGAAAACCACAATTATGTGTTTTTTTTTTTCAAAAATCTTACGTGTTGATCAAAACTTACTTATTTCCTCATAATAAGTTTAATTGTACCTTAAAAATTATACAAAAAAAACCTATTACTGAATTCCATTTTTGAAAACTGTTATCCATACTAATATTATAAATGCGAAAGTGTGTCTGTCTGCTACGCTTTCACGGTCCATCTGTTTAACCGATTTTGATGAGATTTGGTACAGGGATAGTTGTATTCCAGGGAAGAACATAGGCCTCTTTTTATCCCGGAAAATTCAAGAGTTCGCGCGGGAATCAAAAAAGTTTAATCCACGCGGACGGCATCAACTGGTTAATTAATAACTGTTTGTGATCCTTTTTAGTAAGTACCCAATGATAGGTAAGTAAATAAGGAGTTATAAAATTAGAAGTGATTGTTTTAAGTGTATTCAGGTACCTATTGCAAATTTTTTGATATTTAGGAAATTTGCCAAGAGAGAGTAATCGTACTCCCCCAGCTTCTTCTCTTTAATAAAATCATATACGTATTGGCAACTGATTACATTTTTTGTTTACGCATTGCCATATATGAAATTATAATGGACGATGTTGGATAGATGCCATGTAGGGCATGCTACCGGGAATTACCGGTATCAAAAGTACCGGGAATTCCCGAGACTTCTGAATATTTTCAGTCCCGGTTCTCCACACCACAAAACCGGTACTTTTGATACTTTCGAGACTCGAATTAAATAGATTACTTCTCTAATTAAGTGCGGATATTTCTGAATGTAACAAGAACTTCGTTTACTACACTGTATTTTATGATCAGAAATAAATCACAATGGTTTTAGTATAAAAAATCCTATTTTTACTTTGAGTATTTATACTTAGTCTTTCTAAATATTATTTACCAGCTTTTTTGAAGATCAATTAATTGATGAATCTGGCACTCCAATAAAATTTGTTCTGCTTTAATGAGTTACAGTAGATTAATTATGCTACTGATAATCGTATTATATTTCAGTTCAAAGTTTAGTTTCAAAAAAAAAGAAAGAAAATTGAATGACTGGGTTTACTGTAATATAAAATATACCTTATAAGCACCAGGATTATGGCTGCTAAATTTTGATTTTTCACTCCACTGTCATTGACACCAACGGCAGAGGGGAAGAATTCATAATTCTCTAAAATGCTCAGCGTTTTTCCGTTAAATCTTATATACCAAGATAATTAGTGAAAAAACCAAGACTGTGGTCAGTCCAATCTTGATGTATGGAACTGGATTCTGGACAGTAAACTGGAGGCTCTTAGTGGCTGATAGGAAACATGATAGGAAGATCCTATAGTGAACCACACGCACGGAGAGGACGGTGGTTGGAGACATAGAAATACTAAGAGGTATCCCCAACCCACCCAGAACCCAGAATCGACCAACCGATCGACCAACCAATTGACCAACCGATCGACCAACCAACCAGCCAATCAATCAGACAACCAATCGGCCAACCAATCAGCCAACCAATCGACCAACCAATCAGCCAACCAATGAACCGATCGACCAACCGATTGACCAACCAATCGACCAACCAATCGGACAACCAATCGGCCAACCAATCTGACAACCAATCGACCAACCGATCGACCAACCAATCGACTAACCGATCGTTCATCCAATCGATCAACCGATAGACCAACTGGTCGACCAACCAATCGAACAACCGAGCGACCAACTGGTCGACCAACCAATCGACCAACCAATCGGACAACCAATTGGCCAACCAATCGTCCAACCGATCGATCAAACCAATCGACCAACCGATCGACCAACCAATAAGCCAACCGATCGAACAACCAATCGACCAACCGATCAATCAACCAATCGACCAACCCATCGACCAACCAATCGGACAACCAATCGGCCAACCAATCGGACGACCTATGAACCGATCGATCAAACCAATCGACCAACCGATCGACCGACCCATCGACCAACTAATCGACCAACCGTTCGACCAACCAATCAACCAACCGATCGGCCAACCAATTGACCAACCGTATAAAAATAAAATTATAAGCTTATCACGATACAAAAAAACAGGTTTTCGAAGTGTATTTTCAGACAAGATGTCCCACGCTATCACTATACGCCGGCCCTTCGCGTTGAACTACAATAAAAGTTTGAAATTTGGAACGATGCGAATTATTGCACAAGTTCATTAAAAATCATGAATTTATGATCCTGTGTGGAAATATTACGCGACATTTTATATATTATGTCAAATAGTTGGTCTATTTCATACTTACTGTAATTTATTTGCCTTGTTTTGTGATAATTTATGGTAGTATCGAAAGTATCTAAAGTACCGGGAATTCCCGGTTCTATGCCAGTATCGGTCCGAAAATTCCCGGTAGTCAGAAGCAGTGTCGACTGCATGCCCTAATGCCATGCTAACCAATAAATAAGATGCTTAATTCGATATAAAATCCGCCAAAATAGACAAATCTAAATAGTAGGTACAACGTGTGGCATGCGATATGCAAAGGCTACTTTTTATACCGGAAAATTATACGGACTGGAAATTTAAAAAACTTTTTTTCCACATTTATTATAAATGTGACAGTGTGTCTGTCTGCTACGCTTTCATGGCCTATCTGTTCCACTGATTTTGACGGAATTCGGTTCAAATACAGGTTGCAACCCAGGGAAGCACATGCTACTTTTTATCCGAGGAAATTAATGAGTACCACCCGGGTATCAAAAAACCTTAGTACATCATCTAGTTCGAGTACATAACAAATTCTAAACAAGTAAGAAACAAGCGTTGCGGGATGGTAGGCAAACGCGTATCATGCTGCCGCACAGGCTGAGGAGGCGGGCCCATTGACCACACAGTTTTGAAATAGGTAGAATAAGTACATAATTATTATGTACCATTTGAAGTTATTTATAAAATTTTGTCACTTATTGTGTGGGTCAATAAAGATTTATTTATTTAATTAAGTGAATCCTGTACGCTATCGCTCCGCTATCACCTCGCTCCGCTATCAGTATCACCTACATACACAGTTGTTATTTGTAGGTACAATCTATTTTCTAAAGAATACAATGCAACAATATTTTCTACGCGCAGTATTTTTCAAACTGTCACGTACGCGACCAGCCCTGAACTAGATAGAGTTGAAGGCACCTTTCTTATCTCGTCGGCACTCCACTGTTTTTCAGTTGTTTTACATAGGTACATTCAGCTATGTTATACACAATTCACCACCAGTTAAAGTTTCACTTAACCATAATTTTGAAATCCTGTGGAAAGCTTAAACTGGCCGAAATAATGCAAAGAATCTTATAGTTTATACCATCCAAGTAAAATTGCGGTCTTGGACTAACTTTTAGTTTTAGTAGAATTTAAAAAAAAAAGGTTTTTATATAAAACCGCACGCTTTTAATTTTCATACAATTCTGCGGTATCTACTCATGTCACTCTGTAGTAAAAAGGAAAAAAAAATTGGCAGTCATAGGGTCTGCCGATAGAAGTTAAAACTTATTATTTACTTGATGATTCCCGCGACTTCGTCCGCGTGGACCAAGTTTTTTCGATTCCCGCGGGAACTCTTGAATTTTCCGGGATAAAAAGCCTACGTCCTTCCCCAGGATACAACCTATCCCTATACCAAATTTCATCAAAATTGGTTGAATAGATGGGCCGTGAAAGCGTAGCAGACAGACAGACAGACAGACAGACAGACAGACAGACAGACAGACAGAAAGACAGGCAGACAGACACACTTTCGCATTTATAATATTATTATGGATTTGTCTTCGTAACAACGCGAGCATGTCGGTGACGGTGACGCGAATCCACAAGTGACGCGAATCCCCTACCAAAAAGTGCTCAACGCGGCTAAAGAAGTTTTCACTTCAAAAAATACACTGCCTGCTAGGTGCTAGCCCTTAGAAGAGGCGTCAGCTAAAATAGTGAGGTTTTAATAAATCTGCACCTCTAATTTTGTGTAAGTAACATACGTCTTGACATCTTATCTGAAACCTTGTAGTCTCAAGCGACCCTGAAACAAAATCATTACCCCTCCCAAAGTAAACAAACTAAGTAAAATATACTTCCCGTCTGACATCCACATAATGAGTCGTGTATCTCCCCAGACACATCCGTCCGCCTTGATATATTTACGCGTATCATTATATTGCGTGGTATATACAGGGTTGCCATCCGTCCGAGTTTCCCCGGATTAGTCCTAGTTTAAATGGCGCCCGGGGAGTACCCGTTTTTAAAAGTTTTCAAATTACCGGTCACCGCCGGGCGGCCCGGGCAATAAAATTTGTGATTTATAATAATTATAACAATATTTTATTTTCCTTTAGTAACTTTAAAAACACAAACAAAAACACACATGTCCGGGTTCTAACTCAGAAGCTTAGAACTTCTAAGCTCCAAAATTCGGGGTTTTCACGCTTCTTGACCTGGTTGCCAGATTTTAGAGATGGCAAACACGAACAATACCAGTGTGGTTAGTATGTGATTTTATACCTCACCAATGTCTAATAGAATTCGAGCGTCGAAACAGTAAAATTGAATTTTAGGAGAGGCCATATTGAAAATTTTGCAGCTTTTGGAAGTTTATATTTTTCAAAACTGTAAATAGGCACAATAACGACGTTTGACTATGTGCTTTGGAGCTTTTAGTGCATGTATTATGTGACTTAAAAACCATTGGTTAGAAAATGCTTAAAGGTTCTCACGATACAAAGAATTTCGTCTGAAATGATCATGACGATAAGGTAAAAAACATTCACGGAAAATTAAAATCGGTGCGTACCTACTGCGTAGTTTATCTCTATCTATCCTTCCAGATCATTCCATAAAAGGTATTTTTGATATTAAAGACGTACCTACATAATATTACTTATGTCATTAAATCAATAACAGCAGTGCTTTTGTTATTTATTTGAGAAAGTGGAACAAATGTCCGATTACATTGTAATTGGTAAATATGTAATTAATTATAAAGTAATTAGTTTGTTTATTGGAATTTGGAACGCTTCGCGGCCCTTGAGCTGCCAAGTGCCAGCCAATAAGGATTGGACGTTGTTTGTATCATCAATACGCTTATTTTATTAACAAAGCTAACCATTTATTAGTGAGTCTGGGCTTCTTGTCAATTCCTTGGATATACTATACTATAGTAACTATAGCCATGCCATTTTAGCCAATTTTGTATAACACAATCTCTGAACTAAAATGACAGCTATTGGATAGAAGCAGGCGTTACTTTACGGAAGTCCATGATAATGAAAGAACTAGAAGTTTAATTCGCTATAATCCGCCACAATTATTCAATCAATTATTTAGTCAATTTATTGAATAATAAATTTAATTTCATTATCATGGACTTCCGTAAAGGAAATGACAGCACTAAATCTAGTTCTGTCCCTTTCCGCAGGGAGTAATAAGAAAGAGTTAGCAATATAATTAACGCATTTTAGTTAAGAGATCGTGTACAACAGAAAAGTCGCAAGCATCATCTAGTTTTGTCACAAATAATGTCTTAGGTCGAAATATACATATAGGTAGGTAGGTCGTTTATGTACCTAAGTAGCATAATTGATACACGGCTATAGTATTAATAATAATAATAATTGATACCTACATGTATATTCTCCTTTGGCCTCCATTCAGTAAATTATAATTAATAGGCGAGCTCACGTGGGGAATATTTTATTACGTGCAGTCACGTGCTATTCTATATATAGAATTACATTAGCTATGTACATTAGGTATGTAGTTCTATATATAAAATAGCAATGCAATTTCCTATCTTTTTTGCTGTTATGTACTTTTAACAATAGTCCAAAAATTGCATTTCTATTTTCTATCCATGTCAACACGTCATCGTCGTTGCAACCAATTTATACACGAAGAAGGTCTGTTTTTTATCCACTACAAGTTAGCCCTGCACTGCGATCTCACCTGATGGTAAATGATGATGCAGTCTAAGATGGTAGCGGGCTAACCTGTTAGGTGCACGGCAGTTATATTAAACCCATACCCCTAATCGGTTTCTACACGGCATCGTACCGGAACGCTAAATCGCTTGGCGGTAGGTATGTCTTGGCCGGTAGGGTGGCCACAAGCCACGGCCAAAGCCTCCCACCAGACCAGACCAGAGAAAATTCAGAAATTATAAATTCCCAAATTGACCCTGCCGGCAATTGAACCCGTGACCTCCCACGTTAAGGCAACAGTGCGACAGGGAGGTCTTCAAATTTGAGGTTGCCAATCCAGAAACCCACAATACCTTGTGCTAAATCACGAGGAAAAGCGTTTAAATATCTTAATCTGGAGCTAATGACTTGCGATATTGACGCGGTTAAATTCAATTAGACGGTTTCCAATCCGATTACGAAAAAATTGCCTATTAGCTGTGGTTATTGTAGTTTATTACCCAATAAAATTAGTTTCGTTTTCTATAAAAATCTATAAAATACTTGAGAGGTGTCAAGGGACACCCGAATGGAACGAAGTACTAAAAGTTGTAACGACACTTTTTGCTATAGTTGTAAGCCGTGCGGCGTGCGCGTGTTTCTCTGTGTAAATTTTATTACAATTCCTTCACTAATTAATCGAAAGGAACTTCATTCCATGCGGTTAATTAGTGAAGGATGGAACGAATAACTAGCCTATTGAAAACACAATTCTTTAAAATTATTTCGCTTTTTTATTTTCAACAACTTGAAGTCAGCAACACAAGTAGTCATAGCAACCAAAAAATGTCGTTACAACTTTTGGTCTTAATTTTTCCGTCTAGCCCCCTTTCGTAACGCGCGATAAGGAACTTCGTTTCAATAACGTAAAATTAAATATAAACTAAATCATATGGGAAAATTCATATTTTGAGATTAAGGGGGGGACTTTTTCGCTGTACCATCTGGTATTAGGCTACCTTACCACCAGAGATGTGCTATACGTCAAACTCACTAATAGGTTATAGACTCCTATATGGCAGATCAAGCACTCGCTTGATCTGCCATCTAGCAATCTGAGCTATGAAAATCAAGCGCTGACTTTGACACTCATGCGTAGTTTATCACCTATTAGAAGGAAACACTCCTACTTATCCACTTAATTATTATTTATTCCTTAATTAATCTCACAGACACGGTAGCCATCTTGAAGTTACACCAATAATCTCCCATTCCCTCAAAGCGCTCCGAACAGCGCTGGCACTCTCGAGAGCCATAGAGGCAGTATAAGACCATGGATCTGATATGTCAATGTTCGACACGTACTGCTCGAGTTTAGTGCTGTAACCGCTCAACGAGAAGCCTACATTGGCTCCCCAGCAACACTCCCGGAAGTCCTCGCCGACCTGGGCGGCCTGCTTGGATTCTGGAGTGAGCTCGGCTGGCTGGAATGATCCGGCGGGGAGTCGCACCAGAGGTCTCGCGCACAACGGGCACCCTTGCTTAAGTGCGGAAAAGGCCAGTCAGAGAAGAAGATGTCAATGTTCAGCCACACTCGTGTGGTTCAGCCTAACACAACGTAGCACATCTCTGGTGGAAAGGCACCCTTACGCATTGGACAAAAGAAACCTCACATCATATGTACGTAGTCGATATTCCATGGACACGTAGGTACAATGCGATACGCTTCCTAGTTCCTAATACGCAGCGTTAAGATATGAAATGCCTTTCCGGTTTCCGTTTTCAAATACATACATATTTACAATCCTATTGTCACCTTCAAAACGCTGAATAGGCGTTTTCTAGCCCTTCGCCTTAGCACGAAAACACTGACAAGACATGACAGATCGCCCGCGTCGTAAGAGAGGCACGTTGCCCTGTCGCGATAGTCTATGCAGCTACTCGTAGTAGCAGAATGCTACCAAGGGGCAAAAATACTACTACTGGCAGCATCGCTTGAACAACCGCAACTTTGTCCGCGTGGATTAAGGTTTTTCGATTCCCGCGGAAGCTCTTAAATTTTCCGGGACAAAAAGTAGCCTAACTACATGTCTTTCCCCGAGATGCAGCCTAATATGGATTATAAAGAAAACCAGGGCGTCCAGGTGTCGCGAGTCGCGTCGCCAGATGTGTGTCAATATAAGGAACATGACTCAGGGCCGGCGCCTTAATACTTTACAGATAATTTTGTTTGTTTGGTATTTGATACTCTCTTAGAAGAATAGTACTGCATCCAACCACCATCATGTTATGTTCACTGTTGAACTATGGATGTTGGTTTTTTGACAGGAGTCATGTACTTAGAATAAAACCAGAATGCGAAACAGAAAAAAATACAAAAACTGGGAAATAAAGAGAACGCAATTTATAAGTAAGATCCGAACCAAACCTAGAGGAAGAAAGTAAGATTTTAGTGGCTACTGATAAGTGACTAATTTCTTTCTCAGATCTATAACATTAACAAGTCCAAGCTATTGAATCTACAGCTTCCAGTTCTGTCTATATATTATAAAAAAATAAAAAAAATAGTTATTATTAAATACAGGATCTCTATCCACGTCCCCTGTTAATATTATATTTGAAAGCGATTTTAAACTATCTAGTGAAGTAAAAAAATTCGTCGAATTTTGATGCCGCCACAATTCAGTATTTCATTTCATGCAACATCCCATACTAAGCGCGCGTTTTGACGTTTGGAAAAGTTGCTGATTTGCTGATTGTCAAATAACCATCGATATATGTATATGTAGGTACTAGATGGGCCCTTTCATAGAAAAAAGTTGGGCGTCCGACTTGTGGTGCTTGCCCCTCACCTGTATAAGCCTGTCCTTGTCCCCGCCATAGCGCTGCCCCGCTTTTTAGACTAGATGGCGTTAGTAAAATAAGCAAACATTCTTTGTTTGACAGAGCCCGTCTATGTAAATTTCGGTCGTTGCAAATAACCAATTGATGTTTGCCCTTGATTGTGACAGTTAAAATCAGATTATTCCAAAAAGTCAAGGCAATAAAGACAACCAATACGTTACACGTTATGTCCCATTGTTTAAGAATAGACATGCTATAACCATTGTGCTCTGAGCGCACCGAGATGTAATGGATATCCGTTGTGATATAGATACGTAACCGCGTTCTTCCGATCCAATGCGCCGCGTGTAATCAATCCATACCATAATATTATAAATGCGAAAGTGTGTCTGTCTGTCTGCTACGCTTTCACGGCCCATCTGTTCAACCAATTTTGATGAAATTTGGTACAGGGATAGGTTGTATCCCGGGGAAGGACATAGGCTACTTTTTATCCCGGAAAATTTAAAGGTTCCCGCGGGAATCAAAACATTTATCTGTTCAACCGATTTTAATGATATTTGGTATGTCATATCATATCACATCATATATATATTAATTGTATTCATGTACATGTCACCGTAAGATTGTAAAAACCGTTAGATTATAATCTAACTCGCGAAATTGTAAACTGTCGAATGATTACAATATAACGGATTAGTTTGCGGTAGATTGTAATCTGTTAGGTTTCTTGTAGGTTAGGTTAGGAACCCTAACCTAACCTACAAGAAAGAGACAAGAAAACACACAAGACACTCAGAACATTGAACGGTTCACAATCTTTCGACAGTTTACAATCTAACGAGATAAAAAGCGTTAGATTACAATCTAACGGTTTTTGCAATCTTACGGTGACATATATATATACAGGATAATGTAGATCTACCTACTTATAATTAATCTTAGTCTCCAAATTCTATTGAATCGTCAAATAGACCTATCACTTGTTCAGAATACCTTTCATACCGAAAAGATCCAGCAAGAAAATCGGCGGTTGCTCTTAAACCTTTTAAGTAAATAAGTAAGATAACAGAGATTGTTATGTAAATGAACCCGCTTTCTTCAAGGAAACACTTTGTTCGCTAGAGGCAATTATTTGTGTTTATCAATTAGCGCCCACCACACTGGCACAGTGAAAGTTGGTTCAGTACTAATATTCGTTCACTAATGCTGTAGTTGTCCCGTAATAATAGCCTATAAACAACTATTTATACCCGTTATTCCGTCCAGACTTATGGGCTTATAAATTCAATGAAAGTACCGGCTTACTAAGACATAATCCATTTTACAAGTCCATTTTCTCGTTGGTGAGATATTGATGGTAATAAAATAATTAATTTATAAGCACAGACTTGTTGCAAGAAACTTAAGAAAGCCCAGTTACACTTGAACCGCTGAATCATAATGACATATTAGTTAAATTTTTGATAGGCCCACTTCATCTAATTTATGTTAAATTTTGTAATGCTGTCACTTTGACAAGAGCATAATGCTGTTGCCAAAAAGCGACAGCATTAAATGATAAATGATTTATTTATTTCACGTAGGACACCTTGTATGATAATATTACCGTGCCTTGTGTCAGTTATGTTAAGTCATGACTCCACCGCCGGTTCGGAAAAATGATTGTACTGAGAAGAACCGCCAAGAAAATACATATTTTAATTAAATCAGTTAAAGTGTCCCTTGAGCCGACCACACAACACTGCCTGAACTAATTTAGTTAACTTTTGTGATGCTATCACTTTTTATAAGTTTATTCACTAAAATTCTACGTCAATGATTCTGGGGTTGAAATGAAAAGAACAGCTGATATAAAAAAAGATACGCGCCGAATTGAGAACCTCCTCCTTTTTGGAAGTCGGTTAAAAAAGAATTACACACCACCTCATCGTTACACACATTTAACGGCCTTGCGCAAGTGGACCTTGAAGACCCACTTGACAAGTTTATTCAAAAGTTGATATTTAGTTGTTGAGAAAAAGTCTGTCACTGTTAATAAGTTTTGTCCATGGTTGACAAGAAAGTACGCGTATATTATAGAAAATTTAACTTACCTAAAAACATTTAACGGCCTTATGCAAGTCTACCTCAAATATAATATTATCATTCTATAAATAAATGTATGTATGTTTAAATAAATAAATTCTTATGTTTCGACTAGTTGATTCTCTGGGGTTGACTACCATCGCTTAGAGCAGTAATATTTCTAAATAAAAATTTTATCAGCTGTTCCTTTCTGTGGTTTTATGTCACGTAGGTACCTTGACGTCCCTAAAATAAGTGATTAAAAAAATATTAAAACAATACGGCTTTAAACGATGGTATATTTATGCCCCCTGAAGTTGTTGAGACTTACTAAGGGGCGATTTTATAATCGCCAGGTAAGTCTTAACCGACGAATAAATTTGAAATTTTGACAGAATTCATACACTAAATCTATCAAACCATCATATTTATTCGTCAATCAACCTTTAGTCGGAGATTGACAAACAGGCTCTTAGAAGATTTTGCGGGACAACTATGCACATACAGCTCCTGACACCAACATCACACCTGTTTCCATGCACTGTTAAAGGAAAATAATATTATGAACGCCATATTATCAGTGTCGCCTCGCCCCACGTTTCGTCATTGACCTATATAAACTACATTGAACTCGTCGCAGTACTGAGGCGGCCATATATTGTGCAGCTCTTTAATTAGAAACCTTATCTCATATCCATTTATAGCTTCACTAGACGGTGTCCGCCTGGATTTAGATCCTCTTGAGGAACTCTTTGATTTTCTGAGTTATAAAGTGCACTCTCCAGTATAGACGTCTGATGGACGAATTCCTGTATGATTCGTGGTGTTGTGCCGCTATCTTTCAGCCTACTCCTCGCTGGAGATCGTCCGTCTGTTTGCGAGGCCTACATTCAAGCGCCTTGGGACCCCAACGCCTTTGTGCCCTCAGCCCTGCCCATTGCCATTTTAGTTTAGCGACTCTTTGAGCTATGCCAGTTATTCTGGTTCACCTATGTATCCCCTCATTTCTGATTTGATCGCGTATTGACACTCCGAAAATAGCCACGTCCATCGCCCCCTGAGGTTTCTTATCAGGCTCATATTCTTATCAATTATACACAAAATATAATTCCTTCTGTATTTTACATGAAAAAGGTCGTTTTTCATTAACAATTATCCCTACAAGTAATATGGCTGACCTTAAACACAAATAGCTGATAGTCGCTCAATCGTGGCGAATTGTGGGCTTCATTAACATTATTCTTGAAATAGCATTCAAGGATGCTAATTGCTAGGGTGTCTATACTGCAAAGTAACGCGAGCTATATTAATGCATAATTACATGTGTAATACATTGTAACGTGCGATGAGATCATTTACTGATAACCCTTTTTATTAATCGACTTTAAAAACGGGAGAAGGTTCTCAATTCGGTTGTATTTTTTTAATAGGATCGTCTAATCTAATAAAAAAAAAGACGTGTGGCACTCGGAGACTGCCGCGGTAAAGCTATTGCATAGCATTTTTTATCAACTTGCTATGACTACTTGTGTTGTTGACTTCAAGTTGATGAAAATATAATAACCTCATTGAGGTTTTTTGATTCCCCTTGGACCCGGACTATTGAAAACATAATTCTTTAAAATTATTTCGCCTTTTTATTTTCAACAACTTGAAGTCAACAACACAAGTAGTCATAGCAACCAAAATCATCTTTTCATAAAAATAGTCTTTTTATTTTCAACAACTTGAAGTCAACAACACAAGTAGCCATAGCAACCAAAGTTTTAGGTTTTTTATCGTTACGGAATTTCTGGATTCGGTCTCCACGCTCAAGGCCCGCGATAGAAGCTATGCAATAGCTTAAAACCTGCCTCCAATATGGTGTAATGTTGGGAGACCAAAAGAAAAGACTTGTTGGTGCTTTAATAATACTGTCCTCTTAATTAAGGTTCATTACAATATAAAGTGGCAAGTGCCTTGGGTCCACATACTACAATGGTTTACTTGTCTACACCTCCATCAACGTTGCCAGCCTGCTGAGCGCCAGTCTCCTCCCAGAAAGAGAAGTGTTAAGGCCATAGTCCACTAGACTTCACACACCTTTTTTTTTTTTATCCACTACAAGTTAGCCCTTGACTGCGATCTCACCTGGTGGTAAGTGATGATGCAGTCTAAGATGGTAGCGGGCTAACCTGTTAGGGGCATGGCAGTTATAGTTAAACCCATACCCCTATTCGGTTTCTACACGGCACGTCTTTGCCGGTAGGGTGGTAACTAGCCACGGCCGAAACCTCCCACCAGGCCAGACCAGGAAATATTCAGAAATTATAAATTTCCAAACCCTGCCGGGGATTGAACCCGGGACCTCCGCACGTTAAGGCAACAGCGCTCAACACTGCGCCACGGAGGTCGTCAAACCTTTGAGTACAGATCTCTCAGGCGTGCAGGTTTCCTCACGATGTTTTGCTTCACCGTTGAAGCAAGTGATATTTAATTGCTTAAAACGCACATAACTCCGAAAATATAGGAACCGACACAACAAGAGGGTTCAATTTTGACATACAAATAGGAATACCGGCTATTTAGATATCTATTCGTAAAAAAATTAGCACACGTTTACAGTCGCGTGTCTAAGATAAGACGTACTTACATCTGGGATCAGTTCTTTCCCGTTGTTTAGCTCCGAAGGGTGACCTTATCAACAAACAGCGCAATCGTCCAATCGAAACGGATTGAGGGTGCAAATACGGACCACTGCTTCCAAACAGTTGTTATCCAATTCAGCTCGGATCATTCAGAGGTTAAGGTTTTTTCCACTGTACCGCATCTCAACTACGAACGACTACACTGAATGGTTATTTATCATCTAAATTTGTTTTTTCCTTCTATTTAATGCAATTGCTTTGATAACAATTTTGACACTCCCACTATATTTCTACTGAATAATGCCCGTGACTTCGTCCACGTAGATTAATTTTTTTTCTATTGCCGCGGGAACTCCTTATCTCTATGTCAACCCGGAATAAACTTATGAAAAACAACTTTGAGGCAACAGCATCAAAAATTTAACTAAATTAATTGACGCAGTGTCTTGCAAGTCGGCCTTAATACATAAGAACTAAAATGGGGGCGGGCCTGTGACCTAAAATGTAATCCCTCAAATAATGAAATTCAGATTATACGTAGTTTACAAGCTCATCTAAAAAAACAATAGATACAAAAAACAGATTCGAAGGCATAGTTTAAGGCTCATACCCACGCCAACGACCTTGAGTATTTCCTCTCCTCACTCTTGCGAACACAGTATGTGGGTGCGACAGGGACGCATTGCACTATAATTTCACAAAAACAACTAAATACACCATAACTTTGTTGGGATATCGAAATTAAATAAAGTGCTTCTACAGAATTGAGGACAAATATTTTCTCATTATACTCATGTAAAGTTTGTTTTAATACCTGCAAAGCTATAAAAGTTATAAGGCATTATTAGTGAAAAAACACTTTTTTGGTACGGTTTGTATTTAATTCAATAAATAATATTTTGAAAAAATAATTGTACAAAATTGAAGATGATGAACGAAAGTAGCACATATATTTTTTTCAGAATTTTATGAAGTCATTTGAACCAGCTGAATCAAGTTGAATTACAGATATTTTAGATCAAATTTTGAAGGGAGCCCCTTAAGAATTAGTTTTAAAATAAAATAAAGCGAAACCCTAAAATGGGGGCGGGGCAGTGAAGAGAAAATCGATGGTGACGTAACTTTTTTTATAGCGCAGCTGTTCTTGACATTGATAACTTGCCGTTGAATGTTTACTTATCGTATATATAATGCGTTCTGTATCAATGTCTGGGGTATTTATAGATACGCCATACATATGTGACCGTCTCATTTTCTTAACTCCTACTCATTGCGCATGACGTAATATAACATGTTTTTTTATTCTGTGATAAAATGTTCCTACTTATACTCTCCCGTGTCTTCTTCTTCTTCCTGCCCTTATCCCACGCTATGTGGGGTCGGCACAACATGTTCTCTTCTTCCACTCACTTCTGTTATCCGTCAACCTATCATTCACCCCTTTTATACGCATATCCTCTTTCACACAATCCATCCATCTTTTCTTTGGTCTCCCTCTACTCTTTTTTCCTTCCTCATGCATATCTATCATTCTTCTCGTAATATGCCTTTCTTCCCTCCGCATTACATGCCCATACCATGCTAGCCTATTACTCCTCATCTTTTCTATCACTGGCGCAACTTTCAAACTTCCTCTTATATATTCATTCCTAATCTTATGCATTCTAGTCACACCACACATCCATTTCAACATTCGCATTTCGGTCGCATGTACTTTTCTTTCATCCGCCCCTTTCACCGCCCAACATTCTGAACCATACAATGCGACAGGTCTAACGACTGTCTTAGAATTGTTAATGTTATACTGTGTCGGTACTTATTCTCTGAGGTAGGCGTTAGTGGTTGCGCATCAGTTTATACTATTGCAGCCATTAACGTTCTATATATCTGGTATTTAAGAAGGTATGTTACCTTTTGTTGTAATAATATGGTATAGTAATATGTAATATATAGTTATAATAATAATGTTATAATAATTCTTAGAATAAAATTGTAATATTTTTATGATGTGAAATAAATTAAATTAAATTAAATGTAAAAAAAAAACTTCAATACGAGTAAGCCTTTGACTGAAGTGAGTGGATGAAGAAGACATGTTATGTCGACTCTATATTATACTTAGCGTGGGATACGGAGAGGTGCAAGAGAGGTGGGAGAAGACATTATTGTAAGCCTGACTGCGATCTCGAAACAGACAGTTAAACTCGTACGGAATTTCTTAAAATCCTTTCTTAGATGGGGTTAAAAGGGGAAATGGATAACTAATAGTTATCCAATTGTTCTGTTTTACACTATCTCTAAACTAGAATGACAGCTCTATATTGCTAGATGCCTTTCATAATACTCTCTGCGGAAATGGGCAGCACTAGATTTAGGTATTAGGATTTAGTTGTCTGTAATTTTAGTTAATATCTGAGGTTTCAAAATCCAGCGACCTGAATTGTTTGTTGATGTGATATATCTAATATCAATTAGTTTCTCTTTTTATAATAGCTACTAGTAATCATCATACTAATATTATAAATGAGAAAGTCAGTTTGTTTGTTGGTTTGTCCTTCAATCACGCCGCAACGGAGCCACGGATCGAAGTGATTTTTGGCATGGGTATAGTTTAAGATCTGGAGAGTGACAAAGGCTACTTTTTATCCCAGTAAAATGGAGGAGTTCCCGCGGCAATCAAAAAACTTAAACCACGCGGACGAAGTCGGGGGCATCAGCTAGTTGTATTACATAGAAATCTAGAAGATTAAAATACATTGACAAAAGGCCTATTCCTATGAATAAATATAGAGATCGCGGTTCGTACAAATGAGGACATAAAAAAGAGAAGATAAGAAGATTTTTTCCTTAACTTTTTACTCATATTCATATTCATTTATTTGCATTATAAACCCTGTTAGGGCACAGCAAGTACATAAAATTACAGTTAAATAAAGTTACAATAATTAAAATTAAAATACGTTACATTAACTTTAACGTCTAACTAGCTTAATTATTACATTTATATTCAAATTAAAATTAATGATAAAGCATCAGATTTCATAAAATTAAATAAAATTTTGTCAAGTACCTACAATATGATGTCAAAATTAAATTATAAAGTATTAAATAAATAAACTTATGAAATAGAATGATGTCAAATATAATATTATGTCAACTAGGCTTTTCGCGCAGATTGTTCAATTGGCTAAAAGTTCATCAACCTCATCATTTAAAATGATTCATAATCGTTTCCCTCAACGTATGGTTGTGTCGTAAAGATTTCAAAAATACTCGCCTCTCTAAAATTTTATTCTAATGAGGGATGTCGGTATAATATTGGACCCTGGGGGCATACTATCATCGCTTAAATCCGCTTTGTTTTAACATTGTTGACGTTCTTTCTTTAGAATTATAATCCTTATGTTAGGGACTTCAAGGTACGTGGCATAAAACTGTCATTTTGAAATAATACTGTTTTAAGCCATGGTAGTAACTCCCCTGCGTTAAAGACGTACAAAAAAGGAAACCTGTATGAATTGGTGAGTCACCGAGTTTTATGGTCTGTGGGGTGAGTCCATCTCTCAATGTGACTCACGAATTCGTACAAAATATGAATCCAATCCTATATAGTGCATTTCTACTTTTTCCATGTAGATAACAATAAATTATGCCAGTCTGTCCATAACTCTGATTAATTTTGGTCATCAGTGTCATGTTTCAACTCATCATAATATAAAACAGACGTAATATCTTCGTCAACGGATGTTGTTATGACGTCTTGTTCTACACGGGCGCTAGTTTGGCTTGGCCCGATATGGTTGCCTTGATGTCATTGGTCTCAAACACAGAACATAAGAATAGTAGGTTAGAACGCGTAGGTATGTAACAGACAATTTTACTTAACTTCTCCTAATCCTAAGGCTGCCTTTTTGTATTCTACTTCCTTCTTTGTATTTGTGTTGCTTATAATTTTTTTGTGTTGTGGTGTACAATTAATAAAGTGTAATAATAATAATTTTTAGAATACTTTTACTTAACCATGTAATGTTTACACGATTTCTTTTCTTTTTGTCGCAAAAAGTTCAATATATTTTCGGGGTGCGTCAGAGTAGCCTTGACCGGTACAGCATCTATTTTGACTTGATCGTAAAATACTAAACATACTTTTTGTCATCACTAAAATAGTTTAAATTATTGTCCTTGAGACTTGATACACTTATCTTTGAAGAGTCAGAAAATAATTATCTCAAGTCTCAACCCATAAGGCCATAACCGGCCAAGTAGCAAGGATCTCCTCCCAGAATAAAAAAGCCTAAAAGATAAAAAACTGCCTCGTTGGTCTAGTGGTTAGCATAGTCGACTGCGGATCACGAGGTCCTCGGGTTCGATTCCCGGTCGGGCATGAAAGTTAGGTATTGGGTTTTTCAATTAAGAAATTCTCAGTGCCAGCCCGGAGTTGGAAATTGGCGGTGTTTCACCCCCGTGCCTCGGAGAGCACGTTAAGCCGTCGGTCCCGGTTATTATCACTAACATGATAATAATCGTTAAAGCCCGCCAACCCGCATTGGAGCAGCGTGGTGGGTCTAAGCTCTAATTCCCGCTCTCCTATGAGAGTGGAGGCCTGTGCCCAGCAGTGGGACGTTAATAGGCTGTAGTGATGATGATGATCATGAACCCACCACGCTGGCCAAACGTGGATTGAATCATCTGTATACATTTTCAACCAAAGATATTCAAACGTTTTGCCACTGGTTCTCCTCAGTTCACTTTGACTTTTTTTTAGGGTTCCGTACCCAAAGGGTAAAAACGGGACCCTATTACTAAGACTCCGCTGTCTGTCTGTCTGTCTGTCTGTCTGTCTCCAGGCTGTATCTCATAGACCGTGATAGCTAGAAAGCTGAAATTTTCACAAATGATGTATTTCCGTTGCCGCTATAACAACAAATACTAAAAATTAAAAAAATATATATATTAAGGGGGGTCCCCATACAATAAACGTGTTTTTTTCGTATTTTTTTGCTCAATATTAAAAACGGTAACAGGTAGACGGTTCAAATTTTCACAGAATATTAACTTGTATATTACCTTTCAAAATAAATAATTAAATATCAATAAAGTAAATATTAAAGGGGGGCTCCCATACAACAAACGTAATATTTTGATATTAACAGTAAACCTCTACAAACAAAGTTAGTTTTGCGGTTCATTAACAAAGGTAATTATACCTACTTCTTGAGTACGGAACCCTCGGTGCGCGAGTCCGACTCGCACTTGGCCGGTTTTTCTTTTTCAAAACATTGACTTAACAGAGACATAATATTGGCACAGAAGTAAAACTTAAACGCAGTTAATGTACCTATTTTACAGCTGCGATTTTAACTTAATGTAATTTGTAACACGTACACCGTCCAAATCAAATTAAGTCCCCTTGCGATAGTCTAACCAGACCGAGTCGTTGTAATCTTTACGGGACAAATGTCGCGACTGCTACCACTGTCTAGACACCCAGATTGTCTGTCCAGGCACTTTAAACGAATTTCATACTATATTTTCAGATATTTTATATTCAAGACCCTTTGCAAGAATAATTTGTCTCGACTCTCGAACTCTCATCGGATCATTCAAACTTTATTTTTCTGTCTATTCTGTGCACTTTGACTGCCAAAGCCAAAACTGGAATCGATCCCAGACGAAACGAAACCCAATACAGCGCTCATCACTGCTATTGGAATTTGTGGGCTAAAATAATGTTCTGTGTTATTCATATTTGCACTTTACCTGCATTGTTATTATACAATTAAGATTAAATTGTGTATGTAAACCACCACTACCCCCTGACGCTGGGGCGGTGGGGCCATACTGCCAACGCTTAAATCCATATCGTTTCATTATTGTTGGCTTTCGTCATTTAGAATTAATTATACCTAATCCTTATTTTTGCAACGTCAAGGTACGTGACATCAAACTGTCATTTTGAGTAATATTACTTAAGTATTGTTTTAAGCGTTGGTAGTATAGCCCCAGAACATACACCCACTGTCTCTCCATTTAAAAATTATAACGGTTCGCCCAGTTTAAGGCAACATATAACTTTTAAAAAATCAACGTCATCAAATCCTCATATCCATCGATCGTTAATAACTTTCATATCAGACATACTGCACGCGATGAGTAAAATCGTTATTGGAAATCCAACCCAATTATTTGAACCATTGGGTATCAATTGGTCTGGAGAGAAAATCGCGTGCGTCGTGAAGATACCTTCGTGTTTTAGGTGAACTGTAATGATGCTGTGTCATATAGTTTTAATCAGAGCTTTTGCCTTTTACCGTGATATTGGTGTTAACAACGTCTTTGTAGGTGAATTAACTGTATGCTTTTGTGAAGTGGGAATACATCGGTGGAATACATAGATGTTTAAAAAGTAATTTCTCTATGTCCGTATTCTGTTATGGGTTATACTAATAGTCATAATAAAGACAGTACAGTTTTAATGACTTGCTTCTCATGTGCTAACATGAACAAGAAGTCTTGAGTTGACGACCTCCGTGGCGCAGTGTGCAGCGCTGTTGTCTTAACGTGCGGACTGCGGAGGTCCCGGGTTCGATCCCCGGCAGGGTCAATTTGGGAATTTATAATTTCTGAATTTTCCCTGGTCTGGCCTGGTGGGAGGCTTCGGCCGTGGCTAGTTACCACCCTACCGGCAAAGACGTGCCGCCAAGCGATTTAGCGTTCCGGTACGATGCCGTATGGGGTATGGGTTTAATATAATATAACTGCCATGCCCCTAACAGGTTAGCCCGCTACCATCTTAGACTGCAACATCACTCAGGTGAGATCGCAGTCAAGGGCTAACTTGTAATGGATAAAAAAAAAAAGTCTTGCAGAATATTTACATTCATTCCGCTACAGAAGTTTATTATAAATATATAAAAGGAAAAGGTGACTGACTAAGTGACTGACTGGTCTTTCAGAGCACAGCTCAAACCACTGGACGGATCGGGCTGAAATTTGACATGCTGATGGCTATTATGACGTAGGCCTCCGCCAAGAAAGGATTTTTGAAAATTCATCCCCCAAGGGCGTAAAATCAGGGTTGAAATTTATTTGTAAATCGAACTTAAAACGTGAGCGAAGCCACGGAAAAAGGCTTGTCGTTAATAAAACTGTCCTCTAAAGACGTGAATTTCTAATATGAAGACTAGATTTCAGACCTATCATCGATTTTCCATTCCAGACGATATGAATGTTGAAACAATATTTTTCGAGGTTTTCGTAATCGTAAGGTAAAAGAACTAAAGAAAAGTGGTTGTATGAGTAGGTACAGGCGTTTACTAAACCATTAATTCGAGAAGCTTCTATGAAAATAGGGTAGAGCTTCTGAGATTTACGCAAACTTTTACTCGCTATCCTTCTAACCTTGTACGTTAATATATTGTTATAGTCCTTGAAATATCCCTTTGGGGAACTAAATTTTGTGAAATAAAAATTCAAGTATCTACCAAAAATGGTACCTATGCAAAAAACAACTGTCTCTATCGATTCGTCGAACAATTTATTTAGTGAACGACCTTTCGTCCTTTTGCCCTTACAAAATTGGAATCACAATTTTATTCCAAGGACCAAGCAAATAGCACGTACCAAGTGAAAAAAGTCACGCAAGAAAATGCCAATACCCACTATGAAGGTCTAGCCCCACCACAGAGGCGCGACGCGGCATGTAGCGGCAAGTATTATTTGTACAATTTTGTCGCAGTGTATCTCCGTGCCCCGTCGCTTAAGTGAGCGCAGCTCCATACAGACTCCTACAAAGAATATTTGCCGCTACGTGCCGCGCCGCGCCGTACATAATATGTAGTGGGGATAGACCTTAATAACTAAAAACTTTGTAAAAACTGATAACACAAACTGGGTGACTAAAATATCTGACAAAAGAATAATATGCAAAATAAACTACTTATACGTATCTGCGTTGTTCTCATTATTGTACATTTTTCGTGGTGCCGGCTATAATTCACAGGGTGCAAAAAGTTTCCACAAATAAATTACATTAAAATTAATTAACTCATTTTATTGAACGAAGTAATTAATTCTTTTTACTTAATTCATTCATTCATTCATTTAACTTACAAAAACTTCTAACTTAAACTGTTTGATGCACTCATTGATGTTGTGTCCTCCATTGAGAACATCTAGGACCTAGGTACACTTTGCTGTTCTGTTAACAGATTATGTTTTTTTCCTTTTTAGTCTATTTCTATAGCCTCGGTTTAGTAGCATAAAAGCAAGCTCATTTGGGTGGTTCTCCAGTCTCTCTTTGTATTTCTGGGTTATGCTGTTAATTTCTTGCTTAACAATTTACATTTTTAAGCGATCGTAGAATTCTTTGATGTTTTGTTTAATTTGAATATGTGGTACAGTGTGTATCTTGCACTTGTAGCTTGCGATATTCACCACACAAATACCACATGTACCACGTAGATTTACCTATTAATTAAATTTCTAGTGCCTTCATTATCATAGACTTTCGCAAAGTAACGCCTGCTTCTATCCAATATTCGTACTTTTCATACCGGAAAATTAAGGAGTTCCCACGGGAATAAAAATAGAACTTAATCCACGCGGACGAAGTCGCGGGCATCATCTAGTTCCAAATAAAATGACGTTAATTCCCTTTTAAAAGACATTCAAGTTTGCGTGGGCGATATTGGAAATGTTGCGGAGCGGTGAACAATGCAATCTTCCACACAGCTGCGACATTCATTCGCTTGAGAGCTTTACAATGGGCTTTCAGTAATTTCCATATCTACCGTAGACATCTATGAATCTCAATGTTTAAATTAGGTTCTACTTATCATTTTAAACTATAACCATCAAAATCATATTGAGTCATACCTCATAATAAATGTAATAACAAATCCAGCCAGCTTGCGTACTGATATAGTTGATAGACTGCATCTCGTCACTTTTTGCTGCATATCTTTTCAATCGGTTTTGACGAAATTCGGTACATAGATGGTTGAAAAGGCATGTGTATACTTTATATACCGGAAAATCGCTTGCATCCTCTTGTTTCTATAAATAAGAACATAACATTAAGTTTAATTAAGTACATTATATCTTATGTCCTTCGGGTTCATTGATCCCTGAGGTTATTATTATAATGATAAAACTAACAGCATATTTGTTTGATGAAGAACGTACTATAATTGAATACTAATTAAGTATTATTAATACTAAAGCGTTCAATTAATTTCAGTTATCATATTTGTACTTTGTACCATATCTACGAATATTTTTTATTTTATTTCCTCTTAATCGTCTAAAGATAGACGTCCGTCGTCCATTGCTGGACAGTGGACACTATCTTGCAGGGAGCATACTACCATCGCTTAAATCCGTATTATTCTAATTACTGTTGACGTTCGTGTTTTAGAATTATAATCCATATTTTGAAACGTCAAGGTGCGTGACATAAAACTGTCATTTTGAAATCCAGTAATATTTAACTTTGAGTGATGGTAGTATAGTAACCCCTCGGTGACTTTTACGCACCGCCTACGATCGATAGTTAGGTATCCACTATCTATAGTCTATACTATAATTATTATCCTAATAGCCTAATAGTATTTTTTTTTATCGTTTGTTTACAGGTGGTCGCCCGACGTTCAGACCTGAAGCTAATCGTCACATCTGCCACCATGGACTCGACGAAGTTCTCCACATTCTTCGGAAACGTGCCAACATTCACCATCCCCGGACGCACCTTCCCCGTCGAGACGTTCTTCGCTAAGAACGTTTGTGAAGACTACGTTGACGGCGCTGTCAAACAAGTAAGCTTTTAAAGTTTTAACCCTTACTACTATCACTTTTAAAAGCAGTACTGTTTCAAAATTACAGTTTTATGTCACGTACCTTGACGTCCCTAAAAAGCGTATCGCAACCGGGGAAACTCCGCCCCGCTGCCTACGGAAAATCAATCCATACTAGTCCATACTAATATTATAAATGCGAAAGTGTGTCTATCTGTCTGTGTCTGTCTGCTACGCTTTCCCGGCCTATCTTTTCAACCAATTTTGCTGAAATTTGGTATAGAGGTAGGTTATATCCCGGTGAAGGACATAGGCTACTTTTTATCCCGGAAAATTCAAGAGTTCCCGCGGGAATCGAAAAATCTTGGTCCACGCAGACGAAGTCGCGGGAATCATCTATCTAGTAGTATTATAAATGCGAAAGTGTGTATGTCTGTCTGCTACGCTTTCACGGCCCATCTGTTCAACCGATTTGTATGAAATTTGGTACAGGGATAGTTTGTATCCCGAGGAAAGACATAGGCTATAAAATTAAGGAGTTTCCGCGGGAATCGAAAAAACTTTATCCATGCGGACGAAGTCGCGGGTATCACCTAATTTCTTAATACTTTTAAGCATATATTTTCTCTTTATATTTCTAAAAAAGTATCCCTGTAGTGTGTGGTATCAGCGCTGGGACGTTTATCAACTCAATTGTTAAGCTTAGGCAAAAAGATTTAGCTTTTTTTGAACATTAAACAAATAGCTAGCCGTCTCTCAGACTATATGGAATGTAGACAGTGCATTTTGCAAGTCTCGCCGCAGGGGTCAACGAACTGCTGCCCCGAGACGGCTTTTAACGTCAGTACGCACTTTCAAATTGCTTTAACACTAACTTTAGAGTAGGGTTATCAATTTTCACACAATTCAAAGCAATGTTCGATGTAACGATAAAAGAGCTTGGATTTGACTCGTTCTAGCTATGCTTGAGACTGCAGTTACTTAAGCATCTCAATAATTATAATAATTGCAATTTTTGATATTTTAAAAAGAGTTATCGCCGCGTTTCTTACTAGTTCTTCTTTGACAATTTTAAAAGAACTTGTAAAAGTTTATTTGAATAAAAAAATATTTGAATTTGTTTAAAATTACAAATAAGTATCTAAAAATGTAGATGAAAGTACGAGTAGAGCTTAAAGTTAATGACACTGAATAAAATTTGAATTTTACAAAAATACGGGTTAGACGACTTTGCTTCACTACCAGAAATGGAAATGTATAATTTGGCTGAAACATTGAAGCACAATTTAATTTACTAATGTATTTGAAAACAGTAATTTACTTGATTACTTAGTACTGTTTTATGTGACTCTATTTACTTTATAGAGCAGCTATTTGTCTGGTATATACCAGCAATTTACCTTATTATACATACCAGCGGCCTTACTGCCAATTCATTATTGTTGATTTTCGTGTTTGAGAATTATTATAATCCTTATTTTAGGAACGTCAAGGTACGTGACATCAAACTGTAATTTTTTAGTAATATTGCTTGAGTATTGGTTTTGAGCGTTGGCAGTATGGCCCCTGTATTAGCTTTTGCTTTAATTAAATAACACCCACCAGTCGATCAGTACTGGTTATTTATTCAAGCATATCGATTCGAGATATTTATAAATTCCTTTCTATAACTATAACTAGATGATGCCCGCGACTTCGTCCGCGTAGATTAAGTGTTATAATTCCCAAGGGAACTCCTCAATTTGACTCTCAAATAATAAAGGGCTCGTGAAATTATTACTAAATCCACGAAGACGAAGTCGCGGGTCGTGCTTAATAAACCCCAGTTACTGCAATTTTTTGTTGATGCAAACAGTTGTCACAAATTAAAGTGTTCGCGCCACCCATGTATTAGTTGTCTGTGGTCGCTGTGACAGATGAATTTGTGAACGAAGCTAGCTTGCCGCGCCTTTTGATAAAACTTTGGTTTTGACAGTTCGACAGAGTTCAAAATGGTCTTTGGCAAGGCGGGCCGGCGTTTTAAATTGTTGATTGTAAAATAAGCTTTTCTTTGTATTCCGTATTGTTAGAACCTCGCTATAGCTTAAGGTTCCCGCGAGAAATTAGCTTCTAGTTATTTCGGTACTAAAGATTTACTTGTTGTACTGAGTGACAATAGTTGAATGCCACGTTGACGCCACTGCTGGCCGGGCAACCTTATATACTTAAGTAAATAATTAATCTAAGCAGCTTATAGACGAACTTTAGTGTTGTGCTGTGTGTGTTGTGTGTTAGTGCCGTCTTGAAGCAAGAAGCTACGGCCGAACAGCAAGTCCCTTCTCATTCCTGACCTTTCCTGCCCTTTAACCCACATTCTTCCTTATCGAGGAGCCGTGGTCACCTTGGACTCTGTAAGTGCATAGCATAAGTAAATCTATCAATAATTTAGTTATCTAAGTTAAGCCGGAACAGTTCTGTCCGCATTTGGCCCTGAGCCAATGGTCTAAGAGGCTCGAATCCAGCTGATGGGCCCCTGGAATAGCGTCTTAGGGTTGTAGCATTGGACCAGGTTGATGCCCCAACAGTTTGGTAGCAAAGAGCGTGGTTGTACTAAACGCTGCGGACAGGTCTGTACCGGTTTAATAGTGTAAGCTAGTGGGGCATTTATTGTGGGATATAGCTGGGTAAATTAAAACAAGCTTTACTTTTACTTTGGATTACTTAGCTATAGTTCCTTCTTGCTGTGTTAAATGTATTGAAGCGGCATAAGAGAATTTTGTACATTAGGTTTGATTCTTGTCGCACAAACTATACTTCTGTGGTGTCAAAGCTTGTACTTGGTGTCTGTTTAATTAAATAATTGTTTTGTTTATGAAAGTACTTATTTATCTTGAAAGTTTGTAGTTGAGATTAAGAAAAGGTTGCAAGCTGTGATTAGTTTTGTTAAATACATACTAGCTTGTTAGCAGCTTATTGAATTGTTGGCAAACTTCTAAATTAATTAGCCAACAGCTGTTCAACACTTTAACTGAATTTGTGTACAGATAATAACTTGTAATAAAGGGTATTATGTATACATTATTTACCCTTTATATGTTGATATTGCTAATTACAAGGTTTGATATTGCTTGTCTGCATTGCGATTGTGACTGTATATGAATTTGTTGTCTTGAATTAATTACTTATTATTAATTGGATTTGTAAATTTAACCACTACCTTTGGTTTTGTCCCCTACTAAGTAGTTGCAAATTAAAAACTTGTTTTTTAATTATTGAACGGTAATCATTGATTACACAGTGTTTTCAGTCACATATATAGTTGCTCACCTGTCTTTGCCTGTCTTTGCAATTGTTTAAAAACTTGAATTTGTAATTTCTAACTTATGCTTAAGATTATACTGTAATTATTATAATTACATAATATTGTTGTTTGTCTCGGGTTAACTATACACATAATTTGTTTTTTTTTGTTTTTACATGTATGTCTGTCTGTATTTGAAGGTTAACCCCTGATAATTTGATAATTTTCATGTAGGTAAGTTTAACTTGCTTTTAATTGTAGTTCTTATTCTTGTTTATTTTTAATTCTTTACTTTGATTATTGTAGCAATCAACAGTGTAACAACCTAACATATAAATTCATTGTTTACAATAGAATTTGAACATTGTTTATTTGCTGTTATTTGTTTGTTGTTTGTTGCTGTTTTGTGTGTTGTTATACTGTTGTTGTTTTGTTGTGAATTCACACAGCTGGCTAATTGTTAGTTAGGGTTGCCACCTCAATCCAGCCTAAATTGTAAGTGTGAATCATAAAGTAATTTATTTAATTGCAAATTGCAATACCTATTTCGTAAAAGATGTCAGCTCATAAAAGGCTCGTTGGCTCGATACAAGCTGAACTCCGATGGGCGGCTACAGCTCGTACCTTGATAGGTCGTGAGGACAGAGCATCCGCACTGCTCAAGCGATGTGAACAGGTGCCGACCAGACAGGCAATTGTCGAGGAAGCGCTTAGGGACCTAGTGGTTTTGGAACCGCCCGAGGAACTGCTCCAGTCCGCTCAGCGAGACTATGAGCAGTTCTTTGAACTAACGGACGGCCTTGTGGAGGAAAGCTCTAAGCTTAAGAAGGAGGCGAGACTAAGCTCTCTTCTCGAGTCTCCTATGAGACCTCCGACTCAACCTGCGCTACTAGGTAGTTTACCCACTATAGACCTACCTAAATTTTCTGGCAATTTGAGTGAGTGGTTAGGTTTCCTCGGCCTCTTTGATAGTCTGGTGCATGCTAGGAAGGATCTGTCTCCCTGCCAGAAACTGAGCTACCTACTGTCCTCCTTGCAGGGAGAGGCTCTGAGTGTGGTCTGCCACCTGGACCTCTCCGAGGAGAGCTATACTACCGCCCGGGAACTACTCACCCGGCGGTATGCCAACGTGCGCCGATTAGCGGACACGCACGTGGCGCAAATTTTGTCTCTGCCACGTGTCTCAGGGGTTGCTCGTTTGAGGGAATCTTTGTTAAACCCGTTGATTGTAGCATGTAATGCACTTAGGCGACTAGAGCTCCCGGTGGACCAGTGGTCTTTTCTGTTGCTGCATATAGTGTTGTCCCGCCTACCTCCCGAATTAAAATTGCGGTTTGAACAGAGGTATGGTGGGGACGGTGCCAGCTATCTGCCCCCCTTTTCAGATTTGCTAAAGTTCCTCGAGGAGGAGTGCCGGCAGGCTGACAACTCTGGTGTTGCTGGTCCTTCAAGGACCTCAGAGCAACCTGCCCAGCCGAGGAAAAGAAGGGGTCAGATTGGCAGCCCTGGTAAGGGGGCCTCTGAGCGAAGGCCAATGCCAGTCTACAGGGGGCTTGCTGCCACTGAGGCCACCCCCTGTAAATATTGCAAGCGTCCGGGCCACAGGGTACCTTCTTGTCCCCAGTTCCTGGACAAGACGATTAACCACCGGAGGGGCATCGCCAGGGACCGCCACTGGTGCTATAGTTGCCTGGAAGCTCACCTGCAGCGAGACTGCTCACTTCAGCAGCCATGCCCTATTTGTAAGGGCAACCACCTGGCGATCTTGTGTGCCAACCAAAATGGCGTTGGCCGCCAGGTGGGGGAGAGCACCCCCCGCACGGGCGGGGGTCCTTATGTTAATCGCTCCCCTGCTAGTCTGCGTCGCTCTCCTGCACCGTGTCAGGTGCCCCGGTGGGTCCGGACTTCGCCCCCACCCGGGGGGGCTTCACCCCCCCGCGGGGGGATTTCGACCCCCCTGCGACAATTTGATGCGGGATTTGCTGCCGCCACGGCGACGGGCCGTCCTACTCGCTACTCACCCCCGCTTCACGAGTGGCCGCGACTAGAGCGCCGCCCACCTCGTATGGGTCGCCAACCTCACTACGGTGTGCCGGCCTCTGCCCGCTTGACTAGGCCTGTGCTTCCGCCGCGGGATGGCGCGTGGATTTACCCAAATGGAGGTCCGTCTCCTCCACCTCTGGAGGTTCCGCATGAATCTCGATTCGAGGTTCCCCGGTTCGAGGACCGGTTTGATGAAGGTGACCAATGCTAGGTAGTCGCCGCCCTAGCCCCCACCACAGCCACATCTCCTGAGAATCTTAATCTTCAGCAGTCCGTCTGTCAGACCGTTCTTTTGCCGACTGTCTCAGTGAAGGTGTACAACCCGAAAGGTGAATGTTTGATAGTTCGTGCCCTCTTGGATTCGGGTTCACAGCGCTGTATTGCTTCTTCTTATTTGGTGGGTAAGCTAGGGCTCCCTTGGAGTCCTCATGCGGTTCGGATGATAGGTATCGGTGGTGCCGAGCCCTCGACTCCTAAGGGTGAAGCGGAGTTGATGTTTGGCCCAATTAAGGGCAATCTCCGCGTCTTGGTCAAGGTGTCAGTCCTTGACGATATCTTGGGTCCTCTACCACAGGAAAGAATCGCTGATGTTGCGGTTTCCTGTACGGCAGGTCTTACCCCTGCCGACCCTCACTGGACTGAACCTGGTCCCATGGATCTTTTGTTGGGTTCTGATGTCCTAGGCCTGATCTTGTCAGGAGGAATTAGGGTCCTGCAGAAAGATGGACTTTGCGCCATCTTCACTATATTTGGTCATAGCTTTCTTGGACCCGTTTTGTGGTCTTCAGACCCACCGGTGCTAGACCAATTGCAGGCAGCCGGCTTAACGTTGTCGGATGTAGTCCAGCGTTTTTGGGAAGTCGAGGAGCCGCCACACGCTGCACCGGTTAATCCTCTTGACCTTGAATGCGAGTTGTTCTATCAAAATAACACAGGCCGCCGTACTGACGGGCGCTTCGTAACTCGCTTGCCCTTCCTCGCCTCTCGCCCCCCTCTTGGTCATTCACGGGCCTTAGCTGAGAAGAGGCTCTTGTCTATGGAACGGCGCATGCGGCGCGACCCTACCTTCCGCACCAAGTATATTGAATTTATGCGCGAGTACGAAGACCTTGGACACATGTCACCATCAAATTTTGATTGGCGTTCGCACGAGCACTACTTCCTACCCCACCATGCTGTCTTGAAGACCCCTGGGGGTAAGATTCGAGTGGTATTTGACGGCTCTGCGGCCACGTCTAACGGGGTGACTTTGAACCAGTGTCTGCACGCTGGCCCTAAGTTGATCAAGGATATCTCCGACATCCTCACGCATTTCCGCCGTCACCAAATTGTCTTTGTTGCTGACATCAAGATGATGTTCAGACAGTCGGTGGTGCATCGCGATGATCGGAGGTATCAGCTGATTTTGTGGCGCGAGAGTCCTAATGAGCCGATACGGGTCTTTGAATTGAACACAACTACCTATGGACTCCGGTCAAGCCCCTATATTGCTATTAGGACCTTGTTGGAATTGGCTAATCGCGAGCGGCTGAATTATCCTCGTGCATCAGCCATCTTGGAATCGTCAGTCTATATGGACGACATCTGCACAGGAGCTTCTAGTGTTGAAGAAGCTTTGACCCTGCGTGACGAATTGATTGCAATACTGAAGTCCGGAGGTTATGAATTGCGAAAGTGGCTATCCAACTCCCCTCACGTTTTGAAGGATCTCCCGGGAGAGGATCAGCAGGACCCTCATATTTTTGAAAACCTTGAAAATCCTAATTTGTTGACGGTCCTTGGAATACAGTACCAGCCCGTCCAGGATGTTTTCACCTACCGGGTCAGATTGGACCCACCTCCTAAGGTCTGGACTAAGCGTTCCGTCTTGTCTACGGTTGCCCGCACTTTTGATCCAAACGGGTGGATCACTCCCGTAATATTTTTGGCCAAATGCTTCCTTCAGAAGCTTTGGATTGCTGAAGTCGGTTGGGACGATCCTCTCCAAGGGAAATTATTGAAGGAGTGGCACTCCCTTGTGTCTGCACTTCCGGACGTCAACCGAATTTCGATGCCTCGACGCTTCCTACCACCAGGAAGGTGCCACGCCAGTCTCCATGGGTTTTGTGACGCCTCCGAACGAGGCTATGCTGCCGTGGTATATATGCGGACTGTCGATGCCACTGGTGAGGTAGCGACACATCTTGTCTTGGCAAAGAGCAAGGTGGCCCCTATTCGGTCACGCTTGACGATCCCTAAATTAGAATTGTCTGGCGCTGCTCTTTTGGTGCGCCTTCTTAACCACGTCCGTTCATCTTTGGCATCCGTGGTCGAACTGACCGACGTGTATGCTTGGACGGACAGTGAAATTGTCCTATGTTGGCTCCGAGCCGCCCCTCACAACTTGGAGGTCTTTGTCGCGAATCGGGTGTCCCAAATTCAGTGCTCTGAAACTCCGTTGATTTGGAGACACGTACCCGGAGAATTGAACCCGGCCGATTGTGCCTCTCGCGGTCTCGAGGCCTCTTCACTTGTCAACCATCCCCTTTGGTGGGGCCCAAGTTGGTTAACGCAACCTGAGTCGACTTGGCCTCAGAATCGGTTCTCCGCTCCGGAAGTTTTGCCGGGCTTAAGAGTCGGAGTCGTGGAGGATAGACCGATCCCAGACTCCAACTTCCTCTTGGAACGATACAGTTCCCTTGATAAACTCATTGGTGTTACCGGTTGGCTTAGACGTTTCATCCATAATGGAAGGAACCCAGGTAATAAAAATTTGAATCCTGTCTTGTCGCCTCTTGAACGTCGAGAGGCCCGGACACATTGGGTGCGTGTGGTTCAAGCAGAACATTTTGCGTCCGTGATTGACACCATAAAAGGAGGCATAGCTTTGAAAGGTCCGCTTGCTCGCTTAAGCCCCTTTTTGGACGAGGACGGATTGTTACGCGTTGGCGGACGCCTTAGGAATTCTGAGTTGCCCTATGGTGCTCGTCACCCTTTGCTGCTCCCTAAGGACGGCACCTTTGTTAAATTGCTGGTGACCTCTTATCACCTGAAAAATGCCCATGCTGGTTGCAATGCCCTCTCGGCTATTTTACAGCGTGAGTTTTGGATTTTGGCAGGGAGACGCACAATCCGGAGCGTCATTTTCAAATGCATCCCTTGCTACCGTTTGAAGGCCCCTACTGCGCAGCCGATGATGGGTGACTTGCCCCCCGACCGCGTCATGGCCACTCGACCTTTTGCCGGAGTTGGCACTGATTTTGCAGGCCCTTTCGCCATCAAGAGCTCTAACCTCCGCAACGCCCGGTCACTCAAGGCCTATCTGTGCGTTTTTGTTTGTCTCTCTACTAAAGCGGTCCATTTGGAACTGGTGAGTGCCTTAAGCACTGAGGCCTTTGTGGCCACACTAAGTAGATTTGTCTCTCGTCGAGGATTGCCTGACCTGGTTCGCACCGATTGCGGTACTAATTATAAGGGTACCGATAGATATTTAAGAGAAATTGTTGAATTTTTGTCTAGTAATAAGATTAGTTTAAGTACTGCAATGTCCAAGATGGGGATAACCTGGAAGTTTGACCCTCCAGCTTGCCCCCACTGGGGTGGGATCTTCGAAGCTGTCGTCAAGGTCGCCAAGACACATCTCCGACGCGTTATAGGAGAAACTATCTTGACCTTCGAAGAACTCGCCACTGTGTTTTGTAAAATTGAGGCCATACTCAATTCTCGGCCACTCTGCCCCCTCTCGTCTGACCCAAACGACCTGGAGGTCTTAACTCCCGGCCACTTCTTGATTGGTCAGCCCCTTAATGCCTTGCCCGAATACCCCTTCAGGGACGCGAAAACCTCACGTTTGTCTCGGTTTGAACTGTTGCAGCAAATGACTCAGAGCTTTTGGCATCGTTGGTCACTCGAGTATTTGCACCTTTTGCAGCAACGTGTTAAGTGGGCTGACAAATCCGATCCCCCTAAGGTTGGTGATCTTGTATTGGTAAAGGAATCTAATTTGCTACCTTTGTATTGGCGTCGTGGACGCATTGTTAAGCTAATGTACGGGTCTGATGGGGTTCCCAGAGTCGCCGAGGTAATGGTCGGAGATTCGGTCTTGCACCGAGCCGTTTGCACCTTGTCACGTCTCCCCATCTGTTAGTGAGTGGACGTAAATCCTTGCGTCCACGGGCGGGGGATTGTTCGCGCCACCCATGTATTAGTTGTCTGTGGTCGCTGTGACAGATGAATTTGTGAACGAAGCTAGCTTGCCGCGCCTTTTGATAAAACTTTGGTTTTGACAGTTCGACAGAGTTCAAAATGGTCTTTGGCAAGGCGGGCCGGCGTTTTAAATTGTTGATTGTAAAATAAGCTTTTCTTTGTATTCCGTATTGTTAGAACCTCGCTATAGCTTAAGGTTCCCGCGAGAAATTAGCTTCTAGTTATTTCGGTACTAAAGATTTACTTGTTGTACTGAGTGACAATAGTTGAATGCCACGTTGACGCCACTGCTGGCCGGGCAACCTTATATACTTAAGTAAATAATTAATCTAAGCAGCTTATAGACGAACTTTAGTGTTGTGCTGTGTGTGTTGTGTGTTAGTGCCGTCTTGAAGCAAGAAGCTACGGCCGAACAGCAAGTCCCTTCTCATTCCTGACCTTTCCTGCCCTTTAACCCACATTCTTCCTTATCGAGGAGCCGTGGTCACCTTGGACTCTGTAAGTGCATAGCATAAGTAAATCTATCAATAATTTAGTTATCTAAGTTAAGCCGGAACAGTTCTGTCCGCATTTGGCCCTGAGCCAATGGTCTAAGAGGCTCGAATCCAGCTGATGGGCCCCTGGAACAGCGTCTTAGGGTTGTAGCATTGGACCAGGTTGATGCCCCAACATAAAGTCTTGTATAAATATACATGATTAAACATAAACTTGTTATTGGTACACTTTCTACATCATTTAAGACATTCTGTAAACACAACATCTCTTAAGGCAGGTTTATATGGTGACGGTAACTGTCGATAGTCAACGTTTATCAACACGTATTATATCCAGTCACTCGTGAGATTTTCCTTCAATCCCTCCAGACATTTACCTGCTGCCCGTGCGTGTCATTTGCATAATACTGATTCAGTCTGTCTCACTCAAGTCCTTCACTTTTTCTATACACCTCTCTGTCAAAATGGTCATCATTAGACAAAGCTTAATTAAGCCTTAGCATTTGGCCGTAAATGCGTGGCCAATGATGCATCCTCGCTAAACATCATCCGCTATATGAGATTTCGCTCGTTCCTTGTGTCTCTGATCTAAGATCCGCATAGCCATCCTCTCCGCACAAGTTGCATTTTTTAGTTGGTGATTTTACAATTGCACAGCTAAAGTCCTCATGCCAGCGACGCGGTCGCCAGTAATTATCCCAATATAAACCTGCCTTTATCTGTTTGTGACGTCAAAACGTAGTTGTATAGGATGCGGTTCTATTACTTGTTTTAATGTTTAACTTGTGATGGTTTATATATGGAAGATTTTGTGTCATGCACCGTACTGAACCAATATTTATTTATTATTTTAGTTAAATATAACAATCAGCATAATATGCTAAAATAAAAGATACTGCTATATTGTATGACGCACGCACATGAATGCGTTAAAACTAGTTAAACTATTAATATTGTTCTATTTTATTACTACCTACCATGACGTACGACAAATAGTATGTGTGCATTCTCAAACTCAAACTCAAATGTTTTTTATTCAAATAAACTTTTACAAGGGCTTTTGAATCGTCGAGTGAATCTACCGCTGGTTCGGAATAACATTCCTACCGAGAAGAGCCAGCAAGAAACTCGGTGGTTGCTCTTTTGAAAAAAAAACTTTACAATTACATCAATGTGTTGATTCATACGTCCTAAGCATATTGCTGGAGCGAGTCAAATCCATGCTCTTTTATCATTTACATAATCATTTAGTATCCTCATATTTTCCTTCACTGTAAAATTTTGTGACTCAAGTGCAAGTGATATTTATTTTATTGTCATTCGTATGTGCTATTGCTATCAACTTAGGAGCAGGCATTTCTTAAATAATTCTTGTGTCTTCTGTCCACAGGCTCTGCAAATACATCTACAGCCAGATGAGGGGGACATACTCATATTCATGCCCGGACAAGAGGACATCGAAGTCACTTGTGAGGTAATCCATACTAATAGAACAAATGCGAAAGTGTGTCTGTCTGTCTGCTACGCTTTCACGGCAAATCTATTCAACCGACTTTATGAAATTTAGTATAGAGATCAGTAACCTCCCGTGGAAGGACATAGGCTACTTTTTATCCCGGAAAGTTTTCCCGCGGAAACCAAAAAACCTAGCCTATGTATCCTATGTGTTATTCCAGACTATAATCTAATAATATAGGTAATTTCATCCAGATTCGTTCAGCCGTTCTGGCGTGATTGAGTAACAAACATCCATCCATCCGTCCAAACTTTCGCATTTATAATATTACTAGCTGATGCCCGGGACTTCATACGCGTGGATTGAGGTTTTTTGGTTCCCGCGGGAACTCCTTAGTTTTCCGGGATAAAAAGTAGCCTATGTGCTATTGCAGACTATAATCTGTCTCTGTGCCAAATTGCTGTTGGGGCGTGGTTGAGTAACAAACATTCATACATCCATCCATCCATCCATCCATCCATACATCCATCCAAACTTTCGCATTTATAATATTAGTAAGATAAGACTAGCTAATTTGATATAGATTATAGATTTAGTTAAAATCTGTGTAAAGTTTGGAATTAAAGGCCTTATTTATTATTTTATAATCCCCAGGTGCTAACAGAACGGCTGGGAGACCTGGATACGGCGCCACCGCTGACGGTGCTGCCCATATACTCGCAACTACCTGCAGACTTGCAGGCCAAGATATTCCAGCGCGCGCCGCCCGGACAGAGGAAGTGCATCGTGGCTACTAATATCGCCGGTGAGACATTAATTATTGACTATGCCAGAGAATACTTTAAAAAACCGGCCAAGTGCGAGTCGGACTCGCGCACCGAGGGTTCCGTACAAACCTACAATAAGTTTAAAATTATTAAAAATATTTTTATTAAATGATGTAACTAAAAATTTATGCTTTTCGCAATTTTTCCTTTATCTGTGCTGTAAGACGTTGCTTCGTACCAAATTTCAAGATTCTGAGTTCACGGGAAGTACCCTGTAGGTTTTGATTCCCTTGCGAGTGTCGAAAATTTGCATATTTTTTTTAATTTAGAAGTATAATAATAATTATATAGGCTTAGAAGTTTGATTTTTTCACAGCTCCAAGGGACTGAGTATTTGATATGAATTTCAGTTTGATACCTCTATGTGTTCCTGAGAAAAAGGTTATTGACACACAGACCGACGGACAACAAAGTGAACCTATAAGGGTTCCGTTTTTTCCTTTTGAGGTACGGAACCCTAAAAACTAGAGGATTTATAGCGTCGTTCCAACCTAAGTATCGATAGTACCGGCCCTAAGCCGATGTGTGGTAAAAATTTCGAACAGTATAAAAGCTTTGGAAAGTAATATAGGTCACTTTTTCTAAAAGAAGAAAGAAAAATTTCATATAGAAGAATCTTATTACAATTTTTTTTGAGGATAAATAAGGCTGCCGTCTCTCAACTACATTAATGATTTGCTGTGCCCCACCGGGGTTCCAATATTGCAATACGAACGAAGTTAAATCGAGAAATTCCTGTTTATTGCAGAAACATCCCTCACGGTGGACGGCATAATGTACGTGATCGACTGCGGCTACTGCAAACTGAAGGTGTACAATCCCAGGATTGGTATGGACGCTTTGCAGGTAAGAGGTTAACATTTATCTAGTACTAGATGCCCGCGACTTCGTCTTTGATTCGTTCGTTTTTGATTATATATTGCGGGAATTATACTACTCTGTGTAAAAAGTATCGGGAATATGTCAATAAAAAGACCCGTGTAAAAGAGGTCGTTCTAATTTTTTTACTGCATGTTGGTAGCACTGTACTGATTTAGCGCGCAAAGTTTGAGCGGGATCTGTCATTTAATTTGTTTTAAACTACACTTTTTGTTGGTCATAGTTTTGAGTTCTCGGCGATTTTTACAATGGAAAATATTGTTGAACAAAGAGTGTGCCTTAAATTTTGTGTTTCGAATGATATTTCATGTGGCGAATCACTAAAAATGTTGCGAAATACCTACGGCGAATCGTGTATATCGAAAACAAGGACTTATGAATGGTATAAAGCTTTTAAAGAAGGCCGAGAATTAGTAGTAGACTTGCCTCGTTCTGGTAGACCTTCAACCGCTACGACCAAAGAAAACATCGACAGAATCAAGAAGCTAGTGCTCGAAAATCGACGTATGAGTCTGAGAGAGTTGGCTAGTGAGGTGAACATATCTTTTAAGTCCGTCCACAACATTCTCATTGACATTTTAGGCATGAAACGCGTCGCCGCTCGACTAGTTCCAAAAGAGCTCAATTTTGTTCAAAAAGCGCAGCGAAAGCATGTCGCTGAAGACATGGTTTCCCGAGCTTCTACGGATCCGACCTTTATGAAACGTATAATAACTGGCGACGAGACATAGGTTTATGAGTACGACATGCAAACAAGCCAACAGTCTTCAGAATGGCGTCTCGAAAACGAGCCGAAACCCAAAAAACCGCGGCAAAGTCGCTCCAAAATCAAGGTGATGCTGACAGTTTTTTTTTGACTACCGTGGTGTGGTTCACTCCGAATTCCTTCCAGAGGGAGAAACAGTGAATAAAGAATATTATTGAGGCGTACCAAGCACCGTATTCACCTGAATTGTCTCCGTCTGACTTTTTTTTATTTCCCAAGTTAAAATTACCACTTCGAGGAAAACGTTTTGAGTCGATAGAAGCCATAAAAGAAAATTCGCTGAATGAGCTAAAGGCCATACCGCAAATAGCCTATGAAAAATGTATGGAAGACTGGGTGAAGCGTTGGAGATGTTGTATTGCAAGCGATGGGGCCTACTTTGAAGGCGATAAAATAAATTAAGATGAATAATTTGTATTTTTTGTTTTATTGACAAATTCCCGATATTTAGTACACAGAATGTATAATCCATTCTCGGGATAAAAAACCTATGTCCTTCCCCTTGATTGAGTTTTTTATTCCTGTGGAACCCTTTAATTTGTAGCATTTAGGTTAATTCAGTAGCAAACATCCAAACATACAATCAACAAAACATAATTCATAAATCATAAATCATTTATTTTGCAAAATTGTGGGTGATAACAGCTGTATAAGGTAGAAATTTCCCGTACACAATCTACTGTCAGAGACAGTGTGCAAAAATGATGTTACATTAAAATCTAAATTCAATAAGTGTCGGGTATAAAATAAAATAAAAAACTACATAATGGTCCGGTCCAAGTTAAGATTATAAGCTACTTAATTTTACAAAGTTATTAACAAAATCTTCGTCTTAATTATTTATAGTATTAAGACTAGAAGGTACAAATGTCTTGTCAGTGCAGATTTAGATAATTTAAAATCTTTCACGGAGCACTGCATTAGGAGTGAGGCGTATATATCGGAACAGGCAAAAAGAACAGGTATTTAAAAGTAACACCTTGGAAGTGTTCTTTCCAAACCGAAAAACCTGTTCCGCCTGTTCCACAAAGTATTTTGGAATAGGTTAAGGAGCTGTTGCTGTGGAACAGTTGGTTCTGTTCCAGTTCCACAAACCACAACAGCCCGAATCTGAAACGCAACATGCTTTTCTCTATTCTAGCTTAAGGAGGTTACCTTTGTTAGACAGAGATAACGTCACGGAACATGCTCTTCTCTATTCAGGCTTACGCAGCTTGCCTTTATTGGAAAGAGATAGCAGCTGTTATGCCTGTTCCAAGCAGAGAACAGGTGTTGCATTCGTTCGGATACTCACATATACTTATACTATGTTCCGACACAACAGGCTGTTATTTTGGAACAGGTTTCCGAAACTGTTATTTTACTGGAACTGGAACAGGCGGAACAGGTTTCTTATTTTGCCTGTTCCAGCCCACTCCTACACTGTATTCGTTAAGACTAAATGATACCCGCCTCTGGGTCGGCGTGAATTAACTTTTTTAATTCCCGGGGGAGCTCTTTAATTTTCCGGGATAAAATTAGCCTATGTCCTTCCCCGGGATGCACTGTTAGCTCTATACTAAATTTCATCAACATCGGTTGAAAAGATGGGCCGTGAAATTATAGCAGCCAGACTGTAATTATCCGGGATTTAAATTAATGCTAGGTCAGTCTTCAGGGTGCAATAGGATTGTACGGGAGCAAGTGATATGGCTCGACCGTAACAAAGAATGATCATTCTCCGAGCGGGTGTTGCGCTCGGGAACCACTGGTCCGACCGATTGGAGGTCGCATATTATATATAGCGTTATTCAGAGAAAACTTCGTAAGCGTGACTTGGGCTCTTTGTGTTCATCGTGCGCTACTAGTAGTGCCATCTAGTAGATGATTATGTGTGGACTGCGAAGACCGCCACAGGGTATCTAGAAGTTCAAACTTTGTCCAGTAGTGAAAGTAATTAAGTTAAGTAAGTAAAATGTAATTCTTATATACTAATACATTACACCTAACTACTTCTTTTTTCTTTCCTTTCTGTATTTTGTTTCCTATAAACCTTTGTCATGCTGTGCAGTCGCTTAGAGTTACAATTAGATATAGAACATGTAAGTAAGCTAAGATTTAATTATAAGCTTATTGTAATTTGTTGTGATTGCCTAATAATAAATAACTAAATAAATAAATAAATAAATAAACTACGCATTAGTTTAGATGTTGTTTAGAAGTGTAAATCCAAAAGGTTCAATCAATCAATCGTTTATTTACTTGAAACATAATCCTCCTCCTGAATTTGATTTTCCTTCTTTCAAGATATATCCAGTGAGTCAAGCCAACGCTCGCCAAAGGGCCGGTCGAGCGGGCAGAACGGGCCCTGGAAAAGCGTTCTGCCTCTATACCCAGAGGCAGTTCCAGCAGGAGTTATTACCAGCTACAGTACCTGAGATACAGAGGACCAACTTAGCTAATACTGTACTGCTGCTCAAGTCTTTGGGCGTTGAAGATCTGTTGGCCTTCCACTTTATGGATCCACCTCCCCAGGTAAGCCCAATTTCCACAGGTAAATCTAACCTCTACAGGTAAATCCAACTTCCACAGGTAAATCCATCCTCCAGAGGTAAACCTTACCTCTACCTCCAGAATTATAACTAACCTCTAATAAGCGATACTATCTGTTGCCGTACAAAAAAAAGACCATCCTGGTTAATTATATGTTGCTGTTCTACACTCGGAGGCAATTCCAGCAGGAGTTGTTACCTGCCACGGTGCCTGAGATACAGCGGACCAATCTAGCTAATACTGTACTGCTGCTCAAGTCTTTGGGCGTTGAGGATCTATTGGCCTTTCACTTTATGGACCCGCCTCCTCAGGTAGGCCCAATTTCCACAAGGAAATCTAACCTCCACAGGTAAACTTATGCTCAACCTAAAAACTTCCAATTTACTTCAAACTGTAGCAGAAACACAGTCGATAAATGTGGACACAGTGGACTTCAACGCCCAATGACTTGCTCAAGTCATTGGGCGTTGAAGATCCATTGGTAAGCCCAATTTCCACAGGTAAATTCATTGTCTGCTGGTAAACAAAACAAAAGCTCAACCTTCAAATTTGCAATTTATCAATTTCGCGTCATCAAATTTCATCGCACTGTTCTTTAATCTAAAGTGTAAATGGTTATTAAACTTTAAACTTTGTGAATTTTAGGTCTTTTGGATGACCCTCTATTTAATAGTACGTTAAAAAGAATTTTATTTTTGACCTGGACGTCATCCCTATTTAAATCCATAGTACAGCGTATTGAACACATAAAAGTATCACCTTGCCGTTCGCAAAAAAAACTTTGCTGCGACTTTTTCCTAGGAAAAGGTCTTGGAAAAGCAGTCTTATTCAATTCCTGTTCAATTGTGTGTATTAACGTTTTATATTTAACGAATTCAAGCTACGTTTTTCTCTTTGTCCAGGACACAATCCTGAACTCCATGTACCAGCTCTGGATCCTGGGCGCGCTGGACGGCACGGGGGCTCTGACCCCCCTGGGGCGGCAGATGGCGGAGTTCCCCCTCGATCCCCCACAGTGCCACATGCTCATAGTCTCCGCGGAGATGGGCTGCAGCGCTGAAGTGCTCATCATTGGTGAGTGTGGCGGTTACCACTGCGTTAACTAGATGGCGCTTATCGCATCTATGACACGCTGTAGATAGTAGTACTCAAAACTATAAGAGACTATCAGCTCATGCCCGCGATTTTGCCGGTTTTGAGGTCTTTTGGTTCCCGCAGGAACTTCTTTATTTTCCGGTATAAATAATAGCCTCTGTGTTGGACGATATAATGGGGTCGACAGGGCTTAGCCTACCCAAGGCTAAAAGATGCGGCTCAAAATAGAGGAAATTTTCGCATGATGACCGCCAAACTTCTGTTTGAAGAAGGCACGCGGTTATGATGATATGTGTTATTCCAGACTATAATCTCTGTGCCAAATTTCATCCAAATCCGTTTAGCCGTTATGGTGTGATTGAGTAACGAACATGACCATTCATCCAAACATTCGCATTTATAATATTAGTATAGATGTATAAATCAATTTAAAAAAAAAAGTTTAAAATTAAAATAAAATGAATGTGTGTTGCATGATACGAGTGTTTTTCTGCAGTATCGATGCTGTCAGTGCCGTCAGTGTTCTACCGGCCGCAGGGGCGCGAGGAGGAGGCGGACTCCGTCAAGGAGAAGTTCCAAGTGCCCGAGTCCGACCACCTCACGCTGTTGCATCTCTACAACCAGTGGAAGGCCAACAAGTGAGTACAGAGAGCCTAGGGGGGGAGACTTTCTCCCCATTCTTTCGTGATTTATTACCCTCGACAAAACGGAGACGGTATATAATATAATATGTGTTTGCCCACTTTTTTGTTACCATTTTCCTGGAAAACTACTGGACTAAACTAATATGCGGTTGTTTGCATTAGATAAGCATAACTTCTGGCAAGGTTCTTAAATATGTTTTAGGACCATATACAACCAAGCTGAGCTGCAGTCTATGATTTTTATTTTTCAATATGTTACCATTTTTACTGAAAAAGTACTGGGCAGAATGAGATGCGGTTTTATGCATTAGATATGTATAGCTTGTGAGATGGTTCTTAGATGTATTTTAAGGTCAAAGTCGACCACGTTGCGCTGCTATCATGATTTTTATTATTTATATTGTTACCTTTTTCTGAAAAACTATATATATTTAGCTTCTGAGAAGGTTGTAAGATCTGTTTTAGGGCCATAGTCCACCAAGCTGTGCTGTAATCGTGATTTGGTATGTGGTCATAGGAACTCTTTAAGTTCTCATCATAAACCCGTCGTGTTTGGACTCTTTTGATTTGTCTTGACAAGCCCTTTGTACCTAGATGCTACCCAAGGTCTCATGATGAAGCCAGGAGATGGTCATAGGAACTCCCTAAGTTCTCATCATAAACCCGTCGTGTTTGGACTCTTTTGATTTGTCTTGACAAGCCCTTTGTACCTAGATGCTACCCAGGGTCTCATGATGAAGCCAGGAGGTGGTCATAGGAACTCCCTAAGTTCTCATAGTGAACTCGTCGTATTTGGACTCTTGATTTGTCTTTGTCACACACACACACACACACACACACACACACACACACACACACACACATACACACTACACTACACACACTACACTACACCATTCAATAACAAAATTCCTACTTCCGCATACAATAACTTTTGCTTACAGTTATTTTTGCACACAAATACTTTAGTTAACATTAACTTTTGTCTACAGTTACTCGAGCTCGTGGTGTACGGAACACTTCGTGCACGGCAAGGCGATGCGGAAAGTGCGGGAAGTGCGGCAACAGTTGCGGGACATCCTCACCGCGCAACGATTGCCCTTGGTGTCTTGCGGAACTGATTGGGACACCGTGCGGAAATGTATCTGCTCCGGTGAGTTTTACTTGTGGGACGAATGAGTGATGGGTACTCGTCCGCACCAATAGTCCGTTGTTGATACCTCTCGGATAACCCCTGGATAACCTTAAAGCGAAAGCACACAGGGAGCGGGCGCGGGTCGGGTCGGATGCGCGGCTGGTTGAATTCCTTGTATTTATATGGACGACTTCGTACAGAACGCGGCCGCGAGTCGGGCGCGTGGCGGGTGACGCTTTCGCGAGTATAAGTATTGCATAGGCACATAATGCCGAAAGTTTTATATTTCCTTCGTTGATAGTTGATACCTCTCGGGCATCATCGGGAAGATCTTACTCCGGGCTTGTGTTGTGCCCGGGGACCTTTTTGGTCCGAACGTTGTAAGTTTAAACGGTCTATCTTCTTCTTTGTTTTCTTGGATTATGGAACGGTCTACATATAGCGCTATTCACAGAAATCGTCGATATCGAAGGCTTGAACTTATCAGTTTTCAGTCGATTATATCTATCCTGTGATTTAAGATACAATTAGCGCCATCTAGTTTACACAGTGTACCGCTACTCTGGATTCGAAGAATATTGATTGCAAGGGTTAATCAATAGAATACCAGCAATTGCTACAAAACCTCTTTGAACTTTGATTTTGGCACAGGGACAGCCAATTTTGAACTCCCAAGACTCCCGTCTTGGGAGTTCAAAATTGGCTGCCTGAATCTTTTATACTAAATATATACTAATATTATAAATGCGAAAGTTTGGATCGATGCATGTATGGATGGATGTTTATTACTCAATCACGCCCCAACGACTGAACGGATCTGGATGAAATTTGGCACACACATAGATTATAGTCTGGATTAGCACATAGGCTACTTATTATCCCGGAAAATTAAAGAGTCCCCGCGGGAACTAAAAAACCTGAATCCACGAGTTACGTGTTCCCCCAACTAAAATAACAACTATCTTTATTATTTTTTCTAGCGTACTTCCAACAAGCGGCGCGTCTCAAAGGCATAGGCGAATACGTGAACTGCAGAACAGGAATGCCGTGTCACTTACATCCCACTTCTGCGCTGTTTGGCTTGGGGAATTCCCCGGACTACGTGGTATATCACGAGCTGATGATGACGACCAAGGAATATATGCATTGCGTCACAGCTGTGGATGGAAGGTGGCTGGCGGAACTTGGACCTATGTTCTTCTCTGTAAAGGAGACTGGCAAGTGAGTATAACTCCCTTCTTTACTTCTCTCCCTCTTTCGTGACATTATGTTCAGAGTGCCTAGTGGGAGATTTCTTCCCTTGCGATTCAATTCAATTGTCAAGCGTTTGAGAGCTGACGTTCGATCAATTATACTAATATTATTAATGCGAAAGTGTGTTTGTTTGTTGGTTTGTCCTTCAATCACGCCGCAACGGAGCAACGGATGTGATTTTTGGCATGGAGAGTGACAGGCTACTTTTTATTCATAGTCATAAAACGCATTTTATGAAATTAAATCACTAATTTTTCGCAAATATTTCTTATTCGATGAACTAGATTACGTTTTTGGAAAATCCTGTTTCAAAAAAGTTTCAGCTTCAATTAAAATCTATAACTCAATACAAATAATTTAAATTTAAAGCCGTGTAAGCGTAGCAGACAGACAGTCTGTCTGTCTTTACTACGCTTTGTAGACTAATTTTCATCTCAGAAAATTAATGGCATATTAAATGTTTAAAAATATCTCTTTTTTCAGATCCAACCGCGACAAGCGTAAAGAAGCAGCAGTACACCTTCAAAGAATGGAAGAAGAGATGAAGCAAGCGGAGCAGAAGATGGCAGAAGAGAAGAAGCTAAAAGAACAAGAAGTACCGGTCAAGCAGGAGGTCGCTACTCCCGGCCTTAGCACGCCCAAGCGCACTCCACATCGACTGGGCTTGTAGGGCGTTACTAACATAGCTATGTAGATAAGGTCTCCTTTGCACAGAAGGTGGCAGAAGAGTAGAGAAGGAGGAAGAATAAGGTCGCAACTTCTGCCCTTAGCACGCCCAAACGCACTCCCCATCGAATGGGCTTGCAGGGCGTTCTTAAGATAGCTATGTAGATAAAGTTTCCTTTGCACAGAAGATGGCATAAGAGAAGAGAAGGAGCAAGAATGATGTTGCTACTTCAGGCCTTAGTACGCCCAAGCGGACTCCGCATCGGCTGGGCTTGTAAGGCGTTACTAACATAGCTATGTATATAAGAGCTCCTTCGCGCAGAAGATAGCAGAAGAGAAGAGAAGGAGCAAGACTAATGTTGCTAATTCTGGCCTTAGCATGCCCAAACGCACTCCCCATCGAATGGGCTTGCAGGGCGTTCTTAAGATAGCTATGTAGATAAAGTCTCCTTTGCACAGAAGATGGCATAAGAGAAGAGAAGGAGCAAGAATGATGTTGCTACTTCAGGCCTTAGTACGCCCAAGCGGACTCCGCATCGGCTGGGCTTGTAAGGCGTTACTAACATAGCTATGGTAGATAAGGGCTCCTTTGCAGAAAATGACAGAAGAGAAGAGAAGGAGCAAGAAGGAGGTTTCTACTCATAGCGTCAGTAAGCCCAAGTGCACTCCGTAGAACGACTGGTAGGAAAGAACGTATCTCCTAAAGACTGTGGTTATGTATGCAGATCTTTCCCGCAGAAGATGGCAGTAGAGAAGCAAGACTTCCGATCAAGCAGATGGCCGATATTCCCGAATCGGCTGGGCTTATAGAAAAATAAGAGAACATAATAATAATTATGAAGTAATAATATAAATAATTATATTATGGTTTAGGGCTCAATCGTACAAAAATAAACTTAACGATCACTAGAGGCCGAATTTTTAAGGTATTATCGTCTAAACCAGGGATTCCCAAAGTTGTCGATATCTGGGGTCGACAAAAACTGACTATGGGGGTCGACGAAGTCTATAGATCGACACCTATTTCAATTTTTTTTTTTTTTAATAATTACCTACGTATTTTTACGTAATTTGTATCAATAATGATTAATTATACTTGATATTTACTAATTTGTTGTTTATTTTGTTAAAGATGAGAAAATTGATTTAACTCACTTAACCTTTAAATTGGTAAGTATTTTGTATCAATAGAAAAAAACTAGAGATAGGATTTTTAAAGTAATTTGGCTATGGGGGTCGGAGGTATCAGTTCATTTTGGAAAGGGGTCAAGGGGTCTCTTGCCCAAAATAGTTCGGGAATCCCTGGTCTAACCCAATCTTATCGTTGTATAAGGCCTCTTTAAACAGCGAGGCTAATTCTGTTCTGTATTTAGAGTGTACACAATATCAAAAAAAAATGTGTGTACTTATGGACGCACGCAAGAAGTTATACTTTTTTATAGAAAATAATAAATATCTTGAATATAGTTATCAGTTCTCACCCAACTTAAAGTAAATGTATTTTTTTTATTATTGGTAGGCCTTTATCAGCAAGGCTTATAAGTTGACCAACTAACGTCAGGGTGTTGAATTTTAGGGTCGGTGTAAAAATCACTGATAATTTCCCCTAACGCGCCAAAAAAAGTATAACTTCAAAAGAATAGCACCAGATTTAGACCTGTCAAATTATTTATGAGATTGTGTACTGCAGAATTGGCCGTTTTAACAGAAAGTCTGAGCAAAGTCAAAATACGCTCTATAGATCTTATGGACAGAGTTTATATTCAAATGTATGAGATTATTTTGCGCGTTTATATTATATCCATTAGGATTGTAGAAAATATAGATTTCCGAATATTTGCCGATTTTATGGAGGTGCTCTATCCGTCTAAATTTTATGGGCAATATTATAATATTAGGATAAGATAATATTATACTAAACCCTAATACTGAAGCACATCTTAAAATTTAGGCGACGACTTCGCCCTAGTTTCCGTCTCTCTCGCACTTAGTAAGATTTTCAATTATTGAAAAAGTTTTGGCAAATGTGGCCAAAACAAGTCATTGACAGTAAAATTTGGGAAATATATTTATTGTAATACTTGCTGATGCCCGCGACTTCGTCCACGTGAAATAACTTATTTTATTCCCACGGTAGCCGTCACCCTCCATATCCTCAACTATGTCCATGCAAAAAATCACGTCGATCCGTATCTCTGTTACAGCGGTGATTGAAGGACAAACAAACACACTTTCGCATTTATAATATTAGTAGGATATCTAGTTTTTAATGGAGAAAAATGGCGAAAACAACTAGAATTTTCCTCGGCATTTTTCTCGACTTGGTTTGGTCACATTTGTCAAATGTATACTGAAACTTCTACAATAATTGAAAATCTTAGAATGTGCGAGAGAGAGAAACTTAGGTTAGGTCATTGTCTTAAAACACAACTTTAATGGACTTTGTGACAATTACAAAATAATATGATGTATTGTGGGCAATTCTGTGTAACACAATCACTAAACTAAACTAAACTGACACCTTTAAATCTAGTTCTGTCCCTTTCTGCAGGGAGTATTATGAAAGTGTTAGCAAATATTTTTAATGTTGTCATTAGAGTTTAGAAATTGTGCACTACAGAATCAGCCCAAATGTGTGTACTTAATAAATTTTTGTGGTGCTTTTATAACATGTGCATTTCAGTATTCGGTTAGTGTTGTAACCTACCTCAAAGACAAGTAGGAGGTTTCCAGTTTAGAAGTGTAGATATTCTTATGCGTATTCAAATATAAAGATATACTAGCTGATACCCGCGACTTCGTCCGCGTGGATTAAGTTTCTTTTATTCCCGCGGTAAGTGTGAACTCCTCAATATTTCGGAATATAAAGTAGCCTATGTCACTCTCAATATACCCCATGCAAAAAAATCACGTCGATCCGCTGCTCTGCTGCAGCGTGATTGAAGGACAAACCAACAAACAAACACACTTTAACATTTATAATTTTTGTATGATTTCGGACGTTTTTAATCAATAACAAAGTTGGACCTCAAAGACCTATGACATGAAAATGCGTTAAATAATTCGAAACTTAGACGTTTGAACTTGAGCAGGCACGTAATGACGGTGAACGTTTAATGGTACTAAGGTCGTCTTGCACAACGCTGCCAAAACCGATTTAGTTAAGTTTTGTGATGCTGTCACTTTCTGATAAGTTTATTCCGGGGTTGACATGAAAAGGACAGGTATTGCATATTTAATTTAAAAACATTTAAAGGCCTTGTGCAAGTGGGCCTTAAATTGCGTTACGGTAATTAAATTACGGTTACAGTCCGATTCAAACTTTCTGACTTCTCGGAACATCGTGCGTTTCGATGCGCAGAATCAATATCAGTTATCAGTTTTAGTTGACTGTACCTGCGCGAACCTACACTTGCGGCTAACTTCAGAGACGTCATGAAGTTTGTCGCACTATTTCCTAAAATGGCCGATTGCTGCAAGGATACTATATTTAGCCAATTGCAACAACGGTTGTAACATACGCGAGTGAGGAAAAAAAAGAAACCCAGAACACACAAAACGGTTGTAACAATGCTAATAAGTGAACTTTTGTTTTAAGGCGGCATGTTTCCCGATTTTAAGGCGCGGGACATATACACGACGGGCGCTGGCGCGGCGCCGCTTCTCTCATATTTCATACAAATTGTATGTGTCAGCGTAAAATTGTAAATACCGTTAGATAAATTATAATCTATCTTCGCGAGATTGTAAACTGTCGAAAGATCGTGAACCGTAACATACTGCTTACAATTTAACGCATTATTTTTCGGTAGATTATAATCTAACCTAACAAGAACCTAAGTGCCCGGCCGCACTAACCTTAACCTAACCTAAAAGATCAACAAGAGGAAGAGCGTAAAAATATTTCAAAATTTGACACTCAGAATATTGAACGGTTCACAATCTTTCGACAGTTCACAAATTCGCGAGATAGATTATAATCTAACGGTATTTACAATTTTAGGGTGACATATTATGCAAGCAACGGGGCGCCAGGTATACAATAGCCATGATGACTGATTTTAAAAATGGTCAGATTATGTTCAGAATTATCTACTATTTCGAAAAAATATCTTATTTCAGCAGAAAAATCAGGTTTGGTAGATAAAATTGGCATTTGAAATTTAATTTTTAAAATTCACGCCAAAACGTTCGGCGGTGTCATGGCGTCGTTTGTGACGTCACTATTGTTTTTACCAATGTACTCTGTGCAGTTTGCAGTAAACAATAGTGTGATTGTCAAAGCTCGAAAACAAACAATTGTGACGTCATTCCCTTCTTGGTGTTTTATCCAATATGGCGGATTGCTGTATTTTATAGTTTTATTTTATCAAAATAAATAGCAATCTCACTCGAAATAGAAAAATAAATACGTTTTTTTATAATCCATGAATCCTAATTCATTAGATAAATTCAAAATTTCATTGATTCTTGGTTACTGTCATCATGCCTATTACAGAGGCGGCAAGGCGAGGACGCCACTTTCATACTTCCAAGGCCACATCTCCATCGATTTATATGTAGTTACTAGATGGGCCCTTTCATAGAAAAAAAGTTTAGCGTCCGACCTGTAGGGCATGCCCCTCACCTGTATAAGCCTGTCCTTGTCCCCGCCATAGCGCTGTCCCGCTTTTCAGACTAGATGGCGTTAGTAAAATAAGTCCACATTCTTTGTTTGACAGGGCCCGTCTATGTAAATAGAGGTCGTTGCACACCTCCGTCACGCCTCTCGTATACATATATCCCGCGCCTAAACTTCAAAAGCTACAATTAGGGCCTTAGAAATCAAATCGATTCTAATAAATGAAGTAATAAAATGTTGTATTAGATTTAAATTATTAAAGTCAATAGACAAAAATATTGTTTATATTTTTTATTTAAAATTTTATCATTCAGTGTATAATATGTAATAGGTAAGCGTATTTTGTGAGAAAAATAAATGAACTCTTTCGAAACAATTTACTTTTATTTAATAATCATAATAATTCCAAACTCTATTTATTCTAAACAGCTATTTGGTGAAGTTATTTTTGTTATACAGTGGATAAAATTACCAAAAAGTAAGTTAACTATAAATATAGAGGTTAGTGTACGTACACATAACTTTACCAGTACGAGTCTACGCCAATGAGTATGCCACTGACATATATTTTTTAGTTAAAAAATTATGTCGGTGGTTTTCATTACTATTTTTTTTTTTAAATATATTTATATGTGGCTTTCATTTATAAAAAAATATACGCCAATCGCTTTCATTTTTTGACCTTCAAGACCCTGGATACTGAAGGTTTGCTATGAAATGTTATTTTTTATTTACATATCAAACCTTCAATGGATAAAAAAATATTTTTTCATTGGCTTTCTTTCTTTGATAGCCACTGAGTTAGAGAATAGGGCTGCGAGTCAGGTAAGGTGAGGTCAGGTCTAATAGAAGTGCGTAAAGTGCTCGAGTATAATATAAGGTGTAACTAAAACATGGGGCATAGTTATACAATAATATAAAACAGGACACATGTTATATAACAAAGAAGACGTGTTATAAAGTAACAGTTTTGAAACAGTAACACAAACTGGAACGGAAAATGATCGATGAAGTGAAAGTATGAAAAAAATAAAGCCATAAACTGTACAGTTGTTTTGCTGCTATTCTGTTATTAAAAACTGACTTTAGTGAGCTATTTTGATGCTATAAGATATCAATCAAAGTCCTGGTTTGGACCACCACCACCACTGCAGCCCATTAACGTCCGACTGCTGAGTACAGGGTCTGGTTTGGACGCTTGTCAATAAATCCAAAATTAACTTCACCATAATATAGTCGATATGCTGGAAGCCATAGTATAGGGCAGTAGTTATGTTGCATCTAAATACATCGGCGCGGACTAACAATAAAGAAAAATGGATGACATATTTAACTACTCTCTTTACTAATTTATACATAATTTGATATTAATTATATATTTACCTATATAATTAATTAATTATTATTTATTATTTTTGTGTAAAAATATATATTTCAAGTGTGGCATCGTTACATTTTACGTACTCTTTACTACAAAATATTTAGGGCAAAATTTACAATCGCAAAATTTTACATTTTGACCGGTTTCCATTAGTCCATGAACTGAGCAGGGCGACCGCGTATCTTTTGCATCAATCATTGATACATCGCAATCACCTCTGATTGGTTATAACTCTTCCACTATTGGACGAAAACCATTGACGCAGCAAGAATACCATAAATTCAGCTAATCGGAGGTGATTGCGATGTATCAATGATTGATACAAACGTTACGCGGTCGCCCCACAGGTTCTATTAACTGTCAAAAGGAAAAAAATATTTTACAGTAGAATAAGCGATTGAAAAATCGAGCCTCAAAATAATAACACTTATAAGTTTTTTTTTTGAGAACTGCCCTAAAAACAACAAATGTGATGAATGAACTGACGATGAGATCTAAGGACTAAAAATATAAGATAACTTAATTGATTATCTTTTTTAATTAACCCTACAGAAAATGAACAAAAATCTCGACTCAAAAACTTACAAGCCCATGTTTTAAAGTAGTTCTCCACGGCAGAAATATATAGATACTCCATTATTTATCCATTAGCTCATACTTTGCAGTACACCTATTTTCGAGACGCTAATGATTTGGCAACTCTAGTGAAAAACTACCCTAAAACTGCATGAACTATTGGGCGTAAACTAAAAATAAAACATTTCAAAAATCGATGAAATTACCTGTAAGAACGTTATTATAATCTAAACTAATTAATTTTTTTTTAAAAGTATTTTTAACTTACACATATTGCTAAAGAAGTCTTTACATTTTCATGTCACTTTCTTTAATTATTTTTTAAATTTACGATGCGTACAGATTATATAAGTTGACAAAAATCTGGTTACATAATAAGTTTCAGAAGTGCGAATGCATAATAAATAACAATAGCATTGTGAAACAATGAGGAAGTATTATGTAACAATAGTTATCTAACTTGTTACATAATCTGGTTGTTACACATCTTTAAAAGTGGTATAACTTATTACCGCTGGACTGCTGTAAAATTTTCAAAAAATACGCAAATACCAGAAAATAAAACTAGTTAAAAAAGAAAAAAACATATTATAATGAATATGTAAATAAAAATATTATAGAATCTTAATTATAAGACACATGTAAGAAGTATACAATTTTCTGTACGCATAAACATAGTTCATTTTGAAAACACACTAGTTTCGAGTAGCAAAGGAAATGTTAGAAAACCGGCCATGACCCCTTCAGTTTTAACATATTAAACACGTATGGTTATAATTTAAAATATTAATTGAAGCGAAAGATAAGAGTGCAAAATGGAGGGCAGAAAAAAGTATTGGGTATTCCCAAATAAACTAGATTTCTTACTTTTTTGTTTAGTCTTGTTTTTGTATGACCCCATTGTTACCAGATTCTAGATACGTAAATAATCTACTCTTTGTTTTCACTATACCTACAGATAAAATTTTAAAAATATATATCAACGTGATCAAGTATCAAAGTGATTTATAAGTACATATTAAGTAAGTGACAATATACATGATCTATTTATTTTTTAAACCTGGTATATTGCGACCTATGCTTAGTTTCTTATGGTATTTTGTAATATGCTTTCAAAGTAATGGAATTGCTTGCATATATAATAATTTCCTCCCGACTGAATTTCGACCACGATGTCGAATCTCAAGAGAGATTAGCCATCTGCGCGGGAGATATTATAGTGCACAAGTGTGAGCGCGAATACAAGTGCCCGTTCTGTTCCTTTTCTCTCATAGCCCGATGGGACGGAACATCAGACACGACCGGAGAGAGATCAAGCGCAGGACCGACGGCTATACGTGCCGAACACCGGCGACTTCCTAACTCTGGGCTAGAACTTAGAATTACTTGTCAGAAAAACCCAAAACATACTTATACCGACCCAGGATCCGGGACCTCATTAGGCAGTTGCTTGTAAATATATAATGTATTAGGGGCCACGCTATTTTGCAAATATACAAAATACCATCACGGTACGAAATGTTGAACCTAGCTTTAACTTCTTAAATTATAAAAAATATAACAATGAGTGCCAATCAACTGCTAAATTTTAACTAATGTCACACATAAATATATACTCCCACAAACTTGTCTGACCCGGTGGCCAAAATTGGAACTAATTTATATGCCTGTTTAGTTTTTGTTTTTATTTTATTGTTCATAGATACTAGCGACGCTGTCACCGGGTCAGATAAGTTTGTCGGACTATAAATAAAAAACTTTAATGTGGGTGGGTTGACAGATTTTTCAAAATTATATTTCATAGTCTACAGAAGACAATTTTTATCTATGGTCTACATTAAAGTATAGTCCGTGTCACGAAATAACAATAAAGACAACGCTGTAGTTGCATGTTTAAATGTATTTAAAATATAATATTAGTTTCACTAATTGAAGCGGGACTTGTTTTGTGACACGGAATATAGTAATTCCTAATTATTGTGCCTAAAAAGATTGGGTAAAACATGAAAACAAAATACAGTTAAAGAAAAAAAAAGACTTTTTTTGCTAGAAAATTTAAACTACATAATATGTGCAACAAAAGAATGGATGTTTTAGGTTTTTTAAAATAAAGAAAAACATTATATTAGAGCCCGAAACAGCAGTGAAGTTTCAACCTTCGACTCACAGCTAAACTGTTAGATTTAAAGAGCCTTATGCACATTGGCCCAACGCACTCGGCCAACACATTCGAAGAAAGTGTACGTGGTCGATTAGCGTTTTGCCAAGGTGGCCAGTTAGCCGACAATCATCGAAGGATCAATGGAAACGGTGTAATTATCACATTGGCCAGCACTTGCCGAACGGTTTAGGCCAATTTGCATTGGAACTTCACAATATGTAATGACATTTGATGTGACAACATGAATTACAAGTTGCTAGAAGGGGATAATCTTTTTACAGTAAACACAATCTAGCATCGCCAAAAATAAACCTTAGGGCTAGAACACACTGAGCGTTGTTTTGACGCAGCCAAGGAGTCTGCCGCTTTCTTGGACGTCAACAGATCGGTGTGCGTCGACATATTAAGTTGAGTACACTGATATCCATTATACAGGCGAAGTATTTAGGTTACAGTCATAAAGGAGTTTAATGCGCCTTTGTTTGTCTGTCCCCTTTAAATCTGTATTTGGTACAATATGACCTATAACTATTTACCCCTACTCCACGCAGTCTTATCTATGATTCTCCAAGAGAGTATTAATAAAGCGCAAAGCTAGAAGCTCGCTAAAGAGGTCCTGAACGAAGCGACGAGCCTACGAAGCCTGGTGAAGGCGAGATGGCAAGCGAAGCCAGCCACTTATTTCGAGTCAGTGAAGCTGAATGAAACGACGAAGTGATTCTTCTGACCGAAGACCGTTTCAAAAAACTCGACACCCTTCGGCCTGTCGGTCAACGGGAGCAAGAGACTTTATTTTTCTTTAATTTATTTTACTTTATCAATGAACTTTTACAATTTAAAGGAGATTTGTTAACTTTAGTATGAAAGGAGAATATAATGCATACATGGCTACTTTTTAAATGTTTAGTGGCAGTTAAAAAAGAGTTGGAGATAGGTCGCTGAGTTGGAGTATTGTTCCTAGGGGTAAGGGGGTTACATAATAGGCGGTGTTTCTTTTCTGTTACTTTTAAAGGGGACTATTTTTTACAATGATTTTATTTCGCGTGCACAATAGACGTCAGTGCACCAAATATCAAACTACCCTCAAAAAACAAAATCTCAGAACAACACTATCAACAAGCTATTTGTAACCCGTGTTTCTCTATATACCTCTGCCTTGCTTCCGCTATCATCTGGGTTTTCCTTTCCTGGAAGCTCATCTGCCTTTCCTTGGCAGTTTTGGGGAAGGTCCCCGTTGGTAAGGGGGTTACATATTTGGGGGGTGCTTGGGAGGTGCTCGGTTGGGGCTCGGTTACCGACTCGGCCTCTGGCGTGTAAGGGACGAGGCCTTCCAGAAAGTTCGTTATTGTTACGTCTACGCTGCGTGTTTTTTCTGGAACAACAGAATACGCGAAATTTCATTGTCTTATATCTATATTATTACTAGCGGACGCCCGCGACTTCGTCCGCGTGGCATAAGTTTTTTAATTCCCACAGGCACTTTTTACTTTTCCGGGATAAAAAGAAGCCTATGACACTCTCCAGGTACTCAACTATACCCAATACCCATGCAAAAAATCACGCCGATCCGTTGCTCTGTTGCGGCGTGATTGAAGGACAAACTCCCTATTTAACTTTCTTGGGGATAGAAATTTTAAAAACTGTGAAATCCGTATTTCATCCTTTTTAACCGGAAGCCCAAATACCAAGTTTCATGGCTATAGCTTGAAAAACGACGAAATTTCATAAAATTTTCAACTAATCCCTTTGGGGGTGGAATTTTTAAAAATTGTTAAACACGTCCTTCTTATTTTTATACCAAAAACCAAAATACCAAGTTTTGTATATATAACTTAAAAAATAACTTGTAAAATAAAAGGCTTTCATACAAACTTTCATCCCCTATTTCAGCCCTTTAAGGGGTAGAATTTTCAAAAATGGCGATAAACGTATTTCTTTATTTTGAACCGGTAGCTCAAATACCAAGTTTCATGGATATAACTTGAAAAATGACGGACTTTCATACAAACTTTCATCCCCTATTTCACCCCTTTGGGGGTCGAATTTGCAAAAACTGTGAAATACGTATTTCTTCATTTTTAACCCGCAGTACATATATCAAGTTTCATGGCTATAACTTGAGAAATGAAGGACTTTCATATAAACTTTCAACCCCTATTTCACCCCTTTAAGGGTGGAATTTTGAAAAACTGTGACACACCTACTTCTTTATTTTTTATCTTAAGCCAAAATACCAAGTTTCGTTTATATAAATTGAGAAATATCCTGAGAAATGGAGTACTTCATACAAACTTTCAACCCCTATTTCACCCCCTTAGGGGTGGAATTTTGAAAAATCCTTTCTTAGTGCACCCCTAGACCTCATAAGGAACCTGTGTGCCAAATTTGAAGTCTCTAGACCCAGCGGTTTGGGCTGTGCGTTGATATGTCAGTCAGTCAGTGTCTTCTTTTATATATTTAGATCAACTATATCTCAACAACAAGAGGTCTAATGCCTGTTTTCACCAAAAATGAGTAAATTTTTTTAGGGTACCTAAATCCATTGGGTGACAGTTATTGTACGTGAAAACGGTCTTAGGTGTTACCTATAATAAAACCAACGTCAGCTAAGAACAAGTGCTCAAGTATCAGTCAATTCAGAATCCGGCGAACACCGCTCGCAACTTCAATTCAAGGCGCGTGCAAAAATCGGCCCTTGTATTGCTATCTCTATTTGGTAGCAATTTTAACGCATGATCTTGTATATACCAAAAATGATAAAAACTACTAATATTATAAATGCGAAAGGGTGTGTCTGTCTGTCTGTCTGCTACGCTTTCACGGCCCATCTGTTCAACCGATTTTGATGAAATTTGGTACAGGGATAGGTTGTATCCCGGAGAAGGACATAGGCTACTTTTTATCCCGGAAAATTCAGTATCGCTTAAGAGGCCGGGGAGCGGCGCTCGCGACTTCTATTCGAACCGCAAATATAAATTTGCCGGTATATTGCTATCTCTATTTGGCTAATGACACATGATCGCGTGCAAGCGCGATAGCAATATGAGCGTACATAATTTGTTATACATTTAGTCCAAGTTCCGTGAATACCAAAAATGATGAATGAAAAATTGTTGTGTTTTTAACTTCGTGTTGTTATTCTGTAACTGACAATATATGCTATGTTCCTGATCAATTAGTACGTGAGATATCGTTGGTTTTAATATGAAACAAATAAGGAGAAAACATGTCATTTATGTCGTAAAAACATGCGAAACGCAATGTGCTTGACATTTAATTTTGGGAAAATGTTTTGAAAAGATAATTATCCAGGGACCTAGATAAATACAAGTTCAATCTTATTAATAATCGCATTATATGGTGGAAATATTCTCGAATTACAAATTATTTTGGTATTACGTTTGTATGGGCAATTCGCCCTCCGCTGGCCCGTTCACAGGTATAGCTAAACCGCTGTAAGCTTGACTCTCCTGATGGTCTGCGGGATGCGGGGCGGGGCGGGAGCGCGCTCAACCAATCAACTAGTCTGCCGGTGTCGGCCGGCAGTGACTGACGTGAACGCTAGTCCGCGCGTCAAATTTTTCTAGCGACTGCTTCACACGATAATATTAATCTTGCGACATGAATCAGGATGACCTACCTACTCTGCGTAATAAAAAATTTAATAGACAATCAAAAATTATGTTATTAAATGTTGCCAAATTTACTACTTTCAATTTTAAATTTGCTACTTTCAATTATTATGTCTGTGATATGAATAAATAAAATTAATAACGACCATTGTTTATTAATATTAGCTCTAATAAATGTAAAATAAACTTTAAAAAATACTTAAAATAAGTAAAATATATTTCATTAAAAATATATCATAGGTGTAAATATATCAATCTTAAGATCAATTAAATCTCAAGATACGAGTCATTACGTCGTATCGTGTATAGCCGGTTGCATCACCCGCCCCGCGCCCCGCAAACCATCAGGAAGGCCACGCTTACGGCGGTTTACCTATAGTGGTTGTCTTACCAAGTTCCTTCACGATGTCCTTCAAGGGTACAAGAGGTAGGACTTCCTTCACGTGTCTGGCGCGTCGCATCACCTCGCTCTGTATGGCGGCGCGGCGCCGCACTCGCGGCCCGCGGTTCACTTCCTCCCATGTGTACTCCGTTACTTCCACCTGGGAACCAAAATTACTTTTTCTAAAAAATTTCGAAATGTGCACATTTCATACCCTGTAAGAGTTCGAAAGTTAAACTTCCCGGCCTAGGCCAGTAAAGAATGTATGTATTTTCATTACATATCATAAGTTTGAATTTGGAATCTTTCTTCCTGAATATCTTGTAACTTGTTATAATGTTCTTTGGCCTAAATAGTTTAAATTTGGAACTCTACCGTATTACGCGTTCAGCACTCACAGCGCAAAAAATATAATTAAAAGTAAGTATAATATTTATTTTTTATCTTTATTATATTGAAAGGCGGGAATTGACTACATACCTAATCGTTATAATTTATTATTTAAAAGTGACGAAAAAATTAGCTAAAGTGCCTGCAGTATTAGAGCCTAATGGCTTGGCGCGCAGTGATGGTAAGAGACCTGACGGGATGACTCTTGTTCCGTGGAAGCAAGGAAGGTCGCTTGTTTGGGATGCCACATGCGTGGATACGCTAGCGTTATCCCACTTGCAGGCGTCCTCCATGACAGCGGGGGCGGCGGCCACTAATGCAGAAAGAGCCAAGAGGCGCAAGTATGAAATTATTGAAAATAATTTCATTTTTGTGCCTTTTGGTGTTGAAACCCTGGGGTCGTGGGGCGAAGATGCTAGATCCTTTTTTAAGGATCTATCTTCTCGTCTCACAGAGTCCACAGGTGACCGGAGGGCTGGCAGTTACCTCGGCCAACATATAAGTTTGGCTATTCAGCGGGGTAACGCAGCCAGCGTTCTGGGCACACTGCCTCATTGCAGCGGGATAGATGATATTTTTAATGTTTAGTTTTTAGTATTTAATTTAGGTTTAATTTAGAATTTAATGATTTGTATTTTTAATAATTACTAAATAAACTTGCGAGATAATTCACCGCGGTTAAAAAATTAGTTCGAGTGAGGATATTATAGATTTAGATTGTACGCCTCCTTTTCTGAGATCAGAGGCCGAATTAGCTAAAAATAATTTGCTTCCGCCGAAATCCAAAGAAAAGTCACTTGTTTCATTTTTTAGAAAAGCACTATACACACCTCGACCGGGAGAGCATTTCTGGTCTCGTATATAGCCGGCCTCGCGGAGCTCGCCCGTCTAACTAACACTCGACCAGAAAACGCGTACTTCCCGGTCTCGCGATATAATGTACTATTACTTACACTTTTAATTAAATTACTTTCACTTCAGGAGCGAATTTAGGAGTTTTTTTTTTAATATTTTGACATGGTTATCGGAGTCTTTGTATAGCACAGCTTTTTTCACCTTTTAATTGTAGTGAAACAGGCTCTTTTTTTTTGTACTGTCATGTTTGCACATTTTTGCTTCTTAAAGGTCTTAACTAAACTATAGGTAAACTTAACTATATTTATATAGAGTCTAACGCTCATTAAGCATAACTTTTTGTAGTGCAAATTTCGTATGAATGAATAGAATAAATCAAATAAATATTATAAATGCGAAAGTTTGGATGGATGGTTGTATGGATGTTTGTTACTCAATCACGCGCCAATGGCTGAACGGATCTGGCTGAAATCTGGCACAGAGACAGATTTTAGTCTGGAATAGCACATAGACTACTTTTTATCCCGGAAAATTAAGGAATTCCCGCGGGAACCAAAAACTTCAATCCACGCGGACGTAGTCGCGGGCATCAGCTAGTAGAAAATAAGTATTTGAAATCAATATTTGAAATATGTCGCACTAGACTATACCCGCAGCTGCGTCTGTGTAAATAAAGTCTTTTATGTTTCCCGGGAAGTCCTAATTTTCCAGAATAAAACAAGCCTATGTCCTTATCCTAGGATATAACCTATTTCAGTACCAAATTTTATCAAAATCGGTTAAAAATATAGGCTGTTAAAGCGTTCTTTCGAATTTATAATTTTAGAATGGATATTTAAGATTATACACTGTTGTTAGGACGGTGCATTGTTGTTAGGACAGTGCAAGCTGTTGTTAGGACGTTGCACTGTTGTTAGGACGGTGCACTGTTAGGACGGTGCACTGTTAGGACGGTGCACTGTTGTTGGAATGGTGCACTATTGTAATGATGGTGCACTGTTGTTGGGACGGTGCACTGTTGTTAAAACAGTTCACTGTCACTGTATTTAGTGTAGTGTTGTGCCTCAACTGGCACATACCTGCAAAGCGTCAGCAATGGCCTGCCTCACTCGCTCAGCAAACACCTGGTCGCTGTCCTCCCTCCTGTCCAGAGCGGGGAGGGCCCTCAGAGTGAACACCGAGCAAGGAGTCCAGAGGAACCACAGCGCGTCCCACCAGGGGAACACGTCGACTTTGTCGTTAGGACGGTGCACTGTCACGTTTGTGAAAGCACGTTCCACCGCTGGAACAGAACATAAGACGCAAGTTAACGTAAAATTATCTTAAATACCTAAAACAATAGGCATTTACACTCTCACATACACACACACAGACTGTGTGCGAAAAAGCCACTGGTTAAGTAAAGGGTTGGGCTTTAGTATACCGGACGCGAGGGGGGGGAAGGGGAGGGGGGGAAGGGAGGGGGGGAAGGGGGGGGATATACCCCCCCTCCAAGTAAGACGTTACGAATTTTAGTAGTTTGCGAGATATTAATTTTTTAAAATTTTGAGGTTAGGTTTTACTTTTATACGTTTTAATTAATTATACCTACTTTAAAGTACCTTACCTTTTGTTTTAGGTAGTGGAAAAGGTTAATTTCTTAATTAGAATGGGCTACGCCAGAAGACTCGCTTCGTCGCCCCTGAATGAAGGACCTCCTACGCGAGCTTCTGGCTTCGCGCTTAAAAAAAACACTCTAGGGGCAGGGCAGACAAGACTGCGTGGAGTCGGGGTGTGCAGATTCGGTTTTGTGTATGATATGCCTAATTATACATATAATAACACACCTTTATACCTTTCTAGTTAAATAATTAAACCTATAACCTTAAAACGTTTTTTTTTAACCTTGTAACCTTTAAACTGAAAAACTCGTAAAACGATAACTCATAGATTTGAATTTGGCGCCAACGCACGCGTTCCGTTCCAATAATCGGTATAGACATTATCTATGGTTTGAATACGATTATTGACATTTTATGACACTTTTCATGTTTGGAACGGAATTTAATACGTAAAACGAAACTTTAGTACGCCAACTAAACGTCAATGAGTCTGTAATCTATGGCAAATGTCGTAAGAAATAGTCAAAAGTGGTGAAAATTTGCAATTTTCAAAAAATTATATATCGAAAACTATTGAGTTCCGCAGTAAAATATTTTAGTGCAAGGCTTAACACATCAAGGTCTTTCTATAAAAAAAATATGAACCTCCAACTCAGCGTCCGGTATACTAAAGCTGAGCCAAGTAAAGAAATATATTATGTCTTTAAGTAAAGAAATTAAAATGTTTGTCATTGCTTAACTAGATTAACGAGCCAATCTCGACGCTGTTCGTCGAGATTGGCCCGAAACTCGCTAGGCAAAGGCGAAATTTTCACTTTGGACCAAACACTCTGGGCATTTCCGCATTTCGGCTTTTGACTACAACATAATACGGTAAAAAAAATATAAATACACAAACATCACATACACAAATTCTAACTTAATCTGAATTTGTGTTTTATTCATTCAGAATGATTCAAGTCAATGACGTCAAATGATCTGCACGATTTCATTTGACAAGACCAAACAATGAACTACTACTAATAAACTTTTCATTTCATTTATTACTATTGCTTTCATGTACAATGTTCATAATACAATTACAGAGACATGAGGCCCTGTCAGGGTATTGCAATATTGAATATTCTAATTTAAGGGTACTCTACATATACAATCAATTAAACTTATATACTTAATATAAACAATGTCAAATTAATTTATCAAACAAAACAAGTAATTAAGCAAGTAGTCAAATAAAGAGTACTTACTGATAGCAATCGGCTGCACTCTGTTGCCAATGGGAAAGGACCAGTCCATGAACTTGAGGAGTCCCTTGCCATTAGTGGCGCCACCTTCCGGTTGAAGGAGCACGGGTTTGCTTGGGTTCTCTGTGAAGTGTTCTCTGTAAAAGTAACATGTTTTAATATAGAAAGGGATTTGGATATTTTAGTATAGAGCCTGGCGTACATGCCATAAAATATAGCCCCAAAAACTTGTCTGAACCGCAGGCTGATTACGTATCAGCAAACGATTCGCGATAGCAAAAATAGCCAAAATTGTACAATATTTGCTGTCTAATCGCAAATTCCTAATAGGTATCGACGATACATAATACGAATTTGCGATTAGACAGCAAATATTGTACAATGTTTGCTATCGCGAATCGTTTGCATGATACGTAATCAGCCTGCTGTGACAGTGTCGCTAGTAATTATTAAAAATAAATTAAAAACAATAAGTAAAAAGGCTTAAAAATTTGTTCCACTTTTTGTCACTGGGCCAGATACAGAATAGGCATGATGACTGATTTTGAAAAATGGTCAGATTATGTTCGGAAGTATCTACTATTTCGAAAAAATATCTTATTTCAGCAGAAAAATACAGTTTGGTAGATAAAATTAGCATTTGAAATTTAAATTTTAAAATTCACGCCAAAACGTTCGGCGGTGTCATGGCGTCGTTGTGACGTCACTATTGTTATTACCAATGTACTTTGTGCAGTGTGCAGTAAGCAATAGTGTGATTTTCAAAGCTCGAAAACAAACAATTGTGACGTCATTCGCTTCTTTGTGTTTTATGCAATATGGCGGATTGCTGTATTTTATAGTTTTATTTTATCAAAATAAATAGCAATCTCACTAGAAATAGAAAAATAAATACGTTTTTTATAATCCATGAATCTTATTTCATTAGATAAATGCATAATTTCATTGATTCTTGGTTACTGTCATCATGCCTATTATACCAGTTTTATGTGTGGCCAGTACCTATTTCACAAAAATATTTTTTTTTTTAATTACGAAAAAACAACACTAGAAATACGGTAGGTAAGGCAAAATAATCAAACCCCTTTGACCCATGAAAACCCTTATAAGAAAAGATATTATTATTATACTCTCAATGTCAATCTAGAAATCATGTACAACAGAATTAGCCACAGTATTTGAAGACATACTGCAACATGAAAATGTAAATAATAATTGTATTTAATGTAAGTTGTAACTTATTTAACAGATTTCTTACTGTTTTTTTTTTGTTAGAACATAATTTTGAATATAGATCTACATAACAATTTGATTCAAAAAGTTGGTCCCCTCTTTTACTACTATGAAGTTGCTTACTTTCTCACAAACTGAGCTGCGTTCTTGATTCCGAGGGTTGAAGCAAAAAATGGTGGGACCTTCCATTTTCTTAACTGTAAACAAATAACGATAGTCGAAAATTTTCACATTATTATCATAACCAAGCGAAATCTACTAGGCAAGGAGTGTACTAGGGTAAATTTGCATTTAACCGTACATCTGTCGGTCTATCAGAGCTTCTGCATAACAACATATTATATTGACTTGATAGCCTAAAGCTGAAGATTCTTGTCCAAGTGTATTCTGCAGGGTGACAGCGTAACTTCTGCATCAATCATTGTTACAGTATCAATTGTTGTGATTGGCTGAATTTATTTTATTCTTGCTGCGTCAATGGATTTTGCCCAATTGTGGAAGTCTTAACCAATCAGAGATGATTGCGATGTAACAATGATTGATGCAGAAGTTACGCGGTAGCCCTGCAGGTACTATAGGGAAGTGTTAAGTGGGTTTGGCCCCCTCCTTGTTCTTCAGATGGTAATGGGTTTAACTCCAGGTCACATATAAAGAAATTAAATACCACTGGTTTTAACTGGGAAGGAAAACGTTGTGGTGAAACCTACATGCACAAGAGTCCTTCTTATTGTTCTTGAAGGTGTGAGAATTCTGCCCATTTCCACTTAGCCAGCCTGATGGCCAAATCCTTCTCATTCTGAGAGGAGACTCATGTTCAGGTGGGTACAATGATTTGGGTACCTATCATACGCAAGAAAGTTGCCTGATGGAGATTGCCGCTTTTGGTGAAGAATAAGGCCCCCTTTGCATACATAGTTTTAAAGTATCAGTACTCTTTGTATTAACTTTCATGTGTGCAATAAAGTCATCTATCTATCTATCTATCATACTTACACTGATAGTTCCGAGTGTGTGCGCCGCCGCTAAGGAGTCTAGACATGACACATAGTTGGCAACCAGAATGCTGCAGCGTGGATCTCGGCTGCCCTTCACTTTTACATACACGCCTGAAATGAAACATTCCAAATTATATGCTATGTCCCTACCACTACAGCCCATTAACCACAGCTGGGCACAGGCCTCCACTCTCATAGGAGAGAGTCACCGTGTTATTTTTGCATAGGTATTGTAGAGGAACTAGAAAGTGACATCAGCTACTTTTAATCCTGGTAAATCCAATTTCCCAGGATTTATAAACCCTAAATCCACCCAGATGTAGTAACAGTATTGATCTAGTATGATAATAGAGATACCAGCCTGACCTCACTTGGACGGATTTGCTGAAAAACTATTATTTCTTTGATGTTAAAAAAGTGTACAATTTGAATAAAATAAAGATCTTTTGACTTGACCCAAAGCAATTAAAATGTAAATCAGAAGGATTATTATTACTATTCACTGCCTAGTTTCCTGTTGGATTTGATTTTTCCTTATTATTTTTACATCACGTTTACAAAGTATAAGGCAGGATGGTGATAATTAATCACAGCATCTTAAAACAAAAGCTAAGAGGGTTCCAAATGTGCCCTGGTCTGAGAAGAGTCACTATCTTTAAATGAAGAGTCACAGGAAAAATGTAGTTCTTAACTGGTTAGATCAGAGTTGCTCAGTGTAAAATAAATGAAAATAATAGTTAAAAGGTGTATGGGAAACTGCTAGGTGTTGTAGAAATGTTGTGTCCAATACAATTAACACACCACATTGATATTATAGCCTACATTAGTAGCACAAAAAATTTTTATGCGATTCATTGCCAAATAGCTGACCTTTGACAAACTAAAACAGTTGCCTTGCAAAAGTCAACGAGGTACAAAAAAAATATTGAGTTGATTAACCAAAATATAGTATAACCAGTATAATAATTACATTTTACTGTGTATTTACAGGACAAACAGTTTAATTTTGGAATATCTAGCTTAGTTTAAATTTTATATTTTGCTACTTGATTTTTATTATCAAAACTTTCCTATTGTTATCTTACCAAACGTCCAACATGCTAGGGTCGACAGTAGCTGCCTCACAGCAGATTTATTTGGCAGAATGATTGAGGCAATCCATAATACAAGCCCTAGGGTTACTCGAAGGGCCGTCAAAAGTAATCCCAGTGGCAAATATAGTAAAAACTGTAAAATATTGTCACCACTAAACCTGTGAATAACATAAAAACGATAACGTTACTGATAAATAATGTATGTGTAGTTTGCAATAACAAGTTCAGCCAGATATTTGCAACAGTGTAAACTTTCTCTTGGCACAACCACACGAGATACAGCTGACTTTGTCCATACCTCTCTTCGTTGGTGAGCTTGTCCAGTGTAAGAGCCATGAGTTTATTTATATTTTATCAACACTAGTGGCTATTTTAATAAATTTTCTTCCTAGATTCAGTGGTTAGAAATGTTTCTCGGGGAAAATCATAAAAATTTATATGTACGAATACGACATCAAATCACAGATAACAAATTTACTTGACATTTTCAGGACATTTCACTCGAATCTGAGATATGTTACTTGTCTCTGGAATCTGAGTATTGCCGGTATGTTGGCTACATTGAATCTCTCGTTAAGGTTCAACTACACTATCCAAAATTTTTGCTGGCCTGGCCCTTGCCTACGTGCTAAGAGATTTGGCCATGGAGGTAAGATTTGGCTGTCACTTGTGTTGCAAAGTGCAAACCAGCAGGGCGACCGCGTATCTTTTGCATCAATCATTGATACATCGCAATCACCTCCGATTGGCTGAATTTATGGTATTCTGCTCCGTCAATGGATTTCGTCCAATAGTAGAAGAGTGCTAACCAATCAGAGGTGATTGCAATGTATCAATGATTGATGCAAAAGATACGCGGTCGCCCTGCTTGTCTCTGTTGCAAACCATTTGACAAATGACAATGATATATTTGCATTTTGCTGTCATTTTTGAGTTGAAGATTGAACCACAGGGTATACTTACGGATTGATCATTGAACTTTGAAGAAATTATTGTGTGTGATTTGGTGGTGACTTGGAAAACATTGAAAACTTAGATTGAAAATAACAAAGGAAAATACGAAAAAAATGTAATTGGTTCCGTTTTTCTGTTTCAAATCATTCCAGTCCAATAGACGTGTTTCCTTGATTGAAAAGGCTTTTTTTAAATCGTTCCAATTGTCATACAAGCAGTGACTGAATACATTAAATTAGAAGATATGACGTCTCCAGAAGGACAAATCGGTGCGGAAGAAGAGCCTACGGAGGAAGTAGAAAGCAATAATGTATCCAACCATGCAAACTCCCAAGGCGCGGCCTGGTCGACGCCAAATTCCACAATGCTCGCCCAAGCAGAACAAAAGATGCGCCGTAAACTCCAGTTCTTCTTCATGAATCCTATCGAAAAATGGCGAGCAAGGCGTAAGTTTCCTTACAAATTTGTCGTGCAGGTGATAAAAATAGTACTGGTTACACTTCAGCTGTGTCTATTTGCACATAACCGGTACAACCATGTGAATTATACATGGGATAACAGAATTACGTTTTCACACTTGTTCTTATTGGGGTGGGATTCTACACGAGAAATAAATGCCTATCCGCCCGGCGCTGGACCTTTAGCCGTGTACAAGGTTGACGAATTCTACAACAGCTTGGATTACGCCTACACTGGCTACTCAAATTTGACAAATGCTATTGGACCGTATTCCTACAATGATGAAAACAATATTAAACCAGATCCGGAATTCTGTCAATATTATTATAAAAAAGGAATTATCAACGGTTTTAACGAGAGCTATGAATTTAATGCTGAAATAGAATTCAATTGTGTGAACTTCACGAATATGGAAACAAAAGTTTTCAAGTCACAAAAATATTTAAAAGGTGCTGGGTTAGAAGTGGACTTTGCTGCTTTGGTTAGAGCTGAATTGAAGTTTTCTTTGAAAACTATAAATTTCAGAGCTGCCGGGCCAATAACACCCCCTGATTGCTTCAGATTTGATGTTAGCATTGTATTTGATAACGAAGATCACGATGGACAAATGTCATTGTATTTGGAAGCTGAACCTCGCAAGTTAACTTGTAAAGGTGACAAGACCTATATCACAGATAATAAAATAGACCAGATTCTGAGAAGCATTCTCAATATTTTAGTTATTCTTATATGTAGTATCTCACTCATTCTATGCAGTAGAGCTATTTACAGAGCACAGCTATTAAAAGGCCTCACTTGCTCATTTTTCAGAAGAGCTTACAATAAAGAGCTTAGTTTAGATGGCCGTCTGGAATTCCTCAATATTTGGTACATTATGATTATAGTTAATGACGTTTTGATCATCATGGGTTCAGCGATGAAAGAGCAAATTGAACGAAACCAGTTCACATACGATGAGTGGAATGTCTGTTCTCTATTTTTGGGTATCGGAAACCTGTTAGTCTGGTTTGGAGTATTACGTTACCTTGGGTTCTTTAAAACTTACAATGTTGTTATATTGACACTGAAAACTGCTGCACCAAAAATATTTAGATTCTCATGCTGTGCTTTGCTACTATATGCTGGTTTCACTTTTTGCGGTTGGCTCGTACTAGGCCCTTATCATATGAAATTTCGATCTTTGGCAACAACTTCTGAATGTTTATTTTCACTTATTAACGGTGATGATATGTTTGCCACCTTTTCAATCATGTCTAAGAAATCGCCGATGCTATGGTGGTTCAGCCGAGTGTACTTATACTCATTTATAAGTTTATATATTTATGTAGTTCTAAGTTTATTCATATCGGTGATAATGGATGCGTATGATACGATAAAACAATACTACAAAGAGGGTTTTCCTAAAAACGATTTGCAACAGTTCATTGGTGAGACCCGATATGAGGAGGTATCGTCTGGGTTGTATAGGACACATAGTTCCTCATCTCTGAATGAAACTATGAACTCCCTTTTCTGTTGTAATTTTTATAGAAGAGCTTACGCAAAAATTGGGGGCGGACAGTCTACTGTAAACTTGCTATAAACTATTAGGAAATCCACAGTTTAAACAAAAATATGGATGTGGCATCTATGGTTTCTTTGTGATATAAATTTTATGTGTTTTCAGAGAAGTTCTCATCAGCTAAGCATATATTAGCATATAGATTATAGTGTAGACTGCAAACTTTTTTTGATATTGTAAGTGAAACTGTTTCACCAGGACCAGTTTCATATTAATTTATTAGCAATCTTTATATTAACTTCTTTACTCTCCTTTACCTCTGGTATATTTAACTTTTATCTTGGTCTTTTTCCACTAGCATGTTTAGGTGTACTTATCATATTTGGTAGTTTACTAGTTTGGTACTTTACCATTGTAAAATGTACATATTTATCGTGATTATAGCTGATAATATGATAGGGTATGTTTATATTAGATGATAGCAGTAAATGTCGCAATTAGCTACCTAAATTAATATTTAAATAATAAATAAGTTTTAATGAAATTTAGTTACCAAAGGAAAAATTAAGTTATTCAGCTAGTTTCTGAATTTTAAACTTAATTAAATAATGTATGTAAATTTGGCATGTGATACTCGTATTTAATGTTGTTGTTGGATTGTATAATTAGTTATTTTACATAACGCTGCTTTGTTCAAAGTTCAGTAATTCACTCTACTCTAGCTAATGTAAAATCACTTAATGTTGTTTTGCAACATAACTAGTGGTTTTGTAAAACTGCTGATTATACAATCCATCTGATACACATAATAATATTAAGATTGATATTTATTTAATATTGTTCTGATACAAGAACGTTACATGGGTAAGTATTATTTTTTATTTCTTTTTATGTGCAGATACTTTTTATCAATGTAATAGTTTAGATATGATGCATGTGTTTACAAAATAAATTGTTGATTATATTATATGCTGTTTTTATCTATAATAGTTAGTAGTTACCTACTAGCTTATGTCCACTCGTGGGTTTGGGTTACCTACCTATAACCTGTAGTAGGTATTGTAAGTTTGTTTGTTACTAACAAGCCATCTTGTTTGCTTAGTCTGTATGGACTTTTGTCATCGACTGTACATCGCAATACAAGTTAGGTGTTTACCAAACGTCGAGATTCAGCAATTATTATATTTTCAGCCGTGAAAAGTCAGACATACCTACCTACTTTTGCATCATATTATTTTATTGTTATAAATGCGAAACTCGAAAGTGTGTCTGTTTGTCTTTCAATCACGCTGCAACGGATCGACGTGATTTTTGGCATGGGTATACATCCTACTCTATGGGTATACCTAGTTGAGACTTGAGGACCGGAGAGTGACATAGGCTTTTATCTCGGAAAATTAAAGAGTTCCCGCAGGAAAAAATAAAATCTTAAACCACGCGGACAAAGTCGCGGGTATCAGCTAGTTGATAATAAAATAAAAAACTAAAAATGATATCTCGGATTGATCGACTGTCCTATCCGATATCTCTTTGTTAATAATTGTTGACCAAAATCGTCGTGTAACGTGTTATTTGGAATATGATATGAAATAGGAAGACGGGCGATCAATTGTATCGTATCTCTGCATGCAAAGTACCTAATGCATACCTAGGTGCTAATATTTTATTAGCAAAAGTGTGTGTCTCTGCTACGCTTTCACGGCCCATCCGTTCAACCGATTATGGTGTATTTGTTACAAAGGGGAAAGGCATAGGATACTTTTTCTATCACGGGGACAAAATCATCTAGTCTGTAGGTACCTAAGTAATATTTTATAATTACAAATACCTAAGTAATATTTTATAATTACAAAAGGACAAAGTTTGGATGATAAATAGGCGAAAATCTCCATGAGTAGGTATTTAAACCGTTAGAATAGGGACCGACATCAACTAAGAACTCGTCCTCAAATCTCGAGTATCGGTCAATCTATGGTAGGTAGGTACCTACCTAAAGAATGGGTCATAAGTTCAAAACTTAGGAATAGGTTGACCGATACTTGATAACCTGTAGCCAGCTGTAGCTGATGTCGGCTTTAAAGTTTTAAACATAGGTACCGTGAACATTATTTTCTAAAGAGTTCCCAGCGTGGCGCTTGTCTGAAATAATTCAATAAATACGATTCTTGCTAAGCTTGGAAGAATCGCTAGTTAGGTAGTTATATCACAAATTTTGTAAATTGTAATGTAATTTACAATACAAAGTAATAAGTACGTATTATACAAACGTACTAGATGATGCCCGCGACTTCGTCCCCGTGGATTAAGATTTTATAAGTCTGGAAGTATGGACTAGATGACGCTCGCGACTTCGTCCGCGTGGATTTTTGATTCCCGCGGGAACTCTTTCATTTTCCGGGATAAAAAGTAGCCTATGTCCTTCTCCGGGATGTAACCTACCGCTATACCAAATTTCATCAAAATCGGTTGAATGTACCTATGGGCCGTGAAAGCGTAGCAGAGAGACAGACAGACACACTTTCGCATTTATAATATTAGTATGGATTATATTTGATGATCACTGTAATCCTGTTGGATTCCATGATTAGCATGCAACATCACACTGGCGAACAGAACGACTTACGTTTAAGAAGGTACCTTACCTTACTTACCTATAAAATTAGCGGAAAGAAAGCTAAAGTTTTTAAGTAGGTAGGTACACCGTACACACCTACATAGCCTGCAGTAGTGGTAGTAGACCACAGAGTACTTTGTATAAATCTGTATATACCTAATCAAAGGTATAAATAAGAAAGCTAGCGCTGAGAGCGCCCATCGCGAACTCGGGACCGAAATTCCGTTTTTAAACTGGAAAAAATGGATGTGTCATAGAAACATGCAAACATGATTCTCGCATCACATTTCACCGGTTAGTCGTATTTTTTAAACATTCATTTAACATAGAAATACGTGTCGCGGGGGTGATACAGACGTGGGACGCAAGGTAACATAATACCGCCTGCACCGCCCCGCAACCCCGCTACGATAGCCGACTCTCCTTATATTACCAATGTACTCTGTGAGCCGACTGTTCACCGAATCGAATAGTGATGTGATACATTCGACTCGGGCGCCGTCACAGATATCGGCGAGATCATAAAAGAGGAAAATGTACAAAGACAGCGCCATAATCAAATTTACTCTATTAGGCCGATTTCGTTCAAAATCAGGGTTCCCTGAGAACACAAAAGAGGTATCTGTTACCAAAATAGAAAAAGGCCAGCACCATATTTTTTTGTAACATAATTATGGACAGAAACTAAAGATAAATATTAACGTATGTTATGAAAGAATGTTTATTAAATTCAAAGATTTATTTTCGATACTTTAATAGTAAAAGAATCAAAGAATCAAACTTATACTTTTATTTTATAATAGCACATTAAAACACAGGTTTGCACCTTTTCTTACATATTTTATGCATTCGATATACATCGGATGTATATCAATCCATACTAATATTATAAATGCGAATGTGTGTCTGTCTGTCAGTTACGCCCAACTACTTAAGCGATTTTGATTAAATTTGATATCGAGATAGGTTACATACCGGGGAAGGACATAGGCTACTTTTTATCCCGGAAAATTGAAGAGTTCCCGCGGGAATAAAAAAACAATCCACGCGAACGAAGTCGCGGGCTTCAGACTAACGGACAGACAGAAAGACACACTTTCGCATTTATAATATTAGTATGGATATACGATCGATCATTAAAAAACATATCGGCTTAATCCGCGTGGAATAAGTTTTTTTTAATTCCGACGGAACCGCTTTAATTTTCCGGGATAAATGTCACTCTCCACGTCCTCAACTATACCCATTCAAAAAATCACGTCTTGCGTTGCTCTATTGAGGCGTGATTGAACAGACCAACAAACAAACACACTTTCACATTAACAATATTAGTATGAGGTACAAACAAACACAAACTATAGGTACCGTACCGTTCAGATGTGTTTTATCGACTTCGCACTTGCAGCGCACTATTGCCCATCCCTATTTTTACATGTCTATGAATATTAGTAGCTATAGTTCTTCTTCTTTTGTATATTGGCTCCGCGCGTCGAGCGTTTGAGCCATAATCAAGTTTTTTTTTTTTTTTTATAAAATAAAACGGAGAAACATATTTAGTAGTAAAATCAAAATTTAAAAAAAAACGGAATTTTGGGAAGGATCAGAAAAGGGTAGAAAATAATATAAAATGGAATAGACTTAATATACTTATGTACTAACAACATATATTTACAGTTTAATATCATTAAGTAAGATAAATGAGGAAAAAAGTTTATATACACAAGGTTCATCAGAGGACAAGAGGATGTCAACAGAAGTCGGAAATGGTATATGACACTGAATAAGACCCTGGTAAAATGCATCCCTGTTATATACTGGGCATGTTAAAAATATATGGTTCAAGCAAGTCACCCACCGCACCACCTTCACACAAATCACTATCCACAATTCCAAATTTCGCCAGTTGAACAGGTGAACAAACGTGACCCAAACGCATACGCGTCAAGATACACGTCACCCTCCTGCCCAACCTCAAACGTGAGAACCATGGCTTTGACGGAATAAAGTTTTGAATCCTAGCATAAGTTCTACCTTTTGACTGGCTAGAGGTCGCCCAAGACACTCTCCAAGATTCTTGAAGGGAATGTTTTGGTAATGTACACAAATCATAGGCAGAGTTACAATAGTCTGCATATGCCATATCTCCGCATAAAATAGCCTCGTTAGCAAGCTGATCAGCACGTTCGTTTCTCGAAATGCCAGAGTGACCTGGTACCCAGGAAAACACCACTGTATAGCCTCTTTCTTTACACGTAACTAGGAGGTTTCTAATTTTTATAACAACATGGTTAATCTGAGCAGATTTGAATGGAAACCTAGATAAAGCTTGCAGAGCACTCATAGAGTCCGTAAATATAATAGATTTCTTAAGTTTGGCAAGAAGTATATATTCAACTGATTTAAACAGACCAAGACATTCTCCAGTAAATACAGATGATTCAGGCGGTAGTTTTATTTTTGGACTATATTATACTGAAAATGGAAAACTCCCACTCCGACAGTGCCATCTGGTGCATGCTTAGAAGCATCGCTATATATGTAATGAAAATCCGTAAATTCATTTTTTAGGGTTCCGTAGCCAAATTTGGCAAAAACGGAACCCTTATAGATTCGTCATGTCTGTCTGTCTGTCTGTCCGTCCGTATGTCACAGCCACTTTTTTCCGAAACTATAAGAGCTATACTGTTGAAACTTGGTAAGTAGATGTATTCTGTAAACCGCATTAAGATTTTCTTACAAAAATAGAAAAAAAACAATACATTTTGGGGTTCCCCATACTTAGAACTGAAACTCAAAAATTTTTTTTTCATCTAACCCATAGGTGTGGGGTATCTATGGATAGGTCTTCAAAAATGATATTGAGGTTTGTAATATCATTTTTTTCTAAACTGAATAGTTTGCGCGAGAGACACTTCCAAAGTGGTAAAATGTGTGTCCCCCCCCCCGTAACTTTTAAAATAAGAGAATGATAAAAGTAAAAAAAATATATGTTGTACATTACCATGCAAACTACCACCGAAAATTGGTTTGAACGAGATCAAGTAAGTAGTTTTTTTTTAATACGTCATTAATCGTAAATCGCAATTTACCTTTCATTCAATCAACTCAAATATTTAAAAAAAACATTTAATTTAAAACTTACTACAGGTTTGTACGGAACCCTCGGTGCGCGAGTCCGACTCGCACTTGGCCGGTTTTTTCAATATGTTCACATATTGAGGAGCTTCCAATTGGTTTCTTGGAATATCTGGATTGATCCTAACATTCGGAGAGATTATTAATGCTTTAAATTTACTATTAAAAATTGGATAACAAAATGTATTACCTATACATCGGCGCTTGTATGGAGCAAAATATTCGATAGCTTTTAATAAGGCAGGGAGGAGATTTACGAGACCAGTATGAACAAGTATCTATGAATTTCAAAAGGAGTTGAAGTTTATCACGTAAAGGATGATGAGAAAATTGCATGGCTTTAAATAAATACCTATCAGATAGAAATTGACGTCTTAAACTAAGAGGTGGTTCAACACACTCTATTTGCATAGCATTAATAGGACTAGATTTCATGGCTCCAAGGATGATCCTTAAAGCTTTGGCCTGCACACCATCTAATTTGTTAAGAGCAGCAGCATTACAGGGTTCTAGAATAAAAGTGGCATAATCTAGTAAGCTACGAATGAGGGCGTTATAAATAAGACGCAAGGTCGAAGGATGGGCACCCCACCAAACACCGGTTAGACACCTGATCATGTTTAGGGGGAGGAGGGGCACATAGATACACGGGGCACATTTATACAGTGCCTATATTTAAAAACCGAAAATCACTACGCAGTCTGGCACGTCACTAGAACGCTCAAGTACATGCGCAAGATTGACAGTTGTGACGCCGGTCGCCGCCAGTTCGCCGTTGGCCTTCAACGGGCACAAACGTGTTTGTGCTGCCGCCAACTAAAATTTTTGCCGATATGTGATCGTGTCTCAGCACCGTCTTATTAGTTGTTTTTGTTGTTTTATATTACCAAAGGTAAGTAAATATGTTCAAAAGTGTTTTTAAACATGTTTTTGAGTACAATATTAATAAATAATTTAATAAAATAGTTGTTTGTGGAAAAAGTCCGTTGGGGCACTTTGATTCATTCATGTGCGGGGTACAATGATACGTATCAATCTGCCCCGTTAGTGTATTAAAGTGCCCCGTCACTAAAAAATAATGTTTTTACTTTTTTTTTCAGAAAATGGTCCGCACCTATAAAACAAAAACTGATAGGAAATATATCAACGAGGAAAACATAAAAGATGCTAGACGTGAAGTACTATCGAAGACTTTGTCTATTCGCAAAGCGGCCGACAAATATGGAATCAAAGCTGCAACATCCCCTACAACATCGCATAGAGAAGTCCAGAAAATTGTTTGAAGCAACCAGCACATCATCTTCTTCACATGCAGCATCATATTTATCACAAGTAGCATCGTCATCGTCACAAGCAGTATCTTCTTCAATACCAGCAGCACCGTCATCATTACAAGCACCATCCTCATCGTTACAAGCAGCAACGTCTTCATCACAAGCCGCACAATCTTCATCATAAGCAGCACATTCTCTATCACAAGCAATACCGTCTTCATCACAATTAATAGCACCATCCACGGAGATGGCACAAGCAGCATCATCTACACCACACGCTATTAATCCATATCCATACTAATATTATAAATGCGAAAGTGTGTCTGTCTGTCTGTCCGTCTGTCCGTCTGTCTGTCTGTCTGTCTGCTACGCTTTCACGGCCCAACTACTCAATCGATTTTGATGAAATTTGGTACAGGGGTTGGTTGTATCCCGGGGAAGGACATAGGCTACATTTTATCCCGGAAAATTGAAGAGTTCCCGCGGGAATCAAACAAATGTATCTGTTCAACCGATTTTGATGAAATTTGGTACAGGGAGAGGTTGTACCCCGGGGAAGGACATAGGTTGCTTTTTATCCCGGAAAATTGCAGTTCCTGCGGGAATAAAAAAAAACAATCCACGCGGACGAAGTCGCGAGTATCATCTAGGTATCACTAATATATTTGCATTAACCATGTTCAAGTTTAAAGTCTGATTACTCGGTAGGTATATAACTAATTAGATAATTAAGAAAGTAACAGTCTAGTTCTATGATTTTCTTGTTTATTTATTTTTAAGAAACTTGAGAGACTGATTGTGAGTTATGTTTACACGCTTAATAAAGTGTATTTTGTGATCTCAATTTATAATATGGTTTTATTTGTTAATTTTAAGTAATAAAACAATTTAGGTTGTGGTATATATTGCAGTTCTCATGGATTTTAAATAAGCATCAAACTGCCCCACCCTATGTATCAAAGTACCCCTCGGGTGGGGTAGATTGATGCAAAAACGTTTTTTTATTAAAATCAGTATATCTCTATACCTAATCACTTTTAGCGGCTATTTCGTAACCAAAATGTAAACTGACATATTAGCCAATGCACACGTAAAAATAAATATTCAAATATGATGCTGTTTGTCCATTAAAAAAGAGATTGAACTTTTGTGCATCAATGTGCCCCTCCTCCCCCTAAGTTTCTTTCACATTTAGTTACAATATAGTCACAGTGAGGTATTCCAGTAAGTTTGGAATCTAAAATAACTCCCAAGAATTTTGCTTCAGACTTTACAGGAATAGAATTGTCCCTATAAAGTACGCTAAAATCAGGTATAATTCTCCGTCTAGAAAATAGAACCACGGTGCTTTTACTAACAGACAATTCCAGTCCATTGACATCTAACCAATCATTTAGCTTATTAAGAGTAGTAGTTAAGCAGCTACTAGCTTTTTCTATAGAAATGTCCGAGTTGTATATAAGAAGGTCATCAGCATATTGCAAGACGTTTACATCTGAGTTCAAGGAGGTCTCTAAATCATAGGTATATACATTGTACAATAATGGACTAAGGACCGACCCCTGGGGCAGGCCTCTCCATACGAGCCTTGATAGTTGAGTACCACTGTTGGTTTTTTATGCAATACTGAGAACAGCACATTATCATACGCAGAGCTGACATCAAGAAAGGCCGCAAGAACTGACTCATTATTCGAGAAAGCTAAACGAATATCCGAAACAAAAATACTAATATTGTCAATGGTGCTACGGCCTTTTCTGATTGGCTGTCAAAATGTTACTATTTTCAATGAAAAATTCTAACCTGTTTTTAACAAGATGCTCAGCTATTTTGGCAAGGACTGAGGATAGGGCTATTGGACGAAAAGAAGAAACATCGGAGGCTGGTTTGTTTGGTTTTGGTATAGGGATTATGGCTTGGGTTTTCCAAGAGGGAATATTACCAGACAACATAATGGCATTAATAATATTCAAATAGTAGTTCAAAGAAGCGTCACTGCAGTTTATCAAGAAAGAGTATGTAATGCCATCTTCGCCTGGAGATGAATCTTTTACATAAGACAACACGCCTTTTAGTTCAGAAAAAGAAAAGGGAGCATTATATGGTCTGTATAACTACAAGCTACCGAGTAAGGAATACAACATTGGGTACCTATTATTAAAGTCGGGAGCAGATGCAGGAGCCAACTTATCCATAAATTGGTCGGCTAGTTCAATAGAGAATGTACCTGATGAAGACGAATAGAAAGCTGATTTAAATCTTCTTATATTTTTCCAAACTACGGACTACCGATGGGCAAATATCTGGATTTAAGGACTCACAAAAACGTCTCCAACCCTCAAATTTCTTTTTTTTGAGAAGCTTGCGAGTGGAACGGGCTATTTGGGTATAATTTTCGAAATTCTCTGCAGTCATCATGGAACAATATTTTTTCTCAGCCTCCTTCCGTTGCTTGATGGCTATAGTGCACTCATGATCCCACCAAGGAGGAAATGGAATTTTACCCTGTCTATTACTTCTTAATGGAAATAAAGCATTTGCAGCATCAATTAAAATTTTAGTAAACTCTTCTGCACATATTGTTTCATTACCACCATTAACAATAGGAAGGCTAGATAGTTTTTGTTCAACATAATGTTTGAATGTACTCCAGTCATCTGGCAGTTTATGCTTTAATGTAGAACTGTGTTGCAGGTTAGAAGGAGGGCAAGATATAGGTAAAGTAAGAACAACTGGTATATGATCACTGCCATAAGAATGGTCAAGTACACTCCAAGATATCAAAGATGCCAAACTCGGAGAGCAAAGAGACAAATCAGGAGCACTAAGGCTTTCACTAGGACCAGTGCGTCGAGTTGGAGTGCCATTGTTTAATATACATATATTTTGAGAGTCTAAAATATCTGTCATCAATTCACCATAATAATTAGTGCTAGAACTGCCCCATGATTGATTTTGACAGTTGAAATCCCCAAGTACTAAAAATGGGCTAGGCAGGGTAGTAAGTAATTGACTAAACTCATTGTATAAGGAAGAAGAAGGATGAGGTATATACACAGAAATAATACAAATGTTATTTACAATCACAGCAATGGCATTAATGCCATCACTGAGAGAAGGGAGTGAAAAAATCTTATAGGAGAAAGCTTTGTTAATGAGTATGGCCACTCCACCATACCCATCCAGTCTATCATTTCTCACAGTAACGAAACCAGATATCCTGAAAAGAAACTCTGGTTTCAGCCATGTCTCAGAGAGACACATAGTCATAGGCTTATATTTATTTAGTAAGTAAATAATATCAGTTTTTTTACTTATGGCACTCCTGCAGTTCCACTGTAGGATTTTGTGGTCCATAATTAAAGATTTGGTTTAAAGCTGTCAATAATGAGTTGGCGGCGTTGGACGGTGAAGAGTTATTACTAGAAAATGAATTAGAAAGTAATTTAATAAGTTCTAAAATTAATTCTGCAATAGATTTTTGAGGGATTGTATTTGAGCTATGTTTCAATACATAACCATCAGGCATTTATTTATTTATTTATTTATTTATTTAAAAACAAGTATACATTTGTTACGCAGGCGAAGTCGCCGGCTAACGCTAAGTGAGCCAGCTCTATACCGTTTCTCACGGAAACACGACGCAGCCGCCGCTGACGCGGTGTAATTCGAATGAATCGCGATGTGGGAACGGAATCAGACATATACTTGTTTTAGAGAAATGCAGTAGTTTTTATCTTTTAGATTTAATTAATTTAACTCAGAATATATAAAATTAAATATAAGGATATAATCGCCCTATTCGTTTTCATCCACATCCTGCGTGCCAAATATATATCTGGCGCAGTGACGGGCAGGATAAGGTGTATTCAAGTCTGCACCTGCATCGAGCAATTGCGACCTGGAAAAGCTATTATCCTGGGACCTACCTTTCGGCGGCCGCAGTAGTGGAGAATCTAAACTTCGATTCCTGGAAATAAATAGATCGGCGATGCGGTAAGTACCCACTTGAATCGTTCAAGTTTCCTTGTTACCTATCCTTATCCTACTAAGAAAAAAAGTGGTATTGTGTTTAATTTTTTTTAAATGGTTTTTTTAAATAAGTTATACGATTAACGAATTCTCCTTTATATACTATCCTTATTTCTAAAATGTTATAATCTAGGTTTATAAAAATCTATATACCTATTTTGTATAATTTTGTGGGAAGGTTTAGGCAAAAAAAAAATCTTTCTTGAATATTCTATAAATTTTTTGTGTGATCTTGAAATGATTTCTTTTTGAGTGACTTTTTATGTGTATTAGTTTTATTTTTATTCCGTCAAGATTTTTCATCCAAGGTCAGAACCTTAGATTCATTGGTCAGAACGTACTAGGATAGGTTCGGCTAGTAGATTACGAGCTATCGACGAATCCAGAAATTTAGAAGAAATGGCCCCAACCGACTTAGATACTATTTATAAATCTATTAGATTTTTACCCGAATTTGACGGAAATCCTCATGTGTTAACACGTTTCTTAAATCTTTGTGACCAATTAGTGATTGCCCATTTTGACGTTAATCCCGGACATGAATTACAGAATTCGGCGCTTATCAGTGGAATCTTAAATAAAGTAACAGGCTCCGCGGCCAGGTTATTAAATGCGAACGGTATTCCTGACAGTTGGAATGGCATACGAAATGCCTTAATTAATAACTTTGCAGATCATCGTGATGAGACCGCTTTATATAACGATTTGTCTCTGCAGACTCAAGGCTTTAGCACCCCCCAAGAATTTTATGAAAAGTGTCAAAATCTGTTCAGCACGATTATGACTTACATTTCCTTACATGAATCTGTACCTACTACAATAGAGGCTAAACGCCAGCTTTACCAGAAGTTAACCCTACAGTGTTACTTAAGTGGTCTAAAAGACCCATTAGGCTCAAGAATACGGTGCATGCGGCCAGAGTCAATGGAAAAAGCCCTCGAATTTGTGCAAGAGGAGCTTAACACTCTATATATACAACAGAGAAATGAAGGCGGGGTTTCTCATAAAAATTTTGCACATAAATTTTCGGTGTCAAATTACACAGGTCCTTCAAAGTCACACGGTTTCGCTACGCCTGGGCCATCTTGGCAGCAGCCCATGCATTTCAGACCTCCTCATAGTCAGCAACCTATGCATTACAGGCCCGGTTGGAAACCTAACCCTCAGATGCATTCGCGCGGTCCTAGTCGTACCCAATTAATGTTTCGCGCTCCTCCACCGAACTATAACCCGAAGAGCGACGTTTTTAAATTACCAAATCGACACCAATCGTTTAACAATTTTAATAATCCACGTCCAATGAGTGGTGTGAGTCATTTCACTCCTAGGCATTTACCACCATCGGGACATGATTGGCGTAAATTTGGTAATCCACCACCGACTAACTATATGAAATCTCGCGACGTAAATTTTAATGAACTTAACTATGAATATGATTATGACTATGACTGTGACTATAACTATGACGATTTCGAACAATTTCCGTGTGAATGTTATAATTACTATGAGGAAAGCTCCTCGAACGTTGAACCGAGTCCAGTAATAGAGGAAGTTGATCAAAAACAAGGAGCCAGTTCTAAGGACGAAAATTTTCAGATAGTCAGCGAATCCGAAAAACCAAGATAGATGTCAACTTTTATGTGCAGCGGCAACTTGGTTACATACAGATTAGTAATCCGCCTCTCAAGTTTCTTATCGATACCGGGGCGAATCAATCTTTTATCAGTCCCAAAGCCGTACAAATGTATTTTAGTAACGTACCATTAAACTATGAACCCTTTGAAGTAACCAACGTGCACGCGACCACAAAAAATAACTATTCCATTACATTACCTTGGTTTTCCGAATTCAGCGAATATGGTGATCATACTTTTTACGTATATCATTTTCACGAATACTTTGACGGTCTTTTAGGCCTAGATTTGCTTGAAAAATTGGAATCCAATATTAATCTTAAAGAAAGAAAACTAGTAACTCGTAACGCTGAGATTCCAATAAAAATGTATGATTCGCGTAACGTTAATTTATTCGAAGAGATTATTCCTGCTCATTCTTCAAAATTGTCTGCATTATCTATTAATTCTAAGGATGGTGATGTCTTGATTCCATCTCAAACTATATGCAACTGTATAATTTCCGATTGTATAACACGTGTTAAAAATAAGAAAGGATATGTTGAAATTACTAATAATTCCTCGAATGATATAGTTTTTTCAATAGATCAACCCATATCTGCTGAACTCTATAATTTTGAATGTGAACAAACCAATAATTCTCAAAATCGTGCTCAAGAAGTTTTTTCTCGTCTTCGTACCGATCATTTAAATCCGGAAGAAGCAGCTAATTTGAAGGCCTTATGTGCTAAGTATGCCGACGTGTTCTACCTTGAAGGGGAACCTCTAAGTTTCAATAATAAGATCAAACATAAAATTAAGACCAGTGATGAAATTCCTGTACATGCTAAAAGTTACAGATATCCTTACGTCCATCGACAAGAAACCAGAGATCAAATCAGTAAAATGCTTGAACAAAATATTATAAGACCATCTGACTCCGCCTGGAGCTCTCCTATTTGGGTGGTTCCCAAAAAGGCAGATGCTTCTGGTCGTCGTAAGTGGCGTCTTGTCGTGGACTTTAGAAGAGTAAACGAGAAAACGATTGATGACAAGTACCCCATTCCCAACATCACCGATGTGCTAGACAAATTAGGGAAGTGTCAGTACTTCACGACCCTGGATTTAGCTAGTGGGTTTTACCAGGTTGAAATGGACCCCAGTGATATTCATAAGACCGCATTTAATGTAGAGAACGGGCACTACGAGTTTTTAAGGATGCCCATGGGGTTGAAAAATGCTCCATCAACTTTTCAGCGAGTCATGGACAATGTTCTTAAAGATCTACAGAACAAAGTTTGCCTGGTATATCTTGATGACATAATTTGTTATAGTACTAGTCTTCAAGAGCACATAGTTAATTTAGAAAAGATATTTCAAAGATTGCGGGAGTCAAACTTTAAGATACAAATGGACAAATCTGAATTCTTGAAGCTTGAAACCGAATTCTTGGGCCATGTCATTTCTAAAGATGGCGTAAAACCAAACCCCAATAAAATTGAAGCTATAAGTAAATATCCGTTACCAAAGACTACGACACAAATCAAACGTTTTCTCGGATTGCTGGGATACTACAGAAAATTCATCCCTGATTTCGCGCGTCTGACAAAGCCCCTTACTCAATGTCTGAAGAAAAATTCCAAAATAAAATTCGATGATGAATATATAAGATGTTTCGAGCATTGCAAGCAACTACTTACCAATGATCCCATTTTACAATATCCAGATTTTACTAAGGAATTTTTGCTAACCACTGATGCCTCTAACGTTGCAGTAGGTGCCGTATTGTCACAAGGTCCAGTAGGGTCCGATAAACCGATCGCATATGCATCTAGAACTCTTAATTCTAGTGAGTTGAACTATAGCACGATAGAAAAAGAGCTCTTAGCAATCGTCTGGGCCATCAAGTATTTTAGGCCTTACCTTTTCGGGCGCAAATTTAAAATCATCACTGACCATAAGCCCTTACAGTGGGTAATGAGTCTTAAGGAACCTAATTCGAGACTTACAAGATGGCGTCTAAAACTCAGTGAGTTCGATTTTACGGTGATGTATAAGCAAGGAAAGTGTAACACCAACGCAGATGCGCTATCACGTATTGAAATTAATGTGGAGGAGCTAAGTTCGATTGCCGTAAATCTATCGGACGGAGCTCCATCTTTAGATGACTCTGGAACTCTCTCAGCTCCGGAGGCTGAAGATGGTTCTAGAACAGCGACTGTTCATACTGATGACGAAAACCCTATCTTGGAAGTCCCGATCGTAGAAGATCCGTTAAATAAATTTACCAGGCAAATCATTTTTAACGTTGTAGGTGATATTAAGGCCAAACCGGTAATAACGCAACCGTTTGAAAATCATAAGCGTATTACTGTTCAATTATCCGAATCGAATTTAGAAGAAGACGTCATTAATGCTATTAAAGAATTCGTTCAGCCTAAATTCAGAACTGGTTTATTAATCAGTCCACCATCGGTTATGTATAAAATAATTCCAATAATACAGAGAACCTTTAAAAATTCGTCAATGATACTCAATTTAACTAAGACAGAAGTAGAGAATGTCCGAGAATACTTAAGGCAGCAACAAATTATAGATAAATACCATGATGGTAAAACAAACCATCGTGGTATCAACGAATGCTTTCTTGCTCTATCTCGAAAGTTTTACTGGCCAAAAATGCGAGAGCATATTTCAAAATTCATCAACGACTGCACAATATGTGGCCAGGCAAAGTATGACCGTAATCCTATACGACAGCAATTTTGCGTAGTACCACCACCCAGTAAACCTTTTGAGCTTGTGCACTTAGACCTACTAAGTGTAGAAAGCTGTAAATTCCTGACAATAGTCGACTCTTTCTCCAAATATGCTCAAGCATATTTTTTAGGAGATAGCACGGCAGTCAGTGTAGTTCAAGCATTACTTAAATTTTGTACGCATCATGGAAATCCTTTAACTGTGGTCACTGATAACGGTCCAGAATTTACTAATCAACTTATAGGGGAATTCTTTAAACTTCATAAAATCCAGCATCGTAGGGTTGCGCCTCATACTCCCAACGAAAATGGTAGTGTTGAGAGATTCCACTTAACGATCTTAGAACATCTTCGCATCTTTAGGGTCAGTCAAAAAGATGAATCAGTTAGGAACCTCATACCTTATGCTCTTCTAGCCTACAATAGCAGTATACATAGTTTCACTAAATGCAGGCCAATAGAAATAGTAACTGGACATTTTGACCCACGCGACCCAGTTGACATTGACCTCACGACGCACCTCTTACAGCAGTATATTCAGGATCATAAAAATAAAATGAAAATTGCGTATGAACTTATTCACGAATCCGGTAGTAGTCTACGCAGAGATTTAACTAACACTCGTAATAGAAATAGAGAGCCCGAAGCAAATTATTCCCCTGAGCAACAGATTTTTAATAGAAACCCTGATGCCTCTCGTCAAAAAGCGGCCCCCCGCTATACTCAAGATGTAGTAATGGCAAATCTCCCAATCCATATTTACACTAGAAAAAAACGAGGCCCAATTGCGAAATCAAGACTTAAGAGAGTTCCTAAGACTGCCCAATTGTTGCAGGACCCTCCTGATAATCCATCTGCTTCTACAACCAGTGGTAATGCAAGAGATACAGCTTGAAAATCTCAGCGATGGACCTGGCCTGCTACCTTTTAAATTAGGAAGTTCTTATATCATTTCCCATTACCATTCATTTGTACAATGCATTAATCTTTCGGAATTGCAAGACAAAATTAACTCCATAAATGTCCAATTAGATAGCGTTACTCCTGATCTAAATCATAAGACTTTGAACCTGTTTGAACCTCATCTTAACTATTTGAAGAAAAAACTTCTGATTGTGCTTGAGCAGTTGCAGAGTTTTGAGACAACTCGAGTAAAAAGAGGGTTGATAGACGGTCTTGGATCTGTCGTTAAAAGTATTACTGGTAACCTTGATTATACTGATGCCTTACATTAAAATAGCATCATAAAATCTTTGGAAGAAAACAGCAATAAATTTGTAACTGAATATAATAGTCATGTTAGCATAACCAAAGAATGGATGGTACAGTATTCAAAGGTCATAGATAGTATCGTAGAAAATCAAAATCGATTAACAGTCTGTATGGTACTGGTAAAGTCTTTAGATAATAGGGAGTATTATGATATTATAAGATTAGGTTCGTATTATGTAGGAAATGAAATATTCATAGTTTATAAATTACCTGTTATTTTATCCCAAGTATATGATATGTATAAATTATCCATAGTACCTAATAAATACCATGAAGTTCTTATCCCATACTATCCATTCCTTGCTATAAACTTGAACGAGTACAGGTACATAGAGGCTGAATGCCCGAAGACCAGCAAAGGTTATCTATGTGCCGATACACGAAGTTTACAGAGTTACACTTCAAATCAGCCGGATTGCATCCAAGGACTCATAACCGCCCAGAATCGAAGTACATCTTGTCATCCAGTAAAGGTCACATTGGAGAAACCAGCATTCGAAGAACTTGATGAGCGTCATTATACAATCAGTTTTCCGCTACCAACGACAGTACATTTATCGTGTGGTCACGACCTCTACCGGACACTACAAGGCAGCTACTTAGCCGTGATTCCACAAAATTGTTTTTTGAAAACGCCAGAATTTATGATTTCCAACAGAAATAACCGCATTAAAGGCCAAGCGCTCCATTTTATGGATTTACCTAAAGGAGAATCATTTGACTTAAGACCATCTGCGCATTATGAATTGAAATCCATTAAATTGAACCACTTACATGATGCAAATGCAAAGGTATCCTCTCAGGCACCCATCATTCTGCCTCCAAGTTCGGATTATGGAATCATATATCACACAACCATACCCTTATACGCCATATTGGTGGGATCCTGCGCACTGAGCATAATTATAATAGTATATCGAAGAATAAATCGCACGCAAACATTGCAGATCAGAAACGCAGCCGAAATTCAGAGTTCCCAAAATTCATCCGATGACCTCCCGGCGCAATTTACGACCAAGGTCTTCCATAAGCGCCAAGCTGATGGGGAAGGTGTTACGCAGGCGAAGTCGCCGGCTAACGCTAAGTGAGCCAGCTCTATACCGTTTCTCACGGAAACACGACGCAGCCGCCGCTGACGCGGTGTAATTCGAATGAATCGCGATGTGGGAACGGGAATCAGACATATACTTGTTTTAGAGAAATGCAGTAGTTTTTATCTTTTAGATTTAATTAATGTAACTCAGAATATATAAAATTAAATATAAGGATATAATCGCCCTATTCGTTTTCATCCACATCCTGCGTGCCAAATATATATCTCATTTTCAAATATAACAATTTATAATTTTTGTTACGGTGTAACAAAAACCCTGATCGGGTTTATCCGTACACCGGTATTCCTTGTGTTCGCTCATTACAATTCGTTTTACATAATTTTCATCTACTATTTACTACTACTTACTATTTTTATTTATAATTAATTATTTACTACTCCTATACTATTTTTGGAGTTATAATTATTTGGGAGTTATAATTATTTGGGAGTTATAATTATTATATTCATTGTTAATCGATTCATGCATAGTGCGGTCATACCCTCCGGTTTGTTTAGGAGGAACACGACGTTGAACAAACACAGTTTTTCTATGAGAACTGTTTAGTGTAGGAGATACATTTATGAACTTGAGTTTGAGGTAGGATGATTTTTATTTCCAGATTGGGAAGGAGAGGAAGCTGTTACATCGGCATAAGGTTTTGAAGATGGGGGGTGGATTTTAGCTGCCTCTGCTTAAGATATGCAGCTCTGGGCCATTGAAATTATAATTTTTTGCTGTCTATCGAATTCTGGACATAACTTACTAGTGGCAAAGTGGCGACCAGTGCAGTGAAAAAAATGAGCGTTTTCAGAAACAACGGTATCGTAAAACGGGGGGTATAGGAATGGCGAGGGCAATAGGAATGCAAACCACTTTTTGTTGTTGGCGTTTTTACAGCTGTATCTACACAATTTCTACCAAGGCTTGTTTTCTACCATTTTAGTAGACTATATTTTCGACTATTTTCTGGCAACACTTAGTAGCCAAAACTTCAAAATAAAATATAAAAACACTGTCAAAGTGAAGTTCTCAAACCGGTAAATTTTTGGCTCCAAAAACTTTGTCGTAGTGTTGGTTTTAACCTTAATTTTGCAAGTGGACTTGATTTAGAGTTACTTATCATTAATTACCAGACCTTAAAACATAAAAGGTAAGTACACATACTGCTTAAAAACTGGTGTTTAAAGATTTGTAATAAAAACCTAAGTATGTATTAAAATCTTTTAAAAATTCTTTAAAAATTGGTATTTTTAAGTGTACCGTCGTAAATTCATCTTTTTTATAAATTCAATAAAATAGTATAGTACTTGATTATTGATAATATCATAGCTATTTTAAATGAGTTTTTTAATATTTTTACAGGATTTCATCATGCCTAGAACGTATAAACCTAAGCCAGGTGGCAGAACATATAAGAAATATGATGAACTTATAATTCAACAAGCTCTTGCAGAACTTGATCATTCAGCAGCAACTTTTTCAACAATATCAAAAAAATATAACATTTCAAAAACTGTTCTATTTCGTCACAAACATATTCACGTCAAACCTCAAGGTGGTCAAGCTGCTCTTTCTAATGAAATAGAGGAATACATAGTCCAGAATTTTAATATCTGTGCTGATTGGGGTTACCCTTTAGACTCAACAGATCTTCGATATATTGTTAAGATGTATCTGGATAGTACCCAAGGAATTACAAACAGAAGATTTAAAAATAATTATCCTGGGATTGATTATGTGAACGGATTTTTAAAACGACACCAAGATACAATTTCCCGAAGAATTTGTCAAAATATAAAACGAGCTCGTGCAGCAGTAAGCCCTGAAGTCATTGTAAATTATTTTTCCGAATTAGAAAAGTCTCTCGCCAATGTGCTGCCTTCTAACATCGTCAACTATGACGAGACAAATTTAGCGGATGACCCGGGGCGCAAAAAGGTCATCGTTAGACGGGGATGTAAATACCCTGAAAGGGTAGTTAATCACTCTAAGGGCTGTATCTCATTGATGATGGCTGCTTCTGCTGATGGAGAGCTGTTGCCTCCATATGTGGTCTATAAAGCAAGTCACTTATACGACACATGGATCAAAAATGGACCTGAAGGAACTCGGTATAATAGATCTGCTTCAGGGTGGTTTGATGGAGATTGTTTTACAGACTGGCTTGAGACCTTGGCCGTACCATATTTGGAAAAGAAAGAAGGCAAAAAAGTACTCGTGGGGGACAATTTATCTTCTCATTTATCTTTAAAAGCAGTTCAGCTCTGTAAAGAGAAAAATATTGATTTTGTCTTCTTCCCCGCCAACTCAACCCACCTAACGCAGCCATTGGATGTTGCATTTTTTAAACCATTAAAGACAGCATGGCGACAGGTTCTCGAACAATGGAAAAAAACCGACGGTAGGGACATGAAATCCGTACCAAAGGGATGTTTTCCACGGTTGCTTAAGCTCTTAGTTGACAGAATATCGACGAATTCTGAAAGTAATATCAGAGCTGGGTTTAGAAAAACTGGGCTTGTACCTTTAGACTCGACTCCGGTGCTATCGAAACTGCCAACCGAAAAAAGATGTACCGAAGACGAAAAATATGCTGTAGACGAAACATTCGTAAGACTATTAAAAGAGATGAGGTTCGGAACGATGAATATTACAGAGCCTAAACGAAAGAAAAAAATTGAAGTTGTCGCAGGGAGAAGTGTGAACGAACAAGAAGCCGTAGATAAAAACAGTGAGAAAACCTTAAAAGATACTACCAAAAAGCAGCATTTGATACCATCTACTTCCAAACCAAAACCAAAAGGGAAAGGAAAGAAACCAAAGAAGACTAAGAAGATGCCCTCAGAAAATAATCAAAATGAGATTCAAATGCTGCAAACTATTGATAAAGATGAAAGATTGAACTTTTCAGGCTGCGACATAATTTATCCACTACAGAAAAGTTCACAGGAAAAGCTCAATCAACAGAATGTTTGTAATAATAATAATAATAATACGATAAATATCAAAGATAATACAATTTTGAACAATCAGAAAAACTCAACAAAACTAATTAAACTAGGAAAAGAAAATATGACGACAGAATGTGCGGACAATATTGCGGATGTTATACTAGAGCGCAATGAAAACAATAACTATGAAGAAATAGATTCTACTAACCAGAGAAATATAGAGGATATTAATTTTGATTACAATAACCTGGAATCTATGCCAGTTATTTTTGGTGAAGATCTAGAACTAGGGTATCAAGAAGAAGTTTTAGCAACATATGAATTTCAAACACCGAGCGAAATAAAAACAGAGAAAAAGAAAATTGACATTATTTCCAATATTAAGTTAAAATTACCACTGCCTCTGTCTGGCACAAAAAAGAGAAGAAATTCACAGCCTTTATCAAAAGACACTGCTTGCACATCGTCAACCAAACGACGATATTCAACCTGTACAACAAAATTATTACGATAATAAAGAAGAAATATTGAGTATTTTAGAAAGTGACTGATTTGGAGAAAACAGATTTAAACGCTAACTTAGATTTAAGACTGAAATATTTATTTTATGACTGTTAAACATTCATTATTTTCTATAAATTTGTTTTTTATGGTAAGAAATCTGAAAAGATCTCATAGTTAGTAAATAGATCTCATACTCTTAGTGCCTGAAGCCAAGATAACTGCTGCAAGGTTTGATTTTTACCTACTTTTTGTTTTCATAGTGGTTTATTAGGCTATATTTTTGTTGTTTCTTTCCGATCTCAAATACATAAGAATTTAATTTTTTTTAGATTGACCTATATTTTTGATTATTTAACTAGAATAAACATACCAAATTATTAAAGTTTTTTTACTCAAAAAACCATATATTACATAATTTATATAACCAATTTTAACCACATAACAATAGGTAGATACCTACCTTGTAGGTACCTTACTATCATACCCATCTATTTGTGCCAGCCCTTGTCATTTTTCTGATTCTCCCCAATCGTATTCCCATTGACCCCAACTGCGGGGAGAATAGGAATTCACCACATTTTGAGCTTTTTTAAAAAAACTAGCGCATATATGTAGTAAAAGCCTATGGCAATCTATAATCTTAGTCACCGGAATCTTACTAACTATATATACCTTTGTAATTGGATTAAAAACCAAAGAGAAAATCGGCCTGGAAGTTTGAAATTGTTCCTATTTCCCCCGTTTTACGGTACAAGTGTCTGAGGGGTGTTCATACCCACATTTAAAGCAACGTGGCTTTGATCTGCATTGTAACTTTGTGTGCCCAAATTTGAGGCAATTATAGCACTGTATGTAGGAAAAATGTATAATTCAACAGAAAGAGCTGTATAGCACATGCACACCCTTTTTGGTAATATTTGACCATCAAACGTCAATACAACCATGTTGGTGTTAGAAAATAAAGCTGTACCATCAGTTACATTTTTTCTTTTAATTCGCCCCACCTTAATGATTTGACCACATCCCATAGGAACAGTGATGTTTTCCTGAATTTCTTCATCAGACCAGTCTTGGGGCACACCTTTCACTATACCTACTCGTGTAACAGTGAAACTGGGAATAAAAACTTTGTAGGAAAGACTAGCTATTTGTGAGTTCTCTGTAAACAAATTGGCATCCTGATAATTGCTAAATTCCATGGAAACTCTATTTCTGCCTATACGTTTGAGGCTGCCATTTACAATATTATTAATCTTCAATTTTTTCAAATCTTTTCCGAACTGTATAGGATGCAAAGTAACCGGATCATTAGGTGATACGGTTAATCTTTGGATATGGACAGTGAAAGGTCCTGAATCAGTGCTAACATATTTTCTAGCTATTTGCGGCTGTGAGGGACCTGTCGAATTAATGGGTTGTGTAGAGTAGGCACCAGTATTAACAGGTGAGACATTTTTTATTGGTTCTTGAGCAATATCTACAACAATAGGGTTCAATTTTTCATCAGAGTCATCACACTGACACATTTGAGAATGTAATTTTCCTTCTTTATTCCGACTTCTCTTAGTCTTGCAATGGCGGCATCTTTTTTGGGGTTTAGCGCGTTTTCTGTCAGAGAGATTAATAAGACCGTCCTGTGTCCATAGAAGAATCATAGATAACAATATTATATCCTAAAGGGGGACCAGGGTATGGCCCTGGACCTCCTGCAGGTCCAGGGTCATCCGGGGGTTCAACCCCCATAATAATTAAAAGAAACTTACCAAATCAATAATATGTACACTATTTACTAACTAAAATAAAAATATAAATGTCTAGTAACTATTAATTAACTACTTTTATACACTAAAAACCTCCACTGATCCACTTTTTCAAGTATTATATCAGAAACCGAAAAAACCCGTCCGCCAAATTAGAAGTTTCCCGCGCTTTTCCGTAGCTATAGTTCACTTGCCTACGCCGCACACAAGGAGTGCGGTGCGATAGTAGTACTCTTTACCTTATACTAGGGTATTTTGAGTTCAATATATTAACAAAATGCTATTATTAACCTAATTAATTGATTTACATAAATTGATTTTAAAGGACAATTTTGATTATCTTTACAATGTTGGCTAATTCAAACTTATGTCCCAACTTTGTAACAGAAATAAGAAGCTGCCGCCCTGGATGAAGTAAGATATGAAGATTGCTCCAAGCTCGGGTATCCTCCACAGTGCAAAAGATCCCAACCACTGGTACTGATAAATATTGCTGTGGTAGCCGTCTGAGATTCCCAAAACTAAAAACTTGATCTTTACCCAAATCTACCAGGTGCACCAGAGCTTTGTTATACATATTATCATAATAAACTTCTTTTATTACTCCTCGTTTAAATATTTTATCCTGCATATCATCCACAAAAACTATGTCTCCACATTTAATACTAGTTTCATCAATAGGAGCTTCCCTTTTTGATATTTGTGTGAAGTATTCACGTTCCTTTAAATAATTTGCGTAGTCATGTACATCTGCCACATAGAAAGCATCAAGTGATTTACCTGACAGCACTTGGACATGTAAGACATCACCAGTCTTCAATTCTTTGAAATTGTAGTAAGTAAGTGTTTTAGGAACTCTTATAGGTTGCATTATATTTAGGTCATTATGTGCCATTGCCCCTAGTGTAGTGAAATCAGTCAAAGCAAGCAGTGTTGCAATGTCATCTGGACAGGTATTGTACAGTGTAACTACCAGACCGTTTGGAGTTACATCTTCTACAATCATTTTGGCACGTTCAGTGCCCACATAATCTTTGAAAGCTTGGATAGCCGTCCCCCAATCACCTCCTCTTGGAGCACAGTTTGCAAGACGACAACTTAATGCTAGAGGACAAATGCTCAATAAAGAGTTATCACACTCCCAAATTTCATCAATAGGTACATTCCTTTTAGAAAATCCATAGTCTAAAGCAAATAAGGAACATTTTCTGGTCTCATCAGTTTGTTCGACATGGGTAATTTTACCTCTAGCATATTTTGGATTCTTTGATTCTCTTTTCAAATTAAATATTACTATATCTTGCAGACCCACACTGAGAGGTTTTATTACAGGTCTTATTTTTTGAATTCTTTTTACAGCATCCCTGTGTTTGGTTAAGCGTGTGTAAAACTGGTGAGGGTTGACTATATGAATTACATCCACCCAATGGTCAGAGTTTTTTTCCACCGGGGTGATTTCAATATCAATAACAGTCTCTTCAACTTCTTGCATTGTAAGATATCTGTGGACCAAAAACGAAAATATAAAAATCAGTTTAGGTCTAACTTACTTTAGTAGTTAGTACGCCAACTAAACGTCAATGAGTCTGTAATCTATGGCAAATGTTGTAAGAAATAGTGAAAAGTGGTGAAAATTTGCAATTTTCAAAAAATATTTCTTGAAAAGTATTAGAATTCGGAGTAAAATATTTTAGTGCAAGGCTTACCACATCAAGGTCTTTCTGTAAAAAAAATATGAACGTCCAACTTCACGGGCAGTATACTATAGCTGAGCCGTTTAAAAAATGGATGAGCGACAAATTCGGACTCTACCTTACTCTACTATAATACTTACCTATAATAGTATTTATTAGGCCACAGCGCTCCAGCTGCGGCTGATAATATTATCAACACTGCATTAGGCACTGGAAGTTTATGCCATGCAATAGTGTCTTGGTGGTTAATTGTACATTTTGATTTTTGAGGCAGGAGACAAAAGCCTTGGAAATCAACCACGCTTAGGACGACGACGATTTGCGCCGCGAGTTCCAGTCGAACCCGGATGCCACTCTGAATTAGCAGCAGCACAATACGTAGTATTCTATACTAATCTGTGAGCAGCACATAACAGCCACAGCCCGCAGCCGTGAGCCGACACCACACCTTATAATACCAGTTGCAAACTTGCAATTATCATATTAAGCATAGATGCTTGGGTATCAACGACCTCATTATTTACATCATAGTCACCGACCAGAAAAAAAAGATCATAGTTAATACATACTTAGTATATAGATTATAGAGACCTGAGACTGATTTACATAGACGGGCCCTGTCAAACAAAGAATGTGGGCGTATTTTTACGCCATCAACGCCATCTAGTCTGAAAAGCGGGAACTTGCTTGCAACATTTTGAATGAAAGCTTGAAAACGTATGACTCGGTCATAGATAACAAAGGCCATAGCCATAGAAGCCGTAAGGCCAGTTAGTAAAAACAAAATATCATACAGTTTGCCGCGGAAATTAAATGATTGCGTAATGAATAAAAATACTAATAAATAGGAAGATTAAATAACGTTTTTTTGGAAATGTATAATTGTGACTTGAAACACTTAAAAACTTAAAATAAAAATTGTACAGTGCCAAACTAATAAGACTTTAGATGTTAACCTAAGAATAACAAATTATCTACACGACGAGCGACCGTGACAGCGCTGCGATGGGGACAAAGACAGGTTAGGAACGCGCTCTCAAAGTCGGTCGCCCGACCTTTTTCTATGAAAGGGCCCATGCCCCATGTAGTAGGTCTGCATATATATCGATGTTGGGTATCGAAAAATTTTGGCTCAATGGGTACCACACAGTATATATAATAATCTTTGATTAAGTATATAGAGAAGGATATGTTACATTTTACTCAATTATATATAGTTATACGATGCATTTTGTTAATAAAACATGTACTGCTATGTTTGGACTATTCTTACTTACTGAAAGCTACGTTTTTAGAATGAGACAGGCGTTTATGTTATTGCGTGAACGTGTCAGGCAATTGTCATATTGAAGCCAATTTTATTGTAGCCGTTATGTGGCGTCTGTATTGCTTCCGGTGTCTTGGTTGTGGCTAATTAGCAGTTTTGTGAATATTTTTATAATATTTTTATGTGTTTTTGCTTAGTTTTGTGTAATCAACAATGGTGAAGTGCTCAGTTGTGGGGTGTCGTAATAATAGTATTGTAAAACGCCCAGGAATTTCATTTCATAAGTGAGTAACATAGTTGTTTTTCTTTTTCTTTTTGTGGCGAGTATTTTAAGTTATTTCAACTAATTATAGCTTAGTTTATTCTTTACTGAATCCAAAACACGTCCATTTTTGCGCTATCCCCAAAATTTGGATTACTTCATTACTTTTTGGTTGAGTGTTTATATAGTGTGGGGATTGTATTGTTTACAAATAAATTGAGTATCGATAAAATTAAAATTTCATATCACTCTTACTGTTTCTCACTCAGAGGGGTAGAGAGATGAAATTGAACAGTCAGCTTTTACTTATAATATTGCCAAACTCATTTTAGGCTGTAGCGATGATAACCTTGTGATTAAGACACCCGATCTCCGGGATGGTGTCTCGTATTCGAAAATTACAGTGTGGTTCAAGTGGTTTTTGGTCCCTTCATTGCAGTTATTGTGTATCATTTTAACTAATTACTATTTTCAACCGACTTCAAAAAAAGGAGGAGGTTCTCAATTCGACTGTATTTTTTTATTTATTTTTTATGTTTGTTACCTCAGAACTTTTGACTGGGTGGACCGATTTGGATGATTCTTTTTTTATTTGAAAGGGCATACTTCCCATGTAGTCCCATATAAGTTTTATCGAAATCGGTCGAGCGGTTTTTAAAATATCAACAATAAATTAAGTACTTTGTATAGCGTGAGCTTGTTGTTGTAAAGTTGGCGCGGGAGTTTGAAGTCGGTTGTTTAAAAAGAATATTTTATATTAAATTATTGACTGCCTCGTTGGTCTAGTGGTTAGCATAGTCGACTGCGGATCACGAGGTCCTGGGTTCGATTCCCGGTCGGGCATAAAAGTTAGGTATTGGGTTTTTCAATTAAGAAATTCTCAGTGCCAACCCGGAGTTTCATACAAAATTTCACCCCCTATTTCACCCCTGTAGGAGTGGAATTTTGAAAAATCTTTCCTTAGTGAGCGTTCAAGTTGCTCACCCCAGCGGTTTAGACTGTGCGTTGATCCCTTAACAATTTAATATAGGTACTTTCATTCCACTCTTCTATTTAGTATAGGTACATTCTGGCATAAACACCTCCATATATTTTTTCTCCGACAAATTATGGAGAGTTCTTCTTTAAAAACAAATTTTGAAATGGAACCGCACCCACCCGCGTAGACCACGCGGCCCACTGTCTACTTACTTGCTCTCCTTCTATCCTAGTGTTTACTGCCTACGTGTTCTGAAGTAAACAACACACTGCTATGCTAGCGAGCACAGTGGAAGCGCCAGAGTGCCACGCGTCCGACAGACGTTAAAAAAAATTCTCATAAGAAAACATAAAACAGAGACCCCTGAAATATCTAAAAGGGCCTTTTAATGTAAATAAACTTTCCAGACATGCATACAGTGTAAGAGACCGTTGAAGTAAAAACACAAAGAAACCTTCCTTAGTTGATTAATATCAATATCATACCACTGACGATCGGGTACCTTTGGGTGCCATTATTGAACTTCGCCATCTTGGCTTTCCTAACAGTAAACTGACAATTCTTCCATACAGAACAAATCTAGTAAAAAAACCGCATCAAAGTCTTGCATAGTTCTACACTTGTAAGCCTCTTCAATATTCGCCATACATTTTCTATGGAAAAATAAATTCCGCCATATTGAATTTTTTCCTGTTCATCAAGCAGACCTTCATGTCCTGATCATCTTTTGCCAAGAAACCACTCTTCCATCTTTTATACTCTCCGAGATAGACACCGACGAAATTTGTATGGCGGCCATCTTAAATCCGCCATTTTGAATTTTTTTTCAGCACACTGTCAATTGGATGAAGTTTCGAGTAATCTTGAATACCCTGGCTGTGCTCTTCATCCGTCTTCGAAATCCTCAATCATCAGCTCTCTCCGTATTTTTCCTCCGAATGAATTTATGTCTTCTATACGAAACGATGAGTAAAAAAATTTTTTTTCATACAAAAAAACCTCAATTCACGCGGACGGGGTCGCGGGCATCAGCTTATTCATTATAAAATACGAATACTAGTGTTTTTCAAAAATTATGTTTAATTATTTATTAATTATATTTTGATAATTTTATATCGAGTTTAAAAGTATCGACATAATCAAAGGTATCGATAATTTCAGCCCTGATGCCCGCATTAAGCTCCGCCCATGCGCCATTTTAAGGATAAAGGAAGCTTCAATTTAAATAGGTATGTTACGGCACATCCTTTTTTTTTCTGGTCGGTGGGCACATCCTTCTCTATATACCTAATCAAAGATAATAATGTACTCTGTGCACACGTCTTCACAGTCTTTTCGTTATTATGTCTGTGTTCACAGTTCACTGATGCCAATCAGAGACAAGTTAACCAGCAGGGCGACCGCGTAACTTTTGCATCAATCATTGATACATCGCAATCACCTCTTATTGGTTATCACTCTTCCACTATTGGACGAAATCTATTGACGCAGCAAGAATTCCATAAATTCAGCCAATCGGAGGTGATTGTGATGTATCAATGATTCATGCAAAAGTTACGCGGTCGCCCTGCAGATGCCAATCGTGCGGTCTGCGTGCGGTCCCGTCGGTCCCATCCGCCGGGCGGCGGCGGCAGGGCGACCGGCTAAAAATTACAGCTACAGGCACAGTGTAACGATCGCAATCAATACTCAATGGTTGTTACTCTTCCACTATTGGACAAATTCCATTGACGCAGCAAGAATACCTTATTCAGCCAACCACAACAATTATTGATACTGTAACAGGTCCCTCAGGTGGCGCCGCCATTTCGTGCATCGACAACCCTTGGCGGCCATTTTACAAAGTTAAAATGGCAGCCAAGATCGCCGAGCGCGCGGCTTTAAAAAAAATATATCTCGTAAATCTTGTATGGAAATCCTACCAAACATCTATTTCAATCGAATCTCTATGAACCTGGCTATAGACTAAAGTCCAACTGAGTTATTGCCTCTTCTCTATGATTTAAAAAGAAAAATAACAAGAAAAGACAAAAAAAATGACCCCTTATTAAACAAAAAAAAATGACGAAAAAAAAATATAACCAGTATTTGGACTTTTGTTCTTTGTTTTACTCTATGGTAAGTCATTTTACAGCATAAAAAAACAAAATACGGACACTTATACATAGTTTTCACACCTCAGACATATCAAATTACAGTACCTACCAAGATAAAAAGATAAAGGTCGCACGCGGGTCGCAGAGTGCTCTCACAGAACTTGTACCCATAGCTTTATGCCATAGACTAGGCCCACCAGAAAATTTATATTGTTTCCTTGTCTATCTTATTAGTTTGTACCAAAATGTGAGATGGATATCAATAATATTTTTTTTTTTTTTGGACTCCGAAACTCTATACATAAAAAACCGATGATGGCGGAAACGGCGACGCCAGGACGTTACGTTCTGCCACACGGGGGTTTTTGACAGACGCCATGAGCTGGCGTCTTGCCACCTGAGGGGCACCTGAGGTAACAATGATTGATGCAGGTTTTACACAATCGCCCTACTCGCTAAGTATCTGTCAATTCATGTTACAGTACAATATTATTCAAACTTTATGTCCTCCTATTAAATTATTGACCGAGCGAAGCGAAGGTGTCTGAGTCTACGAATTTGCAATTGTCCGTCCGTCCGTCCTCCCGTCCGTCCGTCCGTCCGTCTGTCAGAGCCTTATAACTTCTGAATTAGGTACTGAACGTAATTAGGTACCTACTTCAAATTTGAATAATAAATAAATAAACCGATGGCCTCCAGCCGAATATGGCTTAAAAAGTAATAAAAATCTTTATTTCAGGGCGGCTCTCATAGAAGCGAATAGGAAGAAAAAATATTTTTATAGCGTTACATAGGGTTGCGGTATATCATTTTAAAGTTAATTAGGAATAGATTCCAAAAATATATTTTTTTAAACTTTTGCCTTAAGGACGGATGTACTGTAATAGGGGGAAACATCCTTTTCTGTTCCGACATTTTAGTATAGCAAAAATTAAAATTTCAGTATCGAATAAATACCATTCGCTACTCATTGAGATATAGTATGATGTAATTAAAAAAAGTGGTCAAAAAATCGTACACTAACGGCAGAAAATTATTGGGAAATTCATGGAAATCTCAAAAAAGGTCTTATCGCGTTCCGACTATTGTGATTTAATTTGAGACATTATTTAGACAAAAGTTATGTTAAATTGATCGTAAAAGATCAAAAAACACTTTAAATAAATAATATTTTCAATAAAACTTATAGTTTTTTTACAATCTGGTTCCAAACATCCCTCATTTTTACAGCACGAATTTTTCATACAAATTTAGTACGGGCGCGCGCATCACAAAATTTCGTTATATATTCATGAAATACGGCAGTCATTTCCCATACGCCTGCGGGCTCTCAAGGCGTGAGGTTGCGTCCCGTTGCTCCTGAACTGACGTTTGTCACTGTTAGTATCCGTACACAAACGTCAATGCATCCACTACCATTGAACAAAACTAATCATCGATATTTATACGTATAAAAAAAATGTAACTGGACGATTTCTGTATATAAAATATTTATTTTGAAAATTTAATTGGTGGTTATTTTATTATTCACTGAGCCCAAAACGGTATTTTATTCTCTGTCTTATTTTGCCTGTTTTGTGCACGAACTCCACTAAAACTAACTTTGAATGGGTATTTTGGTTCTTATAGTTCAGTCTAAGTAGATTTTTTTCTTTTATAACAGTCGTCCGAAGGGGGAAACTGGCGAAATATCAATTTCGGGTCTATGGGGTACCTAATGCTGATGTTCATTCTGTTTTGGTCTCGCAGAAAAGGGCTGTTCGTGCCATATACAAAACTAAATTCAAAGAAGTTGAAATTATGACGGTCCACGACCAATACATAATTTAAAACTGGATGATGCCCGCGACTTCGTCCGCGTGGATTTTTGATTCCCGCGGGAACTCTTTAATTTTCCAGGATAAAAAGTACCCTTTATCCTTCCCCGGGTACCCTATGTGTTATTCTAGACTATAACCTATCCCTGTACCAAATTACATCAAAATCGGTTGAACAGATGGGCCGTGAAAGCGTAGCAGACAGACAGACAGACACACTTTCGCATTTATAATATTAGTATGGACTGAATGATGCTAGCGACTTCGTCCGCGTGGATTAAGGTTTTTGATTTCCGCAGAAACTCTCATTTTCGGGATAAAATAACCTATGTCCGTCCCCGGAATACAACCTACTCCTGTACCAAATTTCATCAAAATCGGTAGAACGGATGAGTCGTGAAAGCATACAACCAAACAAACAAGCAACCAACAGACACACTTTTCATCCCGGAAAATTGAAGAGTTCCCGCGGGAATCCAAAAATATGAATCCACGCAGACGAAGTCGCGGGAATCATCTAGTTCTATATAAATATTTTTGGGGTCTGTATACATAATAAACATTACTCCAAAGATTTATCATAAGTACCTATGTAGATAGATAGAATGAAACATAACTTAAACAAAACAAAAGTCCTCACTCATAAAGGCACAATTTTTCCAATCCTCTCTATTGTTTTGTATAAAACAAAGAAACGTGCGCACGCCGCCTAGCTTCATCCAATATTTTACTGAACGCGCAGAACTTGCTTCGCAGTTTTCAGTCGCACGTAGGCTGTCAAAATAGCTTCGTCTGGATCTGAAGTGATAATCTTGCTTTCTGTCGAGTACAAAAACAATTTACTTCTGCAGTGTGTGACTATTGTAAAAAAGTAAGTATAATTTGTTTTATTAGTTACCTACAGTAATAGTCAGTGTGATTATTTGTAATATTTGAAATAAAAGATCCCTTCAAAAAAAATTAATATGGCGTCGGCCGCGGTGATTTTCGTATTGTTGCGCTGATTGTTGGGGTTTGTATCATTGTGTGATTTCAAATTTGACGTTTGTTGAAGTAAAACTTTTACAGACACGTCACCACGTACTTTTACAGCCAGCGCATAATATAATGGAGAGTGCAACGCCAGTAAAACCCATGTACCGACACTTTAATTTTTTGACATAATGACGAAAACATACCTGAGGCTTTTATCAAAGCTCAGCAAAGTTCATCAGTCCATGTATTTTTTAAATTATCTAGACATGATCTAGAATGATTTATTGTGATTCATTATTTTTGCAGATGGAAAAACATAAAAGAAGGTCTGCCTATTATAAAAAAGAAAATAAGCCGTTGCATTGGAAAAAAACAAACAAAAAGTATACTCTTATTTCCTGAAATCTTGAAAGCTGTCATCCCATATCACTTCCACATAATATCACATGCAGATTGCAGAGAAGAAGCAAATAAATGCATTAGTTACCCACATAATTTCTGTACAAGTTTCGCGCTTTATCGCAAAATGCAATTATTCGTTTCTCAATACAAATCAACTAAATTTTCATTTCATTGTACCTACAACACTTTTCCGCTAATTATCATAGCATCAGAGCTATACCATTTCATGTACCTACTCTCACCATAGTCTGTACACTGGTAAAAAAATATTAATTTATAATTAGTAGACTATACCAACAAAAGACATTCATCTTTCCTATCTAAACATTTTGGTTATTTACGTATTGCAGCTTTGAAATTCTAAACGATGATCAAGTTATAGAATATAAATTGGAGAGCTCTGAACAGTAAAGTAAAAAGCATTCGGCAAAAATAACTAAAAGGTAGGTAAATTACAAAACTAGGTATAAATCCTTATCCTTACTAATATTATAAACGCGAAAGCTTGTGAGTATGGATGAGTGGATGTATGCATGTATGTATGTATGTTTGTTACTCTTTCACGCCTGAACGGCTGAACGGATCTGGATGAAATTTGGCACAGAGATAGATTATAGTCTGGAATAACACATACTACTTACTACTTAATAAAACAGCTACTTTTATCCCGGAAAATTAAGGGAACCAAAATACCTCATTTTTTGTTGTTGTTTCCAAATTATATCTGTCGGTTTAGTTGATGGGTAAAATTACAATTATAAAGGTTTGAAATAAATAAAAGAGTACCTTTTATTTATTTAAAACTAGCTGCACTATTGGTAACTATCGCCAGGAAGGCTGATTCAGTATTAGGTAGGTGTAGTCTCTCCTCTTATGACGATAGTGAAGGACTGCCCGCATGCTGATGGGGTCTGACTACTTATCGCCTCTCAAAGACGTCTTATGGTTGCCTAAAATTAACAATGACTAGGAAGGCTAACACATCTTTGAGCGGCCATGTCTAGTGAACGGCCCGATGAATAGCGTCAGTTTTTATACTGTTTACATAGGTACTGTGCATACTTTAATACTGTACAAGAATCAGCCTTCCTAGTTATGGTTCATTTTTGGTAACCATAGTACGTGTTTGAGCGGCCATATCTAGTGAAAGGCTGATCTGCATGCAGGCAGACCTTCACTATCGTCATCAGTGGAGAGCCCTACACCCACCTAATACTGAATCAGCCTTCCTGGCGATAGTTACCAAAAGTGCAGCTATCTCATAGTCAGTACCTACATGATATTATAAACGTTTTTTTGCTGTCATAAAACTTCGGTTTGTCAAAATGTGACAAGGATAATTTTTATTTATATCAATTATATTAGGCACTTTATACTAATAAACTATAAATTGTAGTAATAAATTGCGGTTTTATTTTCCATTTCAAAGTGCTATAAAAGTTTCACATCAAAAACTAAATAAAAATGGAAATAGGTTTTTTAGGATGAGTTGTGTCATTTATGATGAATCAACGGGACTTTACCCAGCTTAAAAAGGAGATTCTACTGAGGAGAGATGACAATAACTCAGCAGTTTATAAAAAGAAAAAAAATTGCAATAATGTACCTAGAAAATAATACACAATATATAGGGAGCTACATAAATATATGTACATACATAATGTATCAAGTATTACTCTGATTTAGTGGGCTGTTAGTGGATAGTTTCCATGCAACATAAGGAAAATCATCAGTTGATGCTACGTTAGTTGTTACGGATATGTCTCAAACCCACCAGCATCAATTGATTTTCATAGCTTAGCTCTAGGGGAAAGGGGTTCAACTAAGCAACGAAGTTTTTCACATAATGAGGAAAGGAAACACGTCCTTCTAAGTATTTATTACGAGAGAGGGAATGACAGCATGACAGTCACGCAGCTTACTTACGTCCATAATGTTCCCTACATTACACATTATACTAGTTGAAGTATGGAACACAGAAGCTGACTAGTTACTTCTCAAACCACTTCATCTACATCGCACATCTCAGATGGAAATGGAATCTCCTAGTGCTGTCTTACACCGTGTTTATACTATTCATGCAGAACTACTACTAATACTAAGCGCCATTATTAATTTAATTTATTTTTCTACCTAAGCATACAACCTTTATCAAATAAACACCTATCTTTACCTATACCTACTCATAGTTATAAATCAGTTAGCAGGAATCAGCCGGTTGGTATATTATCAAGAAGCACCTCTACAATCCATACTATGATATTAAAAATGCCAAAGACGTGTAATTGAACGGCCCATTATTTCAACCAAGTTGGTATAGAGTAAGGTTACATCCCGAGGAAGGACATAAGTTACCTTTATCCCGAAAAATTGAGAAATTCCCGCAGAAATAAAAAAAAATTAACGAACGCAGACGAAGCCGTAAGTATCATCTAGCTATCAATCAATAAATAATATTATTTGTGCCATAGTGAGATAGTTGATCGCATATTGTGTGCTCCCGTGGTAGGGGCTGAATCCTTCTATGTGTGCCTGCGTAGACTGTGGTTGTATGTGTATAGAAACAATTGACAGCGGCTGACAGCTACGCCTAGATGTCGGCCAAGGGTAGGCCCCTTAAAATTGACGAAATGAGGGGCTTTCAAAGTGGAGATTTTCTAACGTCCAAAGTTGACCTCAGAATTCTAAATTTTCTGAAATGCTGAGCCTGAAACTTGATCAATTATTTGAATTATATTCAGCACTTGAACAACAAATACTAAAATTAGATGGAAACGAAATTATTTAATTTTTAATGAGCCTTAGTATTTACAACAGAAATTCACAATGATATCAATAGATGGCGCCGCGAGGTCTCAGTTCGGGGCGAACCACAGCCACTAGTAATTATACTATGCAGTGCCTTATTACAAGACCTGTTATCTAAAGGTAAAGTAACTACGTCACTACATTCTTATTTCTTATGGGGTTGTAATGTTGTTCTGAAATCCATTACCAAGGTTACTTACTTACGAAAATTTACTTTCTGCAAATGGAAAACTACTTACAAGAGGCCGTATTGCTATAATAGTTTACTTTCAAGATTTATTATTTTATTAATTTATTTAGTCATTCAGGCATTTTTACTTACTGAAAATAGAGAGAATTGAATAATATTTTTATCAGCCTTGATTATATTGCCTCGCGAGGTGTGAAAATTCACGAAAATTATAGTATTCAACGCAGGGCTAATGTTGTCTTGGTCGCCCCTAAACCCCGCGCTTCACTCAGGATTCAATGTACTCTGTGCACTCAGGATTTTAGATGCAACATGCAACACCCTCGCTACGCTCGGGAGTTACTATAATAGCCCTCGTTGCGCTTGGGCTTTATTCCGGCGCCCGTGACGTAAGATATTGTATTACCTCCATGTTGAATAATCTACTATTATCGGATCTGGTTACATGGCGATGAGTCTTGGATTCACTACGAGAATGACAAACGTCGTGCCTTTTGGCTGCCTCGATAAGAAAGCCCACCACCTCAATCGAAGAAGAGTCAGAAGAACCGCAAAAAGGTTGTGTTGGGACTTTCAAGAAATGCTGTTTTATGAATTACTAGCTGATGCCCGCGACTTCGTCCGCGTGGTTTTAGTTTTTTTGATTCCCGCGGGAACTCCTTAATTTTCCGGGATAAAAAGCAGCCTATGTCACTCTCCAGGTCCTCAACTATACCCATGCCAAAAATCACATCGATCCGTTGCTCTGTTGCGGCGTGATTGAAGGACAAACCAACAAACCAACAAACAAACACACTTTCGCATTTATAATATTAGTATGACTAGATGATGCCCGCAACTTCGTCCGCGTGAAATAAGTATTTTTGATTACCGAGGGAACTCTTCCCGGGATAAATAGTAGCATATGTCCTTCCCCGCGATACAAACTATCCCTGTACCAAATTGCATCAAAATCGGTTGAATAGATGGGCCGTGAAAGCGTAGCAGACAGACAGACAGAGACACTTTCGCATTTGTAATTAGTAGGGCAGTATGAATTAATTATTATACTATGAGACAGTAAACCCGCATTGGGCAGCGTGGGTCTAAGCTCTAATTCCCTCTCTCCTATGAGAGTGGAGGCCTGTGCCCAGCAGTGGGACGTTAATGGGCTGTAGTCGAGACAGTAAACGCTACCAGGTTATGCAACGCAGCAAAACGACGCAGACGAGCCAGTCGTTTTGCTACATGACAACTCGGCCCACACGTCGCATCTACCACTCGCCAACAGCTGGGCTGGGAGACGGCTAGGTACCTCACCCACCATATTCCCCAGACATCACCCCATCAGGCTTTCATTTATTTAGAGCCCTGAAGAACTATTTGCGGGATAATATATCATAAGATCATTTCATGAAATAATCACATACTTGATGTGGAATCGCAGCTAGACGACTTCTTCGATTAGCGGCCACCAGAGTTCTTAACCGGCCAGCGGAGGGCGAATTGCCCATACAAACGTAATACCAAAATAATTTGTAATTCGAGAATATTTCCACCATATTATGCGATTATTAAGATTGAACTTGTATTTATCTAGGTCCCTGGATAATTATTTTTTCAAAATACTTACCCAAAATTAAATGTAAGCACATTGCGTTTCGCATGTTTTTGCGATATAAATGACATGTTTTCTCCTTATTTATTTCATGTTAAAACCAACGATATCTCACGTACTAATTGATCAGGAACATAGCCTATATTGTCAAGTTACAGAATAACAACATCATCATCATCATCATCACTACAGCCTATTAACGTCCCACAGCTGGGCACAGGCCTCCACTCTCATAGGAGAGCGGGAATTAGAGCTTAGACCCACCACGCTGCTCCAATGCGGGTTGGCGGGCTTTAACGACTATTATCATGTTAGTGATAATAACCGGGACCGACGGCTTAACGTGCTCTCCGAGGCACGGGGGTGACACACCGCCAACTTCCAACTACGGGCTGGCACTGAGAATTTCTTAATTGAAAAACCCAATACCTAACTTTTATGCCCGACCGGGAATCGAACCCAGGACCTAGTGATCCGCAGTCGACTATGCTAACCACTAGACCAAAGAGGCAGAATAACAACACGAAGTTAAAAGCACAACAATTTTTCATTCATCATTTTTGGTATTCACGGAACTTGGACTAAATGTATAACAAATTATGTACGCTCATATTGCTATCGCGCTTGCACGCGATCATGTGTCATTAGCCAAATAGAGATAGCAATATACCGGCAAATTTATATTTGCGGTTCGAATAGAAGTTGCGAGCACCGACCAGAAAAAAAGGTTGCGAGCGGCGTTCTCCGGCCTTAACCAAGTGTCTCATAACTTTTGTGCCAACCTGATACAAGGTTGAATGATTTTATCAATTAGGTACTAGCTGATGCCCGCGACTTAGTCCGAGTGAATTGAGGTTTTTCGGTTCCCACCATCGATATATATGTAGGTACTAGATGGGCCCTTTCATAGAAAAAGGTTGGGCGACCGACTATGAGAACGCGTTCCTATCCTGTCTTTGTCCTCATCGTAGCGCTGTCACGGTCGCTCGTCGTGTAGATAATTTGTTATTCTTAGGTTAACATCTAAAGTCTTATTAGTTTGGCACTGTACAATTTTTATTTTAAGGTAAGTAAGTGTTTCAAGTCACAATTATACATTTCCAAAAAAACGTTATTTACTTAATAAGTTAAGGTACTGAAGGTATCTAATGTTATGCCTGCATCAAACAAATATAAATACGAAAGTGTGTTTGATTGTCCTTCAACAGAGCAATGGATCGGCCTAATTTTTTGCATGGATTTAGTTAAAGACCTGTATAGTGACATAGGCGAAGTCCCGGTAACCCGATAAGTAGGTAACGAGTTCAGATTTCAGATCCAGAGTTGGACTGTTGAATATTAACAAAATTAAAACCATGGACTTAGGTAAATGATAATAAAAACAACGTACGAAATTATTATTATAAATTCACATTTATCACACTATCAAATCTTATTTTCTAATAACAATATTTTTATACTGTCGACATAATATAAAACATAATTGAAATTATCATACAGTGCACTCTTCAAAATATGAAAAAATGACTTATCAAATATTACAGTTTGGTCGAGTGTATGTAGCTAAATAAAATAATAACATATTTTACAATACTATTGTTAAATACCAAAAAGGGAATAAATAAATTAATATTAAGTATGGCGTTAATGTTACGGTTTTTTTTAAAAACATCAGAGAAAGCTGTTTACATTCTACTATATTTTTCAAGTGATATGATTTTTTAATCAATAAACGACACAACTGAGCTGCCAACTTCCCAGTAAAATTATTCAAGTTACTCAGGTAATGTAAATAATATAATATGTGGAATGCTAAGAACTCCTTTAGTTTTATTTCATCAAATGCAGTGATTAAAATAATATATGGGTTATTATTAAAGTAATAAATAAATCAGATTTCTACTAAGTATTAAATTAACATTAACTATTATTAAACACTTATTTAATACAACATTCACAACAAACAGCCTTATTTTATCTATTATATTTTTAATAAATATGGCAATACTATATCATGTCATAGAAAATGTAATCTAAGGGACAACTTTGTACTATCATATTCAGATGCTATTAGGATGACAGTAAGCATTCTATCCTTTTCTTTCGTGTGACTGTCTCATAAGAGGAAAAGAGATAAACCTTTTTTTATTATCCTCATAACATCTGGATTGGGTTATACCCAAGTATATTTTGCCTAGATTAATTAATATAAATACAAAACATTTATTCAAATTACAATTATTTTATAGGATAATAATTTATGTATTATATTATTATAAAACTTAATTCTAGTAATATCAATATTATATTGAATTTCCTAAAAAGGACAATAGCTGCTAATATGGGTTATACACGAATTTAACTGAATTGATCGGTCTAATATTGCCCTCCTTTTTTGCAGGAATGATCTAGCGAAAATAATATTACTAATATTAGATCTGCCAATTGAATTAAGTTTTGAATTTCGTGAACCGCAATTAGCACCCATAATATGTCAATAGCTATTATCAAATGATTACAGGCGTGGCATGATAGTAATTGATACGGTTGATATTGACGGTTAGAAGCCACAATACAGCGCATATTGATCGTTGTCATTTGAACATGGTAATAAGCTGCCGCGAACGCTTGTTATTTTTAATTACTTAATAAATAATATTTTGTTAGCACGCTACTGTAACCGCCAAGAAAGTGAAAAAATGGCGCCGAATGCACTCCTTACACTTTGTCTTAAGCTTGTTTGACCTATTCCATAACCAATTCGTTTACATAGAAATGAATTTGGTTGCCTAAATAATAATACTTGGGAGGCCAAGTCTGAACGCCTAATTTTGCAAATCGGATTGTTTTTTAAAATTACCCGCAATTGCTAGACGCTGAAAACTTGATAAATTTTTTGAAACAAAATTAACTATTATGCAAGTCCAGCTTTCATTGCGTGTACAGTATCATTTTAAATTACCCATTTACATTTTTAATTAATCATTACGACATCGATGACCAACAAATCAAGACAATTCTTTGGTAAATGAGCAGTAACTTAACTAAGCACACAGTGACACCAAAGACAACTCGATATAGCCAACCATAGACTTCCAAACAGTAAAGTCTTTATATAGAAAGAAATACTCCATCCCTCTCTCTGATTTACATCTTTTCATCTACATTCGCATTTGTCTCTGCACCTAACATTAACTGGATTTCGTCGACGCTCTTCCCCTTAGTTTCAGGTACAACAAAGAATATAAACACGAAACCTATCAGCATAATACCAGCGAACATCCAAAATACTTGACCAGGTCCTATAAGGGTGTTTAAAGAGTTGAATGTACTTGTCACTGTGAAGCTTAAAAGCCAGTTGAAAGTACCCGCAGTTGAGCCGACAAACGCTTTAATGTCGATCATACATAATTCGCCGGCCATCATCCATGGAATCGGTCCAAAACCAATGGAAAACGCAATAATGAACAGAGATAATGATAGCAAAGGAAGCCAGGATATGGCTTCGACTATTGAGGCGTTATCGCCATGAGTTTCCTTTAAAAAGAAGAAAACACCCAAAGCGGTGGAACATAAGCACATAACAAGTGCCGAGAAAAGTAAAAGAATCCGTCTCCCCAATTTATCAACTACAACGCTCGAGGTAAATGTTGCTATAACTTGGATGACTCCAATTATAATAGTAGCGATCGCTGCTGGTATCGTGGCGCCTGCGCTATCAAAAATGGCGGATGTGTTGAAAATCACCGCGTTGATACCGGAAAGCTGTTGGAATAACATCAAAGCGTAGCAAATCAGGAGAGCTTTTAACGCAGTTTTCTTTGTGATCGCCGATCCGAACGATACAGGGTGACTTTTCGCTAAATCAGCCTTCATTTGAAGGTTGTTCAATTCACTATCAACATCGTAGTTTCGACCGCGCAATCTGATCAAAGCGTCCTTCGCTTCATCCGACCTGCCGTTTATGACTAAATAGTTCGGACTTTCGGGCATAAAGAAGAACACTAAGCCGAAAATAATTGGTATCATCGTACATAATATGTTAAACACGAAAACTGATGTATAACTACCCACAGCGTAAGCAAACAATATACCAACAGTTATCATCAATTGGAAGAAGCTTCCCAGTGTCCCTCGTATGGAATCCTGAGCGATTTCACTGTTGTACGCAGGAGCTGTGACACAAAAGGCACCTCCAGCTATACCAGTAATGAACCTCCCAGCCATTAGCATTCCAACGCTAGTTGCGAAAGTGATAAGTAACCAGCCTAAAGTGAACGGGATGACGAGTAAAAGCATGGTTTTCTTCCGGCCTATTGCGTCCATGACGAGACCTATGGGGAAGCAAACGGAGGCGGCTCCGAGATTGATGAGAGAGGAAACCCAGTCGCCCTGGGTTGATGTCACATCGAAGTCGTATTCGTTGGTGGTGTTCTGGGTTATTCTGAAGACAACAGGGGAAGACCACCCCAGCATGGCACCGGCTGCTAACGCGCCGAGGGTAGCTGGAAAAAAGAAAACAATAAAATTATTTTTAATTTTTGCACTAGTGCAGAAATGTAATGTAGTATTAATGGCTGCCATACAAAGTCACAGGTCAGTGGGGGCATATAATAGAGAAATAAAAGCAATTCCTACCTTTGAATTATACATATATTCTTTAAATCTATATTAATAATTTACAAAAGTTAAATAAAAGAAAAAACCATTCTGAAATAAATTCATATAGACGCCATCTATAGTAATTTGCTATAATGTGACAATATTAGTGTAGTAGTTCTATGATTATGAGTTAGATGGCATTGTTGCCCATAACAGCCACATTCCTCATTCATTTAGACTTTAGGAGTGAGGCATCCCAATATTCTGCCTAAATTTTGCAAAGCAATGATTAGGTCTTCCTTGTCTAGAAGCGCATATTATCTTTCGCATTTATAATATTAGTATTGACTATTATGAATTTAGTCAAATCAAATACCTGATAGAGCTGCGATGTACTGAGGCAGCTTTCTTCCAGCGTCCACGCGCGGCTCAACCAGCTCCGACTGTGACACTCCCACGTCTGCCATGGCGCCGTTACTGCCCTGTGTTTGCTGGAAACAAACAGAAGGGGATAAATCTCTTATTCATACTGGTATATGGAAGTTGAAGTTAATTTGTACAAGGCCTTATTTCACCTCTATGGTTCTTGAGGTACCTAGATCCTATAATGTTACAGGTGAGTGGTCTATGTACTCTTTGGTGGATAATAAATAATAGTGAATGTGATATAATTATGTGTGAATTATTAACAGAAGGATATTTGACTGTAATTGGTGTTTTCTTGTAATGATACATATACTGTGGACCTTAAGAGTTACTCAAAACTCTCAACAATGAAAAAATATACTTAGTCAAAAATACCATAATATTATAGGTACGTAGAAATAACAAAAAATACAGTACCATAGCTGACTGATAAACGCATGGCTTAGTTTTTTGAAACACAGGAATTCCTGTTATCTGGTAAAAAGGTAGTGCAAAGAAATATATTTTGAAAATTCATTGATGACAATGAGCTGAAGCAAAGTTCTAATTTAATACACCTATACTATAATTATTACTTGGCATATTACTGCCACAAAAGGCACTACACAGTCTGCACACATGCTCTGGTATCTGGTTCTTGAATTCCCTGAAAGGGCAATTTTGAAATTTTAATTTCTCTGGTCAATAGAATGAATATTGCAAGCCCTACCCATGTCTACATCGAAATCAATAAGCAAGTAAATAATTAATATATCAGTCATAGTATAAAAACAAGAAATAAAAAGAAAGATTAACATTTCAAACAAGGAATTTTTTGCCTTCATTTTATCAAGGCAATCATTGATAACAAAACAGTAAGTACATATTTTTTATTGACGTTAGTTTATCAACATTTATCCTATATTATTTGTACTCTTTGATATTTATTCTGCCGAATTTTTTACGTATGTATAATGTACTAGGTATTAAACTCTTTTAATTTTTTAAGGAACAAACCTCTTCATTTTGACTGGGACCAGGTAACGCGGGAATCAAAGGTTCCGTTTCCGAACTGTCATAGCGTTGACGACGATATAAAGAAGAACGCATTATTTTGGCTATAATTCACAGTTAAAAACACGTGTACACAGTAAATTAGAAGCATAACATTGGCTTTGTTTGAACAATTAGCATTCGAAATACGTCGTACTTTACGAATGATTTGTATTTTGTTCCTGTGAAATGTGAATCAACAAAGTAACACGTCAGACTAACTGTCAATGTCAATATCAAAGTGACACTGACACTGTCACTGAAAGTTCCAGCAGTGTTACCGCTGATGAAAATGTTTAATTTATTTGTAGTCTAGAGTCTATTAGCTCTAACTATACATAGGTACATATTAATTTAATCTTATCAGCTTATCCGTAACTTTTGATAAACAATCTTTGTATTGTGTTATATCTCGTGATATGATAGCATTTATATTTTTTTAAATAAATTTTTAATATGGATTAATACCTTCGGAATAAAAATAGCAAACACTATAAAGAAGTAAAGAATTATTATGAAAATAAAATGTGTAGTTTACATCTAATATTCTGCATGCCTGAGAGTTCTATAATGTTCTTGTGTATGTGCACTTTATCAACTATGGCCCTAGGGTAGTCCACACTAGTAGTAGTCCCGTGGTAATTAAATAGTGGGCTGGTTATGGGTTGATAAATGATGATGATGACGATGATAAAAGTTCATGGCACAAAAACATCGAAATTTGATGTGTAACTGGTATTCTACCTACCTAATTTTAAGATATAAGTTAGTCGACCACCATGCTGCCGAAAATTACCTAAACGACCAACCGAATTACCGAACAATTAGCTACCAGAACCAGAACAGTTGTAGTTACCAATCGTAATTACAATTTTTATATTTTTTTTGTCATAACAGGTAGGTAGTAGTAGGTACATTAATTCAGGATCGACGAAGCAAAACATGTAATTATATTTTCTCTGTAGGTAAGTATGTTAACGTGGACGACGCACGTGCCTTGTTTACCAACAATATCCATACTAATATTATTATAAATGCGAAAGTGTTTCTGTCTGTCTGTCAGTCTGCTACGCTTTCACGGCCCATCTGTTCAACCGATTTTGATGAAATTTGGTACAGGGATAGGTTGTATCCCGGGGACAAATATACACTACTTTTTATCCCGGAAAATTAAGGAGTTCCCGCGGGTATTAAAAAAACTTAATCCATGCGGACGAAGTCGCATCATCTAGTAAGTGAATAATTGGGTATGTAGCATAGAGGTATAGCTACTATATTACCTCTATGGTATGTAGCATGTACCTACTGCTTACTACGGTACGTATCAGAAATGAGTATATAATAACATAATTTAATATAAAAAATTCTTTTTAAACAACCGACTTCAAACTCCCACGCCAACTTTACAACAACAAGCACACGCTATACAAAGTACTTATTTTATTGTTGATATTTTAAAAACCGCCCGACCGATTTCGATAAAATTTATATGGGACCACTTGGGAAGTATGCCCTTTCAAATAAAAAAAGAATCATCCAAATCGGTCCACACAGTCAAAAGTTCTGTTTGTAAAAAAAAAAAATACAGTCGAATTGAGAACTTCCTCCTTTTTTTGAAGTCGGTTGAAAAACTGTTATTTGCATTTGATTATAGTCTCACTCTCATCACAAAATAATATTATAGCCTCTCAATTATTGTAAATTAAAAGTTGCGAGCGAAGCAAGCGCGCAGGCTAACTTGTTTTTTTTTAATCCACTGACCACTACAACTACTTTAAGGCTAACTTGATACGTTTATTTTAACTACCTACGGTAGTAAATCTTAATATATATAAATCTCGTGTCACAATGTTTGTCCTCAATGGACTCCTAAACCACTTAACCGATTATAATAAAATTCGCACAACATGTGCAGTTCGATCCAATTTGAGAGATAGGATAGTTTAAATCTTAAAAAAAACATCAATTCACGCGGACGAAGTCGCGGGCATCATCTAGTATATAATAAATCTATGGTTTTAAGATTCGTGTCGCGTAGGACTATTAGGGGACTGAGGAGAAAATTAACAGTATTTTTCAATTAAGTTCAATTTCGCGGTTCGGAACTAGATACAGAACAAACCTTTCATTTCTATTTCAACTCTTCCTAATTGCACGTCGCTGAGATAGGTACATACATCTACCTTCATCCCCATAGGTAAATATCCAAAACGCTACTGTGGCGTCATCTATCACGTTGGTATAATAATAATAATACACCTATGCATTACTATATAAAATCATTCCTGTTTATTTAGTAGTTAGTTTTGTTTTGTTCCCTGTCCTATTTGGGATGGCCTTTAATCACAATAGTATTTATTGACCGAGCAAAGCGAAGGTCTCTACTTGAGTGAATTTGCACTTGTCCGTCCGTCCGTCCGTTCGTCTGTCGGAGCCTTATAACTTCTGAATTATTGAACGTAATTACTTCAAATTTAAATATAATTAATATGTAAACCGATGGCCTCCGGCTCAATATGGCTTACGAAGTTATAAAAATCTGTATTTCAGGGGGGCTCTCATAGAAGCGAATGCGAAGTAAAATATTTTTATAGCGTTACATAGAGTTGCGGCTAAATCATTATATAGATAATTAGAAATAGAGTCCCCAATCCAATTTTTCCTCTAAAATTGACGAAATGGGGGGGCTTTCAAAGTGGAGATTTTCTAACGTCCAAAGTTGACTCTCAATTTTCTGAAAGGCTGAGCCTGACACTTGATCAATTATTTGAATTGTATCCTGTAGGTACTTTTACAACAAAACGAAACGAAATTATTTAATTTTTAATGAGCTTCAGTATTTTTATCAGAACTGCACAATGATGTCAATAGATTATTTATTTGTTTTATGGATACCGCGAGATCTCAGTTCGGGGCGAACCACTAGTGTAGCTTGTATTATAAACAGAGATAATACCTGTCGATGTAAATGACTAGGTACCTACATTTATCACTTCTATGTGTTTACAATGGCTCACAACCTTGACTTTGACTTGTTGCCAATCGCCGAGCGCATCAAAATATTTATCTAGCTAAACATTGTGTACACAACTTTGAACCCTATTCCTACACACTAAAAACTAAATTTTCTTTTAGAGACAAAATGGCCACATCAGTAATTTAACATTATTGCAATAAACTAAATAGAAAACTACGTAGGTACCCATTTAACTAAGTAGGTACTATTTACAAATAATGTAGTACATGAATATTTATATTTTTTTAAATACAAAAATGAATACAGATCATTTAGCTAAATCTTAGTTTGTATGACATACCTACCTACCTACAATTATTGAATGAAATGACGAGCTAATGACCCTACTACCTACTATCTACATAATAATAATATGAATAGGTAGGTAAGTACTACTTATTCAATGCTATGTTAGGTTCTATTCAGTGTAGGTACAAGGTGTTACAATTCCTGTGCTCGTAAAGTTGTTCTTTCTTCAGTACCTAAGTATATTTTTTTCTGTCGGCGATAAAAATATTACAGCACAGCTACAAAACCGTGTATTATTCATTATTGCGATAAATGCACTAGTGCGGTTAATAGTTAATACAATGGCCGCGATGCAAAACATCACCTTTTTCAGTGCTTTTTTTCATCTTTATCGATGAAGTTTAGTTATGAGTACGATATTGATAAAACAAAATCTTTTTTTACTAGCTAACGGTAACACATTTAGGAAAATGGCATTTTTATGTTTTTACTTACAAGTGTAGGTACAAAAAAAAGATAAATACCATACTGTAGCCTCGTAGACTCGAAGGCGGTGGTCGAAACGGTATAGACGTGTCCATAGAGTTAGGAAAGCTTGTAAATAAATTGGCCGTCAGAATCCCAGCAGCCAGCGGTGGGCTTACGGGGAATATCCCTATCGCAATGCCGGTATTTAAACGTGATGGGAACATGGTTCGGAATTCGGAGCCAACACTATAAATGCTTTTTACCGATAGAAATATGTATTTACTTAGATATAATTTGTTGATCTTACTTCTACAAGTACCTACTTAAAGGAAACCTGCGTAGGAACAAACACCATGAAAATGCACGGAATTTGTACAAAGAAGTAGAAAGTATTATTTAGGGTGAAAACATAACATTACAGACGAAAAAATTGTCTGTTTGAAGTCCACGTCACTCACTTTTATATGGAGCATGTGCACTAGAAGACTGGATTTAATAAATATTATAATATTGAAATCATGATTCAATAGAAGGCATTAAGCCCTTATTTAAATAAAAGAAATATTAGACTAAGAGATAGCTGTACTTTTGGTAACTATCGCTAGCAAGGCTGATTCAGTATTTAGTGGGTGTGGGCTCTCCACTGATCGCAAAACTGCCTCTGCCCGCAAGCGACTGGGGATTTATCGCCACTCAAAAACCAGTTATTGTTACCAAAAATTAACAATAACTAGGAAGGCTGATTCTTGTATTCTAGGTGACAGCGTCGCTAGTATCTATGAGAAATAACAACTAAACAGGCATTGATTTCCAATTTTGGCCACGGGGTCAGATAAGTTTGTGGGACTCTTTAATTAGGTAAGTATCTACTCTTTTTTCTATGGATTTTTATACTGAAGGGCGGTAAAGAACTTTACGTCTACTAAACGCCTAACAAACTAACCAAAACACTGTTTTTAGAATTGATTGCAACACACACGATATTTTTGAGTAGAAAGATATCAAAACTGATCCGAAAGATTTCGAAATCTTAGTGAAATGTCATATTTTTATCAATTTTGCAAGTCAAGATATCCAGTCAACTCAATCTTTTTGATAAAACTTTCAGGTATTTACCTACTGTTTATGTTAGCGGTCTTTTTCCTGCTAAGTAGGTGCCTAAATTGTTTTTATAGCGATTTCGAATTCGGAGATAAGTTAAGTAGGTAAGTCGTACCTGGGGCACATGGCAACATGAAACATCATACTATTATTAAAAATGCGAAAGTGTGTTTGTTTGTTGATTTATCCTTCAATCACGTTGCAAAAGAGCAACAGAACGACTTGATATTTTGCATGGGCATAGTTGAGGATCTGGCTACTTTTTATCCCGGAATATTAATTAGGTCCCATGGGAATAAAAAAACTAACAAGGCCTATAAACGCCTAAATCCATCGGTGACTGTTTTTGTAGGTCCTACGTGAAAACCACGAAACTGTCAACTATGAATGAATGAATGAATGATCTCTTATCAATCTATTGCCTAAATGCCGGCTCACTACACAACAGCGCACGAGTCTTCAAACGGAATGAGCATGGTTTGGCGGTTTGGCCATAGTCCACCACGCTGGCCAAGTGCGATTGGCAGACTTCATACACCTAGCGTCCTCACACCTTCGGGCTCGAATCTGCGAACCCGTACAGAAGGTCGGGCGTCTTAACCACTAGGCTATCATCGCATTCATCGCTTCAAAATCAAGTACCTACTTAGCTAAGAAGTTAGTGCCTTTCTAAGTTTCTCGTTAGAAAATCGATTTTAGCTTAGTAAGTACCTAGTAGTTAAGTACCTAGTAATGAACTGGCGGTAGGTACAAGTTTTATGTGATTGCAATCTATTTTATCTGTTTCAATAAGCCGACACAACTCCATTATAATCCCTATCTAGTACCTATAACCAACTCAACTCTTTATAAAGTTTAAATTACCTACTACGAAGTGAATGAACATGCCTAACAGAAGCTGGCTACTTCAGGCATTAATCTATACATAAAATAAAACTGTAACAGGTCCAATTCTGTACATTGAAGATATTATTTTGAAAATTTTTTTTGGAGGGCGCTCATTATTCGATACTGAAGCCAAATCTGTAATTTTTTCATTTTTGTCTCTGTCTGTCTGTCTGTCTGTCTGTATCTTGGCCGCGCATCATGCCGAAACTACTGAATGAATTCAAACGAAACTTGGCACGATTTGAGCCCATACTACGAGGTAGGACATAGGATACTTTTTATCCCGAAATTCTACCCCCGAAGGGGTGAAATAGGGGTTGAAAGTTTGTATGAAAGTCCTTAATTTCTCAAGTTGTAGCCATGAAACTTGATATATGAGCTGCGGGTTGAAAATGAAAACATATGTGTCTCACAGTTTTTAAATTCCACCCCCGAAGGGGTGAAATAGGGGTTGAGAGTTTGTATGAAAATCCTTAATTTCTCAAGTTATAGCCAAGAAACTTGGTACGTGGAGTACCGGTTAAAAATAAAGAAATACGTGTTTCACATTTTTACAAAATGTAACCCCCAAAGGGGTAAAATAGGGGTTGATATTTTGCATGAAAGTCCTTAATTTCTCAAGATATTCTCAGTTATATAAACGATACTGGGTATTTTGGCTTTCGTTAAAAAATTAAGAATTACGTGTGTCACAGTTTTTCAGAATTCAACCCCTAAAGTGGTAAAATAGGGGTTGAAAATTTGTATGAAAGCTATAGCCATGAAACTTGGTATATGAGCTAAGAGTTGAAAATTAAGAACTACGTATTTCACCGTTTTTGAAAATTCACCCCCAAAGGGGTGAAATAGGGGATGAAAGTTGGTATGAAAGGCCTTCAGTTCTCAATATATTTTACAAGTTATATCAACGAAGCTTGGTATTTTGGCTAAGGGTAAAAAATAAAGAAGTATGTGTTTCACAGTTTTTCAGAATTCAACCCCTAAAGTGGTAAAATAGGGGTTGAAAATTTGTATGAATTAAAAATGAAGAAATACGTGTTTCACAGTTTTTCAAAATTCTACCCCCAAAGGGGTAAAAGGTAATAGGGGATAAAAGTTGGTATAAAAGGCCTTCATTTCTCAAGATATTTTAAACGAATTTTGGTATTTTGGCTTTCGGTAAAAAATAATGAAGTACGTATGTCACAGTTTTCAACGTTATCACCCCCGAAGGGGTAAAATAGGGGTCGGAAATTTGTATGAAAGTCTTTCATTTCCCAAGTTATAGCCATGAAACTTGGTATGTGAGTTACCGATTGAAAACAAAGAAATATGTGTTTCACAGTTTTTGAAAATTCTACCCCCAAAGGGGTGAAATAGCGAGTTGGTCCTTCAATCACGCCGCAACAGAGCTACGGGTATTTTGCACGGGTAGTTAAGGACCTGAAGAGTGGTACCTATAGGCTACTTTTTATACCGGAAAATTAAGGAGTACCTGTGAGGAAAAAAACTTAAACCACGCGGACGAAGTCGCGGGCATCTGCTAGTAAATAATAATAATGTCCTCCCGACCAAATTTCGGCCACGGCGGCCTATCTCCATCTGTGTGGGAGATATTGTGTGCGCAGATACAGGTGCACTCTCTGTTTCTTTATTCTCACAGCCTGATGGGACGGAAAATCCGACACGACCGGTGACAGGTTAGACGCACGCGACGACGGCCTAAAGTGCTCTGATACGGAATTCTTAAAACAAAAAAAAAGATGTGTGGCACTCGTAGACTGCCGCGGTAAAGCTATTGCATAGCATTTTTTATCAACTTGCTATGACTACTTGTGTTGTTGACTTCAAGTTGTTGAAAATATAAAGGCCAAATAATTTTAAAGAATTATGTTTTCAATAGTCCGGGTGTCCAAGGGGAATCAAAAAACCTCTTTATTGAGGTTTGAAGTCAACAACACAAGTACTTAGTCATAGCAACCAAAGTGTTGGTTTTTTTCGTTACGGAATTTCTGGATTCGGTCTCCACGCTCAAGGCCCGCGATAGAAGCTATTAAATCCACGTGGATGAAGTCGTGATTATTAATTATTATCATTTAGATTCAAGTAATATACCTAATATGTTTTAGTATTAACTAAGTCATAAAGTTACTTAGATAAACTTTTCTATAGATATCCTTCCTATTTGACCTTTCCTATTTCCTGGCGGATGTTCTAGTCCAGTCTTATTAGTAACCTAATTGTATTCATGAGGTGAATTTGTAATAGATCTTATATCTATGTATGGCCTAATGTCCCTTTGTAGATAGGTATTAAAATACAAGGAAACTTATACCAGTGAGTAATCTATTGACTTGCCTGTCTCATATTTCTTTGTTTTCGTTCTAGATTAAGTACATTGCCATATGTTAGTCATGTCTTCTTTAGCAAGAGATTAAAATATTACCTACAGAAAATGCTTTATTGCACACCAAAAAGTTTAGTTTGGTTCAAAAGGAATGGAATACAAATAAGTAAAGTTAGGTAGGTGGTAGCTTAGTAGGTAAAGGCGGCCTTATTGCTGATTGCTTTAGCAACGTATCGAAGCAAACCTTGACTTCAAAAAAATATTGAAAATCTTGAAAATTAAGCATTTTAAAGTGCACAAAAAGTCATGAGATTGTCACTGTTAATAAGGATTTTTCAGAAATCTCTGGCGCAATGATTAGCTCTTTGGTAATCTTAGTGCGCGGTCTTGATTTCGATTCCCAGCAGGAGAAATTATAGAATAATGAAATGGGCTTCTTGGCCATTTATTATTTACTAGCTGATGCCTGCGACTTCGTCCGCGTGGATTAAGGTTTTAAACGTAAGGTAAGGGATAAAAAGTAGCCTATGTCCTTCCCCGGGTAACAAACTATCCCTATACCAAATTTCATCAAAATCGGTTTAAGAGATTTTTTTGTTTTGATTCCCACGGGAACTCTAAAATTTTCTGGGATAAAAAGTAACCTATGCCCTTCCCCGGGATACAACCTATCCCTGTACCAAATTTCATCAAAATCGGTTGAACAGATGGGCCGTGAAAGCGTAGCAGACAGACAGACAGACACACTTTCGCATTTATAATATTAGTATGGATTATTAGCCTACATCATTACTTATTTACCTAGTAAGATCATAGTCAAGAACTAAAATTGTCCTCAAAATTTTCATTTTCTATATTTGTTTTTATACAATTTAATTATTATCTTTCATTTCAACAAAGATTAGTTGCACCACAGAAAGTTATCGTTAAAAAGCTAGCAAACTGAGTGGCACATGTCACTAAAGACAAAAAAACCCTGACTTTTGCAACTCAAAGTGGTCTTTATAGATGGTAGGTATTTGAAGTTAACGATAACCACACCGAACGTGGTGCAATCGACCCCTAGTAGTTTTTTTTGCTATATATACCTAATATTGACTACTCGACGATGACAGTGATAAGATAAATACGTGTGGCAAACACTCATGATACTAATCTTTTAAGCATTTAGATTAAGATTACTTACATTCTTTCTATCTACTATATAAAAATAAGTCGGGTTTTCCTTCCTGACGCTATAACTCCAGAACGCACGAACCGATTTCCACGGTATTGCATTCGTTGGAAAGGTCTCGGGCTCCGTTAGGTTTATAGCAAAGAAAATTCAGGAAAAATTTCAACAGAAAAGCGGGAAAATCTTTATAGCGGGAAAGCCATCTGGTGGCGAAACGGAGTTCGCCGGGTTTGCTAGTATGTAATAAGTTTCTAGTGTATTGCGTCATAATATTTGAAGAATCTGCCCAAGTATCTAATTATAAATAGAATTAAAATTATTAAAAAACCGGCCAAGTGCGAGTCGGACTCGCGCACCGAGGGTTCCGTACAAACCTGTAGGTAATATAGTATAAGTAAAAGTTATAGTATTTTTATTCCAATTATCTATTTTAATTTCAATTTAATACCTCTACGCGTTCAGGCGGAAAGGGGTAGTACTAAGTTTAAAATTATTAAAAATATTTTTATTATATGATAAAACTAAAAATTTATGTTTTTGGCAATTCTTCCTATATCTGTGCTACAAGACGTTGCTTCGTACCAAGATTCTGAGTTCACGGGAAGTACCCTGTAGGTTTTGATTCCCTTGCGAGCGCAAGAAAATTCGAAAATTTGCAGCATAAACGGCTGTATCTTTTGATTGCGTTGGCTTAGAAGCTTGTTTTTTCACAGCTTCAAGGAACCGTAGACCTGAGTATGTATGAATTTCAGCTTGATACCTCCATGCGTTCCTGAGAAAAAGGGTCTTGACACACAGACGGACGGACAACGAAGTGATCCTATAAGGGTTCCGTTTTTTCCTTTTGAGGTACGGAACCCTAAAAATACGACTGCTCTGCCGCAGACACACATACATACACGAACCCTGAAAACATAACACTCCTTTTTTGGACAGTCGTGTATTAAAAAATCCCACTCGAATGGAAGTACGGCTGCCACTGCTACAACGTAACGATATAAGTCATTAACTAATTACCTTTGGAATCTTATTCACATTTGTATTAAATGGTATTTTTTTGTAAATCACTGGATATTGAACTATAGTGTTATATATTTTTGGAATCTACTCATCATTTTCTAGATGATGATAATATGTTATTTTCGAATATTTTTTTTCAAATTTAGTCTTGAATGCGGGACCATGCTCACCCCATCAATTTTTTTTTTTAATTTTACTAGCCTATGTCACCCGGAATAAGCGATTCTAACGATACCTCATTTATCAAAATCGGTCCAGGCGTATATAAGTTATGGTGGAATATACAAACTCACATATATACATTATACATAAATACATACATGAACCCTGAAAACAATATTACTTATATTCCTTTTTTCAGGCAGTCGTATAAAAACTAGTCCCCGTCCCAGCTTTGCACAGGTGGGTCTTAACTTAGGTTAGTACCTAAAGTGACAGTCTTACTGCTGGCAATTCTACTTTTGATTGAGCCATGTGGTATTGCCGCGGAAAGCTAAATCGTTTGGCAGCACTTCTTTGCCAGTAAAGCCTTTGGTTGTTACTAGCCGTGGCTGCAACCTCCCACCAAACCAGACCAGAGAAAATTAAAGAAATTATAAATTCCGAAATTGAACCTGCCTGGGATCGAACCCGGGACCTCCCACTTATAAAACCACAAATCACACCACTGCGCCAGGGATGTTGTTAAAGCCTGTGCTAGGTATAACCTATCTATCCTGTGCTATGACACTGATCGCTATTGATTTGTAGCTACCCGTTGAGGAGTTCCGCCCCCATCTTCAAACTATTCATCAAACCTTCATGAAAACATGAGACCTACCCGCCTTTTAAGCTTTGTAAACTGACTGTAAATGAATTGTAATAATTTAATATAAAAAATTCTTTTTAAACAACCGACTTCAAACTCCCGCGCCAACTTTACAACAACAAGCACACGCTATACAAAGTACTTATTTTATTGTTGATATTTTATTCGAAAAAATTTATATGGGACGACATGGGAAGTATGCCCTTTCAAATAAAAAAATAATCATCCAAATCGGTCTACCCAGTCAAAAGTTTTTAGGTAAAAAACATTAAAAAAAAATACAGTCGAATTGAGAACCTCCTCCTTTTTTTGAAGTCGGTTGAAAATTGCTTCAGATTTGACGGAATATCGACAAAAAATGAATTGCTCCATCAGAGTAGTTGACAGCTCGAAAAGTCGAGATGTCTGTTACTGGGTTAAATACTAGCAAATTGCAACTGCTTGACCGTATGACTGCTCGGAGCAGTCATGACTATTCGAGCGGTCTTGTGAACCTGACAATAATTAGGTATCTACATTATAATGAATTTTAAGTAGGTATTTGGATTCATGCACTCATGGATGCCTTTTGACTTTTGACTAGCACGCCTGCATCAAAAGTCAATAGCGAGGGTTTCAAACGCGCAGTGATCCGAGAAGAAGCGGAGAACAAACTCAGCCCGTTCATATTCAGATAGGTACTCCGTAATTAATCCGAAGTAATTTACTCCGTAAGTCCATAAGTTGGGTCGGTAAGAAAAATAAAAGAATAAGTAAGTAGGACATTGAAATAGAACGCTCTGTATAATAAAACCTGTTTTATTTTCAGCACGAGGCCCGACTACGAGGCGATGAAAAATAAAGCCATAATATTTTTTTTTTATTGTTCCTCTACAAGTTAGCCCTTGACTGCGATCTCACCAGATAAGTGATGATGCAGTCTAAGATGGTAGCGGGCTAACTTGTTAGGGGTACTTACGGCAGTTATTAAATAATATGAAGTATGAACCCATACTCCTATCGGTTTCTAGTTCTACACGGCATCGTACTGGAATGCTAAATCGCTTGGCGGTTCGTCTTTGCCGGTAGGGTGGTAACTAGCCAAGGCCGAAGCCTCCCTCCAGACCAGACCGGAGAAAATTCAGATATCAGAAATTCCCAAATTGACCCTGCCGGGTATCGAACCCAATAAGACCACAGCGGTCACCACTGCGCCAGGTAGGCCGTCGAATCATTTCTAATCTTTAACATTATAAATGCGAAAGTGTGTTGGTTTGTCCTTCAATCACGCCGCAACGGAGCAACGGATCGACGTGATTTTTGGCATGGATATACCTAGTTGAGGACCGAGAGTGACATAGGCTACTTTTTATCCCAGAAAATTAAGGAATTCCCGCGGGAATCAAAAAAATTTAAACCACGCGAACGAAGTCGTAGGCATCAGCTAGTATATTATAATATTCAATTATGCATTTTTTATTTTAAAACGCGTATACATCAGCTAATAATACAACAGTAATCAGTTAAATCGCATTAAGTACCTAAGTAGTAAGTACCTATCGCTAATTCAAACAAACACTAACATTCAATGTTATTCTTGTTGTGTGAGAAATATAATTACGTATAATCGCGTAATGTGATTAAAATCAGTTTTCATAGACAAGGAACTTGTTTCAGGATTAGATAAAATACAACGATAAAAAATTACTATACACACTTGGGGGTTTTTAAACTAGATATTTATCGCAATAGGCTCGTGGCACCTTCCTCGCTCCGCCTCAAAAAAAATACGAAAAGTCATAAACGCATTCTTATAATACTGCATAATATTCAACTTTCCTTTAATTTAGAAAAGTAGGAATAGGTACACCCACCCAGTGGTAGATTTAGTTGACGATTTATATAACCACAATAAATATTAAAGCTTATTCGATAAAAAAATCTATCTTATTTAATTTCTGCTAGCAGTATGAGTGTTTCTTTTTATTCTAAAAAATCTCTCTTGCGTATTTAATTTCTACTTGTTAGTAGTAATTAAGTAGTGTTTCCTTTATTCGGTGGAAGGGTCCCTTCGATTGTCTCCAATTTCAAAACCTACTCGGTTACTCCGATTATATTTTTTGAAAAAAAAAACACCCCGTTCGAGAAATACGACTTTAAATAATTCCACACGAGCAAGCTGGAACGAGGTTAGCTCAAAAAACTAAAACTATAAGAACAAATAATATATCTAGACAATCATCAAGCCAATTATTGTTTTAAAAATTGCTGTACTTATTTAGACAGCACAAAAAAATCGCATGTCCAATCTCCTCACTGATTTTGATTTGCTCGATGAAATTGCTTGACCTTTTTCGGTCTGAAATTATGCGACACCGGATTCTTCGAAGTCATTAGTGCTTGCGTGATGTCAGTGATGTCGATATTTTTTTACAAAGCCAAAAGGAAAGGTTATGATTTTCAACCGACAAACTTTTTTTTTACCTCAGAACTTTTGACTGGGTGGACCGATTTGGATGATTCTTTTTTTATTTGAAAGAGCATACTTCCCATGTGGTCCCATATAAATTTTATCGAAATCGGTCGAGCGGTTTTTAAAATATCAACAATAAAATAAAAACTTTGTATAGCGTGTGCTTGTTGTTGTAAAGTTGGCGCGGGAGTTTGAAGTCGGTTGTTTAAAAAGTATTTTTTATATTTAATTATAGTAGTCCTTGCATGTATGTTTTAGGAACAAAGTTCCTCATCGCGCGTTACGAAAGGGGGGCTAGACGGAAGAAATTAAGACCAAAAGTTGTAATGACACTTTTTATGTTGATATGACTACTTGTGTTGTTGTCTTCAAGTTGTTGAAAATAATTTAAAATACACTTTTATGAAAAGATGATTTTGGTTGCTATGACTACTTGTGTTGTTGAAAATAAAAAGGCGAAATAATTTTAAAGAATTATGTTTCAATAGTTACATAGGTTAGTTATTCATTCCATTCGGGTGTCCTAGGGACAATTAATTAGTGAAGGAATTGTCATAAAATTTACACAGAGAAACACGCGCACGCCGCATGGCTTACAACTATAGCAAAAAGTGTCGTTACAACTTTTGGTACTTCGTTCCAAACGGGTGTCCCTTGACACCTCTCAAGTTTTTTTATTTATGTATGTTTCACCGTAGCGCCTCAACTACTGCGCCGATTTTGGTGAATGAGGTGTCAATCGATTTGCTATAATGACCTAGGTAACACAGGCTACAGTTTATACTAACAAAATTAATATGACGGATCCATAAAAGCGGGGGGTCTCTAAAAATTTTTTTTGCTAATTTATAGTGTTTCGGTAGTCTAGTTAAAGTTTTTTAAACCTTTTTATTTAAGTTATTACTCCTTAATTAAGTTCTTACTTATAAAAAAAATATCGTTGTGGAAATATTTTTCTACTTAAAAGTAATTAATTTAATCATTCTATTTAAAAGTAAAGTGTAAAGTGAATGTATGAACCCGTCATAAAATATTATTTACTGAATAATAAGCGAAAATCGTGACGCGAAACCAAAACCTATAAAAGCAAAGCAATTTTGTCATATATCATCACGATTATTATGTATACTACCATTAAATATAAATTATACCTACATTCGTGACAAACCACAAAATAAAATATTGTACCTACTATCTAAAGTCACCAATAATTATAATCTTAATGCTACAATTCTAAAAATCAGCGAAAGGCATATCAATCAATGATAATAGTAAAATTTTCCACAATTTGTGAAACAGGGAAGTATAAAAGCAATTTAAACGCCATTCAAATGAGGTCAATAATAAGATCTATTAAAAAAAATCGTTGCATTGCGTCGGTACCTATTGCGTGGACCGCATTTTATGCAAATCAATGTTTTATATAAATTACTGTGACATTTTACTAAACACTATCTAAGCATTATTATTTTTAGGGTTCCGTATTTCAAGAGGAAAAAAGGAACCCTTAAATATAGGATCACTTCGCTGTCCGTCTGTGTGTCTATCAACCAGTTTTTCTCAGGAACGCGTGGAGGTATCAAGTTGAAATTAATATCAAATACTTAGGTCTACGGTCCCTCGGAGCTGTAAAAAAATCAAGCTCCAAAAAAAATCAAGTCCACGGAATCAAAAGATCGAAGCCGAAAGAAGAAGAAGCCGGTAAGTTTTATCTAGGTATATATATAAAATTCAAAGTCCTGACTGACTGACTGACTTATATATCAACGCACAGCCTAAACCGCTGGTCCTAGAGACATGAAATTTGGAGGGTGTGTTCTTTGTGAAGAGTAGGTATCCACTAAGAAAGGATTTTTCGAAATTCCACCCCCAAAGGGGTAAAATAGGGGTTGAAAGTTTGTATGAAAGTCCGTCATTTTTCAAGTTATATCCATGAAACTTGGTATTTGAGCTATCGGTTCAAAATGAAGAAATACGTGTTTCGCCATTTTTGAAAATTCTACCCCCAAAAGGCTGAAATAGGGGATGAAATTTTGTATGAAAGGCTTTTATTTTACAAGTTATTTTTCAAGTTATATCTACGAAACTTGGTATTTTGGTTTTGGGTAAAAAAATAAGAAGGACGTGTGTAACAATTTTTAAAAATTCCACCTCCAAAGGGATTAAATAGGGGTTGAAAGTTTTATGAATTTCCGTCGTTTTTCAAGCTATAGCCATGAAACTTGGTATTTGGGCTTCCGGTTGAAAAGGATGAAATACGGATTTCACAATTTTTGAAATTTCTGTCCCCAAGAAAGTCAAATAGGGAGTTTGTCCTTCAGTCACCCCGCAACAGAGCAACGGATCGGCGTGATTTTTCGCATGGGTATTCGGTATAGTTGAGTACTTGGAGATTGACATAGGCTTCTTTTTATACCGGAAAAGTAAGTAGTGCCTGTGGGAATTAAAAAACTTATGCCACGCGGACGAAGTCGCGGGCGTCCGCTAGTTATAGTATATTTTGATGACTTAGTAATGAGATTTCTCAAATACTTGACTAAGATAATGATTTATATGATGATTATATTATGACATTTACCTATGATCTAATGAAATTTAAACTCAAAAATACATAACCCATATTCCAGCAAATAAAATATTATTTATTTATTTTTATTTATTTAATGCCGCATATTTTGCATATTTTTACACTCGCCAATCAATCAAAACCTACAGGGTACTTCCCGTTGACCTAGAATCATGAAATTTTTAAAGAAGTAAGATCTCACAGCACAAGTATAGGAAAAATTCCGAAAATCGATAATTAGGGTTGCGTATTCATAGGGTGTCGATTTTTTTGTCAGGCGCTATCAGTTTAGCGCCAGTATGCCAGCCAGTTATTTCACAGCTGAATTACGAGTATCTTAATCTTCTTATTTATATTGTGTGGTGGTACGGAACCATTTGTGCGCGAGTCTACTCGCACTTGACCGGTTTTTGTTGTTTTTGTTGGTATATGAGTTCGCAGGGAAAAGAAAAGACGTCTGCACTGTACGACTGCCTGTTTTAATAATGAATAAAATATTGTACAGGCTACAAATGAATAGTGAATGATTGTTTAAGTGAGTGAGAAGAATGTATGAGAGTGACTGAAGGAATGAAGTATGAACTACGTCCATAGACAACTATTATATTGTGTCATTACAGACTTTTGTATTATAGACTAGTATTTTTGCTATATTCCAACAGTCCCCCTCAAAAATACAAGTAATCAAGTCAATAGTAATACACAATAATCAAACATGATTCTAGTTAACTATAATTAAGTACATCATTTTTATTTAATTAACATAAATTTAGATTATCTCTTAAATCTATAAATTTCTTGACAGCTATCGCTTTTGTAAACATGTCAGCAAGTTGGTTTCCTGTGGAAATAGATTCAAGCTTTATTATTTTACTCGCGATTTTCTCCCTTACAAAATGGTATTTAATGTCTATATGTTTAGACCTTTTATGATTTGCAGGGTTATTAGCAATGCGGATGCAACTGTTGTTGTCTTCATTTATTATTATTGGTCCCTTTATTTCAAAAGAGATGCTACTAAGTAGCGATCTGATCCAGACTGCTTCTTTTACAGCCTCAAATAAAGCCATATATTCAGCTTCCGTTGAAGAGACGGCTACAGAGTTTTGTTTTCGTGTGCTCCACGAAATCGTACAATTATCAAAGGCCTTAAATACATAGCCACTTGTACTTTTTCTATCTGTTTCATCGCCTCCCCAATCGGAATCCGCATAGCCAGTAATTACCTGCTTAAAATCACATTTCTTATATACCAATTTTAAATTAATTGTACCTTTAATATAACGTAAAAGGTGTTTTAAACACTTCCACAATTCAAAATTTTGTTTAGATTGAAATCTACTCAATATGCTGATAGCGGCACAAATGTCTGGTCGCGTACATAACATTGCATACATCAGGCAACCTATTACATTTTTACAAGGTGCATCACATGTATTGTCAGAATTCAATAATAAAAAATCTAATTTACAAGGAAAGGGTGATTTTGACGGGTTACATTCGTTCATAGAAAATCTATTTAAGACATTTTGTAAATATGTACACTGATCTAAAGATATTTCATTATTTGATCTTTGAATTCTGATACCTAAAAATAGTTTAATATCCTTCAAATCTGTCATTTCAAAATTATTCATTAATTTATTTTTGTAAAACTGTATAACTTCTATATTCTTAGTTGCAATAATTAAATCATCGACGTACAAAACTATATACACATTTTTATCTATGCATTTTTTATCTAAAATATATAAACACGGATCAACTTCAGAGTTTTTAAAACCCATATTCTTAAGAGCAAGATCGAAGCGCTCGTACCAGCATCTGGATGATTGTTTTAAACCATATAATGTTTTATTTAATTTGCATACTTGGTTATCTTTAGCAATAATCCCCTCTGGTACTTTCATGTAAATATTTTCTTTTAATGTACCATTGAGAAACGCAGTTTTTACATCCATGTGATGTAAAAGTAAGTCAAATTGATTTGCTAAAGCTAAAATAAATCTGAACGTATTCATCCGAGTTACTGGTGCGAACGTTTCGTCATAATCCTGTAAATACTCTTGGGTAAAACCTCGAGCTACTAAGCGGGCCTTATACCGCGTGGGTTCACATAACTCATTGTTTTTAATTGTAAATACCCACTTACAACTAACGATATTTACATCTTTTGGGATTTCAACAAGATCCCATGTTTTATTACGTCGAAGTGAATCAATTTCACTCTGTATGGCTTTTAACCATTTATCTGTGTCGGGTCTGTTAAAAATATCTTTGAACGATGATGGTATTGAATTTACAGATAAGAGCGATAAAAATAAATCAGGGTCGTCCATTTTCATATAATCCATAGGCGTTAGTTTCTTAATTCTTTCGCTACGCCTTAGATTACTGTTTGATGAACAGCTATCTATTGAGGATTTTTCAGAATTGTTGTTCAAAGAATCTTTATGTTGACTTTCTATTAGCTTTACCGATTCAAAGTCAGGTTTACTAATTTTTGTGGGAACTTCAATGTTTTCACTAATGCTACGTACAGGACGCGTTTGATCGAAATTTAATTCATCAAATGTAACATCGCGAGCTATAAAAACTTCGTTTTTATTAACATCAAACAATTTATATCCGTTTGGATGGTAACCAACTAATATTGATTTAAATGATTTTTCTTCAAATTTAGTTTTACGCTTTTTGTTATGTACGTATGCAGTAGCACCAAACATTTTTAAATGATTAATTTTCGGCCTTTTACCATGCCACATTTCGTATGGTGTTTTATTTGTCAGAGCTTTAGTGGGTAGCAAATTTGTAATATAGCTGGCTGTTAAAACAGCTTCTCCCCAATATTGTTTGTCTAATTTCGCACTTGTAACCAATGTACGAGCCATTTCGGTTAACGTACGATTCATACGCTCCGATACACCATTTTGTTGTGGGGTATGAGGTACCGTCAAATGATACATAATTCCCTTGTCAACACAAAATTCTTTGAACTCATTCGAAAGATATTCTCGACCGTTATCACAATATAAATTAACTACTTTAGAGTTCAGAAAATTCTCACTTTTTGCAACATAATCAGTAAAACATTTAAATACTTCCGACCTAGAATGCATTAAATAAGTAACTGTATAATGGGTATAATCATCAACAAAGGTAACAAAATAATTTTTATCATCGAAGGTAGTTGGCGTTATTGGGCCACAAACATCGGAATGAACTATGAACAGGGGTCTATTTCGAATTGATTTATCTTTTGACTTTGCAAAGGGTAGGCGTGATTGTTTACTAAGTACACAAGGTTCACACAGTTCGTTATTTGGAATAATATTTTCAATTATATGATAGTCGTCAATAACATTTTTAAGGATATTAAATTTTTGTTTGTTTATATGCCCAAGACGTTCATGCCATAACTTATAAGAAATGGAGCTCTTAGTTACATTTAATAAGGATTGAGATTGATCAACTTGAAAACACACTTTAAAAAGATTGTTATCACGCACACCCGTTAGTAAGATTTTGTTATTTTTGGATATATATGTTTGATCATTTTCAAAAGTTACCGTCATACCTGCTTCTTGAATACGACTTACGGATAACAAGTTATATGGAACATCTGGTGAATACAAAATATTTTCGATTGTACCTTGCAAACCTGAATTAGTACTTAGTAACATTTATTTTTCCTTTACCAAATGCAGCAATGTTGGTATTGTTTTTAGCTACTCCAATTTTTAATGGGGTTGTAAATTCGGAATATGATGAAAAATAATCCTTGGTATTCACTATATGGTCAGTTACTCCCGAATCTAAAAGAAAATAGATCATATTAGTTGTTGAGTTCGTGTGAGAATACTTACAGTTTGAAAACATAAATGCGAAACTGTCCTCGGCTTGATCATCCATCCGGCTCATTGTGTTTGCATTTGACTGGTTACTAGCACCATTGCTACGACCGCTGCTGCCGCCATTTTGAATTCTTTTGTAGAATCTACAGTCTTTTAACTCGTGATTTCGTCTGCCGCAATGATCACAATATAACTTCGAGATCTTGTGGGTAGAAATTCCAGGGTATGATTTTTTCTTAGGTTGTGTATTATGATACGATTTCTTCTTATCCAATCTAGATCGTGCTGAAAATTTCCTTGTGTGGGTATGTAAAATTTTAAGTTCAGTCGTTGTAGTGGCTGTTATTTTGATTTCATGATCTAACAGACGAGTCTTAACAAATGCAAGATTCAAATGTTCTTCTCCGAGTGTTTCTAATGCCGTAATTACACCATCGTAAGAAGTCGGTAGTGTTAATAACAAATGCGATATTTTATCCATTTCATCTAACTTTGCACCCGCCGAAATCAATTCGGTGATAATATTATCAAAATTATTGAAATGCTAAAGTAAAGATACATCCGGTTGCAATTTTAAATTTAGTAATTTCTTCCGAAGTGCCAATTGTGTAGCCAAGCTTCTTCTTTCGTAAATTCTGTCTAGTTCATTCATGATGGATTTCGCTGTGGCAGAATCTTTAGCAAAATTTAAAAATGCATCGCTTAAATATTCCACTATTGTACCTTTAGCTGTAAGATTTTTCTTCGTCCATTCTTCGTCTGGGTCGAGTGGTATTTCTTCATCAATAACACTTCCATCTCGTATTTTATTTTAATTTTTTTATTTAAAATTTTACGGTTGACTATTTCACACTAATTTTAACATTTATTTAATTTTATTTTTTAAAAGTGACCTGGGCCCATAACCTGTTGGTATATGAGTTCGCAGGGAAAAGAAAAGACGTCTGCACTGTACGACTGCCTGTTTTAATAATGAATAAAATATTGTACAGGCTACAAATGAATAGTGAATGATTGTTTAAGTGAGTGAGAAGAATGTATGAGAGTGACTGAAGGAATGAAGTATGAACTACGTCCATAGACAACTATTATATTGTGTCATTACAGACTTTTGTATTATAGACTAGTATTTTTGCTATATTCCAACAGTTTTAAATGGAACATGTTCTGAATTCTGATGTAACACTTCCTCTCATAAGAATCACGTGTTCTTGAAGTGAGAACGACGGTGGTCCATTGGTTTGGATTTGAACTTAATATTATGACCATTCGAATTTTACCTTGATCGCCCCCTAGGCCCTAACGCCCTAAACAGTGATAATATGATGATACTTAGATTTCTTATTTAAAAGAAAAATTCAAAAATTATGAGGGTAGTGAAAAGTAATGTTTAGAATTTCTCAACTTTTAATGGTAAAGCTTTTTGTAATTGATCATTTTCATATTTTACAAGGTTTGTATAAATCTAATCCTTGTTTTTGATAAAAGACGACCAATTTTCTATCTAATCTTTGTAACTTAAGTATGAGTAACTATTAAATTGACTTCTCATGCATGCGTTTCAAAAATTCAAATGAAAAATCTCCAGAAACTCACCAAGAATTGTTAGATGTCCAATTCAAAATTCGAAATCCCGATTAAAAAGCGCACTGATTATAGACTACTTAAATACTTTTTAAATTAAAAGGAAATGCTTTCAAATTTTACACCCGCATGAACCGAATCGAAATTCGAACTCTCGTCGAACTAATACGCAACAGATAATTTCGCGATTTCTTTTTTTTTATCACGCTCGCGTAAAGGCAACGGCCTATATTCCTCGACAACGCATATACACTGGTCACTAGTGCGGGACTCGATTCTTCGGCATCGATAGCGAGAAATAACGCTGCATACAGGAAATACAAAGGGGTTGACATAAGACGCATGCGTCGATACGCGCTTGAATATCGTTTTTTTTAATCCTATTCAGCCCTGTCTATGCTTAATTGTTTGTCTGTCTGTTTTTTATTTTTTTCACAGCTTCTTCGAACCACCAAATCGACACCCCCGGTGAAGTTAGTATTATTAATTCATATTAGTGCCCTGGGGAATAAAATAGGCTTTTAATAACGAAAAATACAAAGTACTCACAGAATTTTCAAGAAACCCGATGCAAGACAGCGAAATGTCGCAGGGATCATCTAGTTTAAAAAGTAATGAAGATATAAATTATTATTATGAAAACTATACATCTATACGTGGTCAAAGTTACGGGCATTGTTATTTTTTTTAAATTAAGTATGTATATAAATATCAATCTTGTGTAAACACAGCTTAGTACTTAAGCGTGTGCGGTAATCTGTCACCGGTTCCTCACAGTTTTTGCCTCCTCACTTTAATCAAGGAGGCGTTTGTTTTGCAAGCGCACAGCATCCGAGTGTGTACATCCACGGAATACTTAATAGTACCTTTCAGGTTCGGAAAAATTACTCTGCAAAAATGTTAAAATAAATAATGACTATTGATACGATGTAATTCAGCTCGCATAGTTCTGCGAGCAAAATTTTTAAAGTACTTACACATCCCATCTTTTTCTATCATCTTTTTCTTTGGAGAATTAAAATACATAATATTTTAGGTTGTACAGTACAAGAAAATTAACCTTATAAATATTATTTATCAACTTATTATAAGTATATAACTATAACCAAAACGTTAAGATTTATTTTTAAGTTTCCCCATTTTCTCACAGGAATTGTGTTTTAAAAGAAAAGGTAGAAAAAACTAGATACCGTGAATGAAAATCTTGCGTTTGCGGCTCGTAGAAAATCATGAGAAAAGGTGTCTCCTTATTTTTAGTTTTAACAATGGCCCAAATCGATAAACTTTCGTATTTTGATTAGACTGATTAAAATCATCGAAGGATAATTCATTTCCGGTTCACATTTTTCACTTATCGTAATCTAATTAAAGTATCCGTACTATTAATTGCAAAGGTCAAATTAAGATAAGATGATAAAAGATTAAAATATGTTGGTATTTAAAAAATATCCTTAATAATAATATTATATAATTATTTCAATCGATAGCAAATTCATGAATGAAATTATTGCTATTTAAGTATTTGAAATACCTTCTTTACACAAAGGAAAAGCCACAAGTATTTTTTATCTATAACAGGTTATTTATTGTTAGTAAAAATATTTATATATCCTCGTGGTTAGATAATAAGGTTTATTAATATTGGGCTCTTGTAAATATTGACGTGTTAGTTATATATCTGCTATCTTTAGAGATGCCAATAAAGATAGGATTATGTTCGACGTGTTCACTATAATTATCTTGAACCTGGGGATTTTTTTTAATAATATTATTATCTTTATGCTTTCTTTGTGTTTATGGTAGTTAAACTATGTCATGGGCCGAGTAAATTAAGAGTACAGAATACAGAAAGGAAAACTTTATAAATCCACTTGGATGCAGAAATAATACTAATCTATCTATCACTATATAAAATATGTAAGTAATATGTATACAAATGCATATAGGTGATTTTTTTGAAATGAAATATTTAAAAAGTGTGATAAATTCCAAACGTTATTAGAAAAAATAAACATGCCACGTTTAGGAATGCCTGTATTACTTAGGTAAATTGCCGCGGAACGCTAAATTGCTTGGCAGCACGTCTTTGCCGCTAGAGTGGTAAGTAGGTGCTAAGTAGCCATGGCTGCGCAGCCATCCACCAAACCAGACCAGAGAAAATTCCGAAATTATAAATTACCAAATTAACCCTGCTGGGGACGAACCCGGAACCTCCGACTTATAAGACCACAATCCACACCACTGCGCCAGGGAGGTCGTCAAAGCAATAATTGTTTTCTGTTTCAGTTGCCAAATAAATAAAATGAATGTCAAATGTAAACTTCTATATAAAATCTATTATATGTCTATAATATTTTCGTTATAATTAAATAAGTTCGCCCCGAATTAAGACTTCGCGTCCTATAAGTTATAATTGTTTGCAATAAAAATTTATAGATAATATTTTTTTTACTTTCATTAAAAAGTTCTATTCAACGACACAAGTTTAGGTATAGGTAACGGTTAAAATAATTTAACTTCCCTTTGGCTTCTATGATCTTTCCCCTCAAATAAGAATTTTATAATATGTTTTATGTCTTTTGGCTCTTGGGTCATCTCTATTTACATACTGTAAGTGAATTTGAAGTACCTACTTAATTGTAATCATTAATTCGAGAGTTATGCCTATTGAGGACTGTGTCAAACGGCCGGACGGTCCATCAGCCTGATACTGATACCTAGGTGCCAAATGCCTTGGATCCACCTTCTCAGACACCTTTGCTTCGCTCCGTTAATTATATTATAGCCACATGCAAGTTATCACATCACAGTCATATTTGCAAAGCTAACGACTTTTCAGCAAATAATTTAAAGCTTGTAAAAAAAAAAAAACCGGCCAAGTGCGAGTCGGACTCGCGCACCGAGGGTTCCGTACAAACCTGTAGTAAGTTTTAAATTAAATGTTTTTTTTTAAATATTTGAGTTGATTGAATGAAAAGTAAATTGCGGTTTACGATTTATGACGTATTAAATAAAACTACTTACTAGATCTCGTTCAAACCAATTTTCGGTGGAAGTTTGCATGGTAATGTACAACATATATTTTTTTTAGTTTTATCATTCTCTTATTTTAGAAGTTACGGGGGGGGGGACACACATTTTACCACTTTGGAAGCGTCTCTCGCGCAAACTATTCAGTTTAGAAAAAAATTATATTACAAACCTCAATATCATTTTTGAAGACCTATCCATAGATACCCCACACCTATAGGTTAGATGAAAAAAAAAATTTTGAGTTTCAGTTCTAAGTATGGGGAACCCCCAAAATTTATTGTTTTTTTTCTATTTTTGTAAGAAAATCTTAATGCGGTTTACAGAATACATCTACTTATCAAGTTTCAACAGTATAGTTCTTATAGTTTCGGAAAAAAGTGGCTGTGACATACGGACGGACAGACAGACAGACAGACAGACAGACAGACAGACAGACAGACAGACAGACAGACATGACGAATCTATAAGGGTTCCGTTTTTGCCAAATTTGGCTACGGAACCCTAAAAACTGAGCATTTGAGACAATATTTTATTAAGAGTTTATTAGTACGTAGCCAGCACTATTAAAATTATACAAGTGACTTTAAAGTGTCTTATTTTGATTTTGTCGATACTCGATATCATTACAATTTTTGACATCCCTAAATGAATTCCTCTGGGCTAGCGAATTTTTCATCTAATATAATATTATAGATTTCTTTGGAAAAGGTCTATGTTCAGTAGTGGAAGTCCACAGGCTGAAATTATGTTGATGACGATATTAAAGATGCACTAGTGTTCTTCCTTATTCTCAACTAGATAATGCCCGCGACTTCCCGCGGAAACTCCTTAGTTTTCCGGGATAAAAACCCTTAGTACCCTATGTCCTTCCACAGGATACAACCTATCCCTGTACCGAATTTCATCAAAATCGGTTGAACAGGTGTGTAAGCGTAGCAGACAAACAGACAGACAGACACACTTTCGCATTTATAATATTAGTATGGAAGTATGGATATGGGTTTTATATTAATATCACTCGGTATAGATATCACTAAAAACTAAGTACCTAATCAAATAAATATTATAAATGCGAAAGTTTGGATGGATGGATGTATGGATGTATGGATGTTTGTTACTCAATCACGCCCCAACGGCTGAACGGATCTGGCTGAAATTTGGCACAGAGATAAAATATAGTCTGGAATAGCACATAGGCTACATTTTATCCCGGAAAATTAAGAAATTCCCGCGGGAACCAAAATAACCTCAAATGGATGTTTGTTACTCAATCATGCCAGAACGGCTGAACGGATGAAACTTGGCACAGAGATAGATTATAGTCTGGACTAACATATAGGCTACTTTTTATCCCGGAAAATTAAAGAGTTCCCGCGGGATCCACAAATACCTCGATCCAAGCGTACGAAGTCGCGGGCATTAGCTAGTGATTTATATTAAATGTTCAAAGTTACCTACATTATTTCAAAGAATATCATCATCATCATCATCACTACAGCCTATTAACGTCCCACTGCAGTGGGCACAGGCCTCCACTCTCATAGGAGAGCGGGAATTAGAGCTTAGACCCACCACGCTGCTCCAATGCGGGTTGGCGGGCTTTAACGACTATTATCATGTTAGTGTTAGTTTCAAAGAATATACTCGTATGAAACTGTAATATTAGGTACGGGTAATAATATTACTATAGGTATGCCGTATGGTGTAATATTACGTGATATTATATATCTAAATAAGTAGATATATATCGCGAAAGTGACAATTTTCCTTTCAAGTCATAGCTAAATCAACTTCCAAAAACTTACTAATAGGGTTAAACCCAGGTAAAGCAATGCATGAATTATTACTATTACGACATATCCGTATCTAAAAGTTGTTATGAGGAAAATTCTCACAGCTTATAAGGAAAAACAAGCCCATAATAATAATAAACTATCCTCACTAGTCCACCACGCTGGCCAAGTGCGGATTGGCAGACTTCACACACCTTCGAGAAAATTCTTAATTTGTTAAAAACCCTCGCAAACCTCACGTTTTCCTTTACCGTTTGGAAAAAGTATATTTAATTTCTAAAAACGCACATAACTTCAAAAAGGTGGAGGTGCGTGCTTGGGGATCGAACCCGCGACCCCCTAACCAGTAGGTCGGATGTCTTAACCACTAGGGTATCGCCGCTTCTTCTTCATACTAAACATAATTTATTAATTTTTTTTATTATATAATATATTATCTTTCAAACTGAAGACATCTTTAGACATTCATTTTTGACATTTTCAAAAATGCTGTAAAAACTATAGTTTATACAGCATTTTTGAAAATGTCTAGTGATTTTGACTGGCGTATGATATGATGAACTTCCTTAAAAATATGGCAGTTTTTATTTCACGCCTGCGCAAAATAGGATTGTAATGTTTTTAGGGTTCATGTTTGTGTTCATGTATGAATAACTCATATACAGAGTTATTTTAATCCACCATAACTCCTAATTGCCTGAAAAGATTTGAATGTATGAGGTAGGTATCGTTAGGATCCTTACACTCATCCCAAGTAGCACATGGCTATAGTATGCATGTGAGTTATTTTACTTCGCATTTATAGTATTAACTAGCTGATGCCCGCGACTTCGTCCGCGTGGTTTACGTTTTTTGGATTCCCGCGGGAACTCCTTAGTTTTCCGGGATAAAAAGTAGCCTGTCTCTCTCCAGGACCTCAACTATACCTATGCCAAAAGTCACGTCGATCCGTTGCTCCGTTTCGGCGTGATTTAAGGACAAACCAACAAACCAACAAACAAACACACTTTCGCATTTACTAATAATATCTAACGTAGCACTTCTCAGGTGGGCACGCAGTTTCTATCGTAGGTACGCGAGGACTGGAGCAGGCGCCTTCTTTTTTAAAAGTCGGTTAAAAATAACTGAAACCACCAACCTTATCTCCCAAATCCTCACAATACTTTATCGACACAGTCACAATATTGTCCTCCATTTTTGAAATCCACGAAAAAAAAAGTTCGATTTAAAAAGTCAATGATTTTACAGTTTTAAAACTTAAACACACTTTTTTCTAAATTCGACTTCTACTTAAACACTTCACTGTTCTATATAGGTATGTATATTCAGAATGCAATAATATAATCTCTGTGCAATTAGGTACCTACCTATTATCACATTTTTTCTAAGTTAATAAAAACTTAAGACAGTTTCGAACTTATATTCCACATTTTTTTGCTTCACAGTACTATTTTTTATAGTAATAATTGAGGCACTGGTATACAAACTGGCACTAAGATCTGTATATGAAAGTTTTTTTTTTAAATTTTCAACTTGAAGGACCCATGAATCCTTGTGCTCGCACCGCGCCAAAATAGCAACATCTATCCAATCTTGCTGTTTATATGTGACAGGGATATTACCTATTTAGAATGCTATACATATATATACCTACGCGTTTTCCTAGCGTATCTACTTAATATACCTATGTAGTGTGTACAGGTAAAACCGTCCCGACTCCACGTCGAGTCATCATCGTCATCATTTTAACACAATGTGGGCTCACTACGGATTACGGACTACTGGTGCCATACTCTGTCTCTGTATGTATTCCTCATTGCTGAGGGTCATGACCCCATTTCAGTAATTACATAATCGCAGGGGTTTTCTGGGGATAATAATGCAGAGTGGGTTCCCAGGTCCTTCCGCATACGACTTTCAAAAAACAAGAGTGTCAAGCCCCCAGAGCACGAGCATGGAGAAGGATGCACGTGTATAAAGACTAGCATGAATCTCAATTCGGAATGAGAAGAGCTTGGCCATCACCACGCTGGCAAAGCTGGTTTGGCAGAATGCCGTTGCTTGACAAATCAAACACTTAAATATGTTGTTGAAAATATCATTATCATAGTCCATAGGCAAGTAACATACTTATTATGTTAAATGCCAACAAGTTACGCGAGGATTCAGGTTTTGATAAAAATTAGCCTATGTCCTTTTCCATGATGCAATCTATTAGGTATAGTAGCTAATTTCATCCAAATCGGCTCAAAATATGATGGGCCGTGATGCGTAGCAGACACACTTTCGCATATTATAGTATTAATAATAAGAAAAATATTAATGTTTCAATTTGACCACGAAAGATCACTGTCGAATGAACAAGGAATTATTTATTCATAGGTTTAATTAGATATATACATGGCAGTATCGGTTTTTATTTCTCTCTTATATTATATGTATATCTTATGCGATATGAAAAATCGTAAAATGTTTAAGTCGTATAAAATATCCATTCACACCCTCAAACTGTGTAGGTAAGCACGAGTGAAGCGAAGGCATAATTGTCCAATCCGATTCGGAGTAATGTCCGATCCGGGTGTACACGTTGCTTTCCCCCTTGCTTAGCAAGTTTCGTTCCTCGCTAGAGCATAGTTTAAATTACGCAAAACTTGAAAATTTTCGAAAAGTTTTTTACACTTAAAAAACAACAAACAACAACAAACTTAGGGATTTAGGTACCTACACTAAAAAGACAAAATTAAAAATTCTTTCCAAAAAGCCACTGTAAAGTAAAAAATAATTTTGTTTTCTACACACTACTCGTATGTTGAAGTCGGGCGAGTATAACAAAGATAGGCATATGTAGTTGACGCGTGAGGCTCGCCCGACTTCAACATAGTGTGTAGAAATCAAAATTATTTTTTACTTTACACTTCGAAAACCAAATTGCCGTGGCCCACTAGATTCGCACTGACGAAATTTGTTTGTCGAATCGAGTAGGCCACGCCAGCTGAAAGAAGTGGTTGTATCGCGAGGTGTGAAAAGTAGAGTATTCACCGTAGGGGTAATGCTGTATTAATCTTGGGCGCCCCTAATTCCCGCGCTACTCTCAGGATTCTAGATGCAACACCCTCGCTACGCTCGGGAGTTACTCTAAAATCCCTCGTTTCGCTTGGGATTTATCCCGGCGCCCGTGACATAATACATCGCATTACCCCCGTGGTGAATAATCTACTATTGTTTTCTACACACTAGTCGTATGTTGAAGTCGGGCGAGTATAACAAAGATAGGCATATGTAGTAGACGCGTGAGGCTCGCCCGACTTCAACATAGTGTGTAGAAATCAAAATTATTTTTTACTTTACACTTACAGTGGCTTTGGAAGTCGGTTTTTTGGAAAGAATTTTTATTAATAATATATTATGTATAGGCTAGCTCTTGGCTGCAATCAGACTTGCTTGCTAGTCAATGTTGCCTAAGGTGGAGCGCGCTTGCCTATAGAAGATGCCTATTCACTTTTGATTTATTACTACGCATTAAACAAATAAGGACAACATATTCTTATCACGCCATTACAAGCCAGTTTTCCGAAATCAAAATTGCGATAGAGGAAACAGGAAAGTTGCGTAGTGACGTCATGCCTACGACTCGGGCTACGTGATACGTGGAACGTAATAACTTCAACATTTTAGTCTGTATCACATTGTAATAGAGTTCAAAATTGTTTTTGGTTAATATCCTACGTGCCCGAAATCAAGTATATTCGTTAGGACGAGCTTTTTTGAATGAATATAAGTTTTGTGGCCTCGAAATAGGGTTCAAAATACATAGATAGGCTCTATTGGGACTTCTACGTGGTTTTAACGTTGTAAGTTGTAACCATATTGTGACGGAGGGGAATCTACGTGATAGAATTTCTTAAATATTTCCTAGTACGAGAAGGTATGTAGGCTAAAACGATTTTGTATCGCATGACATACCTACTGTAGGTAAAAATAAATCTCTAATAGGCTTTTGTAACAAAAGCCTACCTATTAGAGATTTATTTTTATCTAAGAATTAGATTTTAAGAATGAACTGAATAAAGTTAGTGGTAGATTCACTTGACGATTCAAAAGTAGGTACTTGTAAAAGTTTATTTGAATAAAAAAACATTTGATTTGATTTGTCGATCAAAAACGTTTCGTGCGAGCACAATGGTCAAAAAAATTGGACTAAAGCTACTTCTCAAGACGTAGCTTTCCTAAAGAGCCGTGACCTGTAACGCAATTACAGTCAAATCACATTTAAATAATGTGAATTCCCCAAATAGGTAATACTTAAGAGTTATGCAAAACGTAAAATCCCAAAATTGTCTCGATTTCTTACTCAATAATGCGGTACCTTGAAATACGAAAGCAGAAGTCTATAAAGTCACGTAAGGCAAATAATTGAAATCAATTTCAGGTGAACTCGTCAAGGGCTATCTTGTAATAGAATAACAAATTCAAATTCCAATAAGTTTTACAAGTCCTTTTGCATCGTCGAATCTACTTATTTTTATGTACCACTAGCTGATGCCCGCGACTTCGTCCGCGTGGTTTAGTTTTTGATTCCCGCGGGAACTTCCTAATTTTCCGGGATAAAAAGTAGCCTATACCCATGCGTAAAATCACGTCGATCCGTTGCTCCGTTGCGGCGTGATTGAAGGACAAACCAACAAACCAACAAACAAACAAACACACTTTCGCATTTATAATATTTGTATGATCTGTACATATCTATGTATTATTATCACGTCTCTTCCATCTCTGATAAAGTTAAATATTTCTTAAACGGATCCCTAAATTGAAAAATACTTTTGCCACACCTTGCCACAACCGCAATATTTTTGAACGTCCTATCCAACGACATCCCACCCCTAGCCATGGGAATATTAGCGAGAAAAAATAATCATCCCCTCCCTTACACGTAACTCTTTACACACGCAAAACAATTTTTTTTTTTAATTTTTTTTTTACCACTTTGCGGATGTATAAGTCACCGTAAGATTGTAAAAACAGTTAGATTATAATCTAACGGTTGCTATCCCGCGAGATTATAAACTGTCGAAAGATTGTGAACCGTTCAATGTTCTGAGTAGGTATTGATTTATGAAATAGGTATTTATTGTATTTACGTTTTCTTGTCTCTTTCTGTCGCGCTAGTTGAATGATGATCAAATGTATGTGTCACATTTACTCTGCATTCAACTCGCGCGTGAACTATAGGTTAGGTTAGGGTTTGACATGAATATTCAGGTAGGTTCTTCCTTTTGGTACCTACTTCCCCTCAGGACTATAATATAATAGCACGCATCGAAACTCGCACAACAAACCATAGGCTTCGAATGTGAAAAATTCTATGTCTATGCAACAAACCAACATCGGACCTTGGCATTGGCCACAGGCCATTGGCAATGCAACAGCTGCGTTGGCCTTACGTGACTCGAGTTTCTTGACTGTTTGGCGCTTATTAATATTCAATACTTAGGTGCTCACGCAGTTCGGGGACTTCTTCCGCTGCTTTTAAGTTTTAAACCTTAAGTTAACGTAATTATTTATAATTATTGTACTTACAGTCAATAACTTTTATGTTTAAAAGATGTTTCAGATTATGTGTGAAAAACACGTGTTGGATCTTTCGCTAAACCAGTTGTCATACCAAGTTCATGGTCATTAGCGACTCACTGCTCCGATAGGTTACATACAATATACATTAACCATTTGTGATCAAAATATTTTACAAACCAAATGATTCTCGCGACTTCGTCCGCGTGAATTAAGTTTTTCATTCCCGCGGAAACTCTTTGATTTTCCGGGATAAAAAGCCTATATATCCTTCCCCGGGATACCACCTATCCCTGTAGGTATCAAATTTCATCAGAATCGGTTAAACAGATGGGCCGTGAAAGCGTAGCAGACAGACAGACACAATTTCGCATTTATAATACTAGATGATACCCGCGACTTCGTCCGCGTGGATTGTTTTTTTTATTCCCGCGGGAACTCTTCAATTTTCCGGGATAAAAAGCAACCTATGTCCTTCCCCGGGGTACAACCTCTCCCTGTACCAAATTTCATCCAAATCGGTTGAACAGATACATTTTTTTGATTCCCGCGGGAACTCTGCAATTTTCCGGGATAAAATGTAGCCTATGTCCTTCCCCTGGATGTAACCTATCTCTGTACCAAATTTCATCAAAATCGGTTGAGTAGTTGGGCCGTGAAAGCGTAGCAGACAGACAGACAGACAGACAGACAGACAGACGGACAGACAGAAAGACACACTTTCGCAGTTATAATATTAAAGTATAGATATATGTAGATTAGGATGGATATTAGTATGGAAGTATGGATTATAATATTAATTGTATTATTTAGCAGCGTGCTCTAAAGGTTGGACGCCCAATTTTTTTCTATGAAAGGCCCCATCTAGTACCTACTTATATATCGATGCTAATTAGTAATTACCTAAATTTAATTTCTATTGTGCCATAATATATCATTTAAACGATTGATATAAAAATGTAATCAGACTGAACGTGCTATGTTTGTATTTATGGTTATCACGATTTGGTGAAACAATTAGACTTCAAATAGAGCCTATTGTGGAAAATGATCAGACTTTTGGATATAATATGGTTAATATGTATAAGCTAGAAAATTTATGAATGATAAATAACTGATAGTTTTTATATTTCATTACTAATCTTACTGGGTAAGATTACGATTAAGAGTAAGAGTAAGAGTACTGCCTTAATGGGTGTCCCACAGGGCTCAATTTTGGGTCCTCTAGTATTTTTGGTGTACATTAATGACTTACCATACTATGTCAACAATACTTGCAATATTGTGCTGTTTGCAGATGACACTTCGCTAATTTTTAAAGTTGACAGATGTAAAGATAATTTTGACGATGTAAACGGTGCTATATCGCATGTATCACACTGGTTCACAGCCAATAACTTGCTTTTGAACGCAAAAAAAACTAAATGTTTAGAGTTTGTACTTCCTAATGTGAAGAAAATCGATAAGGAAATAGTGATGAATGGTGAAACACTGAAAATGGAGAACTCCACGGTTTTTTTGGGGGTGACCTTGGATAGTAAGCTTCAGTGGGGCGCTCATATAGAGAAACTAGCAGAGAAACTCAGCTCAGCGGCTTTTGCTATCAGGAAAATTAGACAGCTTACCGATATTGATACTGCTAGACTTGTCTATTTTGCCTATTTTCATAGTGTTATGTCCTACGGCATCTTATTTTGGGGCAGAGCTGCTGATATACACACAATTTTTGTTTTGCAAAACAGGGCGATTCGATCAATATATAAACTCGGATCACGCGAGTCCCTTCGTGAAAAATTTAAAGAAATTGGCATCCTTACGGTTGCATCGCAGTACATATACTACAATATAATGTTTGTGAAACAAAATATTCATCAAGAGGGGATACACAAAATCGACTTACTAGAAACCGGCATAAACTAGTAATGCCGCGATGTCGTCTACGCAAGGTGCAGAAATCCTTTGTGGGGTCGAGTATTACCTGTTTTCCGAACCGGTGGTAGAGTCAAAACATGACGTAGCATAAGAGACACCTGTATTTCCTACATGTTCTAAATAAATAAATTGAAAATTGAATCTTAATATTATATTATAAGCTAGCTGTCCTGTCCAAATAAATCGAGTTCATAAAAAAATATATAAAAATGGCACTTTTATTTTTTCCAAAATTATCCAGTTTTCCAGGAAACTTATCCAATTTTATCCAAATCAGCCGAATCGGCCCAGCCGTTCTCAAGTTCGTTTCCCAACGAACAGCATTTTATTTTTATACTTACTTGGAAAAAAAAGTAAGTTCAAGATGACTCCTTCACGCGAGCAACAATGACACAAAAATTTGGAAAGAAGGAATCTTAAAACCTGAATTAAACATAGGCGACATCTTATATTATATCGGAAAATTAAAGTTTCTTTTGCTTTCAGGTTGCAGGAGATCTTAATCTACACCACCTGACTGTATAGGTGAAGTGTTACTATTCAGGATATGCCGTGTATTATGTAGGTATGCCATTATAATATGAGCCAACAAATGCGCTTAGCATTCTGCGCGAATTGCAAGTATTTTTCTCAATAGATAACCGTGTGAAATATCACGATCTTATGTTAGAATTAAAATTATGGCTATCTTCATATAATGTTCATATCTGTCCTTTGATAAAAAAAAAATACTTAAATTGTATTCGTTCTGCGTAGTTTAATGTGTTTAATTTAAGTTAAGCATAATAGTATGGTTTTCCTGTCCTAATACCTAAGTTTTATTTTGGGATAAAATTTATATCCTCTACTCAAAGGTCGTCTGATGGATATTGCTTCGGCAATAAGGCCGCCTTTACATTCTACCTTTACCTTTATATTACTTTTGATTTACTTGTTTTAGTTAATAAATAAATTAATAAATTGGTAAAATTTACTGATTAGTTTATTTAGTAATTATTAAAAATACAAATCATTAAATTCTAAATTAAAAACTAAATTAAAAACTGAACCCTAAACATTAAAAATATCATCTATCCCGCTGCAATGAGGCAGTGTGCCCAGAACGCTGGCTGCGTTACCCCGCTGAATAGCCAAACTTATATGTTGGCCGAGGTAACTGCCAGCCCTCCGGTCACCTGTGGACTCTGTGAGACGAGAAGATAGATCCTTAAAAAAGGATCTAGCATCTTCGCCCCACGACCCCAGGGTTTCAACACCAAAAGGCACAAAAATGAAATTATTTTCAATAATTTCATACTTGCGCCTCTTGGCTCTTTCTGCATTAGTGGCTGCCGCCCCCGCTGTCATGGAGGACGCCTGCAAGTGGGATAACGCTAGCGTATCCACGCATGTGGCATCCCAAACAAGCGACCTTCCTTGCTTCCACGGAACAAGAGTCATCCCGTCAGGTCTCTTACCATCACTGCGCGCCAAGCCATTAGGCTCTAATACTGCAGGCACTTTAGCGGTGGCAAGAGACCTACGAATGATGTCGTTCAGGGAAGCATGTCGCGAAAGACGACCGGCACTTTTAATACAAGAAAGCCCGTGATGGCCATACGCGTCCACTGCCCCACCACAGTGGCAAAGATGTGGCTTAATTTACTTATGTTTCCTTAAGCTTTTTTTGTGAGAAATCCAGAACTTATACCACTGGTACCTACTGATGAAATATTATTTCCTCTGGCGTATAGTTATAGAACCTCTGAGTAGGTCCTATATACGTAGAACTACCTATTCATGTAACTAAGTACACGCCCTCAAACCACACTGGCGTGGTTAGGTAAGCATTGCTACATAAACATCATTTTCTTATTGCAGTATGCTAAGATGCCATCAGTCTAATGTGACCACTTATTTTGCATAGAGTTATCAAGTTTCTCTACTACGTATTTTATTTTAGATGTTTTCCAAAGATCGGTTGGAAAATTTTGCAGTCTAGCTGATTTATTGGTTGATTTCGTTAGACTTTTTAAATATTATATTTTCCTAGCGCTTTCATCTAACTTATCATTAACCCCTTTCAGCCAGTGAAATCTATATATATATATATAAAAAGCGAAAGGTCCTTCACTGTTTCATCACGAGATCTCAGGAACTATAAAACATACCATATATCCAGTGTATACGGACATATGAAGAGGCATTAGGAAAGATTTCAATGTTAGAGGATGAACTGAGTAGATCACAAAAAATAATTTGTGACCTTCAGTCACAAATTCAAAGTTGTGAAATACAACAAACCAATAACCTATATGACGAGCTGCTCACTTCATCCTCAACGGCACCAGCTGTTGTGACCATTGACCTCACCTGTGACAGCCCTTGTGTTAATAAAAGGCCGCCCTCAGTACCAGTTTACTTAAATAGCCATAAAAAAATTAAAAAATATATAAACTTGGCAAATTTATATCAAAAACAAAAAAATTAATAAAAACTCAAAAAATAGGTGCTAAAAACATTTCATTGAGAAAGGAACGTTCAGATTTGTTAATACAGCTGGATACATGTTGTACTTCTCTGCAGGAAATAAGAGAACAATATGAGCATGATGTTGACAGCCTGAATAATATTATTTTACAATTGGAAAACTCTTTAAAAACCGTTACATCCCAATATGAGCTGTCACAGAAGCAGATCAGTGAGCAAATACTGGTTGCCAATGAACTGTTAGCTTTAGGTAATTATAATATAGACCGTTTTGACTCTTTGGTTAATAAGTGCCAGTGTGTGAATGAGGACAATACAGATGCTTCTGGGGAGGCTCAGTGTTTGAGTAAGGACCCATTAGTTCTATCAGCAGAGGTTCAGTGTTCAAAAAAAGACGATTTAGTTGTATCAGCGGACGTTCAGTGCATGGAACAAAGAAAAGGATGTGAACATAATGACATGTTACATTCCCAACAGCGGAAAACATTCATAGTTTCAGATGAACTGGGAAAGGACTTTGGTTACCTACTTAGTAATAAGTTACATCAAAATGTCTCTAACAAGTGTTACCCTAGGGCCCCATATGAATATATAGTGGAAAATATCAAAAGTTGTTGCTTGGATAGTTATAGTACAGTTGTTTTGTTGATTGGTAACAGCCTGTCCATAACCAAAAAAGAAATTCTCAGAAGTTTTGAGTATTTATTAAGTATACAAAAAAAAACAGGTTGTAAATTTATACTTTGTGCTTTTCCCTTTTCTCACTCGTTGACCCAAGCACAAAATATGCGCATTTACAAACTTAACAGGCTTTTGCACAATTTAACTTATAGTCACAGAGACTATTTTCATATTTTTGACACAAATAAGTTTGTTAGTAAATTTACACTGACAAGAGATACTTTGTATCTGCCCTATAGATATAAAAAACAGATAGCTACATTTGTAGCTTGTAATATACAAGACCCAGCTATTTTTAGCTGTAATGTAATTGGCAACTGTACATGTTGTACTGAGAATATTGATATTAGTAACTTTACTAATTCCAGTTTTTTGACACCGGATGTAAATTGTATGAATCTGAGTAGTAGTATTTTAACTCCAGATACAAACAATTGTAATAAAATTGTTGGAAAACATATTTTAAACTAAGTAATAAGACAACAGATAAGCCTTGTAATATTAAAATTGTACACCAAAATATACAAGGCAAAGAACATGAGATTGAGCTTTTCGTTAGAAATTTTGATATTGACATTTTATGCCTTACTGAGCATTGGCTCAATAGCCATCAATTATTACTCAATCTTAAGAATTACTCTCTGTCAAGTGCGTTCTCCAGAAAGAAAGCTATACGCGGAGGGTCTTTAATAATAACTCGTAACAATAACAATTGTAAAGAAAGAAAAGACATTGTTAACCTTTCCGTTGAACGCACTATTGAGCTGTCCTGTGTTGAGCTGGAGCGATACATCATAGTTTGTGTGTACCGACCTCCTTCAGGTGACCTTGTACTGTTTGAGGATGTAATGGAGGAGGCCCTAAGGCGGATATGCAGGTCATCCAAAAAAATTTTTATCTGTGGAGACTTTAATATAGATATTTTGCATCTCACTTCTCCAGCTGAGAAATTACTTAACTTATTTAAAAGTTTCAATTTAGAAAACATATTTATTGAACCTACAAGAATAACTGCAAGTTCAGCTACTTGTATTGACAATATTTTCAGCGACTGTAAAATTGTCAACAAATCTGTTATTACTCATCTAAGATCTGATCACTGCGGGCAAATGATATCTATTCCTAGCTCTAAACAAAATACAACTAAAATAATAAAGTATAGGCCAGTTACCACTAAAAAAGTACAGAAATTTAAACAAGAAATTTTAAATACTTTACCTACGCTCGATTTTACACAGGGTGGTCCGGATGAACTCTATAACACCTTCTTTAATCTGCTAAATTCTCAATTTAATTCCATCTTTAAAATAGTAGAAAAAAAATTGTTCAAGAACCTTAAATTTAGTGACTGGGCTACTGTTGGCATTTATAAAAGTAGAAACAAGTTGTTTGATTTATATGCCGAAAAGCAATATAATTACACCCCCACATTTGTTAAATACGTCAGAATGTATTCAAAATTATTTAGAAATGTGTGCATACAAGCAAAGTCACTTCATATAAAACAAAAAATTATTAATTCAGATAACAAAATTAAAGCAGTTTGGGAAATAATCACGGATGAAATTGGGAAACATAAAGTGGACGACAATAAACTGGAGCTAAAAATTAACGACCGTATCATTGACTGCAAAACGGAAATCGCGAACACATTTGAGAACTTTTTCCGAAATATTCCAGTCACCACTACTAGTTCCCTTAACTCCTCGCCAACAGAAGCCCATAAACTTCTCAAGGATAATGTCACCGAGTGCAGTGTGCTGTTTAAGTTTAGACATGTGACCCCATATGATATTATAAAAGTATTTAAATCTTTGCAACTTAAAAAAACCGGAGACCTATGGGGGATATCCGTAAAAATAATCGGCAATATTATTGATGTTATTGCACCCTATCTTGCTCTAGTTTTTAATGAGTCTGTAGATTCAGGATCCTTTCCAGACCTTATGAAATGTAGTAAACTGATTCCACTTTTTAAATCAGGTAGCAAAAGCGATCCAAATAATTACAGACCAATTTCAATTTTGCCCACTCTCAGCAAGATATTTGAAAAAATTATGCTCAACCAACTGCTCCAGCACTTTAATTCAAATAAACTTCTTCACTCTGAGCAGTATGGTTTTACTAAAGGTCGATCAACAATTGATGCGGGCGCAATGCTGTTAAAACATATATTCGATGCGTGGGAGAAATCACAGAATGCTATTGGTATTTTCTGTGATTTGTCCAAGGCATTCGATTGCGTTGAGCACGAGACGCTTTTAGTTAAGTTGAGCTACTATGGAGTAAAAGACACTGCGCTTGGCCTCATTGGATCCTACCTCAGTAATCGCATTCAAACAGTATGTATCAACGACGTGAAGTCATCCGGATCAGCCTCACTAATGGGTGTTCCTCAAGGCTCTATTTTGGGTCCCTTCATGTTCCTGGTGTACATCAATGACTTGCCATATTTTGTCCGTAATACTTGCGATATTGTACTATTTGCTGATGATACGTCCTTGATTTTTAAAGTCGATAGACATAAGGACAACTTTGACGACGTAAATACTGCAATATCTCAAGTCACTAACTGGTTTACGGTAAACAATTTAATTTTAAATACAAAAAAAACTAAATGTGTTGAGTTCGCATTGCCGAATGCCAAATCCACAAGTGATATAAAACTAATGGTAAATAATGATATGTTGAAAATAGAAGATACTACTGTGTTCCTGGGGGTGACCTTAGACGCAAAGCTTCAATGGGGCACCCATATATCAACACTTTCTGGCAAGCTTAGTTCTGCTGCTTACGCTGTCAGAAAGATTCGACAGATAACTGACATCGAAACTGCCAGGATAATATAATAAGTCTATGGCCAGGATTGTATATTTTGCTTATTTTCATAGCATTATGTCTTACGGAATCTTACTGTGGGGTAAAGCGGCAGATATTCAAAAAATCTTTGTATTACAAAAAAGGGCAATACGTGCAATTTATAATTTAAAACCGCGTGATTCCCTTAGAGAGAAATTTAAAGAAATTGGTATTCTAACTGTCGCCTCGCAATATATTTACAGTAATATAATTTTTGTAAAACAGCACATCCATAATTACAAAAAAAATTGCGATCTGCACGATAGGCAAACTAGAGGCCGTAATAGGCTCGTGACTCCATCGCTCCGCCTCCAAAAAGTCAGAAGGTCATTCGTGGGAATGAGCATTCTTTTCTATAACAAAATTCCACAACCTATTTTAAACTTGCCTATACACAAATTTAAGAAATCCATTAAATGTATGCTCCTAAAAAAAGCTTATTATACTGTTGAAGACTATGTGAATGATAGAGGAGCATGGATTTGATCGCTCCGGCAATGCTAAGGACAGCGGTTACTTATGTACTGTACACATTGATGTAATAAAATTATTGTAAATGAATTATTTAAAAAGAGCAACCACCGAGTTTCTTGCTGGTTCTTCTCGGTAGGAATGGCATTCCGAACCAGTGGTAGATTCACTTGACGATTCAAAAGTACTTGTAAAAGTTTATTTGAATAAAAAAACATTTGATTTGATTTGATTTGATACAGACTTGAAATTTGGAAGGTAGGTTCCTTCTATGTTGTAGAGGTCAGTTAAGAAACGGTTTTGAGAAAATTCAACCCTAAGGGGTTGAAATAGGGTTTGGAAGTTTGTATGAAAGTCCTTTGTTATTGAAGTTAAAGACATGAAAGTTAATAGTTCAAAATAATAAAAATCTGTATGTGTAAAAAGCGGTTTTACGAAAATTCACCCAAAAAAGGGTGAAATGGGGGTTGGAAGGTTTTTTTTTTTTTTTTTAAATATATAGGCTAGCGCTTGGCTGCAATCAGACTTGCTTGCAAGTGGTGATGCAGCCTAAGGTGGAGCGCGCTTGCCTAGAAGATGCCTATTCACTCTTGATTTGAAGGTACCTATATTAAAAGAGGAGGGGAAAACGGAAGCCGGGAGGGCATTCCATATCCTAGCGGTTCGAATTAGAAACGAGGAAGCAAAAATGCATGAAGGTTCTAAGTTCTAAGGTTCTAAGTACTTTTTGCAGCGGGAAAATTTCATAATCACATAGGAAATCAGAAATTGTACGCGGACGAAGTCGCGGGCGACCGCTAGTAAATAATAATATCATCATCATCATCTCAGCCTGCGGACACCCAATGCTGAACACAGTCCTAGGTATCTCAAAGAAGGTCACAACAACCGGTTCTCATAAAATTTTATATTAAATGCAAGATTGTAAAAACCGTAAGATTGTAATCTAACGCTTTTTTTTTTCGATAGATCGTAAACAGTCGAAAGATTGTGAACCGTTCAATGTTCTAAGTGTCAATTTTTGAAATATTCATTGTATTTACGTTTTCTTGTCTCTTTCTTGTAGGTTAGGTTAGGGTTCGAAACAAATAATCAGGTGCCCAGGTGCCAATCAGTACCCAAGTAATGAGGAGTACTTGGGCACTTAGGTTCTATCGGGTTAATAAACCTAACAGATTAGATACAATCTACCGAAAAATAATGCGTTATATTGTAATCATTCGACAGTTTACAATTTCGCGAGTTAGATTATAATCTAACGGTTTTTACAATCTTACGGTGGCATATATATATGTAAAAATGTCTTGAAGATCTTATCTCTTTGATCAAATTAATTACCAAAATAGCTGATTGTACATATTTATTTAGCACCATTCGGTCTAACTGTTTTCTGTGTCGGTCTAACTGTGTGTATTGGGCCCACCGGCCACTATTATATCTAGGTAGATAAAAACACCTATAGTGTAGATAATAATATGTTAACAGTAGCTTCCTAGACTAGGTACCTAATTACAAGATGATCGCTATAATTACAGCAGGAAAAAAATATAATTGGTCTTTGAGCGTTTGGGATCGTTGGCACAGATTTAATTTAGCAGTATTATATTTGAACCTAGTGATAGTTCCTACATGCTAAGTTTCATCAGCTTTAACAGCCCATTATGAGGCCTAGCTAAATAGCAATGCCTTTAAAATATGATGCAAAAGCCTCTCGGAACACGATCCGAGTCCTATATTATAACACTATTGCATTGAGAGATTAGTTGTTTCTTCTGATCAATATTATATAGTAACATTTAATAAAAAGTTTTCTTTTTTGTCCTTGGTTGTACTGTCAATAATGTAGTCCATTCAATATCGACTACTAAAATTCTACATCAATGATCAACGGCATAGCATTGGTATAGTCCCACAAACTTATCTGACCCAGTCAAAGCGTCGCTAGTATCTATGAAAAATAAAATAATAAAAACTAAAACTAAACAGGCATAAAAATTAGTTCCAATTTTGACCACCGGATCAGATAAGTTGTTGGGACTTTTTATCTTTTTTATTTATAGTAGGATCTTTTCGGTAGAATAGTAACTAGATCAGCCTCAATTTAGACGTTATAAATTCCAAAAAAGCTGCTGCCGGGGTATTATGTATAAATAATACGATAATTTACGAAAAACGTTTATTGAGCTAAGTAGCAGACATGATAGTGAAAAATCAATGTTATTATTGATGTACCCACTTGATATAACTTTTCTCCAGAAAAGGTTAACAAATGATGTAACCTATATATGACACGGGGGTACCTAGAACCTCTCCAAAGTTTTTACAGGTTTATAATGTTTATAAGTTTTTATATGTTTCAGGCTTAGATAATATACACGAATTCATTGGTTTCAGGACGCGACCTTTCCATACCTAACATCAGTTCATTACTTCATTCATATTTCATACCTAGTTTCAGTTTATTTAAAGCTTTATGTAATAAATAAAACCAGTTATAGGGACTTAGTTGATATAAATATAAACACTATACATATACATTGTCCGTGTTAGGCGACGTTGCAGATAACCAATTTAATGCACTAATTTGATTGTCGGCCGCAAACAACGCGTTGCTAACAAACTTGAAAACAAATAGAATCCTAGCTATGATATATAGGTTAGTGGCTTGTGGTGGGCTATAAAACGAATTAAGATCTCGGCCAAAAATAGAGTTTTAAAAGGAACAGAACATTTACATCAGAATGGACTGGAATTCATTAAAATACTTTTTGTTAGGTACCTAACTACTGTTGTTGTACTTTTTGAAATGAACAGCGATATACTTAGTACGAACTGCGAATGTATTAGCAAAACTTAATGAATTCACTTTAGGAAAGTAGGGAATGTCATCATACTAACATTAAAAATGCGAAAGTGTAATTTTGTTTGTTGGTTTGTTGTCAATCTCGTATTGTTGCAAAACAGCTTTATAAAATGTAGGTACCTTGTGTACCTTGACGTCCCTAAAAATGATCTTAATTCTAAAACACGAACGTCAACAATTTTAAAATAATACGGCTTTGAGTGAGTATGCCCCCGGATTGTACCCAGATAGTAAGTACCACAAAATCGAATAAAAACTATGTTTAATTTAATCAGGAATTAGAATGCAAATTAAATTTAGGTAAGCAATTTAATAAACTATGTAGAAATGTCACTAATGACATTGCATAATTCTATGTAAAATTACACACGCAGTTCCTTATAGGATTAAAATCTTACTTTCAATAATAATAATAAGGAAATGAGAAATCTACACAAAGAATAAAAATGAATAGGAAGAAATACTTCAGAGTACCTACCTAACGCAATTTTATAAGAATTTAAACTCAATACTACTGGTGATAAATAATGAGAAAAAAAATGTAACCAACAACGACATTTTTAAATGGGTACTTTATTATATCTTATTACATAATTCCATTAAAATGATAAACTATTGTCTATCGTAATTTATTAAATGTTCGTAAGTGATTTTAGTAAAACAGACACGAAACATAAAGTCAAGACGCAATTTACAAAATTTAATGATTAAAGAGAGTATAGAAAGATGACTTTAAAGTGTAAGGATCTCTTCCCGGCAGCAATATGGAAGGAGCTTCTGGCACCATTCGTTCACAAATGGGCAAAACCCGAAAAAAAGCGGCAAAAAATATTTGGCGAAAGGAAAATTAAAAAATGATGAAGGAAAAGGAAGAGGTAAAGTAACTATTCAGAGCATATAAATTAAGGAATGTATGAGCACAGAATAGGTAATAGTAGTATGAGGTTGTTTTTATGTTAACGAATGCAGATTTTAGTTAGGAAACAAGAGATAAAATATAGACTAATTAAAATAGAAATCTGGCGCAGAGGATATAATTTTGCGATCAATCTGATGTATAAATCATGTTTTATAGAGTCATTAAATTACTTTATTATTACGGAAAACTTCTCTCTAGGGCAATTAATATTTATTTTGTTGGTATTTAATAGTAGTCTAGTTTAAGTGGGTATACTATTTTACCTATCTAATATAGCTAACGCCTCGGTTTCGGGCCTGCCTAATTAGTTGATGTTAATTAGTTTATTGATACAATCCGTCATGCATGGGAAGCCACGGCAAAACTACGAGGTTAGACCTAGTATAAAATATTTTCAAAGTTTGGTATATTTATTGAGAAAACTCATCCTAAAACAGAAATTAATTGCCATGCGTTAGTCTCATAAAAACTCGAAAATGGCTGAAACGATTTTGATGTGTGTTTGAGTGGATCCCGGGATGGTTTAGATTCACAATTGGACCTGGTAAGCGCTGCAATAAGGTTCTAAATTCAGGACAGGATAACGAACTGCCGGATGTAGGTACTAGTTATTGATAATAATAGGGTCTATTAAGAATACAGAAATAATATTATGAACTCCCTGGCCAAATGTTGAAAGAATCCTATTCTATTTAAATTTAAATAAAATTTAAGTCACTGGAATGAGACTCGATTTCCGAGTTATTTTGAAAATTAACATCTTATCTGGTGGGAAGATTCGGCTGTGGCTACTTACAAGTTACAACCCTACCGACAAAGACGTGCCGCCAAGCAATTAATCGTTCCGCTACGATACCGCTAATATACCTACTTACGGGGTAGGTAGGTATACTTCCCAACTACATAGTGACATTGTCAGTCATCACTTACCACCAGGGGAGATGACAGACGAGGGATTGTATTTTGTCGTCAAATGAAAAATAATCTTGAAATAAGTATCTTAAATTTTATAAGAAAATCATTATTAAGCGGAAAAAGCTGTGAGTAGTTGACAAGATCCATGAGTTCCGTTTATCTTATAATTCTGCTTGCTTAGCAAATATATTAAGTAAGTACTACAGCCTCGTAAAAAAATTCATACCTTTTTGGAGATCCGAACATTTTTCTCAGATAGAACAAAGCCTCCGTTGTCGTAGCAACGCTTCTTGTTTTCCATTTTCCTAACCACTTAAATAAAATATAAATAGGTTTCTATTCCTTTCAACAATAAAACACCTTACTTATCGTTATCACACACTGCACACCATAAAAAACCTTGAGATTATTGAACGCAAATCGAGAAAAGAGAATTCTCTTTACATATAAATAACCTCATTCAAATATAATTTAAAAGGAAAACTGAGCCTGTGGTAACTTTCGCGCGTAAAGTTACCAAGTGTCAGTCTAGAGCACGGGAAAACCGTTCAGTAAGTAATGCTGAAGTCAACTGGCAGTGGTTTGATGCCTTTACAAATAAATACCACATTGAAGTGCACTAACCAGTTAACCGGAATAATTTTTCGCGTGGTTCGCTTAATGAAGCTAAATTTCGTACATTTTTCGTACGATTGACTTTTTTTGGACTCTGGGATTGTTTTTTTTTTACATTAAACTATGAGATCGTGATTAGTTTTAAATGCATTACAGCCAATTACAGTGATATATTACAGCAATTGCAGCAATATTACAGCAATTGCATTGTATGCGGGCGCAGTTCACGTTTGAATTACTTGCTTGCTCTAACCTGGCGCAGTGGTGTACTCTGTTGTTTTATGAGTGGGAGACCCCAGGTTCGATCCCCGGCAGGGTCAATTTGGAAATTTGTTGGGAATTTTCTCAGGTCTGGTATGGTCAGGCTTCGGCCGTGGCGATGCGTTGCAGCGTTACCACCCTATCAGTATCAACACGTACCGCAAAGTGATTTAGCGTTCCGGTACGAGTACAATGCCGTGTAGAAACCGATTAGGCTTAATGAAACTGGTATACCCCTAAAACAGGCTAGGCCGCTACCATCTTTGACTGTATCATCCAACCTCAATTTACATAGACGGGCCCTGTCAAACAAAGAATGTGGGCGTAATTTTAGCAACGCCATCAACGCCATCTAGTCTGAAAAGCGGGAACTTGCTTGCAACAAATGAAAGAAAGCTTGAAAACGTATGACTCCGTCATAGATATAGATAATATAGGCCATAGCCATAGAAGCCGTAAGGCCAGTTAGTAAAAAAAAATATCATACAGTTTGCCGCGGAAATTAAATGATTGCGCAATGGATAAAAATATTAAATAGGAAGATTAAATAACGTTTTTTTTGGAAATGTATAATTGTGACTTGAAACACTTACCTTAAAATAAAAATTGTACAGTGCCAAACTAATAAGACTTTAGATGTTAACCTAAGAATAACAAATTAACTACACGACGAGCGACCGTGACAGCGCTACGATGGGGACAAAGACAGGATAGGAACGCGTTCTCATAGTCGGTCGCCCAACCTTTTTCTATGAAAGGGCCCATCTAGTACCTACATATATATCGATGGTATCATCACTTAATACCACCACACCAGAAGAGATCGCAGCCAATTGCTAACTTGTATAGCGAAATAAAAATAAAATTCAAGACACACTTACCTACGCATTTATAAAATTAGTATTGACCACTGACTATATAATTGTACTTAGTATCTTTGATTAGGTATATACAGAAGGATGTGCCCTAACATATTTAAATTGAAGCTTCCTATAACCTTAAAATGGCGCATGGGCGGAGCTTAATGCGGGCATTAGGGCTGAAATTATCGAAACCTTTGATTATGTCGATACTTAAGTATATACTCGATATAAAATTAACAAAATATAATTAATAAATAATTAAACATAATTTTTGAAATACACTAGTATTCGTATTTTATAATGAACAAGCTGATGCCCGCGACCCCGTCCGCGTGAATTAAGGTTTTTTGTAAGAAAAAATTTTGTATGAAAAAAAATTTTTTACTCATCTTTTCGTATATAAGACAAAAATTCATTCGGAGGAAAAATACGGAGAGAGCTGATGATTGAGGATTTCGAAGACGGATGAAGAGCACAGCCAGGGTATTCAAGATAGGTGGGGGGTGCTCGACCAAATGTAACTCGAAACTTCATCCAATTGACAGTGTGCTGAAAAAAAATTCAAAATGGCGGATTTAAGATAGCCGCCATACAAATTTCGTCGGTGTCTATCTCGGAGAGTATGAAAGATGGAAGAGTGGTTTCTTGGCAAAAGATGATCAGGACATGAAGGTTTACTTGATGAACAGGAAAAAATTCAAGATGGCGGAATTTATTTTTCCATAGAAAATGTATGGCGAATATTGAAGAGGCCTAGAGGAGGAATATTGAGAGGAGAATTACATGTGTAGAACTATGCAAGACTTTGATGCGGTTTTTTTACAAGATTTGTTCTGTATGGAAGAATTGTCGGTTTGCTGTTAGGAAAGCCAAGATGGCGAAGTTCAATGGCACCCAAAGGTACCCGTTCGTCAGTGGTATGATATTGATATTAATCAACTAAGAAAGGTTTCTTTGTGTTTTTACTTCAACCGTCTCTTACACTGTATGCATGTCTGGAAAGTTTATTTACATCAAAAGGCCCTTTTAGATATTTAAGGGGTCTCTGTTTTATGTTTTCTTATGTGAATTTTTTTTACGTCTGTCGGATGCGTGGCACTCTGGCGCTTCCACTGTGCTCGCTAGCATAGCAATGTGTTGTTTACTTCAGAACACGTAGGCAGTAAACACTAGGATAGAAGGAGAGCAAGTAAGTAGACAGTGGGCCGCGCGGTCTACGCGGGCGGGTGCGGTTCCATTTCAAAATTTGTTTTTAAAGAAGAACTCTCCATAATTTTTCGGAGAAAAAATATATGGAGGTGTTTATTTCAGAAAGTACCTATACTAAATGGAAGAGTGGAGTGAAAGTACCTATACTAAATCGTTAAGGGATCAACGCACAGCCTAAACCGCTGGGGTTAGCAACTTGAAATTTTGACAGTAGGTTCCTTTTGTGACGTAGGCGCTCAATAAGGAAAGATTTTTCAAAATTACACTCCTACGGGGGTGAAATAGGGGGTGAAATTTTGTATGAAACTCCGGGTTGGCACTGAGAATTTCTTAATTGAAAAACCCAATACCTAACTTTTATGCCCGACCGGGAATCGAACCCAGGACCTCGTGATCCGCAGTCGACTATGCTAACCACTAGACCAACGAGGCAGTCAAAAATAGTAATTAGTTAAAATGTAATTTTCGAATACGAGACACCATCCCGGAAATCGGGTGTCTTAATCACAAGATTATCATCGCTACAGCCTAAAATGAGTTTGGCAATATTATAAGTAGAAGCTGACTGTTCAATTTCATCTCTCTATCCCTCTGAGTGAGAAACAGTAAGAGTGATATGAAATTTTAATTTTATCGATACTCAATTTATTTGTAAACAATACAATCCCCACACTATATAAACACTCAAACAAAAACTAATGAAATAATCCAAATTTTCAGGGATAGCGCAAAAATGGACGTTTTGGATTCAGTAAAGAAGAAACTAAGCTATAATTAGTTGAAATAGCTTAAAATACTCGCCACAAAAAGAAAAATAAAAACAACTATGTTACTCACTTACGAAATGAAATTCCTGGGCGTTTTACAATACTATTATTACGACACCCCACAACTGAGCACTTCACCATTGTTGATTACACAAAACTAAGCAAAAACACATAAAAATATTATGAAAATATTCACAAAACTGGTAATTAGCCACAACCAAAACACCGGAAGCAATACAGACGCCATGTAAAGGTTATACATAAAAATTGGCTTCAATAGCAAAATTTGATGACGTCATATGACAATTGCCTGACACGTTCACGCAATAACATAATACACCTGTCTCATTCTAAAAACGTAGCTTTCAATAAGTAAGACTAGTCAAAACATAGTAGTACATGTTTTATTAACAAAATGCATCGTATAACTATAATTGAGTAAAATGTAACACATCCATCTCTATATACCTAATCAAAGCTTAGTATATTGTCTGTGGTATTTTATACCTAAGAGTATGTGACGTTTGGACTCTGTAAAAAAACTCTTTGAATAGAACAAATTATATAACTTTTAAAAAGTGCATTTAGAGCATTGACTTAATAATACATGGACTTCGGGTCCGCGCTAAAAAGTGTCCGAACCGAAAGAGATCCAAAACGCGAAAAGGTTTCCAATCGCACTTCAGTCTCGTGTTTGTCATCAGAAAGAACACTCGTCAATAATGCCGCACTGAGATAAGAAATCTTGCAAAAACTACCCGAGTAAGGTGAGAAAAGAAGATGGTGTATCATATTTTCAGTAATTAAACATTTATTAACGATATAAAGGTATTATTTCGCTTAGAAACATAATATTCCATCCAAATTTCAATTAATTGTAAAAACAAATGGCATAACCAACCAAAATGAACAAAAATTAACTATCTGTCCTTTTCTAATACACTACGCGCGTATATAAGACAGAGGGAGTGCAATATTTTTATCAAATTTATCGCTAGAAGCTGCATATGATAAAAAAATGGGCGACCGTCAGTCGAAGCTACATAGGCGGATAGCTTATTGCAAGCAAAATTAGGCTGTATCATAATGATCTAAGACACAAATTACAATGTTTTAGTTTGTTTATAAAAATATACATGTATACTCGTACATATAGGTTTTCTCGGGACACTTTTTTCGTGAATTTTGCATTACACCCGAAGTCCATGTATTATTAAGTCAATGATTTAGAGTTAAAAGTTTAATAAAATTACTTCTGCCACACAAGTTGTAGTGTTTAATTTACTTATAACAATAAAAGTAATTCAATTTACTCTGATTTAACTCTACTGATACGCAAAAATCAATACAGTATAAAGTAGAACGTGGAACGACTATGTTGAGTTCATTGACGCTAAGAAAATTGTAGCTTGACCAGCTGAAAGCATATCATTACGGTTGGCTTTGCAAAAAAGCTAAGGAAAATGTATTACATTATAATAAATGATATGCTTAGTATGACTTATAATAGTAAACTGCCTCGTTTTTCTAGTGGCTAGTAAGTTCGGTTGCGATTGACCAGGTCCCGGGTTTGAATCCCGGGTCAGGCCATAATTAAGTATTGGGTTTTTCTAAAAATAATTTCTCTGCACTAGCCCGGAAGAAGTTGGCGGTGTTTCACCCCCGTGCCCTTGAGAGAACGTAAAGACGCCCGTCCTGCACGGATGTCGGATTTTCCGTCCCATCGGGCTATGAGAGTAAAGGAACCTTTGAAAGGAACTAGAGTGCACCAGTGTTTGTGCACACACTTGTGCACTATAATATCTCCCGGCCGGATGGCTAATGGAGATTGGCTGCCGTGGTCGTAATTCGGTCGGGAGGACATTATCATTATAACAGCTAATCATGAAAAACTTGTCGAGTGTCAAAATACGCCGCAGTGAACGTCCTCACACGTCATATCAATAAGTATATTTTGATTAAAATATGACGTATGTGATTTTATTATCTCATATTCCAAATGAAAAGTAGTATGCTCAACAAGGGATATAGGTATACCAATTTACACCCTCAAACTATAATAACCCTCGCTACGCTCGTGTATGATATGTGCTTGAGCACATCTCGGGTGTAAATGAGAGGCTTTACCCCTGGTTTAACAATCTTCTATTATTCTAAGGTAATTAATGATGGGAAAATAGTTGCATAATTACAAAAGTGCAATTATTTACCTACGTTGCAATAACTATGTTCCTACACGAGCGGTTAATAATAATTAATTTATCAAGCGATTTATCGGGCTACACGTGATGATTTTCTTGCATTTATCTTGCTCGTAGAAAATAGAAAGTAAACTTGTAACGTTAGCGAAGAAAACTTAGAACATCCATACTAATATTATAAATGCGAAAGTGTGTCTGTCTGTCTGTCCGTCTGTCTGTCTGTCTGTCTGCTACGCTTTCACGGCCCATCTATTCAACCGATTTTGATGAAATTTGGTACAGGGATAGATTGTATCCCGCGGAAGGACATAGGCTACTTTTTATCCCGGAAAATTTAAGAGTTCCCGCGGGAATCGAAAAAATTTGGTCCACGCGGACGTAGTCGCGGGAATCATCTAGTAGGTAATTAAGTGAAAATCGTGTCAGTACCTACGGACAGTACCTACGGAATGTTTCATTGCAACTTGCAAGCCGTCTGCCTGTCGTTCAATTGCGTTAAATTCGCAAATCCATGCTGTCAGTACTATAATAATTACTAGCTGATGCCCGCGACTTCGTCCGCGTGGATTGAGGTTTTTTTTGGTTCCCGCGGGAACTCTATGATTTTCCGGGATAAAAAGTAGCCTATAATCTATCTCTGTGCCAAATTTCATCCAAATCCATTCAGTCGTTTTTGCGTGAAAGAGTAACAAACATCCACACATACAAACTTTCGCGTTTTAATATTTGTATGATATGATAGGTACAGTTCTGTGTCCATACTAATACAATCTAGAGAGCAACGGGGTGACTGGAACGTGACGGAGGAAGCTGGCAGAATTTTCAATACAAAATTCTGCCGCTATAATGTCAAATGCGTATGCAGTTTCCCACTTCTAAATATCTATAGCGTTAGCTAGTGAAGAACTCGGCATCAAGCAGCGTTTCTCCTCCATTGAAAAGGCTCTCAGTCTCACTTTCTTTGTTCACGTAACTAGATGCGATAATAATAAAATTGAGCGTCTGGTTGTTCAAGGAACAGTAGAGGGCACCAGGGCCCGTGGAAGATCACCCATGGCTATGAGGTGGACAGATCAAGTGAGGGCTGCGGTGGATGCACTCGCAAGGCTGCTATCAGAGAAGAGTGGAAACGGATAGTTAAACGTGCCACAACACCAAAGTGACGATACGACGAAGGGGTAGAAGATAGCGTGAGCAGACCCCACACGGCGCGGTGGACGGACGACATTGTCGAGTCTCGGAGAGACGCTGGCGGCGCAAGACCGTGGCTTGTGGAGGACTCTGCAAGAGGCATAGGCCTCTTAGTAACTTAGGGATGGATCCAGCAGTGGACGTCTATCGGTTGACGACGACGACGGCGATACGTTATATGATATTATGCAGATATCGTACCTCAAGGCGCTACAATTGTCACGGTAGCCAACTCTGTTTGATAGGAAAGAACGTATCTCTTAAGACTGCGATATTACCTACTTATTGACTCAGGAGTCAGGGTGCAATGCCCTGCAAATTGGTATAATACAGTAAACAAAAAACCGGCCAGGTGCGTGTCTTACGCGCAGAGTAGGGTTCCATAGTTGCCCGTCACAATATGCGGACATTTAAAACGTTGGTTAACCTCGTAAGCTCGTAAGCTAGTAAAGTCTACTCAACTGTGATAGATTTCCTTTTAACTTCATCATATTATATATACTACTTTCATGAAATTTTTCACATATCCATAAACAAACGCTTAGCTGGTAGAGCGGTACTGGACTCTACCAAAAATTAGCACTTTAAGGCTTAATATTTCGCAAACGGATCCCTGAATCGAAAAATAGTTTTCCAACGCCGGGAAAATTTTTGAACGACTTACCTATCCAACGACACCCCACACTATGGGTTAGACGAGAAAAAAAACCTTACATGTAGGGAAGGTATAAAAAAATTGAAAAAAAAAAATTTCCACTTTGTCTGCGTGATTAATATGAATACCCATGCCAAATTGCAGTTAACTAGTACTAGAATATTCTTTGAGCTAAGTCACGGATGAACGGACAGACGGATATGGGCTATGGCGAAACTATGAGGGTTCCTTTTAGACAACGGAATCCTAAAAAACAAGTTTTTTTTTGTGGTCAATGTAAATATTGGCACTGCAAAGTAAGTATTTGTATTACATACTTGATGATTTTTGGACTCAAATAACTGAATCCGGATGTAATATTATGATAAACCCGAAAAAAAGTCTTATTAATACCATCGCTTTAAAATATTTTATGTTATGTTATTTTAAGCAAGTACGTATAAGTAACGGAACCTCTCCTCCGCCTCCGTATGTGCGGAACTTTCGCAAAAAATCATGCCTCGGCTTCCGCATCCGCCTCCGCCGTTTTTTTGCGGAGTTGTAACGGAGGTTTATTTACGCTGACTTACAATGCGAGATACATTTCGTAGCAGGGGACGCCAGTTACACCATTACAAATTATAATAAGCAAAAAGACAACTGTCATTAGAAGGATCCTCAAAAAAAAATCAAATGTTCATTGCATTCTAAAGCACAGAAAATGGACGATGTGATCGGAGAAATCCACCTCGACCTCCGCCTACGTTAACCTCCACATCCGCGGGGGCAAAGCCCCTTCACCTCCGCATCCGCCTCTGCTTCCGCTAAGAACGCCTCCGTTACAACCCTAGTAAGTAGTTACTAGGGTTATAGGGTACTCCGTACTATAAAAAATAAATAAAAATGTACTAGATTTTCGAACGAAATAACTCCAAAATAGAATAATAATAAACCCTAATCAATTAATATAAATGTAAAAATTGTTTTTTAGGTTTTCTATGAAAATATTAATTGGTTGAGATTGCGGCGTGCGAGCACGCCATGTACCTACTCATACTCTCAAATGTGAGGAACTGAGGAACAACAGAAATATCATTATACCTACTAGCTGATGCCCGCGACTTCGTCCGCGTGGATTGAGGTTTTTTGGTACTGGGATAAAAAGCAGCCATATGTTATGCCACCTTTCATCCAGATCCATTCAGCCGTTCTCGAGTGATTAATAACATCCATCCATTCATCCATTAAAACTTTCGCATTTTAGTATCTCAGAAAGAATCGCTTGTTTGTCCGTCTGTCGGTCTGTGTTAAGGTATTTTAAAAAAAGCTTAAAGTAATAGGTGGATGGGGAACTTACAAAAAAATAGTTCTAAAAATATGTGATGATGATGGAATAAGCAAGGTTTCAAACTAAGTGCGTAGTGGAGTTTATATCCTGTCTAGACTTCTAGACTTAAATACTAGGCCAAGAAAAGCGTGCTTGTTTTATTAACATAGGAATAAGGAAATCACCTGGTCGTTAATCAAATATCTACTAAAAGCCGCATTGAATTTTAAGTATTGAGGTAAATGCACATGCTAACTTCGGAAAATGCCCGGAAAATTATGATTAGCTCGAGTTAAAGTTTTGGTTTATTGAAAAACAAACAAACAATACCTAACCTACAAAAAAATATAGTACTTAACTATATTTTAACAAAAAATACCGGACCTGGAGAGTGCCATACTTTTTATTCCGGATAAGTAAGGAGTTCTCGTGGAAATTAAATTAAACTAATTCCACGCGGACAAAGTCGCGGGCATCAGCAATTCTTGTTTTGCTGCGATCCATTCTGATTCTGAAGGTAAGTGATGCTGCAGCGAGCTAACCTCTTAGGGGTACGGCAGTTATATAGAGCCCATACCCCTAATCGGTTTCTGCACGGCATCGTACCGGAACGCTAAATCGCTTGGCGGCACGCCTTTGCCGGTAGGATGGTAACTAGCCACAACCGAAGCCCCATCAGGCCAGGCCAGGGAAAATTCAGAAATTATAAATCACCAAATTGACCCTACCGGGGATCGAACCCGGGACCTGGACCGGGAATTACAACATAAGCAGACAATTAACACTAACAGCTGGTGGGGCTGGGGTGGGAAGTGAGAACGAATAGCCATTGCGTTACGTGGAAAGTTCTTACCTTCCCCAATGAACTATCCATAGACAACTAAGGGTTCAGAAGTAATAGTATCCTGAGCAATGACCTTAGCGGAGAAAAAACAACGTTTATTTTTATCCACTACAAGTTAGCCCTTGACTGCGATCTCACATGATGGTAAGTGATGATGCCATTGATTTACTAATATCGATGGATGATGCCGTCTAAGATGGTAGCGGGCTAACCTGTTTAAAGCATAGCAGTTATATTAAACCCATACCCTTATTCGGTTTCTACACGGATCGGTAGGGTGGTAACTAGCCACGGCCGAAGCCTCCCACCAGGCCAGGCCAGGGAAAATTCAGAAATAATAAATTCCCAAATTGACCCTGCCGGGGATCGAACCCGGTACCTCCGCAGTATTAAGACGACAGCGTGACATTGCGCCACTGAGGTCGTCAAAATACGTTTCTGTACTTACCACTAAACAAGGGTTCAATGAAGCTATTTTTATCCAAACAATAAGATGTCAGTGTGATAAATAGTCTACAGTAGGTACAGCACTGATCGCCCGCATCCGCTCGGGATATAGCTTCCTACGTGCAATGACATCATGAATCGTTGCATTTATTTAGATTTAATTGGGGATGAAAACATGTATGTCCTTCATTTTTCAAAGTATTTTCCAAGTTTTATCGACGAAGGTATTTTGGCTTTCGATTTAAAATAAAAAAGTGCTTCATTTTTTTTTAAATTCCACCCCTAAACGAGTTTAATGTCATGTCAAGTCGACATCATGAATCGTTGCATTTATTCTAGGTAGTTATCACTACCACTAAAGCCCATTCCCACGTCCCACGGCTGGGCACAGGCCTCCACTCTCATAGGAATTAGAGCTTAAACCCACCACGCTGCTCCAATGCGGGTTGGCGGGCTTTAACGACTATTATCATGGTAGTGATAATAACCGGGACCGACGGCTTAACGTGCTCTCCGAGGCACGGGGGTGAAACACCGCCAACTTCCTAACTCCGGTACCACAGAATAGTGAATATCACTTCTAGAAATGAGAATTTCTAGTCAGAAAATCCCAATACCCAATTATGGCCCGACCCGGGACTCGTACCCGGGACCTCGTCGGCAGCAGTCGAACATGCCAACTAGACCAACGAGGCAGCCCACTTACGTTAGGATTAGATTATATTTTCCTGGGTGAACTACTTAATTTCCCAGAATAAAAAGCCTACCGCTGTCTTTCCCTGGGATGCAACCAACCTCTGTATCTAACCATCAAAATCAGTTGAAAAGATGAATAGTGTAGGTCTGTGGTGTAGGTAGTCTTACGCTATCCAAACACCTGTCCCTGAAAGCGATCTGAGATATTGCGTCATTGCCAATTCTACTCGTAGGACTTAGGGCGAGTTACAATCGTTTACCGCGAAAATATACACCTATAGGGATGCTATGACGTCAAGCATAAGCTTGCGGACCTATAAAGGTGCGGTTTTGTTTGGTAGCTTTTGTTATTACGCAATCATTTACGATAAAGAAAACGTTTGCAAGAAAATCTATACACCGTATTTAAAAACTTGATAACTCACGGCCGGTTTCTGAATTGAAAATTTCATGTTGAGTTGAATTTCATGTCTCAAAGACTACCTATGGGCTAATTAAGCAAATTTTTGTTTCAGGATTGATATTGGGCCGGTTTCTGAATTAAGCATTCAAGCAAAAACAGCAAGCTCCAACTCTCAAACCTTACACAATATCAATTCAGAAACAAAAATTTGTTTAATTAGTCCCTAAGTAGTCTTTGAGACAGACTCAACATGAAATTCTCAATTCAGAAACTGGCCGCTAGTCACTTTAAATTACTTTTTCGAATTTCTAGCCCTTTTAAAACGGACTTGAAGTGTTCCTTTTGGGAAACTTCCTCAATGCTGGGTGTCGAACAAAACGCACTTTACAAAATAATATTAGTAAGTAACTTCCTTAAATCATATTATATGCATGACTCGATTTAATAAAATATTATTTTTGCTTTGTCATTGTAATATTTTTTTTCCTGTAATAAATATTTCAAAGCCCTGGTAAGTTCTTTTACCTTCCGCTTTTTTATAGGTAGGTAGGTATATAAACTATACCCATTTAAAATATTCCATAATTTCGTAACTTTTATAAGTCTTCCTACCCGCATTGGAGCAGCGTGGTGGGTCTAAGCTCTAATTCCCTCTCTCCTATGAGAGTGGAGGCCTGTGCCCAGCAGTGGGACAATAATAGGCTGTAGTGGATAAGTCTTCCTAGAAGAAGAGGGTAAGCAAAGCCTAAGTGTGAACATGAAGAGCCCAGTAAAATACAGATACCTAAGTACTTACTATTATTTTTTTGACTTAGTATAAGAAGAAAAAGTCGTTATTCATTGGTAAACTAGCGAACGCCCGCGGCTTAGCTCCCGTGAAAATTTTGAAAAATATTTGAGCCAGTGCCTAACAAAAAGACAGACCGACGCAAAATTATTAAATTAATTATTAAATTCCTTACAGAGTGGATGTTGAGGTGACTCTATAGGCTTCTAGCTCTTATGTATTAAAGATATAAGATTCTGTTCATCTGTTGTACCTAAGTACCTAACTGCTTATAGAGTCGCTTAGCTATAACGAGTTTGCAATGACCATGCAATGACTGAAATATTTTGAGTGGTGGTGCAATAGGGATGATGACAACTCAATCAAATCAGCAACTTTTTATGAAACATTAAAACGCGCTTCTAGTATAGAAGTTTGCATGAAAAACAAACTTGTGACGTCATCAAAATTCAACGTACTTTTATTCTTAAATCAAACTCAAACACTAAGTATATATCTAGGTATATATTTATTCAAAATAGGTACCTACAAAGTACTTACACGTTCTGAACGTAATCTATAGTTTGATAGCATTCTAACTAGGTAGTCTAATAATCTTATCACTTAAGCGTAACTTAGGTATACAATGGTTCAGAAAATGTCCGTCGATTTTCCGGAAATGTTCCTGTTTCGGAAATACTTCTGCGCATGTTAACCTGTAGGTTACCTAAAGGGCTTAGAACACGTGCGTCTCTTTCTAGGTAGATAATACACCTGCATGCATTGATAGGGTACTTAAAACTTGCTTAAAAACAATAAGGAAAAACTTTTAGTAAAATGTTCTAGATCTTCATCCAAATGCGTAATCTATTTCTGGTAAATATATTTATGTATATACATATTAAGTAGTTAACGGAAAGCATCGGAAAACCGTACACAACAACTTAAAAAAGTCACAAAAAATCGTAATTAATTATGAACCAAAGCTCAGAACCAAATTTCCTGAAAAAGGGATCGTATGCCCTTCACATACAAACCTACTACGATGGGATGACCTTTACATGACATTACATCACTCGTAATTTCGACAGTAAGGTAACTTACCTTTTTCTCGAGGAGTCCAATCGTCTCTGCACTCGCAGCCTTTTTCTCGTTCATTTTTGCACTTATTCAAAAACTACGAAAATACGAGGTCGCAATTTCTATTAAAAATAAGGAAATAGACAATATTCCAAGTAGTTCCGACGCGTTGTTATTCGTTTCTACGACTGTCAGTCACCCCAAAGCGACGCATGCGTACAGCGTCTCAATGGACCCCTATTATATATAATACAGGGTGAGTATTTAGCAGCGGTCAGTAAAGCGAAAATCGGCTTCGTACGCATTTTGCGAGGCGAGGCGTACGAGGCACATGCCTCGCGTTGCCGTAGGTATTACACATTCATTCCGTCAAAGGCAAACGTGTCCCTTCTTGTTTTGCACCCCTTGATAAAATTAGAGATCAACAACTGAAAGGAGAGTTGGGCTTAGGAAACAGAGCACTAATTTTGAGATGTATAAGTCAAACATCCCATAAATCGTTATCATAGAATTTTGCCTCAAGTAGTAAGTATACTACTTACTATTACTAAAGTAGTAGGTATTTAATATTATTAGTAGTAGTAGATTACAATAAAAGTGAAAATCTTAAGAAATCATGTTATTTTCGCATTCTTTAGAGGCTAGGTTAGCTGGCCATAAACGAAACATGATTTTTACCAATTACTTATAGCAGTCATAATTAGTTAGTTAGTTATTATCGATATGAGATAATCAAAATAAAGTCATAAAATGAATAATTATAATAATCATTCTTCATAACAAAAATATTCTCTGTAATGACTTTTAATTTTAATGTCCTTATTTTGAAAGTACTTAGTAATGAATACGGAAGCAATTTATTTTCTTATATATGTAATAGGCATGATGACAGTAACAAAGAATCAATGAAATTATGAATTTATCTAATGAAATAGGATTCATGGATTATAAAAAACGTATTTATTTTTCAATTTCGAGTGAGATCGCTATTTATATTGATAAAATGAAACTATAAAATACAGCAATCCGCCATATTGCTTAAAACACAAAGAAGCGAATGACGTCACAATTGTTTGTATTCGAGCTTTGAAAATCACACTATTGCTTACTGCACACTGCACAGAGTACATTGGTAAAAACAATAGTGACGTCACAACGACGCCATGACACCGCCGAACGTTTTGACGTGAATTTTATAATTTAAATTTCAAGTGCTAATTTTATCTACCAAACTTTATTTTTCTGCTGAAATAAGATATTTTTTCGAAATAATAGATACTTTCGAACATAATCTGCCCATTTTTCAAAATCACTCATCATGCCTATTGTGTGTGGCGTTCTCTCTAATTCAACCTCATGGTTCCGTAAACCACAATATCGCTTCAATAAAAATAATTTCAGTTTTCGTCACACCGGCCGCTCCCGAAATTTCACCCTGTATAATATATAACAAAGGCGTCTTTAAAGCACGAATGAATTGTTGGGAGGAGTCTGCGTGGCACGTCTGGAGTCTGGACTCTGATAGTGCTTATCATTCAGTAGTCTGAGTATGACGCAACTACTCACTAAAGACGTAATAAACTTAGATAAATTGATACTTAAATACTTACTGCGAATTGTATTAGGTATGTTTTATTTAGAGCTCTACCTCTGTACCTACTTTTAGCGGCGTATCGTTTAAAATTGAAAACTGTCGAAAGTTAAAAGTGACTTAAAAAACCGGTCAAGTGCGAGTTAGTCTCGCAGCTCTACAGCTCTAAGGGACTGTACACCTAAGTATTTGAATTTCATATTCATTGATAGGTCTATACGCGTTCCTGAAAAAAAGGAGGTTGATAGACAGACGGACAACGAAGTGATCCTCTAAAGTCTAAGCCCCTTCCTCTTCCTTTCCTCCTCCTCCTCCCCCTTCCTTGGAAGGAGGGTTCCTTTTTCCTCATGAGGTACGGTCACGATACGGCCCGTGTAAGACAAGCGTTTTTGCTTTTTCAAAGTATGATAGTGATAGATAATTAATAGATATAGTCCGTCACAAAAAAGCCCCACGGCAATAATTAGTGAAACTATTAATACATTTCCCACACAATTTTCATGTGTATGCGAATTCTAGCGCATCCTTTAGGGGACTCCTATCGTAAAATGACAGAGAAAAACACTAACTCAAAATAATGGAAGGCATAACGGACTTGCTAAAAGATATTATGGAGCAAATTGCAAACCAAAGGAAAGATTTTAACAACATTAAAGATGAAATCACAAAAACTGTAAACGAAAACATTAATGATAACTTTCTGCGCTTCATGCAACAAAATCGCGAATTGGAAGAGAAAATTAATAAAAACCAACAATCCATATCATATATCGAAAAATATAATCAAAGGCGAAATCTTATATTTTTTGGAGTGGAAGAGAATGAAAATAATTATCTTGAATTGGAAAGAATGATACTGGAAATTATTAATAAACATATGAAATTAAATCTCGAAAGAAATTGTATAGAATACGTCGGAAGATTGGGAAAAAATAACATCAACAACAAATTGAGACCAGTTTTAGTAACTTTATCGACACTGGGCATTAAAATTGAACTATTAAAAAAGAAAAGAAACTTAAAAGATACAAACTATTACATTCAAGAAGATTATACAAAAGAAATAGTCCAAAAAAGAAGAGAACTACTCAAAAACCTAGTCGAAGAGAGGAAAAATGGAAAAAAATTCATTCTTAAATAAATGATAAAATAATATATTTAGAAAAGAATAATCAAGATATTAATCATAGAAAAAATAATAGTAAAACTTCTAAAAGAAATTTGTCGATCTCTCCGGAAATAAGTAAAAATAAAGAGGATACAAAATATACAAAGAAAAGCAAATACAGTATTAAAAATTATACGACACAAATTTCGCAACCACCCACACCCCATGGAAATAATAATTAATCATGAAGATCAGAATCATCAGAATGATGTCTCCCCTCTCTCAACGCCTCCCAATCCGGTTGGTCACCGTGGGAGGGCTAGACCAAAACCCACCAGTATCTTAAAAAGGAAAATCAAAGGAAAATATTCCAGATAAAGTTCTATTGATAAACTTAGAGAAACTAGTGGAGGCCTTCGCCCTCAGGCGGACTGAAAATTAAAATGTATTTTTACACATGTACATCTTTTGCACAATTTTATGTTTTATTTTTATTTAAATAGTAGCTAAGTTATAATTTCTTATTTCTGAGTAAACTTCATGATTTAATTATTAGTTTTTTAAAGAAGAAACTCAAACTAGCATTTATCATAGTAGTCACAAAATGTTAACAGTAATTTCTCATGTATCGCAGGAATATGAATAGTGAATAGTAATAATGTGAAAACTATCTTATTGTTCCTAAATATTTGCACAATATATCATAGATTTCCATTTTCATTTAAACGTAAATTATTATTTTTTTAGAACATATTATAAATAATCGTTCAAATAAATATTTGCTATTTATGTATATATATATATACATATACATAGCCTAATCTAAATATATTTATGTAAGTAGATAGTTATTAAAAATGCCAGCGAAACCCCAAGTTATATTTGTAAAAAATACTGTTATTATAAAATATAATTTAATAATTTACTAGGCATAGCTACCACGAAATTAATACTATTATAATACCTAACCCAGTTAATTTTTTATCCTCTTAATTCGATGTACATGAGTAGCCAAACAATAACACCTACATAAGTAAGTAATACAAATGTTGTGATTACACATTAGTAAGAAAAATAATACTATGTAGATTGTAGGTATCTTTGTAAGTAGATTAGTACTTTTTTCAGTTAAATAAAGGCTATTTTATTTTATTTATTTATTTATTTATTTTATTATCGTAAAATGGACTGTAAAAGAAAAAAAACCAAATTCAGTATTAATCAATTTATTTTACAATCAAACTTAGATCTGGGGCCGAGTTGCATCTTACTTTAAATAGACAATTAAATTCTTAAGTATAATATTTAATTAATCGAGATGGCATTGTTTTAATATCAGTCAACATCACAACTGTAATTTATCATTAAAATACACATTATTATCGATAATATAATCAATATTATTACAACAATATACATTAATAACCCACGCACACATATATAATATTAATTAATTTTAAATTACGCTATATAATAATATTAATATAAATTCCCATTATCAATAATATTATATATATATTTTTTGTGAAAATTTGTTTTGCAATATGAACCATTACTTGAAATTTAATTTATTATCCATATTTAAATAAAATCAAAAATATTATAATAGTAAATCTTTTATACAAAATTAAAAATAGCAATTCAACATTTTTGTAATAATTTTTACACATTATAAATTCAATCGAAGTATTAAACTTTTCAAAATATATTTTTTATAAAGTAAGTAATGTTAATCAAAAATATTTAGTATGATGTGCTAAAAATAATAAGTGACTATAAAGTACCATACCATAACATAATTATTATTATAAAAAGCTTAAGCTAAAACCTTAGTTTGTTATACATTTAACATACTCAAGCCTAATAAAAACAGTGCTTTCACCTCGGATTGGTTAACATTCTTCCGCTATTGGCCAAAATCCATTGCCGCAGCAAGAATACCATAAATTCAGCCAATCACAACAATTGAGATATTAACAATTATTGATGCAGGTTTACATAATAAGGCTAACAAGATGACTGCTTAATTATTGAGATTTTAAATGGCCAAATGAATATTTACTGACGAACAAAGATTTTAACCAATTTAATTTAAATTTTAAGCAATTATTATTTTGGGCATTCAAAAACGACGCTATGTAAAATGTAGTTTACACCAAAAAAAATCAATCTAAAATTCTCGTTATTTAAAAAAAAAATATTAACAATATTCAGGTATTTTTAACCGCGTGGCAAGATCCGTACATTATGATATTGATTTAAAGCTGTTTAAGGCATGGTTTATACAGTCGGCAAGTAAGCGTTTATATGTCGCGATGCATCCAGCCGTTTCTGTATAAAACCATGTCTAATAAATCTAATTAATTGATTTTATATAGACATTTAGACGAGACATAGTATACACTTAATAAAGTTATGTTGCCGTAAAATTTATCTTCATGGATTACCTTTTTTTAATTAAAAGTGACTTTAAGTCGACTTATATATTTTGATTCAATATATATTATATTTTTAATAGATTTTCTAGGACTAAGGATTAGAAATATAATATAGAAATGTATGTATTATATATAAATATGTATGTATTTTACTTGAGAGATCCATTATCTGTCCTATTTTTAATCTGAACAAATTTTTCGTTATAGTGTTTTTTGAAAAACCAAAATCACACTTATTTTATTAAAAAACCTCTTTTTTATTAAATAAATACTGCAGCAACATTTAAATACACTACACAATAAATATTGACGTAAGTTTAAAAGTTTTTCACGAAATTGGATATCTCGACTATATTGAAGAAAAAATCGATTTAATAATTTCGAGCCAAACTTCACCCTTACGCCAAAAGAACAAGTTATATATTTTATTACAATAGATAAAACTAGAATTAAGATTAGATGTCGAAAGATCCTCCGATTCGTTTAACTATTAGGCCGGTCCTACTACTCGTTGGTTGCGTTACATTATAATTATTTATTATTAATATAATAACTAAAATAATCTAATTATTTAATTAATAATAGCAAATATTTATATTTTAATTGACGATTTTTATATTTCGATTATTTACATTATATATTATACAGCACTGGCGTTAAGGCTGGTTCACATTACTATAGTCGCTGCGTCAACTTTTATTCCATCGCTAAACTGTTAAAGGATCGACGAAAGAGAACATTTTAGTTGACATACATACATAGTTTTCTTGTGGATTTTTAATTATTTATTAATTAACTGTAACACGTCCATTATACGACAGAATTTACTGTCCATTTTGCCGCAGTACTACTGTGATTAACGGATAATCTATTCACGATGAATGAAGACTGATGTTTGCATGTAAAATATCTGGATAATTAACTGTTCCGTTAGTAATTTATCAAGTCATGATTGACAGAATTTACTGATGCAGAATCATTTATTGAACGCTTTTGGATAGCTGCCTGGCTTATCCAGTCACTTTGGATTGGAATGCAATTGGTTACTCGTATTACTTGAACAGATTATGTTGATGAGTAATGTAAATCGGCTATTATGAATAAATCGGCTAAATGTAATGAGAATATTGTTTATTTGATATAATATCCGATAAATATAAATAATGTTTTTCAGGTTCAATTTATATAATATTATTATCAGACATTTAGCAAAATAATAATAATATACTTTTAATATTTTTAAATATGATATGTTTTCAAATACTACTTTTCTTAGAGTAAAAGTAGCTGACATTATTATTTTGAAAGACTATCTATTTTGAAATAACTATCTAAATTATTCAGTAATGACGTATCCAACGTATGTTAATTATTTATTGATATTTACACAATTTATATTGGTATAGACATTTAAGTTTACTTGTGATTTAAGGGAAAATGTATTATGTATGTTTGACAGTATAGTGAAACATATAATATAGAAACATTAGAAAAGTCAGGCCAGATATTATCTAATTTTATAGTTACACAGACACTAATAAAATACCTCATAAACAGTCTAATTTAACACAATTATGTACACAAAATGATTGAGAAACATTCATCTAAGAGAAATCTTTTAATTTATCTAAATATCTATCTACAATAATTCAGTGGAGTAAAGAATTTATTATTAAATCCCATATGTTTTTTAATCATTCATTAATGTACAAAATATAGTCGACCAAAGATATTGAACAGAAACAACAAACTCGAGAGTAGCGTTTTTAACAATGAGGGTACATCAACAAATGTAAATAATATAAAGCGTAGATAGAATTTTTGTAAATTTAAGAAAAAAAATAGAAAATGGTTAAAAATTTACGCGAGCAAAGCGAGCGCGAAACTTTTGTCTTTGCAGATCGCCAACGACGCTTCTTTTTCAAAGGTATACAATAATATAATGTTGTGATTATTAGTTATCGCTATAACCTCCAGGAGGTCCTCAGAATATGCATAAGGTCCCACAGTTCACCGGCATAGTATCATAACCTCGCGCTGAAGTCATCGTCGAGACTACAGCAGGAGACCAGCTCCTCAAAGGACATACCAGCCAGAGTCATGGAGACGGAGGAGATGCTTCTGAAGAGTGCCTCAGGGTCCAGGTCCTCGGGGAGCTTGGTGAGGAACTGGGCGGCCGCTATGAAGTCCATATCTTTGAGCTCGTCTTGGTATAAGTGGAGTATACCTGAGGATGAAAAAATTTACTTTATTTTTTGTTGTTGTGGTATTAGCGGAGTTGGTAATGATTGTCACAATCTAAAGAGATATAGTCACACAAACTTATCTGACCCGGTGACAGCGTCGCTAGTATATATATGAAAAATACAATTTTAATAAACTTAACTGGCATAAAAATTAGTTCCTATTTTGGTCAGATAAGTTTAACGGACTGTACTTCATACAGTCGATCGATTCAACAGAGACGTTGAAACGAGAAGGTTGAGCTATCTTGCGGGGTCACGGGGGCGAGACGGGGACGGTATTATAATACCGACCGGCGGAACCCAGCAGAACAACAAACTTTTATTATTTTGATGAAAAATAATAAAAATTTGACCGCACGCGCTGCTAAATGGTCCCGGAAGTAAATCTCTCGTGTTTTTAAATTCACACACTATGAGCTGGGTATAAACTGATTTATTTCGCAGTGCAAGCCTACCCTCAGATCTGTCGTCCAGGTATGTAGATGCAACGACAATAAAGCCAAGCTAACTTTAGTTGTTTCTTAATATCAAGGGCGTCATCTCAGTGTAAGCTTTGTAACTATGGTAATTGGCATACGTGTGACATGGCATGGCTTTAGCGAACGCCGTGTAGAGCCACTGTAACAGATATAGTTCAGGAGCCAGTGTGCACTCACCCAGCGCTGTGTTGAAGAGGAAGGTATCGCCGTCCCTTAGGAAGACGTCCCACACTCTGCACGCGGCGTCCAGTGGCATGGCTTTAGCGAACGCCGTGTAGAGCCACTGTAACAGATATAGTTCAGGAGCCAGTGTGCACTCACCCAGCGCTGTGTTGAAGAGGAAGGTATCGCCGTCCCTTAGGAAGACGTCCCACACTCTGCACGCGGCGTCCAGTGGCATGGCTTTAGCGAACGCCGTGTAGAGCCACTGTAACAGATATAGTTCAGGAGCCAGTGTGCACTCACCCAGCGCTGTGTTGAAGAGGAAGGTATCGCCGTCCCTTAGGAAGACGTCCCACACTCTGCACGCGGCGTCCAGTGGCATGGCTTTAGCGAACGCCGTGTAGAGCCACTCTAACAGATATAGTTCAGGAGCCAGTGTGCACTCACCCAGCGCTGTGTTGAAGAGGAAGGTATCGCCGTCCGTTAGGAAGACGTCCCACACTCTGCACGCGGCGTCCAGTGGCATGGCTTTAGCGAACGCCGTGTAGAGCCACTCTAACAGATATAGTTCAGGAGCCAGTGTGCACTCACCCAGCGCTGTGTTGAAGAGGAAGGTATCGCCGTCCCTTAGGAAGACGTCCCACACTCTGCACGCGGCGTCCAGTGGCATGGCTTTAGCGAACGCCGTGTAGAGCCACTCTAACAGATATAGTTCAGGAGCCAGTGTGCACTCACCCAGCGCTGTGTTGAAGAGGAAGGTATCGCCGTCCCTTAGGAAGACGTCCCACACTCTGCACGCGGCGTCCAGTGGCATGGCTTTAGCGAACGCCGTGTAGAGCCACTCTAACAGATATAGTTCAGGAGCCAGTGTGCACTCACCCAGCGCTGTGTTGAAGAGGAAGGTATCGCCGTCCCTTAGGAAGACGTCCCACACTCTGCACGCGACGTCCAGTGGCATGGCTTTAGCGAACGCCGTGTAGAGCCACTCTAACAGATATAGTTCAGGAGCCAGTGTGCACTCACCCAGCGCTGTGTTGAAGAGGAAGGTATCGCCGTCCCTTAGGAAGACGTCCCACACTCTGCACGCGGCGTCCAGTGGCATGGCTTTAGCGAACGCCGTGTAGAGCCACTCTAACAGATATAGTTCAGGAGCCACCACGTCCGCTAAGGCAGGCAGGTTGTGCTGAAGAAGGGTTGCGTAGGCCTTCCATAAACGCTGGAAAACAAAACGAGATTAAAGCCTCGCCATATCTCATCACTACACACTGCTTTCCTCTCAGAACGAGAAGAAACTAGGCTACAGTACAAAATTCGGGGGCTTTACAAAAACCAACAAATTTTACATAATTTTTACAAAAATCACATACCGTTGAAGATACAGTGTTTTTGCAAAAATAAGAGAACATATTACAAATATGTACCTGTTACCGTAAGATTGTAAAAACCGTAAGATTGTAATCTAACGCTTTTTTTTCGATAGATTGTAAACAGTCGAAAGATTGTGAACCGTTCAATGTTTTAAGTGTCAATTTTTGAAATATTCATTGTATTTACGTTTTCTTGTCTCTTTCTTGTAGGTTAGGTTAGGGTTCGACATAAATAATCAAGTAGGGCACTTAGGTTCTATCGGGTTAATAAACCTAACAGATTACAATCTGCCGAAAAATAATCCGTTATATTGTAATCATTCGACAGTTTACAATTTCGCGAGTTAGATTATAATCTAACGGTTTTTACAATCTTACGGTGACATACCTACTCTGTCAATCTCAATCTATAACAGAGGGAGAGAGGCACAGATTAACGCTTTTCTGTCACATACAATTTTTACAAGTGCCATAAAGAATGATTAAAAAAAATTGGGTGTCTGTAAAGTCGGTTTACTGACGATAGTTGAACGTGACAACGTCTTAAGAAAATACTGATGGAATGGTAGCATTTTTCAAAAGAAAATTTTAATTTCATTTGTTTAATAGATTTGTATGTATATAGAGAAGGAGGTAATTGGAAATCACTGCACTTGATACTCGATCAAAACATGTAAATGTACTATAGTATAGCAGCTGTCCACGCAGAGTGCAGACGCATCGCTCACTCAAGTAGGAGAGAGACGGATGTCGAACGCTGCCGAACGCAAAGGCCGATTGTGCCTCTTTGTCGCTCGTTCCGCGCTCTCGCTTGCACTTCAAGCCTTACATGCCCCGTATTCTTTAACTCAGTGACTATCAAAAATGAAAGCCACTGACATATATGTAATATCCATTGAAGGTTTACTATGAAATAAAAAGTAACATTTCATAGGAAACCTTCAATGGATAAAAAATATATGTTAGTTGCTTTCGTTTATTGATAGCAACTGAGTTAGAGAATAAGGGCCATGGAACGCCTCACGAGGTAACGCCGCACACGTCATCTTTTTTCGTGCGTGCAGCCGGCTCTATCGAATTATAAGACGTTGTCACGTCAAAAACTGTTACCTGCATAGTATCGCCGTCCCTAGTGAACGCGGCCCTCAGTACGGGCCCGTCCAGCAGATTCGCGAAACAGACGAACGCCTGAGGCGCCTCCATGTTTAGAATTAGCACTGCCGCTATGAACGACATACCCTGGAAGAAACAAAAAAAAAATTACGGTTGTCTGTAAAGTCGGTTTTGGGACGACAGTTTGACGTGATAACTAGAAGTTGTCTCGCGCGCTCGCGTGGCGGCGTTCCAGTAGCAGAACTATTCCAACTGCTAGCTCTGACGTCACGCGAGAAGAGAGATATAATGTGTTACAAGCGAACGCTTGGGCGGATCGTGCCTCTCTATCGTTTGTTCCGCGCTCTCACTCGCACGCTCAGGCTCAGGCGGAACGTGACACTTTTTCGTGCGTGCAGCCGGTGTTCGTCGATTTATAAGACGTTATCACGCCAAAAAATTGTGCATGTCAGCTTTGTACTCACGATAAAATTTCGGTTTTATATCACGATTCGCAAATTAAGTTAAATGACTTACCGTCAAAGGGCGTGTAGGATTACTTTTTTTTATGAATCGGCAAATGATGATTTTTTATCATATCAAATAGCAAAATAAATATTAACCTTTCAACCTAAAAATTACCTTCCATGCTACCATGTTGACGATTATTTTGGGTGGAAGTTTTAAAAGTATAAAATTTATAAAAACTGGCTGATACCAGCGATTTCGTCCGCGAAGAATAGTTTATTTTCAATTCCCACGGGAATTCCTTAATTTTCTGAGATAAAAAGAAGCTTATGTCACTCTCCAGGTCCTCAACTATTTGAGGTAATTGAGATTGCTTGAGTATAGAATCAAGCAAAAAATGAAGGTACCTACAAACAAACACACTTTCCCATTAAAGACCAGTAAATGAAAAAAGAAGCTTGAAACAAGTAATGACCGAAGGTATCACGTGAAGTGACAATGATAGCGAATTTAGTCCACAGACTAGACTAATCACGTTGACACCTTAATGAAATCTTCATTTCATTTATTTATTTCTGAATACAGTAGGTACAAAAAGGTGTTACAATTATAAAAGTTACATGTATCCTACCCCAGTGTGGCGTACAAATAATATGGGTAACAAGCTTTAACATAATAAGAAAATTATAATGTTAAAATTAATTATTTATAGTAAAGAACTTTCACAAACAGACGTAGGAGCAGCGTAGTCAACTAAAGACTTCAAATGCATGAATTATTTAGACATATTTAGATGATCCTCTAGCAACTCTTCAATTTTCCAAAATACTTATCTTTGACTAACAAATGCATATTGTCTGATGATGATAATGACAATGATAAATGATAATGATTATGATGACAATAACATACCTGTATATACCCAATATCGGGCCTATAACACACATAGGCAGCCAGCAACTCATGAAGAACGTCAAAGTACGGCCCTCCAGGCTGGAATATACACAGGTGAGGGAAAGTCCTCGCTATATCCAGCTGTATCAGCTCCATTGAACACTCGTCACTATAGTCTAGCAGATTAGGGTTGGATTTCGAACAGCATTTCTTCGGCGGTTCCACCGTTAACGTCTTCAGGTTTTGCTCGCTGAAGTTTCTGGGCAAACCTGTAAACATTCATATTATCATATTATTATATTTTTTTCACACAAATTAGCCAAAATTTTGGATATTTTAGTTAAAAATTCTGTATAGAAAAAAATCTGTTTTTTTCTTTCCATACAAACGGGGCGTTAAAATATAAGTAAGCAACTATTTAAATGCAGTACAAGAACACAGGTCTTAAAAATACAAATAGTAAGATTTTATATTCAAGTAAACTTTTATGCGTTCTTCAACTGTTCATGATTCTCATTCTGGTTCTTCTGAACCAGCAAGAAACTCAGGGGTTACTCCATTTGATGTAGAAAAAAATTGGCAGTCATAGGGACTGCCGATAGAAATGAAAACTTAAAAATTAAAATATAAACCTTAAAACTAAGGTATTTAAGTTTAATTACGAATGTAGTATATTTATATTTAAGACCTTTTGCCTTCGTAAAAACGCGAGCATCTCGACGCGGAGCATGTCGGTGACGCGAATCCACAAGTTTACACAAGAAAGTGTGTATATCTGCCCGTCTGTCTGTCTGTGTATCTGCTACGCTTTCACGGTTCATCTGTTTAACCGATTTTGATGAGATTGGGTACAGGCATAGGTTGTATCCTGGAGAAGGACATATTGTGGGTAACAACAATTGTTTTCTTATAAATAATTAGTCCCGTCTACAACTTACTGCCAGTGGCAATGTGCAAAAATATACATGTACAACCTTACAACGTAAACAAGCGACAACTAGCGCCATCTCTAAGATACTTTTTTCGTGACACAGACTATTAACAAAGTAACGTCAAAAAGCAAACAAAAAGTACGTTATAAATACCTAATCTCTGTTTATCCGATTTCTCGTCTGCATCAGTTTTGGAAGACCTTTTCGACGACCTCTCTTCGGACCGCGCGAACTCACCACCCGATAATCTATCTTCTACTTGCTGATCCTCAACTTTATCATCTTGTTTGCAATTGCACGAGTTTTTCGAGTTGACTTTTAACCTCTTTCTTATTAATTGTGCTTCTTGTAGCTTCTGCTTCGCTTTGGTGACGAGGTCCTGGTAGTTTTCGTGCGTGATCTTCAGTTTGTTATCGATGGCAAGTTGCCACACTCTGCCTCTAATGGCGGGTGGCAGACCGCTCCACCATAGGTCTAGGGTGCGTTTGCTGTTCTTCCTGTGGACAAGCAAAAGATTGTTTACATTTAGTAAGTAAGTAAAAACACCAATAGAAACAACGACCTCAATTTACATAGACGGGCCCTGTCAAACAAAGAATGTGGGCGTATTTTTAGCAACGCCATCAACGCCATCTAGTCTGAAAAGCGGGAACTTGCTGGCAACATTTGAATGAAAGGTTGAAAACCTAAGACTCCGTCATAGATAATATAGGCCATCGCCATAGAAGCCGTAAGGCAAGTTAGTAAAAAAAAAATATCATACAGTTTGCCGCGGAAATTAAATGATTGCGCAATGGATAAAAAATTAAAAATATTAAATAGGAAGATTAAATAACGTTTTTTTGGAAATGTATAATTGTGACTTGAAACACTTACCTTAAAATAAAAATTGTACAGTGCCACAGCCTCCTTTACTTTACAAGCCATGCTGTTAAGTTTGGCAACATCGCAATTAGGAGTTGCGTGAACCGATTGTTTTAACTTTAGCAGCAATTTGTACTAGCGCAAGTCTTCTCTACGGGTTGTATCTAGTGATATTATGTAAAAAATAAGTACATTATAAGTACATAAAATCGTCAGTTACTAGGAATGGTACCAAGGTACCTTCTACCCAATAATTTTATTGAAGATAAGGCAGTAGAATACGTCTTATGGCCGAAAGAATATCGTTTCCTTTTAAAAATATAACTTGCATGTAACTTTGAAGGTTCACTACTTATTTCTTAAAAAAAAAATGAATTAAATGACTTAAAACGCTCCCCAAATGCCTATGTCCAGCAGTGGACGAATGCAGGCTGATGGATGGATTGATGAATAGGTATGAATTATTAGATTAAAGCTTAATTTATTTTGCAATGTATAGTTTATCTTTACAAGCTGTCGCCCGCGAATTGTTATAAGTGGAATACCTAAGTTATTTTATTTTCCAACGGGAACTCCTTAGTTTTCCGGGATGTCCAGGTCCTCAGATATTATGCCCATGAAATAATCACGTCGATCCATTGCTTTGTTGCGGCGTGAATGAAGGACAAACCAACAAACAAACACACTGTCGTATTTATAATATTCTAATAAATATAAAAGTACGTACATAGTTACATACCTACTTTTAAAAGGTTCCATGTATAAATCAATCCATGTATAATAGGGGTATTGGGTTTAATATAACTGCCATGCCCCTAACAGGTTAGCCCGCTACCATCCTAGACTGCATCTTCACTTACCATCAGGTGAGATCGCAGTCAAGGGCTAACTTGTAGTGGTTAAAAAAAAACAAAAAATCATAATATTAGTACAACTTATCCAACTAGCTAGATATTATAGGTAGGTACCTACCTAAATTATTATAAGGACAAAATCAATTTAAGTAATTTAAAAAAACATTGAGCTTATGTTATTTCTATTAAGTCTGTCAGTCTGTGAAATGTTCAATTTTTTTGGAAAATTATTTTCATTAGATAAGATAGCATATTAGATAGAATTTTTGAAATATTTCAGAATAATGGTTTCTATGCATCAATAAAACATGACAATTGTATGAAACATGAGATTGTAGGCTTAAAATCTTTAGTGCTGCTAAAATTCCTCGGGCATCATTCAATTTTAAGAAAATAGTTTAAGTCATCTAAACAAATTTATAAAGAGGAATTCTTAATAAAATTAAACAGTGCATATTTAAATGATACCTTACTTTAACGGAATCTGTAGGGAGTGACAGACCATCTCTTTGCAAATAGTCAAAATAGACGTCGTGAGTCGGTTCACGAGCGACGTTGCCAGCTGTCTCACAGCATGGCTTGTAAAGTAAAGGAGGCTGTGACAGTGCCAAACTAATAAGACTTTAGATGTTAACCTAAGAATAACAAATTATCTACACGACGAGCGACCGTGACAGCGCTACGATGGAGACAAAGACAGGATAGGAACGCGTTCTCATAGTCGGTCGCCCAACCTTTTTCTATGAAAGGGCCCATCTAGTACCTACATATATATCGATGAATAGAAATGATACACAATTCATGACACAATTTACAAGTTATTATGATGTGAAGGCGGCCTTATCACTGCAAGTGATCTCTTCCATTTATTGAATTTCATTTAAATTTATTGACTAGCGGATGCCCGCGACTTCGTCCGCGTGGAAAATATTTTTTGATTCCCACGGGAACTCCCTAATTTTCCGTTATAAGCCCTATTTCACTCTCCAGATCCTCAACTATACTCATGCAAAAAATCACGCTTTTTTGCGGTGTGATTGAAGGACAAACCAATAAACCAACAAACAAACACACTCGCATTTATAATTTTGTATGATTGCCCGTGTTTTTTTAAAATTTTGTTCTTTAGGTGGTTAGATTAAAAGTAGGTTTTGTTTTAGGTGTTTTTAGGGCTTTGTCTGTAGACTGTCTGTCTGCTATACGCGCGGCCTTCATCTAGCAAAGTAAGGAATATCTTCAAACTTGAACTGGTTTTAATATTTCATCGCCTAATAAACTTTGCTGCATATGATATTATCTACAAAAAAAAATATTATGATAAATAATAAGTCACACATATAGCTTTTATTAACAATGAACAAATAAATAACGGAAATATCACCACGACAAAAACAAAACTGTTGCAAAAATTGTATATATACATACTCACACTAGAAATGGGCACAATAGTAAGGTGCGAAGAAAACAGCAAAAACAACTATCACAATAGAGCAGTGCAAAACTGCACCATTGTTCGAATAATTACAATACATATAACCTGCTTCTATCAACGAGTGATTAGTCTGAGACATGAGACAAATAGTGACGCTCACCATGAATAAATTCTTCTAATCCTGTTTTTATTTATCTACTAGCAGCGACGCTGTCAAATAAGTTTGTGGGACTATAGACATAATTTAATAGAGAGTACAGACAAATACTGTATTTTTTATATATTTAATTTTGTGATAAGTAAATTATTAAAGACAAGATCCCGCGACTTCGTCCGCATGGATTAAGGTTTTCTGATCCCCCGGGGGAACTCTTGAATTTTCCTTCAACAGAATTTATGTCCTTCCTCGGGATACAGCCTATCATCCCCGTACCAAATTTCATCTTAATCGGTTGAATATATGGGCCGTGAAAGCGTAGCAGACAGACAGACAGACACACTTTCGCATTTATAATATTAGTATGGATCGCTGTGAATTTCGGACTGACACTAATCGGACCGGCAGTCGCCAATAAAAATAGAACATTCGGTGCAAGCGCACTTATCGAAAACGAGCAAACGACAAAAATAGACCTCCTCCTCCCGCCCGACAATCAAAACAGGAAAACGCTTTTTACCATATAAATATTTGGCGTGCACGACATAGAGGCATAATTGTATTGCTTACCCTAGTTTAAAAAGCTCAATGCTTATTGCCCTGCCGGAAAATAGGTGTATAATAAACCTAAATGCCTATCCTGGCTCCGCATACTGTGCACACTGCACGCCACTGCACATAATTTTGATTTTATCACTTTCTTATGGGTATATGCCTGTCCAGTTATTAACCGACTGCCAAAAAAGGAGGAGGATCTCAATTCGGCGCGTATTTTTTTAAATATTGATTTTTGCCGGCTCGTTGCGCATTGTGGTTTTTCTACTTAATTCGCCTTTTAGAGTCAACCTTCAACTTATTACCAATTAATATTAGCTACAAATATGGCTTAGAAACTTTTCACCTCCAAATTTTCGGAGTTATGATGTGCGTTTTCATAAATTAAATATACCACTTGCTTCGAACAGCGAAGGAAAACGTCGTTTGGCCGAGAGTTCTTCATAACGTTCACGAAAGTGATGTGAAGTCTGCCGATCCGCACTTGGAAAAGCTATATTGACAGCTTTGATCCCCGGTAGGGTCAATTTGTAAATTTATAATTTGACCCTTGACTGCATTATCACTTACCGGTGAGATCGCAGTCAAGGGCTAATTTGTAGTGGATGAAAAATGTTTTAGACCGATACGACTTGATAACCTGTTTTTAGCTGATTTAGGTTGACTAATATGGGCCTTTTGGGGAAGGACCTGGGAACCCACCGCATTATTATTCCAAGAAAACCCCTACTATTATGTGATTAATGGAATGGGGTTACAACCCTCAACAGTGAGGAATACGACGCAAAGAGAGACTTCCAAGCCAGAAGAGTCTCGCAAAGGTATATAACTTACATGTTATGCCAATCAGGCAGTATGTTCTGCGTCCACTCCCGCGCGTGCCTCGCGAGGCGCTCCTCCATGCGCAGCGACTCCTGCAGACGCGCGTGCCTCTCGGCCGCCTCGCGCTCGACCCGGCGCCTCGCCGCCTCGACCATGCGCGCGTGTTCAGCTTTATGCCGGAGCGCCTCTTCCGTGCATTTCGCTGGGAGATTCGATGGTCTGGATACGAGACAAACAAGGTGTTACTTTGTGAAACAAATTAACAATTTTCAATGTTCTAAGGTAACTTATCGAACTGTTCTTATAGTTAGAAAACTCTACATTTCTGCAGAGCATATTGGACATACATCTAGTATAGTTCTCTATCAGGTTCTATAGGTACAGGTTGTTCCGATGTATTTCAACCCAATGGTTTCAACCCGTGTGTATGTATGTTTGTTTGCTGTCGATTTTTTCAGAAACTAATGGACCGATTTATGGTAATCCTTCTCATTTTGAGAAAAGATAAGACTTGTGCTTAGTAGATATCAGCAGCCGGCAATGGGTTGAAATGATGATTTAAATGATCTATTAATCAGAGTAAAGGAGAAATAACATACAAAAAGTATCTTTCATCATACCTATTCGAAAAACGAATATTGGCTTCAGAGGATAGCGGGAGCAAAATGTAATTTTTAGGCCCATGGGACTTTTCATTTCTCTGTTCTGATTGGTCCGCGTTCGTGCTTCTGATTGGTGCTTAAACGTATAGGTAATGTCCATACATAGTAGGTCGATACTCCTAGCTTTTTCTCATACTTAATGATGAAAAATAGTGTGTGTCACTCGGGGCCAAATTTTTTGCTCTCGGGCGGCGTATATTGAATTCCTCGCTACGCTCAGGATTCTATTTTAGAATCCTTCACTTCGCACAAAATAGCGCCCTCGGGGAACAATAATTTTCTTTAACCCCATATTACACAAATAACTATTTTGTGTCGGTCTCTCCATAACAACACAACACAAGACGCTACTTGTACAATACAAAGCAATCTCCACTAAGTAAAATATCATCATCATCATCATCACTACAGCCTATTAACGTCCCACTGCTGGGCACAGGCCTCCACTCTCATAGGAGAGCGGGAATTAGAGCTTAGACCCACCACGCTGCTCCAATGCGGGTTGGCAGGCTTTAACGACTATTATCATGTTAGTGATAATAACCGGGACCGACGGCTTAACGTGCTCTCCGAGGCACGGTGGTGAAACACCACCAACTTCCAACTCCGGGCTGGCACTGAGAATTTGTTAATTGAAAAACCCAATACCTAACTTTTTAAGCCCGACCGGGAATCGAACCCAGGACCTCGTGATCCGCAGTCGCTATGCTAACCACTAGACCAACGAGGCAGTTAAGTCAAATATACTGAGCCTGAATCACGCCAAAAAAGTTTTTACCACGGAACAGTACAAGTTCTAAGATTCTAAGATAAGTTCGATGGGACCAGAGGGGACCAGATAAGAATATCTTCCTATTAGTATGAACGAGCGCTTATCACCTGCCCATCCAGCATTATCATTTGATTGAGTCGTATCCTTTACTTTAATATAGGTACATACTACAACGTACATAACATTCATAGCTCATGGCTGATCGCTTCGTAATCGGTAAAGCAATTAGCGAATAACTCGCTGCCAATGATTCGATATAAAATGAGCACCCTGGTGTAAATGAATAATTAAAGGCAATTTGCTAATTGTTTCATCATTGACCATTATTTACTAAGTCATTTTCCGTGGCAATTTTGAAAGTGCGTGGTATTTAATAGAATATGGACTCAGGTATCATATTATTCAAAGACTAGCAGAATAATGTACTTCATCACCATTATCATTTTAGCGTGAATCTGACCATTGGACATTTTAATTCCCATTGGTCAGACTAGTCCACCAATCAATCTGAAAACTGGGAACATCTGGTATAACTATAAACTGTGTTTATAAAAATGTAAAAGGACCCCGGGGGAGTTCGAGACAAGTTGTTGGGGCTTCAACCTGGTCCAATGCTACAACCCTAAGACGCTGTTCCAGGGGCCCATCAGCTGGATTCGAGCCTCTTAGACCATTGGCTCAGGGCCTAATGCGGACAGAACTGTTCCGGCTTAACTTAGATAACTAAATTATTGATAGATTTAACTTATGCTATGCACTTACAGAGTCCAAGGTGACCACGGCTCCTCGATAAGGAAGAATGTGGGTTAAAGGGTAGGAAAGGTCAGGAATGAGAAGGTACTTGCTGTTCGGCCGTAGCTTCTTGCTTCAAGACGGCACTAACACACAACACACACAGCACAGCACTCAAAGTTCGTCCAAAAGCTGCTTAGGTTAACTATTTACGGAATTATACACAGTTTGCAGCCGGCAGGTGTCAACGTGGCCACACAACTATCAATGCCACTCAGTACCGCAAGTAAGTCTTTACTTAGTACCGAAATAACTAGAAGCTAATTTCTCGCGGGAACCTTAAGCTATAGCGAGGTTCTAACAATACGGATTACAAAGAAAAGCTTATTTTTTACAATCAACAATTCGAGGCGCGGCCGCTAGCAAAAACCAATCTTGAACTCTGTCGAACTGTCAAAACCAAGGGTTTTATCAAAAAGCGCGGCAAGCTAGCTACGTTCACAAAGTATTCATCTGTCACAGCGACCACAGACAACTAATACATAGGTGGCGCGAACAATCCCCCGCCCGTGGACGCAAGGATTTACGTCCACTCACTAACAGATGGGGAGACGTGACAAGGTGCAAACGGCTCGGTGCAAGACCGAATCTCCGACTTCAGCGATCCAAAGCTTCTGAAGGAAGCATTTGGCCAAAAATATTACGGGAGTGATCCACCCGTTTGGATCAAAAGTGCGGGCAACCGTAGACAAGACGGAGCGCTTAGTCCAAACCTTAGGAGGTGGGTTCAATTTAACCCGGTAGGTGAAGACATCCTGGACGGGCTGGTACTGTATTCCAAGGACCGTCAACAAATTAGGATTTTCAAGGTTTTCAAAAATATGAGGGTCCTGCTGATCCTCTCCCGGGAGATCCTTCAAAACGTGAGGGGAGTTGGATAGCCACTTTCGCAATTCATAACCTCCGGACTTCAGTATTGCGATCAATTCGTCACGCAGGGTCAAAGCTTCTTCAACACTAGAAGCTCCTGTGCAGATGTCGTCCATATAGACTGACGATTCCAAGGTGGCTGATGCACGAGGATAATTCAGCCGCTCGCGGTTAGCCAATTCCAACAAGGTCCTAATAGCAATATAGGGGCTTGACCGGAGTCCATAGGTCGTTGTGTTCAATTCAAAGACCCGTATCGGCTCATTAGGACTCTCGCGCCACAAAATCAGCTGATACCTCCGATCATCGCGATGTACCACCGACTGTCTGAACATCATCTTGATGTCAGCAACAAAGACAATTTGGTGACGGCGGAAATGCGTGAGGATGTCGGAGATATCCTTGATCAACTTAGGGCCAGCGTGCAGACACTGGTTCAAAGTCACCCCGTTAGACGTGGCCGCGGAGCCGTCAAATACCACTCGAATCTTACCCCCAGGGGTCTTCAAGACAGCATGGTGGGGTAGGAAGTAGTGCTCGTGCGAACGCCAATCAAAATTTGATGGTGACATGTGTCCAAGGTCTTCGTACTCGCGCATAAATTCAATATACTTGGTGCGGAAGGTAGGGTCGCGCCGCATGCGCCGTTCCATAGACAAGAGCCTCTTCTCAGCTAAGGCCCGTGAATGACCAAGAAGGGGGCGAGAGGCGAGGAATGGCAAGCGAGTTACGAAGCGCCCGTCAGTACGGCGGCCTGTGTTATTTTGATAGAACAACTCGCATTCAAGGTCAAGAGGATTAACCGGTGCAGCGTGTGGCGGCTCCTCGACTTCCCAAAAACGCTGGACTACATCCGACAACGTTAAGCCGGCTGCCTGCAATTGGTCTAGCACCGGTGGGTCTGAAGACCACAAAACGGGTCCAAGAAAGCTATGACCAAATATAGTGGAGATGGCGCAAAGTCCATCTTTCTGCAGGACCCTAATTCCTCCTGACAAGATCAGGCCTAGGACATCAGAACCCAACAAAAGATCCATGGGACCAGGTTCAGTCCAGTCGGGGTCGGCAGGGGTCAGACCTGCCGTACAGGAAACCGCAACATCAGCGATTCTTTCCTGTGGTAGAGGACCCAAGATATCGTCAAGGACTGACACCTTGACCAAGACGCGGAGATCGCCCTTAATTGGGCCAAACATCAACTCCGCTTCACCCTTAGGAGTCGAGGGCTCGGCACCACCGATACCTATCATCCGAACCGCATGAGGACTCCAAGGGAGCCCTAGCTTACCCACCAAATAAGAAGAAGCAATACAGCGCTGTGAACCCGAATCCAAGAGGGCACGAACTATCAAACATTCACCTTTCGGGTTGTACACCTTCACTGAGACAGTCGGCAAAAGAACGGTCTGACAGACGGACTGCTGAAGATTAAGATTCTCAGGAGATGTGGCTGTGGTGGGGGCTAGGGCGGCGACTACCTAGCATTGGTCACCTTCATCAAACCGGTCCTCGAACCGGGGAATCTCGAATCGAGATTCATGCGGAACCTCCAGAGGCGGAGGAGACGGACCTCCATTTGGGTAAATCCACGCGCCATCCCGCGGCGGAAGCACAGGCCTAGTCAAGCGGGCAGAGGCCGGCACACCGTAGTGAGGTTGGCGACCCATACGAGGTGGGCGGCGCTCTAGTCGCGGCCACTCGTGAAGCGGGGGTGAGTAGCGAGTAGGACGGCCCGTCGCCGTGGCGGCAGCAAATCCCGCATCAAATTGGCGCAGGGGGGTCGAAATCCCCCCGCGGGGGGGTGAAGCCCCCCCGGGTGGGGGCGAAGTCCGGACACACCGGGGCACCTGACACGGTGCAGGAGAGCGACGCAGACTAGCAGGGGAGCGATTAACATAAGCACCCCCGCCCGTGCGGGGGGTGCTCTCCCCCACCTGGCGGCCAACGCCATTTTGGTTGGCACACAAGATCGCCAGGTGGTTGCCCTCACAAATAGGGCATGGCTGCTGATGTGGGCAGTCTCGCTGCAGGTGAGCTTCCAGGCAACTATAGCACCAGTGGCGGTCCCTGGCGATGCCCCTCCGGTGGTTAATCGTCTTGTCCAGGAACTGGGGACAAGAAGGTACCCTGTGGCCCGGACGCTTGCAATATTTACAGGGGGTGGCCTCAGTGGCAGCAAGCCCCCTGTAGACTGGCATTGGCCTTCGCTCAGAGGCCCCCTTACCAGGGCTGCCAATCTGACCCCTTCCCTTCCTCGGCTGGGCAGGTTGCTCTGAGGTCCTTGAAGGACCAGCAACACCAGAGTTGTCAGCCTGCCGGCACTCCTCCTCGAGGAACTTTAGCAAATCTGAAAAGGGGGGCAGATAGCTGGCACCGTCCCCACCATACCTCTGTTCAAACCGCAATTTTAATTCGGGAGGTAGGCGGGACAACACTATATGCAGCAACAGAAAAGACCACTGGTCCACCGGGAGCTCTAGTCGCCTAAGTGCATTACATGCTACAATCAACGGGTTTAACAAAGATTCCCTCAAACGAGCAACCCCTGAGACACGTGGCAGAGACAAAATTTGCGCCACGTGCGTGTCCGCTAATCGGCGCACGTTGGCATACCGCCGGGTGAGTAGTTCCCGGGCGGTAGTATAGCTCTCCTCGGAGAGGTCCAGGTGGCAGACCACACTCAGAGCCTCTCCCTGCAAGGAGGACAGCAGGTAGCTCAGTTTCTGGCAGGGAGACAGATCCTTCCTAGCATGCACCAGACTATCAAAGAGGCCGAGGAAACCTAACCACTCACTCAAATTGCCAGAAAATTTAGGTAGGTCTATAGTGGGTAACCTACCTAGTAGCGCAGGTTGAGTCGGAGGTCTCAAAGGAGACTCGAGAAGAGAGCTTAGTCTCGCCTCCTTCTTAAGCTTAGAGCTTTCCTCCACAAGGCCGTCCGTTAGTTCAAAGAACTGCTCATAGTCTCGCTGAGCGGACTGGAGCAGTTCCTCGGGCGGTTCCAAAACCACTAGGTCCCTAAGCGCTTCCTCGACAATTGCCTGTCTGGTCGGCACCTGTTCACATCGCTTGAGCAGTGCGGATGCTCTGTCCTCACGGCCTATCAAGGTACGAGCTGTAGCCGCCCATCGGAGTTCAGCTTGTATCGAGCCAACGAGCCTTTTATGGGCTGACATCTTGTACGCAATAGGTATTGCAATTTGCAATTAAATAAATTACTTTGTGATTCACCCTTACAATTTAGGCTGGATTGAGGTGGCAACCCTAACTAACAATTAGCCAGCTGTGTGAATTCACAACAAAACACCAACAGTATAACAACACACAAAACAGCAACAAACAACAAACAAATAACAGCAAATAAACAATGTTCAAATTCTATTGTAAACAATGAATTTATATGTTAGGTTGTTACACTGTTGATTGCTACAATAATCAAAGTAAAGAATTAAAAATAAACAAGAATAAGAACTACAATAATTAAAGCAAGTTAAACTTACCTACATGAAAATTATCAAATTATCAGGGGTTAACCTTCAAATACAGACAGACATACATGTAAAAACAAAAAACAAGTTATGTGTATAGTTAACCCGAGACAAACAACAATAATATGTAATTATAGTAATTGCAGTATAATCTTAAGCATAAGTTAGAAGTTACAAATTCAAGTTTTTAAACAATTGCAAAGACAGGCAAAGATAGGTGAGCAACTATATATGTGACTGAAAACACTGTGTAATCAATGATTACCGTTCAATAATTAAAAACAAGTTTTTAATTTGCAACTAGTAGGGGACAAAACCAAAGGTAGTGGTTAAATTTACAAATCCAATTAATAATAAGCAATTAATTCAAGACAACAAATTCATATACAGTCACAATCGCAATGCAGACAAGCAATATCAAACCTTGTAATTAGCAATATCAACATATAAAGGGTAAATAATGTATACATAATACCCTTTATTACAAGTTATTATCTGTACACAAATTCAGTTAAAGTGTTGAACAGCTGTTGACCAATTAATTTAGAAGTTTGCCAACAAATCAATAAGCTGCTAACAAGCTAGTATGTATTTAACAAAACTAATCACAGCTTGCAACCTTTTCTCAATCTCAACTACAAACTTTCAAGATAAATAAGTACTTTCATAAACAAAACAATTATTTAATTAAACAGACACCAAGTACAAGCTTTGACACCACAGAAGTATAGTTTGTGCGGCAAGAATCAAACCTAATGTACAAAATTCTCTTATGCCGCTTCAATACATTTAACGCAGCAATTAGGAACTATAGCTAAGTAATCCAAAGTAAAAGTTAAGCTTGTTTTAATTTACCCAGCTATATCCCACAATAAATGCCCCACTAGCTTACACTATTAACCGGTACAGACCTGTCCGCAGCGTTTAGTACAACCACGCTCTTTGCTACCAAATGTTGGGGCTTCAACCTGGTCCAATGCTACAACCCTAAGACGCTGTTCCAGGGGCCCATCAGCTGGATTCGAGCCTCTTAGACCATTGGCTCAGGGCCTAATGCGGACAGAACTGTTCCGGCTTAACTTAGATAACTAAATTATTGATAGATTTAACTTATGCTATGCACTTACAGAGTCCAAGGTGACCACGGCTCCTCGATAAGGAAGAATGTGGGTTAAAAAAGGGTAGGAAAGGTCAGGAATGAGAAGGTACTTGCTGTTCGGCCGTAGCTTCTTGCTTCAAGACGGCACTAACACACAACACACACAGCACAGCACTCAAAGTTCGTCCAAAAGCTGCTTAGGTTAACTATTTACGGAATTATACACAGTTTGCAGCCGGCAGGTGTCAACGTGGCCACACAACTATCAATGCCACTCAGTACCGCAAGTAAGTCTTTACTTAGTACCGAAATAACTAGAAGCTAATTTCTCGCGGGAACCTTAAGCTATAGCGAGGTTCTAACAATACGGATTACAAAGAAAAGCTTATTTTTTACAATCAACAATTCGAGGCGCGGCCGCTAGCAAAAACCAATCTTGAACTCTGTCGAACTGTCAAAACCAAGGGTTTTATCAAAAAGCGCGGCAAGCTAGCTACGTTCACAAAGTATTCATCTGTCACAGCGACCACAGACAACTAATACATAGGTGGCGCGAACACAAGTTTTTTTAAAGCTGCTACAAGTTAGAGACTGCAATCTCACCTGATGGTAAGTGATGATGCAGTCTAAGATGGTAGCGGGGTAACCTGTTAGGGGCATGACAGTTATGTTAAACCCATACACCTAATCGGTTTCTACACAGCACCGTACCAGAACGCTAAATCGCTTGGCGGCACGTCTTTGCCGGTAGGGTGGTAACTTAGCCACGGGCGAAGCCTCCCACCAGGCCAGACCAGGGAAAATTAAGAAATTATAATTTTTAATTTCTTATAAATTCGGGAATCGAACCCGGGACCTCCGCACGTTAAGACAACAGCGCCAAACAATGCGCCAGGTAGGCCGTCAAAGTTGGGCATACTCCGACAAAAACGTAAGTTAAGCGGGTTTGTATCCGTCTGTGGGCAGTCAACCCAAAACCTGATGCTAATGAGCGCTTTAGGAAATATTATTAAGTAATTTTCTCTTGAAAATAAATTAAATAGAAAAAGAGAAACTATTACTTTTATTCATACATTTTATGAAACCCCTTTGCACGCAAAATCGCAATATAGGCATAGGTATAAAACCCACTTAAATCTCGCACTATAATAAGCGCAAACCGTTCGTTACTGCACACTCGTAAGCACACGAGGCGATGGGTAATCGTAGGAAATTCCCAACTAACTACCGAACCCTTTACAGTTCGTGACTTGCCATGAACGTGCGCTGTTTATTCATAAAAATTGGATTTTGAATCTTAAATCCACAGAGATACAGGGGAAAATGCATCAATCCTTGATGAAAGACCCCATACCTGTCGTTTCAAGTGTGATGGGGGCTGAGACATAAGGTAATTTCATGTCTAGGAACTTTTCTATAAATATTATTGACGTATTTCGGATATTGGATAGTGAACGAGGAAACGATTGAAACGACTGTTTACAATCTTGCATTGTCGAGTCAACATCTCCTGACACCGAGTTTGTATGGTCTGTGTCTCCTGAAGATGCTCCGTCGTCGGAGTGAAACGTTCGTTGAGAATAATTTGGAAGATTTCTGTCGTGTGGTGAATATCGCAAAATACACACTGTACCACATATTATTTACCTAACAGATTATAGCGATAAACTTCTAGTCCCTTCATTATGACGTATTTCGGATCGTTGGACTTGATATTTGGAGTAGTTTGTTGGCCATCATACTAATATTATAAATGCGAAAGTGTGTTGGTTTGTTCGTTTGTCCTTCAATCACGCTGCATCGGAGCAACGGATCGACGTGATTTTTGGCATGGGGTATACCTAGTTGAGGACCTGGAGAGTGACATAGGCTACTTTTTATCCCGGAAAATTAAGGAGTTCCCTTCCCGTGGGAATCAAAAAAACATATTCCACGCGGACGAAGTCGCTGGCATCAGCTAGTACTAAATATCTTGAGATCCATGCAGGAGACCTTCGTCCAGAAGTGGACGTGTATTGTTTGAGACGACTACGACGAGGTAATATTTGTAGTAGTTACGCCAAGTTGTTTACATAGTAAAGTTTACCCTTCAGTCTATATTTATGAGCTTCACAAGTAGGCTACTGGTGCAGTGCCAATTTTCCTCAGCGAGTCTGCACCCGATGGAGGCCAATGACACGCCAGTTGCGAAGGTCAGTCCCGTTCTATTAATATAATATCATTTCCAATATCAATAATTGTTGTCTGAGCATCATCTGCTAAGAATATCTCTAATGAAGGAACTAAATAGAAGTTTAATTCGCTATAATTCGCGACAATAGGTAAATCTATGCTATCTATCTATGGATTCAGAGTCGGATGTCCATGAGGATTTTCCCCTCCTACACGGAAAAAAAAGGTAAATCTATGTTGTACAGTGTGTATCCCGCACTTATAGCCTGCGATATTCACCACACCACAGAAATCTTCCAAACTATCCTCAACGTACGTTTCGCTCCGATACCGGAGCATTTTCAGGAGATGTTGTCTCGACAATGCACGATTGTAAAGATCGTCACTTTACACTTATATAATGTCAAGATTCTAACACACCGAACACCGGTTCGGAAAAATTCTACTGAGAAGAATCAGCAAAAACTCAGCAGTTGCTTATTGAGTACGTAGTTACCCACGGCGAGGTAGTAATTCCTCAGAATGGCGTCTAGTGCGGAAGCGGCGGCTAGGCGGTAATGGTATGCAATTTGTTCGCTGTTTTCAGCACCACCTGTATACCATTACCACAAGATTAGCGTTGAACGATTTCGAGCTTCGAGACACTTTGGCGTCAGAGTAAAATGGACCCAAACCTTATTTATTTAAGTCACAAATTATGTTATTAGATTCTTCTCCGGTTGGCATGCGAGGCCAATCGGGGATCAACCTTTGAGGCATGGCCTCCTTACTCAAGCGGGGCGCGGCGTAAGTTGTAACCCGGCAGATATCTTTTAGCCAGTTAACGCCAACTACAATTCAATAAAGATGTTCTATTTCATCTGTCTGTCTGTTTGGCCATGTGTGTGGCAGTGCATATATGTACACATGATTGTTCTAGTGTGCGTGAGCTTAGAAGCGATTATAATACATCTGTATTATAAATAACACACCTGTACCACAAATTCAGGACCACCGATTTAATTTCGAAACGATTTCGCTTAAAGCACTGTTTGTAGATGTATGGACGACTTGAGCTATAAAAGAAGGCAGTTAAGGTCCATTTTGCTTTAACGCCAATGTGTTTCGACGCTCCAATACGATCATCGTGGATATGCGATTTTAAATCTCGCGGTAAGGGTACTCGTATTTATTGGCCCTACCGTCTGCTACTTCGCTTCGCCGGCTACAGAGGTTGTTATTTAATACAATTACACTGGAATTTCTTTTTTCTTTAGCAAAGCCTTTTAGTACTTTCTTTTAAAAGAAACGTGTTTCTTCGTCACAGCATGTTTCTGATATTTTAACCCATTATTGAACTCATTTTCATGTTTGAGCTAAGGTTTTTTTTTGCGACTTCTTTGAAATCGTAAACGCAGTGTGGGACGACCTCCAATCCGCTGGGTCAACGACCACAAAAAGTTATCAAGAAGCGGGTGGCTGAGGAAGGCGGAGGACCGTGTGTGATTATGCGCTCTCCAAAAGGTTTATGTCCAGCAGAGTGGATAAATACAGGCTGGTAGAGTGGAAAGAAAAGAAAAACATTTATTCACAGCATTGTGCCACACAGAACAATACCTTAAGGTAAATGATACCATGGCGCCTCCAGTACCTGAGCATAAGACTGATGATCAAGTCATAGAAGCATGGGATGGATTGATGGACATGAAAACGACTTCGAAAAAAGAGGGGGTTCTCATTTTGACGGATTTTTTCGATAACAACAATATTAAGAAATACCTAATAGGTACCTATTGTTTATTCGAGTAGGTCTAGGTTAACTAGCACACAGGTCTTTGCCCCCGTTATTTTATGAACTATACTGATAAGTAATAATTAAATAATTTATTTAAATCAAGTAAACGCACGCGATTTTAATTCAGGATAAGGTTCAGAACAATTTATTACAATTATAAGAAACGCGTTCGTCCTACTAAGAAATAATATTCATTTGAGAGTTAACGAACTAAAATAACCATGCCATGTCGGAGGAAACAAAACAGAATCGGGGTTTCCACCGCAGTCAGAGATGAGCAAAATTAGGACGATTGCTCACTTCATGTTCATTGCTCACTCCTTCATAAAAATGGAATCAAGTAAGTAATTTATATTTTCTTGTTTTAATTTTTCATATTTATCGATGTTTGTTACTCAATCACGCCAGAACGGCTGAACAGATCTGTATGTAACTTGGCACGGATATAGATTATAGTCTGAAATAACACATAGGCTTTTTATCCCGGAAAATTAAAGAGTTCCCGCGAAAACACAATAACCTCAATCCACGCGGACGAAGTCGCAGGCACTAGTTATTAGACAAAGAAGATTCTATAGATCTTTGTACCATTGCACTGTGTACCATGGACAGTGCGTTCAATTCATCACACATTATGTAGATTACAGGCTCACAAACAAAGAGCAGTGCTTGTTCCTCTACGGGGAACGGGCTGGCATTTCGTAGAATGGAATCTTAGATCGTGGGATAATAAATGTTCTCTGACATTTCAGTTTTATTCCCTTCACTACAGCGAACTAAATGTAATCACGAAGACTTCAACGTAGACGCACAATTGGCCATTTGACTACTAATAAGAGCTTTTTGATAACAGCAAGAAGAAAAACGCAGGCAAAAAAGTCCGTGAAAAAGACGCAAGTGGTGCCGTTTTGTAGGCTGAAGGGCAGGTACACGGTCAACAGGTAGACAGTAGGGGTTTTAGTCGGTATGAGTCCAGCACTACCCGTGTGGTAGTTCATGAGGATTTCCCTAGCTGCATAAATTAAAAAAAAAACTAGTCAAATTAGCAACTTTTTTCAAACGTCAAACGCGCGCTTGTATGAAATACTGAACAGTGACGTCGTCAAAATTCGACGCACTTTTTCAATTCAATCGATAGTTTAAAATGGTTTTCGAACATTAAACTAACAGGGAGAAGCTACTTATTTTGTACCTTTTTCTAGTTAAGGGAAAACAGACTACTTTTCAAGATTTTGTTACAATCAAGTGATTTTCAGATATTCCACCCGAGCCCGGCAGGGTCAGGTCAGCCAGTTAAAAGAAATAACGATCACAAATCTATCAGCATTAAAAAAGTAGAGTAACCACCTCCATTTCATCCAAATGTAATCAATCAAATCCATCTGCACCAGGTGGAGGCACTTGTACCAATTATCAGAATAACAATTTACTGTAATGTCGGTCAATCACACCCACGGTGGTCTGTGACCTTACGAAGAAACACAACATGGCCCCAATGTGTGAGGCTATTGAACTACCCACGACGACGCATGCTTGAATATCCTTATTGGAATTCAATCATACTTTATATAATATTATAAATGCGAAAGTGTGTTTGTTTGTTGGTTTGTTGGTTTATTGGTTTGTTTGTTTGTCCTTCCATCACGCCGCAACGGAGCAACGGATCGACGTGATTTTTGGCATGGGTATAGTTGAGGACCTGGAGAGTGACATAGGATACTTTTTATCCCGGAAAATTAACTTAGTTCCTGCGGGAATCAAAAAACCTACTCCACGCGGACGAAGTCGCGGGCATCAACTAGTAATTCATAAGCCTTAATATGAAAACAGGCATAATTGATTTGGATAAATGGGAACCTGCCTGCTTATTGGGAAACTTGTGATCTCTCGTCGCATCATTCGTCATCGTCAACGTACCTAATCATAGTTTTTTTTTTAATTTCCGCGGAAACTCCTTAATTTGGCGGAATTAAAAGTAGCCTATGTTCTTCCCCGTGATGCAACATATCTCAGTACCAAATTTCATCAAAAATGGTTGAATACTGGAGAATATTGGAATAAGACTGGTTGAATTGGATTGGAAACCAATCCTAAATCTATGAACGCACATAACTCCGAAAAGTTAGAAGTGCGTGCCCGCAGATCGAAACGCTGCCGAATAAGGGCCTACCAACGACCTCAAATTACATAGACGGGCCCTGTCAAACAAAGAATGTGGACCTATTTTACTAACGCCATCTAGCCTGAAAAGCGGGACAGCGCTATGGCGGAGACAAGGACAGGGCTATACAGGTTAGGAGCGTGCTCTGAAGGTTGGACGCCCAATTTTTAGGGTTCCGTACCAAAATGGTAAAATGGAACCCTTATGGTGCGACTTTCTCCGTCTGTCTGTCCGTCTGTCCGTCTGTCCGTCCGTCACACTCGATTATTTCAGTAACTACCGAAGCTATCGACATGAAATTTGGAATAGTTGTGTATATTAGTGGCCCAAAGACACTGGAATTAAAAAAAATTAGAAATTATTTTTGTTCTTATTTAAAAAGGGGGGAAAATCTGAGGGTTGAAATTTAAAAGTGAGATAACTGTACTGTGTGGGGTATCGTATGTAAGGGTTTACTTTGTACATTCTAAAACAGATTTTTAATTATTTTTAGTTATGATAGTTTTTGATTTATCGGGGAAAATGTCTAAAAAAATACCGTCCCCCCCCCCCCCCCCCCCCTTATCTCCGGAGTTTACCAATCGAAAATTTTTAAATAATTATGGTCAATAGGAATTTACGTATATTTTACAGGAAAACTAGCCAATGCCCTAACTAGCATAGTTTTTTTTTATATTAACAATAAACCTCTACAAACAAAGTTAGTCTTGCGGTTCATTAACAAAAGTAATTATTTATTAATAATGGTACGGAACCCTTCGTGCGAGCGTCCGACTCGCACTTGCCCGGTTTTTTTTCTATGAAAGGGCCCATCTAGTGCCTACATATATATCGATGGGGTCTACGTCTTAACCACAGACAGTAAGGAAATCGTAATCGTTTGTCAAACAGATAATTCGAACTGTTTATGAAGTTCATTTCACTCAGCGTGCAGCTGGGAGCCGCTGGAAACAAGCGGCACAAGACCGTGCTCTGTGGCGATCCATGCAGGTGACCTTCGTCCAGCAGTGGACGTCTACAGGTTGAGACGACGACGACGGCGCATGAAGTTCATAGATACCTGCACGTCAAAAAGCATGTATGAACTCCTTAAACGCTTCGAGTAATACGTTTTAACTGTCAAATGATAACGATTTGCTTTGACAATAGGCATGATGACAGTAACCAAGAATCAATGAAATTATGAATTTATCTAATGAAATAGGATTCATAGATTATAAGAAACGTATTTATTTTTCTATTTCTAGTGATTTGTTTTGATAAAATAAAACTATAAAATACAGCAATCCGCCATATTGCATAAAACACAAAGAAGCGAATGACGTCACAATTGTTTGTTTTCGAGCTTTGAAAATCACACTATTGCTTACTGCACACTGCACAGAGTACATTGGTAATAACAATAGTGACGTCACAACGACGCCATGACACCGCCGAACGTTTTGGCGTGAATTTTAAAATTTAAATTTCAAATGCTAATTTTATCTACCAAACTTTATTTTTCTGCTGAAATAAGATATTTTTTCGAAATAGTAGATACTTCCGAACATAATCTGACCATTTTTCAAAATCAGTCATCATGCCTATTGGGCCTCTGAATGGAAAAGATAACAAATTGATAGCAGAGTTCACGGGCCAAGTTCGCAATGCGTTTGACCGCGATCCGTGGCCCACTTATGTGCGGTTACCACAATTTCACTAATGTCACGCTCTGTAAATTATTATCGCATTTTGAAAATATTTCATCCTCTGTTAAGGTTTGCGGTCGATTTAACAGCATATTTTGTGCGTTACAACGATAATAGCACAAGTTAGAAATTCTTTAACAATTATTTAGTAAGACTTGAATGCACTTTTTCGAGAAATGGAGATTTTATTTAAATTGCATTATAGACAATAATGCTTAGTGCAAAGCAATTATGACAAGTTCTAGGTAGGAACTAACAGATACACTGCTTTAAAAACCCCCTTTTTAACGATTTTATGAAGTGACAGAGCTTTATTCCTTTTTTTTTTTAGTTATTCGGATAGAGTCCTGAAAGAAAATTTGTGACTGAACTAGATGATGCCCGCGAGTTCGTCCGCGTGGATTAAGGTTTTTTAATTCCCGCGGGAACTATTTAATTTTCCGAGATAAAAAGTATAGTAAGTACCTTAGTATAACCTTCCCCGGGATGTAACCTACCACTATACCGAATTTCATTCAAATCGGTTGAACAGATAGGCCGGCAGACAGACAGACACACTTTCACATTTATTATATTATATATAGTATGTAAGTTCAAGCTTACCTATCATGCTGAATGAGAGCTATAGAACTGGCGACCAAGTCTTCAAACTGCTTCTCGCTTGCCGAGCTGCCCTGCCGTCTGTGATGATGAGGGGTGTTCGCGGCTGATGATGCAGGAGTCAACGTCTTCTGGGCTTCAGTGGTTAGAACCTTGTCGAGGTTGCAGGTGGATTTGCTGCCGAAGAGCCGCCAGGTTGAGCCGACGCTTGAGTCTTGGCTTTTGGTGGAACTGCTTTTCCATGGGAAGACGCCTCTGTAACAATTGGAAAAAAGTTGAGTATATCCCATTTATCATACATAATTAATATTAAAAAATGCTTATAATTAAAAAATGCTTATTATTAAAAAATGTTTATAAATGCGAACGTGTATTTGTTTGTTGCTTTGTCCTTCAATCACGCCGCAACGGAGCAACGGATCGACGTGATTTTTGGCTTGGGCGTAGTTGAGGGCCTGGAGAGTGAATTCCAATTATTTTTTAATTCCCTGGCATCAGCTAGAAATTTTATAGTTTCGGCTTCGATTTTGATTTAATACTACAAAGTAAAAGATACTAAAAAGTTCAATAATATAAAAATCAGCAGGTACTCGATCTCAAATTACGGAAATCTGAATCTGATATCGTTTTGAAATTCAATAACTTGTAACTACTGCGGCTTTTTTAGCGATTGCAATATCATAGACACAAAAATCGTTTAAAAGCGATCTGTACATAATATCAGAAATCATAATAAATTTACTAACTAATATCTATCAAATATCGTGTACCTGTTAGCTATAATACTGGCCTGTTCCACTAGTGCTTACTACGCTATAATATGTATAGCTATGCGAGTGCAGACGTTCGTCCGGAATGTCATTGTGTGATAATCGAGATCGTGGGCGGAGATGGCGATAAAGTGCTTCCTCGCGTAGTTGTAAACATTTGAATTAGAATAGCTGATTGTTACTTGGAGATATTTTAAATACTTCAAATACGCGCTGAATTGACTATTGACTATTGACCTTCTCATTATTAGAAGTCTGTTGAAATTGTTTAACTTGTTTTTTTATACGACTGCCTGAAAAAAGGAGTATATTGTTTTCAGGGTTCATGTATGTATGTATGTATGTATGTATGTATGTATGTGAGTTTGTATATTCCACCATAACTTCTATACGTCTCAACCGATTTTGATAAATGAGGTATCGTTAGAATCCCTAGTTTATTCCGGGTGACACAGGCTAGTAAAGGTTTAAAAAAATTGATGGGGTGACCATGTTCACGCATTAAAGACTAAAGTTGAAAAAAAATATTCGAAAATAAGATTAACTATATATAATCATCATCTAGAAAATGATGAGTAGATTCCAAAAATATATAACACCATAGTTCAATATCCCGAATGACACGGGCTATAAATTTTTGAAAATTCAATACGGGCTACGGCAGAGCAGTCGTATTTTTTAATAATTTTAATTATATTCACTTGTTTTAATCTTATAGTTGGGTGGTTATCTGAAATTTGGTTAACTTGGTGTTAGCATCAATTTTCACAGTATTAAAAAAAATATCCAATATTTGAAACTATTAAGCGATGTTATAAAGTCCATTTAGTTCGGTCACTCATTTTGATATATATTATAATATTCTGTATTTATAAAAATTGACATTTCTTACTCCAAATACCAGACCCTAGCCATGTAAGATCTCCCGAATTTAGTATTCATTTCACTGTAATTATAATTCTATGAGAATAATTTGATCAAACTCTATTTAAATTCATTTACTATTTCATTACTAACATTGTCATTACGATTTAATTTATAATAACAATATGTTTCATCACATTATTTCAAATCAAGTAGTGTAAGCGATAAAAAATATCAGGCCCTAGTCATTTACGAAATTCAAAAATACGCGGCATCCAAGCATATGGCTTTTTCATAACTCACTCAATACGATAGCATCGGTGTGAAGTTAGTTGCAAACACGACCCAAACCGCGGTAGCCATTTTGTTATTAGTGCGGTCGCCGACTTTGCAGCGGAAACACGTGCTGTGCCAGTCAAACTCTCAGGCCCTAGGTAAGTCGCTTTAAAGATAGTTAATTACTAATTGATCTCATTACTTATTGTAAATATGAGTTTGGTATGCCTTGTTATTTTGACCGCCTATATTGGTTTTCATGTTGATTTTAAATAATAGATTTCATTTGATTTTGTTGCGTTTCGTCAGTCCCTAGACCGTCAGGCCCTAGTCGTAATAGTGACTAGGGCCTGACGCCACATCTACGGACTGATGGTCATATTGTGTGATGCATGGTTTTAAACATAATACTAATGTATTTGTTGTAGAATATGGCGCCTAGAAAGAAAAAAACATTGTCTAAAGAGGAAATAGCAAAAAAAAGTCTGAACAGGCAAAGAGGCGATTGGAAATTTTTTTAAATGATCCTGTTTTGCTGGCAGAGTACAAAGAAAAGGAACGACTAAAATATCTAAAGAAAAAGGAAAAAGGACAACGGAAATGTGTAAAAGACATGACTCCGCGTGAGCACAGAAAGAAATCACAGTGGAATACACGTGGAATTTCCATGAGGCGGGACATGGGAAAGTCGCACCAGATGGAATCGGAGCTACATGCAAACGTACTGCAGACCAACTCATAGCTCAGAGAGGTGACATTACAAACTAGTACGACTTTGTAGCTGTGCTTCGAGAAAGGTGTCCAAATATACAGATCTCTGTTATCAAAGATGTTGACATAGAGAAAGTTAACAAAATGATCAAGGAACATGAGCAAGAGCAGAAACCGTTTAAAGGAACTCTCTTAGTGCATCAAGTCTCTGGTCATATTTGTAACCCTAATAAACTTGTCTTGAAGTCACTAAGTTGCTTCTGTGATAATGTTGGCTGTAATCATTATAACTTGGGGACTATAACGTACCAAACCAATACATAGCGGCTTCAAGTTTCAGATATTTTCACGGATTCTGAAGATGATATGCCGTTAGCAAGTATGAGCCACAATGCGCAAGAGAAGTCTAAAACGAGCTATGGCAGTGGAGATTATGTTCTAGTTAAGTTAATAATGATGGGAAAAGAATACCGATACACCGCAATTTGCTCAAAATATGATGATGAAGATGGGAGCTGACAGTTACATTCCTTAAAGTTTGCAATAAAGATGGCACAGAATTTAAAATAAACGATAATGATATCGCCGACGTGCCTTAAGAAGACGTTATAGATAAACTGCCAGTTCCTGATCTAATCGTCAAGAGAAATACAGTATTTTACAAATTTAAAAAACCCGTTAATGTTTACGAGAAGTGAAACAAATAGTGATAAAAATAAATACGAGGTATACTAGGTTTAAGTTTGAAATATTTGTGATCTTATAATAATTAATGAAAGTCTGAATGTTGTGTTCAAATTATAATTTGGCTATAGAACTTTAGAAGGCTGATTATTTAAAATAATTGTTAATTACTTGACTATTAGTCAGTAAGTATTAAACTCAAAGTACAATTTGATTGTTAAGAAATATTGATACATTATTTTCATGTGCATAATTAGTAAAATAAATCCTGTGATTATAGTTCATAGAATTTGTGTACTTAAGAGATAATTTGTTGTTTCAGTTGATTTCGCAATACAAATGTGATTTGACATAATATCCGTGTTTTGCGTCAGTCCCTATCACGTTTCGTCAGTCCCTAGAACACTGATTTAAAAAAATCATAAATTTCTCTAAAAATATCATGTAAAGTGACTGGCCCTTTTAGATGCAGCAAAGTAGATGTTATACCCACAGCACAGAATATAAACTGTTCTGATTTTTAACTTAAAACACCAATTTCAAAATTACGTCAGAAGTTAACCAAATTTCAGATAACCACCCAGTTGCATCCATGTTAGTCTTTGTTTTTCAGTGATCAGAATCCTCTACCGTCCTAATTCCTAGCCCAAAACTTTCCCCCCCATTTCCGCAGGGGGGAATGTTTTGCATAGGAGGCTATAAAAGTGTGATAGAGTATCTGATAAAATAGAACAAAGAGTGAGGCGCGACTCAAGATCTTTCGTAATTTAATCCGCCTGTACCGTCTAGATATTGAGATTTCAATGGCTTCGAACTAAAATCGATACAACGAAGTACCATGGTAACAACCTCTAGCTTAAGAGCCCTTATAAACTATAGTGTTACTAAAGAGTAGTCTTAAATGCGCTCTATGTGGGAAAGTAAAGAGTGCTGAGGTATACAAAAGTATCGAGAGGATCGAAGTACAGATACGGAAGCTTCAGCTAAATATTTCGATAAGGGAAGATCACCTTTCTAGCTTTATTACAAGGGGAGATTTTGATAATAAGAATTTGACAGACGTTTACAAAATCTCTGTCTGGAGGGTAGGTAGCACTAAGTTGTGACAAGCGGCAAGAGTGAGCTGTGCATTTAGCCATAAACTTCAAAGTTTCATTTTTCTTTATTCAAATAGACTTTTACAAGTGCTTTTGAATCGTCGAATTAATCTAACGCTGGTTCGGAATGCCATGCAAATTTAAGAGTGTGCGTAACTGCCAATCGATGCCAGCCATCCGTCCCACATTGGCTGTATAATGCTGGTGACATATGAATGAATGGGAGGGGAATGATGACGAAAAGAGTGTCAAACAAAGAGTCGCGGGCTTCTCTTTGAAGCCGATAAAATTGGGTGCAAGTTTGGCACCAACCATCTCTCAATGGATGGATGTATGGATGGATGTTTGTTACTCAATCACTCCCCAACGGCTGAACGGATCTGGATGAAATTTGAGCACATAGGCTACTTTTTATCCCGGAAAATGAAAGAATTCCCGCGGGAACCAAAAACCTCAATCCATGCGTACGAAGTTGCGGGCATCAGCTAGTGCTTAAATAAATCGTTCTATAAGTACCTACTTATCAATGTTCAGAATGACTTACAAATGATTTGCTCAAAAACGGAATGATGGAAAGTGTATGAATTTATTAAGTTCGCATCAGAATACAGATATTGCACTCTGAATTGGGAATTCCACACACAATCCGGTTAAATCATTAACGTAATTTTAATCGGAGCCGATGCTAATTAGCGAAAGTCTGATTATTTAATATTTACATTATGCAAGTAGACCTACTGCGACAGTGGTCGGTGCGCGGTGATATTAATAATTATCAACAGTTGTACCAACTTACTAATACAATGCCTCTATCAGTAAGTTGGTAATGGTACAACGGTTCAACTCCTGGGTCGGGCCAAAAATGTTAGGGTGGGCGTTCTATTATAAATTCTGATTACTAACTATGAATTTGGCATTTCAGCCCCGTGTCCCGGAGAGCACGTTAAGCCTGTCCTGAGTATAAAGTGAAAGTGACAGTCATTTGGATTGTGCTTATCGTCCGTTGCTATCGATTGTAGCTTTCTAGGTTTGATGATAGGCCATCGGACACAGCAATCAACTTACAGACTTTCTAGCTATAAATATTGGCTTAGTGCTTGGAAGTTTGCATGGGCTGTATTGATTTGTTTTTAAATCTTTGATAAATAACCTCCGTTGACGACCTCCGTGGCGCAGTGTGTAGCGCTGTTGCCTTAACGTGCAGCGGTCCCGGGTTCGATTCCCAACAGGGTCAATTTGGGAATTTATAATTTCTGAATTTTTCCTGGTCCGGCCTGGTGGGAGTATTTGGCCGTGGCTAGTTACCACCCTACCGGCAAAGACGTGCCGCCAAGCGATTTAGCGTTCCGGTACGATGCCGTGTAGAAACCAAATATGGGTTTAATATTTAAACTGCCATGCCCCTAACAGGTTAGCCCGCTACCATCTTAGACTGCATCATCACTTCCCCATCAGGTGAGATCGCAGTCAAGGGCTAACTTGTAGTGGATAAAAATAACCTAGTGTAGTGTAGTGTAGTAGGTGGTAGCTAAGGATCTAGCCAAACTTGATGACACGATAGATATATAAGATATTAACTTACATATTATTATAGAGAGTGATATCTTTGTCGTCTTTAAACATTTATATTATTAAACACCACACTGGTCCGGCCACATCGTGTTCGTGACTAGGTCTATATTAAAACTAATTATTATTACGAGCGATAAAAATATGTTTTCATACTACATTACCAACACGATATGGCTTCCGCGATACCATATAGATATATCATTTGCTTCATTCAATTAAAAAAATATATGCGAAATATGCGAAATAACGTAACCCTTCCAAAATATAACTGACATAATAATTAATTTGAACGAACTCTCTAACTTGTAGAGGAATAAAAAGAATAAAAAATTTACTTCAGAATACTGAACAACTAGTTATTGGAGCACCGAGCAGCCCTTAAATATTAAGTGACGTATTTTTGGCATTTTGTCTAGACGGCAAATCGCAAATATTAAATTCAATTTTTCAGGTGCGCCCAAAATATATCATGAGTGTGTCTCAAGGATTTATAGAAGTCAACTAGTCATTTTACTTTCGCTGGCATACGCAAGTCCGGCAAATTAATAAAATCTAAGATGGTGAAATCTCAAAATATAGTTATTATTTTGTGCTTAGTAAGAAAATACATAGGTACACAAATACGGTGATTACTTTCCATTTTCTAGTAATGACAGTACCCATTACTATAAAGATAGAGTAAGTGAGTTGGTTTGTGGAGGAATTCTATAGAATAGTAGTTTCTAAACTGACTGAAGTGCAGAAATTTTTCACTGACTATGTAGCCATATACAGTCACGCAGTTGGGAAATATCTGAAACTTATCAAGCCGCATATTTCTGTCAATCTATCTCTGTAATTGTAATAATATATATTACAGATATACGGTAAATCTAATATATTATAGATATATTAAATTTACCGAGAAATATAAAATACTACGTCAATGCACGTGTCCTTCCAGCAATTTGCGTTGAACATAATATAATATTGACTTATTGAGACCGTTACATTGGATTTTAAATCATCTTGCCTTTAAGTTTGGAGTTGAATTTGGACTAATGTACGTGCGAGACAATAACAGGCGCAGATTTAGGGTTGCCAAGATTATGAAAATAAAAAAATGTTACTTAAATGAAATATGAGTCAAAATACTCCAAGCTAATATGATAAAAACCAGAAAGGAAATCAAACATATTTTATTGACATTTTCTCTTTCATCATCATCATCACTACAGCCTATTAACGTCCCACTGCTGGGCACAGGCCTCCACTCTCATAGGAGAGCGGGAATTAGAGCTCAGACCCACCACGCTGCTCCAATGCGGGTTGGCGGCTACTACTATCATGTTAGTGATAATAACCGGGACCGACGGCTTAACGTGCTCTCCGAGGCACGGGGGTGAAACACCGCCAACTTCCAACTTCGGGCTGGCACTGAGAATTTCTTAATTGAAAAAACCAATACCTAACTTTTATGCCCGATCGGGAATCGAACCCAGGACCTCGTGATCCGCAGTCGACTATGCTAACCACTAGACCAACGAGGCAGTTTTCTCTTTCGTATGATATATATTATATTTAATAGCTGATGCCCGCGGCTTCGTCCGCGTGGTTTACGGTTTTTTTTTATTCCCGCGGGAACTCCTCAATTTTCCGGGATAAAAAGTAGCTCTCTTTGAATAAAATATCATTCTCCAGGTCCTCAACTATGCCCATGCCAAAATTCACGGCGATCCGATACTCCGTTGCGGCGTGATTGAAGGGCAAACCAACAAACCTTTCGCATTTATAATATTAGTATGATTATATTTCGTATATTCGAAGTGCATAGTTGTGTTTAGTTTCAGCCTTCAGACAAAATTATATTGAACTAGCACGGAAGGTATGATTACCACTTGATCGCATGTGTTATTATCGACAAAAAATATGTAATGGCTGCAACTAAATAACTAGATACTTTATTTGTTACAATTGGTTGACAACCCTACTTGCAGATGGTATCACCAAACACGACTTGGTATTTTAACGATGGTATTCCTACAAATCGTTTGTCCTCCTTTTCCCCACCAACCATTGTTTTCAAAGGAGGTCTTAGTTTTTGCTCAAGGTAGGCGGAGTGTTAGGAATTTTATGTATTAATTATTATCAAGTTCATAATTTTAATCACAACATTTAATGCACTTCTTGAAAGGGATTTTTTTCGAGTTTTCTACTTTTTATCAAAGTAAGACAAGTACTTTGTTCAAATGTGCTCCTAGACCTAGATAGATAGATACACATTTTTTGAAATCTGCAGTAAAATTAGGACACCTTCTAGATCTACAATTTCGAAAGACAGGGTAACTATTTTTGATTTTATTTTAACCGGCATTTCTTCTCAATTAATTAAGTACTTACCTACAACATTTTATCATGATTGTAAACTTTAGGGTACATTTCTTTTTCCCTCACTCATCATAAGTAGTTTTTAAGGAATGAGAAAGAAAGGTGATGATTGATGGTTATCAGGTATTTAAAACATCCGAATGTAATTAAGCGCACGTGCAGCGGATGCTGTGAGATTCTTCACCTATTAAAACCTACTAGGTGGTTATAACAGTTGACGTAACTGACAAACAAGATTTATTTATATTTATTATAAGTGTCTAGAAAGTTTTCCGTGAGTTTTGAAAATTGGTGATTTCATAGATTTCGACGTGCTCTTTTCGATTTTTCACTTTGCCACCTCGTATCTGCCACTCGCGCTGCCATATTGGAAAAATGGCGCCCAAAAACAATTTTTTGACAATAATTCCTTTCCGATTCAGTTTATGAAGATGAACGTATATTGGTTTACTCCTTATTTCGATGGTTTACTCATACTGAGATATTATTAAAATATTGGAATTACACGGTTTACACCCGAGGAAGGAGATGTTTTGTGTCCGAATCGCCAAAATTAACCATACATACTGTAACTAATGGAATCCTTTCATATCAACTCATGCGCTGATGTTTTTTCGAGGTCCTATGCCGACGTCACAAAAACGACGCGCGCGCCGGTGCCGGCCTGCGCTTGGTACGCGCATGCGCCGACCCGACTTATGAGAATAAACCAGTAGGTAGGTATACGACATACAATAATTGAGCTACAAAGAAAGAATGCTAGTCGAGATTATTCAACTGAGATTAAAACACGATGTAATAAAAATGATGCGGGTGTTAGATAATATTATATACCTAGTTACTTACTTAATGTATTAATTGGCCTGGGTATGAATAAAATATTATAATATGACTTTTTAATGGCGTGAAAAAGTGAGAATATTGAATTTCTGGACAGATTATTATTTTTTAGTAGAACTGATCAGGTTACGTTTGAAACGTTACTCAAGAGATTTAAATTTCAATGTACATACAATGATATAACGCTTATGTACCGAGCAAACATTTATTTAGGCATGTTTCCAACATTTAGAATGTGCGGAATTGCGAAGCGAATGATATCATGTGAGTGAATGGTACAAAAGGATCGCTTAATTTTCAGTAAGTAAAGCTTTTTTGTCGATGCAAACTCAAATATGAGTGAAAATCGAGCGATTCCTTGAACTATCAAAATGGAAAAACAACAGTTGAACAACAACAACAACAACTCATTCATCATTCAACTCATCATTGAAGATTGTGATGTAATGGCAGATAACGGATGAAAATCAGATAACAGTGGAAATATAGACAAGTAGAATTTACGCATACGAACGAATTTGCACAAAACGCATGCCTTCGAGTATAAAAGGCACCACACTTCATTAACTACGAAACTGGTTCCCACAAGATGCAAGTCCATGTGGATTTTATAATGATAGTGTAGAAACAAATTACACTTCATGTAACTACCCGTATCCTACTATTATTTGAACATAATCTATTATAATATCTATAACAATAATAATGGATTTATGTCAGAGTTTGACGACCTCCATGGCTAAGTGGTAACTAAACCTCAAAGCTAGGAAGGTTCTTATAGACTGGTCAGCCTTTTTGGGCTAATGCACTTTTGTAATTCTTTATAGTAAGAGCAATATTCAAGCGACTCAGATGTCCTTGAAGTAAAATTGGTTATTAAACAGTCAAGAAAATTGCATTTCCAAGTTACGGAACCGCGTTGAATTTTCATTTTAAACTGTTACTGTTTCAAAATTGAGTACATGTAATAAAATATCTTTTTTTAGGGTTCCGTACCAAAATGGTAAAATGGAACCCTTATGGTGCGACTTTCTCCGTCTGTCTGTCCGTCTGTCCGTCTGTCCGTCCGTCACACTCGATTATTTCAGTAACTACTGAAGCTATCGACATGAAATTTGGAATAGTTGTGTATATTAGTGGCCCAAAGACACTGAAATTAAAAAAAATTGGAAATTATTTTTGTTCTTATTTAAAAAGGGGGGAAAATCGGAGGGTTGAAATTTAAAAGTGAGATAACTGTACTGTGTGGGGTATCATATGAAAGGGTTTACTTTGTACATTCTAAAACAGATTTTTAATTATTTTTAGTCATGATAGTTTTTGATTTATCGGGGAAAAAGTCTAAAAAAATACCGCCCCCCCCCCCCCCCCCCCCCCCCTATCTCCGGAGTTTACCAATCGAAAAATCTGAAATAATTATGGTCAATAGGAATTTATGTATATTTTACAGGAAAACTATAGCCAATGCTCTAACTAGCATAGTTTTTTTGATATTAACAGTAAACCTCGTACTCGTCGTCAAATAAACATATTGGTTTTTGCCTGATTGTTTTGCTTCAGTACCTACTTCTTGAGTACGGAACCCTCGGTGCGCGAGTCCGACTCGCACTTGGCCGGTTTTTTTTTTATCCACTACAAGTTAGCCCTTGACTACGATCTCACCTGATGGTAAGTGATGATGCAGTCTAAGATGGTAGCGGGCTAACCTGTTAGGAGCATGGCAGTTATATTAAACCCATACCCCTATTCGGTTTCTACACGGCATCGTATACCGGAACGCTAAATCGCTTGGCGGCACGTCTATGCCGGTAGGGTGGTAACTAGTGTCAGCTTTGTGTTTAAATTTGAATTGAATTTTTAGAAAAGATAAAAAGATTGCATATTTATTTATTGAAGAAGGTTTAATTAAGTTGATATTTGACTTATTCGATATATTTTACTCAGTTCGTTCTTTGGCGGGGATACGCCATATTGGAATAATTTGCATAAATGCGAGTATTTTGACGATTGAAACTTAGTCTCCTACCGGCAGACTCAGCGATTATTGAATACTTTTGTGTTTAGATCGCAATTTGATTTAGAGCTTAGCAGTAGCAACTGCATTCTGATCAAATGATTAATTTATTGTTGTTGTGATGCTTTGGCCAAATTTTATACTTTTGTTTACATTAAATCTCTCGTGAAACCGCTACACGTTGTGACCATTCGCTCGTGGGAGTTTTAAAGAGAGTACAAACATATATTTAAAAGTAATTTTAATTATTTGCCCACTTCTGGAATTATGCTTACAAATTTCAGAAGTGGGATGTATCTCACGTTGCCTTGATTCGCTTTTGCCATCCGCACATTTGTTTTGATTATTTTTGAAGACGTGAGTAATTTGAAATTTAAATTTTGAAAGTACCGTCATTAGAAATTGATATTAATTTGTCATAGTTTTGTTCCGTGATCGGTGGCTGTGACAAAGAAGTTATTTTGAGTGTTAGACGCCACCGAGTTTCTTGCTGGTTCTTCTCGCTAGGATTGTGGTATTCCGAACCAGTGGTAGATTCGCTTGAAATAAATAATGTGTAGGTACTCGTATTACTCAAGATTAAAAGTTTTTATGAGGTTAGTGTTTATAACCTTAAAATGTTTATGTGATGTTTTTTTAAGGTAAATTAGATTTGAGATAGTGAATAAGTAATTCCGATTTTGAAGAGTAAGTGCATCGAATGAGGTTAGTAGATTCAATTTACTGAGTGATAATATTGTGTTTGATAAGACTGAAAGTTCAGCAGTTCACCTGTCAATAAGTCGGAGCATGAACGCCCGCGATATGAGTTAGGGCATGAACGCCCCAGGCAAGAACGCCTGCTTAGAATTTGGGGCATGAACGCCCCAGGCAAGAACGCCTATTTCTGATTTAGGGCATGAACTCCCCAGGCAAGAACGCCTGCTTAGAATTTGGGGCATGAACGCCCCAGGCATGATCGCCTGGACACGATTTGGGGCATTATCGCCCGTGATATGACTTGAACACGAGGACGTGTTATTTGCAGGACGGCCGAACTGTCAGCTTTGTGTTTAAATTTGAATTGAATTTTTAGAAAAGATAAAAACATTGCATATTTATTTATTGACGAAGGTTTAATTAAGTTGATATTTGACTCATTCGATGTATTTCACTCAGTTCGTTCTTTGGCGGGGATACGCCATATTGGAATAATTTGCATAAATGCGAGTATTTTGACGATTGAAAGTTAGTCTCCTACCGGCAGACTCAGCGATTATTGAATACTTTTGTGTTTAGATCGCAATTTGATTTAGAGCTTAGCAGTAGCAACTGCATTCTGATCAAATGATTAATTTATTGTTGTTGTGATGCTTTGGCCAAATTTTATACTTTTGTTTAAATTAAATCTCTCGTGAAACCGCTACACGTTGTGACCATTCGCTCGTGGAAGTTTTAAAGAGAGTACAAACATATATTTAAAAGTAATTTTAATTATTTGCCCACTTCTGGAATTATGCTTACACTAGCCACGGCCGAAGCCTCCCACCAGTCCAGACCAGGGAAAATTCAGAAATTATAAATTCCCAAATTGACCCTGCCGGGGATCGAACTCGGAACCTCCGCACGTTAAGGCAACAGCCCTACACACTGCGCCACGGAGGTCGTCAAAATATCCAATGATATCAAGTAGATGATTAAATACAAGTTAATTACAACGACGTGTTTCGTTATAATTAATTTTATCCAACTACTTGTTAAAATATTCAACAACATTCAACATTTTAACAAGATTCTTACGCTCGCTATTAAGTATTATTTTTTCTTAACAGAAAAACTAGAAAAATCCATTGCATTACCTTGAATACAAAATAGGCACTTAATTATTCAACACGAAACATGAATGAAATAATAACTTGATTAACCATTATACTAAATTTTAACCACTATACATTGTAACCTATACTATAGGTACATTATATTGTTTTAATCATTAAGTATATTATGACACAAATAAATATTATTCGGTAGGCAACGTTTTTGCAGTCTGAAAAGTGTTAGAAATCTGTCATTTAAGTTGATTTTGGCATCGAACGAAAATGATTACGAAAGCAAAAAGTGTTAGAAATCATATAATTCGATAATTTCTAAAGCGGTGCCGCTCTTAGGAAAGTTTATGAAAGGTGCGTAAGCCAGTAGATAGTAGAGTGGCTATAGGTAGAAAAGGCAGGCACTCTGCCAGATAGAAACTAAAGTGAAATTCCATTCAACGGAATCACAACACTAATCTAAAAAGGAAATTGAAGCGAGTACAATTATTTTCATACAGGGTTACCTGTTATATTAGACTAGTTGAATACTGCGACTTCGTGCGACTGCGTAGGTTGAGGATTTTGGATCCCACGGGAACTTTTAATTTTCCTATGTGTTATTCCAGACTTTAATCTACCTCTGTGCCATATTTCACCCAGATCTGTTCAGACCTTCTGCCGTAATTGAGTGACAAACGTCCATCCAAACTTTCGTATTTATAATATAAAGTAGTATACTTAGATTATATTTCTTCCTTATTGTTTTTAGCTTCAACCACAACTAATCAATTTAGTAATTTACCTAATGATTTGTTACAGAAGAGTTCTCCTACATAAATAAATCTGAATCTGAGTGGGATACGAATCAGTCAAGTCCGGAATATACGACTCTTTGACTACGGAAATTTAGAACAGTTAATTTTATGCTTTTTCACAATTTTAATTTTTTAATTACTGTTATTATACGAGAAAAGCACTTAGATTGTGCGCATTATGCATGTTTGGCATGAGACTGGCCTCGCGCGACATGCAGCGTGGTGAGGTCACGGAACAACTTAGTTAAATGACCCCGGAGCTTGGTTTGAAGCGGATCGTCGTTTTAATTGCTTTATCTTTTCCAGAATTAGTATAGAAGTGGTAAAGGCGTGTGAATTTGTATTTGATGTCCAGTGAAACATCAGTTCGAGTTACTGTAACAGACGATTTTGCATTGGAACTAAAAAAACCCTTTCTATTATTGCATTAAAGTTTAATTTACTTTGCGTCAATCTTAGATATATTATGTATAGTTCGTCAAACATTTCTGACCCGGTGACAGTTATATTAGTTTATATTAAAAATAAAATAAAAACCTAAACTTAACAGGAATAAAAATTTGTTCCAATTTTGCCCACCGGGTCAGATAAGTTTGACGGACTATACTTGTGAATTATATTTCTTTATCTACACAAATAAGTATCGGAAACTTAGTGAGAAAAGCCCCGTTCTTATACCTACCTATCCAAGATTAAAATTAGAAACAAGGATTGCAGAAAAGAAAGATCTACGTCGCCAAAGACGCAAGTATACGATACTAGCGGTCCGCCCCGGCTTTGCCCGTCGTACATATATAGCCTATAGCACTCAGGGATCACGTACATACTACATATCTAACGATGAAAGAATTTTTGAAATCGGTCCAGTAATTCATGAGATTAGCGCGGTCAAACAAACAAACTCTTCAGCTTTATAATATTAGTGTAGATATGGGGCTGATAAGGCTTAATTAGGCTTAAATTTAAAGAAACCGAAGATAAGAAGAAGCTTTCGATACATTATTTCCGCGTAATGACAGCTTAACTGGAGCGGATCTTGAAGAAGACACAAGATGATAAGAGCACAGTTTTTTTTATTGCGTGATAGGCTTGCACTTGACGACAATCATGCTTAGTACAAAGCAATGATGAAGTCTAGATTGGAACTTGGAACGCGCTTGCCTAGAAGATGCCTATTCACAACGTACTAGAATAGGTAATAGAACGTTGATATGAGTGAGTAGCTGAAATGGGCTACACCATAACCCGGTATTGAAGAACGCAGATACTAATTCTATCTTGTTTAGAACTCTGTGTTTACCACCTACTTAATATTAGTCATAGTCTTAATTGAGATGGTAGATTAGAGCGACAAAAAACTTATGGCGAAATTATACAGAAAATGACCACGATGAAATGACTACGTTAAATGACTTTAATGCTTTGCGTTTCGCGTTAAGTTTCTCACCATTTTTTTCTTGCTTATAGTTTAGTTTACTACTGGGATATATGATCTAAAGATGTAGTTTAAATTGTAGCTATCGATGTTCTCTTATCATTAAGGAAGGCATATGTTCAATCGTGGACTCCCACAGTTGAACTTAGGCTGATATAGTAAATATTTTCTATACAAAATAACAGGAGAATATAACTAGAGTAGAGAACACAGCTAAACCATTCATCGTATTATTACACATATAACACAGGCATATATACTTATTATGCAGTAAAATAAAGATGAATTTATTCACAGAAAGTTCTCAGACAGACGTAATAAATAACCGCCAATTCCGCAATTAATAAATAATAATTAATTAAATACACACGAACAAAACTGTTAACTTAATTACAGTTTCAAATCTTACTGCATATGAATGGAAGGCAATAATTATGTAATGCCTTCCTCGGTCGAGAATGATCCAGGGACTTAATCAAAGACTCATCACTACAGCCTATTAACGTCCCACTGCTGGGCACAGGCCTCCACTCTCATAGGAGAGCGGGAATTAGAGCTTAGACCCACCACGCTGCTCCAATGCGGGTTGGCGGGCTTTAACGATTATTATCATGTTAGTGATAATAACCGGGACCGACGGCTTAACGTGCTCTCCGAGGCACGGGGGTGAAACACCGCCAACTTCCAAATCCGGGCTGGCACTGAGAATTTCTTAATTGAAAAACCCAATACCTAACTTTTATGCCCGACCGGGAATCGAACCCAGGACCTCGTGATCCGCAGTCGACTAATCTAGAGTAGAGAACACAGCTAAACCATTCATCGTATTATTATAACACAGGCATATATACTTATTATGCAGTAAAATAAAGATGAATTTATTCACAGAAAGTTCTCAGACAGACGTAATAAATAAACGCCAATTCCGCAATTAATAAATAATAATTCATTAAATACACACGAACAAAACTGTTAACTTAATTACAGTTTCAAATCTTACTGCATATGAATGGAAGGCAATAATTATGTAATGCCTTCCTCGGTCGAGAATGATCCAGGGACTTAATCAAAGACTGCTTATTAATATTCTGGTCCATATTAACTATCAATAACATCGATATAAGTTGATCCTACTTCGGGTGCATTTAAATGAGAGTTACACTAATCGTCATCAACGCTAGCTGACTAGTCACTACTGGGGTTCTACACTGAAAAAACGTAAGGGCTAAAAATAAATGAAATACTGCTAAAAATTACCCAGCATGTTTGTCAATATAGCACCTGCAAAGTTTGTAGTTAAAAACAAATACGTCAACTTTGCAGCCACTACTTGTCAAGTATTAACCGTTAGAATTGGTTAAAAATAAATGGTAACTACAACCGACCTACTCGGTAGTAACAGCAGTGTTACTCAGTATTCTCAACCAATTTAATCGGTAACCACAACCGACCTACTCGGTAGTAACAGCAGTGTTACTCAGTATTCTCAACCAATTTAATCGGTAACCACAACCGACCTACTCGGTAGTAACAGCAGTGTTACTCAGTATTCTCAACCAATTTAATCGGTAACCACAACCGACCTACTCGGTAGTAACAGCAGTGTTACTCAGTATTCTCAACCGACCTACTCGGTAGTAACAGCAGTGTTACTCAGTATTCTCAACCAATTTAATCGGTAACCACAACCGACCTACTCGGTAGTAACAGCAGTGTTACTCAGTATTCTCAACCAATTTAATCGGTAACTACAACCAACCTTCTCGGTAGTTACAGCAGTGTTACTCAGTATTCCGAACCAATTCAATCGGTAGATACACGGCCGGTTTCTGAATTGAGAATTTCATGTTGAGTCTGTCTCAAAGACTACTTAAGGACTAATTAAGCAAATTTTTGTTTCTGAATTGATATTGTGTAAGGTTTGAGAGTTGGAGCTTGCTGTTTGCTTGAATGCTTAATTCAGAAACCGGCCCAATATCATTTCAGAAACAAAAATTTGCTTAATTAGTCCTTAAGTAGTCTTTGAGACAGACTCAACATGAAATTCTCAATTCAGAAACCGGTCGTAAGTCAATTAAATTTGTACGATCAATTAAAAATATTTATGCATCCACCTTCAGTTTTTTTAGTATCTCATGTTACATATTTAAAAAAACAATGAAAGTAGGTACAAATACATATTTCTCTATTAATAATACAAAGTTAATTGACTGATCTACCGTTCGAATTGGTTGGGAATACTGAGTAACACTGCTGTAACTACCGAATAGGTCGGTTGTAGTTATTACCGATTAAATTGGTCGAGAAAAAGTTACTTACGTAACGAATACGTACACAAAGTACTTTAGTAAATAGTACATTCATGGAAACCACTGATTGAACACGGTGGCAAACTTAGGCCTACTTATTTAATTTATTTGGGACAAGGGGTTCTTATAATATTAAAGTTCAAATACACTGTAATACAAAACTGATTTATTTTGAATTTTATCTATAATCTAATAATCTATCTTAAACATCTTACACTGGCTTCACTTCACAATTATTACTTTACGAACACTGAGCGCGCGTTACATGTAACTCCAACGAGGTTCCAGGACGAAATGACACGACTTGGCCCGAGTCGCCACGATTTCTCGACACAGCTTGGTTGTTAACAACTATTGGTTTATCAAGTATTAACCGATCATATCTACTTATTTAAAAGCAATTATGCACTTGATTAGAATTAAATGAGTTTATCTTACTTATTAATAAATCAGTTGGTTTGTTAAAATCAACCGAATAATGATTTTTTTGAAATCAATTGAGCACTTAGTTTAAAATTAAATGACTCAACTTATTTGTTATTAAATAAGGATGTTCATAAAAATCAACCGATTTAAATGCTAGTTTAGATTTGAACAAAATACTTATATAATGAATTAACAAAAACACTCATTAGTTTTGTATCATGTTCGAAAGTGTTTGGATTTACCAATTATGTTAATTACAAATTATTAATTTTCTATTTGTTAATAACCAAGAACATTTAACAATATGCACAGGTCTACTATATACCAAGTTTACTTGGCGTTTTTAGATAAGTCATAGTTAAAATATGCCGATTTGCTTTTAACCGAGCCAAAAAGGTCCTTTGTTAAAATAAAATTTTTTCAGTGTACTGCCAAAACTTAAAGCCATATTGTTTCATTATTGTTGACTTCCATGTTTTAGAATTATAATCCTTATTTTAAGAACGTCAATGTACGTGACATCAAACTGTCATTTTGAGTAGGTAATATTGCTTAAGTATTGCTTTAAACGAGCAAAAGTCTCCTCTCAGAATGAAAACGCCATTGGCAAGTTTCACATAAGTACTTACTTTTGACAATGAAATATCATTGTAGGCATGCAGATTCCATCGATTTCGATTTCTTTACTTTTTAACCGACTTCCAAAAAAGGAGCAGGTTCTCAATTCAGCGCGTATTTTTTTTTTTTTTTTAATGTATGTCGGTGCATATCTCCGTGGTTTCTAAACCGATTTGAACTTTTTTTTTTTCATTGGTTAGAGGAAGCTCACAAAGTGGTCCCATAAAAAATCTGACTCCAAATCCTCAATCCTGATGCTGTAGGTGTACCGTACTACATTAAATCATCAAAACTAGTGAGTTAGGAAATTTTGGAATGGTGAATTCATATAGTAGGTATCAAGTCACGTGTATACGATACAACTCTGAGTCCCAAATCCTCAACCCTGATGCTGCAGGGTACAGAACTCCTTAAAAATAGCGATTTAGTATTTTTTTATGGTGAATTCATATTGTAGGTGTCAAGCAACGACTTTATACTTAAACCCAAGTCCCAACTCCTCAACTCTGATGCTGCAGGGTACTGGATTAAGAGTAGATACACTAAAAAGTTAAAAATAAAAATTCTTTTCAAATAACCTATAACCTATTCTACACACTATGTTGAAGTCGGGCGAGTATAACAAAGATAGGCAAATTTGACGCGTCAGGATCGCCCGACTTCAACATATTGTGTAGAAATCAAAATTATTTTTTACTTTACAGTGGCTTTGGAATTCGGTTTTTTGAAAAGCATTTTAAATCAGCGCACATAAATCCAAAAAGTTAAGGATAGGATTTGAACCCTGACCTCCCGGGGGCCCAGAACACTAGGCTATCACCGCTGTTATTACACACACCTTAACCCAGACTGTTAGAAAAATGACCCTTTACACGATATTCCCTGCAGAGCAATCCGCTCTGCAGAAAATATCGTGGTACTGGTCATTTAAGCTGTTACTTTGGAAAATTAGTCAATTACGAAATTAAAAGACTTATTTACAACTTCGAACCTTCTCACAAAAACGAAGTCTCACCCTGCCTTTGTATTTTAACCAACTGTGTATCGATTCGTATCTACATACACAATGTATTCAGTACACGATTGTGAAGTATACTTATTGTTGGTATCACATTCCATACGTACGTGATCTTCTGTTAATAGAATAATATCAAAGAGTTGTATCGCATTTTCTATGTCTGGGCATAAATATGCGAACCGTACATTTAAAATCGTTAGATACGTAGTCCGTACAAAGTAAAAAGAAAATTTGGTAGACTAATAATTTTGAATAAGAATTCATGCGTCGGCGATGAATGATATAATAGATGTAACTTAACTTACTTAAAAAAGAAACAAGGGACTAATGGGGTAAAAAAATAGTACCTACAGAAGGGTTCAAAGTTAGCGGTAGAGATCAAATGTACCTATATATCTACGTATTTATTTATGTATGGAATAGAGACGACTATGGAAAAGCTGCATAAATCATTATTACAATCTCAATTCTTGTAATTGACTTTATGGTTGACTTAATGGTTTTCTTGATGCAATAAGGCATTGTAATTTGTAGCCAATATCATAGATTAATTATAATACCAAGTATAGATTGCTAACTCCCTTATACATTTTTTTCTAGGTTATCGTTAGGTGGCGCTACCAGGCTCGCTCTTTATATTATGATTATAGTAAATTCGGTGAAATATCGTATTTTCTTGGTTCAATTTGTATTAATTATTTATATAAAATTATCAATATACAAAAATTTGATAAAATTCTTGGCATTCTGAACAAGGTGAAGCGATATTTCACGCCACAACAGCGCCTCGTTCTCTATCAGGCACAAGTCAGATCTGGCATGGAGTATTGCTGCCACCTTTGGGACGGATCCGCCAAGTACCAACTTGATACATTAGACTCGATAGATCGCCGGGCCCGAAGGTTAATTGGCGATCAATCACTTACGCGGGCGAAATTGCTCAGTCTACAACACCGACGCAATGTCGCCTGCCTATCGGATATACCATGGAGAGTGTGCTCAGGAACTTCACAACCTTGTTCTTCCTTCTCCGTTCTACCACAGAACAGCGAGAAACCGCTTGCGTTGGCATCCTTATGTGGTCGATGTCCAGTTTGCCCGTACGAAACGTTTTTGCTCAACGTTTCTGATCCGAACCGCTAGGATCTGGAACAGCCTCCCGGCGCACGTGTTTCCTACTACGTTTAATTTTGGTACCTTCAAGGCGAGAGTGAATAGGCATCTTCTAGGCAAGCGCGCTCCAACCTAGACCTCATCATTGCTTTGCACTAAGCATGATTGTTGTCAAGCGCAAGCCTATCTAACAATAAAAAAAAAAAAAAAAACACTCAAGCAAATAGCAAATTTACATTCAACTAATTTTAACAAACAGCTTGCACAGTTACGCCATCTCAGATTGTGCGAAGAACTACAAGGTACCGGCGACTTTAATGCGCATTTAGCGAGCTTTGATTGAATGTATGAAGTGAACAGTCTTAACCTGGTTTATATATTGTCTTTGCCAATATTGAGAGCATTGACAGACAATCAGCAGGGCGACCGCGTATCTTTTGCATCAATCATTGATACATCGCAATCACCTCCGATTGGTTAACACTCTTCCACTATTGGACGAAATCCATTGACGCAGCAAGAATGCCATAAATTCAGCCAATCGGAGGTGATTGCGATGTATCAATGATTGATGCAAAATATACGCGGTCGCCCTGCTACAGTGATTGCGATCGTCACGCTGTAGATGTCATTTTACCAATAGGAGTAGCTTTGATGTGGGAGGCAACAGGGCCGCGTGCAGCTGATTTTAACCCGGACACAGATAAATGTCGCTAGCATAGGAAGTGTCTATCGATAAAAAAACAACTGCACCTTTGTGAAAAAATATCTTTTGAAGCTTGAGAGAGTAACGGGAAATGTATTTTGGAAATTGTTATTATTATAATAATTGACCGAAAAAATTGACGTTGAAGAACTTACAAAAATATACGAGACGACGCTATAATAATGTGAGTTTAAAACAAGCAAATTGCCTTTTCAGTGGTTTAAACTTACAATAATTGACATTATATGCAGCGATAATATTTTTTTACAGGTTTTCCCAGGGAAGACTAATAAAAGGTGCTGCCCGAAGGTACCTACCAGTTGTGAAGAGCAATCGAAAGTTTAAAAAAACATCGCAATATTGTTGAAAGGTTGGAATCGTGATCATTCGGATAAGGCATTTGAAATATTTTATGAAGCGTGAAGGCAGACGGTGAGATTAGACTGTATAGCGAATTGGCAAATTGGTATAATAATATTGGTAGTTCCAATCGAATGGCTTATTGTAACACACGTAATATAATCTGTGTAACTAATACAGGTTGAAATATTGGTCCAAAACATGATGATGATGATGATGTAAAACTTTGAAAAAGGTACGATGATCAAAAAAAATTTCAACTAATTGTTCTTGTTTGAAAATGAAATGTCATGGCTCATTATATGGATTACTTGGTCAGTCATAGAGTCAGCCCAGTCGATGACAAGGTCTATTATAATATGGTCTTTTTGCATAAGTACGTGTATGCTATTAAGGCTATCGCGTAACGTAACGCGTTCCATTTTACGACTCCATCACCTTTAGCATTACTTTGAAATCACAGAGGTAAGTTTTTCGGTAAGACCTATTTGTATTTAACTTTAAATACCTGCCAGTTGCCACCGATAAGAACATAAAGCCTACAAAAGTGAAAGCAAGTAATTTTGCCTGTTATCTTATTATTCACGGCACATCAACAATCGCTGATCAAAAAAATTCTGCTTCCTGGAGAAGTTTCATGATGTTGTGAATATCATATTCAACACAACGGAAGTAAAATATAGATTAAAACTAATAATTCAGTGGTCTTTTTTTAAATCCATCAATAAATGACTGAGAAAAGACGATTTAAAAGTTTAATAACTAAATGTACACCGATTGCTGTATCTTACTCGAGTGAGAAATTTTGTGAGTGAGTTTTAATACCTAGCCGAGATTTAATACTTCAAAATTATCTTCACACACAAATTAAGTGCTTTTAATTCAATTAAGTCACGTTAAGTCCACTTATTTCTTTTATTCGGCTTTATAAAGTCGGTTGATAGGGAATTATCACGTCACGTCTCCCGTCTTGCAAGCACAACTTTAAAGTTCCATAACTTTTTCATTTCTTGAGATATTTTAATGATTCTTTCATATTTTTGTTTTATTTTGTCTTAATTTTTATAATAAATTTTAAAAAAAATGCTAAACTTTTCCAACATCAGAGTTCACAGGGGATTTTAAAATCCTATTCTCGGGTTATTTAGCTAAAGGCGTAAGACGTTGCAACTTCAAGATATGCACTCATATCCTTCATAATTACTTTGCGTTCCTTGAAACACCCTTCCAAACGGATGTCTGTTTTTGGTTAGGTGTGGTTGTTCGCAGTTTCGCAATGGTTATGGCGAGTCGCAACAGTTTCTCAACGGATTACTAACCTCCGGTGCCAATCACGGAGTCGGGACGACACTTTAAAGCGTGAGAACCGAGCAGTTAGTTGCGAGGCCTGATGCAAAAAAACGTGAACGGCGTTAATGGAAACCCGGTGAGTATGAAGTGTAACTTTGTCAATATAGAGCTATTTATGAAAAAAAGTATGCTGGAAGGGGGAGTTTTTAATCTACTACAAGTTGCGATCTCACCTGATGGTAAGTGATGATGCAGTCTAAGATGGTAGCGGGCTAACCTGTTAAGGGAATGGCATTTATAAATATAAGTTAAAGAGCAACCGCCGAGTTTCTTGCTGGTTCTTCTCGGTAGGAATGGCATTCCGAACCAGTGGTAGATTCACTCGACGATTCAAAAGTACTTGTAAAAGTCTATTTGAATAAAAATATGTAATTTGAATTTTGAATTTATATTAAACCCATACCGTAATCGATTTCTACACGGCATCGTACCGGAGCGCTAAATCGCTTGGCGGCACGTCTTTGTCATTAGAGTGGTAACTAGCCACGGCCGAAGCCTGCCACCAGGCTAAACCAGGAAAAATTCAGAAATTATAAATTTCCAAATTGACCCTACCGAGAATCAAACCTGGGGCCTCCGCAGGGGCTCAACACTTTACCAGGGAGGTCGTCAAATTATACCTTGTCCCAACAGTGGGGCAAAAAAAACAGATAACCAAAGAAACAATGTTTACATCATTATCAAGTTATCAACTCTTCATGCGTCCACATCCTGAGCACAGGTCTCTTAGAATTCATATTATGTCATACATTTTCGAGAACGTCTCAGCGTACATAGTATAGGTTTCATACTATGTACGCTGGTACTAGTATAGGTATTAGGTACATAGTATGTACATTCATCTGGATGTTTTCCTTCACCATGAAAGCAAGTGCGATATTTTGATTTAATTATCAAAATGTAATCACTAGTAGGTAGGTACTTTATTGCGTAGTGCTATAAATGCCATTAAAATAAATGAAAGTAACCTTACTTCAATTTACAATTAAATATACAGGAAGCAGTTCATTATTTATATTAGATACTTACGATTTGGTAGCAATAAATAGTATTACATGAAACCTCTCAAATTTTTTTGATTGTCTTGCAGGAAGCTCGCAAATTACAACCTTTGCAAACTACTATTTAATGCATTCCGATCCCTGGTTATAAAGCTAAATCGATTCAAGAACACAGAACTGTTGACAGTGTACTTAAATTTCGATACTGTAAGTAGCCAACCACTGCACTGTAAAAGTAGTGGCCTAGTTGTGACAACGCATATCAGTCGATTGCGATTGTTAAGCAACGGTGACCCAAGTCGGTAACTGGCCAAAGGACATTGACCAAATTCGCCTAAGAATCAACATACGTTTGAAATATACAGTAATTCTTAGCTTATTTTATAACCTTTATTCCAAATATTAGAATTCAACGGACACTTCAAATTAATTAAAAGTAAATAAATGGGTATTCAATTGATTACTATACGTTTTCGTCTCTCGATTATTAACCACAGATCAATAACTTACAGGTTAAAATAATATCCAATACAACCGCTTGAGCGCTAGATCCGTATCGTAAGAAACAAGATAAAAGCAGCTTAAAGTGCTAAGTGCGCTAGTATTCTGAATCTCGCAACGCCATCTATTGAAAGTACAATAATTTAATATTTCTAACGCCATCTGTGAAGTTATCGATGAACTATGACGATACCTGCATCCTTATTAATAACACCATCTGTAATGTTTTTGACGGACTACTGCGAATCTTGTCTTATCGACATACTGTTTACAGCTGTATTACAATTGGTTAAAGATGACATTTATTTGATCAAGCAGATATGGATTGCGAAAGCTGAAATATCCTCAAAATTGAAAATATTTTTGGTAATAAGTAATTTCTAAGCAAGTGTCCGTTGTTTTCATCTGCTCTCAAGCATAAAAAGGTACTAATTTGAACCCAATAATCAATGTTTTATGACGGTTGGTTCTTAGGCGAACTTTGTATGGGGACGGAACAATGTCCTTTGGCCTTTTCGTCTCCTCCATGCTCCTCCGAGCACGTTAAGCCATCCGTTCCGGCTATTATTACTAACATCTGGTAATAATCATTGCAAAAACTTAATAGGTACTCTTAATCGAGTCGTATGCGGAAGGACGTGGGAACCCAACGCGTTATATAATAATCCCAAGAAAACTCCTACCATTATGTGATTAATGGAAAGGAGTCCCCCTCTTACCCCTCACTAATGAGGAATACGACGCAAAACGGGAGAGAAGTAGCCAACTAGTTAGTTATCTAGTGCCCACTAGACTCTTGAGTCTTGGCGCTCTAAGTAAGAGAGTAGGACAAATTCAAAACCAAATTGAATTCAAAGAAATGTCTTATACACTTGCATACCCTACAGGCTACGAGTACGACCTTTACGACAAACACTTTGACATTCAATAGCAATTCAAATCCTGTGATCAGCCCACGTTTTATTCACAAAGCTCGACTTGCTAGCACATATTCGCAAGACCTATTATAATATTCATGACGCAATCCGCCTCCCAGGGCGTCCCATTTCTCGTACCGTTGAACATCTCATTTTGCTTGTTTGTTTCTCTTTTGACGGAATCAGGTCAAAAGAAGTCTGACAAAACAATGAACCTTAATTGGGACGGCGGCCTCAATTGGAACAGCTCAAGAAACGATTGTAGCTATGTAGTACTAAGTATACTAACACGAAATGTAGTAAAGAAAACATCAATGATCCTAACATTTACTACCCGATACCCATATTATAAATACGAAAATGTGTGATGACGTTACACCGCGTTGCTGATTTGATTGAGTTGTCATCATCCCTATTGCTTTGTCTTGTTATTATACTGGCTAATGTTTGGCACAAAGGATTGAAAGAAAGAAAGAAAAAACATTTATTTTCCAATTCTGCCACACATACCCTAACCTCAAAGGTTTGCAACCCCGGCGCCTCCATCACCCCCACCAACAGCGATGAGCTAAACTAACAAGGTGACAGAAGCGCCGGGACAACAGGAGTCACATGTGTGGCACAACCCGAAAAAGGCTCCAAATCAGCATAATGCTGCATGATTTGAATATGCACAAGGGCAATATAAAAACCATGCAGCGCTGATTTTCAGCCGGAACCTTGTTGCAGGCGATCAGCTTTGGCCGTTCAGGGCGGAAATGCAGCCAGTAAGTTATCCACGCAGGCATGATTTATTTGAATAGGATAACTAGCTATAAGATTTACTGCCATATTTTTAATAAATAAAATAAAAATACCAAGCAAAAACTCACATTGTATCAGCAGACATTATCTTCTAAGAAGGTACGTGAGGTGTACAACAATAAGACGAATAAAATAACAATTAATAGCTACAATATATTAACTTCGGCAATGTGTGTTTAAACAAGACGATACTAGGTCCGTGACTGGTTAACAGGTGGTGATAATACTACATTTATACAATGTATTTAATATATTGAATAATGAACGCAATTTAATAACAAAGATGATAGTATTAAAAAGATAAAAACGGGTTCAATAACAATGTACGCGATAGGATACTCTTAAAATCAAGAAAGTCAACAAACGAATCACCAGAGCAAAGATTTTTATAAGTAGGTATAGCAAGCAAACGAGCAGGCAAGTTTTCCGCCGCATGTGAAAATTACAATGAATTATATAAGACCTAAGCAACGAAATTTATTCGTAACTTAACATAAATCTGCAAAATCATATCGAAAAATATATAACTATTGTAGAACACAGCAAACACATAACGTTGTAACAAGTTACGTAGAAAAATCTGAGAACGCTGACTAATAAAGCTTTATGAACTAAGTAATTTAACATCAGACGGGTTACTTCGTAAACACACAATATCGTTAAAGTTTACGAGAAGCTATTCGTAGAACAGCCAATCGACACGAATCTCAAACATTCGGAAATACGAAAATTCTTTTCGATCGAATTTGAGAAAGTGGCAAAGTAACTAATTTATCTGCGCTACTGGTAGATATGATTTGATACATTGATATCAAATACAAAAATTTGATACACGATATTCTTAGATCGTGCAATGAAGTTTAGATCTTATATACTAACTGAAGTCTTAGTAGAAATATTATGTTTCCTAACGATAATTCCCCCTTACCACACTGAGCACAAGTGAATTACAAAACCAGACAAGCTCTTGGAACAGGTGAGATTGCGATTTGCGACTAGATGTACTTCATAAAGCAATCCCAGAAACTTGCGTAAATGTGAAATAATTTATAATTTCTTAGTTAGTGAGCATATGTCGTACGACATCAAAAGGGTAGCAGGCTAGACACAACCCAAGTGATAACAAAGCCATGGTTTACTACAGCCTATTAACGTCCCACTGCTGGGCACAGGCCTCCACTCTCATAGGAGAGCGGGAATTAGAGCTTAGACCCACCACGCTGCTCCAATGCGGGTTGGCGGGCTTTAACGACTACTATCATGTTAGTGATAATAACCGGGACTATGCTAACCACTAGACCAACGAGGCAGTTATCCCTATAACAGGAGACCTAAATTCCTATTAGTGGACACTGGACATCGATTATATTTTTCTCGATTAATCTCTTCTTCTCGATTCTTCGATATATATTTGCAAGTGTTATAATTTGCAAGAAACAATTGATCTATAGAGATCAATTGTTTCTTGCAAATAAACGATTGACTCATTGATTGATTGGTTGATTGATGGTGCAGACAACGATGATGATGATGACTGATGACCCAAGTAATTTATACCGAAGACTTCACTAAAATTTTAAATAGAAAATGTAACAGGTCTATCAAGGCAAAGAAGACGTCTACGACGAAAAATAATTGCCAATTAATTATTTAATGATAAGATAAGGCGATGATATGATAGATAATTCAGTAGAGCAATCAAAGTGACATTTGCAAAACATTGATTATTTAAACTTTAATAATTAATCGGTTGCGTCAGTCACGAAACTACAGCTGGTATTTTATGGTCATCCGTCATATCATAAAAAACAATAGAGCTGCAAATAATAAATATAGTCCTCCGAGTTCGTTGATGAGATAACGATGGTGTTTCCTAGGGTTCTTAGCAAACTTCGTGATCGACTTTTAATATGTTAACTTTTTTGATGTGATCTACTGCCATCCAGTACTTACTAAAATAACAGATCAGTGGTCACAACTCACAACTCGTTCGTAAAGAAAGCAAACATAATTATTAATTTAAAATACCTAATATTTCATCAAGCAATAAGTTTATTTTCATAACACAGGCGAGTATATTACAAGAATTAAGAATGTAGAGTGGTTTATGTAAGCCTAATACGAAATGCGAATGGTGTTATAATACAGCCGATGTGTGTTTATTATTCTATTCTACTGAGGACTGGCTGATGTCGGCCTGCATTGCAACTTGCCATGTGACTCGTGCGCTTTCGATTGTACATTGATACTTGTAAGTACTGTGTCAGAAATCTTCACACAAGTGTCAATAACAATTGTATAACCAAGGAACAAGAAGCTTAATTTGCTATAATCCGCAAAAACACACAAAACTACGAGTATGTACAATTGTATAAAGATTCTACTGAATTAGTAAAGATTTCTCTTGTTTTTGTTACTTACTATTAAAGTTAATTTTGTTACTTACTATTAAAGTTAAATTTACCGTCGTGTAAGCTAAAGATGTTCATGGGAAGCTACAATAAGATTTCGGAGTTTATTAATGGAGAGGTAAACAGGAAAAATAATTCAATCGCCGAGCATAAAAATATGAATAGTTACCGGGAAAACCCAATGAAAAATTGAGTTAGATTAATATTACTTAAGTCAGAAATAGAAGACGAGTAAAAAATTATAAATATAAAAAGTTGGAATGTTGTGGGAAGGACAAATTACTTGATCTAAGTTTCGATGACAAAGGCAATATTGCGAAGGAGGCAAAGGCGATGGTTTGAAGAAAGAATAGCCTTTGAATCATAGAGTTCATTTTTCGTAACCGTTGAATAGTATTAAAGCGAAAGGTACATTTAGGCAAAAGCAGTCAAACATTGAGGAGAATATGATATCTTGTGAGACAGAATTGAGAAATTAAATTGGTAATTTATCAAAAATTTAAACAGAATTGTACAATACTATCATTGAACAATATAGTATACATGAGTACCTAACAAATAATAATATCATCATGATCATCATCATCATAGAGTTAATATTCCGTATGCTTTGGACAGAATATTATACAGAAAGCTACATTAGGCAAAAGCCATCAGATCTCTTGTTTTGTGTTGAGACTGAAAATTTGCAGTTTATCAAAAATCTAAACAGAATTGTACAATACGATCATTGAACAATATGAGTACCTATCAACAATTAATTAGTGTGTGCATTGTTCATTATTATATGAATACAACAAAAAATCAAATAGCATACAAATAAAGCACTTACCCATTTGGTAACAATAACTGATAACGAACTACCTTGAAACGTTCCCAAGGCACTTGTAACTAGTAACTACTTACTTACCAATTTATCAAATTTTAATGAAATCAATGCTGCGAGCAATTATATTGCTATGGATATTGCATGATTAGATTCAGATATTTTATCTAGTTTTATTTCGATTTTCGACTATATCAATAAATGATTATAATAACTAATAATGAGTTTAAATGGTTTTGATAATATTTAATTTAGGTCTTACCTGAGTATAACTAAGTATATCTGCCAGGTATATCTTGGTCAAATACATATATTCGTTTTTCCATGTATTACCAGTAAAAACGTATATTATACCAGCTGATGCCCGCGACTTCGTCCGCGTGGATTGAGGTTTTTTTGTTCTCGCGGGAACTCTTTAATTTAGTTATACCAGACTATAATATATCTTTGTGCCAAATTTCATCCAGATCCATTAAGCCGATCTGGCGTGATTGAGTAACAAACATCCATCCAAACCAAACTTTCGTAGTTCCGGAACTTTAGTATAGATAAGTATAGATTTCGCAAGTTTATATTGATTCTATTTAGTTTAGGTTACTGCATTTAGTTAAGGTCAGATTTGCTTACAGCTTCCAAGGGTTATATTTTATTTATAGTCTGTCAAATTTACTTACCCGGTGACAGCGTCGCTAGTATCTATTGAAAATAAAAACAAAAACTTAGTTCCAATTTCGGCCACCGGGTCAGATAAGTTTGACGGGCTGTAATTAATAATATTTTCTTGGATATCAGATCACATTTATTGGACACTAGCGGACGCCCGCGACTTCGTCCGCGTGGATTGAGGTTTTGTGGTTCCCGCGGGAACTCCTCAGTTTTCCAGGATAAAAAGTAGCCTATGTTTTAATCCAGGTTATAAGCTATCTATGTTCCAAATTTCAGCCAAATCGGTTCAGTAGTAGCGGCGTGAAGGAGTAACAAACATACACACAAACTTTCGCCTTTATTATATATTAGTGTGACAAGTCACAAAGAAACTAGAAAATACATAGGTATTTTAAGTATGTAACCCACGTCTTCAAAGCACAAGGAAGTGTTTTAATCAAGGTTCAGGGAAAAAGACGATGGACTATATGTAGCTAAATTCGAGTGCGTAACTGGGATACTAATTAGTATTCTTTTGTCTTTAGTGCCAACAAAGAACAGAATGTTTTGATGTGAATTGCGTTTTTCAATACAATATACGTAGTTGACCTATCGGTCAACAAGAAGTCTGATCGCAGCCAAGCGCTAGCCTATATATTTAAAAAAAAAATGTACTCTATCTCGTAGCAATTTGATTTGAACAGTCAGTCATTCAAAGCAATTTCTCTGGATGTATTAATTAAAAGGTGAGTAATTGCCTAATTGGTAACTATGCATTCTCTCCGAAAAAAATAGAACGTATCACAGAAAAGTCGGAAAAGAATGGCTGGAAACGTGGAGTATTAATTTTTTGCTGCAGATACTACAGACAAGGGCCCACTAGAGCGCTGTAACACTAGGGAATAGAGGTTAGTGGAAACTAAACAACGCTGCAGCTTGCAACATAATGAAAAGAATAGACATAGCATTAAAATATGTAGAACGAATTGCTAACACAGTTCAAGAGTCTTGCTCTAGGACCTAGGGAAAGTAGTTAACAAGAAACCCATTATTTTTTTCAGATAGATAATTTATGTATAACGAATGTTATAAGGAAGGACACCAGGACCTCATAATTATGACCCTTCGATCACAGAAAAAAAAGACACAGATAAGACCACATAAAATATTCAGATATTCGCCTCCGATTTGCCTTATTGTTGAGAGTCATGAGTCAAGACCGAGATTATTGTTTTGACGATAATAATAGTTGATATTACTTATTTATCTGAGAGAAAGCCGAAATAAACTTTAAAACCACAAAGCAAAACAAGAAGGTGAAATAAGTTAATTAATAAAACAATGTTAAAAAAATTCAATTTCACTTTCAATATCCTGAGAAACATTTTACGAAAACTTGAAAAGGTACGCAATAAAACTAAATAGCTCATTCTACGAAATCGGAAATCCCACTTACAAAAACAAAAATCACACCAATATAAAAGTTAAGCAAAACTGAAATATGAACCAACGACCTTGCGACTGACTTTCCTATATAGTTTCGTGTTACAGGTATCATGTTTTAATGATATACTTATTACTTATATATATATATATATATCGAATTGAAATCGATATAGAGCGCGTGACGTCAGTCAGTCAGCTGGTTTTCGTCATCCCTTGTTTACAAAGCCGACTTCGCAATGTGGATAAACCATTCTCGGTATTACGAAACTTGATTAGTTCTAACAATGCGATCATCGCAGTAACTGTTGTTAATTAGTAGAATTTATGGTAACTACATGGAATGGAAACATGTTTTTTTTTTGCTGTGCTGGAATCAAACGTCTGAAAAAAGAAGAACTGGTGAACTGTGGCGTGCACAGGGCTTGAAGCCAGGGTAGTCTTTATTCAGTCAGAAATCAGAATACCTAGGTATTTACTGACTGTTATAATGAAAATTAGCATTGACGTGTATCCATTTAGGTAAGCAGCGCTTTTATGCCTCTATGAATTGCACGCCACTGCTGGTGAACGATTTAAGTACCTATAGTATATATTGCAGCGAAGAAATGCAACGGAAAAAACCTCAATCCATGCGGACGAAGTCGAAGGCATCAGCTAGTAGCCTATGTTTTGCATATATTCAGGTTTCTCTTGAGAGTAACTAAGTATTCCTGCTCATTTTTTTTGCATTCGAGTCAATCGTAATAGAATCCCTGATGATCAACGACCTCAATTTACATAGACGGGCCCTGTCAAACAAAGAATGTGGACCTATTTTACTAACGCCATCTAGTCTGAAAAGCGGGACAGCGCTATGGCGGGGACAAGGACAGGGCTATACAGGTGAGGAGCGTGCTCTAAAGGTAGGACGCCCAATTTTTTTCTATGAAAGGGCCCATCTAGTACCTACATATATATCGATGCTGATGATAGAAGTGTCCTACGCTCTACACTCATTGTTTTACATACGATGACGCGGTACGTTAAAATAACAATACGTATTTGAAAGCTACAACAAAGGTGTTTTTAATTTTCGCAACTGTTTTGCACAACTCGCTTAATGTGCTACACTGGAACGAACAGATCAAAAACAGATTAACGCAAAACATTTGACAGTTGACACACATTAACGCAACATTATTTCTTGATGCCAGCGTAACAACTAAACACCATTGATACATAATAACATTATTTAAAACCTTAGAGATCACAAGGGTAAAAAATAACAATTAACATTACATGGATGATGGAAGTGGAACTGAAAAGGATCAATATATCTCGAATCTGGGTATCGTAGTGAAATTTGGAACTAAACCGAATAGAAAATTTCGTCTGATTCGTTCGCCGGATCCCGAAAACAGGATGATCGTATGACGCTAGAATTGAAACACTGGATCGGATCCTGCAAGAATCAAGAAGTACCTGTGGGTCCCAGGTAACGGACTGTTATTGGGTAACTAAATCTCGGTGATACACAACTAGTGCAGTTATTGATTGACCACTTTCCGTAGAATAAATAACATGTTCATGACTAATGCTATTTTAAAAAAACTACCTAGCCTATCGAATATCCGTAAAATCGTCGCATAATTTTCTCAACAATCCCGTCACTCGGCAGAGGCAAACGATCTCCACATCCTATCTATTTTCCGAGTGACTGACCAAGAACAATCGAGACGGTCACTTCGTCACTTGTTCCCGAGACTGGTCAGGATGGTCATGCTCCACACAACACGGAGGGAACTGGTCATGCACCTTTCAAAACCACGAAGCTCTAAACGAAATTCAAAGTAGCCAAACCCAAATTATTGTGGATAACTACTGTTTGATAGCTCTTTTTTCCTTCAAAATAATAAATAATCTCTGTAATTTTAGTCAATAACTAACAACAATTGAAATCGGAACGCCGGGCTTGGATGATTTTAATTCTATTTTTTTTTATTTTATAAAATAGCGTAAGTATGTGGGTAGTTTCATGATAGAATAATGGTGATTATGATGACCATGACCAATATACAAATCCTGTTTGGAATTTCGTCTTGTCTGGCTTCTATAATTACTATTGTACCCAAAGTTGCTTATATGAAAACTAGCTAATGCCCGCGACTACGTCCGCGTGGATTGAGGTTTTTTGGTTCCCGCGGGAACTCCTTAGTTTTCCGGGGTAGCCTATGTGTTATTCCAGACTATAATCTATCTCTATGCCAAATTTCATCCAGATCCGTTCAGCCGTTGGCGCGTGATTGAGTAACAAACATCCATACATCCATCCATCCATCCATCCAAACTTTCGCATTTATAATATTAGTAAGATTGATTATTAGATGACAAATAAATCTATTAATAGTGTATAGTCCCACAAACATAAATCTTACCCGGTAACAGCGGCGCTAATAGATCGTCGCTTTTCCTACGAAAGGACCTAACTGACATCGAGTTAATTGTTCAGGGCAAGCGTTTTTCGGTTTCGTGCTCAACTATATTGTCCACAGCTTGCTCAAATAAAGCTATATTAAAATTAAAAAAATATTCTTATAATCTGTGAATCAAGGCCTTTTTGCAAGTAGGAATTGTCTTATTTAAATGTGCGTATTCATTTAGGTAAAAATATTTAAAACAGTTACGCCACTTCATAAGAACTTTGTTTTTCTGAAAAATTAATTACTTAGGAGATACGACTGTATTTTTTACTGAATAATTAAATCACATTTAATTCAAAATAATTTGTTTTTTATTTCTTTATATAAAATAATAATTAGGATAGTTTTAAATCATTTTTTGACTGAAAGTTTTTGGATTCGTACTATTTTGGATTTTTTTACTGCCCAAGGTTTTATAAATTTTTTGTCACCAATTTACATACATTTTTAACTCTATTAGTTAATGTCTAAGGTATTCCGTCGCAATCAAAATTCAGACGTAAGTGAAAACCCCATTTTTATTCAATATAGTCTAGTTCACACTAAATGACGTATTTTCAGTTACGTCATAGTTGATAGATTTTTATTTAGCTGATCACTAAATAAAAATCTTTCTAATAGCCCTAAGTATAAAATACGCCACTTAGTATGATTTCCTTTTCGCAAATGAGCATATACGCCATACTTACCGATTGTCCTAGCCAGTAAACGGTAAAAGATATGAAAAAGTCGATAAGACAGATCGACAGAGAATCAAAAGTACATTAATATGATGTATTTAGTGCAGTTACGTCAAAAGTGTCAGATAGGTCCTTTCGTAGGAAAAGCGACGAGATATGAAAATTGAAATAAAAACAACTAAAAACATTCATTAAAATTAGTTGCAACTTTGGCCACCGGGCCAGATAAGTTTGACGGGCTATACCTATCTAACCACCTATCTTACTAATATTATTATAAATGCGAAAGTTTGGATGGATGGATGTATGGATGTATGTATGGATGTTTGTTACTCAATCACGCCCCAACGGCTGAACGGATCTGGCTGAAATTTGGCACAGAGATAGATTATAGTCTGGAATAGCACATATCCCGGAAAATTAAAGAGTTCCCGCGGGAACCACAAAACCTCGATCCACGCGTACGAAGTCGCGGGCATCAGCTAATTAGTAATATCACTCAAAAGTTCACGATTGCTGTCTGGAATAAAAACAACGCCTGTTGAAAATTATACCCTCAATTTTTAACACCCCCTCCGATACTTAATTTGTATACGCCTCTCCAACATACTTTTAACGATACACAAGTAAGTACTTATTTAATAAGCTTCCCATAGTCTTTCTCTACACGTCATAATATCATCGGCGTAACTTCCGCGTGGAAACTCACACACACAAACATTCACCATTAACCGTGAAACTTTCACTGGAAGAAATTTTTAATTTCACATTCAGTGATGCTACAACTTACAATCCGAAAATCGTGAGTTTCATGCGAGTGCATGATTTCGTAATTGATACGGTTCAATACTCAAAGAAACTTTCTTCGATTAAATCATAATAGGCGTATTGTTCTCCGTTTATAGTTTTATATACCATTGATAGATTGATAGATTGTGGAGGTCTGATAGCGAACGCTCTATGGAGAAACTTGCGTTACATTACCTGTTTTTTGTGCAGTTGGGTTAGAAATAGGGATAACAAAAACTCGGTAGCCCTATTCCAATAAAGCTGTATCAATCATAGTTTTTCAATTGTTGTGTTTGCAATGGTTACACGATAGCAACTATTTTACTCTAATAGAGCCCTTAGTGTAATTACCTGCTCGGAAGATTTTACAAAGAAGAAGAACCGTTCTGATTTCTATGGATGACTTGTCCATTTTTAGTGTCGTAAGGGATATAGTGCGCTAGATGTTGCCGAACTTAGTTATTTCACAAATGATAGTGTAATAATTGGCGTTCTAATTTTTTGCTCAAGACCAAGCACGCCACGCATCGGTCTGGTGGGAGGCTTCGGCCGTGGCTAGCGAGCGATTTAGTGTTCCGGTACGATGCCGAGTAGAAACCGACTAGGGGTATAACTGCCCTTACCAAGTGCTATATAAAAGTTTTAAAAAAACATGTATAAACATAAGCGGTCATAGTGAATCAATATGGCTCAGTAAAGGCGAGGCTACCATAATATTGTATAGCAAAAATTTACCAATTTTCTTACCCGTTATATTTATATCTACTGAGTCACCAATATAGTCATCGGAAGTATTTTGTACCGGTGGCCGGACATACTTATTACAATTCCCTTGTATTACAGAGCTTACGTATTGCCACTAATGCCTTAGTTATCAAAACAACCTTTGTTATGAATTCTCTGCCTTATGAGTCAGGACTCAGGACATTAATCACCGTCTATACTCTATGGTATATGGTGCAGTTGACGAATCGTAACACGATCCTACGATGAACAACCGCAATTAATATTAACTTAGTAATTAGGTACGGTTAGTAGCAAATTGATCCCATAACGATCAGTAGCGAATAAGTGGGTTACTGGATCTTCTACTACAGAAGGCAACCGATACTGATTTTCTGTTAAAAAAGTGGAAACAACAACAGGTGTGGTCTAAGAAATAATTTAAATGATTATAAAATAAATACTTGATAAAAATAATTATTCAGATAATTGCGATAAAAAATGGCAACCTGGGCTAGAGCGCTAAGAAACATTTATATTATACTAGAATTAGATGATGCCCACGACTCCAGCGTGGTTTAAGTTTTTTTAATTCCTGAGGGATGTCTTGGATTTTCCGGGCATAGCCTATGTCACTCTCCAGGTCTTCAGCAACATCCATGCAAAAAATCTCGTCGATCCATTGCTCTGTTGCAGCATGATAGAAGGGCAAACCAATAAACCAACAATCCAACACACTTCGCATTATAATATTAACTTATAATTATTGCATAAAGTTACTCGTAAAGTCGTAACACAAAAGAAATGTTCTGTTCAATCCTGCCTATCTACGAACCAAAGCATTTCTACAAATCGCCTTCTTTTGCGAGAAATGTCAAGGATAAAGTATGGGGCAGATGAAAACGATGGTGTCGGATCGAACGTTGAAGAAAAAGGTCAAGGACATAACTGCCCTAACGGAGAACCAGAAATTAATTGAAATAATGTCTGTTATTTGACTCTAAAGTCTAAATAATCGATTTCAGATCGGCATGCCTAATGACCATAAAATACAAAAATTCTAACACACTCCCTCAATGTTTGAGGTATAATGTACTACTACCAAGTCCCAGGTACAAGTGTAGTTCGAATATAATGAGAGGAATGCTATTGTTGGCATGTTTATATCCAAAAGAATGCTCACAGTTTTTGTCACCATTGTCAAATCATCACAATAGAATGGGGCTTCAATTCAATTCAACGTTGAAATGATTTCGCAACTTTAAGATTATCAGGGTTTATGTCATATCCGTGGGTCTCATTTGTTTTAGGCAGTAGACACGCAGATAATACGGTTTCATTGTGTCATTCGGGTCAAGTACTAGCAAAGAATTCCAACTTATAGTGAAAAACGAGTATAAAACGAGTGACATTGGTACATATCCGGTTGTTATACAAACCGTAAATTCGTAAACCAATCTGAGACATTTTCGGCTAGCGTATCTAGTATCTAACTACTCAAGGACTTTCAATTATTTGGAACGGGAAATCTTATTTCTTAGTTATGACTTATATGCAGCATACTTCATCAGATCAACATGGTAGAAGTTTTAGGAATATCAGTAAATAGATGCAGGTTGACTCAACATGTTCAATTTATTGAGTTAAACATGATCATCGTTTTGGATGTAAATCAACTAAATAAGGAGCTAAAAGTTGCCGCAGTCAGTCTTTTAAAATTAAAATAAAAACATCTTTACCAATTTTCGCCAGTACAAAAACGAAAAATAAGTTTTTTTTTTATCCACTAAAAGTGAGCCCTTGACTGCGATCTCGTCTGATGGTAAGTAATGATGCAGTCTAAGATGGTATTGGGCTAACCTGTTAGGGGCATGGCAGTTATATTCAACCCATACCCCTATTCGGTTTCTACACGGCATCGTACCGGAACGCTAAATCGCTTGGCGGCACGTCTTTGCCGGTAGCCACGGCCGAAGCCTCCCACCAGGCCAGACCAGGGAGAATTCAGAAATTATAAATTCCCAAATTGACCCTGCCGGGGATCGAACCCGGGACCTCCGCACGTTAAGGCAACAGCGCTACACACTGCGCCACGGAGGTCGTCATCAATTTGTTCATAGGTTATCCGAATAGCTTCCAGATTTACAAATATGGAGTTCGATTTATTAATTGTTGGACTTCTCATCATTTTATTTCAAACATCGGTGATCATAATGAGATCCCCGAACGCCAATACGTCTAATTTTAGAGCTATTAGACCCTTTCACAGTTAATAGCATCGTGAGTGAATGCTTTCAGCTTTATCGTGGTCTATTTGATTTGTTACGTCTGTTTTTTTTCTTCGTGTTGCATTACCATGGTCGTGCAACCACTTTAACACCTGCTGCGTTCTCGGATGGGGCGTTACGTAATTTGAGACCAACCGACAAAATGCATTGCTATTAATAATTTTAAGAGGCCCATCTGTATACTATAAGCATTTTTTATCTAACTTAAGTATTTATAGCTACAGTTTTTTTTTAAATCTTTAAAATGTATTCCATCTTTATTTAGTTTTTTTTCATATCTGCTTGAGATCATGTATTTAAGTTGTGAGCGTCTGTATCTGAATCAAAATGTGATTCTGCAACATCTTAAGATAATAAATAACCAGACACTGTTACCCATTTTGTTTCCTGTTATTTTTTTTAGATGTAGGTTTTTATCGAATGGCAGAAGGGATTTTAAAGAAATTCACCAGAGCGATTAAGCTGAGAGTTGGAACGGGACAGTTAATCTGGCACAAAATTAGTCTCTTTATCAGGTCATCGAACAGTACATAGATATACGAAACTATCTACTGTCCGAAAAACATAAAAGAAGAAAGATTTGTAGGAAAGGAAATAAAAAATCCAAGTGGTTTGTTTGATGCCGGTTCCCAGAAAGCTTTTACGCCAACTGAAATGGACCACGGCTGCACTAACACAGATTTATCTCACCAGATGAGACAGGAAAATGTTTTACGATTTAGTTTGCTACGTTTTACCTGGTTTTACTATATAAGGTTTGGACGAATAGAGGTCAACCTCTGACGCAATAAGGCAATTATTGTTATATCAAATACGAAACTTACAATCGATTCTAAATTTTAGATGACCTATCGGAACACACTGGTACACATATTATTGAGATGAGTATCTACTATCTGCCTCACAAATGAAATAAGGAAAAAGCTACGAAACGAGCTAACGAAAGCCTATAACAATCATAAGTGGGATATAATTTACAAGTATACCTATGTACAATTAATTTAATCGTAACATCATCATAAAATGTAGCCTTGAACGTGAATAAAGCATCTGTAAAACGATACAGCGTAAAAACTCAGCATCCTGTCCCATATTTGCACGGACTCAGAAAAAATTGGCCACCAACATTCCTACATTATGAGGATGAAGCCAAACAAAATTACTTTATCGAAAACTCTAACCAAGGATCGAATGTTTTGCTTTATTCATGTCAAGATGTCGTATTCATTGCTCGAGTTTAGATTTTGGATTAATGAAAACTTATTTGGTGGAGTAAGTGTATAGAAAATTGATACACATAATACTAGCAACAATTACCCTCTTATGAAATAGAATTTAGAAACCTAATCTAGTAGTTAGTGTTTTATCGAGACCATTTTTGTAAATATCCAGATTCAGACTTTATTAGTTCCCACATGTCTCCAATTTGAAGTTTAACTACAGAAATAAGGTTTGTCTAAGACCAGGATCGGCCAAGTTCCTGTACATTTTTTATGTCTAAACCACAGATTTAGGATTGGTCTAAACGTAACGTAGATTTCTCCTCTCCAGTGTCTAATTTTGCTTTTGAAGCCAAAATACGTGATACCAATTATTTGGTTTGTAGATAACTCTACATGGTTTGTCTAAATTAGGACGATAATTTTGGCAGATGCCATTTGCGTAGTACTGCTTCAGTCTGTCTCACTCTTGTTCTTCACTATTACTATGTACACCTCTCATCTGTCAAAACTATCCTAAATTAGACAAACCATAAGTTTAAGATTTTCTCTTAGTTTTGACTGTGAATCAGCAATGGACTGGCTACACGTGCACAGAGTCTCATCTCTTTACGGTATACGAACGTCAGTTGTTTAGCGTTGCCTTTGTGTATAAAACTGGCCATGCGATAATTATATTCCCAGACTTCAGAAATAACCTAATTTAATTTATGATTCACGAATACATCTCAAACAGTTATGAACATTTTATTTATCACTGGTGCTAATTATCTTTGTGTTGTGTACAGACTTCTTTGCTGGATTTTGCATTTTAATTTTTAGTCCTTTCCATTCTGTACTGTACACTGGTGATATTATATATTTGATTTCCTTTTCCGCCTATCCTATAAGTAGTTAGGAGAAATTTGAATTTGTGATTCTCCTTACAAAGAAACTATAATTTTTCTTCCGCAAATAACAATTTACAGTTTAAGCTCTTAAACTTTGCATTTAATTATTAGAATGCTATTAATTTGGTATGGTTTGCCTTTTCAGTGAGGCCTGGCATTTTAGTAAAGATCGAGTAAAGCGAGGCATGCACAGACCGTATGCATCGATTCGAAGCAAGTCGTCCCATTCGCAACTCGTCCAATTCACAGTACGTCCCATTCGTAGCTCGTCCCATTGGAATCCTGTAATTCCTTGCATGAAACCTGGCGCAGTGGGGTAAAAACGGGCCGTCTGGAAGTCCTTGAAGGACGAACGAATAGGAAGACCTATGTCCAGCTGTGGACTGATATCTGTTGACAACGATGTGGTCACCCTTTCAGCGAACAGGTTCCCCCAGTATCAGGTTTAGGGCACCAGACGGTCCACGTTACGAGTGCATCGTGTCCGCTTAATTTTATAGCGCATTGTTCCACGAACCGGCCGCGACGCTGCGTTTTATTTACTTTTCTTTTGCTTTCGACCCTTTCAAAGTTAATAGTTATAGCCTTCAATGAAATGCGCCTCAGTCCACGAAGCTTGTCTACACTATAATATTATAAAGAGGAAAGATTTGTATTTTTGTATTTTTGTATTTTTGTATGTAACGAATAAACTCAAAAAGTACTGGACCGATTTTAATAATTCTTTTTTTATTAGAAAGCTACATTATCACTGAGTAACATAGGCTATATTTAGTACTAGATTACTATAGAAATCTTTAGAAATACCTATTAAAACCAACCGAAGGTGTAAAAAAATTAGCCATAATGTCTTTCATCGCATACGCTGCGAAGAGTATTAATGATAGGACAAAAAAATGTTCGACAATATTATAGAATATATCAATATCTACAAAAAACTTAGCGAGACCATGTGTCTAACTATTGTAGTTACGTCACTGTAACTACTTTTTTACATTTAACAAATTGATAGAAATGCCGATCAAAATCAGACCGTGTTATCCATACCATTTATAAATTTTTATCCAAATAAATAATTTAATATTCAAGACTGTCTCAATACCTGATGATTACTTGAATTATTGAAATCGGACATTCCATTCAAAAGATATCATGAAATTAAAATAAAAACGTGATTGTAGCAACTATCATTACGGCCGGTCAGCTCGCACATGTTCCGCGGATCCCGATGATACCAACTGATTTGCCCATATCTTTTAAAAGGTTACAGTTCCCTTTAAAAATATCCTTTGCCCTAACAATAAATAAATCCCAGGGACAAACTTTTTCCATAGTTGGTATCGACTTAAGGAAAGAGTGCTTCTCCCACGGGCAATTGTATGTGGCACTTTCTCGAGTAGGATCTCCTGAAAATCAATACGTTTTGTTGCCACCTACAAATACCACAGCCAACGTTGTGTACAGGGAGGCTTTAAAATAAGCATACAATTTTTTTCTAATTTAGTGATTCATGGTCGTTTTAATTAGCATGCTTATAACTTAAATATCTGTACCTATTTATGTCTACCCGTGCGAAGCCGGGACGGGCCGCTAGTATACGGTCTATATTCCATAGGTACTTCCATAATCCTTATTCCTTACTAATATATATTTTTATTTACTAGATGATGCCCGCGACTCTGCCTGCGCGATTTTGGGTGCAAATATGCAATATACGTGCCATAATTAGGGTAATTATGGCACGTACCCAATTTGGTCAAAATCAATGGAAAAGATAGGCCGTAAAAAGATAATAGCCAGACACACTTTCGTATTATTTAGTTATTACTACATATTTACTGATAATTATAAATTATAACAATATAAAATAATCGGGACTTCCTAAGCAAAGTCTAGATTCAAGGGAAAGAAGACAATCGCCCGCATGTAAACTTCCTAGGATCATAGGATTTCCTACTTCACATTCTGTAATCAGAGGAATTCCTTCTTAATAAACCATTCTCAAACAAAATAACTTAGTCTTAGTACAACACATTGAATGAAAATTATCTCCACTTATGTAAATAATAAGCTATTAAAATTGAATGTTTGATAAATGATATTTTGAAACTGATGATAAGTGATGGGTAACTGATAAGGATAACTGAGTTGTCATACCAACCGATTCATCTTACACTAATATCATAAAATGTGAAAGTTTGGATGTGTGTAGATATGTTTGGATGTTTGCTATACCTTCACGTGGCACGCCGAAATGACCGAAAATTATTGATTTAGCTGAATTTGGAATATTTTTTATTAGGGTTCCGTACCAAAATGGTAAAATGGAACCCTTATGGTGCGACTTTCTCCGTCTGTCTGTCCGTCTGTCCGTCCGTCACACTCGATTATTTCAGTAACTACCGAAGCTATCGACATGAAATTTGGAATAGTTGTGTATATTAGTGGCCCAAAGACACTGGAATTAAAAAAAATTGGAAATTATTTTTTTCTTATTTAAAAAGGGGGGAAAATCTGAGGGTTGAAATTTAAAAGTGAGATAACTGTACTGTGTGGGGTATCATATGAAAGGGTTTACTTTGTACATTCTAAAACAGATTTTTAATTATTTTTAGTTACGATAGTTTTTGATTTATCGGGGAAAATGTCTAAAAAAATACCGTTCCCCCCCCCTTATCTCCGGAGTTTACCAATCGAAAAATTTGAAATAATTATGGTCAATAGGAATTTACGTATAGTTTTATTTAGCATAGTTTTTTTTTGATATTAACAATAAACCTCTACAAACAAAGTTAGTCTTGCGGTTCATTAACAAAGGTAATTATTTATTAATAATGGTACGGAACCCTTCGTGCGCGAGTCCGACTCGCACTTGCCCGGTTTTTTATTTTATATAGGACGTAAAATATTATAAATCATTTAGAATTTATTTATTCAAGTACCTACTAGATGAGATATCCGGTTCCGGTCAATGTCCGTGAAAGACGTGTTACAAGTTGCTCCCGCTATTTTAATTAAAATAAAAAGCTTTATCGCGATTCCGTATACCGAAATGTGCACAGCGATAAACGACTAGTGCCTTAAAGTGATAGTGCGCGTAAATACGTCGTAAATCGCCAACAAACCTGTTAAAAAGTGCAAAATCACAAGTTTACGTTAGATTACAACTGTCAAAAAACCGGCGAAAAACAAACAGAATCTTAAGTTACTTGTGATAATAAACGCTAGTGTGTGTAGTGGGTTCCTAAATTCATCGTGTGAATCGAATAAAAAGTTCATAAAACCAGTAAAAAGTGCCGACAAATTACATCTCATAATAATTATCTGTTATGTAGAAAAATTTTCAGTTTGCATCACCGCCATCTTAAATAGATCATAAACAAATCATAATTATATCCAAAGCTGCCAACCTAACAACGACAAGAGACTTAGGCCCGCCACACATAGCCCGATCTGCAGTGACTATCTACGGCCGCAGAGGCCATAGAGTAAGAATTAAAGACGAGACGTTATAGAATTGCTTCCATCGACATAGACACACACTCTTGTGGTCATAACTATAAAAATGACTTCCGAACTGTCAAGAGAAATGTCAATACTGTTAGAAAAGGTTAAAGAGGAACTTCAAAAACAAACAAGCGAAATAACTGCGACTATAACCTCGAATGTGCTTAGCAAAGTGGATGAAAAAATTCAACCTCTGATAGAGGAAAATGAAAAGTTACGGAATGAAATATCCTTTTTAAATAAAAAACTTGAAAACCTGGACTTCAGTGCCAGGAAAAATAACATTATCTTGCACGGAATACCTGAGTCCCCTACGGAAAAAGCAGATGACTTAATAAATATAGTGTCAAACACTGTACAGCAATTAGACGTTGTATTGGAGCATAGTGATGTCAATAGGGTCCAACGCCTGGGTAAAAAGGAAAACACTGGTAAAATTAGACCTATTTTACTGTCAACGACAACACAACAAAAAAAGATCCAAATACTGAAAAACAAGAATAAAATGAAGCCAAAAACGTACATTACACATGACATTCCCAAAAAAACCCTAGAGGCACGCAAAGAAAAAATACAAAAAGTAGTGGAATGCGAAAAAAGGAAAAGACCTGAGTCAGAAACACCAAGCCCAAAAAAGACCGAGCAATGCACAAAGCTTAAAAATGATAATAAAATAAAAAGGATGGATGCATTTCAAGTCATGCGGGAAAGATCACACTCAATGTCAGAAAATAGTATGCGGAGAAATTAAAAAAAATACTACTACACAACACTCAGAACATATACAACAGCAAAAACAACCAAAAACATTAATAACGGACACTGAAAAAACACCACAACTTAATTATGCAGCAACGGAACTTGTAACAACATATGAACAGTCAAATTATATAACAACAAATAAGGAAAAAGGGTCCATCGTTGGGCTAACCACCCAACATGTGAAAACAAGACCCATGGTTGCGAAGTCCTATGTAAGAAAATATAATGAACGATTCTCACATCAACCTAGAATGGAAAACATCAAAAAACAAAACAGAATAAGAATTGGAACATGGAATGTTCGAACAATGCTCCAACCTGGTAAAATGGAAGAAATTAGCAGAGAAATGCATAAATATAAGCTGGATTTACTTGCGTTACAGGAAACTAGATGGGCGAACTCAGGGCTCATTAGAAAACAAAACTATGCATTCTACTATAGTGGAGGAGAGAAACAAGGCCACCAGGGAACAGGCTTTATGGTAAGCAAGAGGCTAAACAGATCTGTCCTAGGTTTTGAGCATGTTAACTCTAGAATTTGCAAGATAAGGATTAAAGGGAAAATGTATAACACAACTCTTATATGCACATATGCACCCACGGAAGATGCTCCAGATGAGTGTAAAGAAGCATTTTATAGTGACCTACAAAAGGCATGTGATACTACACCTAGATATGATGCCCATATATTACTGGGAGACTTTAATGCGAAAATAGGCAAAGAGACTATATATGCAGAAGTTGCTGGCAGACACTCATTACATGAAAAAACCAATGAAAATGGGGAGAAGCTCTGCAACTTTGCGGCAGCTAATAATCTGCACATTAGTAGTACTAACTTTCCACATAAAGCTATACACAGGGGAACATGGAAAATACCAGGGAAAGATCAAGTTAACCAAATTGACCATATTCTTATAGGTAAGCGCAGAATGTCTAACATGCTAGACGTAAGATCATATAGAGGAGCAAACTGTGATACTGATCATTTCTTGGTAATAGCTATACTGAAGCAAAGAACGTCACTTGTACAAAATACCCAAGGAGAAAAGAGACTCAAGTGGGACACAATTAGACTTAATGAAGTGGACACGCGAACCCTATACCAAAACAAAATTAAAGAACAGTTATATTCAAAGTCAGAAACTCTAAGCACTAATGTTGACACAGATTGGGCACACATAAGAGACGTCATTAAAGAAGCTGCTACAGAAACGCTAGGAAAATATAGAGCAAATAAAAATTCAGAATGGTTTGATGAAGAATGTTATAGAGCATTAGACAGGAAAAATGAAGCTAGGCTAAAATATCTTAACACTGATAATGATGAAGACCGTGATGAGTATAAAAAACTTAGAGATCATGCCAGGAAAATAGCTAAAAGGAAAAAAAGAATGGCCAAAACAAATGAAATTAAGGAAATGGAAGAGTTAAGAGCAAAAAATTGTACCAGACCATTCTACAAAAGAGTAAACAACTTACGGAAAGGTTTTCAACCCAGATGCAACACCTGTCGTGACAAATTGGGAAATAGTATCATGGACAAAGCTGATACACTAAAGAGGTGGTGTGAATATTTCAGTGAATTGTTGAACGCGGAAGATGCAACTGATATAGAGTCTACTACATTTTATGATGTCGAACAAGAATTGGACCCACCGTCTCTCGAGGAAGTAAGGAAGTGTATAAAGTACCTTAAGAATAATAAAGCACCTGGTATAGACGCTATAACATCCGAGCTTATCAAGAGAGGAGGACCAGCTCTCGAAGATAGTATCTACAAGCTAATAAAAAGGGTTTGGGAAGAAGAAAAAATACCAGAACAGTGGAACCTCGGTGTGATTGTTCCCATATTAAAGAAAGGTGATAAAAGCATCTGTAGCAACTACAGAGGAATAACACTTCTCTGCACTGCCTACAAGATCTTCACAGGAATAATCTACCTAAGACTGAAACCATACTCTGAAGAAATCACAGGGGATTATCAGTGCGGCTTTAGACCAGATCGCTCTACATCTGACCAAATACATCTTATGAGACAAACCCTGGAAAAAGCCTACGAGTACGACATAAACCTTCATCACATATTTGTTGATTTCCAACGGGCCTTCGATAGTGTAAAAAGAAGCAAAATCTCCTACATCCTGAGAACACTGGGAGTACCAAGTAAGCTAGTACGACTTATCGAGATCACCCTAAAAGACACCAAAGCCGTGGTCGCTGTGCAGAACGATTGGTCGGAGCCCTTTGAGGTCTGTGCAGGAGTAAAACAAGGAGACGCCCTATCAGCCGTGGTCTTCAACCTGGTGATTGAAGCTGCAACACGTAAGATTAAAACAGATGGCTTAATTGACTACAATATGTCACAAATCGCAGCTTATGCCGACGACATTGTCATCACCAGTAGATCCAAGAACTGTGTCACTGAACTTTATAAAGACTTTGCTGCAGAGGCCATGGAATTTGGTTTACAAGTTAATGTAGCAAAAACAAAATACTTAGTTAGTTCACGAAGACCAACACCTACAGAAACTCTTAATATTGATGACAGTGAACTTGAACAAGTAAGCAGCTTCCGTTACCTTGGCTCCATCCTAGACTCACAAAACAACATTGATGAGGAAATAAAAGCTCGACTATTAGCTGGAAATAAGTGCTTTTACGCCTGTAACAAGTTGTTTGCCTCAAAACTCCTAAGCCATAAGACCAAGCTTCTTCTCTACAAAACACTCATACGACCAGTGGTTACCTACGCATGTGAAACCTGGACACTGACCGTGAAAGAAGAAAACAAGTTAGCAATTTTTGAAAGAAAAATACTGCGCAAAATCTTCGGTCCGGTCAGAGAAGATGGTGGAACTTATCGAAGCAGAATGAACTTCGAACTGGAACGTCTGATTGATGGGGAAACAATAGTAAGATATTGTAAATCTCAGCGTCTACGATGGGCAGGACATGTAGAGAGGATGTTACCAAGCAGGGGAGTAAAAGTGATGACACAATGGATACCTAAACTGAAACGACCCAAAGGAAGACCTCGAAAAAGATGGATCCATTGTGTAGAAGAAGATCTGCAAAAACTGGGTAAGCTTCCCTCATGGAAGAAGGAGGCCAAGGATAGAGCCAGGTGGAGAAAAACTGTGGAGGAGACCAAGACCCACAAAGGGTTGTAGCGCCGAAGGAAGTAAGTAAGTAAGTACCTACTAGATGATGCCCGCGACTTCGTCCGCGTGGAATGATGTTTTTTGAATCCCGCGGGAACTCATCAATTTTTCAGGGATAAAAAGTAGCCTACGTCCTTCCCCGGGATACAACCTATCCCTGTACCAAATTTCATCAAAATCGGTTGAACAGATGTAACATTTTTCGGATTCCCGCGGGAACTCTTCTATTTTCCGGGATAAAAAGTAGCCTATGTCCATCCCCGATGTAACTTATCTCTGTACCAAATTTCATCAAAATCGGTTGAGTAGTTGGGCCGTGAAAGCGTAGCAGACAGACAGACACTTTCTCGTTTATAATATTACTAGACTAGATGATTCCCGCGACTTCGCGCGCGTGGACCATGTTTTTTCGATTCCCGCGGGAACTCTTTAACTTTAAAGTAGTCTTGAAATAAAAAGTAGCCTATTTCCTTCCCCGGGATACAACCTACCCCTGTACCAAATTTCATTAAAATCGGTTGAACAGATGGGCCGTGAAAGCGTAGCAGACAGACAGACAGACAGACACACTTTCGCATTTATAATATTAGTATGGATATGGATTCTAAATATGTTCTTACCGTTACCTACTTTCGTGATCAGCGATATGAGCTAATCGTCTTATCTAAACTACAGTGTAAACTCTTTATAACGAAACTCAAGGGACTGAGCATTTTTTGTCGTTATAGAGAGTTATCGTTATATGGAGTGAACAAAAAAACAAATTAACAAGAACTTTTTCAAACTTTTTCGTCAACACTAATCGCTTTCCGTTTACTGGCCATGTTAACAGTCTCAAAGTAGGTTTATGACTGATAATACGATAGGTACCCAGTATGCTTGGTCGAAGACCATCACTTCCGAGAAAACAATGCGTCATACTGCACCTGTTTAAGGCAATTAAGGATAACAAAAGCTCGTACGACCTCAGATGTTACGGAGCTTCAAAGTCTTTTCTTACCTGATAACATAACATAAACAATAATACCGATAATAAATATTTACTGTCTACAAATATGAACACATTTCTTCGTAATAGAGAATGGCGTATCGCTATAAAGAGTGTTTCAATATGTGGGTTTTAATGCAAACCAACCAAGTTAGGCTCACGTCAACGTTACAGGAAGTTTATTGTTATAAAGAATAACGTTATAAAGAGTTTACACTGTATTACTTAATGATTTAAGTATATTTTATCAAGTTATTTCGTTCGTTGATAAGAATCTAAAAATCCCAACCGGAACTTTAGATAACGTTGCATGCGTCCCAACTCACAATGTTTGTATGCAAAAAATGCAATAACTGGGCTTTTTCTCTTTGACAACAATCTCTAACTCAAACTCATAATTTTTTTTATTTAAGTAAATAAAGTTATTACAAGTGATTTTGAATCGTCAAGTGAATCTACCACTGGTTCGGAATGCCATTCCTACCGAGAAGAACGAGCAAGAAACTCGATGGTTGCTCTTTCTTTTCTCTTTCTCTAACAAATTATCTGATGTTATGGTGTTTTTAACAAAGGTAAAATAAATTTCAGTTTTCTTGTATAAAAGATGCATGAGTAGTTGCTATAGTAGGGGAGCCCAAGAGGGGGTTTTTTGGATTTACTCCAGCGCGTCAGATATTGATATATCTGAGCGCGTATACGCCCCCCACGTGTCTCCACGACACTCGAGTAAATTCACATTTATAATCATTGCCTCCCCTACTATTAATTAAGAAGAGATTGTTTTGCAGTAGAGTCCATCACTGTAATCTAGGCAGATACAATGAAACTACGTTGTGAATCCTTTACACTTTAGCTATCTATTTAGCATCCATCCACTAATTCAAAATAGTCTGTATTGATGAGAAGGGTAGTTAGTCGAAGCATAGACGCAAACAGTATGTTTTGTGACGAAGTATACGAATCCAGCTCCAGATTATAAAAGCTAATAGAATCTTCTCAGTAGAATCATCTTTCAGAATCGGTGGTAGATTCTTGCGACTTATTTATTTATTTATTTAATAGGAAGCCAACGGTAATACAATGATCATTTGCCTTATTCTATTACAACTTAGTTATTTAATCTTATGACTATCATTGATTACACACTTACAGGCTAACTCAACATGCGAAAAAAGTTTTAAGTACAAAAAATTACATCAAACAGAAAAAATAAACAGGCCAATTTTTTTTAATATTTAAACTATAATTTAGATAATATAAAAATTAAACATCTATGTATCGAATGTGATAGTGTTTTTAGGGTTCCGTAGCCAAATTTGGCAAAAACGGAACCCTTATAGATTCGTCATGTCTGTCTATCTGTCTGTCTGTCTGTCTGTCTGTCTGTCCGTCCGTATGTCACAGCCACTTTTTTCCGAAACTATAAGAGCTATACTGTTGAAACTCGGTAAGTAGATGTATTCTGTAAACCGCATTAAGATTTTCTTACAAAAATAGAAAAAAAAACAATAAATTTTGGGGGTCCCCATACTTAGAACTGAAACTCAAAAAATTTTTTTTCATCTAACCCATAGGTGTGGGGTATCTATGGATAGGTCTTCAAAAATGATATTGAGGTTTGTACTATCATTTCTTTCTAAACTGAATAGTTTGCGCGAGAGACACTTCCAAAGTGGTAAAATGTGTGTCCCCCCCCCCCCGTAACTTCTAAAATAAGAGAATGATAAAACTAAAAAAAATATATGTTGTACATTACCATGCAAACTTCCACCGAAAATTGGTTTGAACGAGATCTAGTAAGTAGTTTTTTTTTAATACGTCATAAATCGTAAACCGTAATTTACCTTTCATTCAATCAACTCAAATATTTAAAAAAAACATTTAATTTAAAACTTACTACAGGTTTGTACGGAACCCTCGGTGCGCGAGTCCGACTCGCACTTGGCCGGTTTTTTAATTTTTGATTTAAAAAGCGACGCGGAATTTTGAAATATATCTAAATGTGCTTTTTTGAATATATTATTATATGCTATGACTATTCTATTAACAGGAGCAGCCCTGCCAAGGTTACTCTTCGTGATTCTAGGCTTAAAGGTTTGCTTGCTCTTTATGAAAGACCTCGCATTCTGCTTTGGTACTGCCAATCTTACCCTATGTAATAAATTAGGACAGTCAATATCCCCATTTATAACCTTGTGTAAAAAACAAAGATCCATCAGTTCTCTACGGTTGGATAAGGAAAGCATTTTATAACGTTTTAAGAAATCATTGTAGCAATTCATGTCCTTTAATTCTTTATCTTTATAGGCTACGTGCCGCAGAAATTTCTTTTGAACTCTTTCTATCCTATCTTTATGCACTTGGTAATATGGATTCCATACAACAGAACAGTATTCAAGTCTACTTCGTATCAGTGAGTTAAAAAGCGTTAATCTGGTAGATGACTTTTTAAATTCTCGCGTACTTCTAATTATAAAACCTAATAATTGAAGAGATTTTTGAATAACCGTGTCTGTATGTGGTATAAAACTCAATTTATGATCTAATATGATCCCAAGATCATTTATTTGGTTGACGCTTTCTAAAATGTTGCCATCTATGTTATACTTGAAGATAATATTATTTACTTTTCTACTAAAGGTAATACTAAAACATTTTAAGTGATTTAATTTTAAATTATTATTATTACACCACGCAGCAAGTCTATTTATATCCTGTTGCATATTTATGGCATCGTTAATATTATTGATTTTACTATACAATTTAAGATCATCCGCATAAAGATGGAACTGACAATACAAAAAACATTCGGCTATGTCGTTTATGAATATTCCAAATAACGCTGGGCCAAGAATGGAGCCCTGTGGTACCCCTGAAGTCGCAATAAATGGATTCGATTGATACCCTCCTATGACAACATTCATATCACGATTTATTAAATATGATTCTAACCAACTTATTAAACTTCCGCAAATACCGTATTTTGCAAGTTTATCTAACAAAATGTTGTGGTCAACTACATCAAATGCTTTGGCTAGGTCAGTATAAACACAATCTACCTGATCTGTTTTGTCTAGAGCTTCTGATAAATCATCAACAAAAAGTGCCAAATTAGACATAGTTGACCTCTTCTTAATAAAGCCGTGCTGGTTCTCTATCATTGCAGGTTTCATGTACCATGTTAATATCGGGCAGATTAAGGATTCAAACACTTTTGAGAATGTTGACAAAATACATATAGGTCTATACTTCGTTATATCTTTTCTATCCCTGCTTTTGAAAACTGGGACTACCCTAGCCTTTTTCCATACCCTCGGAAATTCACCTTCAGACAGCGATTTGTTATATATCCGTAATAGGGGCTTTGCAAGCAAAAGAGCGCAATTTTTAATAAAAATTGGTGGTATATCATCAGGGCCCGGGCCTTTATTCACATCAAGGCATTTAAGTTGCTTTATCACATCTTTCTCAGTTAAATTTATAGTATTTAATTGTGAATTGTAGAGAGTGTTATTAATTTTAGTAGTTTGTGCTTGTAATATTTTGGGTGATTTATACATATTCGCAAAGTGAATAGAAAACTGGTTACATATATCCGAGCCATTAGTGAATGAACGGCCTTCAAAAGTCATTAAAGCAGGGTATTCACATTTATTACTACGCAAGTTTTTTAAATATGAGTGAAAAAATTTTGGATTAACTTTTATATTACACTCTACCCTTTCTAAATATTTTTTGTAATCCATATTAATAATTATTTCACATCTATCTCTTAGTAGCTTAAATTCTAATTCATCTAACGGGTTACGATATTTTTTGTACAAAACTCGGTATTTATTTTTCTCTGCTAATCTTTTAATCAAATTTATTGAATACCATACCGGATAAACAGATTTATTTTGAAGTCTTTTCTTTGGAATACATTTTTCAATTAGTTTACGTAATTCTGTATAAAATATTTCAGTCATTTCATTTACATTATTACAGTTACTAAACATCGTCTCCCAGTTTATTTCGGCAAGTTTTTCATTAATCACTTCATAATCAGTATTTAAAAAGTTATATTTAATTATTGTATTGGAGGTTAATAAAGGCTCTTTAGAAGCTATTTCGATATTTATCTCTAGTGGAGGATGATATTTGTCAACAAGGCAAGCAGAAAAATCACTAACATTGACTTTAACATTGTTAGACGTACTGAAAACTAGATCTAAGATTTTACCATAAGCATTATTTATACCGTTGTACTGCGATAAACTTGTCAATGCCATAAAATCATTTATTAGAGTTACTGCCGGGCCGTTATTACTTGGAATCATATTGTTGGTAAGATTTGTATTTTCGTTAACCCATTTTATTGATGGAATATTAAAATCGCCTATTACTAGAGTTGGCAATTGTTCGTTAATTATTATCCGTTCAACATTCTGAGTAAATCCCTGAAGAGTGTCATATTTTAATGGCGAAGGAATATAAACAGCACATATGGAAATAGTTTTTGAGCCTAATTGTACGTTAACCCAAAGATCCTCGTATTTCGTTTCCCATGCATTTATTCTGTAACATTTATATTTTTTTGATACCGCTATTAAAACCCCTCCACCATCCAACTTCCTAGTTTCGCAAGACTCGCGATCTCGACGAAATACGTTATACCTGTCGTCAATGAACTCACTGTTCGTAATACCACTGTTAAGCCAAGTTTCACTTAATACTAAAACATCAAAATCTGAATTAAGAATAGCAAGATAAATACCATTGGTCTTTGTTCGTATTCCTCTTACATTTTGATAAAATAGATTCAAATATTTTAACATTCAATTAGGTAATTGCCACCACAAAATATAGTATATATTAGGAAAGGAAACTGTAATAGGTACTTTAGGCTAATGTGGCAAGATATTCCTTGGATTTCACCAATATGATGTCACTTGATATAGTTTTCCGTAAGAAAATATTTCCGTTACGCGACCAGACGAAACGGTATTGCTTATTCTTAGCAAAAATACGTGCTGCGGCGTAAATGTCCTTAACTGTTGAAGACAAGTGTTCCGAAATAAACACTGGCTTCTTCTCTCCAGAGATTCCGAGGTGGCCTGTGTTCAACTTGTCGTCTTTGTTTGCCTTATTAAAATTCAGTACACCAGCCAAAAACTTATCACGTAGCAGAGGAGAACTGAACTTCACGATTACAGATCGAGGTCTGGGTGATTCCTTGTTTAGCTTAGCGACACGCGTGCACTTAACTACACTCCCTTCCTCCACTGGGATGTTTATTACTCTTCCTATTTGTTCTATAGTCTTGACTAAGTTTTCGCCTCTATCATAAGGTGACTTATCATAAGTGGCACAAGTTGTCCTACGTGAAATAAATAATTTCATTTCATTTCATTTAATTAGAAAGCTTAATCTTAATTCTATGTCATAGATACCACTCAACTCAGAATACAGAACAAGCCATTCAAATGAACAGTATTATGATTTGGAAGCATTTTGAATGAGATGATTTCGAATGGAATTTTATTATTCAGAGCATTAACATTCCAACAGCTTTTCTTATTGCAGCTGCAGCAGAAATAATCTAATCTGGCATATCGTCACGCGCCACTTGTAAGGTAACAGATCAAAGACCCATTCAACAAGTAACTAGTCTCAAGATAAGACTTTGATCGCGCGGACTTCTATTAATTTGTTCTAGCAGTTTGCCTCTATCTTTGTGGAGAAAGTTATTTTCGTTAGCAAATAAAATATCACTTGCTTTATATCAATGAAGAAAAATATCGCAAGAAAACCTGCTAATCTGCGAATGCTTCTAAATGTTCTCGGTTCTCTTGATTTTAAATCGGATTTTCCCTAAACCCCTCTCATTATAAGAGACCTATAAAGAATCCCTGGGTAAAATATACCCTTTGTGTAAATTCAGCTTTTACGCTATCTTCATTCCAAATTTCAGCCGTGAAGATGTCACAAACATCCAAATTTACACACTATCCTAAACATCAATAATATGAATATCAAATATCCGATATGATGTTATGGACCAAGTGGTCCGTTACTTTGGCTTAGAAGAAAGTTGGTAGCATTTCACTTTCGAGGGGATGAGTCGCGTTGCTTCTTGAATAATTAATGCGCGGTGGAGTGGAGTGAACTCTACGAAATGCTTAACACCATTGAAGATGTTATATCTCTGTCTTGTTTCCACTTATGTAAAACTATATAAGAGGGAGTAGAACGCACTGATAAATATAATCGATAGCACTGGGTTCGTTCTTCGATTGGAAATGTGTTATGTATGGCATTGATTATACTCGTAAGCCTTTCTGATAAGATTCATTGGTTTACAGTTTACACTATCGCCTTGCGTAATACAACTGTATAGCGTTAATAAATCGAAGAAAGAGTGTTTACGTAAGAAAATATAAAACGGAAAAAAACGTTTTGTGCGTAGGTATGTCTGTTAAAGTGTTTGTGTGAGTAAATTGTGTTGATTAATGAAAGTGTGCTTGAAGGAAACATAAACATAAACAAAGTAAACAAATATAAGAGTACTGATAAGGTAGTGACAGTATCTTAAGCGGAAGTAGTATGTACAGTTAGCAAAATTATTGTGAGTAGTGTAGGTACCCGACTAAAACCTATAAAAGCGGGCAGGAACGTGTATAAAAAGCGCTCTCTGTATTACCGCGGAGTCATTCTTTTGTCACCTTCCGAGCTGTAAACTGCGTTATTGTGAAACTCTTAATGAGTCATAATTGTGTTCAGATTTAAGTGTGTTCCTTTTTGGTTATTTTATGTGTGATATGTTGTAATCGTTCACTAGAATAAATTGTGGTTTGTTATATTTGCTTAGTTTCACTTTACTCCACTTCTGTTACCTAAATTCAGAAGTGGGATAAAGGACCGCTAAATAGGCCCACATACGAGATGAATCAAAAAGGAACATACCCAAATTTAAAGTGCTTAAAGTTGATCACGTGACCGATCAAGATATCTCTCGAAGGGTGACTCGCGTAATGTGCAGTGTTTATTTGTGTGCTAAAGTTGTGTTTTGTTTTCATGTGATTGTTATCGCTGGCTCGCGGAGCGTGGCCGAGCTGTGGTGTTGCACAGCTCGTGTGCTTCAGGCGCGTCACGAGTGCGCTTGGGTGTGCAGCCGTGCATGCCACGTGGGCGCTCTGGGCAGCGTTCACGAGGGCAATTCAGTCTGCGCGACACGCTGTCGTGTCTTGCTGCGTGCCTCGGAGCCGCGGTGCTGCGCGCTTTCCCGTGTTACGGCTGGCATTCGCCTGGCATGGTGGTGAGGTGATGACACCATCGAGCCTCTGGTGATATGACGTATATGCGACATCGGTAAGACCGTTTAATTTATTTGCTTAAGGATGTAATACCCACCAAGCGTAGCCACAAAGTAAATGAACAGTAATTCATGTTACTGAATTGACTGTTAATTGTGTTAAGAAAAGGTTTAGACCCCAATTGTATTTACGCGATTTCCATTTTATGATAATTTCCCACTAAATTAGCAAGCTGTGTTGGCTCAGTGGTTGTTATTGGCATAACGCATACATTTGAGTCCCTAAACCGCCCTGAATGCTAGTTTGTGAACAGTTTAAAGTGTCTAGCAGAAACATCTTATTCAAAAGTAGAACCTTTGTGGGTACCAACCGGGTACAAAAATATTTTTGTGAAAAATAGGTGACTCATACCCTAAGTTTGAATACATAACTTGAAACCTCTAAGTTTGCTGAGTTTTGAAACATAAAGTAATGTTTTGCTAAAACATGATGTACGGATAAATTGTTTTTGCGTAATTTAGTTTTTTGTTTTTAAAATGAGGGTTGTTATTTAAAACTCTTGACCTAGTTACGATCGGATACCAATCATCCGCAATTTAGAAAGTTTTGTGCGTCAAATACGTAATAAATGCGTGACGGTTAAAAGTCAGATTATACCCACTTTACGATTCAATTGTTTTAAACATGCTGTGTTTATAAAAAGTGTCTCTTAATAACGCTCACTGTGTTTCGAATGATGCGATGCATTCGTGATGTTAGACAGCGGTTTAAGAAAACCTGTTAAACTCGCTAGTATCCCTTGGGGTTTGTTAATGCTTCTGTGATACTTTTACAAAGGAATAGTGCTTGTACACAAAACAATAATTGTTGAGGTCAGGTATGGACGAGCAAACATATTTATAGTTCTGATAAACGTTAACTTGAGTTTTACAGGTTATTTTCTTTAATATTACCGAACCAGGTTACGTAATTTGTTGTTGAATGTTGCATTCTATTTTGATTAGAGAAGTATTGTTTATCTACCCTCATGGATAGTTAAAGTTTGATTTCATACAAATCGATTACGAGTCTACATACCTACCTGTCAGAATCTTTTCTCGTTAGTAATTTTACATACGAGGCTTTTATAAACAAAATGGTTGTAATCCGCACTAAACAAGGATTACATAAAGTGCAATGAAGTTAAAATTCAGTTGTGAATGTATGAGGCACAGTGGCAGCTGGTTAGGACAATTGATCGTCGATGCTATGAATTGCTCGTAAAGGTACTCTGAACCTGTGATGGACATGACGTGTGTGCTGTGACCTACAGGTCACAGGTTCATTTTCTGTTCTATGTTCCTTTCGTCTTCGGCGCTCACCACGTGTGAGGCGTTCTGGTCACGCTGGGCTGCGCGCCCGCATGCCGCGTGTGTGAAGCGCGTCACTGCGCGTCTGCTGGTCGCGCAGGGCTGTGCGCTTGTCTAGTGCGCTGTGCTGCGCACTCGCCTGCCGCGCTTAAGGCGTGACACTGCGTGTCCACTGGTCGCGCAGGGATGCGCGCCCAACTAGTGCGCGATGCTGCGCGCTCCTGGTTGCGCATGGCTGTGCGCTCGCCTAGGGTGCGATGCTGCGCGCTCGCATGCCACGCTGTGAGGCGTGACACTGCGCGTCTACTGGTCGCGCAGGGCTGCGTGCTTGTATAGTGCGCGAGGCTGCTCGTTAGCCTACTCGATATGGTTGAACATAACTGGTATGAGTAAACTTTCTTCATTTTCTGTGTTCATCGATGATGATGTTTGATGTTTTGAATGTTCAAAGTTGTTTCGACATGGTAAAACTGTGACTTTGTACTATGGTTGAGCGACCTTTAGTGAGGGCTCTACCAGCTTTACCGACTCTTGTTGCTCTATGAGCTCTACTGACTCTTTGTGCTCTACCAGCTCTACCGACTCTTGTTGCTCTATGAGCTCAACTGACTCGTTGTGCTCTACCAGCTCTACTGTCTCTTGTTTCTCTACGAGTTCTGCTGTGTCTTGGTACTCTACCAGCGCTACTGTCTCTAGGAGTTCTACCGGCTCTATTGAGAGCTCCACAGGTTCTGTGAGTTCTATCGGCTTTGTATGTATGAGCTCTGCTGAAGCAGTCAAATAATTTTGTTGGTACCTGTGCTGGTACTGGTAACTGTGCTGGTAATGAACTTTTAAGTCAAGAGAGCTTGTGAAGGTAATTGACTATGCGTTGACCACCTGCTATGTATGGATAGTCACGATGATCACGTCGTTTCGTGATAACGATTTGGTTTCAATTTCTGTTACATGTTTGGCGCCACGGAGTGGTGCCCTGGATCGGGGCCCTGGAGGTGTGCCCTGGAGTGGTGCCTTGGAGCGGGGTCCTGGAGCGGTGCCTTGGAGTGGTACCTCGAAGTCGTGCTTAGGACTACGCGGCACGTTCTTCGGTGACAGACACTTTCAACTTAATTTGCATAAACATTGCCTATGGCTCTGCTTGTTGTCATCCAATTTAGTTACATGCTTTCTCTAGTAAAGTTAGGTTAGTCGTAAATCAGACGTTAGGTCAGTTCTTAGGTCAACCGTTAGGCTACTTATTAGTTCAGTTGTTAGGTCAAAATGTAAGCTTACATGTTAGGTTAGGTTACTTTAGGCTCTGTTAGGCTAGTGGATGACAGCGGACAGCGTTGTATGTAGTGGGCAGATTGAGAAGAAGGTTATGTCGGCAGACTTGCGAGGAGTGTAGCATAGCACTCTGTCAGGTGGGTGGTAGAATGGCTACCACCGACGGGGAGATGCACACGAATGTGTGTGTCAACCTCGGGCCAAGTATGGACCCGGTTCATCTTGAAAATCACAATGGTACCCATGGTTTTGGGTAGGTTCGTGAGCGCACTAAAGACTTCTGCAGCTCAGTACATGGTTCCTTGGAAAGGAGAATGGTGTCCCGAGAGTTGCGCTGCATTTTTTGAAAGTAAGATTCAACCGAACATTTTAATGTTTTCTTATGATTACAGTAGCACGTTTGATGTATTTGGGTGTGAGGCGAATTGCCTTGCTGGTCGAGCTGTATGACTGGTGTTGCCCCGATGCAGCGTGCTTCCGAGGCTGGCGACCTAGAGTGGCTGGCTTCGAAAGTCGCGTCTCTTAGATGCGCATCAGGCTGTGTCCTGGCAGGCTGTGTCCTGGGAAGTCGCGTTCTCTGAATGCGCATCAGGCTGTGTCCTGGCAGGTTTTGTCCTGGGAAGTCGCATTCTCTGAATGCGCATCAGGCTGTGTCCTGGCAGGTTTTGTCCTGGGAAGTCGCGTTCTCTGAATGCGCATCAGGCTCTGTCCTGGCACGTTTTTAACGTGGTGTGTGTGTGAACTTGCAAGTTCAGGTATGAGATTAACTGAGATGTAATGTCTGGAGAAGTATGCATACTTTTGAATGTGAAGCGTTTTATTTTGTGTAGCGAAAGTTGTTATTTTGAATGAGGGCCTCGTATGCGTGATGATTGTCAGAATAGGCAATAGCGTGCATCGTCATGAATAATCAACCATTTGTGTCTTATGCAGGTTCTGATGACAGTAACTGTGACGATGCGGGTGAATCTTTGGGTGCCCTCACTAGTTCAGGAGACACCGCAAGAGGGGGAGCTTATGAAGATGGCATACGCACACCAGCTCTTCCTGCTTCTGATGAAATTGTTTCCGGTGCAGCCGAGGGCGGCGCACAATCAGGATAGGCCGAGTTAGCAAAATTATTGTGAGTAGTGTAGGTACCCGACTAAAACCTATAAAAGCGGGCAGGAACGTGTATAAAAAGCGCTCTCTGTATTACCGCGGAGTCATTCTTTTGTCACCTTCCGAGCTGTAAACTGCGTTATTGTGAAACTCTTAATGAGTCATAATTGTGTTCAGATTTAAGTGTGTTCCTTTTTGGTTATTTTATGTGTGATATGTTGTAATCGTTCACTAGAATAAATTGTGGTTTGTTATATTTGCTTAGTTTCACTTTACTCCACTTCTGTTACCTAAATGTACATATTTAAAAGCAAATACCTACCTACTTACCTAATCAAAACGCATACTCAATAATCAATATTATTTATTTATTTCATGTAGGACATAAAGGTATCTCTTATGTTACGTCATGTTTTGACTTTACCACCGGTTTAGAAAGCAGATTCTACTGAGAAGAACCAATCTACCAAATTTAACTACATCAAAGGAAAATTCGTTGTAGTTGACCGTGAGCACAGTATTGGTATGTGAGGTATTATAATATACATGCGAACAACAGTAAACATACGACTTATTGCCGCCTCAAGGAGACTTCTGTATACGGAACCTAGTAAGCAGGCGTACATAGTTCACACATAAAAGTTTTTATTTCTCCCACTTGAGGGTAGGACAAAATTAAATGTCAATATGTCCGACAAAAACGTTAGTCTTTGTAACTAGGCCTGCTAGGTACCTATGCTAGCGGATTTAATAGAGCAAATCATATCGTATTATAAACAAATAGTACCATACTACCGATAAGGAGTAACCTAGATACCGGATCATTAAAAAGATTGAATTTAAATAGAACGTTCGTAAATACTTCCCGACTTAATTGTAAGTAAGTACATATTGAACCATTCATCATCATTTCAATCCATCGGGCATCGCCGGCCCAATTCTGAGCTGAGACTACGACTTTATGACATAAGTCCACGACGCTGGCCCAGTAAGGATTGGCAGACTTCACACACCTCTGAGGATATGACGGAGAACTCTCAGGCAGGCTCTTAAATCCGAAAACAAAAAGCTTGCGGTATTCGAACTCTGTACCCGACGACTTTGAGGCCGAAATCTTAGCCACATCGCTACCACCGCTTCAAATTCAAATTGTACACGGTTGACGCATAATTGAAACGTCCGGTAGGACCTTGCGAATTGCCACAAGTGCCGAAGTTATTTAGCGAAGCAATGACGTAACGCGCATGCGATATCGGTCTCGCATACACTGCAGACATAATAGGGGCCCAGTAACATTCCAAACTCTTTACTAATCAGTATATTTTGATGATACAACAACTGGAACGGAGGAATAAATTATAAAAAAATAAAATAAAATTGGAAAACTGGTTTGAAGAAAACAGCTACGCAAACTTCCTTTACCTCACAACACACGTTCTAAGAAATCTGTTTAGATAGTGTTTTTGTTTCTAACATAAATACATAAATAAACAGTTAGTTAACGCGGTTCTGTGTAAGAGTTCTGTACACAGTCAGGACTAACGGTACACACGGACAGCGAAGAGAAAGCGTAGAGGAATCCATTCGAGTGAAAGCCCGCCAGTGTGCGAGTCGCTTTGTATCGGAACATAACCTTAAAGTTATAATGTTAGTGATAACGTCTGTCGCGATAACAATAACTGCTGCCACAGCTATATACTGGTACGTAAACAGACATAAACCGGTCAAACATATACTCAGTGAAGCGAGATGCTTTCTGGACATGCAAGGAGCGGGCGCAGGCGGGCTCATCGACGACTGGATCAGCGTTTGGTGGAACAGAATAGAGTTGCCAGACGCGAAAAATAAAATCGCCGTCATAACCGGAGGCGCGAGAGGTATCGGCACCGAAGTCGTACGAGGACTTTTAAAATCAAACATGACTGTAATCATGGGAGTAAGGAACCCAGAATCGGTAAAGCCATTAGTGGAAACAATGGAAAATGGTGATAAAATTCATGCTTTCAAACTAGATTTACAATCATTGAAATCGGTTAAGGATTTTGCGTCTCATGTATTGGAAAAGTTCCCAGAGATTAATTTATTAGTAAACAATGCAGGGATTATGTTTGGAGATTACAAACTTACAGAAGACGGATTTGAAACCCAACTCGCTGTGAACCATTTAGGTCACTTCTATTTGACACATTTATTGTTGCCAGCATTGAAAAAAGGTGGTAAAGTTGATCCAGCAAGGGTGGTGAATGTGACTTCATGTGGGCACTATCCGGGAAAGATACACTTTGATGATATAAATATGAAGGAACATTATGATACAACGGCTGCATACGCACAATCTAAATTAGCACAGGTATTTTATAAAACAAGTCATTAAAGTGTTGTGGGACAGATATTTTGAGCTTAAGTTCTTACTAGAGAACAAAAACTAAATATTTAAGTATTTGCATAAAAGTTGCTGGCATCAAGTATGGAGTATGATGAAATGTGTTCTTAAAAATGCATAAACTGAATTACTTAACATATCTTACTACTATTACTATAACTTGGCACAAAGGCTACTTTTTATCCCGGAAAATTAAAGAGTTCCGGCGGGAACCAAAGAACCTCAAACCACGCAGACGAAGTCGTGGGCATTCGCTAGTTAATTATAAAATTGCAAACATTTGGAATTCCAATATGTAATTAATATAAACAGGGTAAAGAGTGACAATCTCTATTTTATGTAAAAAACTTTGGATTACCTTTAAATCTATACCCCCAGCTAAATAATAACTATAATACCAAAAATATCATTAATCCATTGAAATTAATTAAGTACAGAATAATTTAATCTTCTTCTTTGGTTTCAGTTAATGACAGCAAGGTATCTAAACAGGCTCCTAGAGAAAAACAACTATCCAGTAAAATGCTACTCTGTCCATCCAGGCATTGTAGACACCAATCTATTTGAAAACTCCAACTTTTCCAAATTCCCTTGGATTAAAAAAATGTTTTTCAAAACACCAGAAAAAGGGGCTGTCTCAGTACTTTACACTTGTTTTAACAATGACATTTTGAAACAAGGCGGTCTATACATAGCTAACTGTAAAGCTGGTTTCAGTAATAGGTTTTCCAAGAACGAAAAATATCAAGAGAACCTTTTTAAGTTGTCTTGCGAGTTGGTCGGGATTGAAGCAGAGAAGTTTGGAATTTAAGGATTTACTTAGGTTCCGAGGTGTACAGGAGGCATTTTTACACCAAAAATGGGTTGTTGCAACACTCAATAAGCTAAATTCGGCTAATGCAATATGCTGAAATGTTATATTTTTGTAATGATATTATTGTACTTAGTAACTAATTATTTATGTAAAACAAACTTTAATATAATACTTACCTATACCAATTTTGGCTAATACAATATGCTCAAATGTTATTTATGTGAAATTTTTGTAATAATATTATTAAGTAGTAAGTAGTTAAGTAAAACAAACTTTTATAATATAATATTGTATGCTTTTACAGATGAAAGTTATTTATTGAATATATTGTATGCACAGTCAAATTTGATATTTTTCTAACCTTCCTCTTTATATATTTGAAAACAAGTTGTAAAACACTTGTCAACAGTCAAGTCAACACTTCCTATTTTTTGTAAGGTAAAGACATTTACTTAATTAAGATTGTTAAATTTCTTGAATTTCCAAGATATTTGAAAACAAGTTGTAAAACACTTGTCAACAGTCAAGTCAACACTTCCAATTTTTTGTAAGGTAAGACATTTACTTAATTAAGATCGTTAAATTTCTTGAATTTCCAAGGTCTGTTATTTATATAAAGACTTGAGGAAAACCCATCTAGTATTTAAAGAAATCAGCAAATGAGTCTTTATTATGGAAATGTAGTTTTTATTTACAATATGTTGATGACATATGAAAAATAATAGATACACACATTTAAAAATCCTTTCTAAGTAATCAATATTACTTTCTTAAGAAACTAACCTGCTAAAGAAGCCAGAAAATCCTTTCTTCTTCAGTTTTCCATGATCTTGCACTCCCACCTCTGCGAGGTCGTCCTTAGACTCGCTTGACCCCAAAGAGCACTCTGACAGACTGGACACAGTGCTTGAAAACGACCCGCCATCCTTGCCTCGCTTGTGGCCACTTACAGTGCCCCACTGCAAAGTACTCTTAGGAGAATCACTGGTATCACTTTTTTCACAAGTTGATATGGAGAAGTTGCCTTCATCACTAAAACTACTCTTCTTTGACAACTTGTCCACATCTTCTGAACATTCCTCAGTAGTTTTTTCAACCTTAGGGCTCACAAAATGCAACTGTTTTGTAATAGGATTATAGGCGAGCTGTATATTATCTAAGGCTTCACTCAGGCGAATCCCGCCTTTTTGGCACGGCGTCGACATTGCAAAGATTCAAGTATCGAACTGTGTTCACAAACCACATCCATTTTTCAGATAAACGCGCCCAGCATTTTTCGCTTCAATGTGGTTAATGCCATCATTTAGCATAATGATAATGATTCGCACACTCGTTAACTTCATTTGATATTTACTATAAACAAATCACGAAAACAATCTTTGTAAATAATTAATCACAAAAATAAGTGATGGAAAGCAAATATTTTTGATTGAAATTTACACATTACACATACAATTAGTTTATTAATTTGTTTACACTGTAATTTATTATAGTTCTAATATAATAACAATTAACAAGTAGGTACCAAACTAGAACTAACACTATGTTTTTGTTACAATTTTACGGAACTAAAAACATAAAGCAAAGCAACACACCCACTACCTTTTCCTTTCTACTGTAAATAAGTTTGACATTTCCCATTTTTTGCTGCAGTCCCTCTCGAAAATCATGGGATTAAATATAACTCGACTAAGTCAAGACGGTAATAAGGTCGAAGACAAAATGTTTAAAGTCTACGCTTTTTTAATTTAGCCAGCTTTAAAGGATTCTTGACGCTAATTTCTGAACGAATTCCAACTGTCAGTGTCATTATGAAGAAGTCATCACTGTCAATGTCACTGTCAATGGGTAGCGTTTAAATAATGCAAGTATCAAAGACACGAAAAGTAATTATAGAAATAAATTATTGTGCTCTGTTGGCACAAATAAAAAAACAAACTAAGAAGAAGAAGACACGAAAACAAAAACATTTTTAATTTTATTAAATATACAAAATAACACTAACAATTTTAATACAAAATGCACTTCTAAACTGAATAACTAAATCTGAAGCAACGTTTCTTGATCGTTCCCGAGAATCTTTTGCTTTGATTCAATGAATAAAGTAGTACTTCCTCATTGCTTTGATTAAATAGATCTTTTGACATTGCAGAAGTTAAAGTAAATCTCATGCGTTTAATTATTGCAAGTTCCGCAGTACAATGCAGTTGCTGTGGGTAACTTTGGAAATGAAATATGATGATCAAACCAAAGCAATAAAAGATTTGATGCATGATGATCTTACTATCCAAGGCGTCCTTGTACCCAAAGTATGAAAATAATTTAGGTTTGTGGTACATTTTACATAGAAGCTTAAGGAATGGTTTCACTAATACTTTTAAAATCAAACAACACTCACAATATGAAAATAATTTATTTGGTGTCACATTCCTGTTACAAATATTCGTACAACGCCACGGCCCCGACTTATCACAGGTCGCGGCCGTGCATAACTAAACTATTACAAAAATATATATTTATGATTAGTACAAATATTTACAGTTAAATACAAATTACGCACGAAATTAACAGAAATATCGGACCTCCAATGTTTCGTAACAAAAAAAAATGGACGCAGAAGCGAAGCTTCAACGCAATATTACGCATTTTCGATGAAATTTTTCTTTTAATAAGATAGCCCTTGACTGCGACCTCACCTGGCAAGTGATGATACAGTCTAAGATAGTAGCGGGTTAACCTGCAAGGGATATGGCAGTTTCCCACGGGAACTTCTTAATTTTCCGGGATAAAAAGTAGCCTACGTCTCACTCCAGGTCCTCAACGACACCAATGCAAAAAATAACGTCTATACGTTGCTTTGTTGCAGAGTGATTGAAGGACAAACCAACAAACAAACACATTTTCGTTTTTATAACATTAAGTATGATGGGTGGTGATACCAATAACTAATATGTATGGTCCATTATACAATATGTACTGTATAATCCCATAAACTTATATGACCCGGTGACAGCGTCGCTAGTAAGTATGAAAAATAAAATAAATCAAAAAACTAAACAGGCGTAACAATTAGTTGCAATTTTGCCCACTGGGTCAGATAAGTTTGACGAACTATAGGGATCACTCGCGATATCATACAATTTACACAAAAAGTAATAAATAATACAAACTAAAGGAATAAAACTATCTCAACTCTGCTTTTCATTCGAGTCTATATTACGTAATTCGGGGAACAGTTCCAGTATACATAGATCCAGCAAGTTGTACACCAACTGTAATAAAAAAACAAAAAAAAATTAATCTTTATACGGGAAAAACATACATTCAGAGTTCGAATCCCAGATATCTAATTTGTCGGAGTTATATGCGTTTTAAGACTAAAATAATATCACTATCTTTGGTGAAAGAAAATATTGAGGGGAAACCTGCATGGGCGTAGTCAACCTATACTTGGCCTAAACCCTTCTCATTCTGAGACCATGTTCAGTTCTCAGAAAACTAAACTAAACTAAAAAAGAGCTTTTTACTGCCACATAATACTTGGTACTTTAAAAAAGATACGCGCCGAATTGAGAACCTCCTCCTTTTTTGGATGTCGGTTAAAAAGATGGCGGCCTACAGGCTGTCCCAAAAAATATCGGTTTTTGGTTAGTGGTTAATTGTGTTTATTTAACGTCATCCACTCAGTGTCATTCTAAGGCGCGGACGACCAATTTTTTTATATTTTTATTTTGTTATATTCAAAGGGTCCATATATATATATATATCGTATAATTATAAAGTACCTACATATAATATATCGATGGGTAGTACGCACCTGTTTGTTGAGTGTCGGGTTCTGTATCAGCTCGAAGGCGGTGAGGGTAGCGGCGGGCAGACCCGGCCCGAGCGCCAGTGTGGCCGCGGGTGGGATCGCCCTCACTAGCTGATGACAAAGGTACGAGTAGTACGCACCTGTTTGTTGAGTGTCGGGTTCTGTATCAGCTCGAAGGCGGTGAGGGTAGCGGCGGGCAGACCCGGCCCGAGCGCCAGTGTGGCCGCGGGTGGGATCGCCCTCAGCAGCTGATGTCTTGCAAGCTCGCGTTGCTCAGCCGGATCCGTGCGCGGCGACGACTTCTTGCCGAATAGAATACCTGGAAAATACAACATTTTACATTTTATAACAAGCATTTTCGAAGTGAAACTTCTTTAAAATTTTGTGATTTGAAAAAAAAAAGCGACACTAAAAAGAGACAAACATATTCCGAACTAGCTGATGCCCGCGACTACGTCCGCGTGTATTGAGGTTTTGTGGTTCCCGCGGGAACTCCTTAATATTCCGGGATAAAATAAGTAGCCTACATGTTATTCCAGACTATAATCTATCTCTGTGCTAAATTTCATACAAATCCGTCCAGCCGTTCGGGCGTGATTGAGTAACAAACATCCATCCATTCTTTCGCATTTATAATACATATATTAGTATAGAAGTATAGATAGGATTTAGCCTAGAAGAGAATGAGATAGAACACAAGTTATATTTGTCTCATTCTCTCGTAGACTTTAGCCTGCGAGATAATGAGATGATATTATGCAAGTTATATTTATCTCATTCTCTCATTCTAGGCTACTTTTCTGAAGTTTCAGATCTGCCGTGTGTGCTTTCACTTCTTGCACACACACACTTTTTTTTAACTTGCAATGTTTGTAGGTCTGTTGCAGCGCAAAACACACAATTGACGGGCGCGGGAGCGGACGGATGTACGGCGGGTGATTCCTTGTATTTGTATGAAAGACCCGCCAACCCGCATTGGAGCAGCGTGGTGGGTCTAAGCTCTAATTCCCTCTCTCCTATGAGAGTGGAGGCCTGTGCCCAGCAGTGGGACGCTAATAGGCTGTAGTGGTGGTGGTAGTGGTGGTATGAAAGACATCACACGGAACGCGGGCGCGAGACATGTGGCACGCGGGGGTTGAGCGGGTAGCGAGCGTCGTTGAATTCGTTGACGAATTTACTTACGTACACACGAATTCGTCGTAATACAGTATTCTGCGACAGGCATTCGCATTGACGCGTGCGCGGCGCGTGTCAAGAGTTGGTTTTGTATTTATTTACAAAACGTTTCGAAAATCACCAATGTCGGAACCAACCGCGCGGCAGTATAGACACCACCGCTGTCGCGACGGACACCCCCACCCCCATCTTAGTCTATAAATCTCCCACTGCGCAGGTTCAAGGTCAGATCTCTTTTTTCATGGAACAATCTTACACTTTGAAGTACCAGGCTATCATAACCACACAGGAGCTATAGAGGAATGTCTCAATGTCCTCACCGTGTCCCAGCCGTATCAAATGCACCAGCCGCCGCTCGCTGAGGAGGGAGTATAGCACTTTGTTCAGTAAGACGTTGAACACATCGTCGACCAGATGACGCGACATACCGAGGAAGCAATCGCGCGGCAGTATAGACACCACCGCTATCGCGCCTCTTACCACTATCTAGTCTAAATCACCCACTGCACAGGTTCAATGTTAGAAAACCTCTTTTTTCGTGGCACCAACTGCAGTACTGAATTACTTCTAAGGGTAAGATTTGAAGTACCAGGCTATCATAACCACACAGGAGCTATAGAGGAATGTCTCAATGTCCTCACCGTGTCCCAGCCGTATCAAATGCGCCAGCCGTCGCTCGCTGAGGAGGGAATATAGCACTTTGTTCTGTAAGGCGTTGAACACATCGTCGACCAGATGACGCGACATACCGAGGTACCAATCGCGCTGCAGGATAGACCACTGCTATCGCACCTCATTTCTTACCACTATCTAGTGTATAAATCACCCACTGCGCATGTTCAAGGTTAGAAAACCTCTTTTTTCGTGGCACCAACAGTACTGAATTACTTCTAAGGGTAAGATTTGAAGTACCAGGCTATCCATAAACACATAGGAGCTGTAGAGGAATATCTCAATGTTCTCACCGTGTCCCAGCCGTATCAAATGCGCCAGCCGCCGCTCGCTGAGGAGGGAGTATAGCACTTTGTTCAGTAAGGCGTTGAACACATCGTCGACCAGATGACGCGACATCGCGACGAAGTTGCCGACGATACCCGTCACGAGGCTGCGGCCTTTTATCACTTTCGACACTGGAAAGAAAAGTGTAAATTATTAGGTGAATTTATTTCGTTTACGTAGTTCAGGTTTTAGGGTTCCGTACCTCAAAAGGAAAAAACGGAACCCTTATAGGATCACTTTGTTATCCGTCCGTCTTAGTGTCAAGGCCCTTTTTCTCAGGAACGCAGGGAGGTATCAAGCTGAAATTTATATCAAATACTCAGGTCTACTGTACCTTGGATCTGTGAAAAAATCAAACTTCTAAGCCAATACAATCAAAAGATACAGCCGTTTATGTCAAATTTTCGACACTCGCAGGGGAATCATAACCTACAGAGTACTGCCCGTGAACCCAGAATCTTGAAATTTTGTACGAAGCAACGTCTTTTAGCACAGATATAAGAAAAATTGCGAAAAGCATAAATTTTTAGTTACATCATATAATTAAAATATTTTTAATAATTTTAAACTTACTACCTCTTTCCGCATGCACGCGTAGAGGTTTTAAATTGAAATTAAAATAGATAAGTGGAATAAAAAAAATACCATAACTTTTACTTATATACCTACAGGTTTGTACGGAACCCTCGGTGCGCGAGTCCGACTCGCACTTGGCCGGTTTTTTTTAAATTTACTAAGATTTTTCAGAATAAAAAGCAGTCTATGCCATTTGCCGGTCTTAAGGGCAAAACACACAGGGGTCGGGCGCGGGTCGGTAGCTGTATCAGCTCTAGGTCTTCCACGTTCACCTCTTGAGCTTCATCTATGTCGCGGTGTGTACCGTGTTTGTGAATTTGTGACTTTATATCAATGGTTTTAAGGTTCATTTTACTCTGACACCAAATACTCACGTAAATACATAATACACTGCGAGAATCCGACCACAGCGTGTTGGTATTCCATATCACGCTCGACTATTCCACGTTCACCTCTATGTCACGGGTGTCACCGTGTTTGTGAATTTGTGACTTTATATCAAGGTCTTTTAGGTTGATTTTACTCTGACACCAAACACTCACGTAAATACATAATACACTGCGAGAATCCGACCACAGCGTGTTGGTATTCCATATCACGCTCGCTCTTCCACGATCACCTCTATGTCACGGGTGTCACCGTGTTTGTGAATTTGTGACTTTATATCAAGGTCTTTTAGGTTGATTTTACTCTGACACCAAATACTCACGTAAATACATAATACACTGCGAGAATCCGACCACAGCGTGTTGGTATTCCATATCGCGCTCGCTCACAACCGGCAGCGCGTCGAAGTTGTTCCGGAATATACTCGCGTGTATGTTGCGCGCGTTGTGCGGACGCTGTATCAGCTCTAGGTCTTCCACGTTCACCTCTTGGGCTTCGTCTATGTCGCGGGCTGTGCCGTGTTTTCTGTATAAAAAAGCCAGCTCAATAGGGATGATGACAAATCAATCGAATCAGCAACTCTTTATCAAAAACTAAGGGTGAGATCTTTAGAGCGAACTTTGACTTTGCTTAGACTTAAGACATGTTTAAAACGAGACAGATTTATATTACTCACGTCACATAAGTCCATCCCGTTTTGACTCTGAGTAAAGCATGAGTCAAGTCAAAGTACGCTCTATAGATCTCAGCATTAAACACGCGCTTCTAGTATGGAGGGTTGTACGAAAGATGATGAGGTGCACGCCCGGGGATGGAATCCCTGACCACCCGAATTGGAAATCAGGCGCTAGGCTATCACTAGGCTTTCACCGCTTATCAGTTCAAAATCAAAAACACAAGATAGACATAATAGAAATGACAAACTGTAAATAAAGCATGGTTCTTGTCGAAGGATAGAAGATAAAGAAAAATATAGGTTTTTGTTTTCTTTTTTTTTCGGTTTTGTCCATGTGCAATCAGTCCTATAAAAAAATAGCACTATAAACAGATCTGTGGTCTTTATATAGTTTAAGTTTAGGCTTGCACATCCAATGATGTTATATCCCTTCAAAGGTACAAGAATAATTAATTATTATTAGTTATACTATATGCTGGCCAATAGTTTATCTGTATATAAGTACTAGTATGGCGCGTGGATGCGCGGCCCGCTGAAGTGGACCGCGTAGTAGACCGCACGTCCCACTGTCTACTTACTTGCTCTCCTTCTATCCTAGTGTTTAATGCCTACGTGTTCTGAAGTAAATAACACACTGCTATGCTAGCGAGCACAGTGGAAGCGCCAGCGTGGCAAGCGTCCGACAGATGTAAAAAAAAATCTCATAAGAAAACATAAAACAGAGACCCCCCTAAGAATCCAAAAGGGCCTTTAAATGTAAAAAAACTTTGAAGACATGCATACAGTGTAAGAGACCGTTGAAGTAAAAACACAAAGAATCCTTCCTTAGTTGATTAATATCAATATTATTATACCGCTGACGATCGGGTACCTTTGAGTGCCATTGAACTTCGCCATCATGGCTTTCCTAACGGCAAACCGACACATCTTCCATACAGAACAAAAAAAAACATATCAAAGTCATGCATATTTCCTACTTCCACTCTTCCATCTAGTATACTTTCTGAAATAGACATCTATGAAGTTTTGGCCGTGGTCCTCATCCATCTTTCAAACCCTGGATCATCATCGCTCTCCATAAGTATATTTTTTTCTCCGAAAACACTAATTGTAGCCTCTTCAATATTCGCCATACATTTTCTATGGAAAAATAAATTCCGCCATCTTGAATTTTTTTCCTGTTCATCAAGTAGAAGTAGAATTTTTGTCTTCTACACGAAACCATGAGTAAAAAAAAAAAATTCATACAAAATTTTACAGGAGAGGTTATCAATGAGTGAGTCAATCAGCACGAGCAGCTATATATTATATATTAATACTCACAAAGCCTGATATCGTTCCTTATCAGACGAGATGAGGAAGTTTCTCAGAAAGCTCTCCAAATGTTGGCCCTTTTCTTTACGCAGTTTGTGCGCGACCGACTGGTAGATGTTGCCCAGGTCTGACGCTGAGGCGTTTAGTGTTGAAGCTTGGACCAACTGCAGAAAAAAGGAAAATAGATTTACGGCCGAAATTACCAGTCAATCTATCTGTAATTCATACTAGTGTCATCCATGCTAATATTATAAATGCACTTTCGCATTTATAATATTGGCATGTCTGTCTCTGTTACGTTTACATGGCTCATCTTATTTACAGATATTGCAGGGATATGTTGCATCCCGGGAAAGGACATAGTGTAAGAGACAATCCAGAAGTAGGTATTAATGAAACACTTTTAATATATTTGTACTCTCATTTGGAACTTGCACGAATAAATGGTTATACGTGTAGAGGTTCCACGAGAGATTTAATTTAATTAGATAAAAGATGGCTAAACTTAAAGGTAATATTCATTACCGTTATGCTCTAAATCAAAATGCGATCTAAACACAAAAGTATTTAATAATCGCTGAGTCTGCCGACAGGAGACTCAATTACCATCGTTCAAACACTCGTATTTATACTATTTTCAATATGGCGTCCGTATCTGCACATTAAATCGAATGACATGAAACGACTCAAATTTTTCTGTTTCATGAGGTATAATGACAAACAATAGGCAACTTTTTATCCTGGAAGATTAAACAGTTCCTGCGGGGATTAAAAAAGCGTTTATCCAAGCGGACGGAGTCGAATTTTGCACAGAGGTTCCCTTTTTAATGTAGAAAAAGAATAAGGGTGAATTTTTCGAAATTCCCAAAGGAGCAAAGCCGCGCGCAAACGCTTTTGATCGATTATTTATTGGTCAATACCGTTATATCGTGATTATTGGTCAAAAAACAATAAAATAGAATGGAAACCTAATAGGTCTACAAACATATTTTTAAAACATTTTTAAAAACAAACTTTTATCGTCAGCCATTTTGAACTAAGTGTGACGTCATTTCATTTTTCGTATTCTTCTCAGCAAACCCTTTTAATCGATACCCATATTATGGGTATGCCGTCACTTAGATAACCATACAATTGTCATCCAAACTAAACAGTTCTACAAAATTTCAACTCAATCGATTGGGGATACCTGTTGATGGAAGATTTGATTTGATTGATTGACTGATTGATTAATTGAAGATTGGACCTAAACAAAACCACAAACATTGCAAGTTCAATAAAAATATAAGTCTAAAAGTTAGTAACATCAACTACTTACCATAGAAAAGTCTCCATCTACCGTAAGGAACAAATGCAGCAATTCGCTGGTCTGCAGAATGTTTATTTGTATGAGCCGCTGCAGAAAATCCTCGTATTTGTACCGCAGCGTTTCTAAAGGGCTGTTGTCTCTGGAATTAAAAACAAGCAGACGTTCAAGTTCAAGTTTAGTTAAATTCAAAAATATGAAACACGACTGCCCTGCCATATTTATTTTTTCAAAAAAAGTTATAGCCAGTGTCCCTCGAGATGATGTGAATATTTCTAACGATACCCCATAGGTACATCCAAATGTTCAGGCATTTAGAAGTTATTGTGCTATAAATTCACATGCATAAGTACATACATGAACCCTGAAAACATTTAACTCCCTTTTTTGGGCAGTCGGGTACTGAGTGTTCAACAGGAGAGTGAAAAAAATTTTGATGAAAGATGGATTGTTGACAAATTAATGAATATCGGTTATTTTCGTTATTTGTGCTCTCATTAATCATTATGGATTGGTGCTATTTTACCTTTACTTGATACGCTTCTAGGCAATAGGCATGATTGTTAAGAGCTAGCGTATCCTACAATTAAAAAAAAAAACCTTTGATTGCCTAGAGAAATTGTCATAAAGTCAAAGGAATTGCAAATATGGTCAAAAAGTCTGTTACCAATTTAAACGAAAACGCCCCTTATGATTAGTCAAATGAATAATTTGCCGAATTAGACCATTCAGCCGTTTTCAGTCACCGACTAATGAACTGTAATTCGGTTGGCCGCATTAGGTCGCAGTCACTTTGCAGTGACCTAAAAGTTGTTATGTTTGGCCGTATTCGGTCATAACCGACCGAAAACCGTATACGACCAACGCATCCGGTCACCAACCTAATGTGACCGTGCCATAATTTTTTTGAAAATGAGTTTATTACTTACCTTCTAGACGGCAAAGGCAGGTCCACAAGTAGCGTATCTCCATGAAACTCCAACAGTTTGCTCCTCAGCAAATGGAAATCGTGCTCGCTTCGCTCCAAACTGAACAGCGTGGGCGGTAACCCTTCCCTTACACGATGCACCGTTAGCGTGAACACTCGGACGGAACCGCGGCGGGGAGGCGGTTGCTAAAATATAACCCAATACTTAAATTTAGAAAAACGGTCATACTTAAAAACCGTTTTTTAAGTTTTTTTTAATCCACTACAAGATAGCCCTTAACTGCGATCTCACCTTATGCTAAGTGATGATATTTTATTAAATTTTTATCCACTACAAGTTAGCCCTTCACTGCTAACTCACCTGATGGTAAGTGACGATGTAAAGGATTACCTAAACGACAAGGAAGCTTGGCAATAATTTGCTCTAATGGCTCTGATAGTTCCTTAATTAAGATGATTTGTGAGATGGTGATAATAAAAAAAAACCCCGGCTGTGTTTGTTGTGGGCTCTTCTCAGACCAGGGCGCGTTTGGAACCCTCGTAGCTTTAGTTTTAAGATACCGTAACCGATTATCACCATCACGTTTTATAAGTAAGTAATTTTTAACGTCAATAAGTGTACCTACAGTGTACCTATATTGAATAAATGATTTGATTGATTGATAGATTGACGATGCAAGTCTAAGATGGTAGCGGGCTAACCTGTTAGGGGCATGGCGGTTATAATAAACCCATACCCCTATTCGGTTTGTACACGACATCGTATCGGAACGCTAAATTGCTTAACGACACGTCTTTGCCGGTAGGGTGGTAACTAGCCACGGCCGAAGCCTCCCACCAGGCCAATACGAGTCCGGTTTTTAAGTATGACGATGATAAAAAATTATTTTAGTAAACAACAAGAAAGATGTCATATCAACACTTTATAAGCTGTAAAATAACTGGCCCACATATGGCGCTAAACTGGTATCCTATGAGGGTTCATTTTTTCCTATGGAGATACGGAACCCGGAAAATTACCTTTTCCACCATGAATAAAGAGTGAGTCTTCCTGATCAGGAGGCCTAAGTAAAGAAAGGTCCAAAAAAAACAGAATATAATGCAAACGTTGAATTTTTAATAAACATTGAAGCGAACACACACACAAATTAGCTTACCAAGCTGTAATTAAAAATAGAGCTTTTAATCTTCATTATCAAATGCTTGGTAGTAATTGAAATTTGTAGTACCTCGATCAAAGATGGCGGCCTTTAAACAGCTTTCATTTTAGTGACGTTTCAACGTTACTTTCGCCCGAATTAGCATCAAGTTTTGAAGCGCCGATATCCTAGTCGTTAAGACACCCTATCTCTTGGTTGGGGTCGCGGTTCGATCCCCGGGCATGCACCACTAACTTTCCGAAGTTATGTGCGTTTTAAGAAATTAAATATCACTTGCTTCAAACGGTGAAGGAAAACATCGTGAGGAAATATGCAACAGTTCTTCATAATGTTCTCGAAGGTGTGTGAAGTCTGCCAATCCACACCAGGCCAGCGTGGTGGACTACGGCCGAATCCTTCTCATTCCGAGAGGAGGCTCGCGCTCAGTAGTGAGCCGGCAATGAGTTTATAAAAGAGAAAGAAGTTTTACTTTAAAATTATAACAGGCAAATATTTCAAAAGAAAATGTCTTACCAGTCTAGTTTCAACATTCGTCAAAACGACTTTGTATGTACTCAAATCTTGGTCCAACGAGTCATCTGACGCTAACGAGTCTAGATATTTCAGAATATCCACATTGTCTAGACTTTCCCCGTCCTCTAGGTCCGCACTAATGGACTCTAGAATTTGCCCGTCTATGATTTGAGGTTTTAGGACGTTCTTTAGTTTAGTGCCTAGTTTTAGCATGTTTAATTTGTCTTGTGGTCTGTAAATACGAAATAAGCACTATGTAAATATAAAAAATAGCATAGTAATGCCCGCAAATCTTTTTAACCTGCCTCGTTGGTCTAGTGGTTAGCATGTTCGACTACGGCCGATAAGGTCCCGGGTTCGAGTCCCAGGTCGGGCCATAACAAGTATTGGATTTTTCTAACAAAAAATTTTCAGTACAAGCCCGGAGTTAGGAAGTTGGCGATGTTTCACGACCGTGCCTCGGAGAGCACGTTAAGCCGTTGGTCCTGCGCCTGATCTCTCTCCGGTCGTGTCGGATTTTCTGTCCCATCAGGCTATGAGAGTAAGATTGTTAACTCTGCGGGATAAGAAGTAGCTTAAGGTTGTCTCCAAGATTAAAGTTGTCTTAGTACCAACTTTCATCAAAATGAGTTGATGAAAGTGGAAAAGATAATAGACCGACAAACTTTCGCATTAGTAATATTAGTATGGATAGATTAGCACCGATTACAGTAGTATATGGCATAAATACGTAAAATTTGGATTATTTACCTTTTGGTCATTTGTTTTTGGTATCCGATAGGTATTCTAGGTCCGATATACAAATTGTAAAACTGTAAATAAAATAAACAATAATTTAGCAAAGACGCGCACACATATATGCATCAAAATATATCCCAAATACATAGTTAATTCATCTCACGTTAATTCTTAAGGTCCACATCAATAAAGAAGTTCTAAAATATAAATTAAAGTTTTCAAAACAACCAACTGGGGTTCTCATTGCATCTTGTCTGATATTTAATAACATTTAAATAACAAGAAATGTAATATTACAGGATGCTCGCGACTTCGTCCGCGTGGATTAAGGTTTTAGGATTCCCGCGGGAGTTCCTTAATTTTCCGGGATAAAAAGTAGCCTATGTCCTTCCCCGGGACACAACATATCCCTGTACCAAATTTCATCGAAATCAGTTGAACAAATGGGCCGTGAAAGCGTAGCGGACAGACAGACATACACACTTTCGCATTCATAATATTAGTATGGATTAGTATAATATGGCGAAAGATTTATTTATTTCTATAGTTATTAATTTATTGATCCTACCCTACACGACTTTCAGGTTGTATTCCTAAATGTATGGCTGTAAAATAGTCGAGGAAAAATTATCTTGATTTTGAAAATTCTAGTCAATAACGCCACACAATATGGTAAACAGTTTTTATTTTTCTCTTCTGCCATTTTGTATTTACGGCCGCCATTTTGGTTTAACTTACCTCTTCGCTATGTAAAAATCTAGGCAACATGATTTTTTCCAAGGCCGAGTGGGATTGTCGCGCGGCTTGGTACAGAGCCCGACTGGTCTGCAATCTGGAAAATAATGACACTATTTATGAATGTTTCCTTATTCCTTTCCTATATTATATCAAATAAATATTTGTGAGTAATTATTATTTAGAGGGCCTTCCAAAAGATGTAAGATACACATTCTCAGTTTTAAGTTGGACAACTATTCAAATCAGCAACTCTTTTCATGTGTGTCTTCACAAAATGTGTGTTGACTGACTGACAGAAGACTGTGTTATATACTACAATATTATGAAATGCCCATCTTTTCAGCCAATTTTGACGTATTTCGGTAGAGAGATAGGTTGCATCCCGATGAAGGACATAGGCCTGAGATTTAGGAGATTTTATCCGGGGAAATTAAGAGTTCCCACGAATCTGTGTTGGCTTAATGTAAAGTGGGGCCCGTTGGGGTCCCAGGGTGCTGGAATAGCTGCCCCGCACCGGTCCGCGCCGCGACGTTGGACTAACCCCCACTAGTTAAACGAAAGATCTCAAGCGAGTGGCTGCGAGCCGCTGGAAGCAAGCGGCACAAGACCGTGTTCTGTGGAGGTATATGCAGGATACCTTTGTCCAGCAGTGGACATTAGTTAGGACTATTAGTTTTAACATACCTGGTGACCCCCTCAGGGCCGGCTCCAAGCAATTCCTCAAGTTCATTGAGCAAAGTGTCCGGCAGATCCACTCTGGGCACTTCCGAAGACATGTACCGAGAGAACAGCTCGCGGGCTTCTTGATGTAAGGACGCTTTCTCCTCTGATGTTAGCTCCGGGTTCAGGATGCGGGTTTGGAATGATTCTAGAAATTAACGGAATATTTCATAAGCTAATGATTTATATTATTTCGAGGTTTAACGTCATAATATTGTGTATTAAAACGGGTACATACTCGTAGTGTTGGATAGGTATACAACCTATTTCTGTATTTTATGCATGTTTGTCATTAGAATTAGAAGATAACTAAAATATATGTCAGTGCGAATAAAATCAACGGAGTGGTCATCCCATGTAAAATTAATGTGTAATTTATAGTTTTATATCATACGTAACATTTTGGCGACAAGATCTCAAAAATGCGGCTACGCATGTGGGCATTTGTTTATTAGTAAGTTTTGACCACAATTTACAACAGTGGAAATATTATAAAAATCGGACAGACAGACGGGCAGATAGGCACACTTTCACATTAATATATATTTTTTTTATTGCTAGATAGGCTTGTGCTTGACGACAATCATGCACATAATCTGGTAAGCAATGATGAGGTCTAGGTTGGAGCGCGCTTGCCTAGAAAATGCCTATTCACTCTTGCCTTGAAGGTGCTCAAGTTACACTTGGCAGGAAACACGGACGCCGGAAGGGAGTGCAAAAAGAATTTATTATGGAATTAATCTTACAATCTATATCTATACTATTAATATTTAATATAATATTAAAAATGCGAAAGTTTGTATGTATGTTTGTTACTCAATCACGCCAGAACGGCTGAATGGATCTGGTTGAAATTTGGCACAAAGATAGATTATAGTCTGGAATAGCACATGGGCTACTTTCTATCCCGAAAAATTAAAGAAATCCTGCGGGAACCAAAAAGCCTCAATCCACGCGGTCCAGCTAGTGAATCAGCTAGTGAAAAACAATTCTTACTGATATCCTTGTAGAACTGCAGTAAGTATATATCGGTGGTGGTCTTCAGATGGTGCAGTAAGGCGTAGAAATGATCCTGATTGTTCAGCAATAGCTCCAGGTCTATTCTCAGCAGCTTTGCCCGCGCCGCGTACACTGACTCCGATTGACGGACGAAGTTCTCTAGAAAATCTACCTGTAATAGAATTTTATTTGTTGTATTGCAATAGGAATGGTGGGGAATTCAGAGCAAAACTCGCATTAAAAGGGTTTCTGACATCATGTCAGGGGATAACTGAGTGCGAAACATGAAAAAAAAATAGGGATGTACGGGAGCAGGTGATATGGCTCGACCGTAACAATAGGATGATCATCCTCCGAGCGGGTGTTGTGCTCGGGGACCACTGGTCCGACCGTTCATCTTTGGAGGTCGTATATATCTGGGGACACGGGAGTGTCCCCGCCAAAGACGAGCCAAAGGAAACGGGGCACTACCTACCTTTTCTCGAAGCGTTTCGTCGAATTTTCGAACCGTCATAGCTTCGGTCCGAATGACGCTAGAAAGCTGAAATTTTCAGGATAAGATGTTGTTGGGGGACTTACCGAATATACCAAGTTTCAATTTTTTAGCATTTATAGTTTCAGTTTATTGATTACCTAAAATACGTCGATTTCGTACTCACTCACTGATGATCATCAGCTGAAAAAAGGTACTTCCTGAAGTGCTAGAAGACTGAAATTTGGTATGTAGGCTAGAATTTGCATATAAACAACAGGAAAATTAAGAAATCTGAATCTTTTCATCTCCAACCCCTCGTATAGGGGGTGCAAATCTGACAGCATTTCCTTGTATTTTAGAACAGTCATAACTTCGGTACGGAACATGGTAGAAAGCTGTAATTTTCAGGATAACATGTCGTTGACAGATTTATTAAACTTACCAAGTATCAATCATCTAGCATTTATGGTTTCAGATTTATTGGTACTTGAAATACGTAGTTTAGGTTTTTTTTTTCACTTTTACGAAAAAAATCAAAATCTCTAGGACTCTAGGGTATCCAATCCAATATTCCAATAGTCCTAGAAAGCTGAAATTTGCTATGTATGTAATTTGGAATTGTATATTAACAACGGAAAAATTAAGAAATCGGTACTTTTCCCTTCCAATGCATCGCATATTAGCTGTACAGTCTGTACTTAATACAGTCTGTACTTAATTAAAGAAATATATGCAAAATGCAGTATACATACATAATACTGCATTTAAATATAAATTAAAATAAATAAAAAAATCATGAATCGTATTCATACAAAAATTATGCCCCTATGTAGCAGGATTTGAAATCGCGACCTCTGCCGCAGCAGTCAAGGTCCGTAACCACTCGGCCAAAAATCACGTATTCTTGTCATTCATGTTTGTTCTTCCTATTAGGTACCTATTTTCATTTTATTACTAAAAAAACTGGTCAAGTGCGAGTAAGGCTCGCACACGTACTACCACACAATAAAAACTATTTTAGTAAATAACAAGAAACTAATCTGGCTGTTTAGCGACATCTAGCGTCCGATAGCTTTTTTTACAATGAAAATAACGGTGCCATAGGAAATGTCGAAAAAGTAGAGTGGGACTCGAGCAATAAAAAAAAAGCAAGCAAAATTGTCATCATTTTCAATAGTGGTAAATATGAACTAGCACCAGTAAAATCAAAATTTGAAATCATTAATAGAGCTTTCGTCATTCGTGAGCAATTCCCAATCTGTGTCGCGTATGCTATTACCATCCATAAAAGCCAAGGGCTGAGTTTGAATAGTGCTCTCATTGATATTGGGTCGTCGACGTTCTCTTGTGGACAGGCTTATGTGGCACTTTCAAGGGTGACTAGTTTGAAAGGGGTTCATCTCATAAACATTGATTTTAGTAGCATCAAAGCACAACAATCTGCTATCGTTGAATACAATCGGCTAATATTTAAGTACCGCCCTGATTTACCTCTTATTACATGTGGCAAATCAACAAAGAAAAGAAACAACGATAGGGAGTGGGCCATGAAAAAAGGATTAGCTGAAGTACAGGAAAATCAGCTAAAAAAAATCAAAAAATCTAGGGCGCCTGCCAAAAATAAATGAAATCCCACCAAAAACATTTCATGTAAAATTGGTTGCCAAAGACTCACAAGTGCATAATGCTTTCACTGTTAAAAAGTTATGAGATCTCTAATTAGAGCCAAGCCCGAAGGTGAGCTCCTCTTTGTGCTGTGATCATAACCCACGGAGTCTGTCTCAAGTTCAAAGTACATAGTTCTAAATGCTCTTTACTGTGTACCAAACTAATAATATTAAATAACATGTAAGTCTATATATAAAACTTGTCCCTAGAACCTCTACATCTTGGTAAAAAGGTACGGCTTGGCCGTTTCGTATATGTCGCCCTAACTATTCCTTAATGACTTAAATGTTATGTCAGGAAATGTTCGACGAATATTAAACGGCCAAGCCATACCTTTTTACCAAGATGTAGAGGTTCTAGGGACAAGTTTTATATATAGACTTACATGTTATTTAATATTATTAGTTTGGTACACAGTAAAGAGCATTTAGAACTATGTACTTTGAACTTGAGACAGACTCCGTGGGTTATGATGCGCAGCACAAAGAGGAGCTCACCTTCGGGCTTGGCTCTAATTAGAGATCTCATAACTTTTTAACAGTGAAAGCATTATGCACTTGTGAGTCTTTGGCAACCAATTTTACATGAAATGTTTTTGGTGGGATAGCGTAATTCTGAGAAAACTTCGTAAGCGTGAGTTGGGCTCTTCGTGGTCGCGTGCGTGTACTAGTAATTCCATCTATTGGATTATGTGCGGACTGCGAAGACCGCCACAGGGACGATGACAACTCAATCAAACCAGAGGTGCGATTATGTAAGAATTGTCGATCAAATCGTCAAAGTTTGGCTTCAAAGTACAAAGTACGTTTAGGTTTGTACGATAACCTAAATGGATGAGAATGGATACACGAAATTGAGCTCTGATTCAATGCTGTTATGGTTTATTTTACTTTGAAGCCGAACTTAGACGATTTGATCGGCAATCCTTACATAATTGCACCTCTGAGGCCCAAATGTTTAAGCAAATCGAATTATACGTTTGATAAACGATAACGATTGCGATTTCCTTAAACAATCTGGGGGCTGCATCTTTTTTTCAAACTTAAAAACGCGCTTCTAGTATGGAAATTTGTATGAAATACATAGTTGTGACGTCATCAAATTTCACGCTATTTCCTTTGATTTGTAGTTTAAAATGGTGATCAAACTTAAAACTAACTGAGGATGTTAATTTTAGGTCTTTTGGAAGACTTTATTGAATAATCAGTAAGAAATAATTTATTTTATAGATCGTCGTATTTTTGCGTGGATACAGTTAAAGATGTGGACAGTAACAAATGCTACATTTTATCCCAAAAATCAAAGAGTTACCATTGGAATTTTAATAACATAAATCTAGACTAAATAAGTAAAGAGATACTTTATTAATATATTGTGAGTGGACAGAGACATCTAGACAAAGCTAAGAACGCTTTGGTGATTTACGGCCGGTTTCTGAATTGAGAATTTCATGTTGAGTCGGTCTCAAAGACTACTTAAGGGCTAATTAAGCAAATTTTTGTTTCTGAATTGATATTGGGCCGGTTTCGGAATTAAGCATTCAAGCAAAATCAGCAAGTTCCAACTCTCAAACCTTACCCAATATCAATTCAGAAACAAAAATTTACTTTATTAGTCCTTAAGTTGTCTTTGAGACAGACTCAACATGAAACTCTCAATTCAGAAACCGGCCGTTTGTCTCATGTACTATTTTCTTGTATTGATGCCGAAGTATGCAGTTTCCTACCTCTCTCAACCATAGGTGAAATTACCATTATACTAATTATACTAATTTTATAAATGCGAAACTCAGTTTGTTTGTTGGTTTGTCCTTCAATCACGCTTCAACGGCGCAACGGATCGACGTGATTTTTGGCATGGGTATGGTTGAAGACCTGGAGAGTGACATAATCTACTTTTTATCCCGGAAAATTAAGTAGTTCCCGCGGGAATAACAAAAAACTTAAAGTCGCAGGCATCAGCTAGTATTATATACCTCTATGTGCTAGAACTGTCATGGTGGTCTGTCATTAGTATGGGCAGCAACCCACTGCATAAATATAATACCTATGCTGTGATATTAGTATGGATATAAAAGTTACCTTATAATTAGGTGTAGAGGGTAAGCTGGCCATAGTCTCGTCCCCAGTGGCTAGCACTATCAGAGTATTCAGTATGTAGGGGTCCGCGAGCACATCGGTCAGCGATAACAGAACCCATCCGGCGAATATCTCTCTGATTAACACGCGGAATACTCTGAAAAAAGAAAAAGAACAGGGTGAAAATTAAATAAAAATTAAGTGAACTGTGAATATGAAATGACATTAATGTGAACTTTCACGTTTCCCTTAATACAGTTATAGTTAACACTGCCTTTGAGTTCGGAACAAAATAAACAAATAGAAATAGTTATTTTATATAAAAATTTGGAATGAATACGAATTGAAAATTGAGTTATAATAGAATGGTAATAGATTGAAATAGAAATTAGAAATTACTAATGCTGTGCTAAAATGATTATGATATTAAAATGGAATGAATAAACAGAGTGAACATATCTGTTAGCGTTGCCAATAATAATTTGTATTAAATTCAATATTTAATTAATTGTATCGAAATAGCTTGCTTTTCAAATAGCCTATTCATATGAACGAGTATTGTAAACAGTCGTGGAGGCAGGGGCCATTCGAGTATAGTCGCCCGAACGGGCTGGAAGTCCTTAATTATTTAACTGTGAACAATTATTGTGGAATTACTGAGTAGAATTAAAGTATAATGTTACATTCTAATACATACCACAAAAGGCGTAACAAGTGTACAGATAAGTATTAGTGCTAGGTACTAATACTTATCTGTACATCTATTATAGTTATATATAATTACTGATTGATTAGTTGATTAAATTGGAAATAGAAATACCTGGTGTCTTAATCAATTATAACTACCTATATTTAAATTAATAAACGTATCATGTTTAATAATTGTAGAAGTGAAAAATACAAAAAAAGAAGTGAGTTGAAAGTAAATTGAAATGTTTTTTTTTCTATGGAATATCATGCGATAAGTCAAGATATCATGCAGATGTGGTGTGAAATTCTTTTCGTTTATTGACTTTTCCCATTTAAAACTCATAATTTTAAATTGGGCCTATCCAGGTATAAAATAATTTTTTCTGTTTAGACGGCTGAGACAGTGTGTAACAATGAGTTGGACTGCCATCTAATTGGGAATATGCTTAATATGTAAAATCACTCACTGTATTCAAGTATTCTTGCACTTTACACTCCCAATAAATATTTAATTGAATTGGAGTGAAAGTGAAAATTAAGTGTAAATAAAATAAACAAGAAGTGAAAACCACTGTACTCACGTATTTTGACACTCAACGCTCCGCAACAGATGCGGCAGCAGCGCTTCAGTGACGCAGCGCAAATACCTCAGCTCAGCAGAGCGGTTGCTGGCCGCCACGTGTATGGACGCGCGCCCGCCCGCCGACCACACTGAATAGTGACGTAACGCGCACGGCACCAGACGGGCACAGATAAACTGTGCGTAGTTTATCTGTGGAGTGCAGTGACTGACTAAAGTAACATTACTATAAGCGCCTGCGCGGACAAGTATAATTCTTGGCATACTTTTTTGTGTCTGCAGTCTGCACTCAATCTTCAATAGTCAATTTATTTATTACATGTAGGATATACAGGTGTCTCTTATGTTACGTCATGTTTTAATTCTACCACCTCAGAAGAGTGCTCTAGAAGAGCCTCAGCAATATTGCTAACACTACAACAGGTAGTATAGTCTAATGAACATGGCATAGATTTTAAGGACATCAATATAATGTAAACAAAGTTTTACATTTACCTTTAGAGCTCTTCTAAGAAGAGATGCGGAAGCAAATCTCAATTGATGACGCAACTCATCCAAAAAAAATGGCTGCAAAGTAATCTTGCTGTACCATGTGTTTATAAACTGCTCCAAAATTGTATTATAAAACTGAAAACAGATGAAATGAAATACTTATTTCTTCATTTTCAATTAGAAGGCCAAATACCGATTTTTAGATAAGGTTAGAAATGTCAAAGACAAATGAATGATGCATATAAATAGTTCAGGCTAGTGAGAATAAGTCTTAATACAGAAATCTCTCTCTCTACTCTCATACATACAGTCTGTAATTGATTGACTATGCAGGTTCAGACTTACATCTTCTATAGCCTGGTCCAATTGTTTGTGTATCTGCATATCTGTCCATGGCTCTGCAGATATTTCCGGATCATGTCGATCACAGCCCTTTGAACCGCACGTGTGGCAACCCTACAAGGAGAAATAAAAATATTACTAAATTATAATAACTTGTGGGCATCACCTAGTTTATAATAAAATTAGTATCCCACATAGATTGACAAATATAATATAAAATAAACAAAATATTTTTTTGCACCCATTTGTAACTTTGTTTTCATTAAATTGGTATGCTGTTGGATTAAAAAAAAGAAACCCTTTCAGTTCTTAAGATGTGGGAAGTTCTGTGTTAATTTAGGACATTACAATTTTTCTTCTATTAATTAAAAAATACAAAATGTCTCACAATTTTCAGCTATTTATGTGTTACTAGATGAGGCCTTCTACTTCAACCACTTGGGAGTTAGATTATTAAAACATTCTGCAGAAACTTGGAACAGATTTCTTGGTCTCTAATGCCAATTTTATTAATGTACCTATCTGATTTTATCTAAATCATTTAGCAGATTATCTGAGAAAAGGAAAGACAGACACACTACCACATATGGATTGAGGAAGAATGAAAGAAGAAAATAATCTACATCTCATTGGGCAAATTTGGAAAAATTTACAAGAATTTTTAGAAAACAATAAAGGCTTGAACAACTGCATGTGACTAATTATAATGTAATTAATGAAGTCATTAGTCAGGAAATTAGCGTTACTTCATGCTCAATTCACTTCATTTAGAACATTTTTATTACTTTATTTTACAGTTGCATTATTTAAGGTAGGGTATGTTAATTTTGTGAGGTATGTCTAGTGATAGTGACTCTCATGAGCCAAACCAACTAAATACATAAGTTTGTTCATTGGTTTCATCAAACAGACCAACAGATGAAAATTAAGGAGTTCCCACAGGATTTTTGAAACCTAAAAACATGTGGACAAAATTGGTGGCATTATCAAGGATTTAATAGAGAGCAGTCCACAAACAATTAACATACAATCATAAAGAACAATGTAGCATGTAGTTGTATAATTAGTAATGCGTACATTGACTACTAAGCTAGCAACCCAACAACGTTCAATTAGTTCAATGAAAGTTTCATTATGAAACTAGGACAATGTTTATAAAAAACTGTCAACACAAAGTGCACTTACTTTGACAGGGGATTCGCATGTATCCTTTGGGAGTCTTTTTATGAAATGGCATGTTACTTGTTCCACGAACCTTTGCAAAATATTCAGATTCAACGCATAATAGCAAGCTACACAACCAAACACATAACTAACAAATATTGTGACCAAGTGAAACCTGAAACAATGTCCAACTTTCTCATTAACTTAACAACCGTACATGCTTGCTTCTAAACGATTATTACTACTAATTATCACACCTGTAAAGATATAAAACAGCGAACGAAGCAATTAGAATTCCTACGCAAATAATATAATTTATATTATCAATTTTTTCTTTATACTTTGTTTGACATCTTTCAGTCATGGTTAGGCAACGAAGAATGACGTTTTCTGACGGGGTGACCAACCTAAAATTGAAAATCCTACTAATTCATCTAAAACGTACCCAAGAAATAAAATAAAAAAATGAAAATACCACATAACAGCGAAAAATTGAGCGAGAGCTAAGGAGTTATCATGTGGCTAACATCAACTTAACTCACACCAAACGTTTCTTATGGAACTCACTTCCTGCCACGTAAAAGAACCCCTGCCCTTTTATTACGTAAAATTAATTGCTACAATGTAAAGGTCGCAATCACTACTGATTGGTTTCACTCTTTCACATTAATTGAATTCCATTGAATGATTTGCAAAAAAAAATTTCTCTATCGCTTGGTCCGTGCTCTCACTCGTGCCACTTTTACGTGCGTGCAGCTGGTGTTCATCGATTTATAAGACGTTATCACGTCGAAAATTTTTATAGAGCACGTGTAAGAAAATTCTTGAATTTAAATAATTATTATCTAATAATAGTAATATCATCAACTTCATCCCTGGAGCAATAATTGTACCCATTTAGAAAATTCCCATTGTGGTCACATTTTTTCAATTGACAATGTAAGCTATGCTGCCATAAAGAATAATATTACAGATTAATTAAAGTTGCCATTAAAAGTAAGTATTTTTAAAATAATGGTGTCTGGTCCGAGACACCATTATTTTCATTTTACATTCCAGGAATGTAGAATAATATCTATTAATTCCGCCATACTATGTATAATTAATAACTAGGTACTTTAAAAAAAAAAAAAAATTTTAATGCAGGAACATCCTAACTAAAGTTTTATGTTTAAAATTAGTTTTTAAACGAAGACTCAAATGTTAACCTCCTAATTGAAATTCAGCAGTGCGATTGCGAACTTCTGCATCATAAAATATTGTACAGTATCAATTGTTGTGATTGGCTGAAGTTATGGTATTCTTGCTGCGTCAATGGATTTTGTCCAATAGTGAAAGAGTGTTAACTAATCAGCGGTGATTGCGATCGTTACACTGTAGCTGTCATTTTTAGCCGGTCGTCATAGAGAAATTCAATTTTGAATTTAATGCTTTGAGTATAAAAATTAGAATTTAGAAATACAATTCTCTTTGGAATTACATTAGAACTCAATGCGTTACGCAAGCCGGCCTTTATTAAAACATTATCAAAAGAAATACAAATTCCACAAAATATATCTAGAGGTTCCACAAGAAGACGTGCGTATTTTCTCTAATCAATGATCACTTTACATTAAATTATTACAGCTCAGCAAACAACTCAAAAAAAGCATTTCCACAGTTAATTTTAATCGATGTTTTCATTACAATGTGATACATTTCATACTAATATTATAAAATCTGCGAAAGTGTGTTTGTTTGTTGGTTTGTCCATCATTCACGCCGCAACAGGTCATTGGGCCGACGTGATTTTTGTATGGATAACTGGAGAGTGACATAGGCTACTTTTATCCCCAAAAATTAAGGAGTTCCTGTGGGAAATAAAAAACTTATTCCACACGAAATTAAAGAAGTTGGGGACCAGCTAGTAAGGTTTTAAGTATATAGTGATATTTTTGGGCATTATATTGACATCTTAGTACGACATATAAGAGCGCATTGTTGTCGGTTATCATTAATTTGTGTGTTTACATAGTTTAAAGGTCATTCCTATCTTTTACTTTTATCTTAGACTCTTATCAATCAAATTAATGCAAGTTATGTTATTCTCATTAAAATAATCACTTTCTGTGTGTTTTGTTCACATTTAAAGTTCATACTTAAGTACCTACTGTGAAGATAAGAAAGCTTAATAAGTTTAATTTTGGGCAATTTTCTGTGATTCATTTCTTGAATTCAGGTTTAATTTACTGTAGATATTATTTCATGTAGACATATACTAATAAGGCACGTTTTTTGCTGTAAGTATTTCATAACTGCTATAAGCCTAAATATAATTAATCCTACTTCCTATCCTACTAATAGTGAAAGTGTAGATGTTAGTCAATTTAGATACCTATTTGTTACTCCTTCACACCACAGTGCCCTAACTGATTTGTCTGAAATTTGAAATAAAAATATCTTATACCCTGGATGGACACATAGTACTAACTACACAAGCTGATGCCCAAGATTTCATCTGCATCATTTTTATAAGTTATCTCAGATAAACTGTTTTTTTTCTTTCCAGCAAAAATGATGCTGCAACGGTACCTCTTACAAGTATCTAAGCAATGTTTTACAAAAAACTACATTCTACATTCAAACTTAAAGCAGTCATACTGTGAAATGAGACACAGATATAGCACTAAGACCAAAGAGAGAAAATATACGGACAGACATGAGTGGGTGGTCATAGAAAGTGATGTAGGTACAGTAGGAATAAGTAACTATGCACAAGAATCTCTGGGGGATGTGGTGTTTGCCCAGCTTCCTGATCCAGGTAAGGGATATTTGTTGTATATCAAATATAAAAGGGAAATAATTATGTCTTTAATTAAACTTTAATAATTATGGCACAAACCCTTGAACTCTCCTCATTCTGGCCCTAAAAGAAGCTTTGTGTTACATTTTGTACCCACAACATTCAGCTGAGTGTGGGCCCATTTGCTGGCATAAACTTTTTATATGCTAATAATTATGTTAAACTAGCTGATGCCCGCGACTTCGTCCGCGTCGATTGAGGCTTTTTGGTTCCCGTGGGAACTCCTTAATTTTCCCGGATAAAAAGTAGCTTGTGTGCTATTCCAGACTATAATCTATCTCTAAGCCAAATTTCATGCAGATCCGTTCAGCTGTTGGTGCATGATTGAGTAACAAACATCTATTCATCCATCCAAACTTTTGGATTTATAATATTAAGTAGACTATAATCTAAAAATACTAAAGCAAAAAATTACGTCGATCGGATGCGTCGTGATTGAAGGACGAATAAATAAACCAACAAGCTTTTTTTTTGGTAACATTTATACTAGTGGTTCGCCCAGAACTGAGACCTCGCGGCGCCATCTATTGACATAATTGTGAAGTTCTGTTGTAAATACTAAGGCTCATCAAAAGAAATGCTGTTTTATGAATTAATAGCTGATGCCCGCGACTTCGTCCGCGTGGTTTTAGTTTTTTTGATTCCCGCGGGAACTCCTTAATTTTCCGGGATAAAAAGTAGCCTATGTCACTCTCCAGGTCCTCACCTATACAACAAAAAAAGAATTAGCGAAATTGGTCCAGCCGTTCACGCGTGATGCCGTGACCAAGAGAAATAGGGATTCATTTTTATATATAGACTAGATGATGCCCGCGACTTCGTCCGCGTGAATTGATGTTTTTTTAAGATTTAAACTATCCTATCTCTCAAGTTGGATCGAACTGCACATGGTGTGCGAATTTTATTATAATCGGTTAAGTGGTTTAGGAGTCCATTGAGGACAAACATTGTGACACGAGATTTATATATATTAAGATTATTCAAGTACAGGATTTAATTCAAATAATTGATCAAGTTTCAGGGTCAGCAATTCAGAAAATTTTGAGTTCTGAGGTCAACTTTGGATGTTAGAAAATCACCACTTTGAAAGCCCCCCATTTGGTCAATATTATGGGGAAAAAAAATAAAAAAAAAATTTTGGACTCTATTCCTAATTATCTTAAAGTGATATACCGCAACCCTATGTAATGCTATAAAAAATATTTTCGTTTGCATTCGCTTCTATGAGAGCCCCCCTGAAATAAAGATTTTTATAACTTTTTAAGCCATTTTCGGCTGGAGGCCATCGGTTTATATACATAATATTATTCAAATTTGAAGTAATTACGTTCAGTAATTCAGAAGTTATAAGGCTCTGACAGACGGACGGACGGACTGAAGGACAAGTGCAAATTCACTCAAGTAGCCTTAGAGACCTTCGCTTCGCTCGGTCAAATATTAGTATGATTCTCTTGCAGGTACAGAGGTCAAAGAAGGAGATGAGTGCGGGGCCCTAGAAAGTGTCAAAGCGGCAAGTGAAATATATTCACCAGTCAGCGGAATAGTCACGGAGAAAAACACTGACGTAGAGAAGAAACCAGCTTTAATCAACACATCATGCTATGATAAAGGATGGCTTTTCAAACTTAAGATTTCTCAACCAGATGAGCTGAAAGAGCTAATGTCAGAGGTTGAATATGAGAAGTTTTTGAAATCAGATGTTGACAAGGATCATTGATTTGTTTTGGTATTGAATAGACATTTTGTTATTTATGATTATGTGTTGTTTTTAGTTGTTATTGTAATATAAGCTATTGAACTGATGATTTCTTTCATTTTAGGTACCTGAACATCTGTTACTTTAATAATACTAGTACTTAATGGTAAAATTATATCTATACTAGCGAATGCCCGCGAATTCGTCTGCGTGGTTTGAGGCTTTTTGGTTCCCGCGGGAACTCTTTAATTTTCCGGGATAAAAAGTAGCCTATGTGCTATTCCAGACTATAATCTATTTCTGTGCCAAATTTCATCCAGATCCGTTCAGCCGTTGGTGCGTGATTGAGTAACAAACATCCATGCATACATCCATCCAAACTTTCGCATTTATAATATTACTTTTTATCCCGGAAAATTGAAGAGTTCTCGCGGGAATCTAAAAATATCAATCCACGCGGACGAAGTCGCGGGCATCATCTAGTATTATGAATGCGAAAGTTTGGATGGATGGATGTATGGATATTTGTTAATCACGCCAGAACGGCTGAATGGATCTGAATGAAATTTGGCACAGAGATAGATTATACCTAGTCTGGAATAACACATAGGCTACTTTTTATATCGGAAAGAGTTCCCGCGGGAACCGAAAAAACACAATCCACGCGGACGAAGTCGCGAGCATTAGCAAGTTAAAAATTAATATTTGAAAATGGCAACAAATACATTAAACAGGTAACTACTTATTATTTCTATGCATTTATACCTACTAGGTAGTGGGTACATCCAAAAAGGCGAAGAAATTAGTTTTGATTTCAGACTCTTTAAATTTTTGACAACTTCCCTGGTATGGTATAAGCCATAAGGAATCTACCTATTGGCGCAGCGTTGAACACTGTCTTATATGTGAGAGGTCCCGGGTTCAATCCCTGGCAGTCACAAATTGGTGATTTATAATTTCTAAATTGTTTCTTGGGTCTAGTCTAGTGAGCTGTCACTGCCAAGGGGTTTAGCGTTCCGGTACGATGCCGTGTAGAAACTGTTAGCCCGCTACGACCTTATACTGCGTCATCGTTTAGCACCAGCAGGGCGACCGCGTATCTTGTGCATCAATCATTGATACATCGCAATCACCTCCGATTGGCTGAATTTATGGTATTTATGCTGCATCAATGGATTTCGGCCAATAGTGGAAGAGTGTTAACCAATCAGAGGTGATTGCGATGTATCAATGATTGATGCAAAAGATACGCGATCGCCCTGCAGGTGAGATAGCGGTCAAGAGCAGTTTGTAGTAAATTTAGGGATGCAAGCATTAATTCAATGTAAATAAAAAGACATTATTGTGCAATATACATTTATTTCAGTGCATTATACAAACTAATTTGTATGGTGTATCACAACAAAATCTGATGTAGGTAGGTTATCTCCTAGATATAAAACACAGACTTAGTATATTTTCTGCGTAAAAACAAAAATCACTTTATTTCAGTTTCTCTGAGAGAGATATCACAAATCAATTCCATATCAAATATTATGGTGATTATTATTGAACATTGTGGTTAATTCTATATTAGACAATTTGTAAGCACAATAATGAATAATTATTGGCCGTTTAATAGAATATATTTATTAGAAAAACATTGCCCTCTTTCTCGCAAAGTCGGGTAAAAAGATAACAATCTACGCATGTCATAGTATAAATACAGCTTGACAAAATACATTACTGAATCCATACTAAATATTATACTTAAATGCGAAAGTGTTTCTGTCTGTCTGATCATCTGTCTGTCTGCTACGCTTTCACGGCCCATCTCTTCAACCGATTTGGATGCTTGGTACAGGGATATGTTGTATCCCGGGGAAGGACATAGGCTACTTTTTATCCCGGAAAATTAAGTAGTTCCCGCGGGAATCGAAAAATCTTAACCAACGCGGACGAAGTCTCGGGCATCATTTAGTTATACATATTTTAACAGAAGATTATAAAATTCTCATTTCACACTTATGTGGTTAATAAAAAATAAAGCATCACAAACATCAATGTTTATATTTTCAGATAGGTTAGAGGAAAGTTATATATATTCTCAAAACTAGGTAGGCAGTAGGCAGTACCATAAATATTCAAACTTCCCTATTTTGCATTTTTAAATCTTAATATATGTATTTTAATACTTATTACTTATTATTATATTATAGGTAGTAAAATAATAGAAAAATTTTAGTCATATATACTTTCATGTTAACTAGATAGCTCTAAATGTTTTATGTTATATTTAATAAACCGTTTTTTGTTAATATTTAACACATATTAAAATTAGTAGTGTATTAAACATAACAACATTTATTAACTTTTATTTAATTGAGATAAATATTAATTTATAATGATTTATGTAGGTACATATTTATATAGCTATGTAGAGCTTACAATTACGTAAGTACATTATAAGTTTGGTATGCATTTTTATATCATAATATGGTAAATAGTTTCAGGAAACACCGGGAAGACGTTTGACAAAGAAGTGTGTTAGGCTACGTTTGCACTGCGAAAAATACTTACGCGATTTTTTTTTGTAGCAATTCTGTAACACTAGAAAATAGAAATCATATTCACCTACGAATAAAATTCGCGCGAAAATTAAATCGCTGGTTTGATATTATAATTTCACGCGGTGCGGTAAGAATAGGCATGATGACAGTAACCAAGAAAACCATCAATGAAATTATGAATTTATCTAATGAAATAGAATAGGTACATGGATTATAAAAAACGTATTTATTTTTCTATTTCGAGTGAGATTGCTATTTACTTTGATAAAATAAAACTATAAAATACAGCAATCCGCCACATTGGATAAAACACCAAGAAGCGAATGACGTCACAATTGTTTGTTTTCGAGCTTTGACAATCACTCTATTGTTTACTGCACACTGCACAGAGTACATTGGTAAAAACAATAGTGACGTCACAAACGACGCCATGACACCGCCGAACGTTTTGGCGTGAATTTTAAAATTTAAATTTCAAATGCCAATTTTATCTACCAAACCTTATTTTTCTGCTGAAATAAAATTTTTTTTCAAAATAGTAGATACTTCCGAACATAATCTGACCATTTTTCAAAATCAGTCATCATGCCTATTATATTATTCGCGCGAATATTTTGTGCTGTACGGAGTTATGGAACGCTATACATTCGCAGTGCGGAGTAAGTGTAATCAGTACGCGAAATATAAATCGCGAGAATAAAATTCGCACGAATGTTTTTCGCAGTGCGAACGTACCCTAAATAGTTTGACTAGTCGTGACTAGTTAGTAACTAAATTGACAACACTATGAACTCAATAAATGGCTTAAAGCGTCAGATTCACTTTATTCTTGTATAATTATTAATGAATTTTCTGTCATATAATAATCAGTAACTGCTTTTAAATTATTTATTAATTTTATTACATCTTATGTTTGTCTATTTTGTACCTACATACGATTTTCATATAATACCGCACCTAAGCCACCTACTTTAATATTTTGTAATAATGATTTAACCTACTACAGTTTTCGTAAATTAGGTTAACTCAATTTACGTCTTCAAATTCTAATTTCATCAATTTCAAATTCCACAAAAATCTTATGACAATGAATAATTATTATTCTATAATTTCTTACCAATAGGTACATTATAACAATATCGGACTATGTTAATTGGCATAATTTCTCACTTTAATTACACACATCATAATATAAAATCAGTAATAGTTTGTCTTTTTCTTACGTCATTATAATAAACAGTATTTTTCAAAATTAAACTATATGATTATGGCAGTCACCTTAATTTACAAGTATTTACTATAGCTAATAATTTTCACAAAAAAGTATGAATAGTACTTTATATTATGATCGCACAGATTCAAGTTTAGATTCATTAGCATTACTATAATTTACGGAACGTATAATTATAATATACGGCCTTAAGGGCCCCTCACTCTCAAATCATTTATCTTTAAGTTCGAAGGACGCGGATGACGCCGAGGGAGGCACTAGTTACCCACTCCACTTAGCCACCCATTCAACAGTGTGCGGTTTGTCCGCGGCCAAGTCCCCAGTGGCGACAGTCAGCACTCGGTCGCTGTAGGCGAAGGACGCGGATGACGCCGAGGGAGGCACTAGTTACCCACTCCACTTAGCCACCCATTCAACAGTGTGCGGTTTGTCCGCGGCCAAGTCCCCAGTGGCGACAGTCAGCACTCGGTCGCTGCAGGCGAAGGACGCGGATGACGCTGACGGAGGCACTAGTTACCCACTCCACTTAGCCACCCATTCAACAGTGTGCGGTTTGTCCGCGGCCAAGTCCCCAGTGGCGACAGTCAGCACTCGGTCGCTGTAGGCGAAGGACGCGGATGACGCCGAGGGAGGCACTAGTTACCCACTCCACTTAGCCACCCATTCAACAGTGTGCGGTTTGTCCGCGGCCAAGTCCCCAGTGGCGACAGTCAGCACTCGGTCGCTGTAGGCGAAGGACGCGGATGACGCCGAGGGAGGCACTAGTTACCCACTCCACTTAGCCACCCATTCAACAGTGTGCGGTTTGTCCGCGGCCAAGTCCCCAGTGGCGACAGTCAGCACTCGGTCGCTGTAGGCGAAGGACGCGGATGACGCCGAGGGAGGCACTAGTTACCCACTCCACTTAGCCACCCATTCAACAGTGTGCGGTTTGTCCGCGGCCAAGTCCCCAGTGGCGACAGTCAGCACTCGGTCGCTGCAGGCGAAGGACGCGGATGACGCTGACGGAGGCACTAGTTACCCACTCCACTTAGCCACCCATTCAACAGTGTGCGGTTTGTCCGCGGCCAAGTCCCCAGTGGCGACAGTCAGCACTCGGTCGCTGCAGGCGAAGGACGCGGATGACGCTGACGGAGGCACTAGTTACCCACTCCACTTAGCCACCCATTCAACAGTGTGCGGTTTGTCCGCGGCCAAGTCCCCAGTGGCGACAGTCAGCACTCGGTCGCTGTAGGCGAAGGACGCGGATGACGCCGAGGGAGGCACTAGTTACCCACTCCACTTAGCCACCCATTCAACAGTGTGCGGTTTGTCCGCGGCCAAGTCCCCAGTGGCGACAGTCAGCACTCGGTCGCTGTAGGCGAAGGACGCGGATGACGCCGAGGGAGGCACTAGTTACCCACTCCACTTAGCCACCCATTCAACAGTGTGCGGTTTGTCCGCGGCCAAGTCCCCAGTGGCGACAGTCAGCACTCGGTCGCTGCAGGCGAAGGACGCGGATGACGCTGACGGAGGCACTAGTTACCCACTCCACTTAGCCACCCATTCAACAGTGTGCGGATTGTCCGCGGCCAAGTCTCCAATGGCGACAGTCAGCACTCGGTCGCTGTAGGCGAAGGACGCGGATGACGCTGAGGGAGGCACTAGTTACCCACTCCACTTAGCCACCCATTCAACAGTGTGCGGTTTGTCCGCGGCCAAGTCCCCAGTGGCGACAGTCAGCACTCTATCGCTGTAGATGAAAGACGCTTTAACGCCGTCCACTGTCACGGCTCGTACGGGCCTCTGAGCGAGGACGCGGATGCCGCTGAATGATGGAACACCGTAACCCCACCATCGCACTAGCGTTGTTAGCTTGTTGTTTTTCAGTGAGAACTCGATGTGGCTGTATTTCTTTTCTTCGTATGTATCTGTAAATAAACGATCATTGATAAGAGCTATGCTGTGTGTGATTCTATAACTAATCTAATCACAAATGTGGACACCAGTTGAAGAACTGAAGTAATCAACAGGCGGCACAAGCCTGTCCTTAAGTGTACAAAAAAGTATGTTTTCACCTCTCTAGCTCGAAAAAAAGCGCATTTAGTGCTTAAAACCAGTGAAAAAAACTCTTTTTGCTCATTGGTTTTAAGCAGTGAGCAAAACAGGCTGAGTTTTCCTCACTCGGTGAGAAAAAGTATTTTGAATATAGAACGATGTGGATTGGGCATTTCTTTACATAGTCCACAAGACCTTCAAAATCAGTTCGTATTTTCTCGCTATTGAGGTAGCAGAATGTTGTACGTATCACACAATAGCAAAGTTTTCGTTTCCTGTGCCTTTAAATTACTCACTACACTCAGGATTCTAACTTCGCTCACTCTGGATTCAAACTAGGTACTCGCAACAAAAACGAACTTTGCTATCTTGTTGAACAAATAACTGGAGCAGCCTGTGAGTCTATGCTCTAATTCCCTCTCACCTATGAGAGTGGATGCCTGTGCCCAGCAGTGGGATGTTAATTGGCTGTAGTGGAACAAATAAAATTTGTAGTGAAAACTTCTTTAGGCGCGTTGAGCACTTTTTGGTAGGGGGTAAAAATGTGGAACCCACGAGACCGACACCATTCTTCTTAAGACAAAAGGTCTTAAGTAAAATATAGTACATTCGTAATTAAACTTTATCCCTTTGTTTTAAGGTTTATATTTAAAAGTGATGTGTAATCGTGAGTTGTTACGAAAACAAAAGGTCTTAAATGTAAATATAGTACATTCGTAATTAAACGTTAATGCCTTAGTTTTAAGGTTTATATTTTAATTATTTTAAATATTCGTTTTCACTTCTATCGGCAGTCCCTATGACTGCCAATTTTTTTTTAATTCTTTTACTCTAGTAAATCTAACACTCACTGATACTGTCTCCGTCGTCCCAATAAAGTTCCCCTTTAGCTAGACCGTTGCTATCGGGAACAACTAGTAACTGCAACGGGGCGCTCCTCGTTATACCGGTGTTGACTGGACCCTTGGCTGGCGGCTCTTGTAGTGGTATGATGGCGCCACTCTACAATCAAAATATTTACTAACTTAATAATTTTAATTATTTACTAGCGAATGCCCGCGACTTCGTCTGCGTGGTTCGAGGTTTTCCGGTTCCCACGGGAACTCATCAATTTTCAGGGATAAAAAGTAGCCTATGTGTTATTCCAGGCTATAATCTCTGTGCCAAATTTCATCCAGATCCGTTCAGCCGTTCTTGCGTGATTGAGTAACAAACATCCATACATCCATCCAAACTTTCTCATTTATAATATTTATATTTGATATTTATTTGATACTGGATATGATTCAGTACTAGCCCGGAGTAAGGAAGTTGGCGGTGTTTCATCCCCGTGCCTCGGAGAGCACGTTAAGTATAATGAAAGACACGTTGGCGGTTCTCAATGGACTGAATTTATTTTCAAACACACATGATTGATAGTAATTATGACAAGCAAAGTGTTGCAACATGCAAGTCACCGATAGATGGCGGTGTATACATTTTTGATTTTGATATCATTCCTAACATTAAGCCGTCGGTCCCGGTTATTATCACTTACATGATAATAGTCGATAAAAGATTTTTTATTACCGCGGGGAATCTTTAATTTTCCGGGATAAAATACGGCCTATTTCCGTCCTCGGGATGCATCCTACCCCTATACCCAATTTCATCAAAATCGGTTGAAAAGATGGACCGATAAAGCGTAGCAGACAGACAGATAAACAGATACAATTTCGCATTTATAATATTAGTATGGATAAAATTAAAAGAAAACTAAACAGGCATAAAAAATTGGTTGCCTGTAAAGTCGGTATACGGGCGAAAGTTTTACGTGACAACGTATGTCTGTCTCTCTCGCTCTTAGGCAGGCTAACCATGCCCGAGTGGAAGGGACGCGTGCCTCTCACTCGCTCTCATTGTGAGCGCATAACGTGAGCGGAGCATAGCGCAGTTTCTTGAAGTGTCACCCGGCAAACCAATTTATAAGACGTTGTCACGTCAAAATCAGTTCCAATTTTGGCCACCGGACCAGATAAGTTTGTGGCACTGTTAGTAACAACTCACCCTTATAGCCACCATATCTTTGTCAGTAATGTTCTTCGTCTCGTTCCAGGCTAATTCTCGCCCGTCTGCGAAACTGTACCACGGCTCTTTTCCCGGGAATACAGCCCTGGTGGTGTTAGCGCCTTCCGTCAGAATGGCCGATATTAGGACGCTGGGCCCTATCAGGAACTGGTCGTCTATTGGGTATACGGCTTTGTTTTCGGGGAATCTGGAAAATGCCACGTAAAAAAACTATTGAAATGGTATATTCCAGTCCGCATTGCTTGAGCACGAGTATTGTCTCGGAATGAGAAGGGTTTGGCTATAGTCAACCACGCTGGCGAAGTGCGAATTGGCAGACTTGAAACTTCAATAATGCCGAAAGTTTTCGGGTTAATTGAAGTTTTCATCGTTCGTTAGTCGGTTTCGGTTTTCGTTAGAAAAACTGCAGTCAATTGATTTCTATACTATTTTGTGCAGCTGAAAATGCAACTAATTAAACTCACTCCTCCGTGCCTCGGAGAGCACGTTAAAAGCCGTCGGGGTCCCGGTTATTATCACTAACATCTGATGATTAATTATTATCATTAGTACCCTAAGAGTTGAAATAATACTCTTCGTCGAGTCGTATGCGGAAGTGATAACCCACCGAATTATTATCCCAAGAAAACCCCTGCCATCATGTGATTCATGGAAAGGGGTCACGACCCTCGGCAATGAGGAATACGACTCAGAGAGAGAGAGAGAGAGAGTAATGTCGGGAGCGAATGATATACTCCCGAGGCAATAGGAAGATCTTCCTCCGAGCCGGTGTCATGCTCGAGGATCCCAGCTTGGCTAATTGTTCTAGTTTGAAAGTTCTATATATTGTACAATTCCGAAAGACCTTCGTAATCGTGATACAGGCGGCGGCGCGTGATTGCAGGCTAACGTGGCTGCATCGTGTTTACGTCATATTATCATGTAGGTATGTGTGTGCCCCTACATATTTTTTTTCCAATACAAATAAGCCCTTGACCGCGATCTCACCTGATGGTAAGTGATGGATGGTAGCGGACTAATCTGTTAGGGGCATGGCAGTTATATTAAACACATACTCCTATTCGGTTTCTACACGGCATCATACCTAGATCGCTTAGCGGCATGTCTTTGCCGGTAGGGTGGTTACTAGCCACGGCCGAAGCCTCCCACCCGGCCGAAAACTCCCAACATAAACTCACTCAAAGAACAGCGGCCGCGCGACGGTCTCGCCGTACAGATGCGCGCGCCAGAACAGCGTGTAGTAGTAGGGCAGCAGTCGGTAGCGCGCCATCAGAGCAACGCGACTCGCGTTCACTACTTCCGGGCCCAGGCTCACCGGGTCTTGAGGCTGGAAACCGGATAACATCTTCTACGGAGCGATTCTCCAAAGGGAATCAAATATCCAATCAAATATAAATATTATAAATGCGAAAGTTTGGATGGATGTATGGATGTTTGTTACTCAATCACGCGCAAACGGCAGAACGGATCTGGCTGAAATTTGGCACAGAGATAGATTATAGTCTGGAATAGCACATAGGCTACTTTTTATCCCGGAAAATTAAGAAGTTCCCGCGGGAAGCACAAACCTCAATCAGCATCAGCTAGTTCATACATACATGCGGAATTCCGTTTCGAAATATCGAATTGGAGTTTCGAATGCAGCCAATCCATATAAATTAAGGTGTCTATCACCTTAATTTGATAGACACGCACAGTAGTTTTCCGTTCGAATTTATTTATTTATTTATTTTTTTACAGGTTAGCCCGCTACCATCTTAGACTGCATCTTTACTTGCTATCAGGTGAGATCGCAGTCAAGGGCTAACTATTGGGGGTTAAAAAAAAAACCCGTTTCGAAATTCCGAATGGAAGCCTGTGCGTTCAGAATCAGGAACGTAAAAAAGCCGTTCCGAACTAGATTTTATGAGTCGCATCATGAGGAAATCGTCGTATGTATAATATTATCCATATTCGCTGGCAGAATATCTGAACTTAAAGGCTAGAGTCTTCCAATGTGAGCCTTGTTATTCCAAACGGAAATAAACGTATGAGTGTGATGTATTTACGGAATCCCGATATGGAATTCCAAATGTATGTGGCGAAGTGCACACATTTGGACAACACGTTTTGAAATTAAATAATATCAAATTGTAAAAAAAAAATGATGCCACATTTAGGGTAATTATAGTGATGGATATTCAGTTGTGTCATGCAAATGAGTAAATGCTAAAAAACGATCTTTATGGCTCTTCATAAAGATCGGATCCAATTTTGGCAACCACCACCGCCGTAAGTTATGCCCCATAAGTAGTAAGAGATATGCCCCAGTCCATTTTCTTGAGTAAAAACAAACTTGTAAGATTTTATGTAAGTAATTTATAGAACTAAAAATTTGCAAACGATACACGACTTACAAGACTGTTTAAATTTCGTAAGTTACTCATGCGAGCGGCTTACATGAGCTAAACTTCCGTGCAATTGACTTAATTCTGTAAGCACAATTGTGAATTGTTTTCGTGAACAAATAAATCATCTATCTATCTATCTATCAATTGCAGCCTTACCTTAGCGTTAATAGTGTTGTGGTTCCTAGAGAAGGGATAAAAGGCTCCCAGTTGCATCCAACGTTTGCACAGTTCCACCGTAGTGTCTTCATTGAACCCGCAGATGTCTGCGCCCATCATTGGCACTCCGAACAGACTGAAGCTTAGCAAATCTAAATATAGATAGGTTACAATTTTACCAAATGTCCAAAATTATATGTAAAAATTGAATGCATCATTAATGGATAATGATCTCGTGACATTCCTTTAAAAAATAAATTTCCTTTCTTGATTGGGTATTTGACAACAATTCAATTATAGGGATTAAATAGAGGATCTGCCAAAGGTCGTAATATAGAAAGAAAAATCTATATTTGAGGCACTTCTGCACAGAAATAAACTTAAACTAAACGCTTGCATACAAAATCAACACTGTATTGAACAGCGGTGCAACAAACAGGTAAGCCACTCAGCTTGTATTGGGACTCCGGACACGAAACCACTATAATGGCGCATATCTGAGGTACCAGGTGCCCCGCTGATTTTCAGTGTCCGCCTTTTTTTGCGAATGAAAGCCTTTTTCCTTTATAAATATCGACGTCCCCTGTTAGTTTTATCTTTGAAAACCATTTAAAACTGTCGATTGAAGTAAAAAAGGTCGTCGAATTTAGATGACTTCATTGTTCCTGTTTTATACAAAATCGCGCGCGCATTTTGACGTTTGAAAAAAAGTAGCCCATTAGACTTATTGTCAAATAGGCTTGTGTTTCACGACACTCATGCTTGTGAAAACATCGATATAAGTATATGTAGGTACTAGATAGGCCCTTTCATAGAAAAAAGTATGGCGTCCGACTTGTAGAGCGTGCCCCTCACCTGTATAAGCCTGTCCTTGTCCCCGCCACAGCGCTGTCCCGCTTTTCAGACTAGTGGCGTTATTAAAATAAATCCAAATTCTTTGTTTGACAGGGACACTATGTACATTGAGGTCATTGTATGAAAAGCAATGATGAAAAAAGACGAGGTCTAGGTTGAAGCGCGCTTGCCTAGAAAATAATTCTATTTTATTTTACCCTGCATAGGATCGAAAGCGATATCCCAGCCATACCACAGCGCCAAGGACCAACGACCTCAATTTACATAGACGTGCCCTGTCAAACAAAGAATGTGGACTTATTTTATTAACGCCATCTAGTCTGAAAAGCGGGACAGCGCTATGGCGGGAACAAGGACAGGCTTATACAGGTGAGGGGCATGCACCACAAGTCGGACGCCCAACTTTTTTCCATCTAGTACCTACATATATATCGATGCCAGGGACGTATTAAATGTACCTGGTATAGACATGCGCAGATCGTGCCAGCGGCTGAACACGTCCCCGCTCCAGTGTCCAGCCCAGCGGCCCAGCCCCGGGAATGACGCGCGCGATATCACAAACGGCCGCTTGCCCCGGATCTCGGCCATCGCACTACGACAAAAAATAAAATAGTAGATTATACACCAAGGGGATAAAGCACTGTTTTATGTCACGGGCGCTACATTGAATCCTGAACGTAACGAAGGACTCCAAATTTAACTCCCGAGCGCAGCGAGGGTGTTAAGATTGAGTCCTGAGTGCAGTGAGGGATTCAAGCGCCCAAGAAAAAAACTGCTTTATCCCGGTGGCGTATACTCTACTTTATACTTCTACCATAACAGTAAAACAAACTGCTTTGATATTCAAACTTTTTGCTTTTCATGCTGCCAGTGTTTATGCAGATACATATACTCCTTGGTTTAAAAACTTTTATGTCAAATGGTACGATCGTTTGGTCGACCAGTCTGGAGCCTAGACTCTGTTGTGCATATTTACAGTATGGGGCTGGTCAACTAGTTGGGCGATCGATCGACTAGATTACGGCCCTAGGGCATGAAGACTGACTTTAGACCCGCAAAAGTATGATTAAAACAGTAGTAAAGGTATGGTAGAAGTATAAACTATATTATAGTCCCACAAACTTATCTGAGCCGGGTGACAGCGCCGCTAGGAGATAAGAAAGCATAAATAAATAAAAAACCAATAAAAAATGATTTTATTATTGCACAGCTAGAAGTAATTGTGTGGCCGGCGCATTACAGATTTAAAACGGTTTGAGCTTTTATAGCTCATTTTGGTTGCCGGCAATTTTCAACCGACTTCAAAAAAAGGAGGAGGTTTTCAATTCGACTGTTTTTTTTATTATTTATGTTTGTTACCTCAGAACTTTTGACTGGGTGGACCGATTTGGATGATTCTTTTTTTTATTTGAAAGGGCATACTTCCCAAGCGATCCCATATAAATTTTATCGAAATCGGTCGAGCGGTTTTTAAAATATCAACAATAAAATAAATACTTTGTATAGCGTGTGCTTGTTGTTGTAAAGTTGGCGCGGGAGTTTGAAGTCGGTTGTTTAAAAATAATTTTTTATATTAAATTATTAGTCTAGTAGTATATTTTCGTAAATATTTGGAATCAATTCAATCAACATATAACCTGTACTTCGATACCGCAAAATTGTAAAATTTGTATTGTATGTATTGATAAAACTAGCCTGGCTATATTTCCGGTATTTTTTTATAGGCTAACTAGACTAAAACGTCACAATAACTCGCAATCAACTTACGCATGTTTCGGTATACCCCAAACTAGCTCGGCTATATTGCCGGCAATTTTAATAGCCCGACTATAATATCGCAACGAACAAACCTGTAAGTGTGTATGGCTTCAGTAAGTGCATGGATATTATGTATGTCGTAGTGTCTCCCTAAGTAATGCTTGGCGTCCATACACAGCGTCTTATACTTGAGCCCCTCTTCCGGAATGGCTGCGGGCTTGTAGGGCAAATCCTCTGGCTCGCAATCCCCGTACATTGAACCCGAGATGAAGTTCGACGGTTCGTTCATGTCCTGAAATAATACTCAATTTGTTTATTTCATACTAGCTGATGAACTCCTTTATTTACCGGGATAAAAAGCCAATATGCCAATCCAGGCTATAATCTATCTTTGTGCCAATTTTCATGCAGATCCGTTCAGCCGTTCTGGCGTGCTTGAGTTACAAACATCCATCCATAAGTAGAATTTGCTTAAAATCTAGAATAGTATATTACTTAGATACTTATAGTAGAATATAAACTTTATTTTAGGAATGTCTGACTGAATAAACTCAGCAGTTGCTCTTTATTTTTAAACTAGCTGATACCCGCGACTTCGTACGCGTGGATTGAGGTTTTTGGTTCCCGCGGGAACTCTTTCATTTTCCGGTATAAAAACTATAATCTATCTCTGTGCCACATTTCATCCAGATCCGTTCAGCCGTTGGGGCGTGATTGAGTAACAAACATCCATACATCTAAACTTTCGCATTTATAATATTTATTATTTGATAATATTTGATTTGATTGATTGATTTGATTATTTGATGGATATATGGATGTTTGTTACTCAATCACGCCCCAACGGCTGAACGGATCTGGGTGAAATTTGGCACAGAGATAGATTATGATCTGGAATAATAAATAGGCCCCGGATCATTTTTATCCCGGAAAATGAAAAAGTTCCCGCGGGAACCGAAAAACCTCAATCCACGCGGACGAAGTCGCAGGCATTAGATGATTAGCTAGTAAAGCTAGCTACATAATAGCCTCGACTCAACAAGTGTTATTTTAGTATTTTTTTTAAATCGCTGTCACGGCAAATTAAAAAAAAACATTTTGTGTATAAACTTAATAATCGTTTAAGCCCGCCAACCCGCATTGGAGCAGCGTGGTCGGTCTAAGCTCTAATTCCCGCTCTCCTATGAGAGTGGAGGCCTGTGCCCAGCAGTGGGACGTTAATAGGCTGTAGTGATGATGTGATGATGTATAAACTTACGATCCAGGCGCCATCGTGTTTGACCTTCTGATGGAAGTCTGTCATCATCTCGGTCCAATACGCCGATGCGTTAGGGTGAGTAAAGTCGGGCCACGCGGTAGACACCGGGTTCCATACCTAACAAAGACACAAGTGAATATAATTAAAATTATTAAAAAACACGACTGCTTTGCCGTAGACACACATACATACACGGACCCTGAAAACATAACACTCCTTTTTAGGGTTCCGTACCCAAAGGGTAAAAACGGGACCCTATTACTGAGACTCCGCTGTCTGTCTGTCTGTCTGTCTCCAGGCTGTATCTCATAGACCGTGATAGCTAGAAAGCTGAAATTTTCACAAATGATGTATTTCCGTTGCCGCTATAACAACAAATACTAAAAATTAAAAAAATATATATATATTAAGGGGGGGTCCCCATACAATAAACGTGTTTTTTTCGTATTTTTTAATAATTTAAAACTTACTACATGTTTGTACGGAACCCTCGGTGCGCGAGTCCGACTCGCACTTGGCCGGTTTTTTGGACAGTCGTGTGATAAAAATCCCCCGATTAAAAAAGTACGGCTACCACTGCTACTACGTAACGATACCACAGTCATTATCTAACTTTGGAATCTTATTCACATTTCAACCAAAAAAACCGACTTCCAAAAAAGGAGGAGGTTCTCAATTCGGCGCGTATCTTTTTTTTTTTTATTAAGTGATTTTTTTTGTGAATCACTGGATATTGCACAATAGTGTTGCACATATTTTGGGAATCTACTCATCATTTTCTAGATGATGGTTATATAGTTAATCTTATTTACGAAAATTATTTTTTCAACTTTAGTCTATAATGCGGAACCACGGTCACCCCATCAATTTTTTTAAAAATTTTACTAGCCTATGTCACCCGAAATAAGCTAGGGATTCTAACGATACCTCATTTATCAGAATCGGTTCAGGCGTATAGAAGTTATGGTGGAATATACAAACTCACATACATACATACATACATGAACCCTGAAAACAATATACTCCTTTTTTCAGGCAGTCGTATAAAAATACATAACTGTCCAGGCCGGAAATAAAGCAATTTACGACCAGGTAATACTATTGGACGGGAGTTGAATCTTCTCACCTCTAACTTCTCGGAGTTATGTGCGTTTTAACAAATCAAATATTTCTTTCTTTAACGGTGAAGGAAGAGTTCTTCATAATGTTTGCAAAGGTTTGTGAAGTCTGCCAAATGGCACTTGGCCAGCATGATGGACAGTGAAAAAAAAATGAAAAATGTTTATTTTCCAAAAAACAACTATGACAATTTTCTTATATACTACGGTACCCACACTAGGTAATCCTGTATCGTGGGTACCTATGGCGCATTAAACAAAGAACGATTTACAGAAGGTATTTGTCACTCGGTATTTTAACATACGAGTTTTTGTTGCATTTAAAATAAATATAAAATGGCCCAACCCTTCTCTTTTTGAGAAGAGACTCGTGCTCAGTAGTGAGCCGGCAATAGGCTGAAGTGAGTGAGAGTGAGTGAGTACAACAGATTAGCTACAATATCTACCTTCCCAACGAAAGGGTCATCAGTGGAGTTCTTGATGAATACGTCCATTTCTAGTCCACGGTCGAACGGAGGGTATTCCCCGGGCTTCTCCGATGCGCTCACACCGGGGTCTAAATTAAAAAAAAAATAGTACGTACAATAGAGGGTTCAAGTATAAAATCAAGCATTTAAAAAACCTCCAGCACATCCTAAACCTAGAAAATTGAAAAGAACTGATTATTATCTTTTAACAGCTGAAGAGAGTTTCTTGAATCATAGCTAAGGACAGTCACCTCTTATACAAACTTAAACACTAACACTGTGTACATAACTATGTACACTTGAAATTTTTCCATCATTGGTTGAAATTTAAACGTGCTTGATTCAATTGTTTATTAATAATTAATATAAAAAATACTTTTTAAACAACCGACTTCAAACTCCCGCGCCAACTTTACAACAACAAGCACACGCTATACAAAGTACTTATTTTATTGTTGATATTTTAAAAACCGCTCGACTGATTTCGATAAAATTTATATGGGACCACATGGGAAGTATGCTCTTTCAAACAAAAAAAGAATCATCCAAATCGGTCCACCCAGTCAAAAGTTCTGAGGTAACAAACATAAAAAAAAAAAAAAAATTACAGTCGAATTGAGAACCTCCTCCTTTTTTGAAGTCGGTTGAAAACAAGTATTTTTGACTATGTACCTAATTCTGTTATACACAATCTCTTTTTATTTCATTTTAGTGCAGAATAGGCTTGCGTTTGACGACAATCATGCTCAATGCAAAGCAATGATGAGGTCACACTTGACCTCATCATTGCTTTGCATGATGAGGTGAGGGAGGTTGGAGCGAAATTAAATTGAGAAATGCAAATAAGTATATTGCTATCACTTTCATAAAGCTCGTTACAAAAAGGACAACACTAGATTTAGTCTTGATAATTTAGGTAGTTTGTGTACAATAGAATAGGCATGATGACTGATTTTGAAAAATGGTCAGATTATGTTCGGAAGTATCTACTATTTCGAAAAAATATCTTATTTCAGCAGAAAAATAAAGTTTGGTAGATAAAATTAGCATTTGAAATAAATAATCTTAAAATTCACGCCAAAACGTTCGGCGGTGTCATGGCGTCGTTGTGACGTCACTATTGTTATTACCAATGTACTCTGTGCAGTGTGCAGTAAGCAATAGTGTGATTTTCAAAGCTCGAAAACAAACAATTGTGACGTCATTCGCTTCTTTGTGTTTTATGCAATATGGCGGATTGCTGTATTTTATAGTTTTATTTTATCAAAATAAATAGCAATCTCACTCGAAATAGATAAATAAATATGTTTTTTATAATCCATGAATCCTATTTCAATAGATAAATTCATAATTTCATTGATTCTTGGTTATTGTCATCATGCCTATTGGCCACAATGTGATGCTAACAATATTTTGTGTATATAAAAATAACAGCGACCAATCGCTCGCTTCGCTCCCGTGGGAACTTAGACAAATCCAGGGTTATTCTTTGTCTACATTATAAATATGATACGACATATTAGAACTTAGGGAGATATTATAATATGACAACTCAGAACTTACCGAGAAGTATGACATAATGCATTCCCTTGTCGTGCAGTGTCTCAACAAACTGAGGCAAGCCGGCGTATTTGACCTTGTCATATGTGAAATCGTTTGACGAGTTCATATAGTCGATGTCATTCCATTGGACGTCCTATAACAAATCCATACTAATATTATAAATGCGATAGTGTTTCTGTCTGTCTGTTTGCCTGCTAAGCTTTCACGGCCCATCTGCTCAACCGATTTTGATGAAATTTGGTACAGGGATAGCTTGTTTCCCGGGGAAGGACATAGGCTACTTTTTATCCCGGAAAATGAAGGAGTTCCCGTGGGAATCAAAAAAATTTAATCACAGATCTGTTCATAGTCAAAAGACTGATTGTAGATAAAGAAGAATATATACCTATAATACTTGCTTGTATAGAAATGACTGCTATTATGATTACTACAGGTTTTATGAGTGGCCGTTATTAGGGGAAAAAATGGCGGAATGCAGGGCTCCATACAAATATATTCAAATCCTTGTGGAGTAGATAGTAGATTTTCATTAGAATGAATAAAACTAAATACAGGACTCGTGTGTACAAATGAGTAACAGATAAAAACTTACAAAGGGGATCACTTCTCTGTTCTTCTCCATAACTTCTCGTGTCACATTCAGGCTGCCGTAGTTGTACCTTAAAAATAAAATTTGACTTTTTAAGAATAACAGATTGACGCAAGCGCAGCGAGCGCTTCATTTCTTTGACAACGCAGATCAATATTAGTAAAACTGGAATCCTATAGATGGTACTGGTCAGTAATACTCAAAAAAAACTGATACTTTTTGAATCAACTAGCTGCTACCGGCGACTTCGTCCGCGTGTTTTTTTTATTCCCGCGGGAACCCCTTAACTTTCCGGGATAAAAAGTAGCCTTTGTCACTTGCCGGGTCCTCAACGATACCCATGCCGAAAATCACGTCGATCTGTTGCGTCGTGATTAAAGGACAAACCAACAACCAAATACACTTTCGCATTTATAATATTACTACATGATTCCCGCGACTTCGTCCGCGTGGATTGATGTTTTTTGATTCCCGCGGGATCTCTTCAATTTTTTGGGATAAAAAGTAGCCTCTGTCTTTCCCCGGGGTACAAACCTATCCCTGTACTAAATTTCATCAACATCGGTTAAACAGATTTTTTTTTTTATTCCCGTAGGATCTCTTCAATTTTTCCGGGATAAAAAGTATTCATGTCCTTCCCGGGGATGTAACCTATCTCTTTACCAAATTTCATCATAATCGGTTGAGCAGTTGGGCCGCTAAAGCGTAGCAGGCAGACAGACAGACACACACTTTCGCATTTATAATATTAAATATGATTATGAGTATGATATCCAGAAAGGACGTCATTCTGATGAAAGCAGTATTTTAATGAATAGAACGGTTAAAAGTGAATCTCACTTGCACAGATGAAAGCCCAAGGACCAGTATGGCGGCATGAAGGGCCGACCAATCAGCGCCGTGTATTGTGATACTACGTCGTGGGGTGTTGGGCCCAGGAATATGTAGAAATTGAGCATTCCACCCAATGTCCTATAGGTTATGGCCGGCGCCGGCTGCAAAACTATGTCTGAAAGAGAGGAAATTCATAAATTTTAATAGGTTTTTACCTTATAGCCTACCCAAAACATTTCATAGTATTTAGTTACATAGTAAATTTTCGCTACATAAAAAACGAGTGACAATCTCTACTGATATACGTCCTTGTTTTATCGCGTACAATAGGGATGATACCTATATCAAAAATAAATTATTTCTAACTGATTATTAAATAGAGGGTCTTCCAAAAGACCTAAAATTCACACCCTCGGTTAGTTTTAGGTATGATTTTCATTTTAAAATATAGATTTACAAAAAGTGCGTTGAAATTTTAATGACGTCACAATGGTGAATTTCATACAAGTTCCATACTAGAAGTGAGTTTTTAAGTTTGATAAAAAGTTGCTGATTTGATTGAGTTATCATCATCCCTATTAAGCTGTATTTGCAAAACTGTTTTGTGTACCCCTACATATATTGTGCACTTGGTAGAGAGAATGAGATAAATATAACTTGTATTATATTCTCACATTCTCTCGCAGGCTATATCCTATTATGAATATGTTTGTCTCTTTTTGGTGTCGCTTTTTCGTTTCATCGAATTTTCAAATCACAACGATTCTAAAGAAGATTCACTTCAAAAATCACGTCAATCCTTTGCTCTGTTGCGGCGTGATTGTAGAACAAGCTAACAAACAAACCCACTATCGCATTTATAATGTTAGTATGACTAGTTTAGTTACCCATAGCATTGGTGTTGAGCAATAGCACTCCGTGGCTTCGGCCGCTGCTTTCCAGAGCCACGTAGAATGGATGTGACCCGTACAGATTAACCTATAAACAATACAGGTATAACATATGTAACCTATGGGTAAGTATAATTTTTTTTTTGTTTTATGTTTGGTAGCTGCAACCAGTCGACAGACTATAAGCAGGTTTGTTGTGTTAACAATGGCTTTACCAGACTAAAGAGCCACTGACATCAAGTCGGTACAGTATCGAGCACATTAGCCCGCTTTAATCGCTTTATTATTTGCTATTTGCACGGTTAATAGGCTGTTTGCCAGAGAATTGGGGTGCCTTAGCAAACGTTCTCGATGTTTTTCCATAAATTTATTAATTTCTTCAATAACTGTTGGCATTTCTAGGTATTCATGTATTTCCGTGTTGTATGCAAACCATGGAGCATTGGAAATGGTCCTGAGCACAAGTATTAAATGCATGTTGAAAAAACATGGCGTATATCCAAGTTCAGACAAAAGAAACAAGAAAGTTTACATTTTTTTAGTTTACACATTCAATGGATATCATTTTCGTAAATAGGAAATCATACTCAGAGCCATTTTTTTAGGAAATAAGTACGTCAGCCATGTTCGGTTACAAAAAAAAATCCAGTACGCCCTTGATTTGATTTGAGAATGGAAAACTCAGGAAAAGACACCCATTTTGATTTCTGCGTGAAACTTATTTCGAATAGTTAATTTGCGAGGAGGAAATGTTACTTCCGTCCGAAAAATAAGCTTCAGCTTCAGATTAATAATCTATACTAATATTTTTAATACGAAAGTGTGTTATAGAGATAGTATCCCAGGGTATGGCATAGGCTTGTTTCTATTAAGGAGTTCCCGCGGGAACCAAAAAAACTCAATCCACGCGGACGAAACCGCGGGCATCAGCTAGTTCAGAATAAGTCTGAGTTACTTCAAAACCGGACTCACATTTTCCGTCGGAATAATGTCCCTATTGAACAAAGTGAAGGTCTTCCAATTCAGATCGTTCATGAAAGACGCCTGCTTCTCTCCTAGCCCGTACAAGACATCCGATGGTAGTAAAGACGAAATTTGTAGAAACTTATCCGATAGGATAAGTCCGCCGATATTTTGGGTGTCCATTCTGGATTGGAAGAAAAAAGACTTTTAAATTATCAAATGCAGTAGGTATAAATTTTACACGATAGTAAAAAATCTAAATCAAATGGCTGGCATCAAATGTGTGAGCGAAATACCCAAGGAAAAGCTAAGAGGCTTGTGACAAACAGCAAAAAAAAAATGACCTTTGTACCAAAAAAAATTTTACTCCACTACATGACTGCGATCTCAACTGACGATACAGTCTTATATGGTAGCGGAATGACCTGTTAGGGACATGGCAGTTATATGAAATGAAATGAGTGAATGAATGAATGAAATGAAATGAAAATCATTTATTTCACGTAGGACAACTTGTGCCACTTATGATAATAGGTACGTAAGAAACTACCACTATATTAAACCCATACCCCTAATCGGTTTCAACACGGCAGCGTACCGGAGCGCTAAATTACTTGGCGGCACGTCTTTGCCGGTAGGGTGGTAACAAGCCGAAGCTTCCCACCAGGCCAAACAAGAGAAAATTAAGAAATTAGAAAACCCTGCCGGGAATCGAACTCGAGATCACCGCACGTTAAGACCACAGCGCTCAATACTGCGCCAGATATCGTACCTAATCTGCGTATCTTGCAGATACGGTAAATCATTGGCCATAATAAAATTACAGTGTGGGTATGTTTGCCTGGTGCGAGGCTTCGGCCGTGGCTAGTTACCACCCTACCGGTAAAGACGTGCCGCCAAGCGATTTAGCGTTCCGGTACGATGCCGTGTAGAAACCGAATAGGGGTATGGGTTTAATATAACTGCCATACCCCTAACAGGTTAGCACGCTTCCATCTTAGACTGCATCATCACTTATGTGAGATCGCAGTCAAAGGTTAACTTGTAAATAAATAAATAAAATAAATAAAGCCTTTATTCAGACAATAATTCTTAATCTTAACTAGGTCTTATTTAGTACTGCCTCGACAACCCTGTCCGTTTGCCTAATGGCAAAGGCCTCCCCTTATATCTTCCACTCCTCTCTCGCCGTTCGGGACCATATGCCACCTACCACTACTTGAATATCATCGACTCATCTTTTCATTGGTCTACCCCTTTTCCTCTTTAAATGACCCGTGTACCAACCCCTAATTGTGTGCCCCGCCCACCTCCACTTAAGGCTCTTGATTGTAACAGTAACATCTTTTGTTTTTGTATATTCCTTTATAGTAGTTGTTTTTATTCTGTCTGTCAACCTTTTCCCCATCATACCCCATATGTTCATGGCGTTCTGACAAGATGCAATTTTTTAAGCTATTGCATAGCTTCTATCGCGGGCCTTGAGCGTGGAGACCGAATCCAGAAATTCCGTAACGAAAAAAAACCTTACGCTTTGGTTGCTATGACTACTTGTGTTGTTGACTTCAATTTGTTGAAAATAAAAAGACTATTTTCATGAAAAGATGATTTTGGTTGCTATGAATACTTGTGTTGCTGACTTCAAATTGTTGAAAATATAAAAGCGAAATAATTTTAAAGAATTATGTTTTTAAAACATTATTCTTAAAGCATTAAAGTGTTAGGTAAGTTGATAAAAAATGCTATGCAATAGCTTTACCGCGGCAGTCTCCGAGTGCCACGCGTCTTTTTTTTTTCATCTGTGCTTTAGTCAGGGACCATATTTGACAGCCATATGTAAGTACTGGCCGGGCTAACTTGTAGTGGATAAAAAAAAATAAAAAAATAGTCTTCTAGCTATCCCACTCTCAAAGGAGGCCACTCACAAGGATGTGTTAATGTTTAAGTTATTTCTGTTTTCTCTATTTATTTATGTGTCTTGTTTCATATTGTTGATCTTATGGGGATGACAGTCAGTATTTACAAAACCCCTAAAAAACAATAGAAAAAATAATTGGCGGTCATAGGGACTGCCGATAGAAGTGAAAACGAATATTTAAAATAATTGAAAAAAAAAACTATACCTAAAATATAAACCTTAAAACTAAGCCATTAAAGATGAATTACGAATGTACTATTTATATTTTAGACCTTTTGTCTTCGTAACAACGCGAGGTGTCGGTCACGCGTTTCCACAATTTTTACCCCCTACCAAAAAGAGCTCAACGCGGCTAAAGAAGTTTTCACTTCAAAAATGTTTTGATCTTCGATATTTAACTTACAATGTAACGTTGTCGGAATTCCGTATGACTTTAAAGCCGACCGCTGAGCTATCGACTTGTACGCGATACTTCAGCTGCGATACTGGCCCCGACACCATTGGTATTTCCGGATACGGGGACTCAAACCTCTTGGATTCCGCGTCGGAAATCTGTTGGGGAATCATTTCATGAATTATCAATCTATACTAATATTATAAACTAGATGATGCCCGCGACTTCGTCCGCGTGGATTGATGTTTTTGATTCCCGCGGGAACTCTTCAATTTTCCGGGATAAAAAGTAGCCTATGTCCTTCCCCGGGATGTAACCTATCCCTCTACCAAATTTCATCATAATCGGTTGAGTATTTGGGCCGTGAAAGCGTAGCAGACAGACAGACAGACGGACAGACAGACATACCCACTTTCGCATTTATAATATTAGTATGGATACGAAAGTTTCGATGGATGGATGATTGTTACCCAATCACGCCAGAACAGCTAAACAGGATCTGGATGAAATGTGGCACAGAGATAGTCTGGGCAGTCTGGACACTCTGGGCAAGTGGCCAGGGCCCCGCGATCGATAGGGGCCCCCTAGTTGCTGCCAGATCACCAATGTCTAACGATAACTATACACGTATATTACATTAAAAATATACCTCAATAAATGGTAAGTTAATCAGATTTTAAATTAATCTTGAAGGTTTTTTAATTAACCGTATAAAATAACATTTGAATCAATCTAGAATATTGCTTATCTACTCTTTATGCACGTTTTAACAAAATAGCCGTAGGACTATTTTGTTAAAATAAACATGCCTTTTCATAGGGGCCCCATTATCATAAAGTGACCAGGGCTTCCAATAGGTTAAAGACGGCCCTGATAGTGAGTGATATTCATTTTCACTTATTTCATTTTGACTATAAATCGGCACTATACTACTCGAAACTATAATTGGGCACTTTCCGACAAAACACGTGAGTTATAGTTAAAATTATGTTCTGAAAGATCTCTCACCTTTATCTGCAGCACGTCATTGGAAACATAGTTAAAGTCCATCTTAACAGTGTTGAACTGTTTAGGATACCCGGCGTCTCTTCCCCGGCCGCAGTACACGGCCAGACCGTGTTTAGTCTCCGTACTGTTGATAAAGTGATATGTGCCGTACTGGGGCGGATAGAAGCAATATGGCGCCCCGAAGGCTGACGCGTTTTTCCAGCAACAGCCTAAAAGGAAATTTAAAAAAATATGTTTTGATGAAAATGCTAAACAATGTGTGCATCATTTAAAATGCACTCGCTGCGCTCGTGTTTTTATTCTCTACCATATTTTATATGCAACTCTAAAAAAAGTCTAGTACATTTGGGGATACCCGACCTAATTTTTCCAAGTCAAACCGCATACTGACTAGCACCTGAGGGCACATTTCTAGCAACACTTCCACCAGTCTCTTACCATGGACATATTTTTAATGTATTATAAAATTATAAGCAATAGAGAGCAACACAAACCCCGTAGTGCGCAAGTCTCCTCGCTAGCGCCGGCCTGCGGGTGGCAGTCAAAGCGCATATTGACCGGCACCTGGGCGCACATTTCCCGCACTACTTCCACCAGTCTCTTACCATGGACATCTTTAATCTTTATACTGTATTATAAAGTTATAAGCAATGGATAGTAACACAAACCTCGTAGTGCGCAAGTCTCCTCGCTAGCGCCGGCCTGCGGGTGGCAGTCAAAGCGCATATTGAACGGCACCTGGGCGCACATTTCCCGCACTACTTCCACCAGTCTCTTACCATAGACATCTTTAATCTTTATACTGTATTATAAAGTTATAAGCAATAGATAGTAACACAAACCTCGTAGTGCGCAAGTCTCCTCGCTAGCGCCGGCCTGCGGGTGGCAGTCAAAGCGCATATTGACCGGCACCTGGGCGCACATTTCCCGCACTACTTCCACCAGTCTCTTACCATGGACATCTTTAATCTTTATACTGTATTATAAAGTTATAAGCAATAGATAGTAACACAAACCTCGTAGTGCGCAAGTCTCCTCGCTAGCGCCGGCCTGCGGGTGGCAGTCAAAGCGCATATTGAACGGCACCTGGGCGCACATTTCCCGCACTACTTCCACCAGTCTCTTACCATGGACATCTTTAATCTTTATACTGTATTATAAAGTTATAAGCAATATATAGTAACACAAACCTCGTAGTGCGCAAGTCTCCTCGCTAGCGCCGGCCTGCGGGTGGCAGTCAAAGCGCATATTGACCGGCACCTGGGCGCACATTTCCCGCACTACTTCCACCAGTCTCTTACCATGGACATCTTTAATCTTTATACTGTATTATAAAGTTATAAGCAATAGATAGTAACACAAACCTCGTAGTGCGCAAGTCTCCTCGCTAGCGCCGGCCTGCGGGTGGCAGTCAAAGCGCATATTGAACGGCACCTGGGCGCACATTTCCCGCACTACTTCCACCAGTCTCTTACCATGGACATCTTTAATCTTTATACTGTATTATAAAGTTATAAGCAATAGATAGTAACACAAACCTCGTAGTGCGCAAGTCTCCTCGCTAGCGCCGGCCTGCGGGTGGCAGTCAAAGCGCATATTGACCGGCACCTGGGCGCACATTTCCCGCACTACTTCCACCAGTCTCTTACCATGGACATCTTTAATCTTTATACTGTATTATAAAGTTATAAGCAATAGATAGTAACACAAACCTCGTAGTGCGCAAGTCTCCTCGCTAGCGCCGGCCTGCGGGTGGCAGTCAAAGCGCATATTGACCGGCACCTGGGCGCACATTTCCCGCACTACTTCCACCAGTCTCTTACCATGGACATCTTTAATCTTTATACTGTATTATAAAGTTATAAGCAATAGATAGTAACACAAACCTCGTAGTGCGCAAGTCTCCTCGCTAGCGCCGGCCTGCGGGTGGCAGTCAAAGCGCATATTGAACGGCACCTGGGCGCACATTTCCCGCACTACTTCCACCAGTCTCTTACCATAGACATCTTTAATCTTTATACTGTATTATAAAGTTATAAGCAATAGATAGTAACACAAACCTCGTAGTGCGCAAGTCTCCTCGCTAGCGCCGGCCTGCGGGTGGCAGTCAAAGCGCATATTGAACGGCACCTGGGCGCACATTTCCCGCACTACTTCCACCAGTCTCTTACCATAGACATCTTTAATCTTTATACTGTATTATAAAGTTATAAGCAATATATAGTAACACAAACCTCGTAGTGCGCAAGTCTCCTCGCTAGCGCCGGCCTGCGGGTGGCAGTCAAAGCGCATATTGAACGGCACCTGGGCGCACATTTCCCGCACTACTTCCACCAGTCTCTTACCATAGACATCTTTAATCTTTATACTGTATTATAAAGTTATAAGCAATAGATAGTAACACAAACCTCGTAGTGCGCAAGTCTCCTCGCTAGCGCCGGCCTGCGGGTGGCAGTCAAAGCGCATATTGAACGGCACCTGGGCGCACATTTCCCGCACTACTTCCACCAGTCTCTTACCATAGACATCTTTAATCTTTATACTGTATTATAAAGTTATAAGCAATATATAGTAACACAAACCTCGTAGTGCGCAAGTCTCCTCGCTAGCGCCGGCCTGCGGGTGGCAGTCAAAGCGCATATTGACCGGCATCTGGGCGCACATTTCCCGCAACACTTCCACCGGTCTCTCAGTATAGGCACTCTTTTTATTGTAATCTTTCTTTTTGTCATCGGACATGTTGATTTTGTTTTTCGTCGATAAGTTATTATGATCGTGGTAACGATTTTCCGTTGGTATGATCTGGAGTCAATAAATATAATTTAAAATAACACTATTAATAATACACTTAAAATAATTAAATATTATTTTGTGTACCTTTTCAATTACAGGCGATAGTGGCTTTTTCACATCGTCAGGGTGCGCCCGTTCCCATAGTCTCCTAAAAACGATTAAAAAGTTAAACTATTTTGATGACTTTCTTTAAGCCAGGCACCAAATAGATATCGTCGTTCCACCTAGGTTGGGGGGGTTCACTACACTTCCAAGACTCGATCTTCACTCAAGTACTTTTTGATTCCTACGTCCCTCGGCCCTCCGAAAAAGGCGATAAGCCTACTGCCATTTCAACGTGCTAGCTCTGAGAGCTATGTCGGTCACTTTAATTCTTTGGAGAGTCACTTTGTTTCCGACTGTATCCCAAAGTTCAAAGTAATTCCGAGCACGGAAGTACTTCGAGGGACACGCTGAAAGTAATTCCGAGTTCAGAATTTTCATAGCACGCTGCACTCAGCGTCTTTATTGCCTTGCAGTCAATATAGCTTTGGTGTCATTTGTCTACCTATAATAATAATCAAAAGATAAATTAAACTGTTTGTCACTCACCTATAATGATCATCACCCCAGCCACCGCCCAGCGCGCCGCCTACCGCCCACCACGCGCCCACGCACAGCATACAGAGTAATGCCATAGCCACCATCCCAGGGAAAAGGTTGGATGTGGTCTCCCAACAACGACCCAGCCAACTGCGACTGTGGGAGAATCTTTCGTATCTGAAATGAGTTTTTCTAAATCAATGTCATATCTTTTATCACTACAAGCTTGATTGTTTACGTTTTAAATGATGCAGGGTAAGACTAGAGAAAGTTCTGAAATTATAAATTCTCAAATTGACACTGCCAGAGGCCATACTGCCAACTCTTAAAACCATATTGTTTCATTATTGTTGACTTTCATGTTTTAGAATTATAATCCATATTTTAGGAACGTCGAGGTATGTGACATCAAACTGTAATTTTGATTTATATTGCTTCAGTATTGCTTTATGTGTTGGCAATATGGCCTTAGGGCCCTAACCCAGCACCTCTCACTCATCATTGTGACAAGAAGGAACAAAAAAGAAAAGACTTATTTTAGCCCCTTATTTTACGCTCTTTATTTGCACCACAGATAGTAAAAATCTAGACACACAGTAGCATGTCAAGCCAAGTTCCAAAAAAGAGGAACTGGCAACTCAGCAACCAAACGATTTGGAGCCACCTTTTTACCCTTTATTAACTCAAAATCTATTTAATATAAACATGAGGTTTATTTATTAAACCCTTCGTGATTAACTATAGAAGTCTAATCTTAAGCTTCAATTTATACTGAGCGGTCTGTTCAAATTTAAGTAAATATTGTTTTAGCAGAGAAAAGCAAGAAGTGGTGTTTTAAATGTATTTCAAAATGTTGTATGTTCTTGTAAATAATTTTCAAGATTATCTACAGAACTTGGCACCCATAAAGATATCAAATATCACTAATATTCTTAATATTGAACTTGGCTCCCATTTTCACATTAATTATGTTTTTGATGGGATAATTACTACCAGATTCTGTATTGTATTACCACACAAGAAAAAAATAGGTACCAAAACAAAGAAAGAAGCAAACAAAAGACTTACTTGGTCTCTCTCTCTTACTTCGTCTACTTAAAACTCTAAAAAAAAGGAACTCACATACTTGCTAAAGCTTTTGAATTTAAATTAAAAATACCCTTTGGCTATTTAACTTATGATTTTAAACGCAATATAATTTTTTTTTCAATCTTAAGAACATGCAGTACCGTTTTTTGTAGTGAAGAAAAGAATAACTCACAATACAAACAAAAATCTGTGTTGACTCTAAAACAATCCAGCAATGATTGACCCCAGCAAAAGTACGAAAATAGGAATTAATAGTCATAATAAAAACAATATTCTCTGGACATAATAGAAAATCAAAGGGTCATTAGAATTACAGACATACTTTTTCCTGTTTTAACTTACTATACATTAGCATTCTATACTTTTAGTAAAACTATAACCAGACAATTCTTGTACATTTAATTTTTTTAGAAATTGAAGGAGGAAATTGAGGATGGAGAACTGTTTTTGTTGAAATTTTTGCCTGTGTTTCTTATGGGATAACACAGAACCTACTGGACATTTTAAAATTGAACTTATAGCAAACATATAGGATATTAGAGGTAGGTTACATTCCCGGGAAGGACATAGGCTACTTTTTACCCTGGAAAAGTAAGGAGTTCCTCTGGGAACTGAAAAACTTATTTCACTGTGACAAAGCCATGAGCATCATCTAGTATTATCATAAAATAGATGATAGCTTATATCTTACCCCAGGATCACGCACAGCGGGCACCAGTGCTTAAGTGCGGAAAAGCCCAGAGGAAGAAGAAGATCTTACCCCAGGATGTGACCTATGTATGTGTGAAATTTTATCAAACTCGGTTGAAAAGGTGGGCCATGAAAGAGTAACAGACAGACAGACACACATTCAAATTTATAACATTAAGTATGGATATGAAAGTGTGTCTGCCTGTCTACCTTCATTCATTCATTTCATGGCCCATCTGTCCTGTGTGCATGCTAATAGAAATATAGAAACATACCCATCCATTTTATTTTCACACCTAGGTAAATGGTTTTATCTAGGTGTGAAGTAAACAAAATTTAATCACAAGAAATTTTAATTTCTGAACCTCTAACACAATTTAATAAACAAGTCAATAACGATACAACTCATTAACCAAATCATACACAAGATGTTATTACATTCAACAATTTTAAAGAATTGAATCACACTCAAGTCTATATACCATTTGTATAATTTGAAACATAGGATTGATAATTATATCTAAGTTCAATGTACTGTGTTAGAGAATTAATATTGACCTTTAGAGCAAACAAATTAAGCAAATGTTATGATAACTGCACAAATTCTAGGCAATGGTTGAATAATATTTTAAATAACATTAAAAATGAGAGCAGAGACCTCCAGAAATTATCTTCTGAATTTTGTCAGAAACAATTCATAAAGTATAAATTCCCAAATTGCCCTTGCCTCCCAATTTCCTGCTGTAATGAGTATTTTGCTGGTTCTTCTCAGTAGGAATGCCATTCCGAACCAGTGGTACATTCATTGTATGATTCAAAGGCACTTTTAATTTTATTTGAATAAAAAATATAAGTTTGAGATTGCATCTACAGGCTCTACCGCACTCACCATTATTCAAGATAGGTAGCCTAACTATGATGACAAAGAGTAGTTTTAAAAACTAAGTACAGTGTAAACTCTTTATAACGAAACTCAAGGGACTGAGCATCTTTTGTCGTTATAGAGAGTTATCGTTATATGGAGTGAACAAAAAAACAACCAAATTAACAAGAATTTTTAATATGTATGTCTTAGATAATAAATGCTTATAAATTATTGTTTACACATATAGTCTGATAACTTTGTCTGACGACTGATAATACGACAGGTACCCAGTATGTTTGGTCAAAGACCATCACTTCCGAGAAAACAATGTGTCATACTGCACATGTTCAAGGCAATTAAGGATAAAAAAAGCTAGACCGATCTCGGATGTTTCGGAGCTTCAAAGTTTTTTGTTACTGTAAATAAATATTTACTGTCTAAAAATATGAACACATTTCTTCGTAATAGTGAATGGCGTATCGCTATAAAGAGTGTTTCAATATGTGGGTTTTAATGCAAACCAACCAAGTTGGGCTCACTTCAACGTTACAGGGAGTTTATTGTTATAAAGGATAACGTTATAAAGAGTTTACACTGTATTATTATTGTGCTAGGTTTGCTGCTGACGAGTAGGGGCGCATTCGACGTAGCAGAAAAACTAGCGCATACGGGTTATAACTTGCCTATGTTCTCTTGAAGACTCTCCATCATTCCGGGGTTTCGGTATCGCACCACCAAACAGGGTTCCACGATTTGTTTTGTCAGAATTTCCAAAGGGAGCAAACGACAATTTCCTCTTATATGAGACGTTCTTTGGACCATTCAGCGAAGTCTCTGTGTGCATACCAACATTACGAGTCGAAGGTTCGCCGGCCTCAGCAATGTTAGAACCTTTATCGCTCTCATAATGCAGTCGGTAGTTTATATTATCATTTAGCGTTAGTAAATCGGTTTTAGAACCTGGCGACTTATCACAGAAGTCCTCGAACGAGACTATTTCATAGTCTTCGTTATCATCCTGGCCTTTTTCGGCTTTGTATGGTATTTTCGGCATATTTTGGATGCCTGCGTAAAGCAGTCGGACCTAAATTTAGAAATATTCTCTAAAATCTAGCACTTTGTAACGATTGTATCATTTTCTGTCCTTAAAAAAGCAGAAGAAAACACTATAAACACTTGTTAGTTTATAAATCACAATTTTCTGAAAACCATTGTCTTTTCATCACAGCTCCATCGTTTTCAGTCGATTTCAGTTTTCAATTTTTTATTTTTCATACTGCACTGAGCACACAAAGTACAAACAAATATCAAAGACTACAGTGTATATACCGGAACAAATATTTTGATTTTTCATGGATTTTTCGCATGACAGGACAGTTTAGGTAATGTACTCTGTGGCATGACCATAGAATAAGAATATCTCTTTCTCTATCTACGGGCATGACTGCACACATGTCTACGACTGCACATGACAGTTGCACAAAAAACATATTTTTTACCCGACTGCGGAACCACAACGCACAGGGTTATTTTATTGCTGGTTTGACGGCTCTGGATTCTAGTCCTTCTGAGACACCAATGCCACAGACCAATGCTAGAAAAACTATTACCACAGATTAGGTATTATTATGTATTCATTGTTCCATTCACTTATTCCTATCATTCATTTTTGTTTTTTATCTAGCTAAAAAATGAAAATTATAAAAATATAATATTTCAGAATTATTCCGGATCTAAACGCACATATATAATTTAATATTAAAACATTAGTAATAAAATATAATGATTGACATAAATAAATTACCCACAGATTTATATTAAGTCTGTGAAATTACCTATATTTCTAAAAGGTAAGTGCTACATTGCGGGTAGTTTGATATAATATAATTATTATCAAATGCGTGAATATCATGGTGGAATATTAGCAGTGAAACTATTTATTCATAACAAAACCAAAAAAAGACGTTAAAATGGATTGGAAAAAAGCAAAGTTTCTTTTAGCGTCCACGGCTACCGTTTTTGTTGCTTCCCAAGTAGTGAAAAAGTTGTGTAATTACTTGTTTAACTTTAGAAAAGATTCTCAACCTGAAGTTGCAAGCGACGAAGCATGTAGTGATGTGGTGAACATTAGAAATCGTGAAATAAATGATGTGATATTATTTTCCGATGATGTTATCCGTCATACGATAAAAGTCCCACCAAATAAAGATGTTACAATATGTGAGAGCAGAGAATTGAATTGCTTCAAATTGATAAAGTATATTAAATCTGCGCGAGAAACTTTGGACGTCTGTATGTATCTTATAACTAGTGCAGAAATTGCTGAACAATTGATAAGGTTGGGGCAAAGGCACGTGTTAATACGAATTGTTGTTGATAGTGATATGGCTTTCACTGCACCATCCCAAATTAAAAAGCTAAAGGAATACAGTAAGTTTCAGATTCAAAAAATTTTGGTTGTATACATAGTTACTTATTGATAAGTTTGATGAGATGACATTCGCTTTTACAGGTTTCATTCAGGTGCAGACGAACAAAAAATCTATCCTAATGCATCATAAATTCTGCATCGTAGATGGCCCAAAAGCTGTTAAGCGAAAAACCATATTAAAAGCCTATGCGGAGCAATTAAATATTCATGCACAATTTACAAAACATAATACGCAACAAACGAAAATGAAACCTTGCAAAGGTTTTGTCATGTCTGGATCACTAAACTGGTCTACCCAAGCAATGGTTTCGAACCATGAGAGTGTTATTGTAACTTCCCATCCTAACATCGTTAATAAATTTGAAAAAGAGTTCGAAAGCTTATGGGTAGAAGATGAACCAGTGAGTATTATCTATGTTGTTATATATTCAGTATATTAATTCATACAAAAAATGCATTTTGTTATCAAGTACCTACTCAGAATAAGTAATTTTATTTTCTCTTCAGGCTTTCCTTTCAACGCTATGACAAATTGACATTATTATAGAGCAACTCCAAACAGTTAAGAAACTAAATTAATAACGGTGAGTATAAACTTGATCTTTAACATTATGTTAACATTAACATACTACATTTAATAGTAATAATATTATTGCATGTCGATTTTTGATCTATCTGGTTCCTGATGGAACCAGATAGATCAAATAGATAGATAGATCAGATAGATTTATTGTGCGTTGATACGCACAATAAATCGTATCGTATAGTCGTAAGCTTCAGAAAATATGAAAAATGAAATAATAGACTCTTTGGAACAGGCACTTTGGCTTAATAAATTTATTCTTGAAGTTAAAATATATTGTAGCAACCACGTAGCAACAGTCTGACAACAACAGCAACTTTAAAATCGTTTAAGAATCATTCATTGATCATTCACATACTCATTCAATTCCTCAGATGACAGATGACTTTCAGAACCATAGACAATTCCATGTGCACTTCAATTCAATTTCGATCGATCATATGTTTTCTTTGTGTAATTTTTTCAGCCGCTGATATTCGAATTGGTTATAATGTATGCATTAAATAATTCAGCTAGAATTTCGTATGTGGGTCTAAAATGTGTAAATTGCTCTAGTTGACCATGTAGACTACATAAAAGGTATTTTTATTCAAGTTCTTATAGGTGCAGTTCGAAGTGCACGTGTTTGCATTTTACAGTAATTTTCTGAAATTTCAGTCGATAAAGTGCAGCTCAAACTTTAAATATAACATTATTAATGTTCTATCTCCCATTACACGCCCTTTCTTTCCTTTATTTTCTATATTTCATGTAAAAAACGTGGTTTTAAGTTGAGTGTTAAGTTCATTTAGCCAATGCACTTTGGTTATTTTCTATTCAAAATTTTAAAGACTAAAACGTGTTCCTGGATTAGAAAATTCTAGGATAAAGTGTAAGAGGTATGTACAAAACACATTTTCCTTCTCAAATGTCAAGAATTTCGAAAAAACAGCACATTACAGAGTGATATGAAGGTCACTACAAAATGAGCATGTTATTTTTTTCGGATCAATTCCTACGAATATTGGTTATAATAGCTGCTTTGTAAGGAATAAGTGAAGTTTATTGTGTTGTTAAACTTTAATTTCAATAATTTGTAGATCAGCTGTTTTAGAAAACACCTAAGCATAGATCCTACCAAGGCATGAAAACATGGTTACAAATGCTGTTTTATTCACTGCATTTACTTACTTTAAACTAAGTACATATTTTTATTTACATGTTTATGTAAATATCTAGTTATTCTTCTCTTCAAAAATAAAATAGCATGTGGTCAATAATAAGTGTGGTTAGTAAATTTTTTGGGTCATATTATTGCTCCATTATTTCAGTTAGTTATTCCATTTGAAATTATGTTATTAAAGACTACAGAATAAGATAACTAATATTAAATTTGATGCCTGGCAATATAAAACATAGAAGGTTGTCTTTTTTATTTGTCAGTTATCTGCCATAACCCCAACAGGTTAGCCCGCTAACATCTTAGACTGTATTGTCACTTACCATTAGATGAGATAGCAGTTGAAGGGTAATTTGTTTTGAAATAAAATAAAATAATTTGTACTCCCATTCTCTTATTTTGTTAATTGATGATTTATGAATCACATAAATATAGTGAATTCAGATAAATATAGTGAATTCAGAAGGATAAATTTTAATACAATATGTTACCAAATGTTTTTATGATAATCAAAATATGTTACTTAGAATACAATAATTATAATTTTTTTTCTATTAATGAATTCTTATTACTCATTTTGATAAAATATTGTACTTATGTAATATTTTCTCACCATTAACATTTTTATAAACTCTTTTAACCTTTTTTTGAACTATTTGTACTTATAGTAATTTTTTTAATCAAACATTCCTAATAACCTCTTCCTTTGTTACAGTTGTAAGCGGCAATGATGCAACACCACATGTGCAAGTGTTTCAGTGCAACAAATTTAAACGAAGTGCTTCAACGTGAAATATACCAAAATGGCAATTTTAAAACGTGATACAAGTATTTTTAAGTGTGTGAAGTTGCCAGCAGATTATTTTGGTGAAAAAATTGTGTTTTGAAAAAGTGCGCTTTTTTGGATGCAGTGTTTCTCAATAGATGGCGTTGTTAGCATTGCTGGGCAAGTGAGGGAGTTCTGCTACTCATCACTTGGTGGCGCTGGTAAGTGAATTTTATTTTTCTTCCCATAAAACACTGCCATCTAGTGGCGAGTAGTGTTATTTGTATGTTTAAGTTATTCATAGATGGCGCTCTGTGTCACAATTTAAGACCTAACGAAATTAAATTGAACCTGTGAAAATATTTTTTTGGTGAATGTAACTCGTTTTACTTAAAACTTAACAAAAACATTATTTTCTAAATTAGATGCGATAAAGACGGCGAATCTTAAATTATCTTACATTAAGTAGGCCTTAGATACATAAACTAAGTACTTACCTATAGTTAGTGCCAATCAAATGTTCTTTTAAAGGTCTTGATAGTTAGTGTAGATAGTCCTCTCTGAGCTGAAGTGCGAGTGCTTGTGCGCGCAGCTCTCACACAAACTGTCGAAGTGGTCCATAAACATATTACGCGCAAAAATATGCTATATTGCGACGCGTCTTACGGTCACCTTCAGACGCGCCTAAAGGTACGACTTCGTAGCCGACTACAGGCAGTAGCAGCAGGCAACGTGTCGCTGCGAAGCAACTGGACTCGTATGTTTTCTATGGCAGTTTCGGACGTGTCGCTTCGGAAGGTATTTCATAGAAATACGACAGAAACCAGTAGTGTCGCGGCGACACGCGTCACGCCTGCTGCTGCTGTGTGTAGTCGACTACGGACTCGTACCTTAAACGAATGGCGCCAGCTATACCACGGTAATGTTATCTATCATTACCGTGGTTGTACTTACCTAAAGTCTGAACATTGCTGGGTGCCCATCTTTTCAGTTTTTCGGATTTTTAAACTTTTAAAGAACTACTTTTTAGTATCTAAGAACTATTTTTTACAGGTGAAATAGCATAAAGCCACTTAGTCAGGTCTGTGAGTCAGGTCAATTTCTAGGTACCTAGGTAGTAGATACATATGTAATTGAGTACCTACTGGCAGTCTCAGGTCAGGTCCACGTAATAAGTAATAACCAAAGAGAAAACTGCAATAAATAATAAAACAGCACAGGCATCAATCCTTTACTTTACTGTGCCATAAACGTCAGTTTTGACTCCACCGGCTACCTACTTACTGGTAGTTTTAAATCCTTGGCCGCACAACGCGCGAAAGCAGCGCTCTATCGTCATACCATAGTTAGGTACTCCGAAAAAGCTGCATCAATCACTGAATATCAGCGTTGGTACACCTGGCACCTCAGACGCGAGTCCTGGCTGCATTGCCAGATTTAAGTCTGGGAAGCCAGGAGCCCCACCACAAGCTGAGTGACTCACCTCTTGGTAGCGTTGCACTGCTGTACAAACTTACAATTTCTGATATGTATGTAACTTAGTATAGTTTTTAATTTATTTTGTACATTGTGTTTATAGCTGCCAATAAAGATTTTTCTATTCTATTCAATCATTATTCATTACTACTGCAATCTCACTGTTGTGATTGGTTGGTTTTATTTCTACAGATACAGTTTACTTAACAGGTAATTTTCCTGAGCAGATTTAAAAATTACTAGAAGAAGTTGATAGAAGACTTAAATTAACATGTACCTAAGCTTTGCCCGGAGCTTTAAAGATTATAAAGTTTGGTTTTACCCTGTAGGTAGAATTTATAATCAGTGATTATAAATTCGCAGTAAGAATCGTGATGCCTGCGCCGTCCTTACGCGTTTATATTATTAAAATCATTAACTTTTGAACGGTTCATAACTATAAAAATTGATTGAACTGAAATTAATAGTTGACGCCGTGCGCGTTGCTTTCGCCTCGCGTATTATTTGACCTGGGGCTTACTCAACTTTCCTTTGATACCTCATTCGTATACAAACAAAACGTTTTATTACATTAATGCTCCCATATTCCTGGAAGGTGCTATAAAGGTGTATGTAGGATCGCGATGGAATACAAACTGCTCTTATTAGGGCTTTTAATTTATTTTAGTGTTCCGTAAACGAACGGGGCTGGGTCATGGGTGGCCAGTGGTGCGTGTGTTATTAAATTCATACTGCCAAGTTCTATACTAATCTATACTAAGTAGTATTATAAATGCGAAAGTTTAGATGGATGTATGGATCGTATTGGAGTCTACTCGTACTTAGTAGGTATGCTAATCTATACCTACTAATATACTAATATTTACTATAAGTGCGAAAGTTTGGATGGATGGATGGATGTTTATTTATTTATTTATTTCAGGCATCAAGGTCCATATTATAAAATAAATAAAATTGATGTATGTATGGATGTTTGTTTCTCAATCACGCCAGAATGGCTGAACGGATCTGGATGAAATTTTGCACACAGATACATTATAGTCTGGAATAGCACATAGGCTACTTTTTATCCCGGTAAATCCACACGGACGAAATCGCGGGCATCAGTTATAGGTATGTTAATAACTAGATGATGCCCGCGACTACGTCAGCTTTAGAGTTTATTTTATTCGCGTGGGAACTCTTTAATTTTCCGGATTAAAAAGCCTATTTCCTTCCCCAGGCTGCACCCTGTTACGTATGTCTACCAAGTTTCATCAAAATCGGGATAAAAAGTAGCCTATGTGCATTTTTAAAAGGAAAATTTAAGATACCCCACGGGATTTTTCAAAAATCTACAACCACATGGGTTGCACAGGGGTCTAGAATAAAACGCTTTCCTAATTATACGGAACACAACTTACTTTTTAATAGTTAAGTAGGAGTAAGTAAATCCATAAACAACATTTCACAATCTTTGACCCAGAGCGCATAACTATGGGTCGTAAAGATCCTAATCAGCATAGGAGCGTGTGACACACACCTAATTCTGGTTCTGACTGATTCCGTTCCTTATAAACTCATGTGAAATGATCTTGCGAGCATTTTATTGTTTCCTGTTTTTTCTGTTTGTACAGTAAATGTGCTATTACAGAAATAAAGTTCTCATGAACGTATTAATATAATTTCTATATGATTACCTACTTGCTGTCTACTACTTCGTCCGTGTAGATTGAGGTTTTTTTTTGGTCTCCGCGGGAACTCTTTAATTTTGCTTTATAAAAAGCAGTCTATGTGCTATTCCAGAAGACTATGATCTATCTCTGTGCCAAATTTCATCCAGATCCGTTGAGCCGTTGTGGCGTGATTGAGAAAAAAACATCCATCCATCCATCCAAACTTTTCCAATTTATAATATGTATTGGTAGGTATAGATGATCTTACGAGCATTTTATTATTTCCTGTTTATTTTTTTGCGGTAAATGCATTGAGTTATATGGTACGTTAGTACATAATACCTCAATGGGTAAATGTGCTTATTACAGAAATTAAGGGTTCCATGAGAGCTGAGGTTCTCCATGTATGTTTCACTTTAAAGATGTAATATTTTTGGCTGAATAAAGGATTATTTATTTACTAGCTAATGCCAGCGACTTCGTACGCGTGGATGGCGGTTTTGTGGTTCTCGCGGGAACGCTTTAATTTTCCGGGATAAAAAGTAGCCTATGTGCTATTCCAGACTATAATCTATCTCTGTGCCAAATTTCAGCCAGATCCGTTCTGCCGTTGGGGCGTGATTGAGTAACAAACATCCATACATCCATCTATACATGCATCCATATATGATACATCCAGCCAAACTTTCGCATTTATAATATTAGTAAGATTAATTTAATACTGTACCTTCAAATCAAGAGTGAATAGGCATCTTCTAGGCAAGCGCGCTCCACCTTAGGCTGCATCACCTCTTGCAAGCAGGTCTGATTGCAAGTCTGTATACTCGTATATTTAAAAAAAAAAGGAGATATAATAGTGCCCAAATGTGTGCAAACACAGGCCACAGGCTAGTTTTTATCCCGGAAAATCAATGACGTTTTCAAAAACCTACCCAACGGGACGTAGTCCCGGGTATCACCTAGTAGCGTAATATCCCAGCTGTGCCACCTTTACCCCCGAAGCCGCGTGAGTCACGCACCGTTTTACATATTAAAATGTTTTTATATTTACAAACAAAGAGCCGAAGGGGTAAATGCACCGGACGCATCCAGAAATGGATACTAAGCGAAGGAAGTTGGGTTTATAAAGAGGCATTTTGATATGCGAATGATATGTTGCGATAAGTGTCCTTAACTAAACGCTCCTGCCGGCGATGTTCGCATTTTTTAAAAAATTTACTGAGGTATTTTAGTCAGGATCAGGAGAATCAACAGCGGCATAAAAACATTTTTTTACTTGTAACAGCTACGCTTAGAATAGGCATCTTCTAGGCAAGCGCACTACACCTTTCGCTGCATCACTACTTTCAAGCAGGTCTGACTGCAGCCAAGCGCTAGCCTATTTCATTTAATAATAATAGAAAAGTACTATAATAAGTGTACTTAGAAATATTGCCTATTATATTATCATGATTGATACGAATATCATACCAGTCGTTCGACGGAGGCGTCTAGACAGAGCAAAGTGTAGTTAACAGAGACGTGACGGAGGAAACTAACAGAATTTTCATTACAAAATTCTTTCACCCTCAAGCTTTTGCTGTTTCCTAAGATATAGAGATACCGTGCTTCTAGGTGTTACAACTGTCATGCTGTGTCATAATAAGTACGCTGTGCTTATATTATAAATTTGAAAGTGGTCTACGAAGAATTTGGTCCCATTTTATTATTAGAGTACCTAGAGCCCCTTTGTAACTATTAAGTAAGCCGCGTTATTGCGTTGGGAAAACTTCACACAAAACTTATTCTTTTTTTTATTCCACTACAAGTTAGCCTTTGACTGCGATCTCACCTGATGGCAAGTGATGATGCAGTCTAATATATGGTAGCGGGCTAATCTGTGGCAGTTATATTAAACCCATACACGTAATCGGTTTCTACACGGAATCATACCTGAACTCTTAAATCGCTTGGCGGCATGTCTTTGCCGGTAGGGTGGCAACTAGGCTCTACGGCCAAAGCCTCTAAACAGACCACTGTCAAACGAACTAGGCGTATCATGATTTACGCGATATATATATATAGACGGACAGGACATACATACGTGTCGGTGTATTGTATGTCCATGATAGAATAAGATTAAGTATTCAATCCCGAAGGCCGGTGCGATTGTATTGAAAACAAATGAACAAAGACTTATTGCAAGGCCATGTGATTTCCAGATATATGGAAAGACGTTATTTCCACACATTTTATAGTTAGCCACATATTACTAAGTAAACGTAACGCTAAAGGGAACAAAGTGTAAGTTTTATTCACGCAAGTCGCGTATATATTCGACTGCGGCCGACGAGGTCCCGGATTCGAGTCCCGGGTCGGGCCATAATTACTAGTAAGTATTGGGATTTTCTGAATAAAATTTGTCAGTACTAACCCGCAGTTAGGAAGTTGGCGGTGTTTCACCCCCGTGCCTCGGAATTAAGCCGTCGGTCCCGGTTATTATCACTATCGATTACCTATATAACAAAACCCTTTTCATTCCAAGCTTCCATCTTCCATCCATGCTTCGTTGTGGGTTGAAATGATGATGCCATATTAACTAACTGTTTTTTTTTTTTTTTTTTTTTTCCTTTGGCGGGGAGGAAAAAATCCCTCCGGACTTCTGCCTATCGGCAGGGCATGTCCGACTTGCACGGACTAAAACAACCTCCCCCCCATCTTCCAGGTCAGCACGGAACTACTTAGCATTACTTCGTGCTGACCCTCTGTTCTTAAACTGTCTTCTTCTTTTCTTCTTTTTCCTTCTGTTCTCTCCGCATCATTATTGCCCTTAGCATTCGCCCATAACGTTGCCATGCTTCCTCGCTCGACAGCATCCTTGTTATTAGGTTCTGTGCGTCCACAGCGTCGCTCGTTCCTTGCGCCTCTGTTCTTAAGTCTGCGCAGCCGGAGCAATCGAAGATTGCGTGTCTCGGGGTGTCTTCCTCTCCGCAGAAGTAACAGTTTTCTGTTGGAGATTTTCCAATAGGGAATATGCATGTATTTTTTTTATTATTTTAAACCATTCTTTAAGCGATTATATAACAGGAAAAAAATATAAAACTTGCACAATTTTATTAAATAAGCTAAGAAAAAATAATTAAAACTACTATCATTTTCGGACGATTTAAACGCCCCCATTTTGGCGCGCTCGTTCTGTGACGTCACGGTGCGTTCGTTGTCGTCGTTCGACGTCGTTTATTCATAGGAATAAATTAACAACGAAGTGTTTGATTCACAGATTTAATAAAAGTGAGTGAAGTAAAGCGTAAAAGATTATTATATTGTGATGGAAGAGCACCCAAAAGCTTATTATAAATATTGTATTGTCCCTATGTGCAAAAATAATATTAAAACTGCACCTGACAAAATTTATTTTCATATGCCCAAAGATGCAAATATAAAGAAAAAGTGGTGTAAGGTGATGAGGAGAGAAAATGTATCGTGCTTGAGTAGTTTATATTGTTGTGAAGATCATTTCGACGTGAGTATTAAATATGTATATACCTACATATCAAAAATCTTTTTCATTAGGACTCGCGAACAATATATACAATAAACTAACCTAAAAATTTAATTAAATGTTCATAAAACTGTTCTGATTCCCTATATTTTTACTTATTTATTGATGTTACAAATTTATAAATATTATGATTTTCATTGCTGACTACGAGTGTTGATTTTGATCACAAAACGTTATAACTAGGTTTTTTTGTTTGCACTGTTGATAAGTTCTATTGGAAAAGAATTTCTCAGTTGCCTTGACAAAACCGCTTTCAGTCATTGTGGCGAGTCTTTTTACCCGACTGCGGAACGCACAGGGTTATTTCACAAGGAATCACTGCTTTCAGTTAATAATTCCCAACAACACTAATAATTTATCATAAATAGCGGCAAAACAATGCGAATAACCTTCAATAATCATACAAAACAAGCGACCTGTCAACAGTCGACACAGACTAGAGTGGATGGTGACGTCATGTTTCGTTCCGCCAATAGCGTTGCGTTTTGGCGGAATTTGAAAAAGACTACTTTTAAATAATTAAATTTATTAATAAAAACATGATAATTTGTAAAAATAATCATCTGAATATATTTATTTAGCAAGAAAGAATACACATAATTTTTTTTGTCCATTTCTAAATCACATGCATATTCCCCATTGCGAAGAGATATGTGTTGAACACCCCGTGACCGCTCAACGCCTGCGTCAGCCATCGGTCTACCTCTCCATGTTTTCTGTTGTGCCACTTCTTTAGGTCCTTGATTAGCTGTCTCGTCCAGGTACCTTTTCCGACTCCCGACCACTCATTCTCCCACTCTGTTTAACTAACTGTTGTTTAATGCAAGTGTCTATTACAGTTTTCCAGCAAGAAAAATACTAAAGATTAGATACCTGCAATCGATTAAATGAGGACTAAATCCTACAGACTTAGTGACAATCTCGGTTTAAACTCACTTAGAACGGAGAAATTTACAATTTTTTTTACCATTACCAAAAATATGAAAGAATCATTAAAATATCTCAACAAATGAAAAAGTTATGGAACTTTAAAGATGCGCTTGCAAGGCGGGAGACGTGACGTCATATTTCCCTATCAACCGACTTTATAAAGCCGAATCAAAGAAATAAATGGACTTAACGTGACTTAATTGAATTAAAAGCACTTAATTTGTGTGTGAAGATAATTTTGAAGTTTTAAATCTCGGCTAGGTATTAAAACTCACTCACAAAATTTCTCACTCGAGTAAGATACAGCTATCGGTGTACATTAAATATTTAAACTTTTAAATCGTCATTTCTCAGATATTTATTGATGGATTTAAAAAAAACCACTGATTTATTAGTTTTTATCTATATTTTACTTCCGTTGTGTTAAATATGATATTCACAACATCATGAAACTTCTCCATTCCAGAAATTCGAAAAAAAGGATTTGGCACTATTACATTTGTGTGCAACTGTGTGCGTTTCTACGAAATTAAAATGCAACACGAAAGAATCGTCCTCCAGCGCTAAAAAATACATTTTACGACTTCCTAAGAACAGCAATAAATGGGCGTGACCACTTCAAATTCATATTATTCAGCTATTCGCGTAATTTACGACCAATTTGTAGAAGTGCGTTGTATAGCGAGGCGCCGAATGTACGAGAGGGGTCCTTACTTGGCAACGAGACTAAAGACGGCCATATTCCCACTGTCAATAGTCGGATAATTGAATTCTACGCTTTGTATAACAGTAACATCACCTGCCTTTAAAAAAACCGGCCAAGTGCGAGTCGGACTCGCGCACCGAGGGTTCCGTACTCAAGAAGTAGGTATAATTACCTTTGTTAATGAACCGCAAAACTAACTTTGTTTGTAGAGGTTTACTGTTAATATCAAAAAATTACGTTTGTTGTATGGGAGCCCCCCTTTAATATTTACTTTATTGATATTTAATTATTTATTTTGAAAGGTAATATACAAGTTAATATTCTGTGAAAATTTGAACCGTCTACCTGTTACCGTTTTTAATATTGAGCAAAAAAATACGAAAAAAACACGTTTATTGTATGGGGACCCCCCATAATATATATATTTTTTTAATTTTTAGTATTTGTTGTTATAGCGGCAACGGAAATACATCATTTGTGAAAATTTCAGCTTTCTAGCTATCACGGTCTATGAGATACAGCCTGGAGACAGACAGACAGACAGACAGCGGAGTCTTAGTAATAGGGTCCCGTTTTTACCCTTTGGGTACGGAACCCTAAAAAGAAAAAAAAATCAGAGCGGATCCCCAAGCTCTATTTGACATATCGTAACTCAAATGTCTTCTCTTATTATTGAACATAACATCTTGAGATACCTATAATGTAGTATATTCGCCGCCTGCCCGTATTAAGCAATTAGGAATCTATTTACTGGGGGTTACAAATGATTTGCGATCGACATAACTGCGGTAGTTACGACCTTATAGACAGGCTATATTCAACCAGGTGCGACGAGTCGCTCCGAATTTTTTTTCTTGAAAAGCATTGTCCGCGCTGCCAGGTTTGGTTTCATTGTACAATAGATGTAAGATTTTGCACAAAAACCGTCTCGCAGAAACGGGGCTTTTGAAAAAAGTGCACCTTGAATGCAATATCGCCCGCCATCGGGTAGTACCCATATTTCATCTCGGCGGGCCCCGAAATAGCATTTTCGTTTCTACACTACAATACATACAGCTTAAAAAGAATGAGTGAACGAATGAAAGAAGGTATTGCGTCATGTATTTAAAAAAATTTAATCTATGGTTAACGGCCTCAGACTTTTTGACTGCGGGCGCGTGCCATGTTTTTGAGTTGTATTGTTTTTTAAAGTCTTGAATTTCAGTCTTATGTGAATAGTGACGAGTGTCGACCCTTCGGTCTATTACTTATATATAAAGTTTAATAAGTACTGCTCTTTAATTTATAATAGTTATAAGTAATTCAACCATCTTAGTTACTTAACCGTAAAATGTTAACATTATACTATAAAATTATACATTATATTATATATTATAAAACTCGAGAACGGCTCGACCAATTCGGCTAATTTTTTTTCGTATAGGGAACATACGGAACTTCCACGGAATATTTTTATATTAAAAAAAATGCGTTTAATTTAATTTTTAATTTGGTACTGAGATTGTTTACATGCCGGGGAATGACGTAGACTACTTTTTATCCCGGAAAATTGAGGAGTTCTCGCGAAAATTAAAAAACCATAAATGGATGTTTGTTACTCAATCACGCCAGACCGGCTGAACGGATCTGAATGAAATTTGGCACAGAGAGAGATTATAATTTATAGTCTGGAAAAACAGGTTCCCGCGGGAATTAAAAAATCTCAATCCGCGCGGACGAAGTCGCTGGCATCAGCTAGTGCTAAATATAACGAAGCTTTGCAACGAACTGTAGATTAATGGGTAGGTATAGTTTCGTACATACTTTTTGTTTTTACATTAGGTTTATTGCAATTACAGCATTGTCGGCACGCCTGATACTAGTTAACACATGACGCCGCCCGAGATCCACAAATGCCGACGTTTTCAATAAAATGCGCTGTGTTGCCAGGTATAAAATACTCTGCGAATTTTCCGGTATTTTCACATTTGAGAACAACGATGTTCGTTTCTGATTTTCGAAACCGATGTGTTCAAACATCAAATGTTACATCAAAATAGGTTTAACTACTTATATGACTACGGCTCCATCCATTCGGATTGAAGTTTTCGAAAATCTTGTGAGATAGCTCTTTGATTTTTCGGGAATAAAATAGGCTATGTTTGCCTTCCCTGGCATGTGACTTGTACATATGTATCGACCAAATTACGTAAAATAGGTTGAATAGACGGGCCGTGAAATCTTAGTTTTTACGTAAAAAGCTACCACTGGATTTTTCAAAAAATTCCACGGGGACGAAGTCGCGGACATCATCTACTTACTTATATATTTTTCTTGATAGTTAAAAACATCACATCCTTAGTTCAGACTTTATGCCTGACTTCAAGCTATCAAAATGCCGAATTCACAGCCTTCTTAATCTGGCAACACTGACTGGTCGCGCGCCGCTAATAAATATAATTTTATGTCCGTCAGTAAAAAAAAACATATTTACGGTAAAATATACGCCTGAAGAAACTTAAACGCTCATCGCAACTCCTACCGGTCGAGCTTAATCCGAATAAGGAACGCGTGGAGTTGTTAATAGCACTTGTTTTTTTCTGGGTTTTTTTTTGGGTTTCGTAACTTTAAAAATAGCCGTATGCGTTCCGTAGTCGGGTACAAGGATTTATAAGGAACGGTGATAGTTTTCGGCCAATCCGACTGTGTCTGTGCATCACATCCATTAAACTGAAGAGCAAAGAAGTTGAAATTCAGCACAGTTGCGTAAACCTGTTTACACTCTACAGAAAGGCTTATTTAAATTTTTAAAAAGAAAATACTTCAAAGTGCCTTCTTAACATGGAAAGCGTGAATCGAAAAACTATATATCAAGTATTGTATTTATTTGTTTTGTTTTTATAAGTAACCTCGCTGCCTTGCATTGGGTGAAAGCTTTAAAAAAATCTGTCAGGTTATTTACTTACCTACTTAGTTCTTTTTTTGAAGATTTAAATAGCAATGTAAAGTTATTCTTTACATTGCTATTCCTTCTTTTTCGTCGGGAGTTAAAAAGAGTTGAATCACTTAAGTAAGTACTTGAGTAACTTCACTAAGGACAGCTCTATTGAGGTCAATGTTCCTCCCAGACCAGACTAATTTCCTTTATGTACTAAGTATATTATGTATGAATGTACAATATACATATATACAGCGTTGCAAAAACACGAATAGCACCCGTTTGGACACATTAATGTTGCGTGCCACAGCGGTTCAGCACCGACAAAGGAGATTTCTATGTAAAAATCGAACATTAAATAACATATTAGCGGTAGATAATGCACATCGTTGGTACACGCGAGCGTCTAGACCGGAAACGAGGAGGTTTCATGCTTAATATAATCTCTCCCCATGGATGGCCTTAGGCTTCAACATACTGCTCGATTCGAGTTCGATTTTGAATAGGTACTTTCCCAAATGAGATATGATGTGATTTCCTGGTTTTTGTATTTTTAAGTGACTCGAGGGGATTCGATATGAATACTTATATTATCACTAGACGATTTCCGCGACTTCGACCTTGTGGACTAAGTTTTTTCGATTCCCGCGCGAACTCTTAATTTTCCGGGATAAAAAGTAGCCTATGACCTTAAAATGGGCCGTGAAAGCGAAGCTGACAGACGGACACGTTTTTCGCATTTATGATATTAGTATGGATTTAGGTACTCAAACGAGTGTCGTGTCAAATTGATTTTGTTACTTTAAGCTATACTACGTGAGGCCCGCGACTTTGCCCGCGTGGATTTTGCTTTTTAAATCCCGGGGAACTCTTTGGTTTTTTTTTAATGACTGCGATCTCACCTGATGCAGGTAAGTGATGACGCAGTCTAAGATGGTAGCGGGCTAACCTGTTAGGGGCATGGCAGTTATATTAAATCCATACCCCTATTCGGTTTCTACACGGCATCGTACCGGAACGCTAAATCGCTTGGCGGCACATCTTTGCCGGTAGGGTAGTAACTAGCCACGGCCGAAAATTCAGGGAAAATTCAGAAATTATAAATTTTCAAATTGACCCTGCCGGGGATCGAACTCGGGATCTCCGCACGTTAAGGCAACAGCGCTACACACTGCGCCACGGAGGTCGTCAAATCTATCTATCTATTTGTATCTATTAGTCATTGCTCTTCACTTAGCTATGCGCGCCGATTCGTTGCTCTTATACCTATGAAATCACGAGTATGATTTTATGGATTAAAGAGGTGACAGCCCAATAGTTAAGACTTTCGTCATCTATTCAGAGGTAATTGGTGCGTTTTAAGTTTTAAGCAATAATTTCAATTGTTTGTTTATTTTAACAGCTCGGTGGACGCAATAAAGTTTGAGTATGACCATTAAATTTTATTATTAAATTAAGTACTTCAGTAAATTAATATTAAAGTTAAAGCAATAAAAAATACTTATTTTAATGGTAAGGGAAAGTATAATAAGGAAACCTGGATACCTACCTGAGAGTTGTCCACGATTTTCTCAAAGCCAATCGTATTTGGCTAGCATACGAAAACTGCTTAAGCTTAATAAGCTACTTGACTCTACCGCTTACTCTATCTATGTACAGTCGACGTCAAAAGTCCATCATATCATACTAATATTATAAATGCGAAAGTCACTTTGTTTGTTGGTTTGTTGGTTTGCTGGTTTTTTGGTTTGTCCTTCAATCACGCTGCAACAAAGCAACGGATCGACGTGATTTTTGGCATGGATATAGTTGAGGACCTGGAGAGTGACATAGGCTACTTTTTATCCCGGAAAATTGAGAAGTTCCCGCGGGAATCAAAAAACTTATTCCACGCGTACGAAGTCGCGGGCATCAGCTAGTATAAAATAAGCAACCAAGGTGCTTTGCATGTGTCACCGTAAGATTGCAAAAACCGAAATTTTACGCATTATTTTTCGGTAGATTGTAATCTGTTAGTTACATTAACCCGATAAAATCTAAGTGTTCGGCCGCAGTTTATGTCGAACCCTAACCTAACCTACAAGAATACAATGAATATTTCAAAAATGTACACTCAGAACATTGAACGGTTAATCACAATCTGTCGACAGTTTACAATTTCGCTAGTTAGATTACAATCTAACGGTTTTTGCAATCTTACGGTGACACATGCACTTGGTCACGCAAACACTTACAGCAATATATACAAAGCGTTCAATTTGTAGGTATTGTAAATTAGCTTAGTAATATACATAATTTCACACCCCAAGGAAATGAGTTACCTGCCCTAGGCTTAACTTGCTAACAAATACTTCATTAGTCGTTCATATTCTCGTAACCTGTACTCCATAACTACACAATCGGTCCCACATAATCCTCAGCAATTCCCACAGTAGAATAATCTCTAGAAAAACATCACAGAAAATTGCTATCGGAAATCCCAGAAATCTCTGAATTTCCGACAATGCATAGCACAATGCAACATGTTCGATGCATCACAATGGACCGATCGCTATCGGTTCGGCGCAAAAAATGGTAAAAATAGTAAGATCAGGGCAATTGAAAGGAGGGAGCTTTCGGTGTATGGACATCTGCCGCATACGACGCGGGTACCGCTTACTTATGGCTGATGTGACCATGTGGTATGGTTTTGTGGGACTCACTTCGGAAGATAACTTTGAATTGGTTGCGGCTGCGCCTAGTTACCACCCAACCGGGAAAGACATGCGGCCGAGCAATTTAGCGTGGAAACCATTTAAGGGTAAGGGCTTTTAATATATGTGCCATACCCCTAACAGGTTAGCCCGCTACCATCTTAGACTGCATCATACCAACAGGTGAGATTGCAGTCAAAGGCTAAGTTTCAGTAGAATAATAAAGATGAACAAGAGATTAACTTATTAATGCAACTTCTATAACTAATGGGCTATGAATTAAGCATGTCGAACGAAAGAATAAGTTACCTTAATTTTAATTACTTGAGTGCTTACTAAGTAAATGCAATATATGAATTGCTTAAAAAATATTCAGTCTCTAATTTCAATTCTTTGTAATAAATTAATAACGAGTTATCTTAATTAAATACATAAGTAAACATAAAAAAAATTGATCTCGATTCTTTACAAAATGTACCGTCACCCTACGAAACTTTGCACGTTACGGCAAGTCTAAACTATATCGACACAGCCTGGCCCGTAATTTCTTCGGCAGCACGTGTGTCTTCCTTGGCGCAATTTGATGGGCGAAGAGAAAAAAAAACAATCCTCCCCCGTCTTGGGGATATAACTAGGATTATCTTGCACAAATGGCGTTATTTGGATGGATTTTATTCCACAGATTATGCCTATTATACATTTTTAGCCAAGCTCGACTTGAATGTAGACTTTTTGTTACCTTAAATAGTCAAGTAAATAAATAAAATATTTGTTGTGTTCTAGCTTACGCTATATATAAGTTACACAAGGGCTTATTAAATAAATTTGGGCCAAAATTTTACATTTAATCTTTAAAAACGGCTTATAAAATAGTGGAGGTATGGGTAGTGTACATAATATATATGTAAGTATGTAAAACGGCTTACAAAATGCTGCATCGAATTTCATTCAAACTCCTTTATAAAAAGATAACTACGTCTTCTACATGAAGGTCTTCGTATTAAAGTGAAGCTGTCACTCATGTCACTTGTCACTCAATGACAGTGCGTGCGTTCCGAGTTGGATTATTGCGTTTGCGGCGGCCGACAGGATTTCGCGCCGAAATTCGACATAAGAACGCGTGAGAAATCGCCCGCGGCCATCTCGAATTTCGTTCGGAAACTCTTTTGGAACGGTTCATGGAATTTATTAGTCGTTAATTTTTAAAGTTGGGTTTTTTTGGGAGGTTTTAAAATAAAATAAAATAACTCAGTAAAGAACTCTACTTTGTTGATTAACATTCGGTTTGATTATTTACTCACATGAACTATGCATTCTCTTGCATGTTTCTTATAATTGAAATACTAAAACTTGTAGAAAGTACATAGTTCTTAATGCCCGTGTGGAAAAAAATCACAACCCGGCTGATCCTTCATTCAAAAGTAAGTCATCTTGTCTACAAGAACTGTCATTTTGCTCCAAAACGAGTGACATACTACATAGACTTTCCTCTATCTATTTCTTTTATTAGTCTGAGTTTTGCTCGGCCATATTTTTATTGTTTTAAAGCCATAAAACGAAAGGACTATAGGTTTTAATAAAAAAAAACTAAAAATATACTTATTCTAAAAACCAAGGGCCTCAAAACCGTGTGCACACATAAAAAATGGTCGATAAAATTATCTGTCTATTCAGCCATGACCTTCGGAGGATTTTTACATATTTAATCTATAACACTTGTATTCTACCAATAAATAACCGGCTGTTTTCCCACGTTACAATATAAAACTGATTAGTAATGTAAAGCCGGGCGACAAGGACGCGCCTGCGGTAGGGTTGCCAACTTACCCTATTGTAAAGTCCTACTCAAACCCTGAACTGTGAATAAACTAATAACTACTTAATATGTAATAAACTATAGCCTGTCAAGCCTGGATGGAGGCGAAGATTGCCTAGTGATTAAAACTTCAGCATACCACTACCTACAGCCCATTAACTGCTGGGCACAGGCCTCATAGGAGAGAAGGAACTAGGGCTTAGACCCACCACGCTGCCCCAATGCGAGTTGGTGGGTTTTAACGACTATTATCATGTTAGTGTTAATAACCGGGACCGACGGCTTAACGTGCTCTCCAAGGCACGGGGGTGAAACTTCCTAACTCCGGACTAGTACTGAGGATTTCGAGTCAGAAAAACCCAACTACAACCCGGGACCTCGTCAGCCGCAGTCAAACCGCTAGACCAACGAGGCACTTCAGCATACTATTTAACTTAATTTTTCGGAGTTCTTAATGCGTTAGCAACCGCTTAATTTATCCACACGGTTTCCGCAATATGTTTTCCTTCATCGTTATTTCATCGCCACGCCTTCTCTTTCTCGATTACACTAACTGTAAAATTCGTTTTCTCAGACAGCATTTAAAGTCTGGGTAGATTGTTGGAATTGATAAAAATTGGATTAAATAAAAAATGTGCATGAGATGATTGGATATATGGAGATATATTTATTTTCTTATTAAGTATTGGTACTTTGTAAGTTGTTTCCCATAATTCCTTCAAATCAAGAAAGGCTTCTTCCTGGCAATCATGCTTTACCTAGGTTTATTAATGCAGTCAAGCGCTAATTTATATTTACCTACTTCACTATGCTAGTCTATGAAAAATAAGGGTTGTCAACCCTAGCAATGAACTTATGAAGCGACTCGGTGGTCCGCATGGCGACAATTAATTTAGCATATTAACGAGCACCGGAAGACAATATCTAGCCTAAAATATTGGGGGCTCACAATCTTAGCCGCGGTAATCCACTGACATTTATTTTCAGCTGGCTAAAAAGTGGAATAAAAGCAAGAGTATTATTTTAATTTACTTACCTACTTAGTAACTTTATTTTAGAGCTTTTTTTGCGAATTGCGGCTGTCCTTTTTATTTTTTTAGCCGCAGTGCCTTAAGGGGCCTCAAACTTTTTACAACAAAAGACGTCGTTTTTAAAACGAACAGGGTATATGTCACCGTAAGATTGTAAAAACCGTAAGATTGTAATCTAACGCTTTTTTTTTCGATAGATTGTAAACAGTCGAAAGATTGTGAACCGTTCAATGTTCTAAGTGTCCATTTTTGAAATATTCATTGTATTTACGTTTTCTTATCTCTTTCTTGTAGGTTAGGTTATGGTTCGACATAAACAATCAAGTAGAGCCCGGCCCCAGGCCGGGCACTTAGGTTCTATCGGGTTAATAAACCTAACAGATTACAATCTACCGAAAAATAATCCGTTATATTGTAATCATTCGACAGTTTACAATTTCGCGTGTTAGATTATAATCTAACGGTTTTTACAATCTTTCGGTGACATATATAATCCATACTATGCTAATATTATATTTATGCGAAAGTGTGTGTGTCTGTCTGTCTGCTACGCTTTCCCGACCCATCTTTTTGACCGATTTTGCTGAAATTTGGTACAGAGGTAGGTTATATCCCGGGGAAGGACATAGGCTACTTTTTGTCCCGGAAAATTAAGGAGTTCCCGCGGAAATAAAAAAATGTACCTGTTCAACCGATTTTGATGAAATTTGTTACAGGGATTGGTTGTATCCCGGGGAAGGACAGAGACTACTTTTATCCCGGAATATTGAAGAGTTCCCGCGGGAATCATCTATAATATATATAAATACCTAGTTGTAAAAAGACTATCATATATATTAAATAGGTTTTATTAAGTAATTTAAACTACTTAATAAATTAAAGTACCTATTAATTATTGTTTACAGATTTATTTCCACTGTTTTCCTAACTAGTGAAAAATATGCGAGTTTAAAATTAGGTGTCATTGGATCCAACGCGCTGGAGATTGTCTTTTAAATTCACTACAAATAATCCATAGGTTTCACTTTCTTACCTACTTTGGCTATACCAATAAAGTTACGTACTTACTTACTTAGTACCATCTTAAGTACTATAGCAATTAAGTTACGTAGTATCTACTTACAATACATTAATTTCCTGTAAAAGATCTTTAGTAATATATTGTATATCATTAAGGAATACCATTTACAAGTATCACCTGTACTATACGACCAAAGGTCATTTACCACCACGCCAATGACGACAGCTGGTACGAAATACCTCGCTGGCAATTATACCATCCCATGTTTGGGAGAAGGATTCCGCTTTATTGTTACGATAATAGAAAATATGGCGCCGAACAGTTTTTCAAATTTTTTTATACTAAGGTCACCTGTTGGTACCTACGCTCGGGCGATAACCTCTTGCCTTTAAGGGATAAATATTTCAATTATTTACTATGGCAAATACTATGGTAGTTAATATGTAGTGGCAGTTGCAAACGCATTTCTACACGCTAAATGACTAAACTTGCCGCTACAACTGACAGGGACTCCAGTGACATGCATCCCTATAATTTTAGCAACCACCGAGTTTCTGGCTGGCTCTTCTCACTAGGAATGTTATTCCGAACCAGCGGTAGATCCACTCGACGATACAAAAGCACTTTAAAAAGTTATTTTGGATAAAAATGAATGAAGCTTGAAGTTAAGCTATGAATTATACCTATTTAAGTTAAATCATGTTACTTATCTGGAATTAAATATATTCTCGTTTTGACGACCTCCCTGGCTCAGTGGTAAGTGCTGTGGTCTTATAAGTGGGAGGTCCCGGGTTTGATCCCCAGCAGGGACAATTCGTTAATTTATAATATCTGAATTTTCTCTGGTCTGGTCTGGTGGGAGAAATCGGCCGTGGCTAATTACCACCCTACAGACAAAGACGTACCGCCAAGCGATTTAATTCCGGTGCGATGCCGCGTTGTACTGTAATAAAAAAAGAAAAAAAGACCAAACCCTCGGCCCAGTCAATCGGTTAGCAGTAATAACGTTTAGTAAATCGTATATAAACGTCTAAATAGGGTCCAAGCATGGGTCACAAGCGCTTCCGCCGGGCACATAACATTATCGACGCGACGTGATCCGATTCAACAACAGTTCCAATGCTGGTCTTCCAATACGAGATTGCGTTAGGAATTAGGATTTAGGGGAAACCAGTTTAGCTGTCGCTTAAGGGACGTGTTTTTTCTTTTCATTGTGTTGCTTGCAAATGTTGCAAATTGGCTTTTTCTTTACAGTGTCATTTCAGTATAAATAGACATAGAAAAGGCGGTATAGACATAACTTTCTTGCAGCGATTTTGCGATGCGATGCTGCCCCCCGATTGTGTGAGGAAATCGTAATCGGTTGTCAAACGTATAATTCGAACTGTTTAAGAAGTTCATAGATGCCTGCTCGTCAAAAAGCATGATTTGCTCAGACAATGTGCTTCAGTTTAGGTGTCGCTTAAGGGACGTGTTTTCTTTCTTTTCATTGTGTTGTTACTTCCTACCTTAAATAATTACTCTCAAAATACAAGTCAAAGGGCGCAGCGCAATTTTGCACGATCAAAATATAGAACTGCATCTAACTGAAAACCAGCGCTGAGAATTGTTGTCCATGCTCAGTAGGTAATGCTTAGTTTGCCTGCTATGGTTTATTGTTAGCTTTTAATTTAGTTGTAGACTAAGAGTTTGTGTGTAGATGCACACAAAACTCTTATCCTACAATAAGAAAACAATAAAGCTCTTATGTAATTATTCTCTTAAATGGGCTTTTTCTTGATAAATAGTCAAGACAGTATAGACATAACTTTGTTGCAGCGATTTTAACGAAGTTCTTTCTTAGCCATGGGATGCGATATCGTATCGTGTGTGGATATCTATTTTATCCTTTATGCAGCTTGTGCTCAACAACTCTCAACTTTTTGACTTTCAACCTTTCCACCTTTCTACGTCGAAACGTCGAAAAATTATCGGGTACTTACTGAGTAAGTAAATTCCTTCATTAAAATTCAAGTCACGTATAGACAATAGGTGCGAATCTAATAGCCGGAGGAGGTTTTAATCCTAGCGGAATGTCGGAAGCTCGTAACGACGCCATTTTGAGTTATGGACCAATAAACACGAAGGATTTGTATGAGGCGACCAGACGGCGACTATCTATCTCATCTCTTTGTAGGCAAAGGGTAGCCTGGAACAAGGCACTGGACTGAAGACTAGATTCGCTAAACTCTTAATAAAGGGTGACTTTTTTGGAACGATCAGTTAGAGAAAATCTAATGATATTCGCCAAATTTTTATCCAAATCGCTTAGAGAAAACTGTTTACAGACATAGGAAAAAATACTCGCCGAATTTACTCAAAACATCCTTTTTCAAAATCAGTTAAAAATAAGGTTAGTTATGGGTATGATAAACAAAAGTACATCCTCTTTTGTGCTCCCAAGTAGAAATTTTGCTTATAGAAAGTGTCATTGAAGTACTTAATATGTACTAAAGTACCATTATACCTCAATGCATAAACATACTAAACGTTTCAGTCTACACCGGAGCATCCTCATTCTTGGAATCTTTTTGGTGTTGTACATATTGGTTATTCGAATTGCTTACTTTTTCTACATGTGTAATGTCGAGAGAGCAAGTGTTGTCCTCTTCAGATTTGTTAATTTTTAACCCCGATGCAAACAGAGGTGTGCTGTAAGTTTTACGTGAGTATCTATGTTTCTGTCTAAGCCTCTAAGGCATCGTAGCTCCCAAACGGGTGAACCGATTTTGATTGTTTTTTGTTCAGCTGTTTGAATATCATCAGATCTTTTCTAGTGTCGGGGGTTTAAAATCCAGTTTTTTTATTGGATTACTTAGGTACTTAACTATGGCAAAAAAGCTTGTAGTGTAATAAGTAGGTATTCCGAAAAAGTACAAAATTGAAATATATAATATATAATTTTTATTATTTTTGCCAATGTTACTGCATTTCAGTGCCTTACTGATCGTTCCCGAATTTTCACCCTTTACTCGTATGATATCCTAGAAGTTCATAACATGAAGCGTTGAAGCGTGTCAAATAACCGTTCTATTATTTTTTCCGTAATCTCGGATAAGGTTAATACTTACGTTCGATGCCATTAAATGGTTTGCAACTACAAGTTTGTGGAATTAAGTAATGATTTACTTACTTACTTATTTATAGATTCTCTGTTTCTAATTGTAGCGTAAAAACCTTTAAATCGCCGGGTAATCGATGAGTGCTTGATTATACGTTGTTAATAAGATAGTTGATTGAATCAGTTTCATAGAATGTTGTGTTTTGTGCCGTTATAATTGTTTAAAAAGTAGCAAAAAACGATACATAAGAGTGTTCGGTTGGATAGTTCTAACTTAAGCCTTTATTCGCTAATTTAAGCCAAAAATATGAGATCTAGTGGAGCAAAACATCTGTAAGCGATTTAGTATGCACATACGATACGTATAATTATCCATACTAATATTATAATAGGCATGATGACTGATTTTGAAAAATGGTCAGATTATGTTCGGAAGTATCTACTATTTCGAAAAAATATCTTATTTCAGCAGAAAAATAAAGTTTGGTAAAAATAAAATTAGCATTTGAAATTTTAATTTTAAAATTCACGCCAAAACGTTCGGCGGTGTCATGGCGTCGTTGTGACGTCACTATTGTTATTACCAATGTACTCTGTGCAATGTGCAGTAAGCAATAGTGTGATTTTCAAAGCTCGAAAACAAACTATTGTGACGTCATTCGCTTCTTTGTGTTTTATGCAATATGGCGGATTGCTGTATTTTATAGTTTTATTTTATCAAAATAAATAGCAATCTCACTAGAAATAGAAAAATAAATACGTTTTTTTTATAATGCATGAATCTTATTTCATTAGATAAATTCATAATTTCATTGATTCTTGGTTACTGTCATCATGCCTATTGCAAATAAGTGTATGTCTGTCAATATAGGGTTATTGGACAAGAAGAAGAAGTGTCTGTCTGTCAGTTACCTTTTCACGGCCCATCTGACGTAGGTAATTTGGTACAGAGATAGGTTGCGTCCCGGCGAAGGACATTATATTTAGAAGGAAAAATCAGAGAGGTAGTTTAGTCATAAACTAAGTTTAAAAAATCTAAGTCGTGGACATCATCTATTTAAGAAATATGGCCGCGACTTCATCTGCGTATATTTAGGGTATAGATTCCCGCGGCAACTCTTTAAATTTCATCAAAATCTGCGATATGATAAATGTCCTAGCTTAAATATGGAATCCATACTCATATCCATGCTAATATTATAAATGCGAAAGTGTGTTTGTCTGCTACGCTTTAACGGTCCAGCTTTTCAACCGATTTTAATCAAGTATGTAATAGAGATAGGTTACACCCCAGGGAAGGACCAAATTTTATTTAAGTATAATCATATTTTAGTGCTTTCCTGTTTCAGAGGGAACACCATAAAATCATAAAATATATAAGCAATACATTTAGAACTGTCATTTTAGTTGACTACGCAGCTGAATTTCAATTAGCAACAATGGCTAGCCTTATCATAAAACATACGAGATTTTTCTTCAAGAGGATCTTATCTTGGTTACTCTACGAAGATTATTCATTTTTCTTTGTAAGGCAAGTACTGTCCAACATTCAACAACAATATAGATTGCGTAAATATTTTACGTTTCACCTTTCCCCCTATACAAGGAGATAAAACTACTAAATCTTTTTGTTGTTGTTTTTCTGACAAAAGGTCTGTCTAGACTTACACTTTGGCGAAATTTACCACGATATCTTTCACTTTGAGAGATTCTCTACGAGATATTTGGCTCTAGAGCTAGAGTATTTTGAAGGGGCATTTGAAAGTTGAAGCCAAAGTTTGTAACTAATAGGTATAGAATTTGGGTATTGGCCAACTAATCAAATCATCAACTCTTTATTAAACGCGCGTTTTAGTACAGGAGCAAGTTTGAAGTACTGAACTGTGACGTCATAAACATTCGAGGCGCTTTTCTTCAATCAATCAATATTTTTTTTATTCAATTTACGTACACTGTACCTACACTTATTAACGTCCGAAACTTATAAATCAATCGCGGTATCTTAAAACTAAAGCTACGAGGGTTCCAAACGCGCCTTGGTCCGAGAAGAGGCCACAAACTCAGCGGGGTCTTTTACTTTAATCGATAGCTTTAAACGCTTCACTTGAATATTTCAACCAAAGTGGCCGTGCCAGTACCTACCTATTTAAGTAAATACCTACTTCGGTACCTACTTAATGAGTACGTACCTAAACTTGATCTTGGAGTAGGAAGCCTTTCGGGTCAAAATAAAGCGTGAAAAAGTAGTTTATTTTAATGGAAGGTGGAACTCACTGATCATCACCTGTTCCATACAATGTATTGGACAGTAGCACGCGAATAAGGAATTTTAATCAGCGTAAATCGTGAAGCTGCCACGAACCATCTGCCTGGACTAGGTTACCATATTCAGAAATCTTAAAAGTTTAATTAAGCATCATATACGTATAACGTACGTGTAAAAAACTTGCAGATTTTATCAGCAGCAACCAATGAACGTTCCACGGCATTCCACACATGGTATTAAATCCATACTATTATTATAAACTAAGTAGATGTTACTCGTAACTTCTTAATTGGTAATTAATAATTATAGATCCAGGTTTACGGAAAACGGGAACAGGCTACGTTTTATCCCAGAAAGTTTAACGACTTCCCACGGGGATTAAAATAAACCCTAGGTGGAAGAAGTTCTAGAGAATAATAGTTACTTAAAGAAAATAAAAACCGGCCAAGTGCGAGTCGGACTCGCGCACCGAGGGTTCCGTACTCAAGAAGTAGGTATAATTACCTTTGTTAATGAACCGCAAAACTAACTTTGTTTGTAGAGGTTTACTGTTAATATCAAAAAATTACGTTTGTTATATGGGAGCCCCCTTTTAATATTTACTTTATTGATATTTAATTATTTATTTTGAAAGGTAATATGTCAAGTTAATATTCTGTGAAAATTTGAACCGTCTACCTGTTACCGTTTTTAATATTGAGCAAAAAAATACGAAAAAAACACGTTTATTGTATGCGGAGTCTTAGTAATAGGGTCCCGTTTTTACCCTTTGGGTACGGAACCCTAAAAATTACAAACAATCAAATCCACCAAGGACCGTCAAAAGGTTACAGTCATCCACTTTCGCATTTAAAATATCAGTATGAATTTGCTCTAAAAGATATTTTAAAATCACATTATAAAGTTTACTAAATTACTACCACCTACTAACCAATTATGTAGTGTAGTATGATACTTCCTCTAAATTTTCCACCACTTCTCCAGCTATTAAGTAGGTACGCGAGATATGTTATTTGAATTGCCTGCGTCCCTTCTGAACCCGTCTGCCTTATGTCTGTACGGTGCCCTTCAATGGCTTTTATAGCCTTAATCCCCCTCTAATAGTGCTTGTAACGACTCATGTCGTTCGGACCATTGCGAATTGCCGTACCTACTGCGATGAATTTAAATAGAGCAATATTTGAGCACATTAACTCTTATTTTTGACATTTTGAACGTATGGAGTTGTCGGATTTCTAGAGTAGGTATTATTATGACGTTTGATTATTATTTGCAAAGGCGTGTTTTTTGTGGTGGGATTAATCGGTCTCGGCTATCTGTAACTAGTAATACTGTGGCCTACTTTTCGGGGGATTGATATCATAACGCATCTCTAAATTTTCTCACGTGCTATTTGTGCCTTTTAAGTTATAAAATAAATATCAGTCAGTAAATGCTTGAAAGAAACATCGTTAGGAGACCTGCGTACCTGAAAGGTTTCTATAATGTTCTTAAAGGTATGTGAAGTCTGCAAATCCGGCTTTGGCCAAACCTTCTAATATATACTGAGAGGAGAGCCTGCTTGAGAAGCGGACGCTTGAGTTAATGATGACCACCTCTCAAACTTTTCATTTCTTATTTTCCATGGCGAGTTCCTTAGGTACATTATTGAAGCCAATTTCGAGTCGTATTACAAAGCTATTCTTTGTAGGTAAAGATTGTTATTGTGTTTACTCCAATAAACTCAAAGTATAGGCATTGTTGGAATGAGCTTGTTGCCAAGCAGGACCTACAGTGTATCTAGCACATAATAGTCAGGAAAATGGAAATAAAGACTGAAAAACGACCCAAAATCCACCATCCCTCGAGCGCCGACGATGGGGTGCTTAGACATAAAAATAACCTCGTTTTTCATCCTCCCCTAGACCTCGCAATTAGCTAGCTCAACGTGGAGACATATTGCCTTACTTTTCACCTTTTTTCGAGGGTCTGTAAATCTTTTTTATAACTACCCACCCTAAATAAGGCTAGACGAATTAACTTCCAGGCGAATTGTCTCCTAACTCAGCTATATGGTAACTAAAGTCTCCCCTTTAGGCTGCCTTTCCACCATACATAATATATGCAAGGGATGTCTGTGGAATCCACCAATAGGATCGTTTCGCTATCGTCGCATAGCGTTATTAGAAAAAGGTTTGATAAGCCAAGCTTTGAAAATACATTTATTCTATATGTGAATTTCATAATATGTGTGTGTGTATGATGATGTACTGTTACTACTTAATAGTATCGGAGTTTATAAACGTGATCAGGAATAAGCCGTAAAAAAATATAGCCGTAAAAAGAACTAGAGTTATCGACGAAGAAACGACAGACGTTAGGGTTCTAAAGTCCGCCGGTGTAGACCTCTGCAGACGACATCAAAAAAGTTGCAGGACAGCGCTAGATCTAGGCGACGCAAAAGTCGACGAAAGACGGCTTGTAAAAGTCAAGTGCGGCAAGTACAAGAAACTTGTGTCCAGTTGTGGACCTCTATCATTTGAAAACGGGTCATTTGAGGGTTAGGGTTGTGAGTTGTTACCGTCGCTACGAATCATCACGTAGTGGTACGTGGGTACTCTGGTGGGTAGGCAGCCTAACTCAGCTATATGGTACAAAATCAAATTATTTCCCGCCCCCTATTTTATGGTCAAATGTTGTTGTTCATTCTGTATTACCCGGTATATTTATGGTGAACAAATAACCAATTACGATGATTAACGATGGTCATATCTCCTGAAATCGGTCGTGTTTCTATACTTGTAGAGATCAAGCAACCGTGAGGTGGATATTTTTATGGAAATATAACTAGGGCTTATAGGATTTATTCTCCCCATAAAGGAAGACTAATGTCGATACACAAGACCTAAATGTCTCATAAAAACTGGTAAAATTAATCTAGCGGGGCTAACTATAAACAAGCATTACATAAAAACACCCATTAGAACATAAAGAAAGAATCTAATAAAACCGTTATTTAACATTAAGTACTTCATATGACTGCCTCGTTGGTCTAGTGGTTAGCATAGTCGACTGCGGATCACGAGGTCCTGGGTTCGAATCCCGGTCGGGCATGAAAAGTTAGGTATTGGGTTTTTCAATTAAGAAATTCTCAGTGCTAGCCCGGAGTTGGAAGTTGGCGGTGTTTCACCCCCGTGCCTCGGAGAGCACGTTAAGCCGTCGGTCCCGGTTATTATCACTAACATGATAATAGTCGTTAAAGCCCGCCAACACGCATTGGAGCAGCGTGGTGGGTCTAAGCTCTAATTCCCGCTCTCCTATGAGAGTGGAGGCCTGTGCCCAGCAGTGGGACGTTAATAGGCTGTAGTGATGATGATGATGATGACTTCATATGATTTGTAGAATTATAAGTAACTGCTTAGTAACTAATACTTAGGTATAAAATATAACTACCTTAACTATACTGTTACCGCGTATTGAGTTAAAATATTATAAATATAGGATTAACTTAAGAAAAATTAACGCGAGTCGTGTCTACTTTAGTAATTTTCCACGAGTATCTTTGGCCGAGTTTGGTCGCTATTCATAAAATATGGCACCAAAAACTATAATACTTCATCATGGAATGTGGTATAGGTGGCAACCCTATTTTTTAAAATAATAATCGTGAACGTGTAGGGCGGTCGATGTTTTATCTAATTCCGAGACTAAATATTGATCGAACGCATTTCATACGGGAAGTTTGCTCAAGACGAATCGATCCTAATCTCTTTGTAATACGAAGGAGCTCGCTTTATTTTTAATTCAAATGTTACTTACTTACTTAATTTTTTTTTGTTCCGCTTGGGATACATGACGTTTGCAGATGTAAAATTCAAAAAACATTAATCAGTTAATTTTGCAAATCATCGGTCCCCCTTGAGTAAGACTGTTGTCTCAATCAATTTATTGGCTGTTTTTAAAAATCATGCCTGTTTTGTTGTACAAAAGTATAATCTGACATCTTGATTCAGATGTGAGGTCAAAAGTTTTGTGCTCTTCGCGCTCTGTTCAATAAGAAAAGTTATTTTTTTTACCCGACCACGGAGAAACCAAAATAAGGGTTATGATTTTAGCATGCTATGCAGATAGGTATGTAATGTATGTGCGAATGTATTTATGTTTGTTTCGTGTTTGTGCCTAAACTACTGAGCCGATTTTGATGAATGAGGTGTCAATCGATTCGGTATTATGTTCCGGGTGACCTAGGCTACATTTTACATAAACAAAATCGATATGACGTATTTCAATACCAAAACAGTGGGCGCCTGGATTTTTTCCGTTGTCGGGTTATAGTTTTTTTATTAATACTTACAGTAGTGTAACTAGTTATAAATTATGCAATTACGATTAACGTTTCCATAGAGTTCGAGTTTCAGAGTCTAGTTATAATGATGTCGGCCTAAAATTTGTTGGCGTGGATTTCAGTTTTTGAAAATCCTACGGTAACTCCTTGGCATTTCGGAATAAAAGCTATTCCTTTGACGAGATGCAATCTACCTCTGTACCAAATTTCGTCAATCTCGGTTGAAGAATGAAAGCGTAGCATATCACGTTTTTATTTCGTTTACAAAACTACGTTCAACACAATTATTGAAAGCATATTTAAATATAATAACATAAGTATGGATTTCTTATTTCTATTTTTAAAATCTCTGGAATCTAGAGCAAGCCATTAGCCACAAAAACCTGATGCATCTCAGTTCGTGGAAGCAATTATCACCTGAGCCGTGGCGCCGGATATTTTGTTTGCATCTGATAATACCAGCATTTCGCGACTACCTGGCCCGTCTACCTGCCTTTGCATATTTCCAAATTATTACACTAAGTTCTAGCTTGGTATATATATTGTCTTTTTTAAGGTTCGCTAACCAAAGGGTGACAACAGGACCCTATGCCTTTTTTATCCACTACCTACAAGTTAGCCCTTGACTGCGATCTCACCTGATGGTAAGTGATGATGCAGTCTAAGATGGTATCGGGCTAACCTGTTAGGGGCATGGCAGGGCATACCTTTATTCGGTTTCTACACGGCATCGTACCGGAACGCTAAATCGCTTGGCGGCACGTCTTTGCCGGTAGGGGGGTTAACAAGCTACGGCCGAAGCCTCCCACCAGGCCAGACCAGTGAAAATCCTCCGGTCTTCGTTCGTCCGTCTGTCTGTCAGCGGGCTGTATCACATAAACCGTATTAAGTAGGTAGATTAAGATTTTTCACATTTTTTTTTGTGCACAAAAAACTTACTTTTTTTTAATATATATCTAGTATATATTTAAAAAAGTAAACAAAAAATACAATAAACGCGATTGTTGAGCGTCTCTCATGTTTCTGTTTCGAAAGTATTTTAAAAAGTGCTTATAGATAGTGTTTAAATCTTGTACGTTGGTACGGAACTACGGAACCCTTCGTGTGTGAACGATTCGCACTTGGTCGTGTTTTCCATTCAATTATTGTTGTGCATATATTATACTTCGCTTTGCTTGGTCTTTTTTGCAATTTTATAATGAAATTTTGCTTTATTGTCAGCTGTTATCTACTCGTATTTACTAATATCGATAAAATTATTTGTTTAATTGAAATCAGTAAACTAATCGTAGGTGTTCTTTTTACAAGCCTTCATTAATTATCTGGCCATGTTTTTTTTTTAAATTAATTTACTAACCACAGTAAACATTAAGGTACAAGGTAAGGTACCTACGATATGGTCAAATCTTACAATTGGATTGAAAATTGAAACACGGGTATGTGTATACATTTTCAGCCCAATCGGTTCAACTTCAATGAAAATGCAGTAGGGTAGAATCAGTTTACATAATAATAAATTTTTGAAAAAAAACTTACGTAAAAGTACTTTTGAGGAGTTGGACTGTTTCTCACATTGTTTGATTCATCGATGACTCTTTCAGTGTTGCTTTAAACTATTTTCGATTATACTTTGTTATTTACCCGTGACTTATTAAACAGGCTCTAGTAGTAAATATGGTACCAATGGCGCTAAACATACAAGTTCTACAATAAATAGTAAATAGTAAATACACAAAACCTCCAACTCGGTTGGTCACCGTGGGGGCTTACGACCGACACCCTCCAGGGCAAAAGCCATCGAATAACGATAAAGTTAACATTTCAAGAACTAAACAAAAGAATGGAAAAATTTACATAGCCACACTTAACACCTTATCGCTGCGAACCCCAGAAAAACTGCAAGAGCACAATTGTCACAATTGATATAGGGACTCCTAAACTTCTCAACATAGCTCCGTTGCATTGCAATTTTCTAATGAAATTTAGTAGGCATATTCATTATACTCACAGATGCCCATCAAAACAAAACGGGGATGCAATCCATCTACCAGATTTGATAACCGTTCGAATTGCACCATAAAACGTTGTCGTAAACCCCCGCACTTACTTACATTGTTATTAAGTAGTCGTTTGTTTTACTACCGCATATTAAATACAACTTCAAAATATTGCGACGGTACTTAAGGGCCGGCGCTCACTTGAAATTATCGGTTTGGGGTGTCTGATTGATAATAAATAATGTTTGTCTGCTGCCCCTATCCTTATCCTTTACTTTAAGTACCTACTAATATTATAAACGCGAAAGTTTGTATGTATGGATGGTACTCTTTCACGCCAGAACGGCTGAACGGATCTGGATGGCACAGAGATAGATTATAGTCTGCGATAACACAGGCTACTTTTTATCCCGGGAAATTAAAGAGTTCCCGCGGAATACAAAAAACCTCAATCGACGCGGACGAAGTAGCGGGCATCAGCTAGTAAACAATAATTTTAACCAATACTTACTCATTAAATTTACCTATAGTCAATTCTCACTGAGATTCGAGTCGTATACATATCTATTTACTCGAAGATTTTTTAAGCGGTTGACTGGTTGATATTTTGGAATTGTACCTACTTAATAATTTTCTAAAAAGTTAAAGTAAGATAATATTACGCAAGATATCAAGGAGATATCATCTTTTTAAGGAGCACACTTATTTTTTCAGGTAGGTATAAGTTTAGTATTTTAAAATACTTTTATCCTTTTTAAAAGTTATCGTAAACTTATTAAGTAGAACAATTTTGTATTCGTACGTGATGTAGGTACGATATGAATGTATTTTGTGATATGAATTTATACAAAGATTATTATGATATTGTACATAACTGTTTACTTGTTTTAGTGTTCGACATTTATGTAATTTTAATAAATTATTTAAGAAAGTACTTAAATGTTTCGTTCATAAACTTTTTGATTGCTTAAAGAAACTTAGTCTTTTACACTGGTACCAAATTAAAAAGTTTATATGTATGAATCATTTACTATTTACTTTCTCAGATAATTTATTGAAATAAGTAAGTAAATCTATCTTTAAAATTATGTTTTGTTTGTGTTGTTTTAAAAATATCTTTATTATTCAATTAATTTTATATACATAGTTTATAACCTAGTCCTATAATCCTAGGCAAAACAGAAAATATGCATTATACAGTTTATCAGGCTAATAACACCTCTTTTAAACTTACCAACCTCTAATTTATGAACACCTTAATTAAAAGTAAAACAACACAATTGGATAAAAACTTCTTATGCTAAACTTAGTGATGCGGTTTACACTTATAAACAATTAAGTAAAATAATCGAAATGTTAATACATATTTTATTTAAATAGTTACTGCTGATGCTATGCATATAGTATAGCATCTTTGGTATTACTTAGTAGATCTTTGAACATTTTTAAAAGCTTCTTAGAACTCAAAACTATTATTATAAGATAACTAAGTATAAAGGACGCTTAGATAATTTTAGACAAGGCTATGATTTATGTGTACCCGTATCCAAAGGATGGTTTCACGTCCAAAAATAAATCAAAGGATTCTCACACCAGAAGTGTCACACGCACGATAATTTATCGCACAAAATGTTAAACTCATGCGATAATAATCGAAACTACAGACGGCTTAAAAGCAAACGCCGTACTGAGCAGCGATGAGTTCATGATGAGATATTTGACTGAGAAGCAGACCTACACGCATGTTGATGACTTCCTGGCGCATTAGTGTGCTCTTTGGTATAATAAGTATAAAATCAATCCATACATTCTGTATTAGGTCTAAAAGTTGTAAGGTTCCTATGGAAGGCTATGTACGGCCGTAAATCGTAATACAAGCCTAGAACGGGTGCAGCTAGAGCACTCCCTCTAACTTCAATTTTTTATTCACCTTTTGAATTATTTATTTATTAATTATAAGTCCCGGATTTGTTAAGTATAATACTTCACTACTCGAACTCAGACTCAATCTCAAATCTTATTTATTCAAATAAACTTTTACAAACGCTTTTGAATCGTCGAGTGAATCCACCACTGGTTCGGAATTCCTACCTACCGAGAAGAATCAGCAAGAAACTATGTGGTTACTCTTTTGAAAAAAAATACCTAGTGTTGGTAAACATTAATAATAATTGGTGTTCCGACAATTTTACAACAATTGCTGGTCTATGCACAGAGCGACGGAAAGAGATACATATAAACTTAACTAGTGCGACAGAGATGTAAGATTAGGCAGAAAATATTAAGCGTGTGCTGGATGTCAGACACTTGGAGCGTGAAGTGATTAATATGTCTAGGGTTGGCACCTTACACGTTAAATTGCAGGTCGCGATCGTTATCTTAACTGGGTAAACGCGTTGCTTTAACGCAAGACTTTGCATTCCTAGGGTTACATATGTTTGTTGGCGGTTTACAGCTGTTATGTGCTATAATATTATAACTTACCTGTCTTACTTTAGCTTACCATGGCATTTAAGTCCACTTGCATGACAGGCGGCTAAAGATCTAGCCCCACTTCAGCGGCGCGGCGCGGCACGTAGCGGCAAATATTCTTTGTACAAAGAATACTTGCCGCGACGTGTCGCGCCGTATAGCGTTTCTGTAGTGGGGCTAGACCTTTAAGTTGTGTTAAGTTTAGTGAAAGAGTAAACTTTGACCAACAATAAGAAGTAGTAATTTGAAAGTAAATGAATGCACTTATTTATTTCTGTTTCATAGCTCCATTATTAAGTTTAAACTGATACATTTGTAGCCCAATATCACAAAGTCCGATTTTTTTGCTGCTATTTTGTTGCACTTTGCTTTTATTTGCTTTCATTGGTCAATGCTTAACTATAAACGTATTGAACCTTCATAATATAATTTCATCAGATGATTTCTGGGACTTTGTCCCATGGATCTAGGTTTAAAAAATCATAGTATTTGATTTTGCGGGATAAAAAAAGTGGTGTATGCCCGTCTGGCATCTATGTCACTCTCCAGATAAAACGCGCTTTGTTATTTTGTTGTGGCCACTTTAACACCAATTAACCGATAAAACAAACACACTTTCGATTTCAATATAAATGATATCTATAAGTATTTTACAACAAGAAGAAAATAAAATAAAAAAGTGAATATGGCAGGCGGCAGCCCTAAAAGCATCCATTTTCGCAGTCAAAGCCTGTGCTTAGTGCACATGCAAATGAGAATTAACAAAGTCGTCTCAGACCCTACGGTACGTGTAGTATTATTATATCTGTGCCTACGGGCAGCGGAGCGTCCGGCGTACCTAATTGATAATATCAATAAATAATCCCCCCTCACTTAACGCCTTACCTTACCGGCATACCTTAAGTCCTTATCAACTTTAAACCGGCCACTTAGTTTGTATTAACAACAAACTACCAGCGAACACCGAATATTTATACTTTTTTTTATTGTTAAAAATGCTCTGACCATAAACCTTACGCTAAATTAATATAACCTGAGTTTTAAGATTTTTTGTTTTCTTTATTATGTTGGTTATTCATGAGTCATGAACTCATGACACACAAGGAACAAGAACGACGATCTCCCTGGCGCAGTGTTGAGCGTTGCTATCTTAACGTGCGGAGGTCCCGGGTTTGATCCCCGGTAGGGTCTATTTGGGAATTTATATTTTTCAGAATTTTCCTTGGTCTGGCTTTGGTCGTGGCTAGTTACCACCGGCAAGGACGTGCCGCCAAGCGATTGAGCGTTCCAGTACGATGACTGCCTCGTTGGTCTAGTAATTGGCATGTTTGACTGCGGCAGACGTGGTCCCGGGTTCAGGTCCCGGGTCGGGTCACAACAATTATTGGGTTTTACTGACAATAAATTCTCAGTACTGGCCCGGAGTTAGGAACTTGGTGGTGTTTCACCCCCGTGCCTCGGAGAGCACGTTAAGTCGTCGTTCGTGCGCCTGATCTCTCTCCGGTCTTTTCGGATTTTCCGTCCCAACGGGCTATGAGAGTAAATGAACAGAGAGTGCACCTGTGTTTGCGCACACACTTGTGCACTATAATCTCCCGCGCAGATGGCTAATCTCTCTGGAGATTGGCCGCCGTGACCGAAATTCGGTCGGGAGGACTTTATTATTATTACGATGCCGTGTATAGAAACCAATTAGGGGTATGGGTTTAATATAACTGCCATGCCCCTAACAGCTTATCTCGCTACCATCCTAGACTGCATAATTAGCACTTACTATCAGGTGAGATTGCAGTCAAGGGCTAACTTGTAAATGTATAGTATACCTGTTGGGACCGAACCCTGGAACCCCCCACGCATAAAACCACAGCACTCACCACTGTGCCAGTGAGGTCGTTAAACGCCAACGCGATCTCTTTTTAATCTAAATCAACATAAAAGACGGGAAAAAGCTATTTAAGTACTTAATTTATTTTTGAAACAGTTGATGTCTTAATTCCATAATTTTGTCACGGACGATGGTTTTAAGAAAACAATCGTAAATTCTGTACAACCTGAGTAACGAAAGTTGACGTCGTGTGAACAATTTATACCGTCAAAAATTTAAAACAATATTTATCATACGAGCCGCCACACAATCTGGTCGAACGATCACAATTAACTCCTCAGTCTGTAACTCCTCAGTTTTCCGTGGTAAAAAGTAGCCTATGTCACTCTCCAGGTCTTCAACTATAACTACCCAGTACCCATGGTAATAATCGCGTCAATCCGTTGTTCTGTTGCGGTGTGATTGAAGAACAAATCAACAAAAAAACACACTTTCGCGTTCATTATTCCCACTAGCTGATGCCTGCGACTTCGTCCGTGTGCTTTTTGAACTCTGCGGGAACTCGTTTTGTTTCAGGGATAATGTAGCCCATGCCTTTGATACGATAAGATAAGCCGTGGAAGCGTAACAAACCTGCCTGACTATCTCCCTGGCGCAGTGGTGAGCGCTGTTGTCTTAACGCGGGAGGTCCCGGGTTCGATCCCCGGCAGGGTCAATTTGGGAAACTATAGTTTCTTAATGTTTTCTGGTCTGGCTAGTTACCACCCTAACGACAAGAAACTGATTAGAGGTATGGGTCTAATATAACTGCCTTACCCCTAACAGGTTAGCACGCTACCATCTTAGCAGTCAAGGGCTAACTTGTAGTGGATAAAAAAAAACTCACATGTTCGCATTTATAAAATAAGTTAGGATAAGTATAAGAGTGGATGTGGATAGTACACAGATCGGGGCACAAGAACAAAGTGTACAAATTTTTGAGGCGTTCATTTCTATTTAGAAACTCGGTTATCACTAAGGCGAATTTCCCAATTTATCTTTTTATTCCGCATTCCTCTGGTTTTGCTCCAAATAAAAGAGTCAGTAAATCGTCTCCATTTCGTCCCACGTGATGTGGCGTTAAGGGCAAGCCGTACTGTATTCTTCAAATACTATTTTAATACTTAATAAATAGAGTGAGAAAATTCTTTCTAGAAGTCCAATAGATGTTTGGACAATTTCGTTTGAAATTTGTTTGAATAGCCCAAATATTAGTCCTATTATTTTGCAACTCCTAGACAGTTCTTTCTCAGGAGACGAAACTATCTAATCATTATATTAATATATTTTCCCAACAAATTTTGTCGGAGGAATTGGGTATTTGACAACTACGCAGTCAAATCAGTAACTTTTTTTCTACGTCGAAACGCGCCCTTTGTATGGGATGTTGTATGAATTACTGAATAGTGATGTCATCAAAATTTTGAAATGGTTTTCAAACTTAAAACTCACAGGGGACGTGGATATTACGACGTTGAGAAGTTTCTCTATTCATCTAATAATCACAAAAAATGATTTATTTGACTAGTTATCATAGATAATATAGTGGTAGACTCTTGACGTATCATAAGTGACACAAGTTGTCCTATGTGAAATAAATAAATCATTTATCAAATACCCAATTCAGCTAGGCTGTCATCGCCAATCGCCAAGTCTTCAACTCGTCGAGATAACTATCCCAAATCTTAAAAAATAAAGCTTGATGGCGAAAAGTTAAATTTGAGCTGACTTGGGCACTCCAGGCAAACAAATTATTAAGTAACTTACCTACTTATTGGTTTGAAAAATTTGTTCAGAAATTAAAATCATTAAAAACAAGTTTTTATCGTCCGCCATATTGAATTTATTGTAACGTCATTTTATTTTTCGTATTCTTCTCAGCAAACCCTTTTAATTGATACCCATATTTAGATGAAAAATAACTAGTCAGCCATCTTTGGGAGGCCGCCATATTGGGGCAACTAAATAAAAGCTTGTAAAAAAATTGCGTAATGTTATAACATCATTTTAACTTCCTCATGGCAAAAAACAGCTTAATTCCGTACTTCCTGATACGTTGACCCGGCCTAATCTAACCAGTTGCGTGTGGTTGCATCCCCTTAACCGGCGTGCGGGCAATTGGGCCAGGATGTCGGGAATAACCCGGTGACTCATGACCACACAGACGCCTACATACACATTCTACTATAGCTATTACTATCTATGAATCTGTATGGGCCGTTTATTAACGTTTATGTCTTCTTAATATGTAAAAGGAAAAGGTGACTGACAGTCAGTCAGTCACCTTTTCCTTTTACACTAATCTATCACAGCTCAAGCCACTGGTCGAGTTGGGCTGAAAGGAAAAGGTTCATTTTAGGCCTACTCTTGTACCCTCTACCATGAATAGAGGAAAATACATAGATTGTATTAAAAATATAATAATTTAGAACAGTAAAGTAAATAACGAGAAAAAAATGTATTTCAAGTTTTCAATACGTTTCCAAGATGGCAACCTACAGCCATAAAGAAGGCAGTAGGCGCGAAATGTATCAAATGTCATTTCTGACAGTCACTGTCTAAATAACGTGTTTTTCTTTTGAAAACGTCAAAAAATATGAATCCGCCATCGTAACCCACCATGTTTAGTGTTGCTTAACTTGGAAAGATTTGCCAAGCCACTGAAATTACGATGAATTCGTAGATTTGACCAATTAAAACTGGTCTAGTATTTTATTTTCCTTCATTTCTCTACTTGTACAAGCCCAGGCCTACGCCCCTTACAATTCTGAACCGTCTCTTTTGGCATGCAGCATAGCTTTTACGACGTAGACATCCGCTTAGAAAGGATTTTTGAAAACATGTACATATATATAGAATTATATAGAGCATATAATATTAAAAGGTTTTACTGTACTAGGATTCTAAAAATTCTTATCTCTGTAGGTACCAAATTTCGTCAAACTGCGTCAAAACCGTGAAAACGTAGCTGACAGACAGACAGACATACATACTTTCGCATATTTAATAATATTAGTATGGATATGAATTTTGAAATGACTAATAGGTAAGTTTTTAAATTTTACCTACTCGTACTGAAGTAGCAGGACTTATAAAAACAAATGCTTCATAATAAGTGCATCTCACACTGCATTATCACGTGATAAAAAAGTAAATTTACGATGTAATCACAATAATTATTCATACAGGTACATACATTTTTGAATTATGTACTGGTAGGTGCGATGTTAATATATTTTTTACTGTTTTAAAATTCCACCGTAAATTACGCCAGTCTTTTGTAAATTAAAATCGTTAAACGTTTCGTAAAATATACGTGTGTCTCTCAACGCCCAACGCTGACAGAGTTATGATCGTTTGTTTCTTTTTTTGCCCGCATAAAAATGAATGGACCCAGAAATTATCCTAACTCAATCCTCAATGCCGTGTTGTGGAATACGTGCCAGTTTTTCTGGGATTTATCTTCTAATATTTGCGATATATTTGTAGTTGTAGCTGACGCGACTTCGAGCGGATTTAGGTTTGTGGAAAAATCCCGTGAGAACTCTTTGATTTTAAAAAGAAATGAAAATATAAGTACTTTACTGTACACCAAAGTACTTAAGTACAAAAACACAATAGGCGGGACATTATCGCTAAGAAGCGATCTCTTCCAGGTAATATAAAAAGGAAATAATACTAAAAATACTGAAAGAAATGCTGTAAAGGTACGCTGTTCCAACCTCTATCAACGGAAGCCCTGTTACGGCTGTGCAAGAAAGACCTACGTAACGATATTGTGTAGAATTTTCCAAGTCCTACAAAGTAACATATTCCGGAACAAACTCTTTAAATAAAGATGCAAAAAATTATGTCAAAATCGTTGTTTTTAGTTGAACAAAAATACAAATAGGCCGTGGAAACGAAGCAGACAGACAGACACACTTACGCATTTATAATATTCTAGTATGGATTTGCTGACGCCCGCGACTACATCCGTGTGGATTAAGGTTTTTTAAAAAAACCCGTGAGAATTTATCAGCGAATAGCTGTTAGATAGTGAATCCGGGGATTTCTTTGGTTGCTGGTATCTGATAGCTTCAGTATACGTTGGCCTAATCCGTTCGGCTCACAGATATTATGTAGGTACATTCGGCTAGTTTCGGCCAGTGTAGCGTGTGATTGCTGCTTGAGAGCCACCGCTGGTTGCATGCGGAAATACGACAGGTGAATTATAGCCTATATAAGTATACTAGCGGACGCCCGCGACTTCGTTCGCGTGGCATTAGTTTTATAACTCCCACAGGCATTCCTTAATTTTCCGGGATAAAAAGAACCTGTGCACAAAAAACATCCGTTGCTCTGTTGCAGCGTGATTGAAGGACTATTTAACGTCCTTTGGGAAAGAATTTTCAAAAACTGTGAATTTTACATATTTAATTTAAACCAGTTGCCCAAACGTCAAGTTTCATGGCTATGACTTGAAAAACGGCGGCCTTTTACACCAACTTACAACCCCTATTTTACCCGTTTGGGGGTGGAATTTTTAAAAACTGTGACACACGTACTTCTTTATTTATTACCTTAAGCCAAAATACCAAGTTTTGTTGATACAACTTCAGAAATATCTTGAGAAATGAAGGACTTTCATATAAACTTTCATCCCCTATTTCACCCCTTCGGAGGTAGAATTTTCAAAAACTGTGAAACACGTAAGTATTTCTTTTTTTTTACCGATAACTCATTTGCTAAGTTTCATGGATATAACTTGAGAAATAACGGACTTTCATACAAACTTTCAACCCCTATTTCACCCCCTTAGGGGTGGAATTTTGAAAAATCCTTCCTTAGTGAACGCCTACGTCACAAAAGGAAGCTACTGTCAAAATTTAAAGTCTCTAACCCTAGCGGTTTAGGCTGTCCGTTGATATATAAGTCAGTCAGTCAGTCAGGACTTTGAATTTTATATATATATAGATATACTCGCCGAGTGCATTGGGCCAATGTGCGATTCTTTCTAGTTCGCCCATTTAGCTCATAAAATCCGTGTTAATTCTCAACACGCATTCATGATTTTAATCTATTTGGCACGAGAAAGCAATAATCTCCTTAGTTATTAATGCGAAGGGGCTAGCAGAGTGGATTACATTGTTGCAACGCGTTAAAATGTCATTTGCCTAGACGCCGCCGAGAATAGCCGCGGCATTCTGGCGAGCGTGCGGAACGGTCTGTCTGCGCAGACGACGACGAAAGACATCGTCACTCGGAACTGCGATTGCAAAATTATGTCGTTTTGTTCCGCGCGTTTAAAAAATCTATTCAGTTTTTTTTGCAGGTGGCTGTGCTGGTTTGGCCTGGGGCAACACTTAAAGACATATTGTTTCATTATTGTTGACTTTCGTGTTTCAGAATTATAATCGTTTTTTTAGGAACCTCAAGGTAGGTACATACCATGAAACTGTCATTTTGAGTAATATTGCTTAAGTTAGTACCTTTTCCAGCTAAGTACTTTCTGTTTTTATGTTAGACTAACCTTTCCCGTTACCATAATGTATAGTCTGAACAGGTTAGCCTGCAATCATCTTAGATGGCATCATCACTAACTATCAAGTGAGATCGCAGTCAAGGGCTAACAAGTAGTGAAGTAAAAAATAAAAAATAAATGTAGTCAGTTCCTCGTGATTACTTAGCTTTTTAACTATTCATAATAAACAGTTACATTACCTTGTATCATGAAAGTTATTTAATCGCCTTTATCTTTGTTTCCCTAAACAACGGTAATGGGAGCTTATGAGCGATAATAATGGATCAAGAGCGCGGTAATTATTTGGTGCGGGTAATTAAAGTCGTTTCCGTCTCCCATGCGACCCGCCCTGGCTTTGTATCGATAAAGCTTTCTCCAATAAAAAAAAATCAGGAAATATTCAATTTAGGTAGTTTAATAGACAATATTATAAACAAAATATGTAATTTTGCATGCCTGATTTTAAGGTGAAACATTTATGCTGGAAACTCACAAATAACATCTCATTATAAAAAATGTTTCTGCAAATAAAGAATTTTGATTTTTAGGGTTCCGTACCCAAAGGGTAAAAACGGGACCCTATTACTAAGACTCCGCTGTCTGTCTGTCTGTCTGTCTGTCTGTCTCCAGGCTGTATCTCATAGACCGTGCTAGCTAGAAAGCTGAAATTTTCACAAATGATGTATTTCCGTTGCCGCTATAACAACAAATACTAAAAATTAAAAAAATATATATATTAAGGGGGGTCCCCATACAATAAACGTGTTTTTTTCGTATTTTTTTGCTCAATATTAAAAACGGTAACAGGTAGACGGTTCAAATTTTCACAGAATATTAACTTGTATATTACCTTTCAAAATAAATAATTAAATATCAATAAAGTAAATATTAAAGGGGGGCTCCCATACAACAAACGATATTTTTTGATATTAACAGTAAACCTCTACAAACAAAGTTAGTTTTGCGGTTCATTAACAAAGGTAATTATACCTACTTCTTGAGTACGGAACCCTCGGTGCGCGAGTCCGACTCGCACTTGGCCGATTTTTTTTTAATTTTATGTGCAGAAATTGCCTAGTTACAGTATTGTAAAGGTGTGTCCAAACATCGCAGGCGGCGCAGCAATTGTGCGTGGCTATAAAATGCAAAAAAATGAAAAAAAATGCAATAAAATGAAAATGAAAATGAAATGTGGCTGCCGCGCTGTTATTGGACGTTTGCCGCGCAATTAATATTCGTGGGCATAGTCTTCAAGTCCTTACTCCTTTATTACAAGCGCGCGGCAGAATTGTGTCCTGCAAACGCCGCGTGTTGCTGCCGCGCACTGCCGTTCTATGTTTGGACACATCTTAATAAGTATCTCGTAGTCAGTTCCTCGTAGTTACCTAGCTTGTTAACTATTCCTATAAACAATGACACATCAGATATCATACAGGTTATTAAAACGCGTCATCTGTTTGTTTGTTTGTTTCCCCAAACAACGGTAGCGGGAGCTTATGAGTGATAATTATGGATCAAGAGCGCGGTAATTATATGGTGCGGGTAATTAGAGCCGGCGTTTCCTCCCATGCGGGCACCAGGCGCAACGTCCCGCTCGGAGATATTCATCCATACTAATATTATTAATGCGAAAGTGTGTCTGTCTGTCTGTCTGTCTGTCCGTCTGTCTGTCTGTCTGTCTGCTACGCTTTCATGGCTCATCTGTTCAATAGATTTTGATGATATTTAGTATAGGGATAGTTTGAATCCCGGGGAAGGACGTAGTATTTTTTATCCCGGTACATTAAAGCGTTCCCGCGGGAATCAAAGAACCTTAATCCAATAATCGCGGACGAACTCGCGGACATCATTTAGTAACTTCATAAACTAGGGCTTGGGCAGATATAATGCGTGACGTAAATCACACTTGTTAGCTGCATCTAATTCTAATCACAGCACTGACAGCTCGACACACAAGTTTAATGGATATGTCACCGTAAGATTGTAAAAACCGTAAGATTGTAATCTAACGCTTTTTTTTTCGATAGATTATAAACAGTCGAAAGATTGTGAACCGTTCAATGTTTTAAGTGTAATTTTTTCAAATATGCATTGTATTTACGTTTTCTTGTTTCTTTCTTGTAGGTTAGATTAGGGGTCGACATAAATAACCAAGTAGGTTAGGTTATATCGGGTTAATAAACCTAACAGATTACAATCTACCGAAAAATAATCCGTTATATTGTAATCATTCGACAGTTTACAATTTCGCGAGTTAGATTATAATCTAACGGTTTTTACAATCTTACGGTGACAGATACACAAAAAAGCTTTTGATATGTTTTGTATGGGGAAATCTGTTATGTTTTTTTAAAAATCTACTACAAGTTAGCCCTTGACTGCAATCTCACATGATGGTAAGTGATGATGCAGTCTAAGATAGCTTGCTAACCTGATAGGGGCATGGCAGTTATATTAAACCCATACCCCTACTCGGTTTCTACACGGCATCGTATACCGGAATGCTAAATCGCTTGGCGGCTCGTCTTTGCCGGTAGGGTGGTAACTATAGCCGAAGCCGGTTAAAATAAACACGCATCCAACAGCGTTTTTTTAGTTTTGTAGTTAGGGCGTAGCCCGTACGTTTCCACAGTTAACCGGTAACTCGTCTTCCTTGTTTTCGGACAAGGATTAATGATAATTTTCTCGTATTGATTTAGTGTTACCCATTTTCATTTGTCATTAAATTGCAAGAGGCTATTAGCGGCTAAGTGGGAACGTTGGCACACTGCCATCGACTGGAAGTTTGGCTATACCCTACCTTAATATACCTAGTTACTTTTGATGACCTACCTGGCGCAGTGGTGAGCGCTGTGGTGTTAATAATGGCGTCCCTACAAGTCCCTCTGTTGACTGCGATCTCACCTGGTGGTAAGTGATGAAGCCGTCTCAGATCAATTTGACATGTTAAGTATTAATAGATCATACCTAGTAACTTTTATAAGATCATTGAGATTGTATAAACTGGATTTACGTTGACATTTTCCACTATTATTATACTAATATCATGTAAGTACTTTTAGTCCTTTTATGTAAAAAATTTCAATAAAGCTATTTAAAAAATCAATTTGTACTGCCATGTGATTGTACAAAAATTTTGCATGCCCATCGTAGGTATGGCGGATTGTAGATGGTAAAAATTGTAATTAAGACCTGTTATGTATCTACCTGCAATCAAGCAAATAAACTATTAAAAACAACAAACTATTATTAAAATAATAATAAAAGTTTTCTAGTTTTTTAAGTACTTTTATGTTTTTATTATTATTATTATTTTATATTGTCTAATTGGATTTTTATCTGTTAAATAAATAATAATTATTATTATTATTTATTTAACAGATAAAAATCTTATTTTTTATTTCATTTATCCATCCATATTGTTTACATTTTTAAATATTTACACAAAACAAAAATGAAAAAACATTTAAAAATATAATAAATAGCGTTCCAACGGTCTCGGGAACAGGGTCCAAGAAACCGGCGGTCAGGGCTCCAGAGACAGGAACCTCCTGACGATGCGAGCCGTGTCCAGGAGTACAGCCTTCTGGATCTGGCCCTTGACCCAGCTACCCAATGAGAGCCTGGAAAGATGTTGGTCGAAGCTCTTGGCTATAAGACCATTAGTAGTCACGACTATCGGTACAATGATTGCTGAGTCCACATTCCACATGGCGACAACCTCGTGAGCCAAGTCTAGATACTTGGTTAGTTTCTCTTTCTCAGCTTTCACTAGGTTCTCGTCATGCGGGACAGTAATATCAACAATCATTGCACGGCGTTCTGATCGGTCTATCACCACTATGTCAGGCTTATTGGCTACAATAGTCCTGTCTGTAATGATAGACCGATCCCAGTATAGTGTGATATGACCATTTTCGAGAACTGAGTCGGGCACATACCTGTAGTACGGCACCTCCGATTCCACAAGATTGTATTTCAAGGCCAGTTGTTGGTGGATAATCCTGGCCACTTGGTTATGTCTGTGTAAGTATTCGCCGTTAGCCAGATGAGAACAACCAGAGACAATGTGACGGATAGTTTCTCCAGGACGGCGACACGCCCGACATAATATGTCTACCGTTCTATCCTTCATTATGTATTTTCTGTAATTGTTCGTCATCATGACCTCGTCCATAATTGCACATACAAACCCTTCGGTTTCCCCAAAGAGGTCACCGAAGCGCAGCCAGGCCACGGACGCTTCAAAGTCCACATCAGGTCCGTGGAGGGCCCGATAAAAGCGTCCGTGAAGTTCCTTACCTTGCCATACAACCCTGCGGTCATTGGTAATGAGCACTACAGGTATGCGCCAGTTCTCGTTAGCCAAGGAGAGCGGCGTCAGACCCCTGTCTATTATTATTATTATTATTATTATAATAATATATTTTGGCAGGTAGCGGGCTAACCTGTTAGGGGTATGGCATAGTACCGGAATACTTTAAAAAAACTACTACGACTGAAGCCAGAACAGAAAAAAACACAATTCCCAAATTGATCCTACTGGGGATCGAATCGAACCCGGGACCTCCTACTTATAAGACCACAGCGCTCACCACTGGGTCAAGAAGGTCGACGAAGAAGAAGAAGAAAAGGTAGTCGTCTTTGCCCTTCCTCTATATGCTCTTCATAGCAGGGCTTTTTAGTCTTCAAAGAACTTATGGAGCTAAGTTTACGTCACGAGATAGGTACATAGTATAGAGTTATAATATTACCTCTATGGTTACGTGCGTTGCGCAATGCTTGCGACTGTGAGGTAGGTAGATACCTACTACATACTCTTATATCGACCACAACCTCACATACTACACCTATTGACATTCACGTACACCTCCAAGCTGCATACTAATTTTGTACTAAGAATTCTGCTTGCTTGGAGATACGCTCCTACATCTTTTTGCCCCTGTCACCCTGGAGCGTTGCTCTGTCTAGTCGTCTCATCGGATGACTTGTAGAAAATAAAGTACTCATCTCCTCAGGTTGTCGGATGTCTCTTCATAGGTTTCGAAATACAGTCTTCAAAGAACGTATAGAGCTACGCTATGACAGTATAATACGTCACAAGTCGTAATAGGTGTAGTTACGTGAGAGTCACGTGCGTTGCGCAATGCGCCGGCGCCGCCGGTCGTGGCGCCTTTGAGGTAGGTAGATGCTCGTATGTCGGTCAGTGGGCCGCGCACGCGTCTAGTCACGCGCATAGTTAGGCAGGAAACTGCGTTTTCCTGATGGGCGGATGATCGCGTCGTTTCTTTTTTTTATTAGGCTTGTGCTTGACAACAATCATGCTCAATACAAAGCAATTTTCATTGAACACGATCTTATCTCATCCACGTTGTAAAATTCAACATTTATCGGCATTCAAAAAATGTAGTTTGTATTAAAAGAATTTCTAAAATTTTTCTTTCTTATCTCTAACCAAGTAGGTACTTAAAGCAAAAAAAAAAAATCGCACAGAAAAAATATTCTCAATCATGCACGCGTCTTCGAATTTTTCCCTCTCGATAGGAATTTGTGGTTTACATGGTGAGATGCAGGTCAACATGCTTTACTCTACAGTACGTGCGCGAGTTGAATGCAGAGCTTTTGTACGTGTCACGTATACATTAGCTCTGCATTCAACTCGCGCGCGAACTATATATGTAAAATAATCGAAATTCGCAACGCTATCAACCAGCAGTTACCTACTTCGGTTAATTTTTTTTCGCATAAACATGTGCTCGCATAATACGTAAAATTATACTTCTCCCCCAATTTCTTGAGATACAGATCATGCTGCGGCGAAATAGGCATTGTATGCAGCGTTCAACTGCAGAGGAAGGGAGACCCAATAAAGCTATTAGTGGGTACTGCGATGTCCATTACCGATAGCGCGTAAGGAGGGAGAGTTGCTATGTTAACCATGATGCATCCGGATGTTTCTTTTTAGGGTTCCGTACCCAAAGGGTAAAAACGGGACCCTATTACTAAGACTCCGCTGTCTGTCTGTCTGTCTGTCTGTCTGTCTCCAGGCTGTATCTCATAGACCGTGATAGCTAGAAAGCTGAAATTTTCACAAATGATGTATTTCCGTTGCCGCTATAAGAACAAATACAAAAAATTAAAAAAATATATATATTAAGGGGGGTCCCCATACAATAAACGTTTTTTTTTCGTATTTTTTTGCTCAATATTAAAAACGGTAACAGGTAGACGGTTCAAATTTTCACAGAATATTAACTTGTATATTACCTTTCAAAATAAATAATTAAATATCAATAAAGTAAATATTAAAGGGGGGCTCCCATACAACAAACGTAATTTTTTGATATTAACAGTAAACCTCTACAAACAAAGTTAGTTTTGCGGTTCATTAACAAAGGTAATTATACCTACTTCTTGAGTACGGAACCCTCGGTACGCGAGTCCGACTCGCACTTGGCTGGTTTTTTTTATATTAGGTACCTACTAGCGCTTATCTGCTCAGTCTTCTCAGCTTAATCATAGTTGCTGGCAAGTAGTGGTCCAGACTAAGGCTTGCCTAGAATTCACTTCTGAATTGAAGATATACCAATATTATTACCTAAAAGCGGAAGGAAAAACGGAAACCGCAAAGACTAATAGGCTCCCGCTACCTTAGACTGCATTATCACTTACCATCAGGTGGGATTGCAGTCAAGGGCTAACTTGTAGTGGTGTAAGAAAACCTAGCGGGTCGAAATAGAAACGAGGAAGTTAATCCGCTACGCACGCGTCCTTGGAATTTCGTCTATATACACCTAGTTCCTCGTCGTCTCAACCTGTAGACGTCCACTGCTGGACGAAGGTCTCCTGCATGGATCGCCACAGAGCACGGTCTCGTGCCGCTTGTTTCTAGCGGCACAAGTTCCTAAATAGGTACAATACTTAACTAACAAGTACATTCGTTTGCTAAACAGCATGAACAGGTACTTATATATTTATAAAATAGGTAAATTTAAAGGTAAGGTAAGGTAAGGTTATATAGGTAATATTTTCTAATTTATTTAATAATAATAATTGACATTGAAAATGAGAAAGATGAAAATGATTTATTTCAACATACATATTATATTGACACATTTTAAATTGTTGGACTCAAGGGAATTAGGTTGGATATATAGGTATATTATATTAGTATGATAAATAATTGATTTAAAAAATATAATTTCATTTAAGGATATACATGTACCTGTATTTTTGCACACTGCCACTAGCAGTAAATTGTGAACGGGACTAATTATAAGATAACAACTGTTGTTACCCACAATTTGGCAAAATAAAAATTATGAATTATGAATTACTATATAATATTATGATCCATCATGTCAAGATGTTGGAGGCCGTTAACTGGATATAATATGGCCGATTTTTTGAACTATGTACCTACTTACAACCAGAGCAGGAGCCTTAGCGAGATTTTGATTTCCAGTAACCATGGGGAGGGGAGTGGAAGTCCTTCTAAGGTTGCCATAATCGATTGGACAGTTGGACATAACATTATGCTTCTTGAACAGCACCTGGACCCGCATTTTGACGAAACCTCGTTGAAATAAAGACCGAAATAGTTGTCCAGCGTCGTTTGACGTCACCCTACGTCTGAGGGCGTAGGATAACACGGCCAATTTGCAGATCTAATATCTGTAGACTTACCAAAATTATACTCACCCACACGAGGGCCGCGCTCCGGGCACCCCGTGACGTGACGTGGCCGGAATTAAGTACACGCTTGTATCAGGGTGGTAGCATACTCATAACCCGTCACCCGACGAAGGCTGTAAACGAGAAAGCTAGTTAGTAACTTAATTTGAAGTAAATGCAAAAAGAAGAATTTTGATAACAAGAAGTTCTAAATATTAAATAAGTATTTATCTAAATTGTTTTCATTGCAGTGAGCTGATTGTGCTAACATTTGTAGATGACTCCCAAATGCGCTCTGATTTATTTAACGAAGTGCCCATAACAAACTCAATATGGTGAATTAGGTATTATTATCTAAGTATATCATCTATTCCCACTCTCCTAGGAGAGTGGAGGCCTGTGCCCAGCAGTAGGACGTTATTGGGCTGTAGTGGTGGTGGTGGATATCATCTAGATTCTAGATCTATACTTCTATACTAACCTATACTCTATAGGTACTAATATTATAAATGCGAAAGTTTGGATGGATGTATGGATGTATGGATGTATGGATGTATGGATGTATGGATGTATGGATGTACGGATGTTTCTTACTCAATCACGCCCGAACGGCTGAACGGATTTGGATGAAATTTGGCACAGAAATAGATGATAGTCTGGAATAACACATAGGCTACTTTTTATTCTGGAAAATCAAGGAGTTCCCGCGGGAACCAAAAAACTTCAATCCACGCGGACGTAGTCGCGGGCATCAGCTAGTGCCATAGTCCACAATGCTGGTCATGTGCGGATTGGCAGACTTCACACACCTTTGAGAATATTATAATGAATTCTCAAGCATGCCGGTTTCCTCGCGATATGTTTCTTTACCGTAGTAAGTGATATTTTATGGCCTTAAACGCACATTACGTTGAAAATTTTGAAATACGTATACCTTTTATTTGAAGTTCCTCCCCGAATAGGAGTCCGAAGGTAACAATTAGCTACTACAACTTGATTTAAGTCACTACAAGTCGCGTGTTTTCGGGGTGGCGAGTAATAAGTATGTTTCCCGCTTTAAGTACCCGCTTGTATTAATATTTGCCTGTAACAATATGACACTGTGATTTTTATTTTTGACACGTCGTCGCCTGATAGATGTGACACTTTTTGACACAGACGCCGGTTTTGTGCGGGAATTTTTGCATTATTCTTTTTCACAAAGTGATAAGAATCAGCGAGGCTTGTTTAATTCTTTTTTTTAACCAACTTCAATAAAAGGAGGTTACTTATTCGGCGCGTTTTTTTTTAATGTATGTCGGTGCATATCTCCGTGGTTTCTGAACCGATTTGAAAAATTGTTCTATTAGTCGTTAGAGGAAGCTCTCGAGGTGGTCCCATAAAAAAATCTGACTCCAAATCCTCAACCCTGACAATAAAGTGGAAAGAATTCGGTTTTTTGGAAAGAATTATTATTACTCTCAGCTTTTGTATGAAAATCGTCATCGCATCATCCCTATCTAATACATCTAGAACCTTCCCGAAACCCGTCACTATTGTAATTTTATCAAATTGCTCTTCGATGACAAGCAGAGATAATATCCGAACTACTTAAACACATTTAGTCTTAAAAACTGCAGAGCAAAGACTGGTTTAAAAAATAACGTACTAACTACCTACTTAGGTTTGGTAAATTAATCACAATGATATATTTCTTAAATACCAACTTGTAGATAAAATTAAAGGTCACGTCATGTCATTAGATTTCAACTCAATGTTGTTCAACTTCTAATGTCTGAGTATGAAAGTCTAGACCGGACACTGGACAAGTACTTAATTGTATAGACTAACTTTATTTAACTGAAGGACCCCTCAATTTTGTGAGAAAACCCTCGAGTAGAATTACATTTTAAGAAGCGAAAAACTTCTAAACGTAAATTCCAGCCGCGTAGGTATTTATCCAATACTTTAACAACTCTCCACAATTAGTCTACAAGAAAACCCTAAACTTGATATTTTTACATTCAAACTTTAAAGTAACATCGTCTGGGTTTTAACGAACCGTTTCTTTTGTTATGGCGCGTTAAACTTTCATCCCGAAAAATTAAGTTCCCGCGGACGAAGTTGCGGGCATCGTATAATGAAAGTACCGGTATAATTTCAAATTTTTCCGACAAAAGCTGACCTGTCGATATCATAAAGTAAATTCACTTTCGCGATATGCCCGTGACCTTTGCCAATCTGATTGTAATACCCAGCGCGGCCATTAGCGACCGATCCCCGAATTTTGATAAACCCGTCCGAATCGACTCCGATAATACGCCCGGCTAAACGCTCAACTGAGATACCGAAATCGGAAATGGTATACATACTGCGGAATTTAATTTTATGTAATATTATGTCACCGTAAGATTGCAAATACCGTTAGATTGTAATCTAACTAGCGAAATTGTAAACTGTCGACAGATTGCAATTTCGCCAGTTAGATTAACAATCCAACGGTTTTTGCAATCTTACCGTGACATATATATGGCATATTTTAATGAAATTTGGTTCTGATATAGCTTGCCTCTCGAAGAAATACGGCTACTATACTTACTTATGTAATCATAATTCCTGAAATGGGCAAATAATTCAATTTACTTTTATATATTTGTTAGTATTTTATAAATAGATTCCATGTTGTTTCCATAGAATAATTTACTTGAATAAGTTATTTTTTGTCTGTGGTTCTGTCATGTGAAATATGTCAAACGTCAGAATTTTAATGTTAAAATCGTTCACCTTTTTCCTGTCTCTTGCTTCCACCATTTTGACCGATACCAATGTAACCTTGTGAAAGATAATTTTTAATTAGAATAAAGTGTAAATGACCGTGTAACCATTGAACCAATAAACGAGCTATCGAGAGAAAATCATCTTTTAATCAATATTTTTGTACTCTCTTTAAAACTTGCACGAGCGAATGGTCACAACGTACACGTTGCGAGCCTGACGCGTCAACTTTGCCTATCATTGTTATTCTCGCCCGACTTCAATTTAGTGTGTAGAAATCAAAATTATTTTTTACTTTACAGTGGCTTTGGAAGTCGGTTTTTTGGAAAGAATTTTTATTTTTAACTTTTTAGTGTCCGGGTTGAGGATTTGGAGTCAGAATTTTTTATGGGACCACCTCGAGAGCTGCCTCTAACGGCTTATAGAAAAAAAATTCAAATCGGTTCAGAAACCACGGAGATATGCACCGACATACATTTAAAAAAAAAAAGACGCCTAATTGAGAACCTCCTCCTTTTTTGGAAGTCGGTTAAAAACTTGGCCAAACTTAAATAAAATATTCATTTTATAAGAGCTCGATTAGAACGAACCTAGTGAAATAAATACATCGAATGAGTCAAATATGAGTTTAACCTTCATCAATAAATAAATTCACAATCTTTTATTTTTTCTAAAAATTCAATAAAGCTTCCCGCGGGAATAAAAAATATCACTGTTATATAATAAAATGAATGCACTCCGGTGGAAGGAGTACGTATCATAACGATTAGTTGATTATGATCAACAACGTGCGTCGATCTATCTTATGTTTTGTAGGTTTACTGCGAAAGACCGACAGTATGCAGTCAACATCGACGACGCATAAACATGCTCGCATGTTTGATGTTTCCGATACCAATCTGTATGATGTTATGTGTTAACTATATTACTTACTAGCTGACGCCCACGACTTCGTCTACGTGAATTTCGTGTTTTGAAAAATCTGATCGTTGATTTTCCCAAGTTAAAAGGTTGTAAAAAATTACATATCGTTGGAAATGTACCTAAACAGTAACCAAAATAATTAAAATTAAACGGACTCACCAAGTGAAGTTCGATGATAATTATGTAAGCAGCTTCTTTCGACGCGATTTACTAATCAAGAGTACCTATTTTTGATTAGTTTTATATATATATGTCACCGTAAGATTGTAAAAACCGTAAGATTATAATCTAACTCGCGAAATTGTAAACTGTCGAATGATTACAATATAACGGATTATTTTTCGGTAGATTGTAATCTGTTAGGTTTATTAACCCCAGGCCGGGCACTACTTGATTATTTATGTCGAACCCTAACCTAACCTACAAGAAAGAGACAAGAAAACGTAAATACAATGAATATTTCAAAAATTGACACTTAAAACATTGTACGGTTCACAATCTTTCGACTGTTTACAATCTATCGAAAAAAAAGCGTTAGATTACAATCTTACGGTTTTTACAATCTTACGGTGACATATATAATATGTTTTTGCAATGGCGTTCCACACGTCGTTGTGAAATAAAGACTCATGATAAAATATAGCTGCTAAATTCTGTGGTATTAATACCCTCGAATGTTACCTAAGTGGCAGAGGTACGGTTCAAAGAAGACCGCTAAATATAACGCGAGCGACGCGAGGGCGTTATCTTGGTGGAAATCAAAACTGGTGGTAACGACAGTCTAGTGTGATTTACAAGCAATATCTCTATTTTTACGTACCGGCCCAAGGCATAGGCTTACATATTTTAGAGTTTTCTTCAAGCACCGCGACATTGGCGAAGTAAATTGTGCTGTGCTGGCACAAACAAAAGCCACACACCAAAGAACAACAACAAATATTTTAGACTAATAATCATCATCATAATTTTTGTCATCGTTAGATATCATTTCAACCCATCGTTTGCTCACTGCTGAACACAAGTCTCCTTTCAGAATGAGAAGGGGGTTTCACGCATCTTTGAGAACATGAAGAAAACTTGGGCATTCAGGTTTCCTCACGATATTTTACTTCACCGTTAAAGCAAATGATATTTAATTGAAGCAATCGCCCAATCCCCCACACTACTCAAAAAAACTAGAAAATCCCGATGATCATCCGTAACGTCTGAAACTAAAACTTCTAGGCACGGCTCTATTCTTTTGACTACCTTAATAAAATATCTGGACAAAAGTAAATTCAGTAGATTGAACTATACGTTTATAATAATTATGTCAGCCAGGAAGTAGTCTATCCTCATGATAATTTTCGTTCAGTACATAAACTCGTGTGAGATCTATAGAGTGAACTTTGACTTTGCTTAGACTTAGTCATGGTTAAAACGAGACAGTTTATGTTGCTCACGTAAGTCCATCTCGTTTTAAATCTAAGTAAAGTCTGAGCCAAGTCAAAGTACGCTCTCAAATCTAACTACCAAAAGATAGGTCAAAAACGCTTGTATTTCATAACATAAACCCTTCCAAAGTTGCGGCTAGCATACGAGCCTTGACATGCAATTGCACGCGGCTGCAAATTTAAATCATTCATTTCGCTACATTCCTGTTATTTACGTTCGAAGGGTCAATTTCGTATGGCCCGGCCACGATTTATTGTTCCGCGGAGAATTTAGAACGGTTAAGGTGATCGCACATTCGACTACTCCGTTCGTACGCATACTGTAACTTTTTGGAAATGAAAATATTTATTTGTAGGAAACATTTTACATAAAAAGATTTCGTCTATGTGGATTTTGGTTTGTGAGTCTCGATGGTCCTGTAGTGCGCCGAAGCGATGGTATTGCGAACCAGTGGTAGATTCACTTAACGGTTCAAAAGTACTTGTAAAAGTTTATTTGAATAAAAAAACATTTGATTTGATTTGATTTGAAGCGGTATATACGCAGGGCGTCGGCCATCCTGACAATTAATACACTAAGAAACAATATACTCACAGTTTATACTTTGATTACCAAACCAATTTATGGGCGTTGTTTTCTTCATAAAAATCAAGTAGCACTGGGAACGTCTAAAGATTGTGTGTAGGTAGTTTGAAAAAATCTACTACAGCACACATATGCACCTTGGAGGTGTACACGAACTTGTAGGCGTGGAGACTGGTCTGCAATTTGTATGGGTGTTAATCCACTTCAAGAATATTTAATACTTGACCCTAACTAAGTTGGGTACGATGCTTACGAATGTGCATTCAGCTTTGTATTTTTCTGAGGGTATTTAGGGCGGTAATCACATCGGCGTTGTATTTTGTAGCCCAAGTGCAAATCACTCATGGAATGTGTTGAAACATTGATAATTTATATACCTATGTTTACATTTTCCATTTTATGTTTCACGTGTAACTGCGACTAGTTTACTACTACTCTGGATACACATACCAGTGGATATTATATTGCAATGAGTAATTACTACTTTGCACGTATATCGTGTGGCGTGGACTAGATAGATAGATAAATGCTTTATTGCCACACAAAATACAAAAAAAAAGTTAAGAAGCAAAAATAAATAACAAGACTAGATGATGACCGCATCTTCGTCCGCGTGGATTTAGTTTTATCTAAAATACCATGGTAACTATTTAATTCTTCGAGATGAAGAGTAGCATATGTCGTTCTACAAGTCTTCGACTAGGTTTGCCTGGTGGGAGGCTGCGGCGGTGGTTAGTTACTACCCTTACGGCAAAGACGTGCCGCAAAGCGATTTAGCGTTCCAGTTCGATGTCGTGTAGAAACCGTTTAGGGGTATGGGTTAATTATAACTGCCATGCTCATAACAGGCTAGGCCGCTACCATCTTAGATTGCATCATCACTTACCATCAGGTGAGATCGCAGTCATGGGCTAACTTGTAGTGAAATGGAAGAAAAAAATCTCATTCTCCAAGTCTTCGACTAGGTAAGTATATAAATGGTATATGTATATATAGATACGTCGATCCACTACCCCTACTAGTTTTCTAATTACTGTTTTTGTTTAAATGTGTTTTGTCTATGGTGTACAATAAAGTATATTTTCATTTCATTACCCCGTTGCAACATGGCTGATTGACAAAATTACACTGACGCATTTACAATCTTAGTAGGAAATAGGATTTATGTAGGAATATGTTAAGTATAGAGCAGGGAGCTAGTTAGCTGACACAGTAGTTCTACATCAATATTACGTGTGTAATATGCATACTAAAGCCGATGTTCATAACTGGTGTCGTTAATCTTTGAGCCGTTGGCAAACTCAGGCTAATGGTGATTAAATCCTAGCTACTTATCGACCGCTTAATGCCGCGCCAGATGAAGCGTGGTCCAAGCTGTAAACTCTCAGCTTATAACAATTAACCCATACTTTATTTTATTTAAATCTTGTAAATGCGAATCTATCTTGTCTGTCTGTTACACTTTCAAAGTCTGTTCAACCGATTTTGACGAAATTTGGTACAGACGTGGGTTGCATCGTGGGGAATGAGTTAGCGCTACCTTTAATTCCGGAAAATTATTCTTTGTCCGCATTGTAAAGCTAAACTCTGTGCAAATTCGTATAACTAAATGGATGACTGATGTACTAGAGTTAGTATTAGAACTCTTGGACTTTTCGAAATTCGGAGCGAAGCGGCGCTGGATATTAGGTAGGTACCTATGTCCTCATCCGTGCACTATTTCGTTTATCTTGATCTAATAACATTCAATTCACCTGGCGTCTTGTGAATGCATTCGTCGAATGCCTTAAGGCTTAAGCAGTTAGCACCGTGCATAACGCATGCCTTATTGTGTTTCACGCATGCGTCAATGGAAAGTGGAAGATGAACAAAATAGCGCATGAGTACCTATAAATACCACCACTGCAGCCCATTAACCACCGGACCTACTACTGGGCACAGGCCTCGACCATACTCATAGGAGAGAGGGAATTAGACTTTAAGAGCTTAGACCCACCACGTTGCTCCAATGCGGGTTGGCGCGGCGGGCTACCTATAAATAGTGTCATGTAAATGCCAAAAAAAGATAAATCGGTAGCTTTCGCAATACTAAGTCACGGCCGCAACTAAAAGCTATCCGCTCTAGCTTCTAGTTGGGGCCAAGCGCTGTCATTTCCAATTCACGCGTCGCCCTTCCGCAAGCCCAAATGACTAATGATGTACGGTGTTGGTAAAAAACGCGCGCCTATTGTATGCCACACCACGGCTGCGACGATGATCTGTGGCTAATAGTTAAACGAACTTTTTGCCAACGCCATTAATAATAATAGGCGGCGATAGTGCAGTGGTTGAGACTCCAGCCATACTCGGTGGCTCCAGGGTTCAAATCCTGGGCACGCACTTCTAACAGACTGTCAACAGCCATTTACTTAATTTGAGTTTTTAAGACTCGTAATTCATTTTTTTATTCCACTACAAGTTAGCCCTTTATTACGATCTCACCTGATGGTAGTGACGATGTAGTCTAAGATGGTAGCGGGCTAACCTGTTAGGGCTATGGCAGTGTAGTCGAACGGTATCAGCAAGGTGATCAAGGTTACCAATCAAAATCGAACCCGGGACCTCGCACGTTTAAAGCCTCAGCGCACACAACTGCACAAGTGAAATTGAACGCTATCAGCAAGATGATGCAACCCAAAACGAAAGTTAATTGCGAACATCCCGTTTATACCCAATAATATAACATGAGATATCAATCTACGAACATAATTCAAGTTATTAAGGCAACAAAAAAGCCCAAATGAGCAATTGCAAGGCATGTGCAAGCCTGATGCGTTTTGCAATATGGTCACTTTACAATTTGCCAACATTGATAATAATTTGCAAACACAGATATCTTGAATAATACCACCCTTCGTTAAAAACTGACCGAGGAAGCCATACTAACATTAACAAAGCGAAAGTGTGCCTGTCGGTGTCTATAGTACCTTTTTCATCGCCTATCGGCTTAGATTCTTTAAAATCCTGTGAAATACTATTACGGGATAAAAATACTTAGCAGTTTGGTGTTTTTTTTTAATTCATCAGCAGGTGAAACCGTGGACTATCTGGTCATAGATACGAGTATAAGACTATTAACTCGTCGACGACCGATAGAATGATGATGGGTATACTACAGTCAACTGGAGACTGGACAAAGCTACGCTTACCAGAGCGGGGTTCAGGCACCTTGGGCACCCAACCACAGATGGTATAGTAGCTTACCCCAACGTCCTTCGAACTATATGCCCCGGTAATTCGATTGAAGGTGATTTCTACAAATTTCCTAATTTCTCAATTTTATCAAGCCCGTAGTTAGTAAGATGGACTACTAAAGTAGTAAATCTTGAATCAATGACACTTTCAATTCTGAATTTCTGGTCAAGACTACCGAGCAATCATACTAATATTATACTCGTAAGTGCGAAAGTGAGTTTGTTTGTTGGTTGGTCCTTCAATCACGCCGCAACAGATCGACTTGATTTTTAGCATGGGTATAGTTGAGGACCTGGAAAGTGACATAAGTAATTTTTATCCCGGAAAATTAAGGAGTTTCTTCGTTGATAAAAAACTAAAACCACGCGGACGAAATCGCGGGCATCAGCTAGTCAGCTATAAAAATAAAAATAAACAATCAAGTGCCAAAGCATTTCCCACAAATCTTACAACCCTCCGAAATTTCAAACCAAAACAAAGGTTAAACTGATTACCGATTCCGTTAAAACCAATCTGCCCGAATCGCTGGGGCAGATGCGTCCCAAATAATTAACCGCTGTCCGATCAATCGGCTGCGTGTGGGGTTTTAATTACCCCATAATGCGGGCTCTAATCTAATAGAGGATTTCGTTGAATTTAAATTGACTTTCAAATATTTTTATTTGCTTGTGCTTGAAGTTCGTTAATTTTTGTTTAATTTTCATTGTTAATTGAACTCATGATTGTGAGATGATTTCAAATCATTGAGGTATAATGTACTACGCTAGTACATATCTAATAGTATGCAGAGTCCGAGGGCAGGTTTCGGGGGCGATAAATCGATCTAGCTAGAATTCATTTTTAGAAAATGTCGTTTTATCCATGTTTTCAGGCAATAAAAAACTGCTACTAGAATATCATTAGAATACGAAGGTAAATTTTGCCACCATCTACAAGGTTATAATAGCTCAGGTGGGAAAATGGGCGGTCCCACAACCAGAAGAACCCCGGTTCGAGTCCAGATGTCACCAGTTCGTTTTTTTTTGTTCAAATATAATTTCCAAAATACACGATTTACCAAAAAACTTGTTCCAAGATGCAACTCAAAAAAGTTAAAAAAACTAAAGTTCATTTGACGGAGTCATTAAAAATCATGCCTAATTTCTTACTTACTCAGATAAAAAGCATTTTAGTACAATAAATATACTACTTAGTTAAGCAAAAGAGAACACTTCACTTACGTAAGTTGGTAGTTGGTATAATCAAAACGGCAAATCTGCGTATGACGACCTCCCTGGCGCAGTGGCGCTGATGTCTTGTAAAGCTGGAGGTCCCGGGCTCGATCCCGGCGGGATTAACTTGAGAATTTATAATAGCAAAATTTTCTCTGGTCTGGTTTGGTGGGCGGCTTTGGCCGTGGCTCGTTACAACCGTACCGGCAAAGACGTACCGCCAAGCGATATTGCGTTCTGGTACGATGCCAAGTAATACCCGATCAGGGGTATGGGTTTAATAATACTGCCATACCCCTAACAGGCCTACTACTACCCTTAGCCTGCTACCATCTTAGGCTGCATCGTCACTTACCACCAAGTTATATTGCAGTTAAAGGCTATTTGTAGTTGGTAAAAAAATCCTAACATATAATATTGTTTTTAATTGTGTGTGTATTCTTTTGACTTTGTTATTAAGAGCCCTTTATTCAATAAAATCATCTATTTAAAAGATAACGAAAAAACTTCGGTAAATTTAGGCAAAAAATCGATTTATGGCGAGATAACAAAAAGTATAATATTTTCGCTATCGCGTAGAATCGGGTTCGTTTACGGTTAAACAAACTTTTGATTATTCCAAGAACGCTACAATGTAGCTACGAAAATACACGATCAATGATAGCTATCGGAACGATCGTTTATTTATTGACCAAACATTGATATAAAAAAAGATACGCGCCGAATTGAGAACCTCCTCCTTTTTTGGAAGTCGGTTAAGAACAAGTGATAATCTAAAAGATTGAAAGTTAAATCAAGTCGGTTTAACCACCACACAATTAACGGTCCATATCTTGAACACTACTCAACCGATTTTGATGAAACATGCACTATTCCTTAAGTTGAAGTAAACGTAAGCCAATAAAAAGAATGGTCACGATCAGATTAATAGGTTCGGAAAAATTCGCGGACAAACATACATAGACCTATGATATTTTGTATATTTGTTTGGAAGCCCTGATAGATATAATAGAATATTTTGCCGTTCCAATAATAATATTATGTAACATACATACGTGTCGAATTTTTTACCTCCTTTTTTGAAGTCGGTTAAAACAAGACCGCTGACAAAACAAGATTGCTGATGTGTTAGTAGTATCGAGTAAAAAAGTTGTGTTAAATCGGTTGTATGATAAGCTTTAAGGAGTTCGAGTAAATTAAGCAGTACTCTAGTGTCAACCTTTGCACATTGATAACTAAATCTATTGGTTACATACCCGTCAGATGTAATATGGCCTAAGATAAATGGACCTATAAATCTGTTTAAAAAACTATAAGTACTGTCCGTTCTTTCAGTTGGAAAGGACAGTTAAAAAAAATAGCACTATACTTTAATCAACCGATTTAGGAAAAACGTTAGGAATTTCTCTACAAATGGTTCGGAAAAAAAATTCCAATGAGAAAAGCCGGCATGAATCTGAGCAGCTAAATTTAACTAAACACCTGATTTAAAACTAAGTACCTAGTACTTTAATATATGTTAACGATGATGAAGATGATGATGGTGTATGAATGTTAAATTAAAAATTGCTAAAAGATGTTATTTCTTACCTTTGTCCGTTAGAGTTAGACAATATTTTTGGACAAATCATTTTCTTCTTGCTTGTACCTTTGGTAATGAACAGCAAAAGTGGAGTCATGTTTGGAACATACGAGTTCTTCTATAGTTAAACGCACTCTTTTCCTTCTATAAGAAGACTATCCATACTAATATTATAAATGCGAAAGTGTGTCTGTCTGTCTGTCTGCTACGCTTTCACGGCCCAACTACTCAACCAATTTTGATGAAATTTGGTACAGAAATTTGGTACAGAGACTTTTATCCCGGTAAATTGAAGAATTACCGCGGGAATTAAAAAAAAACAATCCACGCGGGGGAAGTCGCGGGCATCATCCAGTTCTTATATATCTATGTATCTTTGTAATCAATGTTGCAAACGCAAAAAACTTACCATTGTAAAACCAGACAACTTTGGAAGGCAATTGTTCTCAATGAGGCAACTATTTTTTTCTCCCCCCCGGGTTTATGAAAACATACGGGACCATTCCAATATGACTGAGCCAATTATGATGAAGTCATTCTCATTATGTACAATGGCTGGTCGGCCCGCATGGTCCGCACGCGCCTCTAATACGATGGGGTCCTCTAACAGCTAACTCATACATAATTTTTTTTGTAAGCCATTAAACAATATTTGGTTACGGTTGGGCCATATCAGAATTGACTACAATACAATGCTTTGATTGCACATTTTTAATCACTTTTAGATTAAATATCCCATTGATTGGTTTTGTTATATTGTATTGTATTCCTGACTATCATTCAATGGAAAGGGATGAGTTAGAAGGTGCATTTGAGACAAGCACAATGTTGTAAATTGTAATAATCTCCTCCCGACCGAATATCGGCCACGGCGGCCAATCTCCATAGAGATTACAGTTCGCAAGTGTGTGCGCAAACACAGATGAACTCTCTGTTCCTTTACTCTCATTACCCGATCGAACGGAAAATCCGACACGACTGGAGAGAGATGAGTAAATTACAATTGAAAAATAGTCCAACTCTTCAAAAGTACTTAGCAGCAATTATTAGTGTCGTCAGGATGAGATTTTTTTTCTATAATTTCTATGTAAGTAGTCTAGTATCTACATAAGATAGATCATAGACAGGCCAATATTTATTAGAATAGATGATAGTCTGGAATAACACAAAGGCTACTTTTTATCCCGGAAAATTTAAGAGTTCCCGCGGGAACCAAGAATCCTCGATCCACGCGGACGAAGTCGCGTGCACCAGCTTGTAGGTACATGGTATTTATCCTTCTGAATTTTTAGTTTTTTTTCAGACTGTATAATAGGTCTAAATATACCTCCTGTATTTTTTTTAAGTAAGTACCTATTACAAACATTTTACAATGGTCGTTTTTTACCACCGTGGGTGGTAGGTTGCATTCGTCGGTTTATCAGTTCGTACAAAATTAATATACACTCGTAATCAAACCTATTTACTTGTTTATGTATGCTGCATTTAAAGTAGCATTTATGTAAGGCATTGCAATTGCCATGTCATTAAGACCAGTTTGGGGTGGTGCGTGACTCAATTGTTTCTGTGAATTTTGGCGTAAACGCCGCTTTTCGTGCGGACAACCGACCGCCCGCTCCCGGCAGATGTTTTTCTTTTTGGCTAATTGAATGTATGAATCACGCGATTTCGAAATTCGAAGACACTTTGTACACAATAATACCTATGTCTAATTTGTAGTCTGTCATTAAAATGCCCGAAATCTGAGTCAATTTTGAAATACTTACATAATTACTTAATTTAAAAAAAAAAAACCGACTTCAAAACTATACCTATAAGTACCAACATAAACTAAATAATAAAAAAAATATTTTTGTTCATTTTCTCAAAGAGCGCTACATCAAGTTCGATAAAATTTATATGGGACCACCTCTGAAGTATGATCTACCAAACAAAAAAAGAATCATCAAAATTTAATCATAGTAACTGGCGGAATGATCGCGTAACATACATACAAAAAAAACATACAGAACATGAGAATCTCCTGATTTTTAGGGTTCCGTAGCCAAATTTGGCAAAAACGGAACCCTTATAGATTCGTCATGTCTGTCTGTCTGTCTGTCTGTCCGTCCGTATGTCACAGCCACTTTTTTCCGAAACTATAAGAGCTATACTGTTGAAACTTGGTAAGTAGATGTATTCTGTAAACCGCATTAAGATTTTCTTACAAAAATAGAAAAAAAACAATAAATTTTGGGGGTCCCCATACTTAGAACTGAAACTCAAAAATTTTTTTTTCATCTAACCCATAGGTGTGGGGTATCTATGGATAGGTCTTCAAAAATGATATTGAGGTTTGTAATATCATTTCTTTCTAAACTGAATAGTTTGCGCGAGAGACACTTCCAAAGTGGTAAAATGTGTGTCCCCCCCCCCGTTACTTCTAAAATAAGAGAATGATAAAACTAAAAAAAATATATGTTGTACATTACCATGCAAACTTCCACCGAAAATTGGTTTGAACGAGATCTAGTAAGTAGTTTTTTTTTAATACGTCATAAATCGTAAACCGCAATTTACCTTTCATTCAATCAACTCAAATATTTAAAAAAAACATTTAATTTAAAACTTACTACAGGTTTGTACGGAACCCTCGGTGCGCGAGTCCGACTCGCACTTGGCCGGTTTTTTGAAGTCAGCTAAACATCCTCGTTAGTCGTTAAAACGTTGGTTTGGCTATGGTATGGCTCATTTTATTTTATTACTAGTAATCGCCTGCGGCTTCACTCTCGTCAGAAAATAGAAGATAGTTGATTAATTTTTCATACTTCTGCGGAATTGTCAGAGTAGGTACTTTAAGAAATCAGAAAATATTTTAGAAAATATTTTGGAAAGAATATAAGAGTATTTCCAGAACGCTAGGTTCCTATAGATAGACATTCTAAATTTCAAAAATGTTCTTAAATACGTGGGAACTGAATCATTCTATTTCTTTTCTTTTCTTCTTTTTTTGTTTTAAGCCATACACTGTTCATAGTTACGACAATACTTTTGGATGTAGTAAAGTTAATCTCCGTTATAATCGTATGCAGAAACATTTGCTCCTAATGAATTAGTAAAATATAGATAAGTTACAAAAAAGGATAAACCGGAAACAGAACTGTGTGTGTAAAAACGGGGCCTTCCGCGAAATGGGATATTAGTTAGGGCGACAAAAAGGTGTATTGTTCCAATGTAAATATTGCGACATTGGCAACCCTAATCTGTTATTGACTACAGACTGTTTTGTTGTGAGAACTAATCCCTGTTTCCGTTTAACGGGATTTACTTTGTATCAAAGATTGGAGGTCTTTTGTAAAACGCTTGGAGATCCGTAAACTCTACTGAGGTTTGTAAAGTCAGTTTATTCAAACCATAAGTTAGCGTAACTTACGTTCTTTAAAATTTAACAGGCCTTAGAACTTTAACTAAAACATGGAGGAGGCTTGCCCAACATCGGGAAGAGTGGCGTGCACATGAAGAGGCCTATGTCCAACACTGAATGAAAAAAGGCTCATTAAGAAGAAGAAGAAGAACTTTAACATCTGTCAATTTAAGTATACTATTTCTTCATGGCAAAAATGGTGCATCAACGTTTTCTTACACTTACGTTCGTTAGCGCTATGGGTTCCGTATCCGTCAAAATATGGTAATGCAACCCAGCCTATGCCCGTCCGTATACCGTAATATGCATACCATAATATGTATACCATAATGTGTACGTGTCTCTGAGAGACAGCTAGCTTTATTCTTTTCGTCAGAATCTGTTAAGAATGGGCCGTGGAAAGGTAACAGACACTTTAGCGTATTATTAGTACTAAATGATGCCCGCGACTTCAACCGCGTGGAGCCTCATACGTTTATATCTTGTTCTTTTTTAAATTACTTGGGAACTCTTTGATTGTCTATCCCCGGGATGCAACCTATATCTGTTGATCTATACAATCGGTTGATCATTGGCAGTAAATGCGTAGCAGACAGATAGATAGACAGACAGACACACTTTCGCAAATAAATATTACTTAGTAGAGATGTAAATGTGGATTACATTCTTGACATATTTTAGTCATATACATAAGCAGGGGCCATACTGCCAACGCTTAAAGCCATACTGTTTCATTATTGTTGACTTTATTGTTTTAGAATTATATATATATATCTTCCATAATCTTCCTCATAATAATCCTTATTTTAGGAAAGTCAAGGTACGTGACCTCATACTGTCATTTTGAGTAATATCGCTTAAGTGTTACTTTAAGCGTTGGCAGTATGGCCCCAGTAGTCTCCGTTGGCTCAGTGGTTGGGCCAAACATGCTGGTCCAACGTGTACTAGGAACGTAGAACAAATAGAAGATGTCGTGACCTCCCGTCAAACTATCAGTGTAACGATAAGTCAATGGTTCATAACGACCGATAAGAAACACCACACAAACATCGTGAACAAACCTTTTACGACTCCGTTTCATGGTTTCGTAGGTCATTGACTCGCTTCTAAAAATACAGGCTCTGTTTTCGCGAGAGATAATTTGATGGCAAAAAGTTTTAATTACCGTACTTATACTTAATTTAATGAAATTAATGACTAAGTAAGATAAAATGGAACAAGTTAAATTTTGATCTTAATTAAACATTGTTGTTGTATAATAATAAGGTCATTTTTTATTTTTTTATTCCACTACAAGTAATTCCCTGACTGCGATCTCACCTACTGATGCAGCAGATGGTAGCGGGCTGACCAGTTAGGTATGACAGTTATATTAAATCCCATACCCCTAATCGGTTTCTACATGACAAATTGATAACGTATCGGAACACTAAATCGCTTATCGGTACATCTTTGCCGGCAGGGTGGTAACTGGTAACTATCTACGGTACAGAATATACACATCATTTAACACAGCCCACGGCCCAAAGCCGTGGTGGGAGATGCCACCAGACAAATTAATATAAAAACTTTTCTCTTTAAGAAATGTTTACCTATACTTTTTAATTTAAAACTTACTAGTTCGATACCATCTAATAACGTGCAGGCAAAGTCTTATAAGAGATTACTTTCTTTAACAACTTTGAGTTTGCTGGTACAAGTTTTTAATATAAGTGAACATATTGGTAAGAAGAAGTAAGTTTTAATCTCGTGTCGCACTAGTTTTATCCCGTGAATATCTGTGGGTTTAGCTTTTTAGACATTCCGTTGGAATTTATCAAAATAATTTCTAGCTTTTTAAAAAAAAAAAATATAGACTAGCGCTTGGCTGCAATCAGACCTGCTTACAAGTGGTGATACTGCCTGGGGTGGAGCGCGCTTGCCTAGAAGATGCCTTTTTTACTCTTGATTTGAAGGTACCTATTATTAAATTCAAACACTGGTTATTCACTCCAATAATATTTATTGCTTATTTTACATCACAAATACAGTGGCGATTAAGGGTCAACACAACGTCTTCTCCCGGACAGTTTCCCGCTAGATGGCGTTGTTAGGGCTTTTGACAGGTTTTTTATATTTTCGCAAAGTTCCTATGCACTGATTTTAAAACTGATTACACTTGCGCCAGTATATCAATGCGTATTATTTTATCACATCATTAGTTTAATTTAAAACGGAGCCATTTAGTCAAATAGTCCACTAATAAAAATCTGTCATATCGATTACTGTATATACGCAACCCCCACGCACACACTGACATCATGATTGCTATCCAAGTTCTGTGGTTCTAACATAAACTACGAAATGTTTACTATAAAATTGAACTAGATGGCATTTAAACAAAAACTGCCTAGTTTTGCTTAGTATTTTTTTTATTTAATTCGGATACAAGATAAACTTTGCTTTGACTGCAATCTCACATGGTTGATGGTGCCACCATGTGATATGGTCGTAAGTGATGATGCAGTCTAAGATAGAAGCGGACTAACCTAGTAGGGATAATATGGCAGTTTTTATTAAACCCATACTTTATACCCCTTTGGTTACTACATGGCATCGTACCGGAACGCTAATCGCTTGGCGGCACGGCTTTGCCGGTAGGGTGTCTTTGCTGGGGACGGGTGACAATAATGCGGCTAGGGTTGCCAACTTTTTTTGGAAAACAAGCTACTTCAAATTTCAATATACTTACTGAAAACGAACAATTGCCCAAATCTTGAAAACTATCGAAACTATTATAATAGTCAATAGTCAATAGTCAATATCATTTATTCAATATAGGTACACTGTAGGTACACTTATTGACGTTAAAAATTACTTACTTTAAAAAAACATGATGGTGATAATCGGTTACGGTATCTTAAAACTAAAGCTACGAGGGTTCCAAACGCGCCCTGGTATAAGAAGAGCTCACAACAAACTCAAATGAAACTTGCACTGTTATCTAAGTTGAATTAAATGTAAGCCAGTAAAAAACGATTGGTCGCATATTTTCGGAGAAATGCATGGACAAACATTATGTTTGGAAGCCCTAATAGATTGTCATTTATGTGAATATTTTGAAGTTCCAATAATATTACACACGGAATATTATGCGTGTCGAATTGATAACCTCTTTTTGAAGTCAGTTAAAAATATTATTTTTTTTCTTCAAAAGTTGTGAAAATATAGTAGTTCCAGTACCATGGTTTTTTCCGGGATAAAAAGTTTCATAACAAATTTCAGCCAAATCGCTTCAATAGTAGTGGCGTAATTAAGCAACAAGTACTCATTAATGCGATTTAATTCGTAACTATCATTTCGGACAGAGTGCCGGCTTATAATTAAATTTTCGAGAGACCAAGAACCGGGTATGGGTGGCAAGTGGCAACCCTACTGATGCGGCGTGATTTACGCGCAAGAGCGAAATAAGAAATTATCACCGCGATATTATAGACCAAGAGGAAACGAAATGTTTTTATACGACTGCCTGAAAAAAGGAGTATATTGTATTCAGGGTTCACGTAGGTATGTATGTATGTATGTATGTATGTATGTATGTATGTATGTATGTATGTATGTATGTATGTATGTATGTATGTATGTATGTATGTGAGTTTGTATATTCCACCATAACTTCTATACGCCTGAACCGATTTTGATAAATGCGGTATCGTTAGAATTCCTAGCTTATTCCGGGTGACATAGGCTAGTAAAATTTTAAAAAGAAATGATGGGGTGACCATGGTCCCGCATTAAAGACTAAAATTGTTTTTTTTTTCGAAAATAAGATTAACTATATGATCATCATCTAGAAATTGATGAGTAGATTCCAAAAATATATAACACTATAGTTGGGGCGTTTTTTTTAACGTGTTAACTACATGATTTAAAATCGATGATTTTTTTTTACCATGTTTGTTATTTTATTGATAGATTTGTGTTTCCTACTTATTTATCTTTATGAGAAATAGCACTGATTATAAATATTATGTTAAATTATAGTAAAAATAATCATTTTAAAATGAATCGACGGAGAATTATTCCATTCAGAAACAGAACTTTATCTCACAAATGTACTTAAAAAAACCATTTTAAATAAGATTCACAGAAGTTTTTATTAGACTTACCAATCATGCCAATCAGAAAAATGGGACGGAAAACATAAAATAATAGAAACACTATCAGAATTTGATAATTTTAGTTCTTTTGACTAACGTAATGACAATATAACACAATAATGACAAATTAATGTCATATTTTTCTATATTTCTTCTGAAATAGACAATCTTTTATGTTTTTGTTTTTGCGAGTTACGATAAAAAATATCTATTTCAATATAACATAACATACTTATATAAATGATAAATGGCCAATATTATAAGCATAAATGCAATATTTTTGAGAGGACAGTTTGTCAGTGGAACCTTGACAATTACTCAAAGGAAAAGTAAGGGCACTGATCACAATGTTAAGTGAATTATCACACTTTCTTACCATAAAATTATAATAGTCGTAGTAGGTACTTTTGGGTATTTTAAACTCTTTATTCTTTAATTTGTACTTAAAATATGTAAAATGACATCTAAAAAATATAAGTGCAACTTCCAACCAATTTATAGTATGTAAAATCACATTGTATGAATGATTGAGTAACAGTATATAAATGTATAAATGATTGATATCCATTGAGTAATAATTTGTACCATTAACTGACAATTTCGAAAGAGTTACTCAAAGGACCGTAACGAATTCACGGCAGCAATATTTTGTTGCATATGTATTTCAAGAATTTACGACCTTTACTAGAAAACAATACTACATTCAAGTAAAATATGAAGAAAACTATGTTAAAAATGATGTATGAAATACATTAATTCAGTATTTACCTTCAAATGCCGCTTCTACTCAACGGATTGGTTATGACATAGCCGTCTCTATCCCCTGTGGAGATAGAGACGGCTATGAGATAGAGACGGCTATGGTTATGAGCATTCACTCAAAATTGACTCCTTAGGCGCCGCGCCGATTGCAGGAAGACTGATTATTTAAATAACATGGTAGTAGTCTTACAGCAGTTAGTAATGTTGAAAGCAACTAATAAAATCTTCTGCAATAGTAGTAATTTTATAATTTCTGAGCAAAATAGCGCATGTTAATGGAAATTCTACATAGAGCCTTGAGACTTTTATTAATTAATTTAATTATATAAATTTATAATTTGTCAATTATACTCCATAACTCAGCCAAATCTGAACCGATTTACACAATTCGTTCTTTATTAGAAAGATTGTACTACTATTAAGTAAATTTTATGAAGACCTGACGAATAGTTCGGAGATGAAGTCCGGACGGATAACAGCCAATCAATACAAAATTAGGTTTTTAACCATTAAGTAAAGACACTAGGTACAAGTGCGAATCTGGGGTGGGGTCACCTATTAATATTATTATAGAATAAAAATATGTGAGTATGGAAAAGTGACAAATTGCACATTTGTTAGTTTGTATTTCAATCGCGTCGCAACGAAGCAACGGATCAGCGTGATTATTTTCACGGCACGTATATATTAAAAAATATGAAGAATAAGGTAGGCTTTTTTATCCCAGTAAATCAAAGACTTCCAACGGCATGTTTAAAAATTTAAATCCACACGGACGAAGTTGCTGGTATCAGCTAGTCTGTAATATCAGAATAGGTACATTTTATATTGAATTAGAATTAGAATTTTTATTTTGCAAGAATATTGATTCAATTAAATTGAATCAATATTCTTTTATTTCTTTGCCAAATTTTACCAGAAACTTTTATTTCTTTGCCAAATTTTGGCAAAGAAATAAAAGTTTCTGGTAAAAATATTGACTAACCAGTAAAATCATTCTGCAATCAGATTTTGATGGGTACTCAAATTAGCATTTTACGACTCATACCGAAGTTGAAGGATGATTTGATTAATTATCACCATCACATCTTATACTTTGTAAAATAGACGGTCAAAAAGTACTTTGCAGGTACCAATTTGAAGATATATGGTTTGACTTTGACTTTAATATCAAAATCGGTTGAAAAGATGGGCAGTTAAAGCGTGACAGACAGACAGACAGACACATTTTCTTATATATAATATTACTTAATATGGATGTACTTAAATACCTATTTACTCACTTGCAATAAATCTTCTCTAGTCTCAAATTCAGATACAATGACATTATTGCCATCGTAAACCCTTGTTAGCGATACAAGAATATAATAAAATACAAGAATATGCTTTACAATTAATTCAGTTTGTCAAAGAAATAGATAATATAAAGTTTGTTAACATCAGTTTACCAGTTATTTCACTCCAATCTATACATTTTTCATTCTTCTGTACAATACTTTTTAACTTCTGTATTTTTGGATTGGTAAACTTCGGAGATAAGCAAGTTCGACCGACTCGCACTTGGCCGTACACACACATTTCGTAATAAAAAATGTTGATGGATGGAATACATAGTTGAGGAATTCAGCTGGAAGACGATATTTTTTACACATTTTAAGTTCAAATTAATGTGTTGAGCAAGTTTCATGCCAGAAGCTAGGAGATTTTTTATGAATTTTCTGCAGGAATCGCAACCCTATTACGACCATATTAGACATAATAATAATGAATAATGTCCTCCCGACCGAATTTCGGCCACGGCGGCCAATCTCCTGAGAGATTAGCCATCTGCGCGGGAGATATTATGGTGCACAAGTGTGTGCGCAACCACAGGTGCACTCCGAGGCACAGGAGTGAAACACCGCCAACTTCCTAACTCCGGGTTAGTACTGAGAATTTCTTGTCAGAAAACCCCAATACTTGTTGTGACCCGACCTGGGACTCGAACCCGGGACCTCGTCGGCCGTAGTCGAACATGCTAACCACTACACCAACGAGGCAGTCATATATACTTATTAGACATAGGTACGGTACATATTGCATACATAACTCATGCAGATATTCAAAAAATAAAAACAGGAGGAAATGACCCGAAATTTGTGCCGCTGCCTCCCGGACTATAGAGGCCGCTTCGGCTAGCGATGCGCAATTTTGAATTCCATTCTAATTAGGTATCAAAATCAGTAGGTAACCAACTTGAATAATGCTCCACTACCTAATTTGAGTCGATTACCACCCACATAGTTAGTAGTTACTAGTTAGTACTAACGAATAAAACTCCATTTTGAAATTGAGTCCTAATAATTGCAGATTTATAAGGTTATATTTAAAAAAATACCTACAAATAAAAAGTTTCAATTAATTTAAACCTTATGAAACCATTTGACATTTTTGAAATTCAGTCTTATGAGTTATAATATAAGGTTGTCATTCCGATCGTACAACTGAAACCATAAGTTGCCCACAAATGTCTACATCAGCAGTTGTAGATTATTCGAATACCTAGCTATATTCGCAGTCGCGGATCGTACCACAGTTAGTATTGGTAGATAGTAGATACCAATACTGTGGTACTAGCTTCAGCCTTCGGCCGGCAGCGCGGGCAACTATAGGTATACTCGTGTGGCGCGGGCGGCGGCCGGCGCTTCTTTCGCGCGGCGTTGTCTTGTGTAGGTACCTACACCTACTTCTTGTTAGGTACTTAACCGGCTGCGAGGCGATTGTTTTTATCACACAATGCAAAAAAAGTATTGGTAAATCATACTAATATTATAAATGTGAAAGTGTGTTTGTTTGTTGGTTTGTCCTTCAATCACGCCGCAACGGAGCAACGGATTGACGTGATTTTTGGCATGGGCATAGTTGAGGGCCTGGAGAGTGACACGGGCTTACTTTTTATCCCGGAAAAATAAGGAGTTCCCGCGGGAATAACAAAAAACTCAAACCACGCGGACGAAGTCGCGGGCATCAGCTAGTAAGTAAATAATTATAAACTTAGATGAAAATATCAAATATTAAAATGGTTGTTTGGATATTTTTTATATATATTTTTATTCACGACACAATAATTAGGTAGGTACCTACATACTACTTAGGTACTGAACCGATTTGGCTGGAATTTGAAATAGATACAGCTTTTACTCTGGATTAACATAATTATAGAGTATAGGCCATTTTTATCCCGGACAAATTAACAGTTCCCGGGGGATAGGTAGGTATGTAAGTACTAAAAAACTAAAATCCACGCGGGTAAACAGTAGGTCTATAGGTAAGCATAGGTATCATACTTTTAATATTACAAGGGGGAAAGTAAGTTTGTTCGTTACTCTTTCACGCAAAAACTACTGAACCGATTTGGCTGAAATTTGGAATGGAGATTAGCTTATAGCCTGACTTAGAACTTAGGCTACATTTTATTCACGCGGGCGAAGCCCTGGGCAAAAGCTAGTATGTATATACCTAAATTATAATCATACTTCATAGGTACCTACCAATATTATAAATGCGATACTGTGTTTGTTTGTTGGTTTGTTGGTTTGTCCTTCAATCAAGCCGCAACAGAGGTACGGATCGAGCTTAAGGTTATTTTTTGCATGGGAATAGTTGAGGACCTGGAGTTACATAGGCGCATTGGAATATTTACGTTTCCTATATTATGTTGCCAAATGTCTTGTTTATTTGGTTCATTTTGAACTCTACAAATCCTAAGTAGGTAAATAATCGCAATACACAATCCACGCAGGAACTACCGTCTACCTCCCTGCATGTGTCCCCGTGGTGCTAAACGAGCGAAATAAGCGTTCTTTTTATAGAAACGCATAATAAACTGTATGTAAACGCCATACAATTAAATAAATCCACAATGCTCGTGCTTAGCTAGGGGAATACACGAGCGCGTGCGACCGGCGACGACCTAATATTTAATTTATGAATCTCACTCGTTCGTGTAAATTTCCACAATTCTCGTGCTTAGATATGAACCTTCATTCAACTTCCCTTATCCTTTAAAATTTTATAGCATGTAACAGCGAAGTACTTTTTACAGTATAATGATAGATGGCGCTCAAATATATTTTTTTGACGCATTATTTAGGCGACACGGCGACATCTTTTAAGACGAATGTAAACCTCACACCTCACACATGCGTAAATCTGACACTTTTTGAATGCCGATTATAAATTATAAATAATGTAAATATTTGCCTGACATGAAACTTGCGTCTGTAAAATGCCCTAAAGAAATCATAAAACAAATTAAAAAAATTAAAAAATGTATATTCTTCAAGAATAATCGAACAGAAAAATGTATGAAAGTCGACCTATGCATGTGCGCCTTAATATACAATCATCAATAGCGTCCCCGACCAGTGTTGCCACACCACAAAACCATAGATGTGATACCATATGCAATCCCTTTTGAATTTCCGTCTAAAACTATATTAAAACAGGAGGGGAAAACGGAAGCCAGTAGAGCATTCAATATCCTAGCGGTTCGAATTAGGAACGTAGAAGCAAACTAAATTTTGGACTATAACAGTAATTTTGTTCCTTCCTTCCTTTCTCTCTTCAAGAGACTTCTACAGAGGGTCCGCTCCATTATTCATATGCTTACCTATACCTAATTTACAAGCTTCTTACTGTACTTGTAAAGGGGAAAAAAAAATTAACCTACTGCCTTAAAAGCATTCTTAATGCTATTTCATAAAAAGAAAAAAAGGGACTCCCCGCACTCGAACACATCTCATCAGTCGCGGCGCTAAGTAATACGCTAAGCCTCTACACCTAAAGTGCTCTGTGCGAGGGCAGGGGGCATAGACAAAGTGACTTCCATTCGCCTTTGAGGTGGGTAAACAAACGAATATAACGCCCTGTTGACAAGTTACTCGTCTAGAAGTAGACATAAGGCTCTCTTCTTGATACAGAACTTCTGGAACCGTATGTGGTGCTAGGTTGTTACAAAAAAATAAATTTTGCCTATTTATAACTCTATATACCCATTACCTAAGCATACGATGATTCGCCAAATGATTTCTAAACATCCTAATCCAACCAGCTTGTAGTCCAAGTATCAGCATAATATAGTAGTCCTGGAAGCTTCTTATAGTCATTTGCGGAATGCTACTGCGTCGTATGCGAAACAAAAAATTAAAATATAATATTAAATTTGTGGTTAGGTAGGGTTTCTCACATTTTTTGACTCATTGGTCCAATACTCTAGTAATAGTTGAAGGGAACGTTGCATATTATAGCTTATCCCCTAGTGAGGAGTGACTGCGTAGTTCGCATAATACACATTGTTTCTTTGTATTCTGAATGTGACATAAAATGGCCACTTTATAGTATCGCAGTCTTTAAAGATAAATATTGTAGCCTTTTTAAATTAAATGTTGAAATAAGTATAATGCGAAGATGTTGAGTCAATTAAGTGAAGTTTGGGCAAAAGTTTAACACCTACAACCTCTACTTTTTTTATGAACTGTAATGTGTTTACAGTTCATAAAAAAATAGCAAGCACATAGTCGATTTGGCCTGTTGTATGCAAGGAGCGTTGCTTGATGCAAGCGTCATACTCATTGTGTCAGCTATTTATATTATTAACCACGAATTTTTTGACTCACACAGCCTGAGTTGAAGTGGTTACCTGGCTAGTAATCTAAATCATTAATAATTTCAAAATTATCCCAAATATTAGTTTACTCTGGTTCTTTTCTTGTATTAACTCATCTTCCTTACTATAAGCTTTTTATGTTTTAATTACCTACTTGATATGTAGCATATATTAATATTTACTTTTTCCACCTTTGTGAGCTAGGTATTTCTATCTCATGTAAATTCTATCCGTAAAAATTTGTAATTGGCGTTATACTTAGATATTCTTTATTTAACTATCCACTTTAATTGTAGCTGTAAATTTTCTGTACAAAAAAAAAAAATCAAAATAAATTTTTGTCCAGATCACTCGTTGGTAGCCGAAGGTTTCACTAAACAGGTTTATGGCATTTGCACGCAATCTAATATTCAAAAGCTTTCAAACATTTCAAAGGAGTTTTCATAATGTAAACAACTAATTTAACAAGAAAACATAAAAGTTCCAAGAAAACTTTCTATCATAATTTAGAAATAAAACACCGAAGCGTGGTGGGAAATTCCTAATTTATCTTAATTTTGTCCCGAAGGTACGAAGAATAACAGCGAGAAATAATAGCTCTAAAAACTTTTATTCACTGACGGTAATACAACCAAGCGTCAGGCTTGAGACGGGACAATTCGTATAGCCGCTAAAAAATACCTCAACCTCAAGATCTTCAAGAATTTAAAAAAATCTCACCACGTGCGTTGCATATTCTGCAAAATATAATTATAGTTTTTCCTTCTTTTTTGAACTTTGCCTTGACACGCTACCGCGTGTCTTGATATATTGCCGCTAAAAATACCAAACCTCAAGATCTGCAAGAATTTAGAAAAATCTCACCACCCGCGTTACATATTCTGCAAAATATAATAGCGGCTCCACACGCTGATAAACGCTGGTGAAAAACAGCAAAAAGGAAGCTCTGGCAAACGCCTTGTGTGCCAGAGATCTTATCTACCAATGGCAAGCATCTAAAACACTTGCAGTTGCAAGAGTTGGCAAATACACGTAATCACACGATCTACAGGTTGGTGTTTGCCGATGCTGAGTTTTAGTTTGGATAGACCATATTAAAAATTTCGGTTGAAAACATCCATACTAATTACTTATGTATTAACTAGCCAATGCCCGCGACTTCGTCTGCGTGGTTTGAGGTTATTTGGTTCCCGCGGGAACTCTTTAATTTTCCGGGATAAAAAGCCTATGTGCTATTCCAGACTATAATCTATCTCTGTGCCAAATTTCAGCCAGATCCGTTCAGCAGTTGGGGCGTGATTGAGTAACAAACATCCATACATCCATCCATACATCCATACATCCATCCAAACTTTCGCATTTATAATATAAGTAAGAAGTAAGATTCTATAAAAGTGAAAGTGTCCGTGAACTGAAGCGAACTTTCCTTCTGAAACCTTTTCAGACGACTTTCGGTAACTCTTCGGTAACTTACATGCATCAACGAGACAGACACAGGATATGTTATAGTCAGACAAATCATAAAGTAAATACCCACGGGATATATAAAAATATCACATTGTTATTATGTATTTAGTATAGTCCCGCTTTTAGTCGCAAAAACCTGGTTACGTTAACTGAGGCATATTTGCGAAGCCAAACGCCAAACGGTTCCTAAGAGGCGAAAAGTATTAAAAGTGTAAAAGCGTGACGCACCAAGCTTTTTCTTCGCTCTATGAATAATTTATCTAATTCCTGAATAGCCGACATTGACCCGATTTGCGTCACTGTATGATGCGGGTACACCGAGTTTACTTAATTTGCCGAGATTACTTTTGAAGTAAATACTTAATAAATTTGTTAATGTAACCCATGAGTTTATCGATCCCATCCGATGAATTACTCACGTATCCATGATTAGCACAACATCTATATATATATAAAATTCAAAGTCCTGACTGACTCACTACTGACTGACTGACTGACTGATTTATATATCAACGCACAGCCTAAACCGCTAGGGTTAGAGACTTGAAATTGTGACAGTAGCTTCCTTTTGAAACGTAGGCGCTCACTAAGGAAGGATTTTTCAAAATTCTACCCCTAAGGGGGTGAAATAGGGGTTGAAAGTTTGTATGAAAGTCCGTCATTTCTATGTCAACCTATGTACCAATGTAATTTGTAATGTACCAAATTTAATCATGGTAGGAAGTACAGATAGGCCTATTAAGCGTAGTAGATGGATAGATACACACTTAGTTATAATATTACGCATAAAGTATGATGGATTATCGTTTATTCTTCCTCATTACAATTAGGATCCACATATTATGAGGCTTTGAATACGAGTAGTAATCATTAAGAAATCAATCGGAAAATGATTCAATTATAATATATACTTGTTCAAATAATACTCTGTCAAACAAAACCGAAAGCCGAATTATGGAAATACGCATGGGCTTAATGTACATACAGCCTAACGGCATAAATCACTTGTGAATTGGTGTACCCGTTTTCGTTTCTCGAACAATATGTCAGATTCGCGCATATTGTTGACCTAACCTGGTTGTACATTCATATATTTTGATTCGATTTGTTTTGGCAGTTTTTTTGACGTCTCAAATCGGGTTTCTGTGGAGGGAGCTTAACTCTTAAGAGCACAATAAGTACGCTTTTATTATGATTTGTATTGTTAAAGTATGTCAATCTATTGTTAACGAAATGTAATCGGTTACGTTATATGTGTATGCTGTAATTGTCATAACATCTTATTCTTATGATAATTTAGTAATCGTCACATCAATGAGGTCCTATTTGTTATGTTACAGGCTTCTTATTTTGTAGATTTTATAGCCTCGTAAATTATATTCTTTGTCTATCATATTAAAAACCTAATAAGTATGTACTTAGTTCGAATGTAAATCTTTTTCAACGTATCCCACTTATGATGTTTCCATATTCATAGGTAAAAAGCTTAAGTAATATATATATACTTGTCAAATACATATAAGTTGTCAATTTTCTACCTACGTCGGTTTCGCGCTTTATTCAGTGCGTCATTGAGTGAATATTTTGGCCGTGACTGACTCAGTTTTGCATACGAATGATATGTATGAAGACAGTTCGAAAATCATGTGAAAAAATACTGTATAATATAATGTAATGTAACAGACTCATGTTTGTTTTCAAATTTTGTTTGGTTTTCGCAAAAATATTATTCATTTGATTCATTCAGTTTTAGTCAGCACTGGTGGTTCTAAATTATAATTTAGTTTCTTGTTTTACACGATTCACGCTCGCGACTTTGTCTGCGCTTTAGGTTTCTTGAAAAATTTCGTGAAAACTTTATAAATTTCCGGGGAAAAAGTAGCTTATCTGTCCCTGGGATTTGCCACTACGTGCCGCGCCGCTCCGTGCATATTAAGTGTGGCTAGACCTTTATATCTCCTCTGATTAACTATGTACTGTCAAGCATAAAAATTCTGGTAACTAAATTTTAATATGAAAAAAAAAACGAAAGGGCCTAAGCGGTATTTCTTGGGATTACTTTAATCTAAATAACAGATTGTCTTACCAAAAGCTCACCAGACTGAAATTAAACTCGTGCCTATTTACTAATCCAGTCCGCCTTTTTCGTTCATGCCAATTCCAGACGCGAGGGATTGCCAATTCGTTTTTTGTCTAGTTTTTCTCCGAAACGCGCGGGTTCGGCGCACTAAAGGTGAATTCTCGCCCTCTAGAATATAGACTTCAATTTGAGGCCTAGAAATAGGACACGCCTTTTGTGTTCGCTGAAATTAGCTCGAGGCTAGGCTCTGAGGTGGCGGACTGTTTTATCATAGTGTTAAAAAGGCATCTCTTAATCTTATAAAAATTATAGTATAATACTAATTTATGCCCGCGAATTCATCCGCGTGGAGTACTCAAATTTCAAACCCCTATTTTACCCCCTTAAGGGTTGAAGACATATTTCTTAGCAGATGTCTACGTCACAGTAGCTTCACAGTACTTACGAGATTTCAGTCCGATTCGTCCAGTAGTTTGAGCTGTGCGTTGGTAGATCGGCGATCATAGAATTAGCTGCCACTTACCGAAAACGAGCAGAAACCCTCGGAAAATAATTAATAAAACCGGCCAAGTGCGATTTGGACTCGCGCACCGAGGGTTCCGTACAAACATGTAGTAAGTTTTAAATTATTAAAAAACACGTTTATTGTATGGGGACCCCCCTTAATATATATATTTTTTTAATTTTTAGTATTTGTTGTTATAGCGGCAACGGAAATACATCATTTGTGAAAATTTCAGCTTTCTAGCTATCACGGTCTATGAGATACAGCCTGGAGACAGACAGACAGACAGACAGACAGACAGACAGCGGAGTCTTAGTAATAGGGTCCCGTTTTTACCCTTTGGGTACGGAACCCTAAAAATACCTCTCAATTCGAGTCTAATAAAATACCTCAATCCTCAGTAATAAAGGAATCCATAGAGATAATGAAATATGCTTGAAGCGATTTGGCGACTTGCTCTTACAGCATATTAAATCGGTATCAATTATTTGGATAACGACCTTAATTCATGTTTGGGTGTGTACTTAATATTAAATACCAGTTGTTTGCCTTTCGCCGAAGTCTAGTTTCGAAATTAACATTGGAAAGTCTTTTTAGTTACACCTAGTTGTAACTGCATATTTACCTACATAATACTTATGATTAGTGAGTTATTATTCGAGTAAAGTTTATTTAGGTATCGCGATAAGTTGCCTGTCTATTGGTATACTTCAGGATATATTTCGGAGAGTGCTCAAGAACTAAGTCTGGTTTCTCCGTCAATTTTTTAGTATCGTGCCACAAGGCATCGTCGAGGTCTACAACCTTAAAGTTGAAATTCCACAGATACGTATGTAAGAAGCGGTTTGCTTCTGGGAAATGGAATGCCCTTCCGGCTTCCATTTTCCCTTCCCACTTTTAATATAGGTAACTTCAAATCAAGAGTGAATACTGAATAGGCATCTTCTAGGCAAGTGCGCTCTCCCTCAGGACGCTTAACTACTTGCAAGCTGGTCTCATTGCAGTTAAGCGCTAGTCTATAAATTTAAAAAATAACATGATCTGTCCACTGCCAGACCGCCATTTTAGCTCGAGCTGTAATTTCGCGATTTTTTTTGTTTAAAACACGATAATTCAATTCAAAATCCAAAAATGGAACGTTAAAACCGACATAATTATCCAAATCCAAGTAGGCAGGTACCTAAGTGGTCCTAAAACAATTTTTGTCACGAAAGTCCTTGCCCGAACGATGCAGCAGGAATTTCCTGCAAGGCTCAATACCGCATTGCAGTCGTGGATTTCCGAAATGCTTCGTCGAAATCTATATTCAAAGTATAGCCTATAAGTATAGATAGTAACTAAATACATATTCTAAAAAAATTAACATTAAGATATTTATTTCGCACTGGATGTTAATGCCCATGACTTCGCATAAATAAATTTTTTGGAAAAAAGCTGTGGAAACACTTTGATTAATTAATTTTGGGTAAAAAGTAGCTGAAAGTGCAACTTGTAATAGTTTTGGGAAGAAAATATATCCTCTTTGGGATGCTACCAATCTCTGTAACCTTTAGTCAAAATCGGCCGTGCAAGCGTTTGATTTTATAATATAAGTATGAAATCTTCACCAACATAAATTTAGATTTTCGAATTTTAGAAACTAAATCTAAAAAAATTCGTTTTATCATTGCAAACTTCTTAATTTGTCCCTGAGTTTATTCATGGTTAATGCGTATGTGGTATGCGTATTTACGAAGCGAATAAAGTCTTATCTTCAAATATCTTATGTTCCTACAAACAAATGTTTGCTATTCTATCTATCTAATATTTAAGTTTGAAAACAAAACAACAAAGGAACATTAATTACTTACATAATTGAAAAAAGTTTTAGCAATGTGTATGCGGAAACAGAATCGAAGTTGCATTATCGGAGCCATGATTGCGTATTCACCGATGTTGTCGCGCAAAAACGAATACGACAGAGCCCGAGCGGTTTGTATCACGAAAAGTCCCTAATAGGAGCGCCGGTGCCGCAGCGGGCTCCTGGCAGGCCCGCAGTCCGCATTGCAGACGCCTACAGACGCCTACCTAGCTAACTACTGAAATTTGTTGCTGCCCCTTGCACTTTATGCGCTCCTGGTCAAACTGTTTTATTACTCAACTAGCTTTTGCCCGCAGCTTCGCTCACGTACAGCCTACAAGATAACTTGCTATTTCACATTACCTACTGGATACCAATCTCAAAAAAAAAAAAAACTTTCACCCGCAGCTTCACTTACGTTAAGTTCAATTTTCATAAAAATTTCAAACCCCGATTTTACCCATTTAGGGGTTCAATTTTCAAAAATCCTTTCTTAGTGGATGCCTACGCTATAGAAGCTATTTGTATGCCAAATTTCATCCCAACCAGTACTGTGGTTATAGCTGTGAGTTGATAGATCAGTCAGTCACCATTTCCTTCTTTTTTAGTTGTGAGACATGGGTTAATTAAGACAGATTAGATTACAAATTAGATAGATTAGATTTGAAGCGGTGATAGTCTAGTGGTTTAGACATTCGACATCCTTTTGGGTAATCGGGAGTTCGATCCTCGGACACGCACTTCTAACTATTCTGAGTTTGGTATGTGCGTTTTGTGAAATTAAATATAGATACTTAGCTTGCTTCAAGCGGTGATGGAAGGTGTGCGAAGTCTGTTAATCCACGTTTGGCCAGCGAAGTGGACTATGACCAAACCTTCTCATTCTGAGAAGGGATTTGTTTGTGCTCAGTAGTGAGCCTGTAATGAGTTTTGTGTAGAAACCGAATATAGGGGTATGGGTTTAATATAACTGCCATGCCTCTAACAGGTTAGCCCGCTACCATCTTAGACTGCATCATCACTTACCATCAGGTGAGATCGCAGTCAAGGGCTAGCATGTAATGAATAAAAAAAAAAAAAAATTGTTGAAATGATGATGATGATTATCATAACCGGCAACTCTTGTATGTATTTAAGTTCGCTAAATCAGATTGGCGTGCCCCCTAAAATAGTATAGGTATATGTATACGGGTATATGGTACAGTAGGTATATTTTGAATCTAATTACGGGCACGCAACATCGAGTCTGCGGTCGCCGCGCCGGGTCAATGCACTCCGCTTTGATAAAAGATAAACTTTTTGTTTGGCTAATGGCCCCGCTTAATATTTCTAATAAGTGGGTCCAGCTTATTATTCGAATTCCAAATGCAAATGGAGTGGAAAATTAATACTTAATGCATTTTGTATATCGCTTCGTGTGCGGCGGTATAATCTGTGATAGAGTCAAAATCTATGTATGATTAATGAACTACTTGGGAGCCGATATAAAATATGAGATTAGGTATTTTTTTTTTCAAAATCTACTAAGTGCCCATATCTCCGTTGTAAAAATTTCAAGTTTCTTACCTCAGGGTTCTTTTAACGTAAAAATGACTGCTCTCATTTACCTCTCAATAATACTACAAATTCAGCCAATAACAATGATTGATGTAGGTTATCATGCTAATATTAAAATTTCGAAAGTGTGTGTTTTAAATTCCCGCGGGGACTCCTAAATTTTCCGGGATGAAAAGTAAAAAGTAAAAGTGACATAAGTCACTCTCCATGTCCTCAACTATACCCATGCTAAAGATCCGTCGATCCGTTGATCTATAGCGGCGTAATTGAAGGACAAACCAACATACAAATACACTTTCGCATTTATAATATTAAGTATGATATTTATTTTTTATCAAATCAAATCAATCAATCAAATAAATATTATAAATGCGAAAGTTTGGATGGATAGATTTATGGATGGATGTTTGTTACTCAATCACGCCCCAACGGTTGAACGGATCTGGAAATTTGGCACAGAGATAGATTATAGTCTAGAATAGCACATAGGCTACTTTTTATCTCGGAAAATGAAAGAGTTCCCGCGGATCTTGAAAGATAAAAGTAGAGCTTTTATGTGTAACTATAGATTTACATTAAAAAATATATTGGAGCAGGCGTTCCTTTGCGGAAGTCCATGATAATGAAGGAACCAAGAGTTTAGTTTGCTATTATCCGCCACAATAAGTAAATCTATGTGGTACAGTGTGTATCTTGCACTTGTAACTTACGATATTCACCAACCACTCAAATCTTCCAAATTATTTTCAACGTACGTGAAACGTACATAGTTCTTTCATTCTTAAAATATGTCAATTTGTGTCCGAGTGACGTATTGGTAAAATTCCGTCTGGTTTGTTACAGGTCCACCGGGTTCAGCAGCCGATAGTGTTAGATAACGTGAGTACTGATTTTTTTTTAATTTAAATACGCCCTTGTTGCTAAGTGGCCACAACTTCGATCGGCCCGAATCGGTTTTATAAACGTAAGTTGGGATTTGGGAGCTCACCGTATTATTATCTCAATTGAACCCGTAACACTATGACGATTACGACCCTCAGCAATGAGAATTGAGAGGTAAGAGCTAAAACATCAGGGTAAAAAAACAACGTCTTCATGAAATGTGGAGATGAACGACGATTGTCCTGTGTGCGGGGCTCTATATATATAGAAAGTACACGTGAATTAAGTACGCGGACAATTTGTCCGTCAGACAAAAAAAATTGTCCTTGTTCTGTCGTATGCTTTCGCTCTAAGAAGAAGCTAGAGATTAGTGATCACTGGCGTGCAAACAACGACCTCAATGTACATAGACGGTCCCTGTCAAACAAAGAATGTGGACCTATTTTACCAACGCCATCTAGTCTGAAAAGCGGGACAGCGCTATGGCGGGGATAAGGACAGGCTTATACAGGTGTGGAGCGCGCTCTACAAGTCGGACGCCCAAATTTTTTCTATGAAAGGGCCCATCTAGTACCTACATATATCGATACGTGCAATGGGTTAGCAGCCATGGTAGGCATTAGTCATTTAGATAGGTACCTATTTACTAGCAATCTATAGCTAATGAAATTTAAACATTTAGCTAAGCTAATTATAACTTGGGTATGCTGTGCTTTTATGTCTCTGTAGCGGTTACCACAGTGCAAACTAGATGGCGCTAATTGTATCTTCACCGCAGAATAAGATAATCGACTGAAAACTCATAAGTTACCATACAAGCCTGAATCACGCTATCGAAGTTTTCTGAGAATAGCGCTATATATAGACCGTTGCAACTTACAACGGTTGGACCAGAAAGGTCCCCGGGCACAACACCAGCCCGGAGGAAGATCTTCCTATTGGTGCGGACGAGTACATACTACTCACTCGTCCCACAGTGGTGACCCCGACGTGATGAACACGCAACCTTCGCTCACCCAGCAATCTCCGCTACATCGTCATTGTCACGTACTCAACCTACCGTCGCCGAAGCACAGCGTCTAGCCCAGCCGCCCAGCTCAAGCGCCTAGCACAGCCGCCTGCTGAGCGTCAGCACAGCGGCTTCACACACAGCCGCCAGCTTCCCCGCCAGCACAGCCGCTCGCACAGCGCCAGCTCAGCCGCCAGAACAGCCGCCAGCTTTTCCGATGCAACTCCAACCAACGCTACGTCACAACTTATACGACTTCCAGTCTCGAAGGGGAGTCATGTAGCGGTTACCACAGTGCAAACTAGATGGCGCTAATTGTATCTTCACCGCAGAATAAGATAATCGACTGAAAACTCATAAGTTACCATACAAGCCTGAATCACGCTATCGAAGTTTTCTGAGAATAGCGCTATATATAGACCGTTGCAACTTACAACGGTTGGACCAGAAAGGTCCCCGGGCACAACACCAGCCCGGAGGAAGATCTTCCTATTGGTGCGGACGAGTACATACTACTCACTCGTCCCACATCTCCATGACCGGCACGCCACTGTTAGTGATTACTGATTACCCAGTCATAATTTAATAAATATAAATATTTTTCAGCAAGCAATATGTATAGTAACTACCTAAATACTATGCGCTACAAACGAAAAAGTTTGAGACCATCAGTTTAAATTTTCATCAACTTGCAAAAATTTAAAAAAAAAGGGCCAAGTGCGAGTCGGACTCACGCACCGAGGGCTCCGTACAAACCTGTATTTAAGTAAAATGTATGGTATTTTTATTGCTAAATGAAATCCATAACAATAGTAAGTAAAAAATTATTAAAAATATTTTTATTATATGATGTAATTAAAAATTTATGCTTTTCGCAATTTTTCCTTTATCTGTGCTATAAGAAGTTGTTTCGTACCAAATTTCAAGATTCTGAGTCTACGGGATTCTGAGTACCCTGTAGGTTTTGATTTCCTTGCGAGTGTCGAAAGTTTGCATAAAAATATTTTTATTATATGATGTAACTAAAAATTTATGCTTTTCGCAATTTTTCCTTTATCTGTGGTATAGGACGTTGCTTCGTACCAAATTTCAAGATTCTGAGTTCACGGGAAGTACCCTGTAGGTTTTGATTCTCTTGCAAGTGTCGAAACACTCGAAAATTTGCAGCATAAACGGTTGTATCTTTTGATTGCTTTGGCTTAGAAGTTTGATTTTTTCACAGCTCCAAGGGACAGTAGATTTGAGTATATGATATGAATTTCAGCTTGATACCTCCTGCGTTCCTGAGAAAAAGGGTCTTGACACACAGACGGACGGACAACAAAGTGATCCTATAATGGTTCCGTTTTTTCCTTTTGAGGTACGGAACCCTAAAAACAACAATCAAGTAATTATATATATGCAGAAGTTATATGATGGATATTTGTAATATGGCGACGGTTCTTTATATGGTCTTCTTATTATTATTATAATGCATTGGATGGTCTATTGGATAAAGAAAAAAAATTACAACTAGCTTAAACGAGTTACCGACAAGCCAACCACAGGCAATTTAATACTGCAAATTCCAATGGCTTGTACACTTTACAGCAAACCCCACAAGTGCAGTGATTGCATTACGTGTAATCCAGTAATGAGTTGTTAAGAGTACACCGATGCAATGAGGGCTACCGTTTTTATGCTCATTAGTTGGCGCCACTGGCGAGTAAGGTCCTTAGTATAGCTGTAAATTCGGTAAACAGACATACTTTTGACAAGAAATACGTTTTTAAATAGTAAGCACACAAGAACCAGGGATACAATGTACTAACTTCTGAATTCTTCTTCTTTCCACCCGCTTAATTTTGCACAATTTTTTTTTTAGTTCCGTTTTCAAAGCGCAGAGCACTTACATTCATTGACTCGTATCTTACATCTTCATTAATTAATCCGGTATTGCTAAATACATTAATGAAATAATTAGACCCACGATAAAAGCCCAATGATAATAGGTATTTGACATTTCGGAGACCTCACTCTACACTAGCGCCTCTAACGGAGAATTTAAAAACACGGTAGCCCCCATTATGCTACCGGCTGTACTATTAGCCACACACTATCAGGTGACTAACACCATAGATTTAGCATTGGGAAACCGACTAGGGGTTATAGCATACCCCTAACAGATTAGCCCGCTACCATCTTAGACTGCATCGTCATTTATCATCAGGCGAGATCGCAGTCAAGGGCTAACTTGTAGTGGAATAAAAAAAAATTGGTCTCGACCAATCCTAAATCGATGACTAACACTCAAATACTGAAAAGTGCTCAAAGACATCTTTAGATTTTTGGAAGATGTTTATTTGAATACTATAAGTAAATAGGTAAAAGAACTGTGTTACTACAATAGGTAAGATTTCTAGGTCCACTTCCGCAAGGTAGTTAATTAAGTTAAAATTTCTATATATCTATATCCTATTCATTCATGTCAAGCCCGGAAAAAAACTTATCAGCATCACAAAATTTAATTAAATCTGTTTAGGCAGTGTTGTGCAAGCCAGTCTTTAAACTAAATTTATTATTGTGACGGAGGCATTATTGACTACTTTTTTCTTAATACAAATAGTTTCCAGAGATTGCTTAAAAAATTCTTTTAGTGTTATTCGGGAACGGTAGTGGAATTTTCTGTAGTTTTTTTAAAATTACGTATAATGAAAATTTCCTAAAATATGTTAATGTTTTATTTTAAGGACCGTAGGTTCTGAACTTAAGCGAACTCACCGTTGTGCGTTTTGAAACGTGAAATATCGGCATGCATATTTTGTTTTCGGCGTAGGGGCTGTTTTCCGTTGCAATAATGAATGGTGATAAGATCATTGTAAGGCTCTGTTTACACGGGCGAAATTAAAATGTGCACAATAAACTTATTAGGACGCGAGTCTTAGTTCTTAAGTTATTTTGCTCTTAGTTAATTTGCTGTTATTTAGAGCTACCAAAAGAAACAATTATTGTGTTTAAATATAAACCTATGCATTCATCATTAGGTATCATATCAACTTATCGCCGGCTCACATTGAGCATAGTTCTTCTCCCTAAATTAGAAGGGTCTAGGGCCCAGAAATAAATGCCTAGTTTTCAGTTCTAGGCAAAATTAATGTTACATATTTTTGAATATTCTATTTAGTTGTATCGAAAATGGTTATTATTGGAGTTGCTGATATACATTTTATATTACCCATTGTCCTAGGTGACCAACGAAAGCGACGCGACGCAATGCAATGAGATACGACTGTATAAAATGACAAACTTAACTTTGGCCACGTAAAGGGTCAGCTACTGTTTGATACTGTCGCGTCGCATCGTATAACCAGTCTTTAGGAATAGAACAACGGTTTACAAATTTTGTTTAAATAATTATTAAGAAAATCTCTCGACGTGGTAGATACAGTTTTTGTCGCTCGTATGTGCTCAGCCTAAACCAAATTGAAGCGGGTGCTAAATAGTGACGCGAAATGTGGCCTATTGTTTGCAATTGATCGATGGCGATTAGATACTGTTGCCACGGTTATCGCGTGACTGGGGGCTAAACATTTATTTTGGCACAGTGCCGGGCAACACTGGGGATCGCCTGGGACTTCTCTGGTGTTTTATAGATTTTATCATAGATCCTGGTACAAACTTTGTTTATTAGTTCTTACTAGTTACGACCCTATTATAGTTTTGTTGACAAACCTCATTAATTTTGCATTAAGTACCGATATAAAGAATAAAAATAAGTATAAAGCAAGATACCGAAGTAAGATACCGTAATTACTTTTTTTAGCTTTATTGCACAACAAGAAGCAGCTGCTATGTACAATAGGCGGACTTGAAGCTCGAGAGCCTTATCTTCCAGTCGACCTTTGGAAGGTTTGAAAAAGGCGTGCTGTGGATGTGCTAGAAAGCAATCAACAGAATAAAAAAATATTGAAAAAAATACTTAATCTTAGTCAATTTTCGTTGCGTAATTTTTTTTTCCATCTAGCTACACTTTTAAAGTCTATAAGTGATTATTAGATAATGCTGTCTTTATTTGCAACCTATTATCATTATTTTTAAGCGCGTCTTTTTATTTATGTTTTGGTATAAAAATATATAATACTTACTTAATGAGATCAAATTACAAAGTTGATAGTCATATAAAATTTATAGTCATAGTCACAATAATTCCGACTCATTGCACTTTACAGTTTACGAGTAACACGGGCCCCTCAAGATACAAACAGTTTATGTTATGGTTTACATTATTAATAAACAGGGCGCTCTACCACTGCAGCGTACCCCCATAACTTGCATCTACCCTCATAAAGATAATTAAAATTTATGTCTCTAGTATCAAATTTAATATTTATTTATGAAAATATTGCTGGTGTACTAAAAGTTTAAAGTTAAGGTGTCGGATTTCATAGTACAGAGATGGATGTCTTCTCTGTAAAACTAAAACTTTAGCTGTCTTTCTGGGTGACATACCCGTGACATTAGATACCTAATATTATTGTCTATTCCCGGGATGCAATCGAGATCTTTAGCGAATTTCGTCATAATTGGTTGAACAGGTGGACTGTGAAAGCGTAGTAGACAGACAGACATACATTCGCAATATGAAATATTAAGTAGTATGCGTTTTTGTCGTTATTTACATATTTTGCTAATGAAAGAAATATTTCGCGCATAAAATAAAACAACGATTTTGAATGTCTTTATATTTGTTACCGGGTGACTTAACACGCTTAAGAAACCGTCTAGATTCTAGATATGTCTAAAGTATGAAACATATTGTCTTAATTATATGTTCAGTGAGCTTAATTAAGTTTCTAAAAGACAAGGTTTCTCTTGTTATCAAGTTTTGTGCTTGACGTTTGACATTCGCCAACAAGCTATGCCAATTAGTTAAGTTTCACTGGATTGCTTATCTCGGTTTTTTATAAAGTTCAGGCTTAGCACGAGATCGCATGTTTTGACAGGTTTTAGATCACAAGTCGTCTCCGTTAGCCGATATCCGGTCCGACTCCGATACCAACCGATCCAGTAGCTCACTGCGACTTGCTTAATGTCTGTCGGTTTTACGAACTAGGTGCCTCGCCACAGCCTCCTTTGTATAGTAAAGAAGGCTGTGGCCTCGCATAATGCCACTTAAGCTTCACAAATGTTAGTTACCTTGATTTTTTCGCGGATCACGGTAAGAAACTCCGAGAATATTATCTCTCTCTAACGCCCGCTGATCTGTCAGCGGCCCATCGTTAGTGACCATGTAGTCAAGATTTTGGGTATCAATGTAACATCAGCACTCGAGCTGGAGCAGCTCTTGGCTGGAGTGAACCAGCGGGGAGTTGCGCCAGAGGTCTCACGCACAACTGGCACCTGTGCTTAAGTGTGGAAAAGCCCAGGGAAAGAAGAAGAAGAAGAACATCAGTACTTAATCATTTATAGGGCTATATACACAATATTACACACTTTAAAAAAAAAACTATCAACGATGTCGAGATGTGTAATCTCATACTAAGAGTGCAGAACTGCAGACCGTCATGTATTGTCACAAAATCAGATCATGTGAGCAGATTAATACACAGCGGTGCATATTGCCACCTCGTATAATTTAAGAGGTCCCAGGGTTGATTCCCCACTGAGATTACGGGTTACGACATACTGGTTAAATTTACGGTGATCCTTTCCGTCCGATCCTTTCCGTCGTCGAAGAAAAGGTTTGATTACGAATATTTTAAGTTCATTAGCTAGTTCAAATTGACAGGATTAAGCCCAGGATTTTCAACTAAAGGTCCAGCGCCACTTAAGATGCACGGAGCGGCGCGGCACGTAGCGTCAAATATTATTTGTATGAATTTTTACGGGTCTGCGTGCCGCACCGAGTAGTAAACCTATTGAGAGCTAATAGCCACATTTTCGCTTTGAAACACATCTCACCACTTTCAGGCGGGGGACGAGGTAATAATGGGATTTCTTATTGGCTGGCTCAAGGTCAACTTTACACAGTTATAAGTACAAAGTATATGTTACCGCGGCACTTGGGCTTCCCGCTGCGCGACAAAAATATATCGATAAAAATTACCATTGGAAAATCAATACAAATAATTTTATTCAAACAGCAAAAGACAACCATATGTATGATTGTAGATAATTATCTGATATATATTATATTTTTTTTAATTGCCCAAGTGCCCAAGTTCTATACTAAAGAACTTAAGTTTTTAACAACTTTTAATCAAATAAATAATAGACATCTAACCTGTTCTTCTACTTCAGAATTGTTCGGAATTTAATGAAATATAAGTTTTTACTCAGTAAATTAATTTATTGGCATTCAATTAGTCTAGGCTATCGATAGTTACACGGGCTACACTGGGCTATGCGTGGAAGATACGGAGATATGTAGAACTACATGTGAAAGGCGAAGAAAAACTGAAAGATATCAACGGGTTCCTTTTTTTTCATTTTTGTAAATATTTTTATGTTTTTTATTTTTTTGCGTATTGATGATTTTCATTTATTATTACAAAACTACACTTACTAATGTAATGTTATCACATACTTTACATAGCTGGAGGTATTGCTTCTCTTTCCACGCCATTTAATGCTACAGAGAGGCCTATTTTTCGTTTTTTAATCGATCAATTTCCGAGCACGGTCGAATACGGACTGAGGGCGGCTATAGGCACAAAACGTAGCGTTAGTACTGATACTGCTAACGTTTGGCTGGTGAGGGGGCACGCTATGCTCAGTCAATTGGTTGTATGGTCTGTGGCGTGCCGCGTCGCTTGAGTGGGCCTAGCTCCATACAATCTCATACAGAGAATATTGGCCGCGCCGCGCCTCTGTAGTGGGGCTCAAATCCCTCAGTCACGGAAGGATCTTCAGCCAACCCTCGAGGCATCGATTTAATTTACAAGAACACTTATAACTGCTCTATAGCAATATTATATTATGAACTGTTTTGCTTTCATCTTTAATAGGCCTTATTCTAACGAGATGATTAAATTCCCAAAGACTCCGCCTACAAAGAAGGAATCCCAATTGAAATTTAATACGACTCGTACCTACTTATTACTTTTCATTCCGAATTCCAACAATTGCCTATAATTAAAAGGCGTCTTCAAATGTTATGTAACGAGCACGGAATTATATGGAATTACTAGTTGTAAAACTGCGCCCTAATTTGGAAAAAACCTGGCCAAGTGCCAGAACACGAATAAGGCGAGGTTCCGTGTGCTAGTTTCAAAAAATCCCAATGTTATGTCTTAAATGGTTTATTTTCCAAAAACTGGCTTAGAAATCTCATTTTGAAATTCCACCTATACAAAGATGTTTTCAAAGTAACTATAAACTAACTAGCTGATGCCCGCGTTTTGTGGTTCCCGCGGGAATTTTCCGGGATAAAAAAGCCTATGTGTTATTCCAGACTATAATCTGTCTGGTCATTCTGGCGTAATTTAGTAACAAACATCCATCCATCCATCCATACATACATCCATCCATCCAAACTTTCGTATTTAGATTTTCTTCGGCTCACGCTTTTTTTCAAGTGATACCCTGCAGCTGTCCTATTTACAATCTTTAAATATCCTCTACCTCTTTGTAGCGGCTGTGGGCACATGTTTTTGTAAGGGGCTAAATTAAAACTATACCACTCTTTACTCTACGTACAGACTGACTTTTTTTGCTACGGAACCCTAAAACATAAACGAAGGCACACGCTGGTCTCCTTTATTTGAAATTCAATTTTCCTTTTTTGTAATTCAACTCATTTTAGATTGACATTCGATACGAATTTTTTTTTGTATCCTACAAATTTGAACTCTATGTTACTTTCATAAGATCGTTTCAAATGTATTTCGTATTTTGTGAGTTCAGTCTGTCACGTTTCCCTTTATTTGATTTTCAATTCTATTTTTTCAGTAATTTTACTCATTTTAGAATAGACATTCGATACCGATATGATTATAAGGGCGCGCGTACAACAAGTGTTTAAGTTAATAATATTTAGGTTACCGGACACTTTAAGTATGGGCTTAAAAATGCTATGGGGCGGACAAATTGGATTACTTAATTGATTTAAGCCGGGCTACTCTTTTTGAGGCTACTAAATTATACATTAGAAAGTCAGTTTGTCTGTCTATAATTACTAACTACTTATTTAGAAAATTAACGTTTTAGAAAAAAATTATCAAGTAGTTAGAAATCATATTCAATGAGGTGGTGATAGCCTAGTGGTTAGGACACTAGACCTCGTGTACGGGGTGACAGGTTCGATCCCCGGGCACGCACCTCCAACGTGCAAAGTTATGTGCGTTTATAGAAATTAAGTAATTATCAGTTGCTAAAAACGATGTAACATCGTGAGGAAACCTGCATGCCCGAGAGTAGTTCATTATTTTCTACAAAGGCGTGTAGTCTGCCAATCCGCATTTGGCCAGCGTGGTTAACCAACCCAGTACTTCTCATACCGAGAGGAGACTCGTGCTCAGTTCTGAACCGGCAATAAGTTGATAAGATAAGCTATTGAATGAAATTAAGAGGTTTTTATTTTATAGTTAAGTAGGCACTGACGAATTTTGTTAAGATACAAAAAGGTAATAATTCTCAGGTGACACATGTTTGTTCTTTAATTAGTTTGCCATCTTAATTGTAGAATGTTTTTTGCAAATAAACGATTGATTGATTGGTTAGTTAATTTTACTAATGTTATTTACGACTTTCATTAGATGAGCTCATTACAATGGATTGGACCGATTAAACAAGCACAAAAAGTTCCATGAAAAAAGTTACAGGAATTAAAAAGACATCGGGGGTGTATTAACAAATGCTTAGAAACTCATCATTGCAGGCGGGTAGTACAAAAGCAGGTCAAATTATTTACGATCAACTGTCACCTGTCTAGTAACCAAAAAAAAAAGATTTCATATAAAAAAGTATGATAAAAAATCCACCAAGCTGATGGAAAGTGGATATGGGGTTACTCGATACAGGAAAGGTTTTTTACCGCCTCGCCTAAGTATCGAATTAAGTTGCATAGAGTTAAAGGAAAAAAAAACTGTCGCCAAGACAATGGTTCTCTTTTTCAATTCGGGTGTTTTTAAGATAAACCGAATTGAAGTGTGCACCTGTTTCCCCTTTTTTAGTAAGCAGTTTTTTTTAAAATAATCCATACTAAGTAATATTATTATCAATGCAAAAGTTTGTCTGTCTAATACGCACTGTGCTGCTCAAAAAAAGTAATATCTACATCCCCTGTTGGTTTTATGTTAATAATTAGTAATAAAAAGCGCTTCGAACTTTGATGACGCCACAAGTAAGTACCTATTCATATTCAATATCCATACTAATATTATAAATGCGAAAGCGTGTCTGTCTGTCTGTTTGCTACGCTTTCACGGTCCATCTGTTCAACCGATTTTGATGAAATTTGGTACAGGGATAAGTTGTATCCCGGGGAAGGACATATGCTACTTTTTATCCCGGAAAATTCAAGATTTCCCGCGGGAATCAAAAAAACTTAATCTACGTGGACAAAGTCGTGGGCATCATCTAGTTTCATATAAAATCCCAAGCTAAGCACGCGTTTTGATGTTTGAAAAAAAGTTGCTTGTTTGACTAGTTAATTGCTATAAATGGCAAAGGAATGCTTGCTTATCTGATACCTCTACGAAGTTTGCTCTCAAAGACCTTTATCTTAAAAAGTGAATCCTAAAAATCTAGCTAGAAAATTAAAGATTTGTATTCAAAACTGATATATATTATGTAAGTTATAACGAACTCTGTTTACTCATAAGACGTTATTATGGAACAGTTTTGCTTTAATTTAATATCCATCAGTGTCAATCTTTATTAAATCTTCGAGGGTTTGTATAAAGTATACAAAATCACGACCGTTTTTATTGTCCGACATTAACTTTCACAAATTAAGGACTAATTTAGATCTAATTGATACTTAATGCTACGGTCTTAATAAGTTATTACTTTTATTGGGGATCTCCAATAAATCTCAAATGACTTTCGGATCAGAGTTTTATAAAACGTGAAAATTACACGTACCTAACTGGTAACAGCGGTAGGTACTTGTTTACTTTGAAATCCACTCTACACTCTTGCGAAATTGCCGAGAATCGAACTCTTGGGCTTCCGCCATTGATGTAGAATTTTAGTAGGTACCTATGCTTCCGTTTATATGAACCACAGTTCACCTATTTCACACCTGAAACGGCCCACATACTACTTGGTAGGCATGAGTGTAAAAAATTCACCCCTACCCCTAGGTGGAATTAAATCGGCTTTTACCCACCAGGATAGCTACCAAGGTAGCCCACGTTGCTAGCTACTCGTGGAACAGGCCATCAAAATATCACACCACCAAATATTTAATTTTTAAAGACGTCATCCGTAGGCTCTAGTCTTTATAGCGTTCGAGTGCCTACGACGTAGCTTCAAATAAAAACCAATCAAAGAATTAATGTACCCTTTCGGGACTGCTTACCTTGACATATCATACGTAGAGAGATATACTGCGATCTCTTCTGACGACAAACATTGAGGTTACCATATCATATCATATCATACTAATATTATAAACGCGAAAGTCACTTTGTTTGTTGGTATGTTGGTTTGTTGGTTTGTTGGTTTGTTGGTTTGTTGGTTTGTTGGTTTGTTGGTTTGTCCTTCAATCACGCCGTAATGGAGCAACGGATTGACGTGATTTTTGGCATGGGTATAGTTGAGGACCTGGAGAGTGACATAGGCTACTTTTTATCCCGGAAAATTAAGGAGTTCCCGCGGGAATAACAAAAAACCTTAACCACGCGGACGAAGTCGCGGGAATCAGCTAGTAGTACATATTATTATTACTTCAATGACAAGTTTACGCTTGACTACGCGCCAACCAGGCAAAAGATTACAAAAAAAAACAATATACCGACGGGATATTTTTTTGTAGTGCAGATCCTTGTCACAAGGACATTAAAATGGGGTTTCTACAAACACAGACATAGACTGAGGCTAGACGGAGTTGTAGCATAACGTAGATCAAAGTGAATCCCATTGTGTTTGTTTTGTGGCCGCCGTACAAAGTTACAAAAGACTTGGCGAAATTGTAAGTAAACTTACAAAATTGTACTTGAATTGTTCAATAACGTTTCTATTGTATTATGTGATGTCGAATGCGGATGTATTTTGATGATCGTGTCCCATCTTTGCAATCTTTTCCTAAATTATTGATTTTAAAATATAAAGGAGCTTGATCGGAGCATTCAAGTTGGGGCACAGCAATCATCCATCCGTTCAAGAATAGACTATAGAACATGGTTTCGCTTTTTAGTAAGCTACGAGTAAAGCGAGCTTTTTTAATTAATGGTACTTACTCGTATTCCGAATGTCACAATTTTATGTTTCATTGTATAATTAATTATTTAATAATTTATTTCAATAAGTTACGTCTACATTACAGGTTCTTTTGAATCATAAGCATGTCTATTTATATACTTACTAGTACTTACCATCGATCCCATTTGCAAAAAAGCTCAAAGTAGCAGTTGATTATTCTCCAAGCGACTCGTTTTATATCTTGAATTTATTTATCATATATTTTTTGTGTTAGAACTCTGAATGTGTCTCATTTTCAACCGGCTTCAAAATAGGAGGAGGTTCTCAATTCGACTGTTTTTTTTTTAAATGTTTGTTACCTCAGAACTTTTGACCGGGTGGACCGATTTGCATGATTCTTTTTTTATTTGAAAGAGCATACTTTCCATGTGGTCCCATATAAATTTTATCGAAATCGGTTGAGCAGTTTTTAAAATATCAGCAATAAAATAAGTACTTTGTATAGCGTGTGCTTGTTGTTGTAAAGTTGGCGCGGGAGTTTGAAGTCGGTTGTTTAAAAAGTATTTTTTATATTAAATTATCTATCGACTTTATTTCTGTCTATCCTCTTCATTTAGTCTATGTTTCTTACAAAGAATCATTTTGTTAAGGAAACTTCGGAGCAGGTGACGGCAATTACGATAATATGAAACAAAGTAAGTACCTCGGACTCACCTGACGTTGGACCACCTTTTGTTTAGCAGCTGCCTTCGCCTTATTATAGAATATAAGGACGCGTCACAAACGACGCCTTCAGATGTTTGTTTTAATAACAATGAGCTTTTAAATATCTTAGTCTAGGAGCTAGTGAACAATTTGTCCGTTAAATTATGTAAAATAATTGATTTCAAAAGAACTGAGCATTTTATGTCCATAGATTTTCTAGGTAACTACACGGTATCATCTGTAGGTACAATTTCTAACCTTAGATAGAGATATTTATTAATAAAAAAAGACAAAAAGCATGTCTGAGGTCTATCTGCGGTGCGAATATGATGGACAGCTGTCGACCTCTATTCAAGTGTCATGGCATCCTTCCCTTGCCCAGTCTTTATATTCTTGAAATATGTTTGATAGTCAAAAAATATCCAGGCTTATTCTTGACTAGCAGTATCAATCCAAACCTCAAAAGCCGAAGAAGAAATAAAATTCAGTTACCTCAAACACGAATAAATCATTTTTCCAAAAGTGAAAAAAGATTTATTTATTTCTTTCTTTTTTCTTTTTCCTTACTACATGGCTATTAAAATTTACAACAATCTACCTGAAACTATAAAAAGCATTACTAGTATACCACATTTCAAATGCAAATTACATAATCTCCTTTTAAATAAAATGTACTACAAAATAAATGATTACCTTGTAGACAAAAATTTTACATAACGCAGATATTATCATATGCTGACAACGATGATCTTTTTGTTCTATGGTTTTGCTTCTATATTTTATTATTGACTTTATTAGTATTACCTATGTGTTTGTGTTGCCTGTAAGTTTTATTATAGTATATCTTGATGACTTAGTAATGAGATTTCTCTAATACTTGACTAAGATAATGATTTATATGATGATTATATTATACATTTACCTATGATCTAATGAAATTTAAACTCAAAAATACATAACCATTTGCACACCATTGTATGGTAGGATATGTAAGGGAAATATTATCTTTAAGGAATATATCTGTACCCATATTCCGGCAAATAAAATATTATTTATTTATTTTATTTTATTTTAAAAGCACATATAATTTGAATAAAGTAAAATAAATAACAGTATACTTGAGTTAAGTATAGTATGCTTGCATAAAGTTGGAGACTGGAGTATAAAGTTTATGCCAGCTACCTAAGTCAGTCACAACCGCTATTTGCAACAATAGCTAATAGCAACAAAAGCTATTTGCTTGCAACTTAGACTTCGTCCGCGTGGATTGCGGTTTCGATTTCATGGGACAAAAGTTGCCTATAATTTATTCTTTTGTCATCTAATATTCTTGCTTTATTTACTTAATGAGGTACTTTACTTAGTATTTTTTTTTTGAATAAAAAACTAACCGTAGTGCCAGAAATGATGACCATTCAAAATTATTAGACCATTTAAAATTAGTATGCAAAATTCGCATAAGTCACTCTGATCTTCTAACCACCAACTCTCAGGCTATGTACGCAGGGATAAACTGAAAGCCACACCACCACCCATAGATTTCAATTCTAAAATGCAAAAAGGATAAAGGACACAAAAGATGCATTGTTCTGCCAATGTTTTTTGGACAGAGGTTCTCAAAAGTTGGGTCAAACATCTAAACAAGGAAAGTAACATAAAACATGGTCTTAAGTCTAAGTTATGGCTAAGTAAATCGCGACCAAATCTTTTGTTTCATAAATGTGTAAATTAAATTTTTAATTTACGTATCAATTTATAAATAAATGAAATGAACTGATTTATTTCATACACCTACGGGAGCGAATACGGCAATTTATAGTACTTAATTTTCATATTATAACTAAATGAATAAAAATAAATAAATCGTTTATTTGCTGGAAACATTGTACAAATAAGATTAAGAAGTAAGAACCCTATTACCTACTAGCATAGTATTTCGGTACGAGTTAACATCATGTTTTTAATTGAGGTTAATTAATTTTAATTAATGTTGTTAACTGAGGTTTTTTGGTTCCCGCGGGAACTCTTTAATTTTCCGGGATTAAAAGTAGCCTATGTGCTATTCCAGACTATAATCTATCTCTGTGCTAAATTTCAGCCAGATCCGTTAAGCTGTTGGGGCGTGATTGAGTAACAAACATCCATACATCCATACATCAATTCAAACTTTCGCATTTATAATATTTATTTGATAGTATAGTAAGTATAGATATACGAAAAACACTTATAAACCAGAAAATATGTATAGCAGAAAAGTTTGGAAAACGCTGGGGGGGTAGTTTTGTAAGTAGACGATTCTCGGAGGGTATCTCCTTTTTGTATGCTGATGAATAAATTTTTGTTATCTAAAGAACATTGTTCTTTACCGACAAAGAAAGAAGAGAATGGAAAACGTGTGCCTGGGGTAATGGTTCTGTCTTTTAAATTGCTATTTGAAGTGTTGTAATTTGTTTTGATTTCACTATTCAGCGATTCATGAAATTGGTAATGGTTTGAAGTATTGTCCAAAAAGGTGACTTAAGTGTTTTTTTTAGTTTCATTCTGTTTTGGTTTCAGTTAAGGAATTTTCGTTCAAAAATACTCAGTAACTGGGAAATTGGTGATGTTACAGCTTTTTAACATTTCGGTAGCTCATAAAGCCATTTGTCGTGTTCGTCGTTCTGACTATGCGAATAAGGGAGTGGAGATTGCATTATCTTAGTTTTTTTGTCATTTAATGTAAGCAGGTTAAGGTGAGTTTTTTATTTATTTTCACTTCAATGCATTGGGCAACTGTAAGTTCTCTTCGGATATGTTATCTAAATAAAAATAAAATAAAAACTATCTTCTAGTTTTTAAGACACGTTAAAATTTGGCAGATGTGGGCGTAATTCGTTCAGAACTCAGGGGAGTATTACTATTTTAAAAAAACATACAAAAATTAGCAACTTAACTATTTCGTAGCCATTTACACGTATTTTATGCACAACTTTTTATGGTTAAGTGCCATTTCTAGGAAAATAAATCGGGGTTATATCACAAGGGCGATAAGAGAGCTCTTATCGCGAAGCAAATGAATATCGATCATATAGGGACTAGATAAGCGGCGCAGTGAAATCTATTTGAAATATCAGTGAGGTGCGAGGTTATTTTGTGCTGAGAAGGTTCCGTATATTAAAAAAAATTTCATTGTCTATATGCTTAGCATGTATCTAATGGGAATTGGTATGTAACGGTCAATTCATAATTTTAAACTTAGGGACTATGAAGGGAAAAAAACCAATATTGACTTTACTTTCCAACAGTTTCGGAGCGTCGAGTTGTCGATTCGTGGAACCATTCGGCAACTCGAGTTTTATGGTTTTTTTCATTCATTCCCGTTCTAAGAATGGCGACGTTTTTATGGTGCCTACGAAAACCCAACTTTTTTATTAGCTTTAGAAAATGTGACTGACTGAATGATTCATGAACTATCAAAACGCTGGATGAATCGGGCTGAAATTTAGCATTCAAATAGCTATTATGACGTAGACATCCGATAAGAAAAGATTTTTGAAAAATCACCCCTAAAGGAGTACCTAACATAGGGGTTTGAAATTTGTGTAGTTCACGCGAACGAAGTCGCGGGCAAAAGCTAGTTATTAGATATGGGGAAAACGCTTTTGTCTTAAACTGCATGTCTTTAATTTTATGAATTCGCAGCCAAATCATTGCAATAAAACACTCAAAACCAGCGTCCTTCGTTCAAGGATCCCTAAAAAAACGATCGTTTATCGGTAAATTGTTAAAATCTCCAACAGGCTCGTGGAACCGTTCGGCAACTCGAGTTTTATGGCTTTTTTCATTCATTCCCGTTCTAAGAATGGCGGCGCTCTTTTGGCGCCTACAAAATCCCTTTTTTTTCTGTTGTAGGATTTTTTTGTTTCCCGCTCAGGGAGGAATTTGGCGCGTACCGTATTGGGCTGTGAAGTCTGTTAGCTGTTTTGTTTTGTAGAATCGTTAGTGGGCTGAGGGGCTGGAATGGTTTTGAGGTTTATCCTCATTGGATCTGTGAATTGGTCGCTTGGTTAAGGAAATTTGATGGATTTGGAAAAGAAGAGTCGAGTTAGTTTAGGTAGAGTAGGCTTAAAATATAGAAAACGGTAGAAAGTTCGAACTAAGTCCGCGTTATTATATTGTAGCTACAGGGGCACTTTCATTATAGTGTCGTTCCTTCTGTTCTCTTTATGACAGACAGTGACAGAAAGACAGAAACACTTTCGCATTCAAACCTAAACTAGATGATGTCTGCGACTCCGTTCGCGTGGATTTAGGTCTTATTAATCTTGGAGGAACTCTTTGATTTTTCGGGATAAAAGGTAGTTTACGTTTCCCCAGGATGTAACATATGCGTTCATCATAATCATAATCGGTTGTAGAGATGGCCGGATAAATCAGACAGACAAAGACAAACAGACACACTTTCTAATTTATAATATTAACATGGATACGCAAAAAGAAAGTATTCTTTACATCTTTATTCATGGCCAAATAAAGAGGCATGAGATATAGCTGTACAAGTGGTGTCGGTTAATTAAGCGTCACGTGCTAACGACGCCTCGCAGCCCTCGGCCTGCGCACCATTTATTTAAGTCAATCATCGTCATCGGCCGAAGGGCCGGAATGCGGGGAGAAAATGTGAAATGGCCAAAACTGGCCGTAAGTGACCGCTACGAGGCAATGAGCAAGCCTTCCTTTCAGAAGGAGAAGATATACGTAATTTTCCCTCCTTTCCATAATTCATGGTCTAATGAGTCAACAAAGTGTGCATTAATTTCTTCTGTTGCTCTCTTTCTGCGCTACCATTATTAGGGCCCAGTGGGATGGCAGTCGCCTAATACACGTTATGGTTATCGTAAAACTTTGAGTTTATTCTGACGAACAAACTTTGATTCAACATTTCATATTGGCGATGCCTTGATGGTCATAACACCTTATTTAGGTTAATTATTGTGTTACGCGGGGAGTATATTTTGTGAAATTAACGAAACTGTCTAAAAGTAACCACCACAGAAAAACAAGCAACCATTTGATAAATCGCAAGGCACGAATTCTCTTCCGTCTTATTTTATACGACTGACTACTCCTAAGTAGGTCTAACGAAACATGCCTGAATATTGTTCTTATTTTAATTTTCTATTTAAACATAGGAGTTTTACCGACTTTTTCGATACCAATATATCATTCTATGTACTTCGATAATCGATACCATATTGAAATGTCTGAATATTTAGTATGACTATGAACTGAGATGGAGCATGATGGAGGAGGCCTACACCCAAAAAAGGGTACCCAAATAAATATAAACTATGTTTACCGATAAATATGACTAATTTACCTATTTAATGTGACTTATTATAATGTTATTGTTTTATTTTTTGACTTTTTTAACTGTAAATTTTGACTCAAGTGTATTGATTTAATTAACTGAATTCTATTTGATATTGTTTAAATTTAATAATAAATAATAATAATATGTACCTAAACTGTATGAATCTGTAATGTCTCGTTTGGGAATAAATGGCTTATTTATTTATTTTATTTATTTATTTATGAACTGAGATGGCGGTGTCTACTCGTGAGCCATGGGCGTGTAACTTTTAGCCACGGGGTAATTATGGAGTGCGAAATAAAAGTTGCGCGGTCGGTTCAAGGAACCGTATTGAAGTGTCGGTGGCTTTTTAAATTTATATTTCGTGCTTTTGTTTTTAAGTTGTGCCGACAGAAATTCTGGTTAGATTATCGATACGAGAGTCTTGCAGCGAATGAAAATAAAGAATTATTGACTGACACATACACATACTGACTCTCTTATCGGAATAAGAAGGGTTTGGCCTCAGTTCACCACGATGGACCAGTGCGGATTGCCAGTCTTCACACACATACGAGAACATTATGAAGAACTCTCGGGAATGCAGGTTTCCTCTCGATGTTTTCCTTCAGCGTTTGAAGCAAGTGATATAAATTATTTCTTGAAACGCACATAACTGCCAAACGTTGGAGGTGCGTGTCCGGGGATCGAACCCGCGACCCCGTACAGGATTTCTGGTGTCTTTACCACTAGGTTATCACCGCTTCAAATATCGACTACATAGGTTCATAAAAGTAGAGGTAGTAAGGCTTTGCTATAGGTATTTTACTGTATTTGATGTACCTATATGTCACCGTAAGATCGTAAAAACCGTTTGATTATAATATACCTCGCAAGATTGTGAACTATCGAAAGATTGTGAACTGAACATACTGATTACATTATTTTTCGGTAGATTATAATCCATCGAAGTAAAACCGTCAAATTGTGAAATACCGTGCGACGGAACGCACCTAGCGCGCTGATTGGTTGAACGGCATATGCCATGCGTCGCCATATTTGTTTGATAATTCATTTGTTGTCGAATGTAAACAAACAGTGTTTTGGTGATTGTAAATTGATTTCGTGTTGAAAATAACTCACAGCTTTAGAATTCGTTACATAAAATTGTTGTGGAAGTAAAATGACTCTATGATTAACCAAAGAAGTGCAGTTTGAATGATAGATAAGTTAGTATTCGTCACCGAACATAGCCTTAAATTACAGAAATTTTGCGTGTTTTAATATTTTTTATGCGCGTGAACCTATGTGATCTCATTTGATAACATTTACAATGTCGGATATTGAGCCTATCTTTCAACACCGACCAATCAGGGACGGCCTTCGGACAGCTGACAATTTAACGCGCGGCAGATTGTGATTTAACAGTTTCACTTCGATGGATTATAATCTACCGAAAAATAATGCGTTAAATTGTAAGCCGTATGTTCGGTTCACAATCTTGCGACAGTTCACAATCTTGCGAGGTATATTATAATCAAACGGTTATTACGATCTTACGGTGACATATACTTATCTCATTTTCTTATATCCCTTGTCTGTGAGTGCCTTGACCGTTCCAGACAACGGTATTGGACTACCCGAAGAGGTCATTAAAGGTCTTAAAGTACATTTGTAGAAGGCCAACCGCAAAGGTATGATTAGTATTCCGAACCTGTGTGGATTCATTAGACGATTCAAATGTAAATTTCTTTTTTAAATAAAGACTTTTGATTTGGACTTTTAAAGATTGAAGGTTCTCTTGAGACTAACTACTAAAGGCATAAGACTAACTGTTAAAGGCATAAGGAGGACAGGTAAACTAGTACTGCAGCCCAGTTTCAAGGGGAAAAATGTAGTTACGCGGATAAAATCATATTGTGCTTTAAATGAGACCTAGCCAATAAAACCTGCCCACAGATACATATTTAACTCGAATATGACGCCATATTATGATATATCAATCATATCATACTTCATACTAACATTATAAATGCGAAAGTATGTTTGTTTTTTGGCTTGTCCTTCAATCACGCCGCAACAAAGCAACGGATCGACGTGATTATTTGCATGGGTATATTAGAAGACCTAGGTCCTAGAGAATGACATAGGCTACTTTTTATCCCGGAAAATTAAGCAGTTCCCGCGGGAATCTGAAAAACTTATTCCACGCGGACGAAGTCGCGGGCATCAGCTAGGAGCCAATAAATTTTGTAATTGTTTTTTTGTGGTTTTACTTTATACGCTTAATGAACCTTATTCATGTAGTGTGACCCTGTAGGATTACAACAAGATTAAAATGTTATTAGTTAGTACAACTTCTTTTGTTTGTAAAACTTTAGGTTAGATCAGTATTTATTGTGATCTGCTTTGGTTTCCAAAATAAATAAAATCACAATAATATTATAAATGCGAAAGTGTGTTTGTTTGTTCGTTTGTTGGTTTGTCCTTCAATCACGTCGCAACGGAGCAACGGATCGACGTGATTTTTGGCATTGGTATAGTTGAGGACCTGCAGAGTGACAAAGGCTACTTTTTATCCCGGAAAATTAGGGAGTTCCCGCGGAAATCAAAAAACTTAAACCACGCGGACGAAGTCGCGGGCATCAGCTAGTAAAATAATAAAAATAGCTTCAATATGACGCATATTATAATAATAATATATCAATCAGTAATAAACGCGTTCCAACTATAATGAGGTTGTCATATGATCGTTTTTTGCGTGATAATAAATATTATATTCGTTATTTATTCTATATTATGTACCATTAGAGCTGATTTATTGTCGATCTCGGTATCTGCGCGTGAAATTGGTGAATTAATAAGAACTGCGTGAATACTATGTAATGTATATTTTTAGTCTGTTTGAATTTACTTCAAATATGTAGTTTTGCGTGCCTTAAAATAATAGAGGTAAAAAAACATTTACGTTAGGTGGAGGGTCAATTTATTTTAATCATAAAAATAGTAACTTAAGAATGATGGTGCTCTTGTCGGCATATCTGCGGTTGTACCGAGCCTACGGTTGTATTCTCTACATAGTAATAAGATAAGTAGATACCTAATTCACTTTAACTCGGTCTACTCCTAAGTGAACGACAAACAGTACACCGCGACTCGATACGACGCGACGCGCCAGTATAAATCAAACAGAAGCTGACCGTACACGTGGCCTACGTTGTCGCGTTAGCAAGTTTGTCATTTTCTATGGCGTCGTATCGCGTCGCGTCGCTTCTGACACTCACCTAGGACAACAAGTTAAAGTGAGTTAGGTAGATATCTTATCGTAAGTATAACTATGTAGAGAATACAATCGTAGGCTCGGTACAACCGCACGCATTTGAAGAAACAAATTCCGGGACCTCCGCACGTAAAGACGGCAGCGCTTAACACTGCGCCAGGGAGGTCGTCAAACTAATTCTAAATACAAATGTAACACTTTGGTCTGTGACACCACCCAGAAAGGGTGTTCAGTGTACACTGTACAGCTCAAATAGAGACATCCGATTCGTCCTCGTTAATCGGGCACGGTTGACAACCCTACCCGAGACCCCAGTCACCTTGACCTGCCCGAGATCAGACGGCGAACGACCGGCCTTCACATTGAATGTCATTTATATTGAAATCGGTCCCAATCCGCCACTTTTGCGACGTTTCATATTTCATGTTTTTGTTTTTGACTTCTGTTTGCGGGATTTTGTCTGTTTGATCATTATCTTGATCATTATTTACTGAGTAATCTAGAAGTAATAAAAATGTCTTCCCAACCGAAATTCACACGGAACAACAGATTAAATAATAATTCCTGTACAGAATTTAGCGTTGCAGATTTTATATACTTTGCGCATATTTATGCGCAAACACAAGTGTGAGTGTGTTCTCTGGAATATAATTTTTTTTAATCCACTACAAGTTAGCCTTTGACTTTGGACCCTATGGAAAGTGCTGATGTAGTGTCCAAGATAGTAGCGGACTACCGGCTAACTTGTTAGGGGAATCGCAGTTATATCAAACCCATACCTCTAATCGGTTTCTACACAGAATCGTACCGGAACGCTAAATCGCTTAGCGGCAAGTCTTTGTCGGCAGGGTGGTAACAAGACGTCGTCATCTGCATGTCGTCCACAAGACCAGTTAGACAGTTAGCTTGATAAGAGGCTAGTGGGTGAGCTAAGTGCTTACTGGGTAACTGTATTATGTTATGTGGTTAATTGGATAAGAGAACAAATGAGAGGCTGGCGACTTAATTATACTTTCAGTGATTAGTAAAATATTGGATTAACTTGCTAATAAAGTAGTTGGCTGAGCTGAATACAAGTTAATGACTAACTGGCCAATATAGAAAGAAAAATTTAAAAGAGATCTTTAATATAAGTAAAACACTGTACAAAACATAAATTATTAAAGTTGATTTATTGAAATAATTTGGTTGGGTAGTTATCTCCAAAATATGACGATTCTTTTTTCGAATTTATTCTTTACCTTTTTTAGGGTTCCGTACCCAAAGGGTAAAAACGGGACCCTATTACTAAGACTCCGCTGTCTGTCTGTCTGTCTGTCTGTCTCCAGGCTGTATCTCATAGACCGTGATAGCTAGAAAGCTGAAATTTTCACAAATGATGTATTTCCGTTGCCGCTATAACAACAAATACTAAGAATTAAAAAAAATATATATATTAAGGGGGGTCCCCATACAATAAACGTAATTTTTTGATATTAACAGTAAACCTCTACAAACAAAGTTAGTTTTGCGGTTCATTAACAAAGGTAATTATACCTACTTCTTGAGTACGGAACCCTCGGTGCGCGAGTCCGACTCGCACTTGGCCGGTTTTTTTTTTACCTTGACTTTTTTATTGAAGCAATACATATTAAAACTTGAATAATCCACTCTTAGCCTTCACTAGATGGATTAAAATTAATGCTAGATAACACTTGGGTAGATTAAATTAATACTTAGGTTGGTATTTAGCACGTTCCTACCAAAATTTTGCAAATATCCAATCCAAGTAGAACATTTATAGTACTTAAATAATATATTCAAATGTGTAGTACGAACAAATAAATATTACTTAAATACTAATAATATAGTAATTAGGTTAGGCTAGGTATCATTAAGTTGTATATTTATTTTATTTTACAATAATAAACATTTTAAGGACAAAAAAAACTTAAATACTATTATTACTTTATAATACCTGCGTGACGATTAATTACATCTGCGTTTTTGCTAAGTATGATATAATTATTTAAAAATATATACTTAGTATAAAAATAAAATCTAGTAAGTATCAAGATTAAATCTTTATAGTTCACCTATTCACGGAACGACATGGCAACACTTAACATTTTTGTGGTAATTTTAAACAGATGTAGTGGAATCTTTTGGCTAACGGAATAAATAAATACCTAATCGTTTATACTTTAAGATAGAACCAGTAATAAATAACATGCTTTCCGTTCTGGCATAATTTTTAGCTAGGTAGGTAGGTCTACTTTAATGTAACGGCTTGTCTCAGAACTGGAAAGGTACCTTACTCCCACTGTACATGTATTCATACAAATCTTCTATACTTATTATACTTAAACTAGCTGATGCCCGCGACTTCGTCCGCTTGGTTTAAGATTTTTTTATTCCCACGGGAACTCCTTAATTTTCCGGGAAAAAAAGTAGCCTATGTCACTCTCCAGGTCCTCCTCAACTATGCCATGCCAATGTGAAATCACGTCGATCCGTTGCTCCATTGCGGCGTGATTGAATGACAAACAAACACACATTCGCATTTATAATATTAGTGAGTGTTGAGGTGGCTCTACATTTGCTACACTTCATCGTGGCATGGACATGGCCTGTCCACATTGAACGTGGCAAGTCCTGTGGTGATGCCAGGGCCTGACGCAGTGTCACAAATGTGGAACCACTTTGGCAGGCCTATCAAGTAACGGCGCACGCGCATCGCTCCAATATACGTGGAACAATTTAGTACATTGTTTACTATTTTCATTTTTCATTTGTTTACTAGATGATTCCCGCGACTTCGTCCGCGTGGACCAAGTATTTTCGATTCCCGCGGGAACTCTTGAATTTTCCGGGATAAAAAATAGCCTATGTCCTTCCCCGGGATACAATCTATCCCTGTACCAAATTTCATCAAAATCGGTTGAACAGATAAATTCTTTTGATTCCCACGGGAATTCTTCAATTTTCCGGGATAAAAACTAGCCTATGTCCTTCCCCGGGATGTAACCTATCTTTGTACCAAATTTCATCAAAATCGGTTGAACAGATACATTCTCTTGATTCCCGCGGGAACTCTTCAATTTTCCGGGATAAAAAGTAGCCTATGTTTTAATCCGGGCTATATGCTATCTATGTTCCAAATTTCAGCCAAATCGGTTCAGTAGTTGCGGCGTGAAGGAGTAACAAACGTACACACAAACTTTCGCCTTATTATATTAAGTGTGATTAGATATTGTAACCAACCTGACGGGGTCCCTAAGCATCTACACCTCTCTCTACTTATAAAATTCAATATTTCTTTAAAATGGCACGTGATACATCTAGCAGTAAGACCCTCACAACATTGCTGTGTCCATAACAAACCAAGATCTTTTAGAGTTTCGGAAGCCTCGAATTCAATCAACCCAACGACTAAGTTATATACAGATTTTAGATGTAATTCAGTTAACTTAAAACAGGCATTAAGTAACGTGATCGCGAAGAGATAAATCTCTTCGGGATATTTACGAACTAACCCAAGTGGTAGCACCTTCCTTTTATAACCTTTTATAAAGAAAAGGAAGATGCTTTGTATGGCATCATTTATATTTCTAAAAAATAAATGATGCCATACAAAGCATCTTCCTTTTCTTTATAAAAGGTTATAAAAGGAAGGTGCTACCACTTGGGTTAGTTCGTAAATATCCCGAAGAGATTTATCTCTTCGCGATCACGTTACTTAATGCCTGTTTTAAGTTAACTGAATTACATCTAAAATCTGTATATAACTTAGTCGTTGGGTTGATTGAATTCGAGGCTTCCGAAACTCTAAAAGATCTTGGTTTGTTATGGACACAGCAATGTTGTGAGGGTCTTACTGCTAGATGTATCACGTGCCATTTTAAAGAAATATTGAATTTTATAAGTAGAGAGAGGTGTAGATGCTTAGGGACCCCGTCAGGTTGGTTACAATATGGTGCCGTGACCAGGATACTTGTTTCAAAGCAAGTATTTCATGGGTCCCGGTTAAAGTAAATAAGATAGGTTAACGTAGGCGAAAGCCTACAATATGTTGTCCGTGAAATGGAAAGAGTCAGAGGAAGCTTTCGAGTTCAAGTAGACCTAACGACACAGGAGGATGTGTAGAAGTTGGTATTAAGCAACACAAGAAGAGAGTGTGTAAACGTCTTATGGACGGGGGGTTGTGGTATCTATGTAGATGTGAGATATAACAAGTACAACTTAAAAATTTGGAGAGTGTGTCTGTTAAGCGTCGAAGAATAATAATTCGAGGGAATATGTGTAAGACGAGTAAACGGTTCGATTACAAAAGATTTGAAGAATGCTTACTTCCAGATACCTATTGGTGATGAGTGTAGGAAGTATACAGCATTTGTTTTAACGGAAAGCCTATGTATACAATGTATTACCGTGAGGATTAAAAACTGCTGTGGGAAGTTTTAGTCGTGCGGTTTTATAGTGAAAGCTTTGAAGGGGACTTAGTTGATCTGAACAGCTGCAGAACAATAGTTCTTTGCAGTAATTAGTAGTATTTGCGAGGTTTAAAGGTAGTTATAAAAACAGATCGTAAAGCTTTATTATTTGGAAATAACGCGGAAATTGATTAATATTAGAGACACGTTGGCTATTATATTTAGAACAATTTGATTTGAAATAGAATATACTCGTATATCAGGCAAGGATAATTTGGTTGCTGATATCTTATCCTGATATCCGCCAGATTGTAATAAAATGCAAGGAGAGAAATCTATTCTGCTAGGAAGTTATTACTTATGTAAAGTAAATAACGTGCTTAATTCATAGCTTAAGAACTTGCCTCAATTGCAAAAGGAAGATATAGAAATACCAAGATGTTGTTAGTGGACATAATAACCGTTATAAAAATAGAAATCATATAAATAATGACATATTGTATTTTAGAACTAACCTGGGAGATAGAGTATATTTGCAAAATGGGTAACAAGAAGAGGTTGTTAAACAAACTTCTATAGAACTGGGTCATCCAGGTGCTTACAAAATAATTAAATATATAAAGCACAGAATGTTTCGGGGAGATTTAACAAGTAAAGTGAAGGCTTTTGGGAAAAGTCATATTTGTCAACTTGCTAAAAATGACAATGTAAAATATGTAGGATCTTGTCAATATAATAAAAGATGACGTAGGTGAAATTGTTATGGCTGTCTTGTACGGACCATTACCAGCAGGATCATTGGGATTTACATACATTCTAGTAGTACAAGACTCTTTTAGTAAATTTATAAAATTATTTACATTACGAAAAACGACAATCAATAGTGTCTAACAAAACTAAAGCATTTTAATTATATCATTAAAATGGAAGTTATTACGATTTACGACTAATAATAATGGTTCTCAATTCATCAGTAGGAAATAAAAGGAAGGTCATAAGGCTCTGGGATTAAGACAACATACACCACAGTGTGGAAACCACGGTTTTATACACGGAACGAGTTAAAAGGAGTTAGGAAGATTGTTTAGAACTTATTGCCATAAAAATCATAACACTTGGGTAAGGTTTTCCCTAAGAAAAAAGAATCATATAATAATGCGTAACATGATAGTATAGGTTATACACTGAATGAAGGTCTAAACGAGAAAAGCACAAAATTGAACAATTGATAGATGTTTGATTCAGGCACTAATTAACACGAATATAGAAAATATACGTAGACAAGTTAGGTTAAAATTAAAAGTAAAGCAAAAAAATTGTGAAACGGAAAATATGATATGCATAATAAAATTATTAATTATAATAGGAGATTTAGTGAAAATAGGAAAATGTAATAAATCTAAAGAGCAAAGGTGATGGTGCTAACAACGTGAATGTATGTATTTTGGTTGGAAGTTGAAAGAGGAAATAAATGGAGACACACAGAGAAAGACGAAGGAAAAGATGGAGTGTTCGCGCATACTCAGGTATGCCAGAACAAAAGCGAGGGTGTTCGCGTATACATAGATCTGTTAGAACAAAAGCGAGGGTGTTCGCGCATACTCAGGTATGCCAGAACAAAAGCGAGGGTGTTCGCGTATAGTCAAGTCTGTCAGAACAAAAGCGAGGGTGTTCGCGTATACACAGGTCTGTTAGAACAAAAACGAGGGTGTTCGCGTATACTCAGGTATGCCAGAACAAAAGCGAGGGTGTTCGCGTATACACAGGTCTGTCAGAACAATAACGAGGGTGTTCGCGTATACTCAGGTATGTTAGTACAAAAGCGAGGGCGTTCGCGTATACTCAGGTCTGCTTAACATAAAAAGGGAGCAAGTTCTGGACTTAGTGAGAGGAACGCGGTGCAATTAGGCGTGTTTGATGGTAAAGACACATAATTATGTTATAAGATTATATCATCGGAGGGTGGACGATGATTTTCTAGTAGCTAGGATCCTACGTGGTCATATTTTGTTTAATAAATTAAAATGAAGATGCAATATAATTAGAGATGGAATAGTTAGAAGTGATGGTTACATATGAGATAAAGGGTTAGCAGGTTTGGAAGTGTAATGAATGTGTTAAATTTGTCAACGAAAAGCTGTATTTACGTCATAAAATCATAACATCGGGGGGTTGCCGATGTTTGTGTAATGATAAGTCTATATGAAGGGACGTGATTAAATACTTTAAGACGTAAAGAAATAGGGAAACAGTAAGGAATACCAATTTTAGCTTTAGAACAACATTAGGTGTGAATGTAAAAGGTGAATGGAAAGAGCAAGATGCGAGAATTAAAGGAAGGATAGGGTAGGTAGGAGCTATGCTGCGAAGGCTATTGGTGTGAATATTATTATATTATAATAATAAAATAATAGTAAAGTAATATTAAAACGATAATAGAATGGTAGTATAGTATGGGTGTATATGATCACACGACTACAAGCTTACGGGGAAGTTTCCCGTCGTTGCGACCGCTCGCCAAGGGTGGGTATGGCGGTGGAGTAGGAGGGAGTTAGCGCTGTCAACATCTTGTTGTGTTTGCGCGTGGTGCGATACATAAAATTAATATATTGAGCAGGTATATTTGCAATAGATCGTTTGAATGCACTGTGTTGTTGGATGCTATCTAATGTGAGGACCCTTAGCGGACCTAGCTTTAGAGCATCCGACGAAATCTTATCTGCCTCTGGTGGATTTATATACATATCATAACTACAACATATTTACACGTATATTACTAAAACAATTATTATCGCAGGTCGGGTCAGGCTGTGGGGCGTAACGGTGTCTCGCTTCAGCGATGCCTCAGCACGGCTGGTTCTGTCTGGATGTCTACCTAGTTGGACGTTCAGATGGGATTGGCTTGTTGTTGAATCAGAGAACTTGCTTTCTGAGCGCAGTGCAGTTCGAGTATACTTCTACGTTCCGCAAAACGTCTGACTTTACCTTGCGATCTACTTATCTAAATTACGTACGTCGTCCGCAATACTCGAACGATAACTGACCATGGTTGGAAGGACGCTGTTTATTATTGCCGAAGGTTGGATTATGCGTACGTTGCGCCTGATATCTTACTACATTTTGCACTACGCTTGATCAGCCTCGACACTTCATAGTTTCATGGATTCACAACCCATGTTACTTGTAAAAGCATAGCTTCACGACCTATGCTGCGGCACATTGGCTAAAAACCATGTTACGCACAAACGACATTCTATCACCCATGGTGGTTCCGCGCTGTATTTGGTATAACATACTATTATTGAAGGGTGCATCACGCCTGTGGCTCTGTTACGTTGCGACGAACGACCCTGCAGTGCGTCCGGTGTATCCTTGAAACCTATTACAGGTATATGTGGGAGTGCACCACTCTAAAAATGCAATTATCCAGCTATACGCTGACATAAGTGGAACGCACCACTCTAAAGTATGCTCGTACATACGTTGCGCTGGCCTTCGCGATTGATGACCAAGTGGTTAAAGGGGAGGGGGCTGTTGACTTTTGGTATTCTTAGAGATGTATTAGTCCATGTATTGATGTGCCTTTAGGGGTACCAAGAGAGGGAAGAAGCCTACCGTTGGTGGCGGGGAGGAGCCAGCCAGCCATCATTTATTTTTTAGAAATATAAATGATGCCATACAAAGCATCTTCCTTTTCTTTATAAAAGGTTATAAAAGGAAGGTGCTACCACTTGGGTTAGTTCGTAAATATCCCGAAGAGATTTATCTCTTCGCGATCACGTTACTTAATGCCTGTTTTAAGTTAACTGAATTACATCTAAAATCTGTATATAACTTAGTCGTTGGGTTGATTGAATTCGAGGCTTCCGAAACTCTAAAAGATCTTGGTTTGTTATGGACACAGCAATGTTGTGAGGGTCTTACTGCTAGATGTATCACGTGCCATTTTAAAGAAATATTGGATATTATAAGTAGAGAGAGGTGTAGATGTTTAGGGACCCCGTCAGGTTGGTTACAATATGCGTAACAGTTAAAGCTCGTTACACATGCGCAGACTTAAATGATTACTTTCTCAAAAAACAACAATTATTATTCGTACTAATTTGCATCAGTGTTCGCAAAAAGAGTTTACCCACACTGGCGCCGGCGGCGTCTACGCCTAGTATGGTAGTGCCCTAACGGAGTTACACACCGCGAAAATAAACAATGTATGAGCACCGTTGATATAAACGTTGTTTATAAACGTTCAACAGTTCGAGACTGAAATTGGGCGAGCGCGGGATACTAGATTTTGGCAATCCGAATTTCTTGAGGTTATTATTGCCTGATTTTTGAGGTTAGGATTGCTCAGATGGCAGACGTTCCCTGTGATAGCTAGACTAATACGGTTTAAAATACTAGCTGCCTGATTCTACTTTTTTTAATTACATACTTAGATATAGGTTAGCGTTTGGCTGCAATCAGACCTGCTTGCAAATTATGCAGCCTAAGGTGAGGCGCGCTTGCCTAGAAGATGCCTATTCACTGTTGATTTGAAGGTACCTATATTAAAAGAGGAGGGGTAAACGGAAGCTGGAAGGGCATTCCATATCCTAGCGTTCGAATTTGGAACGAGGAAGCAAATCGCTTATATATCGCGATAATTTGTTTGTCCTTCAGCGAGACAGACGGACGTGATTTTGCACGGGCATAGTTGAACATCTGGAGAGTGGCAAAGGGTAATTTTTATTTTATTAAATCCCGGAATTGTTTAGTACTAAATCCACGTAGACGTCATAAAACGTTTCGTAATTGCTTGCTAATTAGTAACCTTGTTCGTGTAATTTATTAAATACCTAATCGTTGAATCCACTCTGAAATCTACTTAGATTTTAAAAGGCACAAACGTGTAGCACCACTTTATTTCATACGATGTATTAAGACTTTAAAGAAACAGTAAACATGCGTTGAATACCGTGAACAGCCTTATGAAGAGGTAGCAAATATACACACAGAGTATCTTCGACTAAGCATACTCATATCACCGTTACGAGTATGGCATTTATAGCACTTGCGGGGGGAGCTCCAAGCGTGAAGTCCCGGGTTGTTTCCCGGGTCGACACCCTTATTATGTTTGTTGTTTTTTTATTCCATTTGATCATCTTAATTGCCCCGCGTTTTGTAGATCCTATCTGGTGGAGTTATGCCGACTGCCATGGAAAGTGTTGGGAAGAGTTCACGTTATGGAGTCATAACTGTTGATAATGGTTGGTGCCTTGTTTTATTTACTTACTAGCTGCACCCGGCATGCGTTGCAATGCCACGTAAAGAAATAAAGTATTTATTTATAGATTTAGCAATTACCAACCGTGGCGCAGTGTGTAACGCTGTTGTCTTAACGTGCGGAGGTCCCGGGTTCGATCCCCGGCAGGGTCAATTTGGGAATTTACAATTTCTGAATTATCCCTGGTCTGGCCTGGTGGGAGGCTTCGGCCGTGGATAGTTACCATCCTACCGGTAAAGACGTACCGCCAAGCGATTGAGCGTTCCGGTATGATGCCGTGTAGAAACCGAATAGGGGCATGGGTTTAATATAACTGCCATGCCCCTAACAGCTTAGCCCGCTACCATCTTAGACTGCATCATCATTTACCATCAGGTGAGATCGCAGTCAAGGGCTAATTTGTAGAGGATAAAAAAAAAGTTTCATCACAATCTGATCAATGCTTTCGGATGGTTTGTAACCAACATACAAACGTTTGTATATTAGTAGTCTTGTAACACATACGTAAATAAAACAAACAACCCCGTAAACAACTGGGTTTTAATTTAAATTATCTGTAAAATACGAGTAATTATCAATTTACACGTTAGTAGTTTTCTTTTAAATTTATTATTAGTAATGTATTATTTAATTAACGTTGGTAAGTAATAATGCGTAATTTTGAGTTAATATGTAAAACTGTATTGTATTACGTTTTGCTGTGCATCATGATGATGTTTTTGTGATTAGGTAAATAAATAAATAAAAGACAAAGATAAATTTATTTCATAATCACGCAGTGTGGGAAACTTATAACATTTAAAGCTTTACTAATATAGTAGAATAACAATCAAAATATTATTGTGCACCTGTTTTCCGAACTGTGTCTTGGAAAACATGGCTTCCAACTCAGATATAAGAAAATAAAGTAGACATAGTCTGACTTTGAGTCATCCAGTTAATATGGTAGAAATACATCCTTCCTCGTTAAAACACAGCCTACGATATGACACAGGTCACCGAGTACTCCAGTGTCGTTCAACTCTAACTAAATTAAATTAGACAGCGATATATGTATCGTATATCAGCAATTGTCTCGGCGTTACGTAAGAGGAAGCCGCCGATGGTCGCGCGCGCCGGAATTAGCCGCGCCGTGGCCCGATTTAGAAATGTAGCCGGGACAAAAAGAAATGGCCTACGGAACGCGCCTTCTAATGCGAGCCACCGGGGTACCTGTTACACCGACGTTTGACTTTTACGGAACGTAAAGTTTTAAACTGAAATCAGTTTCGGTACCGCTTGAAAAAATATAGTTATTTTGCCGAGAAAACTCAAACATGTATTACTTAATCATACCAGCCGCTATGTTCGCGTGGATTTAGGGACTCGTTTGATTTTCCGGAATAAAAAATAGCTGAAATAATGTCACTCTCGAGGTTTTAAACGGTCATACGAAAACCTGCGTCAATGCGGCATGATTCATCTCATAAAAAGGAAGTAAAAAATCTCCCTCTCGGCCCTCAGATCCTATTTTGGCCGCACCGAACACAGCAGGCTAGGGTTTATTTTGGGGAAATGGGCGACTGCTAAGCATCGCTAAGAAATAAATCTTCCTGAGAGCGCCTCTTGGGAGGATCGGACCTCGGCTCCTATTTTGGCCGCACCGAACACAGCAGGCTAGGGTTTTCTTTGGGGAAATGGGCGACTGCTAAGCATCGCTAAGAAATAAATCTTCCTGAGAGCGCCTCTTGGGAGGATCGGACCTCGGCTCCTATTTTGGCCGCACCGAACACAGCAGGCTAGGGTTTTCTTTGGGGAAATGGGCGACTGCTAAGCATCGCTAAGAAATAAATCTTCCTGAGAGCGCCTCTTGGGAGGATCGTACCTTGGCTCCTATTTTGGCCGCACCGAACACAGCAGGCTAGGGTTTTCTTTGGGGAAATGGGCGACTGCTAAGCATCGCTAAGAAATAAGTCTTCCTGAGAGCGCCTCTTGGGAGGATCGGACCTCGGCTTAGGATGACGTTGGGCCGGGACAGCAGGCTACGGTGTGACAGCCGCCCATTTGATATAGACGGCTATTTCTGGGCACGCGACATCTAACACTGCTACAAGCGCGACTAGACACTTGACTAATAAGATGAGGAAATTCTCTCCGTTCAGGCCGAAATCTGAGAAAAACACGTTTTTTATTTTAGGAAAAAAATAAATGTTGTGTTGACAAACGCATCGGAAATCTGAGAAAATTTTCATATTGTTTATTTTTTAAACTCTCAGTTCTAAATATAGGTACCTTGTTATTGGATATGGAGGTGTGAAATTCTCAGTAGGAGCCCGAACGTGGAATTCGGAAGTGGTACATATGCAAAGCTCTTTCCAACCAAAAACCGCATCTAATTCGGACCAATAGCTCTCCGTTTTGCAGCGGAGGTTAAAATATAGCTGATGAGTGAAGACTCTGGAGGTCTTATGGGTATCTTAGTAATACGAGCCACTTTTTAAAGGTTTATTTAGTTCTGTAAGCTCCTCACATAAATACTTACCTTATACTCGTAGATGTAAGGACAACTTGGTTTTCTTAGAATCCATATCCATACTAATATTAAAAATGCGAGAGTTTGTCTGTTTATCTGCAACGCTTTAACGGCTCATCTTTTCCACCGATTGATGAAATTTGGTTCAGAGATGGGTTGTATGCCGGAGAAGGGCATAGTCTACTTTTTATCTCGGAAAATTAAGGAGTTCCTGCGGAAATAAATAAACTTAAACCACGCGGACGAAGTCTCGGGCACCTTCTAGTAACTTAAAAAACGCTTAGATCTTAGTTATGAACGTTATTAACAGAAACTGTAATATAGGTAGTCAGAAAAAGCTTTCCGCAAAGGCAAAGGTAAGGGCTTTCAGTTTTTGCTGCGCTACCTCCCGAACCGTGTCGCATCTATTCTAGCTAGCGGCCATATTGGATGCGCACGCGCCGCTGAGCGCCAATTAATTAGTACATGCCCTTACAGCTTTGCTAAATACACATTTGCGACATGTCTGACGACAAAAAGTTGTTACATCTTTGATGAGTCAATACTGAATCCATGTTAATATTATAAATGCGAAACTGTCTGTCACTGCACATCTATTTCCTAATTTTGAAAGAAATGGCTAGCATCCCGGAGACAGATGTAGGCAGGCTAGTTTTACCACGGAAAATCAGGAATTCCGACGGGAAAACCACATATTCACGCATAATCTAAATATATAAAAGAAGACACTGACTGACTGACTGACTGACATATCAACGCACAGCCCAAACCGCTGGGTCTAGAGACTTCAAATTTGGCACACAGGTTCCTTATGAGGTCTAGGGGTGCACTAAGAAAGGATTTTTCAAAATTCCCCCCCTAAAGGGGTGAAACGGGGCTCCAAAGTTCGTATTTTACCAAGCTTCAATACTCCTTCACGCCGCAACTACTGAACCGATTTGGCTCAAATTTGGAATGGAGATAAATTGCATCTTGGGTTAACACATAAGCTACTTTTCATCCCGGGAAAATCCATGGTTCCCGTGGGATTAGTTAAAAACCGAAATTCACGCGGAAAAAAATCTTCACGCCGGAAGTACAAGACCGATTTAGCTGAAATTTGGAATGGACATAGATGATATCCTGGGTTAATAAAAAAGCTACTTTTCATCCCGGAAAAATCCATGGTTTTTGCGGGAAAACTGAAAAATTGATATTCACGCGTGAAAAATACTACTTTACGCTGCACTTACTGACCTGATATGACTGAAATTCGGAAAGGAGATAGATTTTATCCTGGATTGATACATAGGCTACTTTTCATCCCGGAAAATTTCATGGTATATCAAAGAAGATACTGACTCACGCTCTCACTGACATATCAACGCACAGCCCAAACCGCTGGGTCTAGAGACTTCAAATTTGGCACACAGGTTCCTTATGAGGTCTAGGGGTGCACTAAGAAAGGATTTTTCAAAATCCCCCCTTAAGGGGTGAAACGGGGCTCCAAAGTTTGTATTTTATCAAGCTTCGATACTCCTCCACGCCGCAACTACTGAACCGATTTGGCTCAAATTTGGAATGGCGATAAATTGCATCTTGGGTTAACACATAAGCTACTTTTCATCCCGGAAAAATCCATGGTTCCCGTGAGAATAGGGAAAACTAAAATTTACGCGGGCGAAGCCGCGGGTATCTGCTAGTAATTATTATATTCTTCTGGTATCACTACCTCTATCTAAGACATGAAATTCTAACTGCCTAATTCCTTGTCTCTCTTTCTCTGATTCAGTAACGTTATCGCAACATTTTTCATGCAGCTTAAAGTAGTACGACAAAAAGTATAAAGTGTGTATCTATATTTAATATGGAGCGCAGACGCGTTTTTGTGGCGTGCAAAGTTTTTTAGATGACGATAGAGTCACACTTGGATTGGTGCATAGTAGTTTTGTTACGTTTGCTAGGGTTTGCACGCGACTCGATCTTATCTGATGATTTCTTCTCAGTGTTTATAAAAATTGCAACGTCTGGCTGTCTGGCCGCAAAATCTTGATACAATGAACTTGAAAAATAAATCTAGTTTGAAATGCTTATACTATTTTGTGTGGCTTTTATTCGTCTAGGTACAGCGAAATGTTGGATAGAAGCAGGCGTTACATTTCGAAAGTCCATGATAATGAAGGAACTAGAAGTTTAATTCGCTGTAATCCGCTATAGTAGGTAAATTTATGTGGTACAGTGTGTAGATTGCGATATTCACCACACCACGCAAATCTTCCAATTTATTCTCGACGTACGTTTCACTCCGACACCGGAGCATCTTCAGGAGATGTTTTCAACATCTCCTACACAATCTACTGTGCCGGATTATAGCGAATTAAACTTTTAGTTCCTTAATTAACAGGGAAATGTACTAAAAAGCATTCCGTTGGCAATATTACCTTTTAGTTTTCTTTACAGATAACCCGAGTACCTTACTATGTAAACATATATATTTCCCGTCTAGTAATTTCCTAGCGGTAAAGAAGTCACTAAAATTTTATCAACGCTCCGTGGTTAAATTGAAATTAAAATGTTTAGTGCTTTTGAATTTGAATTGTATGGCTAGATGGCAAACGTTCAAACAATTTACATAGACGTTAGTAAGTAGACTTTTAAAATACTCTTACTAAACATATTCGCTAGTACCTACCTACCTTGAACATAATCGGAAACAATTCCCGATTATTGTCTACCTATTGGGGCATAAAATATAGAAAGAAAGAGAAACATTTATTGACAACATTGTGCCACACAGAACAATACCATAAGGTAAATGTTACCATGGCGCCTCCAGTATAATGATCAGGCACAATATAATAAATGTTGATGTAATCACAGACAGTTGCTGGTTTTTAATAATACTTAATACCTATTTAACGACTTATAATATATTTAATATGAAACATATTATTAATCAATATGCAAAATAATTGCATTATGGTTAAAGTTGTGCAATCAACGGTATATTATTTCTATGCACTAAAAGTTATTTAGTTTTGTGGCGGGTGTTGCATATTTTAAGAGGTTTTAAAGACAGACCTACAGGCTTTAAATTTAAGGATTTTGACATGAATTAATGAAAATGTAATTAAAAATAACTTATATTTTTATACTAAAAATTGGAGTCAGATTCTGAATTAAATTACATAATCCATATCCATACTAATATTATAAATGCAAAAGTGTGTCTGTCTGTCTGTCTGTCTGCTACGCTTTCACGGCCGATCTGTTCAACCGATTTTGATGAAATTTGTTACAGGGGTAGGTTGTATCCCGGGGAAGGCCATAGGCTACTTTTTATCCCGGAAAATTAAAGAGTTCCCGCGGGAATCAAAAAACCTAAATCCACCCGGACGAAGTCGCGAGCATCATCTAGTATTTTTATGAGGCAAACATGAACCAATACGTCATATTATTACCGGCGTATTTTCCAAAAGTAATTGAAAAAAATACTTGGTGAAGGAAAGTTCTCAAGACATGAATCGAGCCTTGTTTTCTGGATATTAGTAGGTATAAATTTTACGATAAAAATACTAATCGATAAATATTTAGGTTTTTCGTTGCAATAGATTTTATAATTGTGAGGTTTTAAATTCATTGTTTAAATTAAATTAAGTTTTATCTTGACACTCAAACGAATGAAGTACCTTAATATACTTATGATAAAAATAATTTAGGTTAATAATATCATTATAGGTCTACATAGGTATAATATCTACCAACGTACAACTTATCCTTATCGCTTACCGTTGCTAACCAATGCTAGGAAATATTTAAATAAAAGCAGTCGGCGTCGTCAACCGATAGACGTCTCGTGCAGGACATAGGCTGCTTTCAGGACTTCTCGATCATTATAGGTCTACATAGGTATAATATCTACCAACGTACAACTTATCCTTATCGCTTACCGTTGCTAACCAATGCTAGGAAATATTTAAATAAAAGCAGTCGGCGTCGTCAACCGATAGACGTCTCGTGCAGGACATAGGCTGCTTTCAGGACTTCTCGCCACAGTCCTGTGCCACCTGAATCCAGCTAGTCCTTACGATAGCTTGTCTTCCATCCAAGTTGGGGGTATTCCAACGCTTAGCGCTTTTCAATACCTGGTCGCTTTTCCAGCACATTTGGGACGTCAGTTTCGAAACCCGTCGAGCCATGTCGCGGTTGCTTTAGTTATTTTACCATTTCTGATTTGATCATGTAAAGAAACCCCGTGCATACCTTTCTCCATCGCTCGTTGAGTGAATCTTAGATGAAAAAGATTTTCAAGAAGTAAAATATTACCGTAACAAACTATAGGTCAATAAGTATAAATGGACAGAATCTATGTATTTGCAAAACTCCATATTATGGACCGAACGGTTTAGGCTGCGCATTTGATATGCTTTAGGTAGATTCTAACGCCTGCATCCATAAATATTTCTTATTTGTAGTTACCGATACATAGATAAAATTGGCTTGATAAAAAGAGCGACCAATCAAGTCTGCCGATTAAAAATTGACCAAATCGGACGCGGGCGCATTCCGCCCGGTGCGTTGACCGTGGGCTCGCGTCAAACGCGATTTTTTGGGGTTCCGTACGTCACTTTCGAAATACGGAATTCTTATCCTTTCTTCTTTCTTTCTGTGCAGGGTTCTGCACAGCGTCTCGTTGGACGTAACTCCTATACTTTGTAGTATCACTTTGTTGCCGTCTATCTGTGGGTACTTTTTTTCAGAAACTGCATGAGGTAGCAAGTATGTACTAGACTAGAGGAATGTGCAATACCCAGACAAATCGCAATTACCTTCAGGTACATGGGTTCTTAAGTGCCTTAAGAACAAATGTAGGTACCTGAAGGTAATTGCGTATGTATTAAATAAATAAATAAATTAGTCATCTCGTGAGGTCCGCTTTTAAAGTAGCACTACTTAATTTATACTAAACGCTAAGGCGTGTAATTGCTGTAAAAATTTCAAGAGAAAAAGATAAAAAGTTTTTCATATAACCTGCATTGAAAGTGCGAATTTCAATGCTTGATGAGCCACCCGAAACTAGTCAATTTCAGACGCCCTAGGGCAGAAGTGATGGTTTTCTACCCGCTGAATGACAGATATCATATTTGTAAACAACAACCTAGCAACTAAAATAAATAAGAAATATAATTTTAATAAAACTCGCACTTATATGCAGATTATATGAAAAATATAGTGTGTGCCGCGGGACGCAACACGATTTCAGACTTTGTCTTGTTTCTTCACCCCTAGCTACACAATGTACTATTCAAAGCGTATTTCCATATAATTGTCATCATGATCAAAGCTACAACTGATATTGGGTACAAAAAACTTAAGTGTCAGATATAACCTGAATGGAATAATCCGAAAATTATTAAACTCAAATTCAATATAACAATGCACGAAATGATGTGTAACCTTCTGAGGTATCGAACCATGAACGCGCGTGTTGGACTCGCACTTGGCCAGTTTTTTTTACTCTTTCCCGCCGCTTACCAACTGGATTGACAATCGTAAGGTGTGTGAAGGTTAGCATGCATTTGGGTTTCGTAATCTTAAGTAACTTGTGAAGTTGTCAAAACTCTACAGTCTACATGTATGGGTGGTCCCGTTTGCGCCTGCACCTACTATGATCGGTGCCTGCGAACTACGCGACTTTTTATTTTTCGACGGCGGGGTGTCGTGTGATCGAGGTTAATTTTAAATAAAATCCATACTAATATTATAAATGCGAAAGTGTGTCTGTCTGCTCAGACAGACGCTGCCAAATCGGTCAACCCAGTCAAAAGTTCTGAGGTAACAAATATAAAAAAAAACCTCCTCCTTTCTTTGAAGTCGGTTGAAAAATCACGTCGATCCGTTGTTCCGTTGCAGCGCGATTGAAATACAAACCAACAAACAAACACACTTTCGCATTTATAAAATTAGCATGACTTTTTCTCATATCTTTCTTATCTAAGATTGTAATGATACGAGTATCTCTCGGCATTATTGTCACGGTAATTATTGTTATGCAAAATAATTCGTTCGTAAACCGCATGCCGGATGTGATACCTCATTGACAGTACTAGTTTTGACTCAGCCCGATACTTCATTGATATGCGTACTGGGTTAGTATTAGAAACTTAATTCATAATATATGAATCATATCGCCAAACCTTTTATTATAAGAATGCACTTGAATCACGACAGAACGGCTTTAACGGATTTGGATAAAATTTGGCACAGAGATAGATTATAGACTGGAATAATACATAGGCTACTTTTTATACCGAAAAATTAAAGAGTTTCCGCGGGAACCAATAAACCCCAATCCACGCGGCCGGGAAAGCGTATAGCAGACATACAGACAGAATTTCGCATTTATAATATTATTAGTATGAATATGAGAAAACACATAGAAATACTGTGCCTGATCTCTCCGGTCGGCGTATTTTCGTTTGCTTGTTCAATAGAAGGAAGTACCTACTACCTCGAAACCCGCACGGGTTTGTTACACTAACTTCCTTTCTAAACTCGTGCTCCATTTGAGGCACGAGTCCTCTAATCGCGCACGGGTTTGCGCCTTGATAGGCGCATTTTATTTCCGTGTTCAATAGAAGGCAATACTGCCTTCAACCTACAAACGAAAATACGCCTCGGGTCATTTGACGTGTCGGATTACCGTCCTATCATTCTGTGATAGTAAGGGAACAGAGAGTGTACTGTGCACTTGTGTTTGCGCACACACACTCGTGCACTATTATTAATTATTATTTTCACCTCACTTGCTCAATAATTTAATATAAAAAATTCTTTTTAAACAACCGACTTCAAACTCCCGCGCCAACTTTACAACAACAAGCACACGCTATACAAAGTACTTATTTTATTGTTGATGTTTTAAAAACCGCTCGACCGATTTCGATAAAATTTATATGGGACCACATGGGAAGTATGCCCTTTCAAATAAAAAAAGAATCATCCAAATCGGTATACCCAGTCAAAAGTTCTGAGGTAACAAACATAAAAAAAAAAAATACAGTCGAATTGAGAACCTCCTCCTTTTTTTGAAGTCGGTTGAAAAGGACGCCTTTGCTGCCTAAAACCAGTGAGCAAAAGGCGTTTTAGCTCACCCCAGTGGAAAAAAGTGTTTTGTAACAAATAACTATCACCGCGTAAGTGGAAAATACCTGCGCAGATTGGGAAAAATTCGTTTGGGAGGACATTACACTGTACAATGTACCTACGCAGTAGGAACGATATCAAGCTCGTAAACAAGTATCTTTATTCCTACAACGTTGCACGTAACATATAACATTAAGTATCCTTTACTAACTACAATAGCACCTCCTTAATGTATTCACGGGCATCGATCATTTTTGTACACCTCGCAGGGAAGTCCACTTCCTGACTAATAAAATACCTAAAGAATAATACATAAATTACGCTAACATTGTCTTTAAGCTAACACCATGATTATACGGAAGACATGTCTCTAGTAAAACATAGATTTTAAGGAATAGAATAGAATACGTGCACTCACCTTAATAAAAAGGTACATACATCTGTAGGCATACTAACAGAAAGCTCGAAAGTTAGTAATGATTTGCCCTTAGACAAGTTTAAAAAAATCTTAAAAGTGTCCTCCTAAAAAAGCTATTATTTATATGAAATCGTAGATTTTTGTAAATGTCTATTTGAATAAAAAATCATTTGAACAAAATCGTGTTACTGTTGTCATACGGTCTACTAACCTAAGTTTATACGATAGGTGGCGCCTTTGCAAGTTCAAACAAGCAGTTTCAGTTATGCATTGCAAGACACAGGCAGGTGCATAGTTTAGCCCCTATATTATAGTAAAATAATGTCCTCCCGACCGAATTACGGCCACGGCGGTCAATCTCCAAAGAAATTAGCCCTCTGCGCGCGAGATACTAATTATATAGTATAGTGCACAAGTATGTGCCCAAACACAGGTGCACTCTCTGTTCCTTTACTCTCATTGCCTAATGGTACGGAAAATCCGACACGGCTGGAGAGAGATTAAGCGCAGGACCGATGGCTTTACGTGCTCACCGAGGCACGGGGGCGAAACACCACCAACAACCTAACTCCGGGCTAGCACTAAGAAATTCTTGTCAGAAAACCCAATACTTAATTATGGCCTGAGTTCGACCCGGGACTCGAACCCGGGTCGAACTTGGGCCATTGCATTTAAGCATGTTCGACTGCTACCCGAACATGCTAACCACTAAGCCGACGACTAACGAGGCGGTTAAGTTCTAACAAAATAAGTACTCCAACACACAGGCAAGTGCATTTATCGTCATATCTACTCTTCACCCAGACGGCAGACCCAGTACTGAGTACGTACGGGTCTTGTCTAAGATGCGAAGGGCTTCCACCAAAAATTCACAATGTTTTAATTTTATTGTACAGTGGATCGACCTAGGATGCCCGAATAGGAGGCCGCAGTCCTAACCACTCTCAATCACCGGTGTCGTAAAAACTTAGTCAAGCCACATATTGCTAGAGTAAACAACCGACGACGTTTGGACGGTATGCGATGTGCGTATTTCACACCATAGTTTATGGCATACCATTCACGTACGTGGGCTTGACACTTGTGCGGTCAAGGGCAAACCGTCCGCCCGTCGCCAAGGTCGCGCCTTTGACCGAGCCCCGAATTTCGCGAAAATATTTACTCTAAAATGTACCCTAATCTTGATTACAACCCGTATTGCGCTGTCGACTCTTGGCTTATGTAACAAAGACCGGTTTTAAACCAGCTTATTTGGAGTTAAGACTTTTTGAAAGTGACATCTGTATTCGATATTTGCGAAGATATTTAAACCGCTAGTCTCAGATAGGACGCTTTAGAGTTTAGAGTTTAGATTGTAGTTAGTTACTAGATGATGCGCGCAACTTCGTCCACGTGAATTAAGGTTTTTTGGAATTTCCACGAGAGCTCTTTAATTTTTCAAGATAAAACTCCTTAACTTTTCGGGATAAAAAGTAGCCTGTGTCCTTCCCCGGGATATAAGTATAACCCACCTCTGTACCAAAAGTCAAAATCAGTTGGACATATAGGCCGTTAATGCGTAGCACACAGACAGACATACACACTTTCGCATTTATAATATGAATAAAAACAAAATTAAAAAAATATACGACAATTTATGTTTATGAAATTATAATTTATAACGTAAGTAATTTTTTACATTTTAAGGAAGTTAAATAAAGGGTTTAAAAAGTTACAACTCATGTTAAACATTTGGCTTGTTTTTATACTATAATAAAATCCTAATAGCCGATCTACATTTAAGATGAATATATTTCTTTGGATACTACTTAAGAATGCTAAGCCTTCGTCGGGGACGTTGCCATTTGAGGTACTTTTTGTTTTAAAGTATATCTTACTTATACTATCATACTTAACATACATACTATGTATATTCTAGTCATATAAATTGCACTTCATTTGAATATGTAAGTCGTAGATTTTGTTGTGAATTATTTCCCTTACTTTTATATACCTACTTAAATGTCGTTAGTCTGTTAAATGCCAAATTCTTTGAATACTTATTCCATGTCTGGAATACTTGTTAACAATAAGATAAAAAGGTTATTACGTAATATTTGGTGATATTTGAAATGTTGTGCAATTTTTAAATACTTATTTGAATATTAGATTTTCCTCTTTGCTTTGAGAATTCTACGAAGTTGAGGTGATTTGCATATATTATCAAGTTGACTAATTTATATTTCTAAGTATGGAAAACTTGAAGGAAAAATCTGAATTAAGAAAATGTCTTTTAGCTCGTTAATAGTTTGTTTTGCCTCGTATGCTATTTTATCAGGTTATTATAATAAACTTATGTCAACCTTTAAGAGATTGTAAAATATGTAGCAAAATATGCAATGTACGTAACAGGTATCCATACTATCTATACTCCATACTAATATTATAAATGCGAAAGTGTCTGTCTGTCCGTCTGTCTGTCTGTCTGTCCGTCCGTCTGTCTGTCTGTCTGTCTGCTACGGGACAGGGATAGGTTGTACTCCGGGGAAGGACAAAAAAAAAGCTTAATCAACGCGCACGAAGTCGGGGGCATCATCATCTAGTATGATGTTTATATCATTACAAATACATTATATTATATACTTACATGGCACGGCCAACATTCAACTGTGAGATGGGTACGAAGCAGAGTTTGTAATTTTCTAATCCAGGGATATCCATTTTGTTCAAATAAATCACACCAAACTTTTAACAATTAAATTAAACATTTAATTTCCTCAACAAAAGTTAATTTGCAAAGTCTTCCGCAGTCTTGACTCTAACTTATTGAAATTGCTATCGCGATTGGGTTGGTGGTGAAATTTAAATTGAATTGTCCATTTTTCTTTTAATTTGTCGTTTCCATTAAAATTAATCGTTTTATCCCTTTCGATTTTTATAATATTTTGTTTTGAACAATACATTTTCGTAATAAGATGACTGCATTCGTGTGGATAATTTCTAGTTATAATGGAGGGTGCAGAGCCAAAAGAAGGAATACATATATAATAAGAACAAGCTTATACTTAGAGTATAGTAATTAATAGAAACTTTCGTTAAGTTTATCACTTAATATTTCCAAATATTCAAAAAGGACAATGTACCTAATTGGTTAATTCCGTTTAACGCAACTTCATACAGTCTTTCTGCAGAGAGTGTAGTGAAAGGGTTAGCAATATATTTAATGCTGTTATTTTAGTTTATTAGAGACGCAACTGTAATATTTCAGCTTTTAAAAGACACCGATCAGTAGGAAGGACGATACCAAGCGAGTCGCAATATACCTAGTATGTCCAGCAGTGGGCGTCTATCGGTTGACGACGATTTGAGCTGCCGTAGATGGCGTAGCAAAGATTGTACAGACTGATTGCGTATCACGCGTAACAACAATTTTATTATGTAATACCTTTCCCCCAACAAACGAACCCCTGTACCTTACTTCTATATTAAGGTACAATATTGTAAAGGCACCGAGTACCTACATAATACGTCATTACATCAAAGGCCGATTTTAATTTCACGTACGCCGGCCTGTAATTGGGTCGCTACAATGTTGATGACGTAAGATTGGAATCTCGACGAAACCCGTCTTTACCCGGGACACGATATGTATCTTATGTAATGGGTAAGTGGAAAAAATTAATGGCTGAAGAGTTTTGCCCTCTTATGTATAGTCACTTGGATGTTTTTTTTGCTGGCTGTATAAGGTTAAGCTTCCATAGAATCTCGAAGCCATAGGTACGTCAGTACTATTATATTATTCTGTGCCATAGGAGAGCTATTACATGTGGTTAGCTAATATGCTCTTCTAGCTTTAGCCGGTGATAGTCTAGCTAGTGTCTAAACCTACTGTTTTCAACCGACTTCAAAAAAAGGAGGAGGTTCTCAATTCGTCTGTTTTTTTTTTTATGTTTGTTACCTCAGAACTTTTGACTGGGTGGACCGATTTGGATGATTTTTTCTTATTTGAAAGAGCATACTTCCCATGTGGTCCCATATAAATTTAATCGAAATCGGTCGAGCGGTTTTTAAAATATCAACAATAAAATAAGTACTTTGTATAGCGTGTGCTTGTTGTTGTAAAGTTGGCGCGGGAGTTTGAAGTCGGTTGTTTAAAAAGTATTTTTTATATTAAATTATGGTAAGTATATATCAAGGATTTTCGGAGTTATTTGTATTTTAAGCAATTAATCTTCACTTGCTTTTAGGGTGAAGAAAACCAGCCTAAGGATTCTTGGATGCCAGAGAGCACTCCATCATGTTCTGTAAGGTATTTCAGCAGTGGGCTGATGATTATCACTGAGATGACGATGGTATTTGGTGTACATTCAACATTGCACAATAAAGAAAATTATGAATTTTTATCTGGCTTTCTTCTGCGGAGTGAATCTTTAAAACAATTTTTTTTTTTTTAATCCAATTTTTAATTTCAAATATAAATTCAGTGATCAAATTTAAAAACTCTTTTTTTGTTTGGTTTTCGGGGTTAAAAAAACCCTGAAATGAAAATGAAATAGAATCTCAATAATAAGATTTAGCAAATATTGTGATCGCTTCGCTATATCGATGGACACTTATCCTAAATCCTGTTTAAATCACGATTATATTTGAACTGAATCTGCAATAAATACTTATAATATTTTAAAATCTAAAAACTTGTACCGAACGTCCTTCTAAATCATTATTCCCTTGCGCCATATCTTTTGTCTATGGCAAGAAATAAATCTGTACAATCATGACAGGAAAGTCAAAAGGATACAGCTATTTTATAAGACTCATCTTGGCGGTTGTCCAAACAGTCACCTTATTTCACCTATGGTACACTACCTACTGCCTATAAATATTAAGATGTGTGGGCAGTAGGTAGTAGGTACATAATAATCATAGGTCTTTGTAGTGCTGCTCAAACTTCATCCGCGTGAATTAATGTTTTAATCGCGTAGGGTCTGGATAAAAACTATCACTATCTCACTCTCATGGTCTTTAGCTTTACCTATATCCAGACAAAAAATCACATCGCTTCGTTCTTTTATTAGGTTAGGATAGCTTCCTATTTTGCGTCATCCGCTGAGTGAATCAGAGCATAGATGAGCTGGCGAATGAGTACTTATACTAAGACATGATTGTAAAAAAGGATCTTTAAAAACTAAATTGTGAACAAAATATTGCAAATAATACGTCAACAGAGTCGCGAGAGTCCCTCAGTAGCTAATAAAATTAAAGGACGAACTTTATTTAATGCAATAAAGCGTCCCGTGATCTTTTTCGCTTTATAAATAAGACTTATTTTCAATTGGAAAGAAAAAAAAGTACTTTTGCGGTTTTGTCAAGAAATACGACACGTAAGTCGCTCGCGCAAATGAAAATAAACAAGTTGATTTTATTTTCACCGCAGCCTTGGCAGTGAATGTATTTATCTTGAGGCGTCCCTTACTTAGGGTCAACACATACTGTTGCTATTACAACGTAAAGGATTATTATATTAAAATAACAAGAAGCTTGGGCATGAATTTTTCGTATTGCTAACAGCTCTGATAGTTCTTAAAAGTTTAAACTGGGAAGGATTTAAATCGATTATTATCAGTAAGAAATCATCAGTTTGAATCTGTTACATTAAAAGCCTACGATGGGGCTGGCATGTCTAGTTCGGGCAAAAGTCCATTAAAAGTTAAGATAATTTAAAAAAAAAAAAAGTTGTGATAATAAAATAAAATTACACGGATTAGGTAAGTAGTTTGTTATCTTTTTCTCAAGCCAGGGCGCGTTTGAAAACCTCTGTTTTAGTTTAATGTAAGTATACTTACTTAATTGAACATTATTATCAATATTGAACATCACTACTATTTACTTGTTAAATTTAACAATTGACGATAGAAAAGCGTAAAGGGTTGGTATGACTTTTGACTTTGACTGTGGTCTGCATTTGCACTGCAAACTGACTGCAATGCGGAATGGCGCATCCGTGAGGCAGTTGCGACTTGCGATGCAGCTTTTTCAAATTCAATAAAACTTGAAACTTTGCAGTGGGCTTGCAATCCAAATTCAGACCGTCTGTCTTGACCCTAAGTCCACGTTTTACACGTTAAAGTGACCTACCCCAAAATAATCAAAATAGAGAAAAGCGTGATCGATAATTTCTTACTTAAAGATTTTTGTTGATGTAGTTTTTGATCTTTTTAATATGTCTTATTTGTGTCTAAAAAGGTGGCCTGAAAAGATTGCGTTAGTAATAAGACTGTACAGACCTTGCACCCTTCTGTATAATCTTTTTAGCTTCTATTATTGTTTCTATTTTTAGTGTGTGCAATATGGAGTTTATATCTATCTATCTATTTACCTATTCTAAACAAAAGCTATAGAAAAGTTGTTTTTTTTTTACCAAGCAAAAATAAATGATCATTTGTGTGTTTTACACACTTATATGACGGTCGGTTCGTGAATGTCCAAACAATATTTTTCAAGAGGCTATAGGCATAAGCAGTGGGGGTTCAAGGTGCTTGAATAGCGGCCTCGCACCGGAACGCGCAGGGTTGGACGACCCCGCACTAGGTGGACGGACGAACTCAAGCGAGTAGCTGGGAGCCGCTGGAATCAAACGGCATAAGACTGTGTTCTGTGGAGATCCATGCAGGAGACATTCGTCCAGCAGGACGTCTATTGGTTAAGTTGACGACGATGATAATAATTATTATTAAGCTTAGGACGTTCTTTTACTTTTCTTTTTAAAGACATGTGGGTTAGACCACTTTGAGAACAGAGGGGGATATTGCATTACTGCTTCTTGGCCACAGCTTTCCTTGTGTCTGCGGTTTGGAGTAACCTTACTTGACTTTCTTAGTGTTGAGATCGGGCTATAAATAGACACCTTTGCGACGTCTCACGATCTAAAACCGTTAATAGAGTTTTATTAATAGGATCCATTTTAAAATGCACATCTGCATTTATAAGTCTACGGCTGAGGTTTAAAAAATATGCTTGTACTTATTAACCTAATAACATCTTGTCTGTACCATATTTTACCAAATAAATATTTACTTTAAAGTCAGATCACGAAATCAAAACAGGCGCACGGGACTTTACAAAAAGGCTAAAAGATCCTAATTCTAAGAGGTAAGCGAAGCGCAGTCTACCGAAAGGACAAATTTATTGATTTTTCGCTTATAACTTGAAATTGGTCCAACTGAAGAATTACTCTTTACCTATTCCTTAAGCTAACAGAATTTCCGTCTATTGCCACTTAGCATCGGAATTCGTAAGACACCAATGTATTCAAACTAAATGAGTGTTTAATCCAGATTATTTATTAATCTAGGCAAATAAATATGAACTATACAGGAAATACAAACATTTCCCATGTTTGTAATAAAGCAATAAATCGAGAGAATAAAACCTTCGTTGCGATATCGGCATTCAGTTTTAATTCCTCCGGGTTCAAGGATGACCGAAAGAGATCCTTTCGGCTTGTGCCTTTTTAAAGAGGTCGCACACAGCCGCAAGAACTGCGATTTTCAAGAAAGGGGAATTTTCGAATTTGAATTTTCAAGATTATTGCGAAGGCGCAATTTTCTGATGATGTCAACATAAAATATGTAATACAGAACTTTTTATTTAAAAAACTTGTACAAGTACTTTTGGTTCAATTCCAAAGTAAAATAAATCTACCGCTGGATCTGATTCAGCGGCACTATCAATCAAGAAGAACGTTATTTATAAGTATCAACATATTTCGCATGAATACCTATTAATATCTGTAACATAGTTATTATCAAAAAAGAATAAGAAAATGAAAAATCAATCAATTTAAAGATTTTTTATCTGAAACATTCATCCGGAATTCCTGATACCGCTGAACCTGTTTTTTGAACATGACTTTTTTGTTATATACCATTCGCGTGCCTTAAACGACTCACGCCTGCGGCTCATCTAGGTGTGTGATCACCTCAAAATTAATTTGCATAATGGCTATATCTCGGACCGCTTTCCGATTTGTTACTTTTATTCCTTTTCATTCGCGAGTGAAAGGATATTTATAGCTACTCTGTAAGAATTAAGGATTGGCGGTGTTTATTTGTAAGAAAGGCTGATATATATTTACTCAGTACGGCCAAATATTATCGTCGGCATTGTTATCTAATGTTAAAAATTTATTTTCATCCCACCATCTCGGAAAGAGTATTTTTACTCTTCGATATCTGAATGCAAAAGCCGTTATTATTCTCTTGAGGATAAAGTAAATTGAATTTAGAACATCGTGTGCACGTTAGTAAATATCACTCGTCTATGAAGTTTGTGAATTCAAAACATCATTAAAACCTACTTACTTCTACCTCTATGGTGCCGAATTTCCATACAACCGTTTTTAATTTGTTAAAAACTCACACTCGTAACCTTCTTGGTGTACTTTTTTAATTTGCTTTGCGCGCACCATTTTCCTCGCTGCATTAATTTCCTCGCTGAGGTGGGATGAAAAGTTACGTGTTGCACTCGAGTGAAAAGATTTTTCACCTCGTGCTCTTTTGATTCCCTCGCTGACGCTCAGGATTCTAATTTTGAATCACTCGCTGAGCTTGTGATTCAATTTTAGAATCCTTCGCTTGCTCGGTCATCAAAATTGAGCACGCGGTTAAAAACAACTTTTCACTCTTGTATAACAAATAACTATTAATGTTGTTTTGTGTGAGTGATTTAGTTATGGGCCACGATTGTGTTTATATTTGTTGTATAAACACAATCGTAGAACGTAAACGTTTAGAAACGGGCTTAGAAACTTAGAAAGACTAGACGGCAACCGAAGAAGTCGGACATGTACCTACCAAGGTGTTCTTCCGCGCGGTTTTCCTTCACAGTTCACCGTTTAAGTATGTGATATTTTATACGCATAATACTATTTAATTTCCGGGATAAAAAGTTGCCTATAATAGTAAGTAGTAGTAGTAAGTGTTGTATCCCGGGGAAGGATATGTCCTTCCCCGGGATACAACATATCCCTGTACTAAATTTTAAATCAGTTGAACAAAATTGGGCCGTGAAAGCGTAGCAGACCGATAGACACACTTTCGCATATGGATTAGTATGGATTTCGTCATCGTCGTCATCCGATAGTCGTTCACTGCTAGACATTGGTCTCTTGCAAGGACTTCTTCAACGCTGCACATTCAATGGGGTCGCCGTTCCGACGCTTTGGGACCACAACGTCTATCGTTCCTTCGAACTATGCGCCACTGCAATATAATATATAATTAAGTGCGATAATATTAAAAGGATATCTTAAATTGACCAAAGTAAATGTAGTATCCATTAGACGACATCCAAGTGATATAGTCAATGACCTGGAAGCGGTTTTCTGTGACTGCTGCAACGCCAGGAAATGTTGGCAAACCTTGTTGGCTTAGTGCTTTCTAAAAATATCCAGTGTAGAGTATTTTTGTACCGGCCAAATATAATTAAGACGCGTGGATCACTGAATCATTGCCAAAAATATTTGATTAGCTATTTGATGGTGTAGCTATGGTACGCGCGCGAATTGAATGCACTCGGGCCCTGAGATAAATCGGTGAGAAACTAGTTCCGTGTACTCCACTACCACCACCACTACAGCCTATCAACGTCCCACTGCTAGGCACAAGCCTCCACTCTCATAGGAGAGAGGGAATTAGAGCTTAGACCTACCACGCTGCACCAATACGGGTTGGCGGGTTTAACGACCATTATCATGTTAGTGATAATAACCGGGAACGACGGCTTAACGTGCTCTTCGAGGCACGGAGGTGACAGACGTCCAACTTCCTAACCGAATCGAACCTTAGGTACATGTGCGGCGGCCCTAACTCATGTCTAAAAGTAAAACGTACCTACTAGAAGTAGAATCTAAAAGTTAAACGTACCTAGGTACTAGTAGTAGAATAGACTTGTATTTTCCTATACTGTAAGTATTTGTTGTAACAAAACTTAAAGTATAGCAGTAGATCTCTTTTTACACCCATTTGTGTATTTCGTGGTAGACTAATTTATGTCAAGACGCTTACGAGGTTTTTCTACGAGGTTATTGAACTTCTTTAATGAGATATCGTCTAGAAAAGTAAAACTGTTAAGGCTTCTTGACCACGCGTCATTTACGTAATCTTTCACCAACTCGTGCTGTTTGGGTTCAAGGTAAATCCATAAATATCCTTCTTATATATATCCCTTTAGGCTTTATTATTTATGCTTTGATTTCCTGGGATAAGTTGCACATATCCGTCTCAGAATGCATCATGCAAGCTATCTGTAACTTCCGCCAAATAGGTCAAATAAAAGGGAACTTCTGGAAAAAACTTTTTATCCAGGGAATTAAAAAAAAAAATCAAAGTCGCATGACATTGTTCGCGTGGTTTTATTTTAATCTCTCATCGTCTCGTAAAATAACATCATACGTCTTTGAAATTAATAGGCTTTGAGCTATATATTATCATTTTATTGCTAGATAAGCCTGCTCTTGACGCGCCGTATGCAAAAAAAAACCGGCCAAGTGCGAGTCGGACTCGCGCACCGAGGGTTCCGTACAAACCTGTAGTAAGTTTTAAATTAAATGTTTTTTTTAAATATTTGAGTTGATTGAATGAAAGGTAAATTGCGATTTACGATTAATGACGTATTAAAAAAAAAACTACTTACTTGATCTCGTTCAAACCAATTTTCGGTGGTAGTTTGCATGGTAATGTACAACATATATTTTTTTTAGTTTTATCATTCTCTTATTTTAGAAGTTACGGGGGGGGGACACACATTTTACCACTTTGGAAGTGTCTCTCGCGCAAACTGTTCAGTTTAGAAAAAAATGATATTACAAACCTCAATATCATTTTTGAAGACCTATCCATAGCCCCCCCTTTTGTACCCCACACCTATGGGTTAGATGAAAAAAAATTTTTTGAGTTTCAGTTCTAAGTATGGGGAACCCCAAAATTTATTGTTTTTTTTCTATTTTTGTAAGAAAATCTTAATGCGGTTTACAGAATACATCTACTTACCAAGTTTCAACAGTATAGCTCTTATAGTTTCGGAAAAAAGTGGCTGTGACATACGGACGGACAGACAGACAGACATGACGAATCTATAAGGGTTCCGTTTTTGCCAAATTTGGCTACGGAACCCTAAAAAGGCGAAGTTGAGCTCAAAAGTTTGCCTACACGATGCCTATTCACTCTTGCCTTGACAATTGAAGCGACTAAAGGTACTCGTATACCACAAAATGCATACTAATATTATAAATGCGAAAGTGTGTCTGTCTGTCTGTCCGTCCGACCGACCCGTCTGTCTGTCTGTCTGCTACGCTTTCACGGCCCATCTGCTTAACCGATTTTGATGAAATTTGGTATAGGGATAGATTGTATCCCGGGAAAGGGCATAGTTTTTATCCCGGATAATTAAAGACTTCCCGCGGGAATCAAAAAAGCTTAATCCACGCGGGCGAAGGTATAATTTTGTATAGGTAATAGTACTAAGTTATACGGGGCAGGAAACACGGACGCCGGAAGGGCATTCCATACCTCAGCAGTTCGTATCAGAAACGTTGAATAAAAACTTCCCGTTCAGTAAAATTGTTTATTGAGTCGCCCATTTCAGCTGAAAAAGCAAACAAAGATATCAGAGTGTATCGAATCGCCCCACGTCTTCCTATTTTCGATAACTCGTCGCGACAAGAGAATCCGTGTAAAAAATGCACTGTTCACTTTCTGAATATTCACCGTCGGCCTCGACTGGTTCCGGGTTCGATACCCGCTCTAGTCTAGATTACAAATGACTAAACATTCAGACTGCCATAACATAAATACGTAACCGCTCTCCGGACCCCTATGGGTTAACCGAGTTGAATTCTTTCTCATGACCCTCACTTAATGTTGTTATGTATGTTGAGTTTTAAACTTTGAATTTTCTAGAACTGTGCAGTAAGAAAGTTTTTAGATTTTTATCTTTCTTTACAAAGTTTTTTCTGCTCCTCATATCATAAATGGGCTTTATAAGGTAATAAGTAGAAATAACTAAAAGTCTTAATACATACAACTGTATAGGTATGGGAAATATACATAATTGGAATACCTATTAAAGTTCAAGATCTAGCCCCACTGGCCGCTACACAGGCGCGGCACATAGCGGCAAGTATTCTTTGTACAATTATATCGCAGTGCATCTCCGTGGGGCCCAGCTCCAGACAAACTCATAATAATAATAATAATAATCATGACCTCGTCCATAATTGCACATACAAACCCTTCGGTTTCCCCAAAGAGGTTACCGAAGCGCAGCCAGGCCACGGACGCTTCAAAGTCCACATAAATAATAATAATAATAAAACGTTTATTTGCTGGAAACATTGTACAATAGGATGACAAAGACTAAATTTGACCATACATGTTTCGTCATTACTGACATGCAAATTAAGTTATATGCTATGAGTTTAAATTATTAAAATTAATTCATACAGCCATAATCAGTTATACCACGAAAATAATTTATACATAAAGATAATTATAAATTGTGTATGATTAATGTCTCAGATAAAAATAATGTCTTAATAAATAACATAAAAATTGTTAAACAAAACAAATATATTTTATATTATTCTCAGAAATTACATGACAGAACTAAATATGTAAATTCATTCTAAAAATTCCTTCAGCGAGTAAAAACACTTGTCATACAAAGAATATACTCGACACAACGTACGTAGTGGGGTTAGACCTTAAAGAAGGCTTAAGTTTGCGGAGTATTTTGACGTAGAAACTGGCAAATTATATCAGATAGGGAACTTCCCTTTCTTTTTTTCTTATTGTAAATGTCAAGAGCGACATAAAATAACAGATTACAGGATCTTTTCCTGACTTAAGCGAAGACCCTATGTTATTGTAAAGCCCTCTCCTCTGGGGGTTGCGTGGGGCAGATGTATGTCGGGACTAGGTTCAATTTGACCGTATCAAAAACATGATAACGAATTAAATGATTACAAACAATAATTGTACTTTCTTTGTTTAATGGAAATAATGAATAACGGCGCGGTCGCGTATCGCTGCTGCTAGCCGCCGGTCTCGGAATCACCACTACACACCATTAACGTCCCACTGCTGGGCACAGGCCTCCACTCTCATAGGAGGGAGGGAATTAGAGCTTAGACCCACCACGCTGCTCCAATGCGGGTTGGCGGGCTTTAACGACAATTATTTATCATGTAATTGATAATAACCGGGACCGATGGCTTAACGTGCTCTACGAGGCACGGGGGTGTAACACCGCTAACTTTCTGACTTCGGACTAGTACTGAGAATTTCTAGTCAGAAAAACTCAATACTTAATTACGGCCCGAACCGGGACTCGAACCCAACCACTAGACCAACGAGGACTATTTAGATTTTAGACGGACACTCCATACGTCTTCTTTTATCTATTATAATGTATGTAGTATATGTAAAATAATAAGAGCGAATGTCCGTTTCCACGGCGCGTGTCTCGGCGGTTCAAGGGCGGGCGGCGGTCGGTGAACCAGCGTTTTTGCGCGCTTGCGCGATGAAACGCTGCGCCTTTGCGCGCGCCCCTATTAGGTACTGTTTATCTTTTGCTCGATACCTTTTTTTATAAAACTAGACTAGATGACGCGCGCGACTTCGCCCATGTGGATTGAGGTTTTTAAATTTTCCGTCATAACAAGTAGCCTATGTGTTATTCCAGACTATAACCTATCTCTGTGCCAAATTTCATCTAGATCCATACTACTGTTCTGGCGTGATTGAGTAACATCCATACATCCAGTATCCAAGTATCCAGTATAAAATTATAGATTCCAAAGACCCCTATACATATTTCACCTGGTTTACTAAAAACTCAGCGGTGGCATGCGATCGCTAGTACAATTTGAAATTTATCTTCATTGCATCATTCATCAACTCGGAGCGACATTTCGGTTGCTTGCAATCGTCTTGTTTATTGTTTTGCTGTATTACATTTAATGGCTTCACTAATGCGCCTTATTATCTAGGGGGTAAGAGCGATAATATATAATGACGATTTTGCAAATGTGCAATGCCGCTGATTAGGGCTGTCGCCGAAGTGTTTTTAATTTTCTTATTATACAATAGGCATGATCACAGTAACCAAGAATCAATGAAATTATGAATTTATCTAATGAAATAGGATTCATGGATTGTAAAAAACGTATTTATTTTTCTATTTCGAGAGAGATTGCTATTTATCTTGATAAAATAAAACTATAAAATACAGCAATCCGCCATATTGCATAAAACACAAAGAAGCGAATGACGTCACAATTTTTTGTTTTCGAGCTTTGAAAATCACACTAATTGCTTACTACACACTGCACAGAGTACATTGTTAAAAACAATTGTGACGTCACAACGACGCCATGACACCGCCGAACGTTTTGGCGTGAATTTCAAAATTTAAATTTCAAATGCTAATTTTATCTATCAAACTTTATTTTTCTGCTGAAATAAGATATTTTTTCGAAATAGTAGATACTTCCGAACATAATCTGACCATTTTTCAAAATCAGTCATCATGCCTATTAATTTGCCTTGATTTTGATGGTCTTCTAAATCATTAATTTCCTAAGTCCATTCTTAAGAGGTATAATTTTAAATGCCAGTGGCTATAGAGAAATTGCTGAACACGTCAGTCACAAAATAGTGAAATTGTTTTATAATTTGTTAGTAGTTTTCGCACTAACCTTAACCTAGCTGCAAAATATGAAAATAAAAGAAAACTGATTGTGATGAAAATGTACAGCCGCCTGGGTCTAGTAACTTGATATTTTGCATGTAAGTAGACGTTCTTCATCTCCTTCCTGTACTTATTCCACGCTATGTGGGATTCTTCTTCTTCTCTCTTTTGTCATCATTCAATGCAAATAAAATTAAAATAAAATAAATACATATTGACATTCTTCTGTCATTCGTCTACACAATAATTTATACGCATGTCTCTTTTACACAATCATACCAATTTAAATCCATCTTTTGTTTGATCTTTCTCTCATGTTTTTCCTTCCACATTCATCTTTAACGTTCATATCTCTTTCTATATCCTTAACCTTTTAAGAAATTGTTAACATGGATATTTGGCAACCCTAGGGCACACGCTTGTTCGTTCGAAGCCACAATTTGTCATTTGCGCTTCCTTGCATTCCTGAAGGATATTAGTTGGTGTTATTTGTTAACACGGGTTTTACTCTCGCGGTGTTAGTACTGTTTGCTTTTAAACGCTTCTTTTGCGATTTGATTAATCGTCGAAGTTTTGTGTTACTTTATGCTAGTATAAGTCGTTTGTAAAAACCGGTCTAATGCAATTGTTCAAGAGTTATTAGTATTACTTACAATATAAATTATAATTTTACCAACCGCGAAATTTTTTTAAGGCTTGTATAATTACTTGGGGTTAGGATAGTAATAAATCATTACTAATGTGAGTGAAATAATTAATCAGTAATCCAAGCCAAAGATTGTCCATTTTCACATTGTCTGACTTTTGACATTATCTGAATGCTTACCTACAAAGAAGCCGTTTACGTAGAATCTTAATTTCTATACTATGTATGTATTAAGTAAAAATCCGTATAATAGTGGATGTCATGTCCAAATTAACGGAGGCACGCTAACGATGGTATCATCATGTTAGGTGGTACCTACACTACGTGGGAAGCTGACTCAGAGCGGACACCCACCCAACCACAAGGACGACCGCCGGCCAAGTGGAGTGGAACGCGATTAAATGAATTATAGCTATCATAATTTTATATGGCGTTACGTGTAATGAAGGTATGACCATGTTTTGGCACGAACATGCTTTGCATATTTTGATTGCGATCTCTCATGATGGAGCTGTCTCAAGCTGGCTATACCTTTCTCAGTCCAAGAACTCTATTACTGTATAGTGTATACTAAGTCTAAGTTTTTACATTGCAAATTCAATTGATCGTATTGAGCGCTCGATCACATTAGCGTCAAAGTAAAATGGACCCAAAGCTCTTTATTTAAAGTCACAAATTCATTACAACCGATTTAAATTTCGAAACGTATCGTTTGGAGCGCTGGCTTTAAATGCATACACGAAATTGAGCTCTGTATCAATTCTTTCAAGGTCCATTTTACTTTAACGCTAATTTGATCAAGCTGTCCCATCAATGGGATGATTGTGCGAGTGACAAAATAGTGAGTGCACATTGGTTAGTGGCTAGCGCACTCTTGCGCAATGTTATATACCTATCCTATTATTACTGTCTCCGTTGTGAATAATTGGGATGTTGCCAAAAGAAAAATATTTTTTAGTGAAATATTAAATAGAAGACCTACCAAAAGTACCTACGTAATATTCACGTCCCCTGTTAATTTTATGTTTGTTATCCATTTTATACTATCGATTAAAGTTAAAATAGTGCGTTGACTTTTGATGACGTCACAAACAAATAGGAACATAATAATTATGTACTCGTATCATACAAAATCCCATACCAAGCGCGCGTTCTGTGTTAAAATGCTAATTTGTATCATAGATATTAGATACCGTTGTTAATTATCACCATCACGTCTATATTCAACATATTTTGTTGACGTTCAAAAATGTGTCCAACCTATTTTGCAAAAAAAATATATTGACTATTTGTTGTCTATAAAAAAAATTCATTGGATAGGTTTAAAGGCTTGCTAAAGCTACATATACAACTTAACCGCTAACATCATAACTAATTATATTCAAATTTAAACTAATTAATAGTGATGAATCAAGAACCTTCACTAATTAGGCTTATATGTATTATATGTTTTTCTAATTAAGTAAAGTTTTTTTTTAATTTCGCCTTTTATGTTATAGATATAGAGATCATATGCGGAAAGAGGCTGATTAAGTTACTTGAATCTCTTCATTTTGAGATTATTTTTTTGTTTTATATCGTTATAAAGATGTTAGGTGCCTTTTATGACGTTATTGTACTGTAACAGTTATGTTCTTTTATAATAGAATATAATTATACATAATTATGTTTTAATTCGCTTATAACTTCATGTATTTTTTTTATGGAAATCATCATAAGAATTCTACTTTAAATACATATTTTCAGGAGGAGAAAATTATTTAATATTATAATTGTGGTGCTCTATATCTAGATTATAGACAAGTTTAAAAAAAAACTTTGTAGTGATTCAAGTTGTTGTATCACTGTCTACATCTGTTTTCTTTAAACTTTAACCATGATATCTGTGATTTTCGAATTGTTCGAAGGTCTAAAAACTCGACATTTAGCGATTACCCATTTTAGGAATTCAACATTTTGTGAATCCAACTTTTTAAGAAGTCGACGTAAAGGTTATGAATGAAACTTGCTTGTCTATGATCGAAATTCCACCGGCACTAGAAACAGACGATAGTAATTCATAATATTTTCGCCATGTTTAATAAGCATTAGAAATTAGTCGCAACTGTATTATAATCTCTGGAATCGGATGCGTTGAGGTCGATGACCTTTGAACGTCCCCACATACTATAAGGGTGATACATATTATTATGTATTAAAACGGGTACATACCACGATGTAAAACAATGATTTTGTTTGTCGATATTTCGACCCAGTTGCATGGATCGTGGTCACGACGAGACTGCGGTGCTGCGAAGTGTGTGGCTGGAGCTGTCAAGGGCAGTAGCGAACTACCCTCCTTCTCGTTCTTTTTACAGGAACTTCTCGAAAATTTCGGCAAAATACACTCATCCAGGAGTGTATAAAATCGACTGCAGCTGCGGCAGCTCGTATATAGGTCAAACCAAGAGACCCATATCTACCCGGGTGTCTGAACACATAAAAGCGGTAAGAAACAACGACCCACAGAAGTCGGCCATAGCGGAGCATATTCTACAGCCGGGAACGAATCACTGGATTGAACTCCACAATCCCCAAGTTCTTTCCACAGACCGCCACTACATACCTAGATTAGTGCGCGAAGCGATTGAAATTCGCAAACACCATAATTTCAATCGTGAGGATGGTTTTAAGCTAGCCAGTATGTGGAATCCAGTGGTAGAATTATGCAAACCGGGACAGAGTCGTACGAAATCTAAAGTGAAAAGTGACGTTGTGAGTGTATTTTGCCGAAATTTTCGAGAAGTTCCTGTAAAAAGAACGAGAAGGAGGGTGGTTCGCTACTGCCCTTGACAGCTCCAGCCACACACTTCGCAGCACCGCAGTCCCGTCGTGACCACGATCCATGCAACTGGGTCGAAATATCGACAAACAAAATCATTGTTTTACATCGTGGTATGTACCCGTTTTAATACATAATAATATGTTTTCAAACCACGAAATAAGTCTCAAATCAAGGGTGATACACTCTCTACAGCGGTGATAGCTTAGTGTTGACACCGGACCCCCTGTACGGGGTCGCGGGTTCTATCCCCGGGAACGCACCTCCAACTTTTCGAAGTTATAATATATGCGTTTTAAGAATTTTGCTTCAAACGGTGAAGGAAAACATCGTGAGGAAACCTGCATGCCTGAGGGCTCTTCATAATGTTCTCGGAGGTGTGTGAAGTATGCCAATCCGCACTTGGCCAGCGTGATGGAGTATAGCCGAACACTTCTCATTCCGAGGAAAACTCGTTTTCAGCAGGGAGCCGGCAATCGGTTGAAATGATTATGGATGATGATAATATTATCTCCTATTTAGGTATGAGTAGGTAAGTACTAATTTGGTGGGTAGGTAAGGTATCTTAATATGTATCTATGACTCGTCATCAGGTGTGTATTTATAGAAACAGTTCATATTTGCGAGGCCTAAAAGGGCTTTGTTTAATGTATTCAAACGCCATGACGCATTTGCTGGTAGTATTTCGTCCTCAGTTTGCACGTTTAAGGAAAATCTTAGATGTAATTTTCGCGTGATTTCTGATACCTGTAGTCGTGGTCTAAATATAATAAAAAACTAAGTAATGCTCGAGACTTCGTCCGCGTTGATGTAGATTTTAAAAATACGCGCCGAATTGAGAACCTCCTCCTTTTTTGGAACTCGGTTAAACATCACGGAGTTCTCTTTGTTTCGTTGCTCCGTTGCAGCGTGATTGAACGGCAAACCAACAAACACACACTTTCGCAGGAATTGATAAATATTTAACCGTTTATTTTAAATTAAAATGACTCATACAATTAAATTAGGTATCCGTACTTATCTATGAATATTAAAACACGATCTAGTTTACGTTTGTGTCTCACATGATGACTGGGTGGGGTACATAGTTCGAAGAACCGAATGACTTTGGGGTTGGGGTCCACAGATATTGGAATAGAATGAATACTTCGTCCCGGCTTGTGTTGCATTGGTAAACACAGAACCCCTATTTAGTGGGCAGATGACATCAAAGCCGATGGAAAAGTTTGTTACGAGCTCAGCGAGAACGCGGCATGTGGAAATCCCTAGAGGTGTATCTACAGTCCCACAAACATAGGTGACCCGGTGACAGCGTCGCTGTTATCACTCTTAGTGCTGCTAATAAATATATTATTAAAAAAAATACAAAAACTAAACAGTCATAAAAATTAGTTCCAATTTTGACAACAAAATTGGAACTAATTTTGGTGTCCAACAGCAGGTTAGTGCGACTGTACTAAGTACGACGGCGACTATTCAACCAAAATTTCTCATCACAACTAACGTCAAATATGGGTATTTGACGTTTGAATGTACTCGCAATAGCAGCCATAAAATAAAAAAAAGAATTAGCAGCCATACAAGTGTTCAACTCGTAAAACGACAAGTTGACGACCCCTGGCCTATGAATTATTGAAATGTACCAAACTGAGGTACCAAAGGTTTGCAGCCTGGTCGTAAAACGAGGCCTATTTCTGATCGCTAGGAAACATCCCTGCGTCAATTTTTTTTGGGGACGCTTATCGTTAGTTTACGACAAGTTGAGTGATGCAGAGGTTTCATAGAGACAGTGACTATGGGAATGTAGTTAAGAGTTTTCCCCAATGATAAATATCGAATCGTGTCTCTAACGATCGCATCATTATCATGTCTATCACTAGGCATGTCAGCATGTATTATAAATCTGCTTTATAAATTACTAGATGATGCCCGCGACTTCGTCCGCGTCGATTGATGTTTTTTGATTCCCGCGGGAACCCTTCAATTTTCCGGAAAAAAAAGTAGCCTATGTCCTTCCCCGGGATAAAACCTATCCCTGTACCAAATTTCAACAAAATCGATTGAACAGATATGTTTTTTGATTCCCGCGGGAACTCTTAAATTTTCCGGGATAAAAAGTAGCCTATGTCCTTCCCTGGGATGTAATCTATCTCTGTACCAAATTTCATCAAAATCGGTTGAGTAGTTAGGCCCTGAAAGCGTAGCAGACAGACAGACAGACAGACAGACAGACAGACGGACAGACAGACAGACACACTATCGCATTTATAATATTAGTATGGATATGGATGGAAATATGGGTAGTATGGATAGTATGGACTATTCATGGTGCTTGCGAATTATCCGAGTGGATTTAGGATGTGATTTTTTTTTGTATTAAATAAATAAATTCTGCTGGTAATTGAAGTCACTCGCTATGACTTACGCTGAAATTTTTGCTCACTCGCGGAATCAGTCCAAATGACTGAACATGGCATAGAGATGCCATGGAATAGATTATGCCAAATGACTATAAAAAACACATGTGGGTTGGCATTGTGTCAAGATTTGGCTGGAAAACTCTCGATAAAATTTTGGCCTATGTCGCGACTTAAGTCAAATGACTTATCGTCTATGGCCAGCTTTAGAACTAAAATTCGTTATTTTTCAGAGTTCCTAGGGTTTTTTCAGGGTGATTTACTTCACTTGGTATTGTATTGGTATTCAGGTACGAGGAGACCAAATTATAATAAATCTGGCTGGTAGGGATTACCTGACTAACGCGTCATTGAATTTTTCAAACACCTGTATCCAATATCGTTGTAAATAATAATTCACATGTAATACAAAGTTCTAATGAACCTGAATGAAAGTTCTAGTGTGAGGGAAACCCGGCGCGTCGGGATTACCTCACAAACGCGTCCTTGACCGACTTGAAGGAGCGAGCAGCACAGCCTCGCTCAACCAGTCTTACCAGATGCGAACATCTGCTTGAGAAATAGTTAATAGTCTCGCTGCTGGAACAGGATCTGATGGCATCCGACATTACCATTTCTGTGTACGTAATTATCTGGTTTCGTGCGAAAGCGAAACGGGCATTCCTTCGGTTAGTCTATGCAACTATTTTTACTTTCAGATACATTAAAAAACTAACATAAGTTAAGTTGTAAGTTTAATAAAAACTTATGCCTTGGCTTATGCCTTGCGCTTTGATGCAAACTGTCTCTGTACCGAATTTGGTCAAAGTCGGTTTTGCGAATGGGCCGTGTAGCGTAGGAGACAGACAGACAGGCAGACAAACTTTCGCATTCATAATATTAGTATTGATTTAGTCTCAAAAAGTTTTATTTACGTTCCTGATTTGACATGAGTATAAAGCATGTAATGTTTATTCAGGTCTCACTATTGCAACATTTTAATAACCTGGGGGGTTACTATGAGCTCTTATAGCAGGACAGATATTGAACTGCACTTAACTTCAAGACACTGAATTGGTAGGCAGACACTGCATTGAACTGTGCTGCAGTTCAATTTCTGTCCTGCTTTAAGAGCTCATAGTAACCCCCCTGTAGGCCGAGCATGGGCGGGGAGATTTTATCCACGGGGAAAGGATAAGATGTCCCAGTTGCCTCGAGACATCTTTTTTATAATTTAATGGTATGAAAATAAACTTAAACCTACGTCCTATGCACAAGTCAAACAGGGATATACTTCTCCTTTCCCCTGTTGCCATGCTCTAGCATAATTTTATCTCTTGTCAGTGGATAGGTATAATCGGGGAATAAGATTTTTGTCCCCTCCCATGCTCGGCCTGCTGGACTCCATTTGAAATTAATTGCACACTCCTACACTAGACTAGTGACTGGAGCCTAGACTCTAGACTCTAGAGTCTAGACCAAAGAGGCAGTGGCGTACTATAGTCCGTAATTACAATGATTACTTTTGAAGCCAGATTAGCATTTGGCAAGTCAGTTATGCAACTTGGCCACTAGTACAAACTATAGTGGCGTCTGGGTGCACGGCGTGCGCTATTGACCCTTGCCCCCCGAGTCGGATGACTCAAAGCAGCAACTGAACAGATTCCAAGAACAATGCTCGCCCACTCGTCCCACAACCGCCATCCGTTTGCTATAATTAGGAAATACCTAATAATATTGCACAATCGAATATCCTACAACACATCAAACTGCACGCCCTATAATATTATGTAAATCTTGCATCAATCCATAGTAACAGTATAAATGAGAAAGTGTGTCTGTCTTTTATGATTTCCCGGCCCATCTTTTCAAAAGATTTTGATGAAATTTGGTATAGAGATAGGACAACAGGGAAGGACATGGGCTAAAAATTAAAGAGTTCCCGCGGGAATAAAAAAATATAATCCACGCGAACGCTGTAGCGGGCATCATCTAGTCTTTAAATAACCAGAAAGCTTGGGAGTCTCATGAGATTTAGCAATCATGTTTTAGACACCGGATGAACAGACCAACGGGTTATCACGGGCTACAATAAGTGCGGGATACACACTGTACCACATTGATTTACCTATTGTAGCGGATTACAGCGAATTAAACTTCTAGTTCCTTCATTATGATGGACTTCCCCAAAGTAACGCCTGCTTCTATCCAAGACCAATGTTTTGCTGCCTTCCTTTCCTTTCCTATTTATTCTGTGGTGGTTGACGTGAAAAGAACAGGTATTAATCAATAAAAATATTATAAATGCGAAAGTTTGGATGGATGTCTGGATGGATGTATGGATGTATGGATGTTTGTTACTCAATCACGCCCCAACGACTGAACGGATCTGGCTGAAATTTGGCATAGGGATAGATTATAGTCTGGAATAGCACATAGGCTACTTTTTATCCCGGAAAATTAAAGAGTTCCCGCGGGAACCAAAAAACCTCAAATGGATGTTTGTTACTCAATCACGCCAGAACGGCTGAACGGATCTGGATGAAATTTGGCACAGAGATAGATTTTAGTCTGGAATAGCACATAGGCTACTTTTTATCCCGGAAAATTGAAGAGTTCCCGCGGGAATCAAACAAATGTATCTGTTCAACTGATTTTGATAAAATTTGGTACAGGGATAGGTTGTATCCCGGGGAAGGACGAAGGCTACTTTTTATCCCGGAAAATTAAGGAGTTCCCGCGGGAACCAAAAAACCTCAAACCACGCGGACGAAGTCGCGGGCATTCGCTAGTTTATCTATGAAACAAAAAATGAATCACTATTTCCCTTGGTCACGGCATCACGCGTGAATAGCTGGACCAATTTCGCTAATTCTTTTTTGTTGTAATTGTTTGGACCCCGGGATGGTTTATACACACGATTGGACCCGATAGGGGACGCTGCAATCGGGTTCGAGATTCAGGGCAGGACAAAGTCTGCCAGGCCCACTACTCACTAGTCTATTATAAAACATACTTAACGTCCTTTTGCAAGTGGACCTAAAAATCTAAATCAAATCTGAATCTGAAAATCTCAATTGATCTTCTCGCCTTCTAGACAAGGGGCCAGTGGTGGTCCACACATCATCTCAATAATCACTCGTTGTACAATATATCTTTTCCCGAATGTGGAAGACTTCCTCGCGAGTATTGTCACTACTTAGTTCGGATTAGACACAATGAGTAACAATCTAATCGTCAATGCTCTATAAGGTCAGTCGTAATATGCTGTTTAGAGGATCTATTACATAATTCCGCCGGTTATCACAAGTTCATGGCCGGCGTTTCTTTGACACCAAAGAGATCTATCTGAATGCTCGAGCGGCTGTTTCTGTATTCGCAAGGTTGGTATAGGTATCTACAATTACTAGTAATCTATTCGTCAATGCTCTATAAGGTCAGTCGTAATAGGCTGTTTGTAGAATTGTGGATCTCTTACATAGTTCCGCCGGCTACATTGTTGCCAGCTACACGGCCGGCGCTTCTTTGATATCAAAGAGATTTAACCTTAACGCGGCTATTATTTAAGTTTTCATGACAAAAAAATTAGATCTTATGCTTCGGTAACGTTGGTCTTTGAAACTAGTTGGCAGTTGTTACTAAAAATAAATTTGTGTTGGCTTAGAAGTGTGTGAACCAGAATACCCGAAACCTGAACCTGAACGAATTTTGCAGTAAGTTTTTAATAGGTTTCATTTCACCCCATACTTTTCGGCTTAATCGGCCCTGTTTAAGTAACCCAGATATACTTTTTCTTCTTCTTATGCCCAGAAATATTAATCTTTAACGTCCTATTTACTAATATAGTACCGGGCATATTTATTGAAAGATAGTAGCCAACTAGCCAATTTTTTATGCCTTATGTCGCTTTGTCATATCTATTACTAATAAATAACATGAAATATCTTTGTCTGACACCAATTGCTGTTTCATGGACGAAATTGTCATGTTTATGACCGCGGAAGTCTTGACCTTAAGATCTTAGTGGCTTGTAACTTTGTAGCTTTATGAAAGGGCTATTTTTACGACTTTTAACAGTGTATCCGTGGTACTATCGACTTGTCAAGTTTAGTGCTCATTTTGTTAGCACTAAATTTTAGCATAGTGTGTAGTTGCGTACTTATTTTGATACAAATGACTTTGCTAAGTTTTGACGAACTCCCTGGCGCATTGGTGAGCGCTGTGGTTTTATAATGGGAGGTCTCGTGTTCCATCCCGGCCGAATCAATTAGGATATTGGGAATTCATAATTTCTGAATTTTCTCTGGCTTGGTCTGGTCTGGTCAGGCTTCGGCCGTGGCTAGTAACTTCCCACCCTAGCGGCAAGCCATGCGATTTTGCGTTTCGGTACGGTTCCGTGTAGAAACCGATTAGGAGTATGGGTTTAATATATGTATAACTACCATACTCCTAAGTCCTAACAGATTAGCCCGCTGCCATCTAAGACTGCATCATCACTTACATACGAGTACCATTAGGTGAGATCGCAGTCAAGGGCTAATTCTTGTAGGTGAAATTAAAAAAAGTCTTATGCTCTGTTTCATACAGATCCGTTCAGCCGTTCTGGCGTGATTGAGTTACAAACGTCAAACATCCATCGAAACTTTCGCATTTATAATATCAGTATATCTAGATATATAGGATAGTATTCTTTGTGATAAGTTTTCGCGTAACTTGGTCAAACACGGTGACTCATAGTACAACAATCCTAATAGTATGTATTTAGCTACCTAATGTTAGTCATTGTACCAAAGTCTGAATGGGCCTCTGTATAGATACCGAGAAGACGTAAAAAATGAACGGCGCTATGCTCTGTTTCCTCAATGAGGCATTCCCATTAAGGCATGGTGCTGTGGCAGACTGGGTATGTCATTGATATTTTTATACCAGACGATCGTTATTCGTTTATCATACGGGGACATACGCTCGGCTGTGAGGTGACCGATTTCATCGAGTCTTGACTAGCGACCGTTCCGACTTCGCACGGATAGCCGGAGTAAGTACAGTGCACCTCGATATAACAAATCGGAAGGGAACAAGTAAATATTCGTTATATCAAGTAATTCGTTGAACTGAGGTTTGTTATGTTGAGGTTAGTTGGTCTAAAATTTGTTATAAAGAGGTAAAAACATAGTTTTATTTACCTATACATTGTGATATATAGATCATACATTGGTGGGAACTTTATATAAAGGTTTTGGGTTTGACGAAATTCGTTAATTAGAGGCATTTAAATTTTTTCTTGAGTTGAAAATTCGTTATAAAGAGGTTGTTCGCAAAAAATGTTCGCAATGCAAAGGTATATTTTATATATTGACTCTTATGGACAATAGGCATGATGACTGATTTTGTAAAGTGGTCAGATTATGTTCGGAAGCATCTACTATTTCGAAAAAATATCTTATTTTAAAGTTTAGTAGATAAAATTAGCATTTGAAATTTAAATTTTAAAATTCACGCCAAAACGTTCGGCGGTGTCATGGCGTCGTTGTGACGTCACTATTGTTTTTACCAATGTACTCTGTGCAGTGTGCAGTAAGCAATAGTGCGATTTTCAAAGCTCGAAAACAAACAATTGTGACGTCATTCGCTTCTTTGTGTTTTATGCAATATGGCGGATTGCTGTATTTTATAGTTTTATTTTATCAAAATAAATAGCAATCTCACTCGATATTGAAAAATAAATACGTTTTTTATAATCCATGAATCCTATTTCATTAGATAAATTCATAATTGTATTGATTCTTGGTTACTGTCATCATGCCTATTCAAGGGGATTATGATGAATTTGTTAAATCGAGGAAGTCGTTACATTAAGGTACGTTATATTAAGGTTGCACTGTACTTACTATTTAAGTAATGTACAGATTTTAAGCTTAATAATAACTATGCGGATGGACCTGGGATCCTACTGCATTATTATCCCAAGAAAACCCCTGCCATTATGTGATTAAGAAAAAGGGATTATGACTCTCAGCAATGTGGAATACGACGCAAAGAGAAAAGAGATCATGGGGTGTATAAAAAATAAGTAGTCCGCCATCTTTAGGAGTCCGCCATATTGGATTTAGGATGACGTCACTTAGCTAATCATGCAATGTCATCCATATCTCACGAGTTTTCAAAATTTCAGCTCAATCGGTTGGGAACAACTGATTAGCATAGAAACCGCTATGGTTTTATTGGTGATTGCACGACAATTTATGATTAGTTTCGATATTAAATTCCTATAAATTTATAATATTAGACTGTGAACGAAAGGTATTAATAATTTTATGATATTCGCTTTCGTGTTTTACAATTTGATAATACATTATATTAAATTTAATTTAATTTCATGGTGGTAATATTCGATAGATTAAATTTTAGATAAAGTATAGGTATTATTAATAATTTCACATTATTGGTCAATTAGCCTCAAAAGCCGAGTTTAGGAACTGGACATTGTATTCTATAGGTATTCTCTATAGCTCCACGTTTTTACATAAGCAGCTTACGTAAGTTACATTACATACCCGACTTACAAGACTGATTACATCTCGTTTAATTGCTTAGATTAGTTGCTCTTTTTTGCTTAGTGGAATAAGGTCTATTTTGAACTAAATATTGCTAGGGCAAAATTAGACTATGAAGGCTTAGTTGAATAGATGCAAGTAACTGCACCCAAATATTGCTATAGACTAAATAAACAGCTGTTTGTAACATGCGCCCTTGCGCCACTCCACGCGCCTTATCAGCCTTATCTAGTTCTGTTGTTTAAGTTATTGGCTTCACAAAGGGTGAAATTTAAAGAGCAATCAGTGTTTAAGTCTACTTCGTTTGCCTATTTCACAGTTTTTTTTTAATTTATAGACTAGCGCTTGGCTGCAATCAGACTTGCTGGGAGTAGTGATGCATCCTGAGGTGGAGCGCGCTTGCCCAGAAGATGCCTAATTAAAGTTATTAATATTTACAGTTTTAAAAGGAGTAGTGCATATTATCTATATGTCTATGACAATTGTTTTCAATAGGAATTCTGTCTGTCCATTAGGTACCTTTTTCACGGTACAACCTTTGAACCACTATAAACAAATTAGGCAAAAGGTAAACTTGGATCTTGGAGATGGACTTTTATCCCGGAAATTCAAAAAGCTCTTCCAGGATTTTTATAAAAATAAAAACCGGGCGTGTGCTAGGTTATAAGTTAGTAAAAAACTTATATATTTTAAGATAAGGTACTTACTTAATTCTGGAAAATCGCGCCATTTTTAACCGAATTCCAAAAAGGAGATTCTCAAGTTAATTTACTACACCACTGTACCTTTCTATAAATCTCCTCTATATTTACTATGTAATATAGGTACCAGGACTAGTTCTTGCCTTTATCAATTGTAATAGCTGTATGAAATTGCACAATGCATTACGGTTAATATTGAGATCATTTCTCCATAGTAAACGGTTGTCTGATGTTAGTATTTGCGTGCAAATAGGGGTTTTATGCTAAGCGGGCGAAACGTTGAGAAAAACCTGACTTCGGGTCATTCTTTTTCCTCTACCTACTCTTATATACAATGCTATTTATTTTACTATTGCTTAAATGTTTTCTATGATTCTATTCGAACTCTTTCATTGTCCTGGATAGTAATTTTATGTTTGTTCATTTTAGTTAATAGTTTATCCATACTTCCATACTAACATTATAAATGCGAAAATGTGTCTGTCTGTATGCTACGCTTTCACGGCCCATCTGTTCAACCGATTTTGATGAAATTTGGTTTAGGAATAGTTTGTATCCAGGGGGAGAGGCTACTTTTCATCCCGGAAAATTAAAGAGTTCCCGCGGGAATAAAAAAATCTTAATCCACGGGGATGAAGTCGCGGGTATCATCTAGTTATAACTAAAAATTGATTTATTTATTAATTTAAAGCGGTTTTTACATTATATATATAATAATCATTTTCCTGTTTTTGCCTTTTTGAGTATTTTTTTCCTTGATTGAATAATGAATTACTACTTATTATAATATGAATGGCGTTAACCATAATATACCTAAGTGGTGTACCTACTTTGACTACTTACCTACATTGCGTCAAGATTAGCCTTTTCCCGTGACTTTGTCTGCTAAAACCTACATCCACGTAGGTTTATACCCTGACCGGCCCCTCGTATGCTTTCGCCCTGAGGCTACGTTCGCACTGCGAAAAACATTCGCGCGAATTTATAAGTCGCTTACGGATTTCACCTACTCGGTACTGCGAATGCGGTGAGCGTCATACAACACCATGCAGCCCAAAATATTCGCTCGAATATAATTATTATTCCACCACGTGAAATTTGTATCAAACCGGAGATTTTATTTCGCGCGAATTTTATTCGCAAGTGCGTACCTATAGCTCCATATGACTTCTAGTGTTACCTATGCAAAAAAATATTCGCGCGAATGTTTTTCGCAGTGCGTTACGTACGCATTTAAACAGTTTAGTCAGCTATTTAGATACGAGTACTAGGTATTATTTTAACCGCTGGATCAGATGGGTTAACGTTAAAAATATCTCCATTCATGAAATAGTAAACAGCGCTTGATCTATTCACATCGGGTGTGTTATCGAGGGTCGCCCTTCGCGGAAGCAAGGTTATCGATATCGACAGTCGAATGTCGACAGTGGTCCGATAAGAGCCTCGAGAAGAAATCAGATTTAGGAGCATTTTTTAGGGTTCCGTTGTGCAAAGGAACCCTTATATTTATTTATCTCAGGCCCTATAATATAAAACACATAAAATACTCAACAAACAAAACAATACAAATATAGTTCCATCCAGTGTAATCTGTCCGTCTGTCTGTGAGTTTCGAGTCATTTTAAAGTTAAACTGTAAAGTTGAAGTTAGCACAATAATAGATAGTAGATACTCTTCGACTACTCACAGACTCATAAAAAATAATTTTCATGGTTTTCCTCCTAAAAATTAAAAGTGAGAGCCGATTTTTTTAGTTTACCTGGAGTTTTAATCTCGTTAAATAGATATTTTTAAAACATTACATTTTTTTGCAATCAACATGGTAAATGGCTACGGAACCCTACCTAATATTTGCATGTTCTGAGACGCACTTGATGGAAAAATAAAAAGAATAAAATATTTCGGGTCACAGTTTTATTGCTATTTATAATTTTGATAACAAATTATCAAATTTTTCTAATGAAGTATTATATGTTCATATTTATATTACAAAGAGTAATAAGGCATTTGATATTCTACATTTGTGATATTAGTATAGTTGCCTAATTATTAATTATATTGAATATATTGATATGGTACATAACGTACCATATTTTTTATGATAAAGATATTTTGCTGGATTGTTTCATTTTTTTTTTTTTTTTATCCACTACAAGTTAGCCCTTGACTGCGATCTCACCTGATGATAAGTGATGATGCAGTCTAAGATGGTAGCGGGCTAACCTGTTAGGGGCATGGCAGTTATATTAAACCCATACCCCTATTCGGTTTCTACACGGCATCGTACCGGAACGCTCAATCGCTTGGCGGCACGTCTTTGCCGGTAGGGTGGTAACTAGCCACGGCCGAAGCCTCCCACCAGGCCAGACCAGGGAAAATTCAGAAATTATAAATTCCCAAATTGACCCTGCCGGGGATCGAACCCGGGACCTCCGCACGTTAAGGCAACAGCGCTACACACTGCGCCACGGAGGTCGTCAAAATCGTAATTGAACCGTAACATAATATTAGTCACTATATCGATAGATCACAGTTCAGTTAACTTTGACAACATCCCTATCTACATTTTTTAAAGCTCCTCTCAAGTAGAATTCCTTTATTCAAATTCTTTTTTTTCTGTCTACAAACTCTTTACTATATCCATAGCTAATCGCTTTTCTTTGAACTGTTCCTCGTCACGCTACCCCGACGTCACATCCCGAATAAAATTAAAAATCCATCAAAGGTATTTTTTTATTAGGTAAACCTTTTTTTGTTCTGGAAACGGGAAGATAAACAGAACTTTGATTATTAGAAGAAGAAGAAGATTATTTAGAAGAGACAGTTATTTAATCTGGAGGTAAGTACATCACTTGTTTTAGCATACGTGTGTATGTAGGTAAATGTCAGTATAAAATATGTATATATTATGTACGTATGTTTGGATTTATGAAAAAAACAATAAGATGGATGTTACATCGAAAAAATGGAGCCCTCTGAATTTTTTCCGTAGCCGGGTTATAGTCTATTAATTAATACTTACTACTTGTATAAGCTACATATCATTACAACCTGATGCCCGCGACTTCGTCCTCGTGGATTGAGGTTTTGGTTTATCTCTGCGCTAAATTTCAACCAGATCCGTTCAGCCTTTCTGGCGTGATTGAATAACACTCATCCATCAATCCATCCAAACTTTCATTTATAATATTAGTTTCCATAATAATATTATATTTATAATGTGCGAAAGTGTATCTTTCTGTCCGTCTGTCTGTCTGTTTGTTTGTCTGCTACGCTTTCACGGCCCATCTGCTCAACCGATTTTGATGAAATTTGGTATAAAGATAGGTTACATCCCGGGGTCTACTAGTCTAGTTATACTAGTTACACGACGATGCGAAAGCGTTAGTCAAAGTTTTTTCGAATAAAAACATTTTTTTCCCTTATCTACTAATTTGGACGGGATCGATGAAAACATATCCCGTAGACAAAGTTGCGGAAAAACGCAAAAATGTTGCCACCTAAAAAAAGGTCCACCTGCCATCGCGTTACGATTTCGTCGACCTTCATTATTATTTAGGTCGAACTAAGGGGATCATAGATAAGAACCCTTCGTACTAATAAACTTGACACATCTGATGTAAGGTCGAGGATTATTAAACATTGTCGTAGAATTATTAAGTTGTGTTAATTATAATCTACTAGATGATGCCCGCGGCTTCGTCCGCGTGGATTAAGGGGAACTCTTTAATTTTCCGGGATAAAGAGTAGCCTATGTCCTTCCCCGGGGTAAAACCAACCCTACCAAATTTCATCAAAATCGGTTGAACAGATGAGCCGTGAAAGCGTAGCAGACAGACAGACAGACACACTTTCACATTTATAATATTAGTATGGATATGGATGACTAAATATAGTAATCAAGTTAGTTATTAATTTTTAAGTTACTCATTCAAAGCTCCAAGCAAGGTTTTCCTGAAAAAGCATGACGTCACTTCCCGAGTTCGCAAACTTTGAGAGAATGAGTCACGTCCGGTCCACCACCATGGTGACTGATATAAAAACCCATTCACTTCCTGGCTATTAATAGGAGATTTAAAACAACTGCTTACTTTATCGATTATCGAAAAAAAAAATGGTTATTTCTGTGACAGAAACACGATTGGCTACTTTTTTGTCGATACAAATATTTTTCGAATATTATAATACATCGAACAAGAACACAAACGAATGAAAAAAAAGAAAATATTTTTTTTAATAATTCGTTTTATTTATTTGTTTGTGTTCTTGTTCGCTATTACTGTACAAACCAATATTTGTAAAGGCGTTTTGTTCTGTCATATCCTTAGTGTTTTCGCCCTTACTTACTTTTATTATTATAACATTTGAACCTTGAAAGGAACATTCCCAGTAGTTATATTATGTTACCATAGTAGCTCCATAGCTGGTAGGTTCTTTATACTTTAAACTCGAGTCTTAAAATATTAACACCCACTTGTTGAATACACCTACTCATTATAATTTTGTTATTCAGCAAGGTCAGTTCACATAATGTGGATACAATATGTTGATTAAAATATGCGATTGTCAACCAAAAGATATATGAACGGATAAACGCGAGTCCGTGCCAACTCCCATGGCAAAAGCTAAGTGTAGCAATCGTACAGTTCAGTAACAAACTTAGCTGATACTTGTCCTAGTACCTAGAATACTGGTTCCAGTTTTAATGGATAAAAATTAAACTCACGCACAAAATGTAGGCGCTACGACGTAGCACAGAAATTGGAATAAAGCTACAATTAAATCACACGCTTCCTAATCGATGATAACATCAAACTTTGGCAACAAGTATGAAGTTATCATCGATTAGGAAGCATTGGAGGAACATTGGCTATTAGCGTCCCCATAAAGGGGATCGCCCTACTTTGTTACATAGTCACACTTTTCTTATGAGACCGATCTCACTGACAATCCTTTAAATTTAATGAACATTTAAGCCGAAATAGGGGACAGTTTTACGTTTCTAACTGTCACCTATTTGGGCTTAGGAAGTTAGGACCACCTACATTGCAGGCTCATTGCCGGTTTTCAGCTGGTGGTGAACAGGTGAAAGCCTGCAGGCTCAATTTCGAACGCCAACTATACATGGTATGCCTGTTCTCTCACTGTATGGTAGCTAAACTGTGGCACAAGGCCGCATCTGCCGACCGGCCCGACCGGACGCCGGCTGCATGTGGTACAGTGGGGTAGGTTGGGAATTTTGTACACAAGTTGTGCAAATTCACCAACTCTATTTATATACCGAGCGATGATGTCTACGCGCAGTTATTCCGAATGCCACTTTAAGGCTCAACGCTTATCTATAGTCTGAGATCGACCTTATCCTGTATTAAGTTTCTCTTTACTGTATGAATAAACTTTTGGAAAGGTGCAAATTATATTTATGCCAAACCGCCTAGTGACTTGTAAACTTGTACCCTTTACCGGCCTGTTTCAATTCATTCATTCTGATTTCGGAATATAACGAAAATGGTTTTGTGATTTCCCTAAACAAATCTCCGAGTGAGTCATACTCGCCTGGTACATTCGTATGGGTATCAATTCTAATTCTAGTTCAGTGTAGTGCCCTAGTACGTCTGTGCAATGTAATAAATTCCTTGTGCCCAAATCTTCGAGTGATTCATGCTTGCCTGGTACCGTCGTATTGGAATCAATAATTCTAATTCTAGTTTTCACTGACTCATGTCCTCCCAGTACTCTAAATGATTATACTTGATTTAACTTATTTGGGTATCCGATGTTAATTCAGTAGGTAGTTTCCAATCTAAGATAACTACGCAACAAATTAGTTCGAACCCTAATCCGCTACTTACCTATAGCATAAATGCGATAGTGTATATTTTGATTGTTGCTTTTTGTGATTGCGACGTGATGTTTAGCCATGTTATTTATAGTTGGGGAGTGGGAACCTGGAGAGTGAAACATACGTCAGATAGTTGAAGTTACCAATCAACGTTAACTTCGCAAAAAATTTCATCGGACTCTAATCCACTGTCAATACCATAAATGCGATACACTTTTTTTTTTGGTTTCCGTGATTGCGACGTGAATTTTTGCCTTCTTATTTATAGTTGGGGAGTGGGCCCTTTAGAGTGAAACATAGGCTACTTCTTATCCAGGAAAATCATCAAGATTTTCGTATTTAATTTAATTCAATTTAATTTGTAGTGGTTACAATGAACAATCAATAAAAAAAACCGCAATCACATTAGTTGTCACTTTGAAATAACCATTAGGTCAGCCACAAAAGCACGTTCGGAAACCGCTTTATAGCACCGTAACTTGTCAAACTTGTTAGAATACTTTCTCGCACTCGAGACACGACTCTCAAAGGAATCAAGTAGATTTATGTGTGGTGAATAAATTGAATCCGTACATGACATTTCAATGGTACCCATTAGTAGTTACTTTTTTGCGCATTCGTGGTATTTTAAGCCTTTATTAGAGCTTTTGACAGGTGTAAAAGTTAAAACCAATGATGTTAAATGTGAGCGCTGTTTAATGATGAAACCGGCTTCGAAATTATAAGATAATTATTAATTGCAATACATTTAAAATGTGTAAAGAGGTAAAATTACAACATACACTACCTACAAATTTTTCTTCTCCCAGGCAGGTTTAAAAAAATGACGGATAGGTAGAAGATATAGGAAATTTTGTGAGCTACTAAAAAAAAAGTATTTTTCCTGTAAAGCCAGTAGTTATATAATAGTTGTGCACGAGCCGTTTAAATTGAAACCAACTTATACATTAGACTCGATACATTAGACTCGATAGATCGCCGGGCCCGAAGGATAATTGGCGATCAATCACTTACGCGGGCGAAATTGCTCAGTCTACAACACCGACGCAATGTCGCCTGCCTATCGGTTTTTTATCGGATATACCATGGAGAGTGTGCTCAGGAACTGCACAACCTTGGTCCTCCTTCTCCGTTCTACCACAGAACAGCGAGAAACCGTTTGCGTTGGCATCCTTATGTGGTCGATGTCCAGTTTGGCCGCACGAAACGTTTTTGCTCAACGTTTCTGATCCGAACCGCTAGGATCTGGAACACCCTCCCGGCGCACGTGTTTCCTACCACGTATAATTTAGGTACCTTCAAGGCGAGAGTGAATAGGCATCTTCTAGGCAAGCGCGCTCCAACCTAGACCTCATCATTGCTTTGCACTAAGCATGATTGTCGTCAAGCGCAAGCCTATCTAACAATAAAAAAAAAAAAAAAAAAAAGATCGCACCTTGAGTCATAAAAACATGCCACCGTAGAAAGTATCATCCTTGCTATAGCTTGGTTTTCCTTAACCTCCCGCTGTGCCGGTTCTTTCCTGCAAATTCTGCAGGTGCTGTAAATGGCGGTAATCAGTTAACATCCGATGACTATCATGCTCGCTTGACACGCCGTTATTAAAAAAAATTGGTATGAAGAAAGCTGTTTTGGAATCATGAGAACCATTAACCAACTACATAATATTATTGCGGGATAAAAGTGGTAGGAAGTCATTTAGTTACTAAACTCCAAATTGTCAATTGGCATACACACGTCCCTAAGTCACCAATAAGATTGAAATTGAATGATATCTTTGATTGAAAGGATCAGTGCCTTTTTGTATGTGATTCAATAGTCAATACTAATTCGTGCGAACCGGGTCACCATCGTATGACTCATGGCCTCCTGGTACCTTGCATGGAATTGCTTGGATTCAAATGCGAATATCCTTTTTGGCTCTGGCTACTTTAGTTACCAATTCAGAAATACTTGTGATCGTATATTTTAAAAGGAGCAATTTTATTCATAGACAACTGTAGCTATAATATTATATAGTAAGTAAATACCTGTATAGAAATAGCATTGTAAGTTGTAACTACCTTAATAGGTACGCAATAGTCGACGTATTGGAGTGATGATTTAGGATTGGTACTAGGAGTATTTATTTACTTGCATTAATTTATGTCTTGTTTGCTTTTACTTGTCTTTATTGAGAAAGGTTATATAAAATGTCATAAAAATACAAAAAAAACATTAAGTATAGTAAAATCGTCTCACTATAACAAACATACCTATTATATCAAACTATAATCTAGAATCTAGATGGTGCCCGCGACTTCGTCCGCGTCGATAAGTTTTAAGATGTCTACGGGAATTCTTTAAATTCTTTACCAAAACATCAAAGTTTGTATCTTTAACTAGTAAATTCCGATTCAAAAGCTCGCATACAAATAAGCTCATTACTACTTTAAAACTATCACAAATTTAATGTACGTTTTATAAACAAATTAACTTCAAAAATGCAGGAAACGCGGCATCTCATCGGAATTGATTGAAACAAATGAGCCTCGATAAGCAACTCTAAACTTTTCGTCCCTTCTCGAGTTATCAAACAATAATAAAGGAATGAGTTACGATTTGTTTACTACCCACAATACTCTTACGAATGTCGTAATTAATTACATATTTGTAGTTTCCCTTATTGAATAATGTCCTCATTAAGATAATATTAGTTTGGTACTGGTAGATACGTCGTCGTATTTGAACTCATATCTTAATAAACATATACGGTGGTCGCATTGATAAATAAATCCATACTATTATTAGAAATCCGAATCCGAATCTAAGGCCCATCTGTTTAACCGATTTTGACGCAATTAGCGAGAAAGTGAAGAAATAATCATATAGGGATCTAAGCACAGACCATACAACCAGTTGACTGAGCATAGCGGGCCGCCTCACCAGCCAAACGTTAGCAGTATGACTGCTAACGCTACGTTTTGTGCCTAAAGTCGCCCTCAGTCCGTATTCGACAGTGCTCGGGAATTGATCGAGAAAAAAGACGAAAAATATGCCTCTTTGCAGCATTAAATGGTGTGGAAAGAGAAGCAATACCTCCAGCTATGCAAAGGATGGGATAGCATTTCCTAAATAAGTGTAGTTAAGTAATAATAAATAAAAATCATTAGGTAATACGCATAAAAATAATGTCTTTCAGTTTTTCTTTGTCTTTCACATGTAGTTCTACATATCTCCGTCTCTTCCACGCATTGCCCAGTGTAACCTGTGCAACTATCGATAAGTTATATCGATAGTTTAATGCCAATACATTAATTTATTTAGTAATTCCGAACAATTCTGAAGTAAAAGAGCAGGTTAAAGGTTTATTATTTATTTGATTGTTTACTACTAATATTAAAAAGTTTCTGTTGAAAACTTAAGTTCTTTAGTATACATACTAATCCATACTAATATTATAAACGCGAAAGTGTGTCTGCCTATCTGCTACGCTTTCACGGCCCATCTGTTCAACCGATTTTGATGAAATTTGGTACAGGGATAAGTTGTATCCCGGGGAAGAACATAGGCTACATTTTATCCCAGAAAATTCAAAGGTTCCCACGGGAATCATAAAATCCTAAACCACGCGGACGAAGTCGCGAGAAACATCTAGTTTTTCAATAAAACGCATTTGGATACAGCCGTTAGTTTTAACTTTAATCCAGATGGATGGATGGTTTTAATTTATGATCAACACTAGCTAATGCCCGCGACTTCGTACGCGTGGATCGAGGTTTTGTGAATCCCGCGGGAACTCTTTAATTTTCCAGGATAGCGCCCCCTATTGGGTTCAATTGTGAATATAAACCATTCCGGGTCCGACTAAAAGACACAAAAATTTCCATCAGAATCGGTCCAGCCGTTTTGAAGTGATGCGAGAATATACATGCGGCATTTAAAAAAAATTAAACATATAAATTATACATATCAGATAATCCGTAGGTACTAGGTAATATTTTAAACGTATGTAAGTATGGATGTATGGATGTTTGTTACTCTTTCACGCAAAAACTACTGAACGGATCTGGATGAAGTTTGTCACAGATATAGATTTTATTCTGGAATAACACAAAGGCTACTTTTTATCCCGGAAAATTAAAGAGTTTCCGCGAGAACCAAAAACCTTAATACACGCGGACGAAGTCGCGGGCATCAGCTAGTTATCTATAATCATACATAATATGGTGGTATTTTGCTGTTTGAATAAAATGATTTGTATTGATTTTCCAATACTGGTAATATATACCTATTAGACTTTATCGATATATTTTCTGTCGCGCAGCGGGCAGCCCAAAGGCCGCGGTAACATATATAACTGTGTATAGTTGATCTAGAGCCAGCCAATAAGAAATCCCAGTATTACCCCGTCCCCCGCCAGAAAGTGGTGAGTTGTGTTTCAAAGCGAAAATTAGCCTATTAGCTCTCAATAGGTTTACTACTCGGTGGATCTAAGTCATCTGTAGGGATCTAAGTACTCATTAGTCGAGTAGAAGCAGTTCTCTAAAAGCCATTTGCTCAAGTGCGATTTTAGTGCAGGTAATAGGCAACTTTTTATCGCTGAAAATCAAAGACATCTTTCCTAAAGGTAGAGGTTGTATTCCTCCACCAGGTTGTTTCGTCTATTCAATGAATACAATATTCATGCAAGTTGCCTATCTCTTTTGTATTCCATTTCAGAATACGCAAATCGCAAAATCCTTTTGTGCCATTCTATCAATCGCCGAAAGTGCATTCACAGATTCGCAGACGCTCGCCATTCAGAGCGGGCGATATTTCATAAGACCGTGTACATTTAAGGTGACGCTACTAGCACAGCAAAAAATTTAGAGATCGCTCGCGTAATTAATTTGAATGTGAATTGTGTTCAGCAAAGCTGGATTTTTGATTTTGTTACAAATTTTGAAATGTAATGTCGTTAAGACAACTCTAATTGTGTCTCGTTAGTAATGGTTTAACGAAACATCTCAAGCCGTTTGGATGCTATAAAAATATTTTTTATAGCATCCAAACTGCTGGATAAAAACTAGTAAATGAATCAAAAAACAGTACAACTTATCAGATTCTTTATTTGCATATCTATATATATGCTCTCTCTCTCTTACTCATTTTGACTCTACTCTGAAAACTCTTTCAATCTTAATATTTGACTATTAAGTACTTGCCAAGCTCTTAAACCTTTAAATATATTTGACAAAAACGAGGCTATTTCCTCTGTATGAGGTATGGAAGGTCTTAGATCCAACTAAGTAATATATTAAGTAGTAAATGTGATCGTGGTTTAGAAATACCACGTTTTTTGCTGGAAAAAGATTGGAGTCCCCTTAAGCTTTACGTCGATACATTATTCAGGCGAACACACAATCTCACTCGCGAGTTGCGAAACTAGTCCGAACGCTTTTGTGATTGAATAGAAAGGCACAATTTTCTCCGCCTCAGCGTACGCCCGTTCATAAATCACGGAATTCAAGATCATATTCCGAGCTCCGACGCCGCAGGTGTCCACTGTTTTGTCTACTATTGTCGTTTAGTCTCTGTCCAGCTTCACCTGGTCCCTTATTATATTCTAGGCATTTCTTATTTTACGATGCATTATGCAATTACATAGGTAGGTACCTTATCCTTTTCTCTGTATCCCTAGTTCAAGTTTGAAAAGTTTTCGAGCAATTAGTCTGTGTAACACTTGAAGTGATGCTTAGTAGCTGTACTGAGATGTCACTTATTATATTATTTTCATAATGTCTTACGTCGTCGTCGTCGTCTCCGTCGACCTTGGGGCTCCAGCGCCCTCGGATCTAGGTCATTACATTTATCCTTTTCTGTTGTATCCTTAGTTCGAGTTTATATAGTTTTAGATTACCTACTAAATTCATTCATTCATTTCATGTCCGTTCTGATAGAGTTAAAATTTGCGTGACCGTCCTGCCGTCGGATTACAAAACGCGCTAACCCAAAATTGAAAGAAACGCGTTTGAAGTTTATTATTTAAAAAAAAGGATTTTGGCCAGTTAAAGTGACCAAAGCTTGATTTTTTTATAGGTTTTTTAGGTTATTAGGTAAGTACTTTTAAATAGAGTGAATTAGTTTTTTTACCACACATGTCATAGTTCAGAATTAAGCTACGGGTCTGATTCTGTGGTGCACAATCTCTAAAGTAAACTAAAATGACAGCTTTAAATCTAGTTCATTCCCTTTCCGCAGCGAGTACCAGTAAAAGCTGACCCTTTCATAGTAATGAAAGGGTCAGCTTTAACTCTAGCTCTGTCCCTATCCGCACGCAGGGTGTATTATGAAAAGGTTAGCAATATTTTAAATGCTGTCATTTTATTTTAGTTTAGTTTATAGATTGTGCACTACAGAATCAACCCCTAGGTTGCGAGTTGCGAGGAAACACGGTAATCCGGGTTATCGCGTTTTGTCATCAGAGGGTAGTAGCGTCGGCACCGGATGGGAAGACGAGATGCTGTGTAGTTTGGTCGCACAATACAGCAGTAATAATCGCAGGTCGCTCGTAATTGCGACGACATCCGTCGGACGAGATGCATAGTACACATGTCCGTGTGAAAGTATTGAGAGGGGCGCGGGCGCGAATTCTCTCTTAACATAATCATAATTCATATTATATCATAATGTATACTAATATTACAAACTAGAGGACGCCCGCGACCTCGTTCGCGTGGCTTAAGTTTTTTAATTCCCACAGGCATGCCTTAATTTTCCGAGCTAAAAATAAGCCTGTGTCACTCTCCAAGTACCCAACTATACCCATGCAAAAAATCACGTCGATCCGTTGCTCTGTTGCGGCATGATTGAAGGACAAACTCTCTATTTGACGTCCTTGGGGATAGAAATTTCAAAAACTGTAAAATCCGTATTTCATCATTAGCGGAAGCCCAAATACAAAGTTTCATGGCTATAGCAGCTTGAAAAACGACGGACTTTAATACAAACTTTCAACCCCTATTTAACACCATTGAGGGTAGAATTTTCAAAAATGGGGAAACACGTTTTTCTTTATTTTAAACCAGAAGCCCAAATACCAACTTTCATGTTGATAGCTTGAAAAATGAAGGACTTTCATACAAACTTTAAACCCCTCTTTATTTACCAAAATTTCACCCCTTTTTTCGTAACATTTGGAAAAACTGTGACACATCTATTCCTTTATTTTCAACCCGCAGCGGATATAACTTGAGAAATGACGGACTTTCATACAAACTTTCAACCCCTGTTTCAACCCCTTTGGGGTGGAAATTTGAACAATCCTTCCTAAGTGAGCGCCTACGTCACAAAAGGAAGCTAATGCCAAAATTTCAAGTCTATATCCCCAGCGGTTTAGGCTGTGCGTTGATATATACGTCAGTCAGTCACTCAGTCAGTCAGGACTTTGAATTTTATATATTACCTATATAGATTTAAAAGTGTCACATCACAATCACATCGCAAAAGAGCAACGAATAAACGTGATTTTTATACGACTGCCTGAAAAAAGGAGTATATTGTTTTCAGGGTTTATGTATGTGTGTATTTATGTATGTATGTGAGTTTGTATATTCCACCATAACTTCTATATGCCTGAACCGATTTTGATAAATGAGGTATCGTTAGAATCCCTAGCTTACATAGGCTAGTAAAATTTAAAAAAATAATAATTGGGTGACCATGGTTCCGCAATAAAGACTAAAGTTGTTTTTTTTTTCGAAAATAATACTAACTATATAATTATCATCTAGAAAATGATGAGTAGATTCCAAAAATATATAACACTATAGTTCAATATCCAGTGATTCCCAAAAAAATATCATTTAATAAAAATGTGAATAAGGTTCCGTAAGTAATAATTAATGACCGTGGTATCGTTACGTAGAAGATAGCTTTACGTGCTACGGCAGAGCAGTCGTATTTATTAATAATTTTAATTATATTCACTTGTTTGCATGGGTAACGGGTATAGTTGAGAATCTAACATGGGCTATGGGCATTTAAAAGAAAATTAAAAGAATGGCTTAACCAAAAATGTTTTATAGTGTCAAAGATTTTTTGAATGAATAGACCAAAATATCATGATCTATTAAATAAAATATTAAAATATGTAAATTATTATCACATGTTTTAATGGATTATAAATTATAATTAGGTATATTGTATGTTACATCTATTATGTGCTAAATAAATTAATAATAATGACTAGATAAAACTAATAATAATAATGTTAACATTTAGCAACGCCCTGACAGGGCCTCATGTCCATGCATGCTAACTGCTAATTATATTATGAATAATTTGTATTAGTATGTAAGACATGAAAGCTATCAATAAATAAATAAATAAATAAATAAATAAATAAATATGTATCGCGAAATATTAAGGAGATCCCGTGGAAATGGAAAAAAGAACTTAATCCACACGGACGAAGTCGCTGTTTTAGGTAGGTATGTGCGTTACGGGTGAAGCCCGCAATGTGTGATAACTTGCTAAGTAAAGACTTCTCGGGCTGAATAGATTTCATAGGTCATAGATAAGTCAAATAATTATTGATAATTAGGCCAGACGAGCGTAATTTTTTGTGCTGTGAGTCGCATAATTTTAGCAGTAATAATTGCAGGTCGCTCACAAGTCACAATTGCGACGACATCCGTCGAACGAGATGTATAGTACACACAACACACTACACATGTCCGTGTGAAAGTATTGAGAGGGGCGCGCGGGCGCGTTCTCTTATCAGAACCTGTTTCGTGCATTTTAGATTTGTGTGTTGCTGGGGAAGCCGCCAAATGTGCAAAGTCAAGAATTCCCGGGCTGGATCGATTTCACATAGTTCCCCTCTATGTTTAAGTCATAGATCTTCACTAATATTATAAATGCGAATGTGACTTTGTTATTTGTTTGTTAAACTTTCGCGGCCCATGTATTCAACCGATTTTGATAAAAGGTGCAGATATAGGCTGTATCCCGGGAAAAGACGTAGGTTTTACCCCGGAAAATTAAAGAGTCCTCGCGGAAATCTTTAAATCGAAATGAATAATAATAATAAGTGGTCTCTTATTGAATCCTCAATCGCCAAACCAAACTTTAACAGACAAATTAATTTGTGATTTTGTACTGATTTGCAATAAAAACACGTCATCTAGTTTACTCCCCTGCATTTACACATGACGGCTAAATTTTCAAATGTCGCCCTTTCCTCTTTAAATAAAGAAAGTAAACTAACCTTGCTGTGGCAAAAGTCAAAAGGGCCTAGGCATTTAGCACAGCCTGTTAGTGGGTAAACAACTTTTTTTAAGGAAAAAATAAGTGACTGATACGGCCGGGTAGAGTTGAATTTGCACGCCCTGCGAACTTAGCCAGTAACATATCGGCTTTCTTTACGGTCCGATACTTAAACAACTGCTCCGGGAATTTTTATTCGAATTCCGTTAACATACATCAAACGTACTTGCAGTGCTATGTTGTAACAACTTTGGCGGCGAGGCATTCCGAATCGCCGATAAGCGTCCGTATCGATTCCTGGTACTATCTATTATATTTTTAATACAAAGCATGAACATCGTAAATTTTTAGTAATTGATTTTTTTTTAATCAACTACAAGTTAGCCCTTGACTGCGATCACACCTGATGTAGTGATGATGCAGTCTTAGATGGTAGCGAGCTAACCGGTTAGAGGTACGGCAGTTATATTAAACCCATACCCCTAGTCGGTTTCTACACGGCATCGTACCGGAACGCCGTACGGAACGCATCGTGCCGGTAAGGTGGTAACTAGCCATTGCCGAAACCTCCCACAGGCCAGACCAGAGAAAATTCAGAAATTATAAATTTCCAAATTGACCCTGCCGGGGATCGAGCCCGGGACCTCCCACGTTAAACAACAGCGCTCAACACTGCGCCAGGGAAGTCGTGAAATATAACAACGTTACTCTAACATTGGTTTCCAATGAAAAGATCCAGATTGTTGATATATTTTAACAATAACGCTGTGTTCATTTGTTATATCATCGAATCGTGAGTTTTTATGTTGGTGGTTTTTTTATCTTTCAAAAATCTTTTCGCAGAAAAATTTATCTAGACGCTGCTCTGCAAAAATTCCGAGAAATGTAATCAATATGTACACAATGCTATTGCATTGTGTTGTAAATAGCAAAATGGGAGTTTGATACCGTTTGGAAAATCTAACTTTGAAGTACAGTTTGTTAGTACACTTTAGTAAAGCATCCAATACAATGCGTGTGTTAGGTGTCCTTAGTAAATACTTCTGGAGTACGTCTGATCCAAAAATGATCGCACCTCAGTAAAGGAAAAGGTTCATTTTAGGCCTACTCTTGTACATTCTACCATGAATAGAGGAAAATACATAGATTGTATTAAAAATTTAATAATTTAGAACAGTGAAGTAAATAACGAACAAAAAAATAAACATGTATTTCAAGTTTTCGATATGTTTGCAATGGCAACCTTCATGGCATGGCCATAGAGAAGGCAGTAGGCGCGAAATGTATCAAATGTCATTTCTCACAGTCAATGTCAAAGTAAAGTGTTTTTCTTTTGAAAACGTCAAAAAATATGAATCCACCACTTGTTATCCACTCATGTTTAGTGTTCTATAACTTGGGAAGATTAAATAATTTTACCACTGAAATTACGACGAATTCGTAGATTTGATCAATAAAAACTGGTCTAGTATTTTATTTTCCTTCATTTCTCTGAAATGAAGGAAAGAAGACTTGGCCTATGCCCCATACAAATCTGAACCGTCTCCTTCTAGCGTCATTAATGCACTAGCTACACAATATAATAATAATAATAATAAATTCATTTATTCCAAAGAATCATATTACAATTACCATTTTTTATACACATAACATTCCTTAAAATAAGCACAAAACACAGCATTATATAATACAGGCCTCAGTATTAGGTAAGTATGACGTATAAAAAAAATGGATAAAGCCAGCAGCTTACCTAGGATCTTGCGATTCTGTATTGAAGCTGCCGGATCAGTTCTCTGCGCGGCTGAAGATTCAGCTACTAATTTTTTAATTCCTACATTGTGATTATTAATTTTTGTAACTAATTAATATATTACATTGGAAAAAGTTTGAAATGAGTTTGTTAGTAGATAGTAATATAATCTGGTTGTAGAATTAATATCTCAATAGCACTTGCTTTGCATGTGAGTGTAAAGGTAAAGGTAAAAGGTTTCATTTTTAGATCAGACGATCCCTCCTACCAGACTGCTATAGACAAGTAACAATATTGTACATCTTCTATATTCTTTATTTCCTAAAATTTACTTACTCCATGCATCTTTCTCATAACCGTGGGCTTGACTCCTTTCTTCAACTGATGGTATTCTAATTATAATAATTCCGTTGGCTTCCAGAACTTCCCATCCTAGACTTGTCAGCTAAGCACCATCTCAGATTTCTGAGTGATTGAGTTTGTATCACTTGACTCTTTAAAAGATGAGCCATAAATTAGGACCACCACAAAAATGCTATCATCTAAGTGCTGCCATAAACCAACTTTGCTTACTCAACCCTATCATTTGATATAGTGCTACTAGCTGAACACTAATATCCGGTCGTATTTGAATTCCGTAAACCGATTATCGCCTCCGAGTAATATTTTTCGGGGCGGAAGTCTTTTGTCGGGCCCTATCTCTTGGTCACTGTCGAATTTGATCTATGTGAATTTTTTGACAAGCGCCGATAGATAAATAACGCGTCCCCGGGTTTATTTATGATCCTGTCGAAGTTTGCTTTCGAAAATTATCGAAAGCGTTAAGGAATTTTACGCAATGCCAGGTAAAAATTTGGTACGCCAGTCGCCACATCTGACTCGAAACTCTTTTTTGTAAGGGTCGTCACTCGCCATTCACGGGTGAAGATTCGGATCGGTTTAATTTTCTAAATTGCTTGAATTAATAGTCACACAATTTATTAGATGTGCCATGAGCGCGGTCATCTGTCATAACTCATACCATATCACAGATGACTAGTGAGCAAAGTCTGCTACTTGTGCCAGCTTGAACTTTAGACTTTTTTTTTAGTTAGGGCCAGAAAAGTAATATCCCCTCCAGAGGATCTAGATAGCTTGTTTCTATCTTGCATACATCATAAACTTACTATCAGATAAGAATGCAGGCAAGCCTAATCCTTTCGTTAATAAAAACATATAACAATAGTTAAAAAAGCAATCCAATCCGACAAATCCGTTTCCGATTTACCTTGGTTCGCAAAAAGGTTTAAACATGTGTTTAATTTTTTGTTAATGTGTACCATAATTTTAAAAAACACAAATAATGGTATCTTTTGATGAGACGAGGCGGCGTGGGATCGTCACCGGCGTTAGATACCGGATATCTTTTTATCCTGGTTAGTGTTACACTTTTTTAAAAAAGGCTTTCGAGAGGGTTGCCTTAGGACCGATTTTGTTCCTTGTGTATAAGGTACTTTTCATGCTATTGTGAATTTATTAGATAAGGTTTCATATTTCTTTTTCATTCATTTCATATAATGTGGCTTTATTAAATCGATGACAGGTCTTGCGCTTGACTGCGATCTCACTCGATTTTAAGTCATGATGCGACGTTATACCAAAAGCATGAATCAGCCGAAGTTATTTGTTTACTCGGTTTCACATACATCTAAATATGGGAACAATGATTAAAATAGTTGACACCTTAATTTACCTAGTCATAAATTCAGAAGCCTGATTCAATAAGAAAGCTCTAGTGAAAAGCTTTCTTTTATGACGTAGACGAATGCACTCGCTGAAGAGATACTTTTGTCATAAAACAAGGTCTCGATGTCGGTATGAAAATGTTTCGGCATAATCATAAAGTACATCGAAATTGTATTTTATATTCAACTTAACAGTCATTAAATTGGTGCTAAAATATTTCATTTTGCAACATGTCAGATAACAAACATACAAAATTTTACAACGTCTAAAACTTTAATGCTGATGAAATAGAAATACACGGATATACGGCTGTCGATTTGTTCCCATTAAAATTCCCACATCAAAGTTACAAGCTATAAAAATCAATGTAACTTCGAAATCTTACTATAGATTGAACTCGGAGCTCTTAGTGACGATACGAAAATATGTTTCACCTATTTTATTGATCTTTAAAATAAAACCTGTTAATTGGTCATTACGTCAAAAGAGCTATCAAGTGTATGTATATCACCGATGAACTTGTATCTGCTTTATCGGACTATTCTTTATGCAGCCGCAGCTTTCATCCCATGGCAATAAAAAACTAATAAGCCAACACAAAAACAGAAAACCTTTTTTCTCTATACATATCTATCGTCTGTCTGTATGACGGACCGAGATGAAAGATTCAATCACGAGCGGGCGCTTCTGAGAAGGCGCGTTGGTTTTTTGCTAGTTTATAGATTTAGGGCTCCTTGGGACGTGCTCTGAAGCCGCTATCGACTTTGCAACACAAACTACCGCAAGAAAATTTTCACCTGCATACTCTATTCCTTTTGCATTAAGATCAATATCCTCTGTAGAGTTTGTTCTTGTATTTTCCCACCGTATGTCTTCGTGTTGTTTGTATCAAAGGCGATAAGGTGGTTACATCGAAAATTGTTCGTTCACGGCCCGGTGGGAATCTCCCGGGATGGGTGACCGCAAAATATTGGGATAATAAACAGGATACTTTATCCTGATCCAATTGAAAAGGGAAAACTGTGTCTGGATTTATTTATGGCAGGATGTTTTGTGTGCTGTATTCCTGCTTTACTAAGTTTAGTATAGGTATCTTAAAGTGTTTTTTTTTTAATATTTGGACGTGTAACGATTCTAAACTAGTTAGTTCAACCATCTTCATTAACCCCCGACGCAAAAAGAGAGGGGTGTTATAAGTTTAACATGTCTGTTTGTGTATCTATCTGTGGTATCGTAGCGCCCAAACGGATGAACCGATTTTCGTTTAGTTTTTTTTTTTGTGTCATAGATAATTTTATCCCGAGTGTTCTTAGCCATGTTTCATGAAAATCTGTTTATCCGTCTGAAGTTCATGAGCTTTTTTCTTTATCTGTTACTTCCATATTATGTCGGGGGTTGTTTTAAATTTGTAATTTATACTTGTTTTACTTTTAAAAATCGGAATGACAACCAGTATTGATGTTGACTAGATCTTGAACAATATTACTTGAATTATTATTGTCAATAGTCAATAATAATAGATCTAAGCCACTAGAGTACACACGTTTAAAGACATAAGTAATTTGTTTTATAATTTTATTTGAATCCCTTGAAGAAGAATTTTAATTGATCCCATTATTTTGGAATACGCGTAATATTAATTATGTCTTGAGAAAATACAACTTGGATTTCTCAAATGGCAATGTGCCAATAACAATTTATGAGTTTCGTTACACGGTAATTTTCCTCACCAATAAAATAAATTTTATATATATTATGCACTTATTCAAGACCCATTAAAAGTTAATCTTGTTTTATTACGCTAACTAAATCAAAGACCCAATCAAAGAAATAAGCGATCAAACTACTATTAACACTTACCTCGTACTAACTTACTATTAGCATTTAGCACCTGTTGCTATTATTATCGTGAACCAATGTGATGTGGGATAAACTTAAGCTTGCTCGCATTTTTTCCTAGCACCAAGCACTCAGAAGTCGTGAGATGTGTTTTTTCTAACAAGTTTGTAACCCACACTATTCCCTTGTGTCTATTTGGACTTAACGAACATTTCAACCTACATTTCTCTTATTGTGTGAATCATCTTCCAATTGATACGTACGCAACCAGCATAGCACATTAACTTTGAACTAACAATCATTAACATCTCCATCGTCATCAGTATTAGGTAGGTTATGTTTTTATTAATGTTTAAAGCGCTAAGTGGCTGCTTTTTCATTTAGCCGGAGGGAAAAGATTTATTGCATTTTTTATTCAGAGACCACCGCAGGACGACACAGATGATTGAAGGCCTGAGAGCTCGGCGCATGTGTCTTTATGAATGGAACTCTTTTCTTATTTTGTTTTTTTTCCGTCGTCTTTCGGGGAAATGACCTAACGGTTTACCCGAGCATCATCATAAGTCAACAAAGCGTCCGCCGAAAGTTTTTCTCGCGAGTTTTTGTCGTATTTCTCGTCGCTTCGATGTTCATTCATTCAGTTCCGTTAACTTGTTGTTATTAATTTAAGTCCACACTTCTTACCCGCCTCGCCATACAAATGTATTACACTGATTATAATTTTTTTGTGGATCTAGATCTAAAACTAACCAGAATATTGATTCACCATTGATATTGAAACCAGATATTGATCGAAATCCCAAATGCTGAACGCTGTCAAAATATCACGCACCTCGCTTTTGTAAAATGAAAGATTTAGCATACTCTTGCTCACTATCACCTGATACTGGAGACATCATTCTATAAGAACAGTAACAAAATTACGATGAAACATGAAAGATGAACATCATACCAATATAATAAATGCAAAAGTGTGTTTGTTTGTCCTCAACGGAGCAATGGATCGAAGTAATTTTTGGCATGGGTATAGTTAGGTAACTTTTTATCCCGGAAAATTGAGAAGTTCAAGCGGGAATTTAAAAAAAACACACGGACAAAGTCGCGGCCATCAGCTAGTTGAAGTAATAAGATTAAACGTGAGGCGCAAGTTGTTAAATAGCCATGTTAGTATCGATCTCCACATAATTATAACCTCTACTCAGGAGTCAATAAACACGGCTCGGATTAATAAATGCTTCATTAAATGAATATGCAATTTAAACAAGGCAATAAACCAACTTTCGATTCCATAAACTTTTATTTGTACCCCCACAAATCGCATTAAAGTCGCTCATAACATTACTAAGGGTAAGTAAAAGTTGGACCTTAAATATTTTATGTTCACATGTCCGGGTAAAAAGTTGTTAAGGCTTTAACGACCTAAAACTGTAACACATGTGCCAAATGTATAACAAGTTATCGAAAACAGAAATGATCTCGATAAAGATCACATTTATATGGTGTCATTAAAATAAGACCAGCCCCCCTATTCTCTAACTCAGTGGCTATCATAAAATGAAAACCATTGGCATTGACATATGTATTTTATCCATTTAAGGTTTACTATGAAAAAGTATATTTTTTTTCATAGCGAACCTTCAATGGATAAAAAATATATGTCAGTGACTCTCATTTTTTGATAGCCGCTGAGAGATAGGGCTGGTGAAGAGTGACATACGCCGTTTTTATCCCGGAAAACCAAAGAGTACCAACGGGGTTTAAAAATCTAAATCTACGCGGTCAAAGGCCCGAACCTCATCTAGTAAATAATAAGTCACAGCTCATAGTAAGTCTAGCTGATGCCCGCGACTACGTCCGCGTAGATTGAGGTGTTTTAGTCCTCGCGGGAATTTGATTTTTCGGGATAAAGAGTAGCCTATGTATTATTCCAGACTATAATCTATCTCCGTACCAAACATCCAGATCCGTTCAGACGTTCTGGCGTGATTTAGTAACAAACATCCATCCATCCATACATACATCCATCCATTCATCCAAACTTTCGCATTTATAATATTAGTATAGTATAGAAGTATAGATATAGGTAGATTTTGATCAAACAAACGGAAAGTCATTTTAATTCTGTTAGTTTAGACTACAATTTCCGAACGCTGTAACTGCATAAATTGTAACAATTTGTGCGTTTGTCCATTCGCTTTCGTCGTCGATAACAATGAACGGAGCGATTCGATAATTCCGTAAACTGCTGTAATGTCCTCGGGCGGGCATTATGACGCGCGGCACCGTGACGCTAAGTGCTTAAACGCCGGTTTCTGTGTCAATGGTTGTTATTGCATCCTCTTTAATAATTGCATCATAAATAATAAATAAATTAAAATCTTTTAAATTTTATCACACAAAAAGTACAACTTCCTTAAGTTACCCTGGACTCCCAAACTAGGATATACGAGTACCTGTGACTTCGGGATCAGTCTACATTTTGTCTACAGTCTCCAGTCCACATTACTATTCTAAAGTATGCGCATACATACGCGCGCTTTTTGTGTGTGTGTGTGTGTGTGTGTGTGTATATATATATATGTATTTGTGTGTGTGATAGAATCGACTTCTGTTGGCGGCATCTCGGGAAAACTCGGAGACGGATAAATTTGTGGCGGAACCATTTGAATCTGTCCACCTTGTTGGGGATCGACCACGTGGACATGTGCCTTCAACTCGACCTTGTACGACGAGGTGTTCTTTCGTACCAGTCTTGCTTGTTATATGCCCAAAGAACTTAAGGATTCGCAGTTGAACAAGCGACTAAAGCCTTTGAATTATATTAAGCTCATGATTTTAAGCTTATTTCGTGGTTTAACGACATATTTTAATGTATATAACGGGTACATACCACGATTAATTTTTGTTTTTATTTGTCGATATTTCAACCCAATTGCACGGGTCGTGGTCACGACGGGACTGCGGTGCTGCGAGAGATGAAGTTCGAGCTGTCAAGGGCAGTAGCGAACTACCCTCTTTCTTGTTCTTTTCGCTGGAACTTCACGAGTTGTCCGGCAAAAAACACTCACAACGTCACTATTAATTTTCGATGTCGTACGATGCTGTCCTGGTTTGCATAATTCTACCACTGGATTCCACATACTTGCTAGTTTAAAACCCTCTTCACGATTGAAATTCTGGTGTTTGCGAATTTCAATCGCTTCGCGCACTAGTCTAGGCACATAGTGGCGGTCTGTGGAGAGAACTCGAGGACTGTGGAGTTCGATCCAATGTTTTGTGCCTGGCTGTAGGATATGCTCTGCGATCGCAGACTTTTGAGGATCGTTGTTTCGCACCGCTTTAATATCGACAAATAAAAACAAAAATTAATCGTGGTATGTACCCGTTATATACATTAAAATATATATTAAGCTCTTTGAGTATGGAGACGTTTGTTCGATGCGCTGTCCAGCTTATTCTTAATAGGCGTCTCCAGCACCACATTTCTAGGGCATCGATTTTACGACAGTACCAATTATGACATCTTTTTCTGTCTGACTTTCTGTTGTACTTACTGTAAGGTTGGTTCCATGTAATTTTTTTGTCTTGATGAATAATTTCGGGGATTCAGGATGCATTTAGACGCGTGTTACCGTGACGCAAAGTGCGTAAACGCCGGTTTCTGTGTCAATAGCTGTTGTTGCGTCCTCTGTGGACAGTCCTGGCGCTTACCTGATGTTAGAGCTTGCACAGAACAAATTGGGAACTACTCTTGAGCATTATTGCCACATTCTATGTTTGACAGGGCCCGTCTATGTAAATTGAGATCTTTGGGTAAAACTATGTGGTACAGTGTGTATGTGAAGATTGTGAATTCACAATCGTGCATCGTCGAGCCAATATCTCCTGAAGATGCTCCGGTATCGGATTGAAACGTTCATTGAGAGTAGTTTGGGAGATTTCAGTGCTGTGGTGAATATCGCGGGCTATAAGTGCGGGATACACACTGTACCACATAGATTTACCTATTGTCGCGGATCATAGCGAATTAAACGTCTAATTCCTTCATTAACAGAATCTATTCTGTACATTGTCGGTACCCAAGGGACTATTTATTATATTTGTATGAATTTAATTTTAAACGGCCTGTGTAATTAAAGACAAAGTCACACGCACTCTGTTCTAATTAAGGTCGAAAAGCGTGGATGTTTATACGAGCTTTTATTAAACATCCTGTTGGTTGGGTCAAATGTTTTAACCCTCTGGGGGCACTCATATCCGATTGACATTAAATTTTATGTTGGTAATGTTGGTAAGTATTTAGTTAGTAGTAGGTATAATTTTAATACGATATACATAGAAGTCTATGATTAAAATGTGCCTGTGATGACTTAAGGTCTAGCCCCACTTAAGACGTACAGAGCGGCGCGGCACGTAGTGGCAAGTATTATATCTACGAGTTTGTATGGGGACGCGTCGCGCAGTGCATCTCCGTGCCGCGTCGCTTAAGTGGGCCCAGCTCCATACAACCTCTTAACAAAGAATACTTGTCGCTACATTCCGCGCCGCGCCTTTTTAGTGGAGCTAGACATTTACAGCTCCGAGACGCGGTCGTATGGCCTGATTAGACGGCTCAGGGTCACTCACAGGGGCGATGGGGAGAACTTAGCTTGGAGTATCTTTAAGTGAGCTAATCAGATCCCTAGGAGTGGCCGACAAAGCACGACAAGTTGCGAAGCTAAAGCGGCAATGGACGAGTAAAGTCCACAACCAATTTTAATCTTGTCTTTACACAAGTTTATGAAATCCATTAAAAGTATGCTCCTGAAAAAACCTTATTATACTGTTGAAGATTTCATAAAAGAACATGGATTTGACTCGCTCCAGCAATAATTAGGACTGCGGTTACCTCAAATGTTTCTACACATTGTTGTAATGGTAAATGAATTATTTTGAAAGATCAACCACCGAGTTCCTTGCTGTGTACACTACCATTGGTAGATTCACTCGTTTATTTGAATAAAAAAATATTAGTTTGAGTTTTAGTTTGAGTCGCTGGATCTAGGCGACGGCGAAAGACTGCAGCGTGGGGAAGTCCCTACAGGACACCTATGTCCAGCTGTGGCCTTCTATTGTTTGACAACGATCAAGTAACCGCTGCGTTTCAATTCAAGACCTCTTTTTTTATTCTCTACAAGTTATCCCTTGACTGCGATCTAACATGATGATAAGTGATGAGCTAACCTGCTAATCAGTTTCTACACGACATCGTACCGGAACACTAAATCGCTTGGCGGCACGTCTTTGCGGCAGACTCCCACCAGGCCAGACCAGGGAAAATTCCACCCAATGACCACAGCGCTCAACACTGCCAGGGAGGTTGTCGTCTTTATAGTGTCTTTACGCAATCTTTTCTCCTTCCGTGCGTCCTTTTTAGAAAGTTCTTCATGGAATCTTGTCACGCGCTTTCTGGGTCAACATGCAATTTTACCATGCTTTCGGTTTCATTTTTGGTGTATCGGATTACGAATATTTAAACTGCATTTATAGGATACAAAAATCTGATCTGCGCTGGAAGGCATTCTTCTCTCATAGAACTATAGACATTCATGTTACTTTTATCTGCATTTAAAATTTCCTTGTAATATATTTCTTCTTCAATTAAAAAATTCTTTCAAATAAAAAATATTATTTTTCGAAGAATGCATTTTATTAATGGGGAATATGCATAAAAAAAAATTTAGCCTTCCATTATTTTAAACTAGATTTTTTAAACATAATTCGTATTTTTTAAATTCCGTGTTAATTATCTTGGTTTTCTGGGATTAAAAGAAGCAGAAGAAGCAGTCTTCGCGATGAAATCTACATCTTTTTCAATTTAAGTCAAAATGGGTTAAACGGACGGACCGTAAAAAAATAGACAGATAAGTAGATATTAGTTGTTTTGTCCTTCAATCACTCCGCAACAGAACCATTGATCGACGTGACTTTTCGCATGCGTATATTCGAGAACCTAGAGAGTGACATACATAGATCACTTTTTATCCAGGAAAATCGAAGAGTTCCCCCGGTATTCTGAAATAACCTTATTTACCTATTCAGTGGAAATAACCTAAATCCACGCGTACGAAGTCGCAGACGTCAGCTAGTAATGTTTGTTGGCAAACAGGTAGATTAAAAATTGATAAGATATTCTACCAAATCTGGGCTAGAATATTAGGTAGACACAGCTTAAATATAGATAACGAGCTAGGTCGTGGAAAATGGCGAGACACAAAAGTAATTATTGATAACTTATCTAGGAGGCCTATGAACCCTGACGTGTCTTTCAACATGATATCGCGACGTTTATGGTGAATCAGCGGCCTGAGAACCGAAAATAACAAATATTAGACTTTCTACACGTAGGTGCTAAATGAGTTTAGTACCTACGTGTAGTAAGTCATCCCTTCCCTAAGTCCCTTCCTAATCCACACTACTACACATTTCTCTGTTTTAATTTCAGTTTTTAACCGACTTCCAAAAAAGGAGGAGGTTCTCAATTCGGCGCGTATTTTTTTTTTATGTATGTCGGTGATTTCTGAACCGATTTGAATTTTTTTTCTATCAGTCGTTAGAGGAATCTCTCGAGGTGGTCCCATAAAAAATTCTGACTCCAAATCCTCAACCCTGACACTAAAAAGTTAAAGTTAAAGAAGTCGGGCGAGTCTGATGCGTCAACATTGCTTTAAATCCTTGTTATACCCGCCCGACTTCAACATAGTGGGTAGAAATCAAAATTATTTTGTACTTTACAGCGGCGATGGAAGTCGGTTTTTTGGAAAGAATTTTTATTTCTTGTCAGCTAGAAAAAAAAGGTCATGATTCGCGTGTCGCGGGAACAGGCTAATGAATAAGGGCCCCGGGTTCGAAAATAGTCGGGCATTTTCCGACAAAACAAGTGAGTTACAAGCAGTTATATATTTTTAGTCATAATAAGGCTCTTCCAGCAGCAGATCTGAGCTACTAAAACCAACACTTATGTTAAGATTTAAGGTGCCAGCGGCGAGTGAATTGCCCATACAAACGTAATACTAAAATTTTTTGTAATTCGAGAATATTTCCACCTTTGATTGAAATTGTATTTATCTAGCTCCCTGGATAAATATTTTTTCAAAATACTTTCCCAAAATTAAATGTAAGCACATTGCGTTTCGCATGTTTTTACGACATAAATTACTTACATGTTTTCTCCTTATTGGTTTCATATTAAAACCAACGATATCTCACGTACTAATTGATCAGGAACATAGCCTATATTGTCAAGTTAAAAACACAACAATTTTTTATTCATCATTTTTGGTACCTATTCACGGAACAAGACCAAAATGTATAACAAACCCTGTACGCTCATATTGCTATCGCACTTGCACGCGATCATGTGTCATCAGCCAAATAGAGATAGCAATATACCGGTTCGAATAGAAGTTGCGAGCGCCGCTCTCCGGCCTCTTAACATTGGATATTATATCATACTTTTTCCGATTAAATCTTATATCAGTGTCGGGTCACCCATTTTCGGATCACAGCGATGTTCGATGTACTGAGTGTACCTAGTGCTTGAACCATTGCCGGTGGTGGGTGACTAGCTTATCGTTATAGTGGCGCCACACGCGACGGTTTGCGCAATGCGATTGTGCATCTAGGCCTGTGTTGAAAATCATGTCGTTCGCTGAAATTTACAAAATTATACGGCTCTACGTTGTTTAATGCATCTAGGCGTCCATTAGACAATTGGTTTTATTTATCATTTGCATCAAACATTATTAGATCTGAATCGTTCTATTGCCTGAATTTTGACGAGTGAGCGCTGTTGGCTTATAAGTGGGAGGTCCCATGTTCGATTCACGGCAGGGCCAATTTGGGAATTTATATTTTCTGAATTTCAATCGTGGCTGTTCGATAACTTTATTCAATATTCGAATACAATTTCCTCGCAGCCGTTATCGTGGCTTGAGTAAACGGCACAGTTATACAGGGTGTGAGAGACTCGCTCCATTGTGGAACATTGTTGCAAACGCCGCGTCGCCGCGACAAGCCAGCCGATATAACTCGCAACTGTCGCGAATTTCTACGGAGGTTAATCGCTATTTGTTTCGCTTTAGCCTGGGAGACCACCGATTTGTTTCCTATGTATTCTTCGTATTCTTTATTGCACACAAGAAACATATAAATATAAAGAAGAAGTTTAATCTTAATGAAGCGTTCAAAGTCGGTCTCATCGCTAAAGCGATCTCTCCCATATCTTAACTTAGCTTTAATGAAACTGCGTACACTGGCTAATTCTGTTTAAATAAGTCTATAGACAAGTTGTAAACTCTAGTTGTGAGTTATCTTTATTGATATCCCTTTCCTAATACTTCCTGCGAAAAAGGACAACACTACCTATACTTAGAGCTGTCATTGACACTGCAAAGTCTATAGACAAGGTTTCAGTTAGCTACAGTATTCGATGCTACGAGTACATTGGGGTTTTGTGGCAGTATGGCTCTCTTACGAAACCGAAGCCTTATAAACCCCTATAAAATCAGCGTGCCAGTGGGCGCATTCCATGTACAATTGATAGGCATCCGAACAAAGCATGGTTCCCTCTTAGCAAAAAGCCAGTCCAATTTGATCATTAATTTACATTGATAAATTATTAATAACTGGCATGACGAATTTTACCTTGAAATTGTAACTCTTTCCGTAATAGGCAATTATTATACACCGTCTCTCGTACTATAACGTACAAACTCTTTAAATAGATACGTCTGACGCGGTAGACTGCACAGCTCTAGCCAAACTAGGTTCCTAAAGACCTATATACATTCACAGGAATCGCAAATATCGACACTATTGCAAGTACATAACGTGCAAATTTTGTTGCTCAGGGACTTTCAACAGATTTATAGTTGTAACATAATGCAAAACAAATATTGACACTATTGTTAACCTCGTAGAGTTCAATTTCAATTGGCCCTGAAAAGTGCAACAGAATTACAGTTGTAACATAATGGGTTAAGGTTGTAAATGCAACGGGTGCATTTACAACCCACGCTCGATATAGGTCGGAAAATGAAGCGCCGTTTATAGTACTCCGCCCGTACTAGCCGTAGTAGCGTCGTGGATATGGAAAGCCTTAGATATACAGTTGCTGAAACTCGAACATCTGTAATAATATAAAGAGTTCTATAATAAAAGTGATTGTTTTAAAGATTTTCTGTTTGATTATTTTCTGACAAGTCATAAGTAACTTAAGATCACGTTACGATCTTAAATTTTTTTACCAATCCATATATATATAGCTATATATATATGGATGGCTATAGCGGGGAAAAGGAAATCAAACAGCAAAATCTTATTAAGTTTGATGGTACCGCACTAGGTCGGTTACTATACCAGTGTCTGGTAAGTAACCGCGGCCGAAGCCTGGGATGGCGCAACTCCAGGTCATGTAAAAAATTGGTAAAACGTAAAGAAATAGAATAAATGTAATATTCATTTCATGTATTTGTGCCACTTATTACAGGTCGTCTGTAGCGGTATTTTTGAAACGTATAGATTAATTTGGTAGATTTAAGACTATATATTTGAGCTTCAAGGGTTTAGGTCATTGTTTAGCTTTTTTGTAATATTCTCTCTTTGTAAGAAAGGATACTACAATTTAAACGATTATATTTCGGACAATGACGCATGACCAATAAATAAGTGTACAACTTGTAAGTACCTATTTTGAATCAAACCTTTGACTTACTCCCCTAGGATATACTACATCTAGGGTTCTTATATCAATGACTATTATCGTAGTGTGCACGCCTCTCCTCAATGGTAATGTATTGCGATGCAGTTTCACTTTGTATGTGTGCGTATTGCCATGTTGTAATATTATATTATTATTATGCTTAATGAATGGATTTGTATATGTGTGCACTCGGAGCAGGGTTTTATTGATTTCTCTGAGATAGGTGAGGCATATTTTTAGATCTAGACACGATCTAGACCTAAACGAGACGGCCTGGCTGTAACTTGCACAAATAGTGGATATAAATTTCTCTTATCTCTTGATTTATGTGTTTTTATTTTTATGCTTTCCCTTGCGTCAGTGCAAAAGATAATACTTTAACGGATATTCTTTTGACACTTGGGTGGTGCTGGTGTTTTTATCATACCATTAGTATGCGAAAGTATGTTTTTTAAATTGGTTTGTCCTTGAATCATGCTGCAAAAAAGCACCGGTACGTCATGATTTTCTGCATGGATATAGTTATGGGGTTATATCCCGGAAAATTAGAGTTCCTATGGAACTCTCGTGGACGAAATCGCGGCCATTAGTTAATTTTTTTTAACTCTATTACGTACTCTAGGCTTATCAAAGAAGTTCCACTGCTACTGACAATCGCAATCAATTGTCATTCTTTTACTCAAAGACAAGTTAGCCCTTGACTGAGATTTCACCTGACCGATATGGTTACGGCGGTTTTTTTTTATAAAACCCTTCATCTTTATTCACGACTAGATGATGCCCGCGACTTCGTCCGCGTGGATTGATGTTTTTTGATTCCCGCGGGAACTCTTCAATTTTCCGGGATAAAAAGAAGCCAATGTTGCCTTCCGCGGAATACAACCTGTCCCTGTACCAAATTTCATCAAAATCGGTTGAGTAGTTGGGCCGTGAAAGCGTAACAGACAGACAGACAGACACACTGCAGACGCATCGCAGACGCATCGCAATATGATTACAGCTTTAGCGTTGGCTCTGAAGCCTGCAGTCATAGAAGAAATGTAATGTACTGAACCAGAGCAGTTGTAGGTATGTTCATTACTTACAGTCAACGAGTTAATTATTGTCGATCCAACGTTCTCAATGTACTTACTGTGAATTTAAATTTCGGGATATCCCTGTACCAAAAATCGGTTGAGCAGATGGGCCGTGAAAGCGTAGCAGACAGACAGACTGACACACTTTCGCATTTATAATATTAGTATGGACGATTTAATTAACAGACTGTTTTCATTGCTTTAAATTAGCTCTTCCGCGAATTGAACACGTGTCTTTGGAATCCAAAGCAAAAAACCACAGATTAAAATATAACTACTAACTAAATAAAACTAACTTTGTTCTATTTTTGTTACAGATCTGGCTGCAAACTTATCAAAGTTTCAAGAGCTGCAAGTTACCACTTCCAGCAATGGTAAGAAATTCCAAGTATTAATTCAACTATCTAAGGAATAAATGTCAAAGTCAAAGTCAAAGTCAAAATAACGTTTATTCAATTTAGGTAGGTATACTACACTTATTGACGTCGAGTTTTTTATAATATATAATGGTGATAATCAGTAACGGTATCTTAAAACTAAAGCTACGAGGGTTCCAAACGCGCCCTGGTCTGAGAAGAGCCCACAACAAACTCAGCCGGGAAAATATCTTCTATCTATGATGTAAATATCTTCATTTCATCTGTATGAAAAAATGGTAGTAAAGAGACTTCGTAGTTATTTAATTCCTCTACGCGAGCAAGTCATCATCATCAAAGGCGTCATCTTGTGCAGGATAGTTTGCATCCCGGGGATTGACATAGGTTACTTTTTATTCCAGAAGTTCAAACTGACTGTATTAAAAATGGTTGTGGAGAAACTTCACAGTTATTTAATTTGTAATCCACGCGACATAGCCATCATCATCAAAGGCAACATCTTGTACAGGATATCTTGCATCCCGGAAATGGCTATTTTTTATACCAGAATTTCAAAAAGTTTCCGAGAGATTTTACAAAAACCTATTATCATCTAGGTCCTAGTACCTAGTTAGTGATAGTAAGCCTACCTACTTATACGATTGCTAACATGCATGTGTGTGTTTTATAATGTTTCCTTGTTATAATTTATAGATTAGCGCTTGGCTGTAATGATTGGAGTATGGATTGGAGATTGGAGATGCAGTCTAAGGTGGAGCGCACTTGCTTAGAAGATGCGTATTCATTCTAGATTTTAAGATACCAATATTAGGTATAAGCGGATGGAAAAACGGAAGCCGGAAGGGCGTGCCATATATCCTAGCGGTTCGAATTATAAACGAAGCGAAGAAGCAAATCGTTTCTTACGCGTCCGTGGAATTTTAAATATAAACTCTCGTGACTATTCAAATACAGTGTAGACTGTAGTTGTTATACTGTTCATACATATTGCTGTCGATTGCGTCACCGTCTGCGAGGTCTCGTCTCACTGTAAACTCGGTGAGTTTGCTCAGCCGGTGGCTTTATAGGACACTGTGTCACCAGGCCGAATTTCTATAGATCAATTAAATGGCGGTTTCGTAATGACGTAGATATATGATTAACAACGATTGTCTTTAATTTGAGCCTGGAGCAAAAAACGTGCGATATTGTCGCATCATGATAAACTAACAATGACAACGGGTTTTAAACAACTTACAAAAATGGAGGAGGTTCTCAATTCGGCCTGTATATTTTTTTTTAAATGTATCTCCGTCGGTGCGTATCTCCGTGGTTTCTGAACCGATTTGAATTTTTTTTCTATCAGTCGTTAGAGGAAGCTCTCGAGGTGGTCCCATAAAAATTCTGACTCCGAATCCTCAACCCTGACACAAAAAAGTTAAAAATAAAAATTCTTTCCAAAAAACCGACTGCCAACGTCACTGTAAAGTACATAATATTTTTGATTTCTACCCACTATGTTAAAGTCGGGCGAGTCTGATGCGTCAACTTTGCTTATCCTTGTGATACCCGGGTAGAAATCAAAATTACTTTGTACTTTACAGTGTCGTTGGAAGTTGGTTTTACAAATAAATCTTTTTTTTTTTATAGTGAGATAGGCTTGACGACAATCATGCTTAGTGCAAAGCAATGATGAGGTCTAGGTTGGAACGCGCTTGCCTAGAAGATGCCTATTCACTCTTGTCGTAGAGTCTAACCAAGTCTATCGGTATCTATCAGTCAGTAGCCATTGCGTCGCGTCGTCGGCCGAGGCAAGCGACGTAGTATTCAGTATTCACCTGTGGAACTAGGAATTAGATTATTACTAAGTATTATGACTGCCTCGTTGGTCTAGTGGTTAGCATAGTCGACTGCGGATCACGAGGTCCTGGGTTCGATTCCCGGTCGGGCATAAAAAGTTAGGTATTGGGTTTTTCAATTAAGAAATTCTCAGTGCCAGCCCGGAGTTGGAAGTTGGCGGTGTTTCACCCCCGTGCCTCGGAGAGCACGTTAAGCTGTCGGTCCCGGTTATTATCACTAACATGATAATAGTCGTTAAAGCCCGCCAACCCGCATTGGAGCAGCGTGGTGGGTCTAAGCTCTAATTCCCGCTCTCCTATGAGAGTGGAGGCCTGTGCCCAGCAGTGGGACGTTAATAGGCTGTAGTGATGATGATGATGATGATGTTCTGTGTTCTCACCCTTAATACCGTATCCACAGCTTTTTCTGATCGGTTCCGTGTGGATAGGTTTGGCTCCCCTAAATCCACATCAAAATACTACAACTACTACAACTAAATGTGTTGCCAGAGATGACCCAGACAACACCCAGGCCCTCATCTATACTTACTATACTATTTCTGTACATTTAATATTTCTTGAAAAAATTGGAGAAAGCATTATTCGAAGCCCAAAACAATTTTTTTTTAATTTTTCTCTGCTTGTTCGGCTATAACTCCGAGACTGCTGTAGGCCGAGCATGGGCGGGGAGATTTTATCCACGGGGAAAGGATAAGATGTCCCCAGTTGGCTCGAGACATCTATTTTATAATTTAATGGTATGAAAATAAACTTAAACCTACGTCCTATGCACAAGTCAAACAGGGATATACTTCTCCTTTCCCCTGTTGCCATGCTCTAGCATAATTTTATCTCTTGTAAGTGGATATAATCGGGGGATAAGATTTTTGTCCCCTCCCATGCTCGGCCTGCTGGACAGATTTAAATGTAACTTACCAGGGTGCCATACATGGTATCCAACTAGACTTCAATGAGGCTGGCATCGCACTATGAGTCTGTTAAAGCCGTAAGACAAGGACGGCCCGTTTATCGTGACGAGAAATCGATTAGATACGATTTTGAAATCGATGTAACTTTCCTTTTGATGATTCTGTTGAAGTTTTATTAGCTATGACTCTATTCGTTTGGTATTTTGATTGGATTGTCTGAAAATTGTTTTTAATTGTCTCTCTTGTTACGCAACAGTGGTTACAATACCTAAATAATTAAAGTTTTCTAGGTTACAGCTGAGCTTAGTATCGAATTAGGTTTATCAGCTTTGATGACAAATGATGACCTGTAGGCAAAGGCATAATCTAGTTCTCGACAAGCGCGCTCTAACCTAGACCTCATCATTGTTTTGTATTAAGCATGACTGTCGTCAAACGCATGCCAAAAACAAAAATTACCAAAAAAGTCGATGTCGCCCGCGACTTCGTCCACTTGGATTTAGGTTTTTGAAAATTCCCGTGGGAAGCGACACTCGCTCTCCCAAAAATTTGTTCATCTCTAAGCTAAGCTAAGCTACATTCAGTTCACCAAACATCAAAAATCTTTATGCTTTGCTCAACCTGTGTTGCTGGGTCGATAAAAGGTAACTGACAGACAACCTCGTATTCATAATATTACTACGGATATCAACACGGATCTTGCATGGATTATCAAAATGATCAAGATTCCTCGAGACGGAGCGCGTCATTGACTATGCGTGTACACTTAGTACGTAGTTATTATGTAAATGCGTGTAATTGATATGTGACGCAACGGGCCGGATGCACGCACGCCCGCCTCCGATGCGTTGCACTCACACTCATAGAGACTGTGGTACAATGCTGCCAACTGCTTTCTTTCTAAACCAAACTCGAAAATGCAGTAGGTATATTCTAGGGGCGCGTAGCCTCCAACGCAGGCTCTTGCCGACTTTAAGGCTTCAAGATATTCCACCACCACCACTACAGTACATTAACGTCCCACTGCTGGACACAGGCCTCCACTCTCATAGGAGAGAGGGAGTCAGAGGTAGCCCGCTAATCCGCATTGGAGCAGCATGGTCTAAGCTTTAATTTCAAGATATTCACCCCGGGGCACAATGTTGCCCCGCGCCCCACCCGGGTAAGGAGGCCAGGCCTCGAAGCCCGTGCCCCCGCCGAGAAGACCCTCGCTCTCTCTGCTATAAATAGTGCTAATCATACTAATATAATATATGCGAAAGTGTATTTGTCCGTTGCTTTGTCCTTCAATCACGCCGCAACAGAGCAACGGTATCGACGTGATTTTTTACATGGGTATGGAGAGTGACATAGGCTACTTTTAATCCCGGAAAATTAAAGAGTTCCTGTGGGAATCAAAAAAACTTATTCCACGCGGATTTATTAAGTTTTTTTGATTCCCATAGGAACTCCTTAATTTTCCGGGATAAAAAGTAGCCAATGTCACTCGTCAGGGTCTCAACTATACCCAATACCCATGCCAAAAATCACATGGATCAGATGCTCTGTTGCGGCGTGATTGAAGGGCAAACTAACAAACAAACACTTTCGCAATTGTAATATTAGTATGATTCCCTCTAGTTCCGCCTTCACCGTTCAATCACCTTCAATCATTGCTTTCTATAGGCATGATTGTCGTCAGGCGCAAATCTTTCCTGCAATAAAAATAACTAAGCTACTTTTTTCATTGAAATAGTACGTTTTCGCAGTCATTAATTTATGTTACAGTAGTTACTGGTAGCTGTTAGATTTTAAAAAAAATAGTTTTATTTCAGATAGACACGCCTTCGCACTTATATTATTAGTATGGATTTGAACTAAATTAATGTGCACCATTGAGTAGGTATGCCCCTTACCTTCAGATGAGATAATCTATAACATTTTTATAGACTACGATAGAATTTAAGCACCCTATTAACTATGTATTTTAAGGGTAAACGTCTTTATAATAAGGGCTCCTGAAAAAGGGACGCTCTTGGCAATGGGCCCTTAACTAAAATCACATAAACCTTCCCCAAAATAATATCAAAAAGCTCATGATATAGCCGTTATCCATGATAGACTGTTGAAGTTTGGCGCTTAAACTAATTAGATTTGACCGCAAAACCGAAAGAACTAACGTTGAAGCAATATTGGCTTTATGACGATAACATTACAATTGATTACTTCTTAACAAAGTTTGTTTAATGGTAATCGCCCATTAATCGAAGAGCCGTACGCGCCAACCAATTTTAATTACTGATGCCTGCATGCATTACCTATTTTCTAATTAAAAATGAATGAGACAACTATCAAACCTAAACGAGGAATGAAACTCCATACTCTCCAATGTGATAGCCATTGGATAGCCTCCATACAGATGGAGTGTATTAAACACTCTGTTTGTCTTTCTGTCTGTGTGTGACAACCGTTATAAAAAAACTATGCGCTGTAAAGTTGAAATAATTCCCAATAATATATCATAATATTGTAATGGAAATTTGATATGTACCAGCTTTTTTTACAATAATAAGTTTGAATATCTATCTTTCCCAAGACAGGCTGACTAGGTTGCTCTCTTATTCAAGAGTAGCAGGCTGCATCCAAAGACGTGCGGTGTCTTGGTTAATCAATCCTAATGTGCGATACATATTATTATTACGTTAGGTCATAATACCGCGGGATTAGGAAACGGGGCAAATCGCGGCGATATCTTGAGGCGTGGCGTGGGCCAAATCGAGGCCGTGACGAAACTGATTGATAACGTCTGCAGTCTATTTTGATAACCGGCCTATCGCTGTTGCTATGCCAACTCCACTGAATGTGTCTTTGTTTGATTTCGGGGTAATCTCCTTTGTCGGAATGAAAATTTAGTTTTTTATCAACGTCTTTGTTTTATGAACAGTTAACACTGTTGTAAAAAGCTTTGTACATGCATTTGGCTTGTACTGGGTACGCTTATAGGTATCTTACTAGTTAGCCTATACATCTCTAAAATCTTAATAGCCGGGAACTGAAATACCAATGACGACGTCCTGCTGTACACCAAAATTGCATGTCAGCTAAACATATTTGAGATGCGTTCAATATCAGCTTTGACGACTTTATTAGAATTAGAATTAAAAACACTACATTTTTTCAATAATGTCCCACAAACTTATCTGACCCGGTGACAGCGTCGCTGGTATATAATAAAAATTAAATAAAAACAAACTTAACATGCATACAAATCCAATTTTGGCCACCGGGCCAGATTGGTGGGGAGTTAACCCGCATTTCGTCACCGCGCGCGCAATTTATTTTCATCTTTCTAATGTGTAAGGCATTTTCGAGTGTACGTAATGGTCGAGACACTCAATGGTACTGCAAATAAAATAATCTATTGTAACACACAAAATAATATGTTCATTAATAAACCATTTTTGGTATTCATGTATCGTACAAAAACTTGCAGCATCATCGCTGGGGTATTAATTTCTATTCCTCCCCTTTCCTCGACTTTGTTGTTAAATTCGATATGGTATAATGACATCGGAATATTTTAAGGGTGTTCTTAGCGTTCGCCAACATTTCTGAGAGTCAACCATTTGTTAGAGTTTTCAATGGCTTTGGGACAATTGATTGTAACTGCGATGTCATCGTTCGTAATCGCAACTTTCCAATTGCCGAATTCCTTTGAAATTTTGCAAAGTTAAGCGGCATACCAACCACAGAATAAAGGACTTACTCTACTTATTCAGCTCCGTTTACGTATCGATCGACGATATTGGCTACAATTATTATGAACTGAACTGATTTAATAAAATTAGCCTCTAAATTTACATCAACTTGATATAGCAGATTATAATTTTGGGTATTTTATATTCATCTCTTTATTTTGCTCTACGACTTACTATAAAAACAACCTTTCCACCATTTTGTATACCTACTTGTTTTTATCTTTTTCCTTTTTTAATTCATGCACCATAGACATAGAGTATCTTAACTGATTTTGATACTTGAATTTAATTTAAGTCCTTGTTTAAGCCAATTATCTTCTTTTTTTGTTTCATTTAAATTCTTGTTCCTATTTCTTAACATATTTTGATTTTGCTTTTTTGTTTGTTTCAGATAACACGTTGCGTCTGCTGCAGATCTTACTGTAATCCATTAGCTTAATATCCACCATGTTTTCTATTTGTTCTTTATGTTACAACGAAATTTGTTATTTTATTTTATTACAGTTTATTATTATCATCCTACCACGCGACGAATACTACGAAAATTGCATTAAAATCTCATCACTAGAATCTTCTTATTACTTTTAACTTTAACATTGAAACTACGTGATAGTCTTTTATTGCAATTTCGTGCATTCCTAGGAGAATCGATTTGTAACATCGACTTTACTATCTTTTGTTGGCACTATCTGTGATCATGATAAGGCCCCAGAGGAAAAAGAAAGAATGCTTCATTATTTCCTAAGTTCATTGCCTTATTATTATGATCTTCTCAACGTTTTTCCTTTTTCCTTCGGGTCCGGAGATTCACGCATTAGTTTTTAATATTTTATTTAATGTAGTAGATAGTATATTGTTGTTTTTGAATATTGACTAACAAACACTAAAACATTCTAACGCATGACTTTTTATTATTTTTACGGTTGAACTCGCGAGTGTGCATGACGGTGAAATATTTAATTGTTAATTTAAGATTTTATTGTTTAGTTAAATATTTAGACCATAATATGCTACACTGACATGCCTATTTTTTATTTTTTGTATTATAAAAATGAAAATTTAATCATTGTAGAGTTTATGATTATCGTTTTACTGAAATTAATTGTTTACTTCAACAATAACGTCCAATCGGAGAGATTCGATATAGAGATCAATATTGTAAATTTTCGTAGCCTTGCGTCATAGAACTTGATTTTAGGTGCAATCCAATCAATGCTTAAAATTCGAGTTTTAGCTCTTGCATGGTGCGCGATTGCATTCTAGTTTTTTTTTTAAATGAAAAATTTTGATTATGCAATCTGTTTAGTTTCGATTTGTTATGATAAAAATTGTTCTTTATTTTATTTTATTACTTATCAAAATTGTTTTAATGTGATTTATTGTTCAATAAACTTTCTGCAGATTTCCAATTGGGTTTTATTATTGTCATTAGGCTTTGACAAGTTTTTTTTTTTTTTTTTTTTTTTTTTTTTTTTTTTTTTTTTTTTTTTTTTTTTTTATACTTAAGTTCTTTATTTTTTGAGTAAGTACCATGATTAAAAAGCGATGCCAAAAAGGTTTTATAAAGGATAACCTGTGACCTAATTGTTGAATCGTTATCGTAAATAATTTCATTCTTGGATCAAAAAGTTTTGTTCTAAAATTCAAGCTTTTATCTTTAAAATCTAGTGATTTATTAGCACATGAAATAGGTAAATAATAACTATTACATTAAATTTAAATTAAAATAAAATGTTAAAACCAATTAATCTAGTAGACCACTGTCAGAGGGAATTGTTCCCAAAATGCTAGCCCCATTGCCTCGTTGTATCGCGATACTAATTCTCTGGGCAAAGTAGAGGCCAGCATTTTGGTCACACGTTGCATCGACCAGGCGTAGAGAAATTTCCTGAAAAACTTTCTTTGCTTCTGGTCCCCACGGTCCCATAGTTTCGACCCCAATAGGCTCAAATATGTAACCACTGTCCAGGGATACATATTTTCGCCTTTTGAGGTTTTCACCGGATTCAGCCGCTGCACCAGCTCTAATTTGGGTTCCAGGAAGATGGGACGGTGCAAGTGTGTCGACACAAGTCACATCCCACACTAAAGGCCTCCCCATCTTCCATGGAATCAGGGTCATTCCGTCCGGTCTCTTACCATCACTACGCACTAGACCGTTCGGTTCAAGAACGGCCGCACAATTAGCAGTGGTAAGGGCACGGCGGATGATATCATTAAGGCTGGCATGTCGGGGAATCCTACCTGCGCTCCTCGCGCAGGAAAGACCGTGGTGACCGAGCTGGTCGACGACAACACCACAGTGACAGCGGTGTGGTGCACAACAAGGTGCTCCCAAACGAAGGGCGACGCCTATCCGGAAAGTGGACGAATCAATAAGCGTGCCAGTGTTGGGAGAAGGGAGAGCCCGCAACCACAAACCAGATTCCCACTGGGCAACGGCTAAGAGGCGAGCACGATCTGCAGAGTTTGAGCACGTATTAATGAGACGGTTCCGTACTTGCTCACAGATCGGCCCATCCCACAGCCGCTGAGAAGATGGAATTGTTGGGAAGTCTGAGTTTGGGCATGCCACTCTCCAAACGTCTCTGGCTTCGTTCATATAGCTTATTTCTGAGATTTCTGGACAATTCGAAAGAATTTTATTTATTAGGACTTCGTTGCTATGAATTGAAGACAGAAACGCAGGTAGAGCAACACTAGAGGCGGAGCGTATTCCTAAACCTCCAAAACGTATAGGTAAAGAAGCCTGTAACCACTCTCGATCACTTAATTTTACATTTAAAATTAAAGCCAACGTGTTTTTTATTATGTTGTCTAAATTAAGTAATAAGTCAGTATGCTTCCACAACTGACAGCATCTGACTAAATGAGTAAATTTTGGAACAAAAAGACAATAACGAACAATTGTAAACGCCATGTGAATATTAATTTTGGTTAGGCGATCCGAAACTTGTTGAAAGTTTTGAATTTTTTCATCAATGAAAGGAGGGCATGATTCATCCAGGACAGGTGAACCCAATAATTGGAGAGTTCTTTTGCTTATAATTTTTATATTAGGAGCTAAAGTGTTAAATTTTTGTATGATTAAATCTTTTTCCGGGTGTATGTCAGGAATCATAAGTTCACATTTTGAAAAATTTAAATCTAAACCAATTTTTTTGAATTCAGATACCAAAAATTGTAGGTCACTGTATAAGCTACTAGCGTCACCACCTAAAGTCCCATCATCCAAATACCAAACATTAAGTTTTGATTTAAGGCGTTCGATGATTGGGTGAATTGCTAATGAAAATAGAGCTGGGCCAAGAGGGTCACCTTGTTGACAACCTACAGCGGAAATAATTTCATTGCCACGAAAAGTTAATTTAGAAGATGAACCATAACATTGCCAAAGGTAGCTAAATAAAATTGGAATTTTGCTCTTGACTTGTGTTAGTAGGGCGCCCCTGTCGACTGAATTGAAAGCATTTTTAACATCCACCTTCAGCAACAGATCTTTAGAATTTTGAGACAAAAAAGATCTGACTGAATGGACAGCGGCTTCACAGCCACCTCGCGAACCAAAACCTAATTGCAATGGTTGAAACAGGTTAGTTAGAACCGGTGCAACCTTCTTGCAACACATTTTAGCTGCAAGGCGCCGATATGTCATTCCAACGGCAATCGGTCTTATACCACCGTCCTTTTTTTTTAAAGCGCACAAATTTGCGCCATATAGAATATTAATGATGTCAATGTTTACCCGCCCAGAAAGCATTAAATTAATCAAAGCCGTCAGATCCTTCAGTAGAGTCTCGCCGGCTTCGCCACTTGTACCAGACAACAAATCTTTTAAATGTTGTGGTGTCAAGGCATCTAAACCACCCGCGGACCCATTTTGGAAAGACGTGACGGCCGCTGAAATCTCTAATGTTGTCACCTTAATGACTTCATCACTACCCAATGGCGCTGCAGGCAATGTTAGGTCTGTTGCTGCAGATGGATGCTTCTCCTCCAGGATCGAGAGAGTTTCATGGCTCACTGGCGCCATTGAATCACTGGAAAAGAGGATACGTGCTGCACCTTTTATGTCACCATCACTGAGTCTGTTTTCCACTAGCCTATAGAGAGCAGACTCAGAAGATTGCCTTGTATTAATAAATTTTGAATTTTTTTTTGTAATCCAAGAAAATATTCGAAAAAGAAGATACACCTTCTAGTGCCCTGTACTTCACACAATTTTCTTTTATAAGAGTTGTTAAAGATTTTTTATTGTCTGGGTAAACGTGAAGTACGGCACTCGGAAAGAAAAGTAAATGTTCCCAAGATCGCATTGTGTTATTTGTTACCACAGCTTTGATAGCGTGTGACAAAGCTGCGGCAACTGAAATGCGAGCACCTCTGGGGATACGCTTGACGACTGGCTTAGTTGATTTCAGTATCGTTAATATCTCCCAGAAGTGACGAGAAGGCAAGGGTGCGTCGTCTGAATCCAATACCTTACCGGGATTAGGATCTGGAGAGGTATTTGGAATTTGAAATGTTTTATGGCATTTACCTTTATGTATATTTAAACCACTCTCACTTTTAAAAAAGCGTTCCTGAGAACATTCTAAGCATCGTACTTTATCCTCCTGAGATATAATCGCTTGATTGGCTTCGTCCACTTGAGCATACCATGTCGTCCTTTTATTACTAGACTGCATTAGTTTTAAGAGAAAATAACATATTATAAACAGGTATAAAAACAAACAAAGTGAAAATAAAAGCATAAAAGTCCACAAGCGTTGACTGCACCCTTTCAAATTCTGAATAAAGCTGCAACTTCGGAATCGAAGTCAAATCACAAGAAACACAACAGAAGACAACCTCGCAGCTGTAGGAGGAAATCTAGGGCCCAGTGGAGGCCCATACCTTCCGAACCAATGCACTTAAAATAGCCACTAAGCATGAAATTTTTATCAAAAACTTAATATCACAATTTACTCCTTTATAATAAGGCACATTTCAGCGACCTTACATTGGCTTAATATTAAATAAAAATATATTTTAATTTTCCAAGAAAATATTGCTTGTTATTTTGTCAGATGTCAGATGTCATTTTGTCTTTGACAAGTCGTTTTTATACCGATTAGGAGTATGGGTTTAGTATAACTGCCATACCTCTAACAGGTTAACCCGCTACCATCGTAGACTGCATCATCACTTACCATAAGGTGAGATCGCAGTCAAGGGCTAAACTTGTATTGAAATAATAAAAAATATACTACTACTACCCTACCCTAATGGTAGGGTAGGGCTAGGGTATGGCAGTTATATTAAACCCCTACCCTAAATCGGTTCCTACGCGGCATCATGCCGGAGCGCTTAATCACTCGGCGGTACGTCATTGCCGGTAGGGGTAGGGTGGTTACTAACCACGGCCGAAGCCTCCCACCAGACCAGACCAAAGAAAATCCAGACATTATAAATGCCCCGAGAATCAAACCCGATACTTCCTACCTATAAGACCACTGCGCCAGGGAGGTCGTCGTCTAACGTTCCCACAGTAGATTCGCATGTCTCGTACCTATTGAATGGATCGCTTGGAGGTCGGTCATAAGTCATTTTCCAATTATACAATGTCATCAGGACACGCCGACCGCCATTCTAAACTGGTGATTGTACCAAATCCATCCAGGAAGCGAATCTCTTCTCATGAGACGAATTTGATAAGACGAAAAGAGGTACGAGTGGCCTAGCTGTGACAACGCATGTAAGTCTATTGCGATTGTTAAGCAACATTGACCCAAGTCGTTAAATGGATGGGATGGGCATCGGAGAGCACGTTAAGCCATCGGTCCCGGTTATTATACTTTCATCTGATAGTAATCGTTTAACCTAAGGGTTTCAATACTCTTAGTCGATTCGTATGCGGAAGGAAGTGGGACTAGGAACCCACCGCATTATTATCCCAAGAAAACTCCTACCAGATTCTACTGAGATAAGCAGTAAGTATACCTACAGGTAAACGGCGCACCGATCATTCACACACTTCAAACTTTAAGGAGGAAACAAAACATCGTGAAGAAGCCTGCATGCCTGATAACTTAGTTGTTCATAATGTTCTCAAAGGTGTGTAAGGGCTGCTAATCCGCCCTTGGCCAGAGTGGTGGACTATGGCCAAAATCCTTCTTATTATAAGGGAAGATTCGTGCTCAGTGGTAGTTAGGAGTAGGTAGAAAACAGAGACAATAAAAATCTCCAATTATTAAAGTATTTAACACACGCTGTGTGTAATTAGCTTTATACCTCACGATTAACCTAATTATTAACTTGTATTTGCATAAAGGCCTATTTGCTAATGTTGTTCCTAATATTAAAGACTTTGTACTTTGAACAGTTGGTTCAATTAATTTGGTGAAGGAAAACGCAATTGTAATAAGCAATAACTGTACAAATACAAACGTACTCATAATTCTTTTCAATATATTTTAGAGTTCTGTTGTAAAAATCTCCATTGGACTTTTTTAAATTTGCGTCAGCTTTACCTTTTTTGAAAAGGCTGTTTCTGATATTATACGGATAAATATGAAAGCAGGCAAGTATCTGAAACTATAATAATAATTTATAGAACATATTTGTACTGTAATTTAATGACGATCATTTTTGCCATAGACGGTTTTTATCTAAGTCTTGTAGATTTTGTGTAAAGTACAAGAAACTGCGTTCGGGGAGGAGGAGTTGCGTTATTTTAGGAGGGAGGGGGGGGGCATCCTAGAATTGGGGATTTTTAGGAAATACTTAGGCAAACCCAAGTTACAGAATAAAAAGTGCGATTCTTCCTTGGCCGATATTTTTTTATAGATCGGCCTAAATCGGGCCGGTGTTAGTGGGTCACAGCTGATTTGAGTTTACGTAGGTATATAATATGTCACCGTAAGATTGTAAAAAACCGTAAGATTGAAATCTAACGCTTTTTTTCGACAGATTGTAAACAGTCGAAAGATTGTGAACCGTTCAATTTTTTAAGTGTCAATTTTTTAAATATTCATTGTATTTACGTTTTCTTGTCTTTTTCTTGTAGTTTAGGTTAGGGTTCGACATAAGTAATCAAGTAGTCGGGTTAATAAACCTAACAGATTACAGTCTACCGAAAAATAATCCGTTATATTGTAATCATTCGACAGTTTACAATTTCGCGAGTTAGATTATAATCTAACGGTTTTTACAATCTTACGGTGACATAATATATGAGCCGTGATCGCGTTGCTACGCCGTTATCAATACCTAGCCGTCGAAGGCTACGTGTAGGTGTGAAGCGAATCGTCTGAGGCATTGATGTAGAATTTTAGTACCTCTGAGGAATTTACGCACAATTTTGTTAGCGTTTATGAATAATAAGAGCTCATTTGACTTTAAATTGGATTCAAGAAATATAATGTAATGACAAAAACGCCATCATACTAAATGTGCCTTTCTATCATACTTACTAATATTATAAATGCGAAAGTGTGTTTGTTTGTTGGTTTATTGGTTTGTCCTTCAATCACGCCGCAACGGAGCGACGGATCGACGTGATTTTTCGCATGGGTATAGCTGAGGACCTGGAGGGTGACATAGGATACTTTTTATCCCGGAAAATTAAGAAGTTCCCGTGGGAATTGAAAAAAACTTATTCCACGCGGACGAAGTCGCAGGCATCAGCTAGTTTAAAATAAGATCGTTTGGCGGTATTTGACTCAGTCTTTATCTGTTAGTGAAAGTGTAATCATTATTATCGCCAGTAACTGTGATTGGTGCTCCGGGTTATCTAAATCGCGTTACAAGTATTAAACGCATAAAATAAGTGAACATGGAATTATACAATGCGAAGCATCCTCTGTGTATACTATTTCTACGAGTATCCTGTCTGCGTGTAACAATTTGTAATGCGCCTTGAATTTTTTTTTTTTTTAATATGTAGGCTAGCGCTTGGCTGCAATCAGACTTGCTTGCAAGTGGTGATGCAGCCTAAGGTGGAGCGCGCTTGCCTAGAAGATGCCTATTCACTCTTGATTTGAAGGTACCTATATTAAAAGAGGAGGGGAAAACGGAAGCCGGGAGGGCATTCCCCCCCATAATTATTATTATAAGGGCATTATGAATAATATTAAAGCCTATTCTAAAATAAAATTATTAGAAAAACCTGGCTGAGTTTGTATTGGGCTCTTCTCAAACCAGGGCGCGTTTGGAACCCTCGTAGCTCTAGTTTTAAGATGCCACAATAATTAATTAGGTATCACAAACACCTCTTAAACTTTATACTTACCTAATATGATTGAGGACAAAAACTGTATACGAAATGAATTTCGTATCGTAAGTATGCGTCGACATGAATTTTCGCATGGGTATATCTGAGGACCTGGAGACTGACATATAGGCTACTTTTATCCAGGAAAATTAAGGAGTTCCTGTGGGAATTGAGAAAACTTATTTCACGCGGACAAAGTAGCGGGCATCAGCTAGTGACACATAGTACTTACCTACCTAATACAATAGGCATGATGACTGATTTTGAGAAAATGGTCAGATTATGTTCGGAAGTATCTACTATTTCGAAAAAATATCTTATTTCAGCAGAAAAATAAAGTTTGGTAGATAAAATTAGCATTTGAAATTTAAATTTTAAAATTCACGTCAAAACGTTCGGCGGTGTCATGGCGTCGTTGTGACGTCACTATTGTTATTACCAATGTACTCTGTGCAGTGTGCAGCAAGCAATAGTGTGATTTTCAAAGCTCGAAAACAAACAATTGTGACTTCATTCGCTTGCTTGTGTTTTATGCAATATGGCGGATTGCTGTATTTTATAGTTTTATTTTATCAAAATAAATAGCAATCTCACTCGAAATAGAAAAATAAATTCGTTTTTTATAATCCTCCTTAATGAATCCTATTTCATTAGATAAATTCATAATTTCATTGATTCTTGGTTACTGTCATCATGCCTATTAATGTTAGGCTAGACTTACCAAGTAAGCTGGACTTTGGCACATAGATGCTAAGCTTATCAGGGCCGATCTAGGTGGTCGCTAACCTTTTTAAATTTTACGTGCTTGGTTTTTTCCCTACACCGCGTCGGTAGGTACCTACTGCGTAGCGTAGGTTACATAAAACATTATATCTACGTCTATAAATTACTAGCTGATGCCCGCGACTACGTCCGCGTGAATTGAGGTTTTTTGGTTCCCGCGGGAACTCCTTAGTTTTCCGGGATAAAAAGTAGCCTGTGTGTTATTCCAGACTATAATATAATCCGTTCAGCCGTTTGGGCGTGATTGAGTGACAAACATCCATTCATAAATCATCCATCCATACTTTCGTATTTATAATATTTATTTGATATCTGTAAAATAATAGTAAATATTGTCCGCCCGCCCGAATTTCGGCCACGGCGGCCAATATCCAGAGAGATTTGCCATCTGCGCGGAAGATATAGCAAGACGGGCAGGGTAAATTTATAATTTCTGAATTTTCTCTGTACAGGTCAGGTCTGGAGGTTTCAGCCGTAGCTAGTAACCAATAAAGTCTTCACGCCAAGCGATTTATCATTCCGTTACGATGCTGTGTAGAAACTAGGGGTATGGGTTTAATATAACTGCCATACCCCTAACAGGTCAGCCCGCTACCAACTAAGACTGCAAAAAAATCAAGGATTTTCTCGTTTCTCGTTTGTTCGTAGCAAAATAGCAACATTTTCATCCGTAGTCGAGAACGAGAGATACGAGAACAATGACGGCATTCCATCTCAGGCATCTCTTCCGTACGATTAATAACCGATAAGATAACAATTAGCACAGTCTTCGTGTATGCTGTGTGTGTGTGTATATGTATGCTGCTTTCTCTGCAACATGCGCTAGGCCACAGGCTGAATGAATTCAGTCATTCCACTGTCCATAATATTTATACTAATATTATAAATGCGAAAGTTTGGATGGCTGGATGGTCGCATGTTTGTTACTCAATCACGCCAGAAAGGCTGAACGGATCTGCATGAAATTTGGCACATAGATAGATTATAATATGGAATAACACACAGGCTACTTTTTATCCCGGAAAACTTAAGATCAATCAATCAATCAGACAACCAAGAATAAGTTCCTGCGAGAACCTTAAACCTTAATCCACGCGGATGAATTCGGAGGCATCAGTTAGTAATATAGAAGTAGAATCAGCTCTTTCTCTTCTCACTAGAATCAGTTTTCCATACCGGTGATAGAGTCTTGACTTATCGTAAGTGACACATATTGACCTAAGTGAAATATATAAATCATTTATCATATAGAAAACACATTCTTATTCCACGGCAGCTTAAACAAACAACTCGACGTGGACACATTCTCACGAAAAAGTTATATCACGCTTTAAATTAATTACGCTACGGAATAATTTGACTGTCCATTTATATTGTGGCAACACTTACCGGTCTAGATATCGCCTAGCGCTAGCCCCGGGCGTTGTCTGCCATTTCGATTCGCGATCAACTAATTAGAGCGGTTTAACGACGCAATAAAAACTTGCGAACGCTCTTAAAGGTGAAATTGCATTCTTGGGGACTGGTTTTGAAGAATGCATTCACTTTACGTGAGTTTGAGGGTCTGGTTTTTTATTTATACTAAACTAGCTGATGCCCGCGTGGTTTAAGTTTTTTTGAATTCCCACGGGAACTCCTCAATTTTCCGTGATAAAAAGTCTCTCTCTCAGAGGACCTGGACCTCAGCTATAACCATGAAAAAAATCACGTCGATCCATTGCTCCGTTGCACCGTGATTGAAGGACAAACCATCAAACAAACACACTTTCCCCTTTATAATATTAGTATGATTCTCGCTCTTGGCCGCTGCAATCAGACTTGCTGGCAACTGATGATGCAGCTAGAGATGGAACGGGTTCACTTAGAAGATGCCTATTCAATCTTGATTTGAAGATACTTATATTAAACGTGAAGGATAAAATGGAAGCCGAAAAGCCTCCCCTCCCCTCTCTCTCTGTCTCTCTACCTAGTTGATTTGAGTTTCTCCCTCTTATTTCGAAATAAAAAGCCATCTTCGTCGATAGGCTATGTTCCGTCCTGTCTCACAGCCGGTTTCAGAATTGAGAATTTCATGTTGAGTCTGTCTCAAAGACTACTTAAGGACTAAATAACCAAATTTTTGTTACTGAATTGATATTGGGCCGATTTCTGAGTAATGCATTCAAGCAAAAACAGCAAGTTCCAACTCTCAAACCTTACACAATATCAATTCAAAAACAAAAATTTGCTTAATTAGTCCATAAGTAGTCTTTGAGACAGACTCAACACGAAATTCTCAATTCAGAAACCGGCCGTCAGTCTCTGTACCTGTCTCTCACCTACAACAATATAAAAACACCTACAATCTCTGTACCAAATTTCAAAATGTGGGTTGGCGGATAACCGGGACTGTAACACCGCCAACTTCCTAACTCCGGAGTTACTCCGGAGTTAGCCCGGGCTAGTACTGAGAATATCTTGTAAAAAACCCAACACTTGTTATGGCCCGACCCGGGACTCAAACCCAGGACCTCGTCGACCGCATTCGTACATGCTAACCACTAGACTAACGAGGCAGTCGAATTTATTAGTTATGGATTCAGAATTCTGTGAGTTCTACCTCCAAATAGGTATGATACAAGTTGGCAAGTAAGTTAGCAATGAATTAAGTGACAACACGGATGTGGGCAGCGCGGCCTCGTTGCTACAATGTAGCCAGATTTCTCTGATAACATCTGTCAACTATCGCCGACATCGGTCGGTTGTTATCTATTGGTCTTTGCTTCTAGTCGTAGACACCGCTAGGACAAGCCCTGATGTAGACTTATACAAGAACTGTATGTACTGCAGAATAGCTTGAAGTACTAGTTTTATTTTATATCTAGAATAGATGATGCCCGTGACTTCGTCCGCGTGGATTAAGGTTTTTGATTCCTTAAGTCTCCGGAATAAAAAGTATTGTCTTTTTCTGGGATGCAACCTATCTCTATACCAAATGTCATCAAAATCGGTTGACAAGATGGGAAATTAAAGCGTAACATAACAGACAGACAGACAGATACACTTTCGCATTTATAATATCCATATCCATACTATAATATTATAAATGCGAAAGTGTGTCTGTCTGTCTGTCTGTCTGTCTGCTACGCTTTCCCGGCCCATCTTTTCAACCGATTTTGCTGAAATTTAGTATAGAGGTAGGTTATATCCCGGGGAAGGACATAGGCTTTTTATCCCGGAAAATTGAAGAGTTCCCGCGGGAATCAAAAATATAAATCCACGCGGACGAAGTCGCGGGAATCATCTAGTTAGAATATAATTATGCCCGCGACCGGCTGCGAGCATTTCAAGTATTTGAAATTTAAAGTGAAATTTGCAGCCTATGTTGTTCTGTATGAATACCTATGATAGGTATAGATAGTTAACCTATCCCTGTAACAAATTTCGTCTAAATCCTTGGAACGGATCTTCTGTGAAAGTTTAGCAGTCTGCCGACGGACAGACATACGCACTTACGCATTTATAATCTTAGTATGGATATGTTTTGTTATTTATTTAATTAAAAGTCGCTCAGCGTGATATGTCTAAGAAAGTAGCGGGCATAGACTGATGGTAGTTATATCAAACACATAATATTATCCGGCATCCTACTGGAACGTATAATCACTTAACAGGCGGCAGTACGTCTTTTCTTGTAGGGGGGTAACTAGCACGGCCGAAGCTTCCCAACAAGAGAAAATCCAGAAATTATAAATTGCCAAATTGCTCTGCTGGGAATCGAACCCGTGACCTCCCAATTATAAGACCACAGCGCTCACCATTGCGCCAGGGAGGTTGTCAGTGTGGCGGCGTGGTCTCCAAAAGGCTAACTAATGCAGTAAAATAAAAAGTTAAGTTAAGTTATAGTTAGCGCCAATCAAATAGTCGTCTCTGAGCTGAGGTGCGAGTGCTTGTTTGTGCAGCACATAAACTGTCAAAGTCAACGTACACACCAAGCGCGAAAATAATCTTACTAATATTAAAAAATGCGAAAGTTAGTATGGATGTATGGATGTTTGTTACTCAATCACGCCCCAACGGCTGAACGGATCTGGCTGAAATTTGGCACAGATGTAGTTAAAGTCTGGAATAACACATAGGCTACTTTTCATCCCGGAAAATTAAAGAGTTCCTGCGGGAACCAAAAGACCTCAAACCACGCAGACAAAGTCGAAGGCATTCGCTAGTATTTTATAAAGTTAATTATTTATGATTAGTTATAACTGTAATTTCTCAGATATTGATCTGATGATGAATTGTTCATACTAGAAGTGACACGTATTCTTTCATAATACTTGTATTATAGGTACAATTCGCGCCCGAGTTGAATGCAGAGTAAATGTATGTGTCACCATTTACTCTGCATTCAACTCGGGCACGAACTATAAGTAAAATTACAGTATAATATGATGAACCCGTAATCAATTTGGTTATACTTGGAAATCTTGCCAAGCCATCGTACCAGAACGCTTAATCGCTTAGTAATAAAACATTATCATCACGTAGCAGCAAGCCATCTCCAAAACCCTTAAAAATTTGAATAATTAACCGAAGACCTTAATCGTGAAGTTTATTAAAAGTTACGTTTTAATTATGGTATGAAAAGGTTTTAATTGTTACTGCTTTAATTCTAACATACCTATAGATATTTAACATTTTAATAGAGCAAAATGCCAAAATAAGACAGCAAAAAAGGCCATTTAGCTCCTTTTAGTGTAAATAAATTAACAAAGAAGTGTTTAAAGTGCGTTTTGACTAGGTATTAAAATAACAAGTAAGTAATACTATTTCATTTGGCAATGGTGTAAGTTTTCACTAAAAATAGAATATCATTCAGATTGTCTAACTTTAACCTTACTTCATACGGATTCTCTCAGCGGGTTATTCCTTATTGCTGAGGGTCGTAGCCCCATTCCGTTAATCTCATAATGGCAGAGGTTTTCTTAGGATAATTATGCAGTGGGTTCACAGGTTTGCATACGATTCGACTAAGAGTACCTACTACGATATTTCAACTCTTACCCTACTACCGATTATTTTCAGAAAAGAAGAAAGAAGAAAAAGAAAGAAAAACATTTATTTCCAAAAATTGAGCCACGCATAAACAGCATACCTAAAGAGGCAGCCCCCCCCCCCCCCCCCCCCCGGCGAAAAACATACAGCGCTGATTTTCAGCCGGAACCCTTATTCAGGTGACATCACGGAAAAAAATCATCATCAGATGGCAATAAAATGAAATTTAGTTAAGTTTTTCGGCGCTTCTGTCACTTAGGCAGCTTAGCTCATTGTTAGTGGTGTTGGTGGAGGTGTCGGTGTAACATACACCGTAGAGTACTAACGTGTGGCAGAACTAGATTTTTTTTTTTGTTTTAAAATTCCCCAAGATCCGTTCTACTCGGTAGTTAAATCTCTATGCTGATACCCAATTAAGGTTTATGTTCCTACTGAGGCGATGATCAGAGCGCATAGCTTTGAGTTTAGTATGCAAAACGTTACTCCATGCTGCATGGCTGCTCGCCGGATATATTAAAATTAAAAACCGTCAAGGGCGCGTTTACAATCGAGGGATCTGTATATCTCCCATACTAATATTAAGAGTGTGTCTGTCTTTCTGTCTACTACACTTTCATGGCCCATCTGTACAACCGATTTTCACAAAATTTGGTATAGAGCCAATTTATCCCGGAAAATAAAGTAATCCAATGAGATTAAAAACTAAATCTACGCGGATGAAGTCCCGGATACTATCTAGTTAGAAATAACAGTAGCTTTATTATGTACAACCTGAATCAATCATTGTTACGATCTCAATCTCTTATCTCATTAATATTATTGTTTTAGTCATTTTATATCTTTTTATGGTGTACAATATTTTTTTTACTTAACTTTACTTTTTAAACGAGGAAGGTTTACATTTCTTTTTGCTCAATGTCATTTTGAGCTCGAGAGCCCTAATTTAAACCGTTTTTCGATATCATTATGAATGGACATTCGTAATGACTTAAGAGGTGAACTTCGTTAAGGCATACTTGCCTTAATTATGTAATAAATCACTTTTTATTTATAGCCCGCACTCGCCACTGAGTAGAGATAACGCGTTTTTCATTCCCCTTTAAGACTCACGATATATCGTTTATCATGATCATCATATTATCCGGACGAACACCGCCACCACACCCTGGGGCTATACTGTCAACGCTTAAAGCAATATCTAAGCAACATTACTCTAAATGACTGTCTGATGTCACGTACCTTGACGTTCCTAATATAAGGATTATAATTTATAATTCTAAAACACGAAAGTCCACAATAATGAAACAATATGGCTTTAAGCGTTGGCAGTATGGCCTCTGTTCTCAGCCTCTTACAGCCATTTCCACTCTCTTCATATCTTCAGTCCATCGTGCTGGAGGGCACTCCATGCTGATACGCAGTCTCTCGGATACGTATTAATAAACCGACATCAGCTAAGAACTCGTATCAAGTACATAATATGGTCAATCTACGTATAAGACTTGACTAATAGGTACCTACTTGAATCTGCCAGTGCCAGAAGTGTTACTTTACTTGTTACTTGCCAGTATCTGAAAATCGACTCTCAGCTTTCATTGGAAAGACCATCAGTATTGTGTTGGTTTATGAAAAAGTGTCATTGGCCTCTCTATAAGTACCACGATATAAGTGACACGAGTGAAGTGACACGACTGGATATATCGTTATCGTTATAATATCGTGTCGGCGAGTAAAAAGAAGCCTTGAAGGTAATGCAATGTGGTTCGTTGTCCTTTGTATTATGGGCTTGTCTTTGGGAATTTAGGAGTGAAATGCTGGGAAAGTATTGCGGCAGGTAAAGTGGGGTGAGAAGGTACAGGGACCATGCTGCCAACGCTTAAATCAATATTGTTTTATTATTGTTGGCTTACGTGTTTTAAAATTATAATCCTTATTTAAGGAATGTTCAGGTACGTGACATCAAACTGTCATTTTTAGTCATATTGCTTAAGAGCCCAAGTACTGAAACATTGTTTTCTGTTCCGACATTTTAGGATAGGAAAAATGAAAATTTCATTACCAAATTAATACCATTCGCTACTCAGTTAAATGAAGTATGACGTAATTAAAAAAAGTGTAAAAAAAATCGTATAGTAACTGCAGAAAATTATCGGGAAATTCATGGAAATCTCAAAAAAGGCGTTATCGCGTTCCGACTAATTCCGAATTTCCGATTCCGCGTTCCGATTTAATCTGAGACCTTATTTAAACAAAAGTTATTTCAAATTAATCATTAAAGATCAAGGAACACTTTAATTAAACAATATTTTCAATACAACTTAAAGTTTTTGTACAATCTGGTTGCAAAGATCCCTCATACGAATTTTTCATACAAATTTACACTGGCTCGTGCAACCCAAATAGCCTTATAGCCTTATAGCCTAAGAGATAACTGTATTTCTGGTAACTATATCTTATTTGGTAACTATAATTATATCTCCTTACTATTAATTTTCATGTTTCAGGTTGTATTTATATTAGTATTATCACAGGTGATCTAAGAGGTGATATTTTTTTTTTTTTTTTTATTGCAATATAGGCTTGCGCTTGACGACAATCACGCCTAATATAAAGCAGTGATGAGGTCTAGGTTGAAGCGCGCTCGCCTAGAAGATGCCTATTCACTCTTGCCTTGAAGGTACTTAAGTTATACGCGGCAGGGAATACATGCGCTGGAAGGGCATTCCACATCCTTGCGGTTCGAATCAGGAACGTAGAGCAGAACCGTTTCGTTCGAGCTGACTGGACGTCAACCACATAAGGATGCCATCGCAAACGATTTCTTGCTGTTCTGTGGTAGAACGGTGAAGGGGGAACAAGACGAGTTATTTTGATTCAGATTCAGATTCAGATTCATTTATTTGCATTTAACATGAACAATACAATAATTGACATGTCACCCCGTTAGGGCATATGCAGTTTGAGTGACAGGAGCTTCGAAATTATTATTTTTATGTGTATATTATTATTTCTCAGTTGATACTTAATACTGTCTTGAAATTATCGGAATAAATTATTTATTTATGTCATGAAAAAAAAAAACGTAGTTGCTTAGTTACTGGAGTCAAGTTAAAAAATAATAATTTCGAATAACAATTTTGAATAATATTTCTATGTATTTACTTATTACAAAATTTTGACAATCGATCTACAATTTGACAATTCAATAATTACAATGGGCAAAAATAAAATAAATAAAATGCCATAAACAATTTTAGTCATACATCACAATTCACAATGTCAATTACAAAAGTAAAAGGATTAAAAAGTAAGAAGAATATGTCAAAATAATAAATAATTAATAAGTCACTAAGTAGGTATAATTATGAAAATGTCAAAATATTATGATTTACAATATAGCAATGTTTAGCGGTTTATTATTCTGTAAGATATTCATTTATCGTATAATAGCACTTATTTATTAAATATTCCTTTAACTTGCGGTAAAAAGTAGGATCATTTTCAATTTTTTTTTGAATACTTAAATCGTAAAATAACTTAAATGGGAGATATTTAAATACTACATATTAGCACATCAAAGCGGCGACACTTGAGCTATTTTTTACCCACGACGAAACGGACGGTATAGGTAATACATATATTATGTGTTTGCCCTAAGAGGTTGTGCAATTGTTTGTTTGTTTGTGTACTTTTTAGTTACCATTTTCCTGGAAAACTACCGACCGATTAGTATGCAGTTTTTAGGGTTCCGTACCAAAATGGTAAAATGGAACCCTTATGGTGCGACTTTCTCCGTATGTCTGTCCGTCTGTCCGTCCGTCACACTCGATTATTTCAGTAACTATCGAAGCTATCGACATGAAATTTGGAATAGTTGTGTATATTAGTGGCCCAAAGACACTGGAATTAAAAAAAATTGGAAATTATTTTTGTTCTTATTTAAAAAGGGGGGAAAATCTGAGGGTCGAAATTTAAAAGTGAGATAACTGTACTGTGTGGGGTATCATATGAAAGGGTTTACTTTGTACATTCTAAAACAGATTTTTAATTATTTTTAGTTATGATAGTTTTTGATTTATCGGGGAAAATGTCTAAAAAAATACCGTTCCCCCCCCCTTATCTCCGGAGTTTACCAATCGAAAAATTTGAAATAATTATGGTTAATAGGAATTTACGTATATTTTACAGGAAAACTATAGCCAATGCTCTAACTAGCATAGTTTTTTTGATATTAACAATAAACCTCTACAAACAAAGTTAGTCTTGCGGTTCATTAACAAAGGTAATTATTTATTAATAATGGTACGGAACCCTTCGTGCGCGAGTCCAACTCGCACTTGCCCGGTTTTTTGTAATAGATATGCATAACTTCTGTCAAGGTTCTTGAATATGTTGTAGGGCCATAGTCCACTAAACTGAGCTGCAATCTTGATTTTTATTTTTCAATATGTTTCCATTTTTCTGAAAAAGTAGTGGGCTGATTGAGATGCGGTGTTTTGCATTAGATATGTACCTATAGCTTGTGAAAAAGTTCTTAGATATATTTCAAGTTATCGTGCTATCGTGCGCGCTGCTATCGTGTTTTTTTTATTATGTTACCTTTTTTCTGGAAAACTACTTTGCTGATTTAAATGCGGTTTTAAAAAAAAATTTGTGTGGCTTCTGAGAAGGTTCTTAGATATGGTTTAGGGCCATAGTCCACCAAGCTGTGCTGCAATCTTGATTTGGTACGTGGTCATAGGAACTCCTTCTCATCGTAAACCCGTCGTGTTTGGACTCTTTTGATTTGTCTTGACAAGCGCTAACCTAGATGCTGCCCAGGGTATCGTGATGGAGCCAGGAGGTGGTCACAGAAACTCCAGTTTTTTATCCATTAGGTATATTTTTTAACGTATTTTTTGAACTGATATATTTTAATATTTATTTATCAGAATATTAAAATTTAACACAATTTGATACCTCTACTCATTACCATTTGGCCATAGTCCAACACGCTGATCAAAAAAACTACTGAGCCGACAAAGATGCAGTTTTGTGTTGATAAAACTACTTCTGCGAAGCTCTAATTGTTGTTACAAAGTTATAAGGTCACAAATTATAATGGAGCGCTGCAGTTCGTCGTGGGTTTTTTAAAATTTTAATTTTATTACTTGACGTACTTAACGACGTATTACGTCTTTTAGAGGAATATCTAGTAAACGCCCCGATGAATAGAGTCAGTTTTTATACTGGGTACTTAGGTACAGCGCATACTTTAATACTATACTAGAACAAGCCTTCCTAGTTATTGGTCATTTCTGGTAACAATAACTCGTCTTTAAGCGGCGATAAGTAGTCAGGTCCCCAGCCGCTTGCAGGCAGACCATCACAAATTCCACCAGACGATAGTTACTATTGTGAGTGATACGAGCACTTGATGAGAACTGACATTTATTATTACTGAAATACATAACAATATTATAAAAAAATCACATCATCTTTCCCTTTTATTTTTTAAATTAGATTTATTATAATTTTATAATTGGCTTAGATATGTAATTATATTTAAACAATTCGTATCTAATCCTAATTTATTATTACTGAAATACCAACATAACAATCCTTACATACATATTATAAATGGGAAAGTGAGTTTGTTTGTATGTTTGTTCCGCCTTCACGCCGTAACTACTGAACCGATTGCTTTGAAATTTTGCAGACGTAAAGTTAGAAGTCCGGATTAAATAATAGGGTACTTTTTATCCCGGAAAATTAAAGAGTTCCCGCGGGAACTAAAACTCCACAATCCACGCGGACGAAGTCGCGGGTATCAGCTAGTATTATATAAAAATCATATTAACTGAAATACCAACATAACAATATTAAATCAAAATCACATCAGCAGCTATCTCTTAGCCTATACATTTTTTGAAAGCTTGAACTGCTTTAAGCGTTGGCAGTATGGCCAATGTTCGTTTAAAGTATAAAAGAAATTCGGTACTTACGTAGTTTTTTATCATAAAAATATTTTTTATTCAATTCAATTCAATATTTATTTATTCAATTTTTATTTATTAACTAGATGATGCCGTGGATTAAGGGTTTTTGATTCCCGCGGGAACTCCTTATTTTCCGGGATAAAAAGCCTATGTCCTTCCCCGGGATATAGCCTACATCTGTACAAAATTTCAGCAAAATCGGTCAAAAAGATGGGCCGGGAAAGCGTAGCAGACAGACAGACAGACACACTTTCGCATTCATAATATTATTAATATGTTTAGCTATCCTATCTATCATAAGTTGGATCAAACTGCACACGGTGTGCAAATTTAATTTAAAATCGGTTAAGTAGTTTAGGAGTCCATCGCGGACAAACAACGTGACACGTGATTTATATATACATATTATTTAGATTTAATTAATTAATTCATTTGCCGTTTAAAATTCCGAAAATTTGAGTTCCCGATAACCCGATTTTTATGAAAACAGCTAATATGTTTTAACAATAAATTAATGTGGAAACTAAACGAATTACGAATTGAATTAGCATCTGTCCCGTAAGTTACAAATTAAAGCTTGTAAGAAAGTAGCTAACGGAATAATTTCGACATCGTAAGAGCAACTTCCGCTTCCTAATCTCATTGATAGATTGGCGACAGTCTGCATATCAGTATCTGGTCCCACAGTCGAAATGCTCCAGCGAATCACAAACCTGTTCCTAAGACTACTATAGCACTGCGAAAAATGGGCGTATACCTACCTACCTCCATAATAATATGATTTCTAGTGTAAAAGAATTGCGAAAAAAAATCCGCACGAATGTTTTTGGCTGTGCGAACGTAGCATACGAGCTAGCTTCGAAAGATCACGTGATTCACTATGTTATAAACTAGACAATGCTCGCGACTTCGTCCGCGTTGATTGAGATTGGATTTAGTCTGTGACACTCTACTTTTGTCCAAAAAATTCACGCATGAATTTTTATGATAGTTATCAAGGACAAACAAACACACTTTCGCATTTATTTATGGTTACTAGCTGTAGCCCGCAACTTCGTCCGCGTGGATTGAGGTTTCTCGCGGGATCTCTTTAATTTTCCGGGATAAAAAGTAGCCAGGTATTCCAGACATACAACATACAAATTTCATCCAGAACCGTTCAGCCGTTCTGGCGTGATTGAGTTCTGGCGTGGTTGGTTGATCCATACCGACTATAAGAACCCGGGACTTCATCGGTCGCAATCGAACATGCTAACCACTAGACCAACGAGGCAGTTATTCGTTCACACGAGATCAATCATGGGATCGAAAAAAATCTGCGTACGCTCTACGCGTGTAATTCACGCCTATCCATTATTCTAATGATGTATGATCACCACACCGGCCATATCCGATAACGCATTGGATACAATCCAAAATGTCATCCGCAAGAACAATAACATACATCGTCACATTTCCCAGTTAGAGATATAAGTTGTATGGTCGATTGTTTGGGCCACGCATCGATCAGAGGCCTAATTGTCTAAGCATTTGACGACCTTCCTGGCGCAGTGTTGTTGCTGTTGTCTTAACGTGGGAGGTGGGGGATTCGATTGCCGGCAGGGTCAATTTGGGAATTTATAATTTCTGAATTTTCTCTGGTCTGGTCTGGTGGGTGGCTTCGGCTGTGGCTAGTTACCACCCTACCGGCAAAAAAGCGATTTAGCGTTCCGGTACGATGCCGTGTAGAAGCCGACTAGGGGTATGGGTTTAATATATTATCTGTTATGTCCCTAACAGGTTAGCCCGCTACTACCTTAGACTGCATCGTCACTTACTATCAGGTGAGATCGCAGTCAATGGCTAACTTATAGTGGAATTAAAAAAAAAGCATTATCGTATCGGGCGACCGCGTATCTTTTGCATCAATCATTGATACATCGCAATCACCTCCGATTGGCTGAATTTATGGTATTCTTGCTGCGTCAATGGATTTCGTCCAATAGTGGAAGAGTGTTAACCAATCAGAGGTGATTGCGATGTATCAATGATTGATGCAAAAGATACGCGGTCGCCCTGCTGGTCGGTTTGTCAAACGATTACGATTACGATTTACTTACACAATCGGGGGCTGATCGAGCCAATTATATTGTTCGAAGGAGTGCATGGGCACGACCCACCGAGTAGTAAACCTATTGAGAGCTAATAGCCACATTTTCGCTTTGAAACACATCTCACCACTTTCAGGCGGGGGACGAGGTAATAATAGCATTTCTTATTGGCTGGCTCAAGGTCAACTTTACACAGTAGTATATGTTACCGCGGCACTTGGGCTGCCCGCTGCGCGACAAAAATGTATCGATAAAAATTACCAGTAGGTACCTATTGGAAAATCAATACAAATAATTGTATTCAAACAGCAATATACAACCATATGTATGATTATGCATAATTATCTGAAACTTATATATTTTTTTTTAATTGCCCAAGTTCTATACTAAAGAACTTAAGTTTTCAACAACAACTTTTAATTAAATAAATAAGAAACCTGTTCTTCTACTTCAGAATTGTTCGGAATTTAATGAAATATAAGTTTTTACTCAATAAATGAATTTATTGGCATTCAAGTGGTCTAAGGCTATCGATATAATTTATCGATAGTTGCACGGGCTACACTGGGCTATGCGTGGAAGAGACGGAGATATGTAGAACTTCATGTGAAAGACAAAGAAATACTGAAAGACATCAACGGGTTCCTTTTCATTTTTGTAAATATTTTTATTTCTTTGCGTATTGATGATTTTTATTTATTATTACAAAACTACACTTACTTATGAAATGTTATCCCATTCTTTACATAGCTGGAGGTATTGCTTCTCTTTCCACGCCATTTAATGCTACAGAGAGGCCTAATTTTCGTTTTATACTAGATCAATTCCCGAGCACGGTCGAACACGGACTGAGGGCGGCTATAGGCACAAAACGTAGCGTTAGTACTGATACTGCTAACGTTTGGCTGGTGAGGGGGCACGCTATGCTCAGTCAATTGGTTGTATGGTCTGTGGCACGACCGAATGAACGAGCTACAAAAATAATCGTAAGTAAACATACATCATAGTCTAGTTGACTCACACCGGTTTCACTTGAGTGGAATTTCTGAATATCCTTTCTAGTGAGGAGTCTAGACTTGTGTGTATGCTTTCTCAATAAGTACTCTGCGTACAGAGAAAGCATTCATACAAAACCTCAAGCATCTAAACCCAGAGGCTTAGGCTTGGTATGTCTGCCAGTTCTTAGACTAGATCGGCGACTTCGTCCGCATGGATTAAGGTGTTTTGATTCCCGTGGGAACTCTTGGATTTTCCGGAATTTTTCTTGGATTTAGCCTATGTCCTTCCCCGGGATGCAACTTATCTCAATTCACACGGACGTAGTCGCGGGCATCAGCTAGTGGATAATAATTGTATTTACATATTTTGAACGGAAATGATATTCATAGGTATTATCGCAATAGGTTTGCAATGTGTTTATTCAGAGCACTTTGTTTTGGCGCAAAAACGCTTACGCACTGAGTACGCAGTAAGTACCTATCTACTTGTTTTTCTAGTGTTTTTTTTGCAATATTAACAGAAATAATAAGTGCTTGTTTGATGGTAGAGGAAATTTTAGTCAATAAGTGGGTGAATGACCTAAAGAAGTTACGTAGGTATTTTAGGTATGTTTAGAATTTTGTGATGTGATTTGGAAGGTTATCATACATATCTTTGGTGATTATTATTTTCTTTACGCAAACTTAAATCGAATGCCAAGTGGCCTGAGGGTTCCAAACGCGCCCTGATCTGAATATTATTACAAACTTTCTTATTGGTCTTAATTAGGGGTCTCCAAATTAAGATCCACGACCTTCAACAGGGGGGCTGAAAAGGCCCCTTATATGCCATATCCGACCCGCCGTATATATAAAAGGAAAAGGTGACTGACTGACTGATCTATCATCGCACAGTTCAAACCACTGGAAGTATCGGGCTGTAATTTGGCATACTGATACTAAATTAATGACACAGGCGTCCGCGAAGAATGGATTTTTGAAAATTCCACCCCCGGTAACTGATTAGTATTTTACAGTATTTTACGGTAGGTATTTTACACCAGGTGGTAAAATAGGGCTTTGAAATTTGTATGAAAATCGGACCTAACGTGAGCGAAGCCATGGGCAAAAGCTATTTATATTATAAAATGAGTCCCTCCACCACCACCACTACAGCCCATTAACGTCCCACTGGTGGGCACAGGCCTCCACTGTCATAGAAGAGAGAGAAATAGAGCATAAACCCAACACGCTGCTCCAATGCGGTTTGGCGGGCTGTAAAAGGAGTCACTAATTAGGAATCCATGCAGAGAGTGAGAGAGAGCTGAATAGTCTCCGTCAAAATTGGCTGGTGCGGTAGAAATCCGCAGGCTGATTACGTATCAGCAAACGATTCGCGATAGCAAAAATAACAAAAATTGTACAATATTTGCTGTCTAATCGCCAATTCGTAATAGGTATCGACAATACATAATAGGAATTTGCGATTAGACAACAAATATAGTACAATTTTTGCAATCGCGAATCGTTTGCGTGATACGTAATAACCCCGCCGGTCGGGAAATACGTTTTTTCTTCAAAAACTGGAGTTCACGCCAGTTTATTTCGGCCATCTGACATGAATACGCTGAAACCTGAGTGGGCGCTTCCATGACTGACGTTTTCTCTATTTACATTACACGTGGGTCGTTGAACCGGCTGCCGGCCGTTCCTCACCAGTACTTAGTCTAAGTTCTTACGTTGCAATTTCGACTGTTGTTACGAGCTTTCGATCAGCGGTTTTTTTAAATTCCACTACACCTTATAGCACTTGACTGCGATCAAACCTGATGATAAGTGATGATGCTAATATGGTAGCGGGCTTACTTGTTAGGGGTACATCAGTTATAATAAACCTATACCCCTATCGGTTTCTACAGGGCATCGTACCGGAACGCTTGGTGGTACGTCTTTACCGTCTTTAACTAGCCACGGCCGCCGACGCCTCCCGCCGGGCCAGAGCACAAGATTCATAAACTATAAATTCCCGAATTGACCCTGCCGAAGATTGAACCCTGTACCTCCCACTTATAAGACAGCGTTCACCACTGCGCTAGGGAGGTCGTCAGAGTGCAATGGACCCCTCTTAATTTTTTTAAATAATGAATTCAGTACAACCGATTTTAATTTCAAAACGTATCGTTTGGAGCGCTGGCTATGAATGCATACACGAAATTTAGCTCTAAATAAATGCTATTAAGGTTCATTATAGTTTGACGCGAATGTGATCGAACGCTCAATAACGATCAATCGACTTTGCAATCTTAACACTGGGACTAAGGGTATTGGGCTTTTTCTATGATGCGACGGTTCGTATAATCTAAAATCGATTTATCAAAATAAAAGTGTACGCTGTCGGTCAAAGAATTAAGGTAAGTACACATTCTGGTTTGATAAAAATAGTTTTTATGGAGGTGATTTTGTCATGTAACTTTGGCGTATTAACGAAGGTTTTGTTGTCAGTAAGCAGTCCATCACCCTGGCGCAGTGGTAAGCGCTGTGGTCTTGCAAATGGGAGGACCCGAATTTGATTCCCGATAGGGACAAGTGGTGGAAGTTTCTAATTTCAAAGTTGCCTTGGTTCGGTTGAGCTTTGGCCTTGGCTAGTTACAACCTTACTGGTCTAAAGCAGTCGCAATGGTCGTAAAACCTATGGGTTAATTATTTAGTTAGTAGATACTACCACTACAGCCCATTATCGTCCTCCACTCTCATAGGAGAGAGGGAATTAAAGCTTAGACCCACCGCGCTGCTCCAATGCAGGTTGGCGAGCTTTATCATGTTAGTGATAATAATCGGGACCGAAGGTACCTCCGAGGCAAGGGGGTCAAACACTCCCAACTTCCTAACCCTGGGATAGTATTGAGAATCTCTAGTCAGAAAAACTGAACCCTGGACCTCGTCGGCCGCAGTTGAACATGCTAACCACTAGACCAACGAGGCATATTCGTGTACCTACTACATAAAAAAACTTTTGTTGAGAACTTTTTGAGTTTACTGCAGACGCGACTGAATTTACTTTTTGCAAGATCTAGCCTAGATTCTAGACATGACTAAAAATATAGGAAGCAGAGACACATAAAAATAGATCTGTCTGTCACTTGTCACCATTTTCATTTCGCGATTAGCCATAGTGGTTTTTACGACAGAACGACACAATCGAATTGACTAAGTATATATTTTATTCCTTACAACGTTATCGTAAATTACTTTAAGCGCTATATTTTTTATAACCCAACATGCGATCGGGACATTGATAAACAATATCAAAGATACTCAGGTTCAAATAAACTGTGGTTCGCCCCGAACTGAGACATCGCGGTATCCATATGATAGTTTAATATTTGTAAGCACAAACAAATAAACTTTTACTGAGCGCCACCTATTGACATCATTGTGAAGTTCTGTTAAAAATACTGAAGCTCATTAAAAATTAAATAATTTGGTTTCCTTATAAGTTATAATAATTTTTTGTTCAAGTACAGGATATAATTCAAATAATTGATCAAGTTTCAGGCTCAGACTTTTAGAAAATTGAGAGTTCTGAGGTCAACTTTGGACGTTAGAAAATCTCCACTTTGAAAGCCACCCATTTCGCCAATTTTAGGGGATTTAAAAAAAACTATATATATTTTTGACTCTATTCTTAATTATCTTTAAAATGATATACCTAACGCAGCCCTATGTAACGCTATAAAAATATTTTACTTCGCATTCGCTTCTATGAGGGCCCCCTGAAATAAATATTTTTATAGCTTTTTAAGCCATATTCGGCTGGAGGCCATCGGTTTACATATTATATTTAAATTTGAAGTAATTACGTTCAGTAATTCAGAGGTTAAGGCTCTCCCTCTGAAGGTAAGGCTCTGACAGACGGACGGACGGACAAGTGCAAATTCACTCAAGTAGACTCAGAGACCTTCGCTTCGCTCGGTCAATAAGTTAATATTTAGATTTTAATAAAATAAATAAGTTCCCAATAAAATAGGATATTAGGACCCACTATTTAATAATAATTAATTTAATAATTATAAAACTATAGTTACATTTTAAACACAATGAAATACATTAAAATCTAAATTGAAACTAAATTAAAAAATAAAAATTTCATCCATACCGCTGCAATGAGGCAATGTGCCCAGAACGTTGACTGCGTTACCCCGCTGAATAGCCAAACTTATATTATGTTGGTCGAGGTAACTGCCAGCGGTCCGGTCACTTGTGGATAATAATAAAATAATTAAATAATTAATTATTTAATTTATTTAATTTATTTTTGACATTGTTTGTTGATTTTCAGTACAACTTGTGAATGATTTACGAACTTTTTCGAATGGTGATGATTCGAACTTAACAAATTACCAAGTGTTACATAGTACTCCACAAAAAAAAGCTTAATGAGAAACTTATGACATTATTAGCTGGATTATGGAAAACAAAAAAATTTGAGAAACCTTTATTTATGTATTGACATATTACTAGCTGATGCCCGCGACTCCGTCCGCGTGGAGGTATGAAAAATAGATAGTAGCCGATTCTCAGCCCTACTGAATATACATATGAAATTTCATCCAAATCGGTCAAGCCGTTTCGGTGGCGTATAAACACTAAAACTGTGACACAAGAATTTTATATTTACACTAGCAGACGCCCGCGACTTCGTTCGCGTGGCATAAGTTTTTTAATTCCCAAGCATTCCTTAATTTTCAAGGATAAAAAGAACCCATGAAAACCAACACGTCGATCCGTTACTCTGTTGCGGCGTGATTGAAGGACTATTTAACTTCCTTTAGGATAGAATTTATAAAAACTGTGAACTATGTATTTTATAATTTAAACCGGTAGCCCAAATATGAAATTTCATGGCTGTAACTTGAAAAACGCCGGCCTTTTACACCAACTTACAACCCCTATTTTAGCCGTTTGGGGGTAGAATTTTGAAAAACTGTTACACACGTACTTCTTTATATTATACCAAAATACCTAGTTTCGTTGTTATAACTTAAAAAATATCTTGATAAATGAAGGACATTCATCCCCTATTTCACCCCTTTGGGGATCGAATTTTCAAAAATGGTGAAACACGTACTTCTGCATATCTAACTGAAATCCCAAATGCTAATTAATTTTCATGGCTATAACTTGAGAAATGAAGGACTTTCATACAAACTTTCAACCCGTATTTGACCCCTTTGGGGGTGGAATTTTGAAAAGCTGTGCCACACATACTTCTTTATTTATTACCTTAAGCCAAAATACCAAGTTTCGTTGATACAACTTGAGAAATATCTTGAGAAATGAAGGACTTTCATATAAACTTTCATCCCCTATTTCACCCCTTCGGGGGTATAATTTTTGAAACACGTTTTTCTTTATTTTTACCGACAGCTCATATACCAAGTTTCATGGATATAACTTGAGAAATGACGGAATTTCATACAAACTTTCAACCCCTATTTCACCCCCTTAGGGGTGGAATTTTGAAAAATCCTTCCTTAGTGAGCGCCTACGTCACAAAAGGAAACTACTGTCAAAATTTCAAGTCTCTGACTCTAGCGGTTTAGGCTGTGCGTTGATATATAAGTCAGTCAGTCAGTCAGGACTTTGAATTTTATATATATAGATAATATAAAGCATACTCCTGGGTGCAAGTTATATATCTGTGCCAAATTTTATCCAAATTAATTAATTAAGCAGTTTAACCGTGAAAAGATTACAGACAAACTATCGCATTTTTGATATTAAGGATTCCACGTAGTCAGTTTGTTGTAAATAGCAGAAATGGTGGGATCCAATCAACTGTGTATCTTTGGTCTATAGTGATATCAATGTGTCTACATTATATTTTTTTATTAACAATATAGATCATCGCTCCTGACCGGTGTCTATTCAAATAATACGCGATTCATCATTATCATGAAATGTTCTGCAAAAAAAGAAAACTATATCAAGTATCTATGTGTGGGTGAGGTTCTTTGAACCAGTAGTACACTCGACGCCAAATATTTAAGTAATATTATGATAATTAATAAACTTTATTCACAACTCAGAATTTTGTAGTCCACCGCGCCGGCTTAGTGCGGTTTGGCAGATTTCACACATGTTTGAGATCATTATGGAAGCAGGCAATCAGGTTTCCTCACTATGTTTTCCTTCACCGTTAAAGCAAGTTATATTTAATTACAGATGTAAGTTTTGGTATTCAAATCATCACTTACCACTCATCATCACCACTTACCATCAGGTGGGATGCAGTCAAGGGCTAACTTGCCGAGGGGCCAAGGGCTGAAATATTAACAACTAAACTAAGCCATCAACGTTTCATTAAGATCAACAATCTATGATGTTCTTTGTGAAATGTCGTAGGCAAATATCTTTCTCTCTGCGTCGTTTACCTCATTGCTGAGGGTCGTGACCCCTTTCCATTAATCACATAATGGCAGGGGATTTCTTTCGATAATAATGCGGTGGGTTCCTCATCAATATAAAAAAAACATGGTCGAATCTCGTGGGAATCTTTTTATTATTTTTCGTGAAGTATAATAGCCTGTAGGTATGTTAGATAAAATCTAAAGTTAAAGCTGTTATGAGTAGTATTTTGAGTATTATGCATAGTGTTCCACGGAACGACAAACAAAATAAAATAAACCTGCTACTTTAACAATGGTACAATAACAATCAAAATTGTATAAAAAATAGAAGTTTCTAGGAGCAAAAGAACATAATATTATATATACTATTTAGAATGAATAATTAAGAAATAGAAGAATTATATATAAAATATTTTAATGTCATGTCATTAAGCAATTTTGCAGCTAAGCATTAAATAAAATTAATAAGCAATCTGATGCGGAATGTACCAACATGGAAAGTTTAAAGTGGTCATTAAAATTTAAACCTTATTCAAATCGTTTAAGATTTAAAGTCGGGGTTCATTGTGTTTATCTAGTGATCTAGATTTGGCATAGAAGTTTAGAAATATATAAGAGCTAATAGGTTGCTAAGTGCTCGAAGAAATTCGGTGATTGTTGAATGATTGGATTTTTTATGGCGCTTTTTAAACTTGTAAGAAAGGAAGTGTCTATGTGGTAAGAATAACTAGCTCTTTAGAATTGAGATGTATCTACCTACGTGAGATATTAAATACGATGTGAACGATCCTAAAAATAAGGTTTTATTTAAGTTTGCACGTGTTTAGTATGTAAAAATGATAATATGGATAATATTTTGTTCAAATCCTGCCGGTTCCGGAATTTTTGATATGTATGAACTGTAACGAATATGTAAAGAACTGTACAATAAGCTGCCACATGGATTTAAAGATGAAAAGATGTCGTTACATGTGTTTAAACGTAAACTTTTTGAATGGCTCTTATTCAATAGTTTCTATAGTGTGGCTGAATACTTAAATCAGTAATAGGTAATTTGACATTTTATTCTTGACATCAATTATTTTAAAGTCCAATCTATTATAATATAATATTATGACATACCTAAATGATAAATATAATAAATATAATTATGTAACTTCTAACAGCAATTTTGCACGCCTTGCATGGCAATACACTGTGACTTTAATTTTTTATAAAACCATCTTGTACAACGTGTATTACGCAAATAAAATATTCTTATTCTTCTTCTATGTTTAAGTAAGTTTAGAAACTATCCTCGTGTGTGAAGCACTGTAATAAAATTATAAAATTTAGTTTAACGCAAAATATGTCATTCCTCGTTCAATGAGTTCCATCGAATATGGGCCTTAAAAGTAGTTTCGATACTGCAATGTATCGCTACTGGATGACATAAACAGTCGCGTTAGAAGACTGGATTACAGATGCATATCTCAAATTTCGGCACTGGTAGGTAAGTGAACCGTGGCCTAGTGGTCAAAGGCGCTCAGGGCGCGATTCCCAGAGAGACGCAGGTTCAAATCCTGCCGGTTCCGGAATTTTTGATATGTATGTTTAAGTAAGTTTAGAAACTATCCTCGTGTGTGAAGCACTGTAATGAAATTATAAAATTTAATATTATGTTCATTTGCTGTTACGTGTTTTTATAATATAAAAAAACCGGGCAAGTGCGAGTCGGACTCGCGCACGAAGGGTTCCGTACCATTATTAATAAATAATTACCTTTGTTAATGAACCGCAAGACTAACTTTGTTTGTAGAGGTTTATTGTTAATATCAAAAAAACTATGCTAGTTAGAGCATTGGCTATAGTTTTCCTGTAAAGTATACGTAAATTCCTATTGACCATAATTATTTCAAATTTTTCGATTGGTAAACTCCGGAGATAAGGGGGGGGGGGAACGGTATTTTTTTAGACATTTTCCCCGATAAATCAAAAACTATCATAACTAAAAATAATTAAAAATCTGTTTTAGAATGTACAAAGTAAACCCTTTCATATGATACCCCACACAGTACAGTTATCTCACTTTTAAATTTCAACCCTCAGATTTTCCCCCCTTTTTAAATAAGAACAAAAATAATTTCCAATTTTTTTTAATTCCAGTGTCTTTGGGCCACTAATATACACAACTGTTCCAAATTTCATGTCGATAGCTTCGGTAGTTACTGAAATAATCGAGTGTGACGGACGGACAGACGGACAGACGGACAGACGGACAGACGGACAGACGGACAGACGGACAGACGGACAGACGGACAGACAGACGGAGAAAGTCGCACCATAAGGGTTCCATTTTACCATTTTGGTACGGAACCCTAAAAACCGATGTTGACTGACTGACGTACATACAGGCTATATGAATATATTTTAACACAAGGTTCGTTTTTTGACATCTAGGTATTCATAAAATTTATTTAGGGTGTGATTTTCTAAAATGTAATGATACATTTTAGAAAATCACACCCTTGTGAAAGGGAGGGCAGAGGCCGTAATACTTGTGTGAAAAACCGTAATTTTGTAATTTTTCAAGTTATATATTAAAAAAAGAGTATTTGGGCTTTGGGTTAAAAATAAATTTCTAGCTGGTGTGTGTGTGTGTGTGTGTGTATGTGTGTATATGTGTGAGTTTATGTGTGCTTGTGGTAAGGTGTTAGTCAGATCATGACAGTGCGCTTTAGGGGCTCCAGATCACAGAGTAATATCGGATATATACTAACTTGTGTGCCCAGGTCGAAGGCCACGTTAGTTGTAAAACACCCCGACTACGTACTACTATGACGTAGTAGATAATACACAAAATACTTATGCACCAAAGAGACTTCGTACCTAAACATAAATAATAACACAGTCACAAGGCAATAACCGTATTCAAATATACTTCATCATAATTACATCACCGAGCCGGTCCAAAAACGTTGCAATTTCGCCCGCAAAAAGACTGAGGCCTGCGCTGGGAAGTTTCCCGCGGATGCCGGAGATCAATCACACGACACTCGTTAAGGACCGGCCAGGGGCCGGGGTCGATAACCAGGGCATTTCGGCGTATGTAGGCGACTGTACCTGCCGACCGGACCGGCTGCGTTCGTTAAACACTGCTGCGACACTACAAGCTGTATAATTTTCGCATTTTCATCGCTTTTGAGTTGTACGGTCTGACTCGAAAAATGTTTTCTTATGCTATTTTTTTATGATGATTGACACATCTCAATTCACAATATGCTAGTTTTAAGAGTTAAGATCTCTAACATATGTATTATGTTAATCATAAATTTCATGAATCTATTGACTTCATCAACGCCCAGCCCGAACGCTTGAACCTAGAAAGCTGAAGATTCCCGCAAAAGAACCTACTCTTTATAATTTAGACAAAGAATATAAAGCCGGATTCGAAATTCCAACGGAAGCAAAGCAGCGGATGGTCGCTAGTTTATTCATAATCTCTCTCGTATTAATTTTGTAAACGCAATCAAAAATCCACACCACATAATATTATAAATGCAAAAAATATGTCTATCTGTCTGTCTATCTCTCAGCTGTCATCTAATTCGTACTAAATTGGATGGATGTGTGTAACGCCAATCACGCCAGAACGGCTGAACGCATCTGAGTGAAATTTAGTACATAGGTAGTCTGGAAAAACACATAGGCTACTTTTTATCCGGGAAAATCAGTAAAGAAGTAATCCACGCGCACGAAGTTGCGGGCATCAGCTAGTAGAGTAAAATAAAGTTAAAGCGCACCCAAATCGTTCGAACGCGAAAATATCTCAGCAAGTTATGTCATGCTTTCATTTACTCCTATCGCGTCGAGCTAATTTTAATGAGGCCCAGTATTTCGTCGCTCTTTGTGCCGGAGCCGATACACTGATATAATTGACATTCCTTCCCAAAGCCACTCGCCCGTATATGTCGGTTAATGTATAATTAACGTGGAAGTTCACAATATATAGCGTGCGCAAGTAAATGGGTCCCTGACCCACGCGTGAGTTTAAAGAACGCAACATTGTATGAAAGATTCGGAACAAGGAAATATCACAGGTCCAGGCCCAATTTATTTATTTACTAGATGATGCCCGCGACTTCGTCCGCGTGGATTAAGTTTTTTAGATTCCCGGGTGAACTCCTTCATTTTCCGGGAGAAAAAGTAGCCTATCTCCTTTCCCGGGATGTAAGCTACCAAATTTCATCAAAATCGGTTGAATAGACGGGCCGTAAGTACAGGTAATTGAGGGACGAGTAACCTAGTTGAGACACCGCATATCAGTCGATTGCGATTGTTAAGCAACGTTGACCCAAGTCGGTAACTGGATGGGTGGCCGAATTTGGAATTTTCGTTGCCTCTCTAACTGGGAAATGTGACAATGTATGTTATTGTTCTTGCGGATGACATTTTGGATTGTATCCAATGCGTTATCGGATGTGGCCGGTGTGGTGATCATACATCATTAGAATAATGGATAGGCGTGAATTACACGCGTAGAGCGTACGCAGATTTTTTTCGATCCCATGATTGATCTCATGTGAATAAATTACCGCCTCGTTGGTCTAGTGGTGAGCATGTTCGACTGCGGCCGACGAGGTCCCGGGTTCGAGTCCCGGGTCGGGCCATAATATTAATTGTTGGATTATCCTGACTAGAAATTCTCACTAGGTTACCCGGAGTTAGAAAGTTGGCGGTGTTTCACCCCCATGCCTCGGAGAGCACTTTAAGCCGTCGGTCCTGCTCCTGCGCCGGATCTCTCTCCGGTCGTGTCGGATTTCCGTCCCATATGAGCTATGAGAGTAAAGGAACAGAGGGTGCGCCTGTGTTTGCGCACACACTTGTGCACTATATCTCCCGCGCAGATGGCTAGTCTCTCTGGAGATTGGCTGCCGCCCCGTGGCCGAAATTCGGTCGGGAGGACATTATAATTATTATCCCAAGAAAACCACTGCTATTATGTGATCAATGGAATGGGATCACGACCCTTAGCAATGAGAAATACTGCGCAGAGATAGAGCGAGAATACGGGGTTTTTTAATACCTGCGGCGGATGTTACTATCCGACTACGACATAGTTACAAGTTTAATGATGGCAATAATGATTAAAACAGGTGCCATAGAACTTGCCAAGGTCACATTTTGCCAGATATAGCAGTCACCAAGCCGATGAGATCAGAGATGCTAGTGTTAATGTTTTCGTTGGAGTTCCTTCACCCGGCCGTGGGTGGTGGCAGAGCGTCCGAACCGGTGGTGGGCAAAAACTCCCAACGATGATTGAGTTTTTAGTAGCATTTGGTAGATAGTTATATTGCTATATGCTTATCACTTTAAAGGTTTATAAGAGCTGTTTGAATTATTTATAGAGTTCAATCTTTCTTTATTCAAATAGAAGTGCTTTTGAAACGTCGAGTGAATCTACCGCTGGCTCGGAAAACCATTCCTACCGAGAAGAGCCTCTTCTCCTGGTTGTTGTTTGCTTTGACCGTAAGTGACGATGCAGTCTAAGATGGTAGCGAGCTAAGCTGTTAGGGGTATTGCAGCTATATAAAACCCGTACATACCTCTAATCGTTTTCTACACGGCATTGTACCGGAACGCTAAATCGCTTGGCGGCACATGTTTGTCGGTAGGATGGTAGATAACTAGCCACAGCTGAAGCCTCCCACCAGCTAAAGATATTTAATTCCTACCAACGCACAAAAATCTGAAAATTTAAAGGTGCTGCTGGGATTCGAACCCCGTAAGTACTCCTCAAATAGGGGTCCTAAAACTTAATCAGAAAGAGTTTTAATGTCATACACAAAATCACTCCAGCCAATGCTATATATAAATGAGTTGGAATAATAATTTAAGGTTAAGAATCAAAAAGGATAGTGTGAAAACGCTTTTATTCTTTCAGCGAGCTCCAGATAAGAGTTCCTTGACACCGCTATGTTACCATAATTAGACAGACAATTTGACGCAACTCTGAAGACATGACGATCTTCTAATCACATGGGCTTGCCGGTAATTTTTAATCACTGTCGCATTGCTATTAGATTTTATACCTTATCGTCGTTTCATAAAGTAGATTTTCGTTCAGCGCTCCTAGAGTAAAGAGGGTTCGTGCCATATACGTAGGTATGACGTAGGTTATATTTTGTTGCAACATAGAATTTTACTTAGGTTCACAGACCTAGTTTCACGTTACTGCGTGGCTAATTTTTATTCCATTGTATTCTACTGGTGATTTATGGGTTGGCAACTTACAACAACCGTATCTTTGACGTAGATTATATTTTTATTTTGCATCAGTGAATTTCACTGAGGTTCAAATACCGTGGCCTCATTGATACCGATTTGTGAAGTGATAGCAAAATGTCGCTTTATAGTAGTAATAATAAGTTACCGTCAAAACTCTTATACGGTCAAAACTATATTTATTATTTAACTGCAAAAACAGACAAAAACATGGTTGATCATAAAGGTGTGTCATAAATAATATTGAATCAAAATTATGATTAGACTATTAACTAAATCAAAGCACCCCAACGACACGCAGTCTTGTCTATCATACTCGTAGAGTGATTTTCGTGTTTTTCCCGGGAAGGAGGTCCTGGGGGCTGGGTCCTGGACGAGATCAAGCTGACGAGCGCAGCGAGCCGGCGAACTCCCCTAAACTACCATGTACATAGGTATTTTTGAACTGACAGTCGTAAATCTGTGATTTCAGAGGTCTTTCGGGGTGGTTTTGGTAACTAAACGTAAAATTATCTATCAAAGACTGTTAACGAAAACGATATGATCCATTTTTGAATTCAAGATGGCGAATATAAAAGAACACACATACTACCCACATATTGTAATAAATGTTCTTACCTGCTGTATACCCTGAGTAGCAATGTTTTGGTTGGATTAGCCTATTTTTAGGGTCCCGTACCCAAAGGGTAAAAACGGGACCCTATTACTAAGACTCCGCTGTCTGTCTGTCTGTCTGTCTCCAGGCTGTATCTCATAGACCGTGATAGCTAGAAAGCTGAAATTTTCACAAATGATGTATTTCCGTTGCCGCTATAACAACAAATACTAAAAATTAAAAAAAAATATATATTAAGGGGGGTCCCCATACAATAAACGTGTTTTTTTCGTATTTTTTTGCTCAATATTAAAAACGGTAACAGGTAGACGGTTCAAATTTTCACAGAATATTAACTTGTATATTACTTTTCAAAATAAATAATTAAATATCAATAAAGTAAATATTAAAGGGGGGCTCCCATACAACAAACGTAATTTTTTGATATTAACAGTAAACCTCTACAAACAAAGTTAGTTTTGCGGTTCATTAACAAAGGTTCATTAACAATTATACCTACTTCTTGAGTTAACCCTCGGTGCGCGAGTCCGACTCGCACTTGGCCGGTTTTTAGACATGGTGTGTCGGTGGGTAATTAAAATTCTACTTCTTTCATTGTTATGGTGTTTTTATTTTTCCTGTAATTATTTTTGGCATACTTATCTCTAAATAGTTTGGTTTTTTATTAAGAACTACTTCTTAAGATATTTATTTTTTTAACATATTCCTGTTGAATGACAAAGTCGGAAAACGTCACAACAAGTCTAGCTCGGAGCTTGAAAGGTGCGAAAAGGGGCAACGTTCCCTTCTTCCTGTGTTTCTGTCGCTAAATGCGTGAAATCAGGGGCCATACAGCAACACATAAGCAATATTACTCAAACTGACTGTTCGATGTCACGTATTCTAAAATAAGGATTATAATTCTAAAACACGACAGTCAACAATAATGAAACAATATGGCTTTAAACGTTGGCAGTATGACCTTCAGGTGGTGATTACAAACGCAAACCCAAACTTTTATTTTTTTTCTTGAAATAAACTTAATAAAAGTGCTTTTGAATAGTCGAAACTCTGTAATTGCTCTTTTAAAAAAATCATTTTCAATTACACATCAATGTGTATATACATAAGTAGCCGCTTTCCTAAGTATTCAAATCCAAGCCCTTTTTTATAATAAGCTTTTTTATTTTTTTATTTATGTAGGCATGTCTTCCTATGAAAACTTGAAAGCATTGGAAATCCATCTTACACTAGAGCGGAGACCTTTTCATAATATTCTACCATTGACGGACCTCTGTCGCAGTAAGAAACGGTTCTGGGTTCGATTCCCAGCTTCTGGAATTTATAATTCCGATTCCGAGCTCAGCTTAGCTTAGAAGCTTAGATGCATCAAACTTACTAAAAGTTTACATTTGCTTTGAAAATAAAATTATTTATTTCACGTAGGACAACTTGTGCCACTTATGATAAGCCGCAAGAATCTACCACCGATTCGGAAAATTCATTCTACTGAGAAGAGCCGGCAAGAAACTCAGCAGTTGCTCTTTTCATAAACAAAAAATGTTACACTTTGTAAATAATACTAGACTTCATACGTTGCGTAACAAGTAATTACACTGACTTGTGGGTTGCTGGATGCGAAGCCGGTTGCTTCCATGCAACTTTGTCATTCAGAAAATCATCAATAGAGTATATTAACCTCAACAGTTGCTGTATAGCACAGTCTTTAAATTTATGATATACCTACTACCTATCTGATGCCCGCGACGTCGTCCGCGTGGATTGAGGTTTTTTGGTTCCCGTGGGAACTCTTTAATTTTCCGTGCATATGTGTTATTCCAGACTATAATCTATCTCTGTGCCAAATTTCATCCAGATCAGTTTAGACGTTCTGGCGTGAAAGAGTAACAAACATCCATTTGAGGTTTTTTGGTTCCCACGGAAGAACTCTTTTATTTTCCGGGATAAAAAGTAGCCTATGTGTTATTCCAGACTATAATCTATCCCTGTGCCAAATTTCATCCAGATCCGTTCAGCCGTTCTGGCGTGACAGAATATCAAACATCCATACATGCATACAAACTTTCGCGTTTATAGTATTAGCAAGGAAAGGAAGTAAGGATATAATTATATATCTTTGTATAATATATATGTAGAAGCGCTCTTATTCTCTGACAAATTTAATATTGTAATTTATTAATGAATACTAATAAATGCTCTACACATTAACGGTATTATTTCATGTTAATTTTTTGTTCAACAACTGGATACAGGATAGTTAACACAATTTGAATAATCTCTTCTAATTGGATAGCGAGCGGCGATAGCCCAGTGGTTGAAACGTCCGGCCTTATGTTCAGGGGGTCCGGTGTTTGATCTTTCCGGCAGGGTCAATTTGGGAATTCATAATTTCAGAATTTTCCCCGGTCTGGCCTGGTGGGAGACTTCGGCCGTCGCTAGTTACCACCCTACCGGCAACGACATGCCACCAAGCGATTTAGCGTTCCGGTGCGATGTCGTGTAGAAACCGATTAGGGGTATGGGTTAATTACTATAACTGCCATGCCCCTAACAGGTTAGCCCGCTACCATCTTAGACATCATCACTTACCATCAGGTGAGATCGCAGTCAAGGGCTTGTAGTGGTAAAAAAAAAGATTTCATTGTAATAGAACTTCAAAAACTTAGCGTTTTACACCGTGGTCTTATTGGCTTTATCTTTTTTTTGTTTTCATAGTTTGGTGAGCCTATAATACAAAGACGTGGAACCGAAAAATTTCGCAAAATTTCAGAATGTCTATCTTTGTAAGCTAATTACATTTCCGAGTATCAAAACTGCATTTCGCGTGTCTCGCAGGCCCCGGGAGCGGTGCCTTTAATGAGGCCCCGCAAAAACCACCAATTACTGACGACAACCCGGTCGCCATGGCAACGGACACGACAAATAATTGGCGCAGGGCCCGGGTACTGCCGCGGCGAAGGCCTATCCACACTGCGGATTCATAAATAATGAAAATGCCTGTTTTTGACCCTTAAATCAGAATTTTAAAAAAAACGTTAGAATTATTTACGTACCTACTACCTATATGATGCCCGCGACTTTATCCGGGTCGTTTAATTATTTTCTTATTCACGGGGGAACTCCTTAATTTTCCGGGATAGAAAAGATGCCTTATGTTCTTCTACTATACCACATTTCATCAAAATCGGTTGAAAAAATGGGCCGTTAGAGCGCAGCAGACAGACAGACGGAAAGATAAACAGACAGACACACTTCCGCATTTATAAAATGAGTATGGATGATTTTTCGAAGTCGACTGAGCGAAAACGGTAACTTAAACTTCTGCGTCGGAGGGAACGACTTTTTTCCTGTCGCGCTGCTATGTGCACTATGTGTAGGCGGACTTTACGCCCTGTAAGATCTTGATTTTCTGGGATAAAAAGCCTAGTGGGATAAAAAGTGTCCATTACCTGGATGCACTACTTGCTATCTATGTTCCAAAATGTGTCAACCAATGGGCCGAGTAAAACCGAAACAGACAGACACACTTTCGTATTTATAACATTAGTATGGTATATGGATACAGTAGGTAGACACTGGTATGTAGGCGAATGCAGACAGATTGTTAAACATGAAAGTGATATCAAAACCTAATGAGAAGTTAGTCATGCTAGTTTTTAATGTGCATTTGGGTGTAGGCGGGAATTTATTCAATGCTTTCTATTCCGTACTTAATTATTCTTTTAACCTTATTCCTGGTCTAGGTGATGCATACGTCTAGCACGAGTCTCCGCTTGGAATGAGAAGGGTGCGGTCACCACCATGCTGGCCAACTGCTGATTGGCAGCTTCACATACCTTCGAGAATATGGTGAGGAACTCTCGGGCATACAGGTTTCTTCGCATTGTTTTCCATAACCGTTTGAAGCAAGTGATATTTAATATCTTAAAACGCACATAACTTCGAAAAATTGGAGGCCCGGGAATCGAACTCGCGACCCCGTACCCCGGTCGGATGTCTTAACCACTAGGCTATCACCGTTTAATTCAGGATATACGGTATCCATAGAGTACCCAAATCATTTTGAAAAACCCAAATCCACGGAGTCGCGGACATCATTCAGTCCTAGAATTTAATAAAGTGGTGTCTTCTGGGTAGGAATGGTATTCCGAACCAGCGTTAGATTCACTCGACGATCTGCACTTGTAAAAGTCTGACTGCCTCTTTGGTCTAGCCGTAGCGGTTAGCATACCTACTCGACTGCGGATCTCTAGGTCCTGTGTTCGATTCCATAATAATTGTTAGGCATTGGGTTTTTCAGTTAAGAAATTCTCAGTGCCGGAGTTCCGAGTTGGAAGTTGGCGGTGAGTCACCCCCGTGCCTCGGAGAGCACGTTAAGCCGTCGGTCCCGGTTATTAACATGATAATGGTCGTTAAAGCCCTCCAACCAGCGTTGGAGCAGCGTGGTGGGTCTAAGCTCTAATTCCCTCTCTCCTATCAGAGTGGAGGCCTGTGCCCAGCAGGGGGACGTTAATGGGCTATAGTGGTAAAAGTCTACTTGAATAAAGAAAGATTGAAGTTGAAGTTGTTGAAGAACAATGTTGGACCAACAGTGCGTATACACCCCAATCGGTACACTTGAATGCATTTCACCTGTGCCCAAGTTTCAAAGACCTCACGAATTCCTCCTCCCTCATCTCGCTCGAACACAGCGTGTTCAAGAGGGACGGAGGGCATCTGCAGCACGAATTCTGTAGCCACCTCATCAGTCATATTTGCCGTGAATATAAAATATTATTATGTTCCTTGTGTTTGCATTAATTATGATCTGATCTGGTGTCTTGATACACATTTACATGTCATGAATAAATACTTTTGATATGGTTTCTTTCGTGCATTACATGGAAAGTTTTGCGTCGAGTTTGAGTGGGTATAGGACTGGCAGGGACAGAAAAATAGTTTCATATAGGTTACAAAATTATATGTTAACACATACTGTAACCTGTATGAGTTGATAACAGAATCGAAGCTGTAACACTTTTCTGTTCTGAATCTTTTTTTTTTTAAATCTTTAATAAAAGATTCAGATAACACTTTTCTGTTCAATCAGTAGGTGAGTCAGATACTTTTATATCACTTATTATATTTATTTTTTATTTACACTTTTATATTTGTAACAGATATAAATCTATCTAATTTGAACAGTTTCAAAAAACAGTGTTTATATCTGTTACAGGTAAAAGCGACCTTGTGTGTGTTTGTTTAAGTGCGGTTTTATACCTAACTATACCTAATATTACCATACTGTGGACGAGTATTCTTTGAATCTAAGTTGGACCACCTATTCTGTGGTTGGATGCAGCGATGCATGGTTGCAATTGTTTTAAGAAAAACATGGTCGATGTTGTATCTGTGTGTGCCACTGAAGTCGCACAAATGAGATAGGCTACCTACATCCCGGGACAGGTCATAAGCTACTTTATCCCAGAAAATTAAGGAGTTCCCGCAGGAATTTAAAAAAATGTAATCCACGCGAATGAAGTTGCAGGAAATAGCTAGCAGTCCTATAATAAAAACTCAGTTTTCCATTATACAGTGTATCGAATACTTTAAATTCATCTATACAGCATGACACGCTACACTGTACGCCTCGGGAGTTGCTTGCAAGGCAGACGATTTTTTACTTCATTTGAAATTTTAAACACCCCTAATGTCATAATGAATAGTTGCCAATTGCTTTGCTGCGGAATTATACTCTTGCAACACTTTAATAGGAATCAGGGTTGCCACTTGCCGTAATCCAAATTGATTTAGAAAAGAAACTACCTCAATCTTCTTCTATATATATCCATAGCCATACTAATATTATAAATGCGAAAGTGTGTCTGTCTGTTTGTTTGTCTGCTACGCTTTCACGGCCCATCTGTTCAACCGATGTTGATGAAATTTGGTATAGGAATAGTTTGTATCCCGGGGAAGGACATAGGCTACTCTTTATTCCGGAAAATTAAAGAGTTCAGACCGTAGAAAACGTAACTGACCAATAGACACAATTTCACACTTGTAATATTAAAATGTGTCTTCTTATCGCGTTACTTTACAAGATCTTACTAATGGACATATTAATTGTTAGGCTGATTTTTAAATTTTATGATCCACATTGTAATAAAATATATTAATCAAGTACAAAATACGGGTATTTAAGTAAATCAAATTTCAATTTATAATGTCACTAAATTAAGTAACTATTGCCGTTACAAAAATACAAATGTCAGGGATTTTATTTACCTACAATATGCGTTAATTGCGCCGTAAGTAATAATATTTACAGATTTTGAAAGAATTTCCTGTATTATAAGCAGTGCAATGATATTTTATTATACAGCCACGCATACTAATATCTAATATTATCCTGCTAATCCTACTTATACTATAAAATCACACTGTTTGTGTCTTTGTTGGTTTGCACTGCAATGGCGCCGCAACGGAGCGACAGATCGACTAGATTTTGCATAGATATAGTTGAAGACTTGTTTCCTAATATAAGCGCATTTATAATAAATTCAAAGAATTGCCACAGAATTCATGGAAAGCCTAAGTCATCAAGTAAGTATATGAGGAAAAAATCTGCTATATTATGCAATTGCAATGTAATATTTTTTTTGAAGTGAAACTTAATTTAGAATCGTCGTGATTTGAAAATTTGATGAAACGAAAAAACGAGACCAAAAAGAGACAAACATACTCATAATAGGATTAAGCCTGCGAGAGAATAAGATAGAATACAAGTTATATTTATCTCATTCTCTCGTAGGCTACTTTTCTGAAGTTTCACTTCTGCCGTGTGAGAATTGCACACACACACACACTTTTTTTTTATAAATTAACGGTTTGATGCATTTAATACTTTTGCCAACCCTACTGAACTTACACGGCTGATTGGTAATTGTAAATACAAACATGTACTTGTCATTGTATTACCATTTTTGTAAGTTTCAACGTTACTTTACTAGTTATATTTTCCAGAGTTTGTTTTAAACTTCCCAGCTCAACTGCGAAGAAATAAATTAAAAATAAATTAATTAAACATTTTGGTTGTCGTTAGAAAAAACTAAGGTACACAGAAATGTACCTAATCATCATTTATCAACATCATATATATATATATATATATATATATATATATATATATATACGTTTTCAGTGTAGAACGTGGGTCTTCCGCCTGTCTTTAGCCTTCCTCATCCAGCCTCTTTATCGTATCGTCACTCCACTCTCCAGTGATGTAACATGAAAAAAATTACTTTGTTTTTTCACTATATTGAATTGGTAATATTCAACCAAAAAGTATTTAAGGTAGGTTTAAAAGTAAACATAATAATTTAATATAAAAATTCTTTTTAAACAACCGACTTCAAACTCTCGCGCCAACTTTACAACAACAAGCACACGCTATACAAAGTACTTATTTTATTGTTGATATTTTAAAAACCGCTCGACCGATTTCGATAAAATTTATATGGGACCACATGGGAAGTATGCCCTTTCAAATAAAAAAAGAATCATCTAAATCGGTCCACCCAGTCAAAAGTTCTGAGGTAACAAACATTAAAAAAAAAAAAAACAGTCGAATTGAGAACCTTCTCCTTTTTTTGAAGTCGGTTGAAAAATTAGGACTCTTAAGTATTAAACTGAAATTTATTTTAATTACTTATTAATTTGGAATTCTGTACTCTTGAAAAAAAAAACATGCTCCTGAAAAAACGTGTTTTTTTTACTTTTTTTACTGCAATCGCTATTGTCTTAAACAATTCTACCGATGACAACAAATGAGATTGTAGCAATAATTGACTTCATTATGCTTTTCTATAAAGTTGTTAAGCTTTTAAAAATCAGATGCAGCTCCATTCTATTACGGTAAAAACATAATTACCATAACTCACTTAAGGTATTCCATTACTTAGCAAAACGTAATCCGTAAAAAACTTCGATATTAACCGCCGTAGCCGCGAAGCTTACCGATTTAATTAATATGCTAATAACAAGGAAGAAGCCGTAAAAAGTCGCGAAACGCCGCTAGATTAAAGTAGTTATCCAAGCAGAAATTTTTAGAAAGGTTACCCCATAACTTCTGTTTAAAATCTAATGCTTGAATCTTTTTAATTTGCATAATCTAATGAGCGAGGATACACATTATTATTTTGCGTGTAATTTATTATTATAACAATAGGTAAGGGAGGTAAAAACAAAAGTTAAATAAATAAATAAACTTTTATTCAGAAAGTTTAACACAAAGAATAATATTTCCTTATTTTCTTACTCCTTTAATCTTGCACTTTTAATTTGAAATTATGCTTTGCTTAGGATGTCTGCTATTAATTTAGGATAGTCAATCCATACTCATACTTATATTATAAATGCGAAAGTGTGTCTGTCTATCTATCTGTCTATCCGTCTGTCTGTCTGTCTGTCAGCTACGCTTTCACGGCCCATCTTTTTTTCCCCGCTAGGTGGCATCCCGCTGAAGGACATAGGCTACTTGGTGGGATGCGCATAGATCTATGTACCGACCGCATAATGTTTACGCGCCGCTTACTGACCGCACCAATAATAAAGGGTAGGCACACAAATTACATTGATATTTTTGTACAATATTGGAGTTCTGTGAGTTTTTGTGCTGAAAGGATTTTATAAATATAGTGTTATATGTGTTAAATAGACGAAACAGGTTGTACTTCATAAGCCTCGAGCCCCGCGGTAATAAGGAATGATATCCTAAACACAGGTATCTAGTTAGGAGTCAGACCTACCACCCACGCAAATGGCCAAATTATGATGTAAGTCCAACTTTAATGTTCTATTTAATGTAACTGTTATTTGTGTTCGTGGTTTATTGTTATTTATCTAGTTTTATTATAAATAAATGAGTTAAATGAGTTACTACTTATGCCGGAAAATTCAAGAGTTCCCGCGGGAATAAAAATCAGTGAGAACAGCTATACTTACTTGTTGATATCCGTGATAAAATTTAAATGTCAGTATCTAACGATCGCTACTTAGTCCCGGCTTGATTGAAGGACAAACCAGCAAACAAGTGCACTTTGTATCGCTTGCATTATTTGATTTACAACTCAATCTAGATATCCAGATTAACTTACTACATTCTACGTATGTAATATAGCTATTAATATAGTTTTTAATTACGGTGATTTGCGTATTGGGTATTTTTTTATATTTGAAATGCGAAAGTGTGTTTGTTTGTTGGTTTGTCCTTCAATCACGTCGCAACAGAGCAACGAATCTACGTGATTATTTTTTACATGGGTTTAGGTTGAGTACCTGAAGAGTGAGATAGGCTAATTTTTATCCTGGAATATTAAGGAGAATGGAAATAAAAAAATCTTATTACACGCGGACGAAGTCGCGGGCATCAGTTTTTTAATATTTCGATCGAGGGAGCTACTATCATCTCTTACAGTAGTATTATTCTAAAATATCAGTTTTATGTCATGTACCTTGACGTCCCTAAAATAAGGATTATAATTTTAAAACACGAACGTCTATAGAATTATAACAATACGGCTTTAAGTGATGGTACTATGGCCCCTGGTATACACGCATGGTAGGGGTATGTAACAGTCAATGTTGTGCGAAAACTAATATAAATCTATTAACTATTTCGATTAAATGTCACGTCAAGGCTGGTCCAATCAATTTGCAATAAAATTAGCAGTAAAAATATTTATGTTGAGGTAGGTAATTGCTGTTAGGGGTGGTGGGCCAGGTAACCTCCTAGTGTGCTTGGGCACTGCTAGTCCCTTTGGATACGTCTGGAGGGAAGGGCGGTGCTTGGGCCGGTGCACCCCGGTAACATGGTTAACAATTTCTCTTAATGGGATATTGTTAGCCATGGCTAATAACCTGGTGGGGGGTGGGGTTCTCCGCGTGTCCCTCTGAATAGCTGAGGGCACAGTGGAGGTACCCAGGGGGGGTGGGGGGGCGGAAACGCCCAGAAGAGGCCAGGGGGCCCTGAGAGGAAGAAAACCTCTTTAAAAAATAACCGAAGCGGGCGGGAACGCCAAGGTGTGGCCAGGAGTGGCACCGAGAGGAAGAATACCTCTTTAAAAAATAACCGAAGCGGGCGGGAACGCCCAACCCAATCTCAAGGTCGACGTCTGCCAAGGGGATGAGTGGCTGATGGGTTATTCAGTCGTTAGGGCGTCACACTGGGGGGGAACTGGGGTTAAAATAATCATGGAAAAAGCGTCGTATGAATATTCTACCCGGGAGGGTCCCGCTAGCGGGGAATCCCTTGGTGTTCCGGACAGCCGGAGCATCGGCCCTATCGTATACGGGAGGGCCAACCGTCGCTTATTGGGGGTAGGTCAAAACAATGAATTGTGTAGGGAAGAAGGTGGAAATGTGCAGGGGGGTTGTGTAGATCTAGTGAGTGAGGATGGGAAGGAGATGGAGGTAGTAGAGGTGAGAGGAGAAATGGGGTCCGTGAGACTGGGGGAACAAGAGGCGATGCCACCACCCAGCACGGCCGTGGAGTGCAGGTCCAGATCGGGCTCTGAGTCCTCTTCGACCGTGTCGGGTGCTGGACGCCTGTGGCAGACGCAGGGAGTTAAAAGACTGCGTCGCAACGAGGACGTTCCGGTGTCAACCGACGACGAGATGTCGGAGACACCGAAGACTAGCAGCAAGGGCCGTGCCATGTCTGTTCGGAAGAGTGTTGGTTCTGCTAAGGCCAAATCGGAGATGACTCGGAGAAGGCGCCAGGAGGCTTCTCAAAAGGCAGAGGAGGAGATCCTGAGGGACAGCCTTGTTGCCCAATATCGTAAAGAGCAGATGATGTCCGATCAATCGGGTTCGGACTCAGCTAAGACTGGGCCAGCAGTAGATAAAACCGTGGCCCAGATTAAAGAGCAGGTGACCCAAGGAGTGGACACGATTATCAAAGTGGCCACAAAGTCCGGTAATTTGAAGGGCACATTTGTGCGCGCCCTAAAGGATGCCGCGGACTCTATCAAGGAGGCCGTGGAAGTTTTAAGTACGCGCACAATCACGGAAGAGACGCGGCAACTGCAGGCAGATAACACGCGCCTGCAGGCCGAAATGACCAGCCTCCGGAAAGAGCTGGCCGATATAAAACGAGAAATGGAGAGCGTGCGAAAGCAGTGTCCTGCGCCCTCTCCCCAAGCTACGACCGAGGAGCTTCCCTCTGCGTCGAAGCCTCCTCGGGCAAGGGAGAGGAGCAAGCGTGCTGAGCGTGCCGAGGGGGATCCGGCTGTGTCCCCGATGGAGGAGATCTGTCGCACGGTGATGGTCCAGGTTGGAGAAATGTTGAATGCCCGCCTGGCCTCCTTCGAGGATAGACTCCTTCCGGAGAGGCAGCTCCGTCCCCCACTTGCGGCGGATGGGAAGAGGAGGACGGCAGCTGCAGCTGCGGCAGCACCAGCGGATAATTCCGCTCCGAAGAAAACGCCAGTTCCCAATCGGCCTGCAAAGGAGACGCATCCCGCGGAAGAAATGCGCCCTGCGGCCCCCACTTTATCCCCCCGAAATCCTCCGAACGAGGGTGGTTGGGAGAAAGTCAGAGGGAGGAAGAAGAAAAGGAAAAAGAAGAGGCAATCCGGCCCACGAAATGGTGGACCGCCGTCCCGGCAACGAGATGAGCAGCAAGCGCGTCCGCAAGCGCAGCCTTTGAAAAAGAAGACACGGAAGCTACGCCCCCCTCGTACTGCAGCGGTGGTTATAACACTGCAGCCGGGGGCCGAGGAGAAAGGGGCTACTTATAGCAAGGTGATAGAGGAGGCGAAGAAAAAGATCTCGCTATCCGAACTTGGCATTGCCGCGGTGCGGTTCAAAGTGGCAGCATCTGGAGGTCGGATTTTGGAGCTCCCGGCAGCCTTGGGTGGAGAAAAAGCGGATTCCCTGGCGCAGAAGATCAAAGAGGCAGTAGGCGGAGAGTTTGTGAGAGTCTCCAGGCCCACCAAATGCGTTGATATTCGCGTTTCGGGCCTGGATGACTCCGTTACTAGTGATGAAGTGGTAGCTGCAGTAGCGCGTATTGGAGATTGCTCTGCTGACCAGGTTCGTGCCGGGGAGGTCACTCGCAATTTCTCGGGCCTTGGAACAGTGTGGTTGCGCTGCCCAGTTGCAGTCGCAAAAAAGGTGATCGCGGGCGGCAGACTTATGGTGGGCTGGATTTCGGCCCATGTAAAGCTGTTAGACGAGCGGCCCCAACGGTGCTACCGATGCCTTGAAAGAGGACACTTTAGGGTAAACTGCACCGCCGAGACTGACCGCAGTGACACCTGCTACCGCTGTGGGATTGTTGGTCATAAGGCCAAGGGCTGCTCTGCTGCGCCACACTGCACTGTATGTGCTGCGGCTGGAAGACAAGCGGATCATCGGGGGGGCAGTGGTGCTTGTAATCAGCCCAGAAAAGGGAAAAAGAAGAGTGGCAAAACTGACGATGGCCCCCGGGTCTCCTCGCAGTCTGCCGGCCCGACCACGAGTGCTCAGGCTGAGGAAGTTCCGATGGCTTTTGGGTAGTAAATGGCCCTCAGATTTCTGCAGGCGAATATTAACCACTCCGCAAGAGCCCAGGATCTTTTGTTCCAAAGCATGGCGGAGTGGTCGATACACGTGGCTGTGGTCGCTGAACCATATTACATCCCATCTGGTAACGATTGGGTAGGAGACAATGACGGCTTGGTGGCCATCACGACGCGGATCTCGGCTGGGTCTCCGGTCTTAGATCGTATCGTGAAGGGCCGTGGTTTCATCTCAGCTCGTGTGGGAGACATTACGGTGATCGGCGTCTATTTCTCGCCAAACCGCACCCTAATGGCTTTTGAAGCGTTCCTAGCTGAGCTCGGGGCCCTACTTGACAGGAATCGCTCGGACAAAGTGCTCGTCGCTGGGGATCTCAACGCCAAATCTACGGTGTGGGGATCTCCGGCGACTGATGCGCGTGGCGAGGAGCTTGTGGAATGGGCGGACTCGAGAGGGCTGGCTGTGGTGAACCGGGGATCGGAAAACACATGCGTGCGACGACAGGGTGGCTCCATAGTTGATGTCACTTTTGTTGATGCTGCCCTGGCGCGTCGTGTCCGTGGTTGGAAGGTACTGGTAGATGAGGAGACGCTCTCGGATCACAGATACATTAGATTCGAAGTCTGTCCATCTGTAACATCAATGAGTGTTCCGAGACGGCCCTCACACGTCAACAGTCCTCGCTGGTCTCTGAAGCGCCTTGACAAGGAAGTCCTGTACGAGGCGGCATTGGTCCAGGCGTGGGTGACTGCGTCCGAAAGCCCGGTGCAGGTAGAGCAGGAAGCTGAATCTTTCGGCAAAGCCCTGACGCATATCTGCGACGCATCCATGCCACGAGTCGGTCCCCACCCTCCAAAACGTGCAGTGTACTGGTGGTCAATGGAAATAGTGCAGCTACGAAAAGCCTGCGTAGCAGCTAGACGCCAGTATCAGCGGAGCCGTCGCCGCCTTGTGCGGGATGAGTCGGAAGAGGCACGCCTCTGCGCTCTGTACAGAGAAGCAGTCGTATCCCTACAGATAGCGATTGGGAATGCGAAAGATCTGGCGGAGGAGGAGTTGTTGGAGAGCCTCAATGCGGACCCCTGGGGGCGGCCATATAAAATGGTGAGACAAAAGCTACGCCCCTGGGCACCGCCCCTTACTCAAACTCTAGAGCCGCAGCAGCTGGAGTCGGTGGTGGATTCACTGTTCCCACACAGGACCAGCCAGGAGCCTCTGCATATGGCTACTGATAGAGAGGACATACCCTATCCTGACATGCCCGAAGTCACCGAGGGCGAATTTCAGGCTGCAGTGCTGCGGCTCCGAGCCAAAAACACTGCTCCGGGTCCAGACGGAATACACGGGCGGGCACTGGCATTGGCTTTAGGCCCACTGGAGCCCCGACTAAGGGGACTGTTTAGCACGTGCCTAGAGCAGGGTCAGTTTCCACGTCGCTGGAAGACGGGGAAACTGGTCCTGCTACGCAAGGAGGGACGCCCGGCTGATTCACCTTCGGCCTATCGGCCCATCGTCCTATTAGACGAAGTTGGAAAGCTCTTCGAGCGTGTGGTAGCGGATCGTATAGTCCGCCATCTGGAGGAAACAGGGCCGGGTCTCAGCGATCACCAGTTCGGATTCCGCCGGGGCAGGTCCACCATCGATGCCATTGCTCGAGTGAAGGCTCTGGCGGATGAGGCGGTGTCCCAGGGAGAAGTCGTTTTGGCGGTGTCCCTTGATATCGCCAACGCTTTTAACACCTTGCCTTGGGACAGTATCAAGCAGGCGCTGAGATATCACGAGATGCCTGACTATCTGAGGCGAATCGTGGAGGCCTACCTTTCCGACCGGGCTGTTGGTTACCCAACGCATGACGGAAGTTGGGTGCGCAGAGAGGTGTCGTGCGGTGTTCCACAGGGGTCCGTTTTAGGGCCACTTCTGTGGAACATCGGATACGACTGGGTACTGCGGGAGGCCAACATGCGGGGTGTCGACGTGACCTGCTACGCGGATGACACGCTCGTGACGGCCCGTGGGCGAGACTTCAGGGAGGCACAAGTCCTAGCCACGGCGGTAGTGGCCCAAGTTGTGGCAAGGATCCGTAGACTGGGGCTGGAAGTCGCCCTCAACAAATCGGAGGCCTTATGCTTTCACGGCCCAAGAAGAGCACCTCCAGCGGGTGAAAACCTCACTGTGGGCGGAGTTTCCATCGCTGTCGAGTCGACGATGAAATACCTAGGACTCGTCCTCGTCAGTCGGTGGAAGTTCGAGGAGCATTTCCGACGCTTGGCGCCCAAACTCATCCGGGCCGCTGGTGCTTTGGGACGACTCCTCCCGAACGTAGGTGGGCCAAGAGTCAGCTGCCGCCGCCTGTACACAGGAGTGGTGCGCTCGATGGCACTCTACGGGGCACCAATATGGGCGGATGCTCTGAACGCCCGCAATCAGACCCTGCTGCGGAGGCCGCAGCGGGTGATGGCGATCAGAGTAATACGCGGATATCGCACCATCTCCTGCGAGGCAGCGTGTGCGTTGGCCGGGACTCCTCCATGGGATCTGGATGCAGAGGTATTAGCGGAGATGCATCAACAAAGGTTGGATGCCCACTCACGAGGTGAATACCTCACCTCTGCGGAAATCGTAAGGTGGCGGCGAATTGCGCAGGCCGAGCTCCTCCACCAATGGAGGGGGAGGCTCGCGTCACCCAGCGCAGGTCACTTGACCGTGGTGGCGATCCAGCCCGTTCTCAAAGAATGGGTTGAGAGAGCGCACGGCGAACTCACCTTCCATCTTGTGCAGGTCCTATCGGGGCACGGTTGCTTCGGAAGGTACCTGTGCAGGATTGCGGGTAGAGAGCCCACGGAGGAGTGCCATGAGTGTGGTGGTGCTGTGGACACGGCGCAGCATACTCTGGCTGAGTGCGCAGCGTGGGCGGAGCCACGAGAGGCACTCGTTGACGTGGTGGGGCGGGACCTCTCGCTTCCGGCTGTGGTGAGAGCTATGGTGGGAGGCGAGAGCTCTTGGAAGGCGGTGGAATCCTTCTGCGAGACTGTTATGTCGCAGAAGGAATCGGCGGAGCGGATGAGAGAGGATGACGTAGGCTCTCATCCCATCCGGCGTAGAAGAGGCGGGCGCAGGCGTGCTGCCCATGATCGCCGCCTGCCCCCATGAGAAGGGCTACCGAGCGGCAGACATGGGGATTCTGTCGCTCATTAGGAAAATGGTCCTCGAGTTGGGAGGCACTCGTTGGTGTTCCTGGTGTGCCTCAGTGACGGTGAGTAGGGAATGTGATGTCCCGCGGAGAAGGGTCGAAAAGACTACGCTGGCGGCTGGGTCGTGCGAATTATACGGTCCCTATCCAGCCAAGGCGTTTGCGAGGAACACCGTGGGGTTTTAGTCGGTAAGAGTCCGACATAACCTTTGCATTTCCCCAGATGCAAAGGTATCCATGAGGATTTCCCCACGAAAAAAAAAAAAAAAAAAAAAAGGTAATTGCTGTTACATGGAGTTAACAGTTAGTTACATAGTTGCTAGGGTTGTCTGCTTCAACAAATATTCTTTTCACCTATTTAAAGAGGTACAAACTCGTTTAAGTCTTTTTTCGACAAGAGAAAAGTTTATAATGTTGTGAGTAAAACTGTTTTGGTACTATTATGTAAAGAATCGGCCGTCAAGAGTTTGTAAAGTATTTAAAAAATAATCTTGAATAATTTATAAAATTGCGATAATTTGGTAATTGACAACTAGTTAAATAAATAAATTTTTAGTGATTATTAAAGTGCGGACCTGCCTATAGACTTTTCAATTTGTATTCATGTCTTTATATTATAAATTATCGATTAAAGTAAAAAAGTGCGTTGACTTTGGATGAGGTTACAATTTATTATTTCAAACAAAAAAGTAGTACATGATTTGACTAGTTGTCAAATTACCAGTTGCGATCGCGCCTTACGTCATTGGTTCGTGAAATAGTGGAGGATAATGTGACCCAACCTGTACCACAAATGGTTAAAATAGACGGCTCACTTCTCAGAAAATTGCAACTTTAATTCTCGTAGGTGACCCCAAAAAAGATTTTGGAAACTTTTTTGTCGGAGTGCGCTCATTAGGCTGATATAAATGAACGCCGCCGGTCGGGGCTTCCACGAATAGCGTAACTGTATCAGCAGAGTAGTAACACAGATGATAACAGCTATTTATCCATAAATCAATTGACTACTACACTATATGGAATCTAGATTCAACAAGAATATTTACACTAATAATTAAAACATTTACAAAAAATAATCTACTGCAAATTTAACACATTCGCTGCGGCAGCATTGGATCCTAAACCTACGGCTCGTGCGGTACGAGACAAATACTGCCCGTATCTATATTTCCTGATATGCGTTACGACCTCTATTTTGCCGTACCGGAACCTGACTTTCAAAGTCCATGGAGACGTGGAAACTCACCATATCAATGGGTTTTTTGAACAAATCGATAGGCTACATCCTCGTGTATACCTAGCTGCGGTAGCCCCGGGTTCTCTATGATATTTCGAAAGATACAGAGATTTTTCAAAATCAGTCATTTACGGCAATATATATGCCGTATAGCATAGAAGTTAAAAAATTGCTAGGGATGGGTTTACTTCTGAAATGACAATCGATATTTTAAAGATATTCTTTATTAAAGAAACAACAAATTTAAGTGTATAAATCAACATAATTCTTCATAATTAGTCAACATAATAATTACTCTTACAAGTACCTATCGCCAATTTAAAAAAATATATTTAAATATAAAAAAAATTAAAATAAAAAGCAGTCACTCATGTAAGTTTAGTACAAATACACTGATTAATAAATAAATAATAATAAATACAAATAGGTTTTTTAAATTTTGATTCATATTAGGGTACCAAATTATTATTGACCGAGCGAAGCGAAGGTCTCTGAGTCTACTTGGGTGAATTGGCACTTGTCCGTCCGTCTGTCAGAGCCTTATAACTTCTGAATTGCTGAACGTAATTACTTCAAATTTAAATATAATATGTAAATCGATGGCTTCCCGCCGAATATGGCTTAAAAAGTTTTAAAAATCTTTATTTCAGGGGGGCTCTCATAGAAGCGAATGCGAAGTAAAATATTTTTTATAGCGTTACATAGGGTTGCAGTATATCATTTTAAAGATAATTAAGAATAGAGTCCAAAAATATTTTTTTTTGAATTTTTCCCCTAAAATTGACGAAATGGGAGGCTTTCAAAGTAGCGATTTTCTAACGTCCAAAGTTGACCTCAGAACTCTCAATTTTCTGAACTCTCAAGCCTGAAACTTGATCAATTATTTGAATTATATCCTGTACTTGAACAACAAATACTAAAATTAGATAAATATTATAAGGAAACGAAATTATTTAATTTTTAATGATGATGATATTTTTAACAGAACTTCACACTGATGTCAATATATGGCGCTCTGTGAAACCGCGAGGTCTCAGTTCGGGGCGAACCACTAGTAATTACTTTTTATTTTTAATCTATGATGAGATCATATTAGGAACTTTAACGAAATAAAATAAATTTTAAAAAGTAGGTAATTCCCTTACTCATATCATGTTTTTTACGTGAAAGTCTCGTCGCGTAGTTTTTTGCATAAAAAATATCGAGCACTTACGGCCAACACTAATGCAAACTGCGAGGCCGCGCGGACGCATGCAGTGAGGCGCGGGGTTGGGGGGGTACGGCAAGATAGTCGCCGTACCGCACTGAATAAAAATAATTACCTTGCTGTGCGTTACGGCAACTATTTTGCCGTACATTATTAGTATACAATATCATTATATTAAAAGCAACCATATAGAAAAAATCACTGTCTCTTTCCTACACGTACGGGAACATAGATAAATCACCCCCGCACCGTGCGCAAAACAAGGAAAACTAGCTGCCGCACTGGCTGACCGTCAAATACGGCAAAATACTTGCCGTAACGCAGCGAAAGTGTTAAACAACCTGCTATACCTATATTTTTTGTTAATATAAATATTATTTTCAAATGATATTTCATGGGCATGGTACTAGTCACTAGCGCTATTGCCTCTCTGAATTGCCAGGCTAAGCAATGGGGCTAAATAAGCTCCAGCTCTTGGGTCAAGCATGGACCAACTTCTGGGGAACAACAATGATAAAATGTTTCATGTCCGATGCTCATGGGCCAGGAGTCTCAAAAGCGCCGCAAAAATGTATTCCTTACTAGCTGATGCCCGCGACTTCGTACGCGTGGATCGAGGTTTTGTTGTTCCCGCGGCAACTCTTGAATTTTCCGGGATAAAAAGTAGCATTTGTGTTAGTCCACACTATAATCTATCTCGGTGCCAAATTTCATCCAGATCCGTTCAGCCGTTCTGGCGTGATTGAGTAACAAACATCCATTTGAGGTTTTTTGGTTCCCGCAGGAACTCCTAAATTTTCCGGGATAAAACGTAGCCTACGTGCTATTCCAGACTATATTCTATCTCTGTGCCAAATTTCAGCCAGATCCGTTCAGCCGTTGGCGCGTGATTGAGTAACAAACATCCATACATCCATCCAGACATCCATCCAAACTTTCGCATTTATAATATTTATTTGATTCAATTAAGTTTGAGTTTGAGTTTTGTGATGCATTTTTTCATCCACTACAAGTAAGCCCTTGACTGCAATCTCACCTGATGATGATACAAGCCATCAGCTTAGGCTGTATTTTAACTAGCTATACTTACCGGGATAACCTGTGTGGCGTTACCTCCTTGCTAGCTGGCAACGCACACAAGCTTCGCGTTCGGAATTCGAACTTGCTTTTGGAACGTTTTTGGATTCGGAACGTCCTGCGCGCGAGAGCTGCACTGTAGCAACGACACAGCATTCTATTGCTGGACGTCCAGCGCAACGCTTCCTTTGATATACCTATTTCTATTGTACAGTTTTACATAATCTATTGTATCTTATTAATATACTTGTAAACGTGGACCAAGTCTATTATTTCCACATCACATAGGCTGGCAAAAGCACTCTATATTGGTGACCCTATACCTGTTATGCAATTGACGGTGTTTTACCACGGAACCCTGAAAATTACGATTATCGCACAGAATGCATCAACAAAGTAAGTAATACTCGACAGCAATTTTCGTCGCTCGCGTGTCCCGTCGATACATTTCTGCAATTTGAGCGTCCACGTAAAACGCTTCTTTATTGACGCAAATTACGTTTTAATTGCGAGTGAAATTACTTACATGGATGCGATAGCCACGTAATTAATTAGAGCCATTTTACATATCATATCCATCGAAGTAGATAAACACAACCGAAGCGATTTGTGTTTTTTTAGGGTTTCGTAAGATAAAGAAATAACAAAGAATGATAATTTAAACAATGAATGACAATTACCTACAAAAAAGTGGCGGCGGCGTTGTAGCGCCGATGGCGAATTACAATTTCAAAGTTTTAGTTTTGATTTAAAATACTTATATTTAATTTATTTTTCCCGTATTTTTAAACTTGTAATAAAAAATATAGTTCGCCTCCTCCGAATATTTCAAAGCGAAGTATCTGAAATAATTAGAATTATTACAATAGAGTAGAGGGATTAATCTAACTCTAGAGCAAAAATAAATCGAAGTTTCTTGCTAGCGTAACTATTACCGGTTTTTTAGCGTAACTATTACCGGTTTTTTAGAAATCCATACTAATATTATAAATGCGAAAGTGTGTCTGTCTGTCTGTCCGTCTGTCTGTCTGTCTGTCTGTCTGTCTGCTACGCTTTCACGGCCCATCTATTCAACCGATTTTGATGAAATTTGGTACAGGGATTGATTGTATCCCGGGACAGGACATAGTCTACTTTTTATCCCGGAAAATTCGAGAGTTCCCCCGGGAAACAAAAAAGTTTCTGTTCAACCGATTTTGATGAAATTCGGTACAGGGATAGGTGGTGTCCCGGGGAAGGACATAGGCTACATTTTATCCCGGAAAATTCAAGAGTTCCCGCGGGAATCAAAAACCTTAATCTACGCGGACGAAGTCGCGGGCATCATCTAGTCAGAAATATAAGAACAAGTTTTGCGATCCCAAATCAAAGGACTTCGTTTTTGAGATTGTAGATTAGTTTAACAAATAGCTACGGAACCCTCGCTGGGCTAGCCTGACACGCACTTGGCCGGTTCTTTTTTCACGAAAATCAGCGGGGCGTTTAACTCGTGTTTTGAATAGAGATGTCCTAGCGCTACCAAACTTTAATACTCTTTGAGTTAGTTTTTGGGTTCCTCTATCAGGGCGATAGGTTAATGTAATAAGTAATAAGAATTCTGTGGTAGAAGCACTTCAGTTTTAAGTTGACGTACCTACCTATAAATCAAGTGTGAAGTGGCAAAATAAATCGTACTGGAGCGCTCAAACTTGAAGTGGTGGATAATTTTGTATATCTTGGCTCTTGCATAACCAACAATGGTTCAGCTGAACCGGAAGTGCGCAGGCGGATTGGCATGGCTAAAAATGCTATGACCCAGCTGTCGAAGATCTGGAGTAGCAGAGATATATCGACACGCACAAAGCAGAGACTGGTGAATTCCCTGGTTTTTTCTATCTTTTTATATGGCTCTGAGACATGGACTTTCCGATCTACAGACCGCAAACGCATAGATGCCTTTGAGATGTGGTGCTGGAGGAAAATGCTTAGGATACCCTGGACGGCTTTCAGAACCAATGCCTCCATCCTAAAGCAACTGAAGATTACCACCAGGCTATCTACCACATGCCTACGGAGAACCTTCGAGTACTTCGGACACATTGCCCGCAGAAACCCTGACAATCTGGAGAAATTACTGCTAACGGGCAAAGTGGAAGGAAAGACGCCAAGAGGACGTAGCCCTATGCGTTGTGCCGACCAAATAAGCACCACACTCGGCACACCGGTCCACGTTGCTCTGCACCATGCCACGGACAGACCAAGATGGCGCAACATCATAAAAGAAAAGATACTCCGTGGCAAGGATCACGACCCTCAGCAGTGTGGATGACGATGCATGGCGGAGGACCTACCTATAAACCTATAGGTAGGTACATATTATAAAACTTGCGAACTATTCTAAATTACTTTTGAGATAAGATTATACATTTTAATTAATTAGGACCACGATCACCTAGGCTCCTATCATAAATGTCAAAACAACTATCACTTTAAAATAATATTATAGTTTTAGAATATGCAAATGAAACCCCTTAATATGATACCCATTGGTCGAGTCTACTATACATCTTTAACTAGCTGATGCCCGCGATTTTTTTTAAATTCCCACAGGCACTCTGTAATTTTCCGCAATAAAAAGTAGCCTATGTCACTCCCCAGGTCCTCAACTATACCCAAAAATTACGTCGATCCGTTGCGGCGTGATTGAAGGACAAACTAACAAACAAACACTTTCGCATTTATAATATTGGTAGGTATGATTAACATTTTATTCAGAGACCTACATCGAACTATTTCTATGTTCCTATGTTTTTTATTTATATTATAGTGAGAGATGGACAGACTTGGCAAAGGTTCATCTTTACCATTTTGATACGGAACCCTAAAAATTGACATGCTTGCTTATAAATACCATAGTCACAGTATCATAGTCGACTTATTTATAATTAATTATCAATACACGAGCAAGGTGTAGCATGAGATCCAAATTTATAACCCGACAAAATGTAAGTAACCACCTCATAAACTACTTATACTTACGAATATACTTGAATTGGTCGACTGTCGATGTGATCGTAATTTGAACTTCGTACAAATTGGCATGTTTACACTACTAAATCAAGGTGGACACCGATACTGCGGTGAAACGCATATTGTGAGAACGATTTGATTTATGTGGGTTATAAATGAGGTGAAATTGGCGTTCAGTACGGGAATGGTAAAACCTACCCGTACCGTAGTACCCTGCAGTAAGAGTCATTACTCATTTGACGATGTCTCAGGCGCATACCGTTATTATTGAGCCATACCGTTAATCGGCACGGCATCGTACCGGAACGCTAAATCGTAGTGTGGTAACTAGCCACGGCCGAAGCCTTCCCACCAGGCCAGATCAGAGAAAATTTAGAAATTATAAATTCCCAAATTGACCCTGTCGGGAATCGAACCCGGGACCTCCGCACGTTAAGGCAACAGCGCCTCAACACTGCGCCAGGGAGGTCGTCAACTTGCTGCTACTTTACTAGGTACATTAAGTATCTACACATCCTAATATTTTATTTATTACACTAATGTAATAAATCTATAAACAGTATAGTACATTAAGCATTCTATTTGATACTGTCACAGATAAAATATGTGTCAAGTATTCTCGTCTGACTTTAAATTTTTAGCGACCTCAAGTTCTTTTATGCGATCATTATTACTCAACGATTTCAGCAAATAAGCATGTATACCTAATTGTAATACCTAGTAACAGAGAATTGACTTTCAATCGACTCTATAATCTAGCTATAATTTATTTTGAATGTAAGGTTTCGAACTAATTGGAATAGACTTTTGGGAGTCTAAATTTTTCTGGGTCGTGCTTATTGGGAAATATTCCCTTGTATTTTTGAACAGACTTTTAAAATAATTATTTAATTTTTGTAGCGTTAAAATATACATTTTTTTTTTAATCTGGAGGTACTATCACACTACTATTTAAAATCATGCACACATTACGTTATACTTACATATAATGACAAGAGAATGACAAAAGGTTTACAATTTACATAGAAGATTTCCTTCCACTATGCACCTTTTGGTTCTATGGCGGCGGACCCAGGGGTCCACTAGTTCCGTATGTATTCACTATTTTGGTTGTACAATAAAACAATTGTTAGTAGACGCTAGTCACAAAGAGCGCGCAAAAACCGGACACTTCTTCTTTTCTTGGTTTTTGGCTTCCAGTAGTGCCAAAACACAGACAGTTGACAGTGACGACTGCGTTCGGAACAAGGACTATGGAATATGGATCATGGATATAGGAATTATGAATTCCTTGGTTCTGAGTCCGACGCAGTCGCCACAGTTCCATCATAAGATGAGCCTGAATTAATTGTATTGTCATATCGATATTAAAGTTTCAAAAAGTTCTACGAAGTATCGTATCAGAACTCTCTTGGTTGTAAGGTCGTTATGAGCCATGACCAACAAAATGCTACAGCTGAAGTTTGGCGGAAATTCCACTCGGGCATGAGAGGAGGGGCTGGCCATCTAGTTTAAACCCAAAAAAATTACTTTTAAGTTTCAAATCGATACGACGATATTAAGTTGGTTAAATTCGATTTCCAAGATTCCAAGTATTTACATATACCTACTTAGTTTATCACAGTAGTTGGATGTTAGCTAATTCGTAAAAGCGTACAAAATAACCATGGGGTGAGTAGGTATGTTGAGAAATTCAAATAGGCACACGGTTAATACCTACCTACCTACATAAAGCTCCAAGAATTGAGTTTTTCAGAAAGTAGGTATCTATACTAATATTACCTCTATGATACTTAATATTATAAATGTTTGGATGGATGGATGTTTGTTACTTAATCACACCAGAACGGCTGAACGGATCTGGATAAAATTTGGCACAGAGACAGGTTATATCTGCAGGGCGACCGCGTATCTTTTGCATCAATCATTGATACATCGCAATCACCTCAGATTGGCTTTTATGGTATTCTTGCTGCGTCAATGGATTTCGTCCAATAGTGGAAGAATGTTAACCAATCAGAGGTGATTGCGATATATCAATGATTAATGCAAAAGATACGCGGTCGCCCCGCTGGAGTAATGCGTTGACTACTTTTTATTCCGGAAAATTAAAGAATTCCCGCGGGAACCAAAAAACCTCAATCCACGAGGACAAAGTGGACAAGGAGGACAAGAAAAAAGAAAAATATTGAGAAATTTCAATGATCTTTTACAAACCTAATTCCTGAGTCCAAAAAGCCAGTATGATTTAAATATACGGAACAGCGCGACAAAACACGCTCTTGACCCGCTTTTAACGATCACCTTCGTTCACTGCACCGTTCCAATTAATAATAATAACGCGTGCGCAAAAACAACGTTAACTTACGTGCGATTTTCGCTCCAAAATCGGCCTGGAATCCGGCGCGGGCGCGCGGTCAATGACCCTCGAAACTGGTTCAAATTAAAGCCCTTAGGGCTTTTTCGCACGGGAGAGAAAACGACCCCATCGCACAGTGGTATGCGAATGTCGACTATGGGAGGCCCTGAGTTATAGGTGGTTATACTTCATATACAGTATATAGGGGTGCGATTTTTTGAAGGGAAACTTCTTTAGCACCGTTGTGATTTGAAAATTCGATGAAACGAAAAAGCGACACAAAGAGACAAACATATTCATAATAGGATTTAGCCTGCGAGAGAATGAGTTAGAAAACAAGTTATATTTATCTCATTCTCTCGTAGGCTACTTTTCTGAAGTTTCACTTCTACCGTGTGAATTGCACACACACACTTTTTTTTAACTAGGTAAGTATATATAGGCTTAACTGCAATCACACCGAATATAGAAGTTCTTGATTCTTTCAACTAATCGACGGTGCACATCTGAACACGAAAGAAATTAATCGGACTTAAACGCGCTAAAAAAGTCGCTTTTGTTTAAACTTTAACCTTAATCTGTTTTAATAGTAAAATTGAATCGCGATTCTTTCTCCCGTGCGAATATGCCCTTAAGGGCTGCCTCTCAGTTTTTGCCGAACATTAGCAACTTTGTAAGCAACCGCATTATGCGTCGAACTTATTATTTACTGATAATGTTGGTGTATTTTTTTCATGTTTGCTTTTCAAATAATCGTTATGATAATTTAAACGTGTTTTGATTTTCCGGGATAAAAAGTAGCCTATGTCACTCTCCAGGTCCTCAACAATACCTATGCAAAAAATTACCTCGATTAGGCGTGATTGAAGGACAAACGAATAAATGCCGTAAACGATGGCGTGTAGATACCAAATAGAGGTATGGATAATATAACTGGCATACCCCTAAAAAGGTTAGCCTGCTATCATCTTAGACCACATTATCGCTTACGAACACCGAAATCTCAGTCTAGGGCTAACTTGTAGCGGTAAGGTGGTAACTAGCCACGGCCGAAGCCTCCTACCACATAAGACCAGAGAAAATTCAGAAATCAAAAATTCCCAAATTGATCCTGCCGGGTATCGAACCCGGGACCTCCCACTATAAAACTACAGCACCATTGAGGTCGTCAAGTTCCACGCTTAGTGGGAAAGGAAATAATAATTTAATTGTTTAGAAAATGATATTTAAAAAAAAAAACTATGATACCAAAACCGCCGGTGATATCGGTTTCTGGGAACCAAAAGTGTCAATGGTTGAAGAAGAGCTTCTAAAATGTGGTTAACAATAGATCTTGGACGTTCATAATTTTCTCATCGCCGTCGGTATAGATGGTAAGTGTCGCGTTACTATACTCTTTCATGTTTTAAATGATTAGTGGAGTATGAAAAAACATCTTTGGTGGCTACCTCACTTTACACTTCGGTAAATGATACGGGAAGATTTAGTTTTCACACAAAAAATGTCTCATGGAGCTACATCAATTTATACACAAACACTTACACGCAACACTGTAAGTGTATGTGTATGTGTGCGTGTATATCGGTAATCTGGGGCATTTATAGTAAGTAAGTAAGTAAGTAAAAACACTTTATTACACACAAACAAATAAACAGAGGTAAAACGAATCATAACAGAATTTTCAACTTGTTACGGTGTAAAGGCGGCCTTATCACTATGAGTGATCTCTTCCAGGCAACCTTTAACAATTATATTTGTTTTTTTTTTAATTATTATTATAGGCACTGGTAGGTATATTGAGTTCTGTTGCTAGAGTCTTTAGAACACTGCGGGGTACGAAGTGATCGAATTAATAATGTCATTTTGACGAGATCTCCGAGCACTGTATTAGGTTAAAAAACTGTCCGTAGTGTGTTCTCGCCTTAATTCAGTACGTTCTCGGAAAGCTCGTCAAAATGACGTTATTACGCGATCGCATCGTACCCCGCAGCGCTTCATTTGATCTGGAGCGAATATTTTTGTTTTTTTTTTCTCATACATCGGCCACTTATTATCGAGCGGGTAGGTCCGAAGAGTTGCTTTATGGGACAAGGAATTAGTTGTATAGAAGAGACAACGGAATGGACGTACTTTAATGTACACACGTAATCATGGTCACACGAGTCTGTGTCATGGTCGTGTCTACGGCGTACTACGTTAACGACGATTCACTACTGACCAGAAATTGCTTCTCAGAGTGAGTAGAATATCCACCACGCTGGGCAAGCTGGCAGATCGACATACTTCACACACCTGAGAGAACATCATGTCTCTTTGGTATGCAGTATGTTTCCTAACAACCTGCACCGTTAAAGCAAGTTGTATATTTTATTAGCTTGTATTGTAGAAATGCTGCTAATATAATTTAATAATATTATAATCTTTAAAAAACTCTCTATAGAAATCGCATGTTCACTAGTATGAAAGGCTCTAAAATAAAGGATGTTAAACCTATAGGCTTATCGACTTAGAATTAGATGAAATTTTCTAGGACAACATTTTCAAAATACCAAGGTCACACGTATGTTTGGTTTAGGCTAAGAGCTTCTTTTAAAATTTATTACGAATCTATAAAAACAGATCAATCGAGCGTGTTCATTGACTTATTCCGAATTTAAATTAAAGTAAGCTAGGTACTTAAGAAGCTACATAAAAACGAAAAAAAAGAAACAAGACTTCTTAGTTTAGTTTGTTTTAGTTACTTAAAAAACCGCTGTAGCAAGACACATCTAGAATCTCTACTCGCATATCATGGAATGCACTCTGATTTTTGCGCTCACATAATTGCATCGCATGCTCGAGCCGAAATTTCGCGTACCGGTACGATATTCTTAAATAAGCAGGTACGACACGATCGCCAGATTTTATCGAAGATTTCGCGGTAAACACTTGCATAATGCGAACCGTATATTATTTTAAATACGCTCCGTTCGTCCGTTTATTGATGTATTAATGTACAGTTACCGCACTTGTTCTTTTATTATTCGATAAAGATTTAATTTTTGAAAGCGGTTTTCTGAATAAATTGGCGCTATAGCAGAGCGAACGAGCTATATGCACGTGAAATAATTATGACAGGTTTAGTGTCATTCCTAAAATTGATCCGTTAAGCCTGAAATACACACAATGCGCGATGGAATATTATAAATGCGAAAGTATGTTTATTTGTTGGATTGTTGGTTTATTGGTTTGTTGGTTTGTCCTTCACTCACGGCGCAGCAGAGCAAATGATCGACGTGATATTTTGCATAGGTATGGTTGAGGACCTGGAGGACATAGGCTACTTTTTATCCCGAAAAATTGAGGAGTTCCCGTGGGAATTAAAAAAACATATTCCACATTAGCTAGTATTATTATAAATGCGACAATTTATTTGTTGACATGTTGGATTGTTCATCAATCACGCCGCAACGGAGATATGGATCGACGTGATTTTTTACATGGATGTTCTTACAGACCTGGAGAGAGACATACCTAGGCTACTTTTTATCCCAGAATAACACAGAGTTCAAACGCGATTTTTCATATACCTAAATCCAAGCGGACTTTCGGCTATGTTAAGTCTGTCTCAAAGACTACTTAAGGACGACTTAAGCAAATTGTTGTTTCTGAATTGATATTGTGTAAGGTTTGAGAGTTGGAACTTGCTGTTTTTGCTTGAATGCTTAATTCAGAAACCGGCCCAATATCAGTTCAGTAACAAAAATTTGCTAAATTAGTCCTGTAGTCTTTGAGACAGACTCAACATGCAATACTCAATTCAAAATCCGGCTCTATGTCTGGGTTTAGTGAACTTTAACATAGGTGAACTTACCAAATATTTTGAAAAATCCTACATGGATGACAATTCTCTGACATGATGATGATGGGTCTCCCTTGGAGAACCTTCAAATCTTTAGAATCTCAAGTTTCTAGACTCAGCGATTTGTAAACGTCCACCAATCAGTACGTTTAGTCTAACTTTTTACAATTCGCAAATTCGATTGATCGTAGTGAGCGTTCGATCACACAGCGTCAAAGTAACATGGATCTTAAATACATTCTTTTAGAGCTCAATTTCATTTATGCATTCACAGCCAGCGCTCCAAACTATACGTTTCGAAATTAAAATTGGTTGTACTGCATTTGTGACTTTAGACCAAGAGCTTTTGGGTCCATTTTACTTTGACGCTATTTGATCCAACACACGATCAATTGAATTTGCAACGTAAAAACTTAAACTAAGCGTTAGTACAGGGGGGTTACTATGAGCTCTTATAGCAGGACAGATAAAATTGAAGTACACTTAACTTCAAGGCACTGAACTGGTAGGCAGACACTGCATTGAACTGTGCTGCAGTTCAATTTCTGTCCTGCTTTAAGAGCTCATAGTAACCCCCTTGTTCTTTCATGGTTCTTCCAAATAAAGATAAATTACGTAAAGCGTAAAGCGTAAATTACACAAACCAATCAGCCACTCGTTGCATTCAATTTTAATCATCCCAAATCAGTAAAAATTTTGAAATTTCCAAAACAGTTTTGGTCAAAATTACAATGGCGAATCGATACGTAATTACGGTATGTCAGAGTCGAGTCGAGCTTCTCTCGTGACCACGCCCAATTTGTAGCGGGCGCCGATTAAGCAATTTCAGCTGTTACTTCAATATTTTCACTAGCGTGTAATTTGACGTAAACGCCGGTGTCCGATCGTTTTTTTTCGATCGTGTGATAACACCTTTATTCATTTCTAAAAAACAAAATTATTCACAGTATCTACACATTGATGTTATTGTACATTATTTTTTTTTCAAAAGAGCAACCACCGAGTTTCTTGCTGGTTCTTCTCGGTAGGAATGGCATTCCGAACCAGTGGTAGTTTCACTCGACTAATACGTCCGTGTCAAAGGGTAACAAGGTTTTGTTCTGTTCACGCGGACGACATCGAGGTCTAGTTGAAAAAGAAAATTTTCACTTCCATATTTTGTCCCCTTGAATGCAGATCTGGTACAATTTAAAAATTTGGCATTCTGTTGCACTCTGGGGCACTCTGGTCATATTAAGTACATATTTCCTTAATATTTTTTATGTATTTCAACTTTCGAGTGTTAATTATTTTGGAAGTTGTAAGCCTCTGTCAAAGTGACCGACAGACAGACAGGCGGAACGATGAAGATAAATATAAATCCAAAAATTAAACTCGCTTCGCTCAGTCAAATATTAATCTTTTTTTTTTAAACGAAAGCCTTGAGCGAAGCCAAGTTGTCAAGTGTGAGAACTTGACCACTAGCGCAGTGTTGAGCGCTGTTGTCTCAACGTGCGGAGGTCCCGGGTTAGATTCTCGGCAGGGTCAATTTGGGAATTTATAATTTCTGAATCTGTCTGGCCTGGTGGATTGCTTCGGCCGTAGCTAGTTACCACCCTACCGGCAAAGACGTGCCGCCAAGCGATTTAGCGTTCCGGTACGATGCCGTATAGAAAACGATTAGGGTTATGGGTTTAATATAACTGCCATGCCCCTAACAGGTTAGCCCGCTACCATCTTATACTGTATCATCACGTACCGTCAGGTGAGATCGCAGTCAAGAACTAACTTGTAGAAGATTAAAAAAAAACTACTCTTATGAGTCATTCAATTTTGTTCGATAACCGAAGTCAGGAAAGTTATTCAATAGAACGTAATAATATTACTTCATATTTACACAGTTGTATTGAGTTATAGCCTCTTAAATTTTCCACAGTAGAGGTGCCTCGTAATCCATACCTCCATACATCCATACTTATCCATACTTATCCATACTTATATTATAAATGCTAAAGTCTGTCTGTCTGCTATGCTTTCACCCATCTTTGCACCCGATTTTGATGAAATTTGGTAAGTATAGATATTTGTTTGTACCCCGGTGAAGGACTAAATATTGACATTTGTTTCTTGGTTTGTCCTTCAATCACGCCGCATCAGAGAAAACGATCGACGTGTTTTTGCATGGGCATAGTTGAGGACCTGGAGAATGACATATGCTACTTTTTATCTTGGAAATTAAAGAGTTTCCGTAAGAATTAATTAAACTTATATCACGTGGACGAAGTCGCGGGCATCAGCTAGTACTAAATGGACATTACTTACAATGTATACTTACAATTATAATAATGTCCTCCCGACCGAATTTCGGCCACGGCGGCCAATCTAGAGAGAGATTAGCCATCTGCGCGGAAGATATTATAGTAAACAAGTGTGTACGCAAACGCAGGTGCACTCTCTCTTCCTTTACTCTCATAGTCCGATAGGACGGAAAATCCGACAAGACCGGAGATATATCAGGCGCAGGGCCAACGGCGTTACGTGAGCACGGGGGTGAAAACGCCCACTTCCTAACTCCGAGCGAGTACTGAGAATTTCTTGTCAGTAAAACCCAATACCAAGGGTCCATCGCTGGGCTAACCACCCAACATGTGAAAACAAGACCCATGGTTGTGAAGTCCTATGTAAGAAACTGTAGAGGAGGACAAGACCCACAAAGGGTTGTAGCGCCGAAGGAAGTAAGTAAGTAAAGTAAAACTCAATATTTAATTATGGCCCGACCCGGGATTCGAACCAGGGGCCTCAACAGCCGCAGTCGAACATGCTAACCACTAGACTTACGAGGCAGTTACAATAAAAAGTGTTGCAGTCACACGGGTCACGTATTTTCGGAAAGCCGCCAATGAGTCGGCTTCCATTTTGGTGGAACAGGGCCCTTTGTTTGGGCGCACATAAACGGACAACTGTACACTGTTTTTGCTCGGGAACAGTTACTTTGGCTAAAGCGTCTTCATATTGTACGCGGGCACGCGCTTTTTCGCTTAAAATTATAATAATTTGACGACCTCCGTGGCGCAGTATTGAGCGCTGTTGTCTTAACGTGCGGAGATCTCGGGTTCGATCACCGGCAGGGTCAATTTAGGAATTTATAATTTCTGAATTTTCCTTGGTCTGGCCTGGTGGGAAGCTTCGGCTGTGACTAGTTACCACCCTACCGACAAAGACGTGCCGCCACGCGATTTAGCGTTCCGGTACGATGCCATGTAGAAACCGAATAGGGGTATGGGTTTTAATATAACTGCCATTCAGGTTAGCACGCTACCATCTTAGACTGCATCATCACTTACCATCATGTGAGATCGCAGTCAAGGGCTTACTTGTAGTGGATGAAAAAACAGTGTATGTGTGCAATTCATACACTTCGGAAGTGAAACTTCAGAAAAGTAGACTACGAGATAATGAGATAAATATAACTTGTATTCTAATTAATTCTCTCGCAAGACTAAATCCTATTTTATGGATCTGTTTGTCTATTTTTTTTGGTGTCGCTTTTTCAAAAACAATTTACAAATCAGACTTTCTGCTGCTACATTTAAACAATCAAACAGAAAAAAATTACAAAAATGGACTTTGTATACACGTTCGTCCGATGGCACCACTTGTACCGTGGCGACAAGTGGTACCGACAACATCCGATTCATCGAATTTTCAAATCGCAACGATTCTAAAGAAGTTTCACTTCAAAAAAAGAGAAAAGAAAATCACGCTGCTACCGAAAATGTTCAGTGTGACGAGTGGTTTAGGTGAACCCGTGCTGTTTTGTAATCGTTGTCAATTACATGTAATAACATTTTACAGTCTCAATTACCAATTTTTGCTGAGTCGCTTATTCGGTGTCGTGCTGAGACGCGTCAGAACTTCGCTTTCATTTTCAAAGCCTATGAAGGTAGCTAATTTAATTTAGGTACTAGCTGACCCGACAGACGTTGCCCTGCCCATGTTTCAGTAAATTGAGTTCTCACAAAAATCACTTCCTCACAGAAATAGTCCATACTAATATTATAAATGCGAAAGTGTGTCTGTCTGTCCGTCTGTATGTCTGTCTGTCTGCTACGATTTCACGACCAATCTTCAAAATTGTTCAAAAATTTGTACAGGGAATATAGGCTATATCCCGGGGAAGGACATTAAACCACGGACGAAGTCGCGGGCATTATCTAGTTACTAATAATTGCAAGATGTGACCCTAAAAGTGAAAGTGATTTTCAGGTAGGCAGGTACGCATCCCTAAAAGGGACGTTCAGTTTGCTCTGTATTTGACTTTTTTGAAAATGAAGACAAAATGAAGTTAACAAAGCGATCAGCGTAGACATTCTACATCTACTTTTATCAATAACTTAATAACAGCTAACTAGGTACGTACTGGTACGAACTCATATGATTAAGATGTCAAACAAGTCACGAGCGAAATTAGGTCCAGCAACTAGTCAAGCTATCATTTAGAAATTGACTCTGACAGATTTAATAGGCTGTTCGCTGATTTTTGCAGCAGGTTGTTTTTTAGAGTTCCGTAGTGTAAATTCATACTAATATTATAAATGCGAAAGTGTGTCTGTCTGTCCGTCTGTCCGTCTGCAACGCTTTAACGGCCCATCTTTTCAACCGATTTTTATGGAATATGGTAAAGAAATAGGTTACATCCTGGTGAAGGACATAGGCTTTTAATCCCGAAAAATTAAAGTTTTCCCGCGGCAACCAAAAACAAAAAAAAAAAAAAGAAGTAGCGGGCATCAGCCAGTAATATTATATTATGCAATTAATATTTGGACGTCGTTAGTGACAGAATATGCGTGAAAATTTTAATATAAACCACTTACCGTACCATATTTTATCAAATAAATATTTACTTACTTAGGTACTTTACAGATATAAATATTTTAATATCCCACGGAACCATTAGTAAACAAGTACCTAATAGCCATACCTGGCAGAATTTTATCGAATGTCATCGTAATATTTACGAACTTGTGACGTTGACGGATTATCTAAAGTCAGAAACCAAGCGTGATTCATGTACATTACACATCTAATCGTCCACCATCGTGCATTCAATATCACCTTTATTCCTTAATGAATATGATTTAATTTCAAAGCAATGGTATGAAAAGGTAAGTATGTAAGATTTCTGTGTGGCTAGCAAAGAAAGAGCTATAAATCTAGGGATATTTATTGAAATGGCAGATCATTTTATGTTGGATAGAGATATGAGTGATAATTTGCCCATCCCTAAATCGCCGGTCTAATCATGTTGGTTTTGTTTTATGTACGGTCATGGACCGTTAAATGTGTGTAATAGGTCTGTTGAGACGAGGGGAGCGTTACACTTTACTAAACATATCATAATGTATGAGATAAAGACCAAGGTAATTAATAAAGACGTTATATTACGGAAGGGTCATGGCTGGTTACTGATTGAAATACATTTCTAAAGCGGATTTTGTCAACGTGCATGCAACTTGTATTAGGCAATTAAAGGTTGATTGGATTAAAGTATTTATTAATCAGCAATTAGATACGAAATAAATTCACGGATAGACAGATAGATTTATTGCAATAAAAACACAGAAGAAATAAGACATGAAGTAAAATAATTTGACTTTGTCTTATTGTACAAATACTTTTGTAACTAAAATGAGCGTACCTAACTATATAGGAATTAGTAGGTAGAAATTACGCATTAATCCTTTAAAAAATTCAAATTTCACAGTACTGAGCCAGTACATAGCGAACCTTAGATCGTAGGAAACACAAAAAGAAATAAATATTCAATTAATTCAGTGTTAGAGCCTAATGGCTTGGCGCGCAGTGATGGTAAGAGACCTGACGGGATGACTCTTGTTCCGTGGAAGCAAGGAAGGTCGCTTGTTTGGGATGCCACATGCGTGGATACGCTAGCGTTATCCCACTTGCAGGCGTCCTCCATGTCAGCGGGGGCGGCGGCCACTAATGCAGAAAGAGCCAAGAGGCGCAAGTATGGAATTGTTGAAAATAATTTCATTTTTGTGCCTTTTGGTGTTGAAACCCTGGGGTCGTGGGGCGAAGATGCCAGATCCTTTTTTAAGGATCTATCTTCTCGTCTCACAGAGTCCACAGGTGACCGGAGGGCTGGCAGTTACCTCGGCCAACATATAAGTTTGGCTATTCAGCGGGGTAACGTAGCCAGCGTTCTGGGCACACTGCCTCATTGCAGCGGGATAGATGATATTTTTAATGTTTAGTTTTTAGTTTTTAATTTAGTTTTTAATTTAGATTTAATTTAGATATTTATTTCTATTGGTTAAATTAATAGTCATATTTCGAAATTAATTCACAATTTATTTAATTTTGTATTCCCTGATTCTTGATACATATAAACTAGATTAATATGATGTAAGCAGAGTGTCCTGCAAGGATCCACTCTAGGCATTTTCTTGTTAAGAATTTACAAAAATGATCTCGCTACAATATTTCTCTTATACCAATATTTTATAAATAAATATAACCAAACCATGTAATACCTACGTGCATTAATAAACATAAATAAATAAAATTATCCACGAATATTGTACAAATTCTGATCATAAATCGTGGTGGTCCCCGGACACATATTGTTATGGTAATTTTTCTCCCTCGCTTCCATGGTTGATGAAAATAATAGATGTTTTACTGATATTAATGGATAGATCATTGTGATTTGAAACTTAGTCACGCTGGGTATGTTGAAAGGGACTTTTTGGGTACATATTATAATATGATAACTTTGAATGGTAGCAACGTTTTTTCCTGTTATTAGTTAGTAAGTAACTCTTCTTGGAGTTTACCTCCTTAAGAATCGATTTTCATAATATATAAGCCCGGGGTATGAAAATTTATGGGGAGTAAAATTAAACTTTCTCCGTTGCGTTATTTCCTTTATATTTTCATGGTAACATTTCAATTTATTAATATAAATAAATGTATCAAGCATGCTTTCATTATTATAAAAATGAGTTCATTTATCCTCATTTACTAATCTATATCTATATTTTATAATCGTTCGTAAAGAGTAAACTCCAGTCGTGCGTCGGAGCTGACACACACAATTTTTTTTTTACCTAATTTTACTGACCATCTGGGTACTTCCTATTTACTATGATTCTGTGTTTTCCATTATTTTGTCAATTCAGACATTTCTTAGACTATGTTCCTAGGCAGTTAATACCTGAGATAGCCAAGGGATATGTATATATATATATCCATACTCCAATGAAGTAAAAATGCACAGTCTACCTCCAGTATAAGAATCTACACCTAGAATCTATGTTAAATAGAAAAATCATCATAATTTTTCCCCCCATGAGCAAAACATATTAATTTACGACCTATAATAATAATAGTTATTAGTAGCATAATTATAGTATTGCTTATCTTAATGAGTTTGGTCCAAATTTTATTTTTTATTTTTTAGCCCGGATGTTGCCCAATCCGCGTTTACTTCCTCCCGTTTATACATGTTTCTATTTTTCCTAAAAGAGCATAACTTTGATGGATATTTTACGCGATGCAAGACGATGATGATTATGATTTACTGGTTCTGTCTTTGACCTCGGGGAGCCAAGGGTCGAATTTTATGCAAATTTTACATAGCTACATTTACAACTTTACATTAAAAAAAACATTACATTACATTCACCTCTAACTTTCCGGAGTTTTACCACAGAATAGATAATAGTATAAGTAGTTTTACGCTGAGTTGCACCAAACAAATTCAAATCATTAGGTGGCAGTTAAGGACTATTTTAACCGCAAGAATTGTATGAAGTCTTGTGATTAAATTAGTTTAATCAACACTTTAAAATTGCTTCATGCAACTACCTTGCTTCTGGCCAAATTTCATGATTCTAGGTTAACGGGAAGTGCCCCATAGATTTTGATTTATTGGCGAATATAAAAAAATATGCAAAATATGCGATATACCTCCACGCGTTCCCGAGTAAAAGGGAGTTGACAGACAGACAGACAGACGCACAACGAAGTGATCCCATGGGGCCATGGCATAAGGGTTCCTTTTTTTTCTCTTGAGATACGGAAATCTAGAAAAACGAGATTCGAGCTTTCTCCTTCTCCATTCTCAGTCGAACTCACGCTAAGTAATCACAAGACCAGTTAAATAATAATACAATAGTGATTTATACGTACTAATATACAAGATATTCATGGTTTCTATGAGTAGTATGGTGGTGAAATATACGACTCTTAAAGATAACAATTTATTAGTTCGGCCGTCGGTACTAAACCGTATGATTACTGGTGTAATAAGAATAACCGTTATGCAGTAAATACTAAGATCACGGCACCTAGTAACGGACTAATTCTAACTGCTAGATTTTAATTTGATTTATGATTATAATTATCTATGACTAGCTGATGCCAGCGAAATCGTCCGCGTGGATTGAGGTTTTTTGGTTCCCGCGGGAACTTTCTAATTTTCTGGGCCTATGTGTTATTCCAGACTGTAATCTATCTCTGTGCCAAATTTCATCCAGATCCGTTCAGCCGTTCTGGCGTGATTGAGTAACAAACATCCAAACTTTCGCATCCATACTTCCATATCCATACTAATATTATAAATGCGAAAGTGTGTCTGTCTGTCTGTCTGTCTGTCTGCTACGCTTTCACGGCCCATCTATTCGACCGATTTTGATGAAATTTGGTACAGGGATAGGTTGTATCCCGGGGAAGGACATAGGCTACTTTTCATCCCGGAAAATTCAAAGGTTCCCGTGGGAATCAAAAATGTATCTGTTCAACCGATTTTAATGAAATTTGGTACAGGGGTAGGTTGTATCCCGGGGAAGGACATAGGCTAATTTTTTATCCTGGAAAATTCAAGAGTTGCCGCGGGAATTGAAAAAACTTGGTCCACGCGGACGAAGTCGCGGGAATCATCCAGTTTATAATATTAGCATAGAAATATAGATAGTATGGAAGTATAGATTTTTTCCTCATCATTTCAACTCATCGTCGGCTTATTACTGAGCACGAATCTCATCTCGGAATGCCAAGAGTTTAGCCATAGTTCACCACGTTAGCCAAGGGCGGATTAGCAGACTTCACACACCTTTGAGAACTTTTTGAATATCTCTCGGGCTTGGAGATGTTTCCTGCACCGTTTTAAAGCAAGTGATTGTTGCTTTAAACTTAAGCACTTAAAAACGGCTCTGTCATAGGATAAAATCGTTTTCAAAAAAATTCAGTGAAATATATAAAATCTATTTTTGGCACGACCCAGGAATCAAACCCAGGAACTCGTCACCCGCAGTCGAACATGCGAACCACTAGATGACTAGACCAACGGCGAAGTCCGTATATTAATACCCCTTAGTATAATTACTCCAGTTAACACTACCTATATTGCTTAGCCGTTAAAAGCTTGCAATAGGTAAATATTAATCATAATAAGTCAAGCTGCCAGTGTAAAGGCTCGCACACATCGCCGCCGGTCGCATAAAGGCGTGCACACATCTGCATTGGCGCGAAATGCAAACTCCCATTCATTATTCGCTAGACGGTCTTACTTTATTTTTGAGTACTCAATGAGAAACGAAATAACATCCTGTTGCTGTACCGACAGCAAAAATGATTGGTCTTATAGTGAAAAATCATAATTAGGTACTTCTTGGATATAAATCTCTCATTGCTGTGACTCGTGACCCCTTTCCATTAATCACCTAATGGTAGGCGTTTTCTTTTGATAATAATGCGGTGGGTTCCCACGTCCTTCCGCATTCGACTCGACTAAGAGTACTATTTGTACTCTTAGATTACTAACGATTTTTATCAGATGTTAGTGTTAATAACGGCAGGAGGAAAAGAAAAGGCCAAATTCGCACTACCAAATTTGGTCCGCCATCCACCCGACTTGAGTCAACGTTGCTTAACAGGAACTCCTCACCCGCAGTCGAACATGCTAACCACTAGACCAAACGGCAAAGTCCGTCTATTAATACCCCTAAGTTTTTTTTATTCACTACAAGTCGGCCCTTGACTGCAATCTCACCTGATGGTAAGTGATGATTCAATAAAGCGTCCCACAAAGCACCCGTCCCCGATTTTTGGTGTTGTTTTACAATCAGTTTGTATACGTTTTTGCAGTCGGTACCACATCTGTGGGAACTGCGCGGGCGTCACCGCTAATTTAGCGCAAACATGCGCTCGCATGCGCTTTTTGCCTCTTTGCGCTTTTCGGTGGTGCAAGTGATGTCCACACGTGACAGATTGCCACTGCATCGAGTTTTATTATCAGAAGCTCATAGCTTCCGGCCCGCATTATGACTTAACTAACCCGTGACTTAATTGAAGTGAAACATTTTTAGAATCGTGATTTGAAAATTCGATGAAACGAAAAAGAGACATATTCATAATAGGCTTTAGCCTGCGAGAGAATGAGATAGAATACAAGTTATATTTGTCTCATTTCCTCTTAGACAACTTTTCTGAAGTTTCACTTCTGTCGTGTGTGAATTGCGCACACACTTTTTTTATAAATATATATGTCACCGTAAGATTGTAAAAACCGTTAGATTATAATCTAACTCGCGAAATTGTAAACTGTCGAATGATTACAATATAACGGAAAATTTTTCGGTAGATTGTAATCTGTTAGGTTTATTAACCCGATAGAGACACAGAAGACGGAAGGTTGTTCCATAATTTGCGTGGGTTTTCTGCGTAGTTCAAGATTTTTTATTTCCGCGGGAACTCTCTTAATTTTCCGGGATAAAAAATAGCCTATGTCACTCTCCGTGTCCTCTACTATATTCGTTGCTCTATTGCGGTGTGATTAGAGGACAAAAAAACAAACAAACACACGTTCACCAAACAAAAACATGGAAAAAAAGGAAATGATGGTGATGAGATGGTTTTTTTTAAATATTTTTTACCCACTACAGCTTACACCATACGTACTGTAGGTTAGGTTAGGTTCGTAATATGTCGAAACAAAACTGGGAGGTTTGTTTGTCATATTATTAACATTTAGCACACACAAATATCCCTTAAAAGAACTCCCGAGGTGAGACAGACGCACAACCAGACCAGACGGTAATGTTTTGCGCAAATAACCTCATCATGTGGGTTGAAGTGCATATTTAGGTATTTACAGAAGGTATTTAGGCATTGCACGAGTCATCTCATTGCAGGCTCACTGTATGACTGTACATAGCACTGGGAGCTTACTACCACCGCTATAAGTACTATTATAATAGCATTGTTTAAAAAAAAATTGTGTCATAGCCTAGTGTTATGCCTGAAAACAAGCGCTGAAGTCGACTGGCTGCAGCATCAAGCTGAGGCAGAGCCAATAAATATATATTTTAACCTTGTTTTAAGGAGTGAGTGAGTGCCCGGCTCTCATGGAACCAAGGTTGGCTTAAATCTTGGTTGGCACCTTGGTTCCATGAGAGCTGTGGTACTCTATGTATGTTTCATTTCGTTGTACTAACTTTTTGGCTGAAAAAAATATTATTTATTTATCTATTACTAGCTGATGCCCGCGACTTCGTCCGCGTGGTTTAAGTTTTTTGTTATTCCCGCGGGAACTCCTTAATTTTCCGGGATAAAAAGTAGCCTATGTGATATGTCACTCTCCAGGTCCTCAACTATACCCATGCCAAAAATCACGTCAATCCGTTGCTCCGTTGCGGCGTGATTGAAGGACAAACCAACGAACCGACTTTCGCATTTATAATATTAGTAAGTATGATTTTTGGCGACCTCCCTGGCGCAATGGTAAGTGCTGTTGTCTGAACGTGGGAGGTCCCAGATTCAGTTTCGCAACACAGAGATAAATCGGTTACTTTAGTTCTTTTGCGGATCCCCTTATTTCTGATGTGATCGCGTAAAGAAACAAGCAAAATATCATCATCATCATCATCATCTCAGCTTGCGGACGTCCACTGCTGAACATAGGCCTTTCCCAAAGAACGCCACCACACCCGGTCCTCAGCCTTCCTCATCCAGCCACTTCCCGCCACCCTCTTAATGTCGTCGGTCCATCGTGCTGGAGGGCGCCCCACACTACGCTTACTTGTACGTGGTCTCCACTCCAAAACTTTCCGGCTCCAGCGGCCATCGCTCCTTCGACAGGAATGGCCTGCCCACTGCCACTTCAGCTTGCTAATGGCTTGGGCTATGTCAGTGACCCTGGTTCTCTTACGGATCTCTTTATTTCGGATCTTGTCCTTATGAGAAACTCCTAACATAGCCCTCTCCATAGCTCTCTGAGCGACTTTAAATTTAAGCAAAATATAGTTAAATCATACTAATACTATAAATGCGAAAAGGTGTTTGTTTGTTGGTATGTCCTTCAATCACGCCGCTACGCAACATCGACGTGATTTTTGGTATGGGTATAGTTGAGGACCTGGAGAGTGACATAGGCTACTTTTTATCCCGGAAAATTAAGGAGTTCCCACGGTAATCAAAAAAACTTAAACCACGCGGACGAAGTCGGTGATATTAGCTAGTAGGTAGTTACGAGTATATTATACCGAATTCTAAATGATAAAAATGCTTCCCATTCCTGTATTTGTCCACACTTATGCCTCTTACGGCATTATTACAAAGATAATGTGTGATATATACAATCTTATCAGTTGTAAATATTACGCGTTACCTAACAAACGTGACTGGTTACGGAAATGTTTCAAATTATTTTTCTTATCAGAAATATTAACAGGAATTTAATGAGAACTCTACTAATATTTGTAATTTGATGCTTGTATGAATCCAGGCTAAAATAAGACACGTAAAAGTTTAGTAAAAAAACCGGCCAATTGCGAGTCGGACTCGCGCACCGAGGATTCCGTACAAACCTGTAGTAAGTTCAAAATTATTAAAAATATTTTGATTATATGATGTAACTAAAAATTTATGCTTTTCGCAATTTTGCCTTTATCTGTGCTATAAGACGTTGCTTCGTTTCAAGATTCTGAGTTCACGGGAATTACCCGTAGGTTTCGATTCCCTTGTCCAAAATTTGCAGCATAAACGGCTGTATCTTTTAATTGCGTTGGCTTAGAAGTTTGATTTTTCATTGCTCCAAGGGACAGTAGACCTGAATATTTGATATGAATTTCAGCTTGATACCTACCTCCATGCGTTCCTGAGAAAAAGGAGACGGACGGACAACAATTTGATCCTATAAGATAAGGGTTCCGTTTTTTCGTTTTGAGGTACGGAACCCTAAAAAATCCAATTAAAAAGTCCTCGCTACGTTTGCGCTGATTTTAAATGATGATTTCACTTATGACACGTTAAAAGAGGATATTACGTAGGTACATATTGAGGCCGATAACGTTAAAGCATATTAAGTACATGTATACTGCAATAAAAAATTGTCTATAGTTCGCGCACGAGTTGAATGCAGAGCAAATGTATGGTGACACATACTTTGCATTCAACTCGCGCGAACTGCATTTCTTATTTAATAGTATACCTGCGTTGCCTGGGTGCGACCGAGCTTCGCTTTAAATTCAATTTAATTATTGATGTTAGAGCTGAGTTCCCATGACAATGAAATGTTATAATAAGTATATATTTATAGTTATATACATAAACACCCATGAGCTCCTTGAAATACAAGTAACAGGTGTTTGCCTATGTCGATAGATCGGTATATCATCATACTTATAATATTAAAAATGCGAAAGTGTGTTTGTTTGTTGGTTTGTCCTTCAATCACGCCGCAACGGAGCAACGGATTGACGTGATTTTTGGCATGGGCATAGTTGAGGACCTGGAGAGTAACATAAGCTTTTTTTCCCGGAAAATTGAGGAATTCCCGTGGGGATAAAAAAACTTAAACCAAGCGGACAAAGTCGGGCATCAGCTAGTATAACCATTTCAAAACATTACCGACCTATAGAGGAGCGCCATTTTACAACGAGATTCATGTTGGCGAGGTCGCGTATTCAGGAAATCTATATATTTTGCGTTATCTCGACGCTCTTCGCTTCGCATTTTGTACGAAAAATGATAAGAAAATTACAGCTATTTCAATGATAGCCTTCTGATCTGATAAAAATTTAATAATTAACATTTTATACGATAAACTTTAAAAATGTAATTAACGAAGTAGGTACCGTGGCCTTTTTTATTTTATTTTATTGCAAGATAGGCTTGCGCTTGACGACAATCACGCCTAATATAAAGCAGTGATGAGGTCTAGGTTGAAGCGCGCTCGCCTAGAAGATGCCTGTTCACTCTTGCCTTGAAGGTGCCTTATTGTGTAAGAATGGTTTTTACACATATTATGTATAGGAATTAGGAAGCAATCGAGCATATCACAGGTGGGTCACCAATATCATACTAATATTATAAATGCGAAAGTGTGTTTGTTTGTTGGTTGGTTGGTCCTTCAATCACGCCTCAACAAAGCAACGGATCGGCGTGATTATTACATGGGTATAGTTGAGTATCTGGAGAGTGTTGAAGAATACTTTTTATACTGGAAAATTCAAGAGTTCCCGCAAGAATAATAAAAACTAGCTAGTAGCTAGCAGCTAGTATTAAATATCGCAGCGCCACCCATGTACATTTGTAGCACCGTAAAAAGTTGTTTGTGAGGAGTCTTATTTCCTAGTTTTGAGGCATGAAATTACTACATCTGATAAAACACAGCGGTCCCCTAATTTGCAGTGTATCAGAAAAGACATGAAATAGTAAGAGTTGAAGGAAAACAGCGATGAAAGACGCATCCAGGTGAAGTTAATACTTAATAGCTGACTTTTGGATTTATTGTATCGATAACATTGTAAAAAAAGAAAAAAGTCAAATTAGAAATCATAGGAAGTGACGAGGAATTTCTCTGCTCTACCTTCTCAGATTTTTAGCTCCAGCTTAAGCTACGAAGTCCTGTGTAATTCAAAAGTAAGCAGCGGCGGATCAACTACCATACTTACTGCCATACTGCAATACTTACCTGATAGTATAAATGCGAAAGCGTGTCTGTCATATTTTCAACCGATTTCGATGAAATTTGGTACCGAGATAGGTCGTGTCCCGGGGAAGGACATAGGCTTAAAGGCGAATTAAGGAGTTCCCGTGTAAACCAACAAAATTTGTCCGCGCGGACAATGTCGCGGACATCATCTAGTGTTTTCATAAATAAACCATATTGATAACGTTGAAATACAGGTCGTCAAACTAGTCGTCAGATTGTCGCTCGTTATCAGCCTATCTTATCACAACGCGATTAACCTACTTTGCCTGTGTGTATATAGAACATTTGTTTGGAAATGTTTATTTGAAGAATCACTCAAAACGGTTGACTCTGTCAACTTTCTTCGTGTGTTTCCCGAAGCGTTGCACAACCATTTTAGAAAGGACAATACCACCAAGTTGATGTTAAATTTCGAGGACTTCCAAGATGGGCACTCCACTTTTAACATTGGCATCGTCGAATCAAAAGTGAATACTATACAGGCATCACCTGGGCAAACGCTCTACCTCAGGCTGTTGATTGTTGTTACAAGTTTGATTGTAGCCAAGCACAAGTCTATTAAATAAAATAAAAAGGTCTGGCTAGGTGTCGTGACAGATCTGAGACTATACGAAAACTACAAAGCCGAAAAATTGACCATCTTATGAAGAAAAAACTCACTAGTGACCGGACAGGACAAAACGTGTGCAAGAAACGTAGGTACACGTCCGAGGACAACGATGTTCTGCTCTGTCGCGCTAGCATGTGCAGATCCATGTGTGACAGTTACGCGGACAATTTGTTCAGTAGACACAAAAAAAAAATTCTTTAAAAAAAACCGAGACTTCAACATAGTGGGTAGAAATCAAAAATATTTTGTACAGTGGCGTTGGAAGACGGTTTTTTGGAAATAATTTTTATTTTTAACTTTTTAGTATCAGGGTTAAGGATTTGGAATCAGAATAATTATGGGACCACCTCGAGAGCTTCCTCTAACGACTGATAGAAAAAAAATTCAAATCGGTTAAGAAACCCCGGAGATATGGACCGACATACATTTAAAAAAAAAACCTCCTCCTCTTTTTGGAAGTCGGTTAAAAAGTAGAAAAGAGTCCTACTAATAAGTTCATCTAATTCTATTTTATCAACCGACTTCCAAAAAAGGAGGACGTTCTCAATTCGGCGCGTATCTTTTTTTTTTTTTTTTTTCATTGTACGATTCCACGCTGGCATGATTCCTATAAATAATTATCACAAGTGAATTCGTTAAGTTAATACGTTAAAGATATGCGTATCAAATTTTATAGTACCTACCTACTCATGTTCCAATTTATCGCTGGGACTCAAGATATAAATTGGCTGTAACCTTCAAATGACAGATATGCGGATGACCTATTTCGAAACGTCATCTATGATAGGTCTTTGAGCCTATTTCGACGCTAAAATACGCGGTTTTGATGTTTAAGGTTTACTTCCGGTTGGAGAATCTTTCAAAGTCAAACGTAATCCTGTAATGTATGATAAAGTTGCTGTAGTCATTTCCATGTTGTATACTCGATTGATATGAAGATGAATGTCACGTCATCACCGAGGTCAAAATTGGGATGTAAAAGTTTGTTTGTTTTGAAGTCTTTAGGTATTATAATATAAAATTCAAAGTCCTGACTGACTGAGTGACTGACTGACTGATATAAATATAAGTATATATCAACGCATAGCCTAAACCGCTGCTCCTAGAGACATTAAATTTGGAGAGTGTGTTCTTTGTGATGACTAGGTATCCACCAAGAAAGGGATTTTCGAAATTCCACCCCCAAAGGGGTAAATTAGGGGTAGGTATGGATTTAACATAACTGCCGTACCCCTAAAACAGGCTAGCCCGCTTCCATCTTAGACTGCATCATAACTTACCATCAGGCTTACTTGTAGCGGAATTAAAAAAAAAACATCCCCAGGCCCCACATATCCTGTTTCGGCGCGTTTACAACTCAGATTAAAAGATTAGGGGTTTACATTGAGCATTCCACTGTTATCACTTATCACTCGTCCGGCGCCACAGCTATCGTGATTGCGTTGATATCAAGTTATCAACTCACTACTTTCTATTATCTGCCTCGTTGGTCTAGTGGTTAGCATGTTCGACTGCGGCCGAAGTCCCGGGTTCGAGTCCCGGGTCGGGCCATAACAAGTATTGGGTTTTTCTAACAAGAAAGTCTCAGTACTAGCCCGGGGTTGGCGGTGTTTCACCCCCGTGCCTCGGAGAGCACGTTAAGCCCGCGTCGGTCCTCCGCCTGATCTCTCTCCGGTCGTGTCGGATTTTCCATCCTCGGGCTATTAGAGTAAAGGAACGGAGAGTGTGACCTGTGTACGCGCACACATTTGTGCGCTATAATATCTCCCGCGTAGATGGCTAATCTCTCTGGAGAATGGAGATTGGCCGCCGTGGCCGAAATTCGGTCGGGAGGACACTACTTTCTATTATCATACGGAGGCATTGCTCTATGTTGCTGGTTTTGCGTTGAATCTAGAATTTTTTGTTTTATACAAGGTATTGAAATAAAGACCAAAAATAAAAATAAGAAATAAGAGGAAGATGGAGACATGGCGCCACATCGTCCACAAAATAATTATTGGTGGAAGGGGTCACGACCATCAGTAATGGGGAATACGACGCAAGGAGGAGGATTGAAATAAAGAAAGAAAGAAAACAATTTATTCGGCAATGGTATCACAGACAAAACATAGATACAGATGTAACAATTTCGGCCGTGGCACCACCCAAAACGGGTGTACAGCTCAGCGTTTTAAGCCCTGCATTGTATGCCAACACGCTTACAAAGCAAGGCGATTTTCAGCTGTGGCCCGGGGAGTCGTTGTGTATTGGGAAGCGCAGCGTTTGCAGATCCCGACCAGTTGGACAGACGACATCAATCTAGAGTCGCAGGGATACAGGGTGTTAGACAGCGGCGTGTGGCAGTTCCTACAAGAGATCTAATTCCAGCAGTGAGCGCCTTTCCTTTGACGACAAGAACCCACGCGTCTTAAAGATTATTACTGGGATTATTTAAAATCCCACAAACTCAACTGACCCGGTGGCCAAAATTGGGACTGATTTTAATGCCTGTTTAGTTTTTGTTTTATTTTATTTTTAATCAAATAATAAATATTATAAATGCGAAGGTTTGTATGGATGGATGGATGTATGGATGGATGGATGTATGGATGGATGTTTGTTACTCAATCACGCCCCAACGGCTGAATGGATCTGGCTGAAAGGCACAGAGATAGATTATAGTCTGGAATAGCACATAGGCTACTTTTTATTCCAGAAAATTAAGGAGTTCCCGCGGGAACCAAAAAACCTCAAATGGATGTTCGTTCCTCAATCACGCCAGAACGGCTGAACGGATCTGGATGGAATTTGGCACAGAGATAGATTATAGTCTGGACTAACACATAGGCTACTTTTTATCCCGGAAAATTAAAGAGAGAAGTTCCGTACCTCAAAAGGAAAAAACGGAACCCTTATAGGACGCACTTTGTTGTCCGTCCGAAAAGCGTAAATTTTTAGTTACATCATATAATAAAAATATTTTTAATAATTTTAAATTTACCTGGAAATTATTAAAAAAAATATAAATTAAATATATGATGTAACTAAAAATTTATGCCTTTTGCCATTTTTCTTTTATCTGTGCTATAAGACGTTGCTTCGTACCAGATTCTAGATTCTGAGTTCACGGGAAGTACCCTGTAGGTTTTGATTCCCTTGCGAGTGTCGAAAATTTGCATAAAAATATTTTTATTATATTATGATGTAACTAGAAATTTATGCTTTTCGCAATTTTTCCTTTTTCTTTGCTGAGGCTGAGGAAGAAGCAGCTAAGACATAAATGCTGAATCTTAATTTGTCTTTTTACCTCACATAGTAGCATTGTATGGAAACAGTAATGTAGCAGTAACTAGCAGTATATTTACAGGTTTGCATGATATGCCTAGACACTGACAGCAAGCTGATTCTAATGAGTAAACACAAATTGGAAGAAACATATGAAAAGTTAACGGGACATCCTGTAAGTTGTATATTTATTTTTAAATAAGACAGAAATTTCAAGATTCTGAGTTCACGGGAAGTACCCTGTAGGTTTTGATTCCCTTGCGAGTGTTGAAAATTGGCAGCATAAACGGCTGTATCTTTTGATTGCGTTGGCTTAGAAGTTAGATTTTTTCACAGCTCCAAGGGCCGGCCACCACAACGTAGGCGGCCAACCACGTCACAGTTTGTACGGAACCCTCGGTGCGCGAGTCCGACTCGCACTTGGCCGGTTTTTTTAAGGTATTGATTATAGCGGAACCGATGGCTTGGCTTGACATTATTCAAGGCAAGGTCGTTGCTTGAATCTTTTGGTCTTTTGGATATGCACTGTCACAAATAGGCCACACGTTCCTTTTATTGAAGTTAACATGGAGCAACCACGCAGTAATCATTGCCAAATCTTCAGAAATGCATTTGTATGAAAAAATTGTGTAAGTACATACTAAGTAGTCATAAAAATAATCTAGTCATAATTCTGAGTACCTACTTAGTTGATAAATTAAAGACCCGGAAATCTCGACGCCCTAAATTTATTAAATGCACAAATTCTTGCAACTAAGTGTGCAATTCTGCTGATAAAAATACTTGTATCTTATCATAATATTATTCAAGTGACAATGTTATTATACGTCTAATTTAGACGGTGTATTATGTAATACACCGTAATGTCGTTGGTCTAGTGGTTAGCATAGTCGACTGCGGATCACGAGGTCCTGGGTTCGATTCCCGGTCGGGCATAAAAGTTAGGTATTGGGTTTTTCAGTTAAGAAATTCTCAGTGCCAGCCCGGAGTTGGAAGTTGGCGGTGTTTCACCCCCGTGCCTCGGAGAGCACGTTAAGCCGTCGGTCCCGGTTATTATCACTAACATGATAATAGTCGTTAAAGCCCGCCAACCCGCATTGGAGCAGCGTGGTGGGTCTAAGCTCTAATTCCCGCTCTCCTATGAGAGTGGAGGCCTGTGCCCAGCAGTGGGACGTTAATAGGCTTATTATTTTATTTATTTATTTATTATGTAATGCACTTTGTGAATATTGCATTGTGTAAAACATACTTTTGGGTTTTATAACTCTGCATGCCTTTAGAGTTCTGCGTAATGTTCACAAAGGCGTGTTCAAGCAGTATTATTTAAATATATTATTGACATTCTTAATTCAGAATTATATTCCTTATTTTAGGGAGACCAAGGTGCGTGATATAAAAGTGACATTTTCAAATAATATTGCTTTATGCGATGGAAGTATGCTCCCAGAAAGCGTAGTTAGGTTTTTAAATAAACCTGTATGCCTGTAGAGTTGCATGACAGGTAAACTTGGCCAGCGTGGTAGACTTTGGCCTAGAGCCTTTGTCAGCGGGCCAAAGATGGGTTGACAATGACATGCATCTAATTCAAATGTTGTTATTCAAATAAACTTCTACAAGTGCTTTTGAATCGCCGAGTGAATCTACCACCAGTTCGGAATACCATTCCTACCGAGAAGAACCAGCAAGAAACTCGGTCATCATCTCTGACGATAATTAGACCAACGAAGCATTTAGTTCATTTCTAGAAAGGTGCCGACTAAAAATAGATTTTATCGATTTACGAAAGTGCAACCGATTAACATGTGTTAAGTACACGGAATCGCATATAATAAGGCAGCGATTATATCGATAGAAGTTCAAGGAAAACCGATACGACAACAGTGTGCCAGTCAGCGCTGTTTGTTAAATATAGCGCTGTGACTTGTTCGATAGATATCTAGGATTTACGCGGAATTGTTTACGACGTTAGGAAGGGTGTGAAATCAGCAGATGTTTGCGTGTTCACACATGGGTAGAGGGAACGGTAGAGTCCACCAGCCTTCTGCTCTACCAGTTCCAAGAACATAAAAAGAGGAAGTACTTGATATGAGAACGTCCAAGTGTAAGGGTCTCCTAACATCAAACACCAAATTGCTGGCGTGTCAGTGTTACGTACATTGATTTGTTTTTTTTAATATAACAATATATAGAGCGCATGGACGTGGTGCGTGCGCTCCTATAATACCGAGTTTGTGCCCTCGGCAGTCGGCACCTGGTATTAAGTTCGAAATATCGATATTTATCACAGATCACTGATTCTTCGCAGATCTTTAGGTTCCCAAAACGATATCTGGTATGAAATTCGAATTATCGATATGCTATATTATGCTTCTCCTCGCAGCCCTATACGACATGCATTAAGTTGGCATCCGAGGACAATCGTGGTGGGTGTTCGAACGTGTAATTTAACGGGACCTGTAATTACCCAGTCCATCATACTTATGATCATACTTAAACTTAACGCATGAGAACTATTAATGACAATACTTAACCTTTCCTTTTCTACAGCTGATAAGCTATTTACCACCCTATGAAATTATCCTACTATCATAAACGTGCCACCAAGCGATTTAGCGTTCTGGTACGATACCGTTCGAAACCAACAGGGTTTATTATAACTTCTATACCCCTACCAGATAGTATCCGCTCTCATCTGAGGCCCGTAATAATAAACCGAACACTTAAGAACTCTAAAGTTCAGATAAGATAATGATTAATGATAAGTCAGCATCTGAAGACTTGAAATCACGTTCTTAGCTGATGTCAGTTTTTTAACAATGGCCTTATGATCTTTAGAATATACTTTGACTTGCCTCAGAGTTTACTTAGAGTTAAAACGAGATGAACTTATGTGAGTAACATAAATATGTCTCGTTTTAACCATGTCTCAAGTCTAAGCAAAGTCAAAGTTCGCTCTATAGATCTCACACTGAAGACTGCATCATCACATTCAACCCGTTGAGATCGCAGTAAAGGGTTAACTTGTAGTGGAATAAAAAACTGTTTAAACATAAGTGTACAGAGTACGGACTCTCCGACATTAATTCAACACACGTAGCTGTCGCAAAAATTTGTTTAGCGCCCGGAAACCGCCATTTTTTTCTTTTTTTTATAACCATCGCCTTGCACCACGACGCATTCTGCCTACGTTTTGATTCATGAATTAAAAATATCACACGCGCTGTTCGGTTTTGCATACAACGTCCTATGTTTGGCGAAACTTTGTTATTGACTGTACTTGTGTAAGTAATTTTTATTACATTGCGTGTTTAATTTTATTTGAGTTAAATTTTAGTCAAACGATGCAGCAATGGTTATCGTAATTATAAGTAGGGGTGTTAGTATGGAACTTGTTATAATCACATTGCGATAGTTAGTTGCAAGTTGCATTGTTGGAATTGAACAATTTAATGATAAACTAGCTTTTTTCCACGGCTTCGCTCACGTTAAGGTCGATTTTCACACAAACCTCTTGTGGACCATCTTAAGGGTTGAATTCTTTTTTATTATCATGCCATTAATAATAGTATGTAATGTATCCAGTGGTTTGAGCTGTACGTTAACTGTCAGTCAGACAGTCACCTTTTCAATTTATATTTTTCCATTTAATCGATATGTAAATCCGTAAAGGTCTAGACCCACTACAGAGGCGCGGCACGGTGCGGCACGTAGCGGCAAGTATTCTTTGTATGTAAGTATTGTTGTATGGAGCTGGGCCCACTTAACCGACACGGCACGGAGATGCACTGCGCGACGACGACCGCACATAAAAACAATATTTGCCGCTCCGGGCATCTCAAGTGGGGCTAGATCTTTATAGAACGAGGTAAGTGTGTTTGTTTCAGTACCTAACACGAAAAACATTGTTTACACGCGGTTTTGAATGCATTGCACAAAAAATGCAATCAAAAAGGTCCGTGTAACACTAAGTTGTTTTAAAATGCACCGCTCGACAAATTTTGTGTTGGTATCCTACCTATACAAATTACAATACTTACGTTTAAGGCTTGGTTTACATGACTCCTGTAGTTTAATATATTTTTTTAATTTATTTACTAGTACCAGAAAGTTATAAAATATAAAGAAAACCAGATAAATAGTGAACAAGGAAGCACTTATCTCAATCTACCAGTGACCCTTGGCAGAGGGAAAGGTCTTAATTTTTATAATCTGTTGTTATGAAGCCAATAGAAAAAAACCGGCCAAGTGCGAGTCGGACTCGCGCACCGAGGGTTCCGTACAAACCTGTAGTAAGGTTAAAATTATTAAAAATATTTTTATTAAATGATGTAACTAAAAATGTATGCTTTTCGCAATTTTTCCTTTATCTGTGCTATAAGTCGTTGCTTCGTACCAAATTTACAGATTCTGAGTTCAGGGGAAGTACCCTGTAGGTTTTTATTCCCTTGCGAGTGTCGTTTATGTCGAAAATTTGCAACATAAACGGCTTTATCTTTTGATTGCGTCGGCTTAGGAGTTTGATTTTTTCACAGCTCCAAGGGACAGTACCTAGACCTGAGTATTTGATATGAATTTCAGTTTGATACCTCCATGCGTTCCTGAGAAAAAGGGTCTTGACACACAGACGGACGGACAACAAAGTGATCCTATAAGCGTTCCGTTTTTTCCTTTTGAGGTACGGAACCCTAAAAAGTACATTTTTTTATGCACTACAAGTCAGCCCTTGACTGCGATCTCACCTGATTGTAAGTGATGATGCAGTCTAGAATGGTAGCGGGCTAACCTGTTAGGGGCATGGCAGTTATATAAATTCATACTCCTAATCGGTTTCCACACGGCATCGTACCGGAACGCTAAATTGCTTGGCGGCACGTCTTTGCCGGTAGGGTGGTAACTAGCCACGGCCGAAGCCTCCCACCAGGCGAAACGTTGTGAAAATTTCAACTTTTAGCTGTGAACCAGCTATTACGGTTCGTAAGATACATCATACATCCCGGTGACAGACAGTCGGACAGCGGAGGGTTGTAGGATCCCGTTGGCACCCTTTGGGTACGGAACCTTAAAAAGCGTGTGCAGCATTGATATATTTATGTGGGTAATAGATAGGCCCTTTCATAGAAAAAAATTGGGCGTCCGACCTGTAGAGCGCGCTCCACACCTGTATAAACCTGTCTTTGTCCGGCCCGTCATAGCGCTGTCCCGCTTTTCAGACTAGATGGAGTTAGTAAAATAAGTTCACATTCATTGTTTGACAGGGCTCGTATATGTAAATTGAGGTCGTTGGTGTGCAGGTCTGGGCTCAAGATCCCTGCACCCGTCTGTAGACTAGTAGGCGTCAAACACGAAACTGGCGACGGCCGAGCGACGACGACAGCGGGGCGATGTGGTACGCGAGCTAGCGACGAATTTCGGGAAGGCCCTTTAGGCAAACTTAAATTGTGAAAAAATATAATTTCGTCAACTGGCGAATCCAGTCCTGCCAGTCTGGAAGAGCGTTTGCGGTCATTTCTCTTCAAAAATATTTTATTAAAATTCCCAAAAAATATACTTTTGGCAATCTGAAATTTTAATCACGTAGGTGCCTATTTATTGAGTAATTTCAATAATACCTGCAAATCGCCAGGAAACCTGCGGTTTTAAACGTGAATAAAGTTTTCAAATGAGTTCGACAAAATTGCGGCGAAATTCGTCGCCAGCTCTCCGACTAATCGCATCGCCCCGCTGCCGCCGTCGCCCCGCCGCCGCTCATTTCGTGCCCGTACACGTATAGTGAATACCTAGCCTAGGATAAATTAATAATTAAGAACTAAGAACCTTTTGTAGACTAAATCTTTTAAATTATACTTGAGTAACACCTTACATTAGATTAAATAATAATAATAAATACGTTTTACACCTACATATTTAGTTAATAAGCATGGAGGAATGTGCAGTGCTCAGACAAGCCGTTAAGCGCTTACGGGCACGGAGAAACCATAAAATATCTTTAAAATATATATATAGTACTTATGTACTTTTTACTTGTGAAATAAAAACAAAATAAAAAAAAGAACACGCACATTTTGACAATCTCTTTCTTGTTTCATGTACGGCTATAGCATAGGTACATACAATGTTGCCACACTTAGCAATATTAATTCAGCAAGATGGCGGCTATGGCAATAAATGCGCGTAAGCCTTTTACGGCGTGTTTCCGTTGGACGGGGGCCGATTGTGCGGCGGTTTTTTTGCCGCGTGGTCATTTTAACCAACTTACAGTAAGCGGGTACTTAAGGGTAATGTTTGTTTGTTGTTGGGTTGTTTATCTAGGTCGAATATGAATGACCATTGTACCGCGAATTTCAGAGCATTTGTTTGCAAATTCATACTAATATTATAAATGCAAAAGTGTATCTGTCTGTTTGCTACGCTTTCACGGTCCCACCGTTCAACCGATTTTGATGAAATTTGGTACAGAGACAGGTTGAATCCCGGGGGAGGAAAATCAACGAGCCGGAATATATAAATCCACGCGGACGAAGTCGCGGGCATCATCTAGTAATATTCTAAGTGTGAGAGAAGCATTTTTCATCATTTTAAGCACTCGCTTCGCTCGAGCTTTAAAAATACTTTTGCACCACTGTAATCCACCGAAATCTGGTACTTAACAAAACTCGCAGAAGTCAACTCTAGCAAGTTACTTGCACACACACTTTGTGTGTTACTTAAAGCATATGCAGCAACCAAGTTTGTCACTCTACAAACGACTTCTGAAACTTTGTTAGTCGTGGACACTCGAGTTTAAGGTCAATCAAAAGTGTCGTAAAAAAGGTCCAGCTTATAATACACGGCTTCCTAATGGAAAGTACCACGTTGTACGGACCATACCTAAGTTGTCTACTAAAATACTTTTCTTTCCTCTTACCATAAAGTTCCATTACAATATAACGGCAACATTATTGTCTACTACCATCTAGCCTATGGGCTAGTAAGTAATATTATTCTAACTTAAACTTCTACTTATAATTAATTTCTACATCAAATTTACAGTCCAATAACTGTCCTTAGTTTATTCTAATGTACTTACGTTACGTTCACTACGTTTTTGTGACCTACTTAAGTAGCACAAGCACTACACAGCACTTGTATACTTTTTACAATAATTCGAACGGTTTCGTTCTTGTAAGTCTCCTTTTTATGTCCGTGTTATCTAGAAGTTTTACAGCCTCCAGATTTACATGAAAGATCAGTTTGCACGTCATGGCGTTGTTTCTGAGCTGGTGACCGACAACGGAACTGCTTATTCATCAAGAGATTTTCGACAGTTCAGTTTAGATTGGTGTTTCAAACACACGACTACATCACCTCATTATGCACAGGCTAACGGTCTTAGCGAAAGGGCAATGCAGACTGTTAAAAACATTATAAAAAAGTCATTAATGACCGGGTCAGATTTTTATCTGGGTTTACTTAATTTTAGATCAACTCCGCGTGATGGAGTTAGTTCACCGGCTCAGTTGTTGATGGGCAGACGGTTTTAACACCACACTTCCGGTACATGTCGATAAGTTGCGGCCGGAAAGGAACAATGATTCCGAGTTCATCAATATAAACCGTAATCGATCTCGCGCTAAACAATATTATGATAGACATTCGCGTGATTTACCAGAATTAAATGAAGGGTACCCCGTTTGGTAGATTTACTACAATGACGAAGTCGATGTTGGTGTTGGTTGGATCATCCAAAAATACGGAGAAGCTCACCAACATCTACTAAAATGCGTGATTGATTCTTCGATCACAGAAAAAAAAGGATTGATTACAAAATTCGATGAGCTCTGAAGTAAAGTGCTGTTTCAGACTTTTATTTCTAAGCGGCTCTTACTTATTACCCAACTACAGCAAAGCAAAAAGGAAGGGTTATGATTTTAGCAATCTATGTTTGTAGTTATGTATGTTTGTACATAAATACAAACATACACCATAGCGCCTAAACTACTGAGCTGATTTTGATGAATGAGGTGTCAATCGATTAGTTATATCCGGCTGATACTTACGAGTAGTTATAGGCTCTTTATACATTGTATAGAAACAAAATTGATGAGAAGGATATTACATTCAAAAAAGAGGGGGTCATCAAATTTTTTTTTGCTAATTTATCAAGTGGGATGTCAAAATATGAAAGAGGAGAAAATTGAATTTTCATTTAGTGCAAATTTCAAATATACCAAGCGATATTTTACAATATTCGGATTATTTTAGTTTTATTTAAATCTTGTTTCATATATCTAAAATGATTTCATATATCTGTAGTAAACTTAGTAATTGGTAAATATTGTAAATATTGTAGTTAGGCTGGCAAATTTTTTGCGCAAAGGATCAGCCTGGCTGTCCAGCGTGGCATATTGCAGCCAGCATTCTTGCTACCATTAGCTTAGGCTACTTATGCAAGCTTTGTATGGGAACCCTTAAATAAAAATGTAAAGCTAGGTCGCGGGCTTTCCTATCCCCCCCCCCCCCCCCCCTAAAATGTCTCCCTGAGCGCGGTATTTTATAATTTTCTCAAAAACAATTACAGCTAGAAAAAAACCATCTATCACGAAAACATTCTACATTAAATAATCTACATCCACATGGCATTTAAATCATTATGATAGGACAAATAGTTTTGGAAATATGCCGGCTTTATTGCGCTTTTTTTTATTTAATTGTTTATGTTTCTTGTGATTTACACGAAAAGTATAAGAGCGATACGATAAAAACAAAATTAGAGATCATAAAATCATCTACAAAATGCTTTTTATTTCATTTCAATAGACCTATAAATAAATAAATAAATAAAAAAGCCTTTATTTCTAATACGTTACAAGTTACAACATACATTTTACGCATTTCACTAGCAAAACAATTCATTTAATCAGTTAAATATATTTTGTCTGTTCTATTAATTTATCTTCATTCGCCTTTAGATTGATATTTGCATTACAATACATTTAGAAGTCATAATAATTGTTAACATTACATTATCATACAGTTAATCATTAATTCAAAATTCAACGTCAGTTACTTATTACTAATATAATTATCTTCACGTATCAGTCGCCTCTACTACCTACTAACACTTCGTAATTATAACTAGGTTCGTGTATGACACTGGCAGCCAAGCGCTAGCGGACGGCTTCCACAGACGGCCCTTCGCTTGGCTGCTAGTGTCGTACATGAACCTAGTAAGGATCACGAAGTGTTATGTACGAAAATAAACTCTAACCTTCTTGCTAGTTGCTACAAGGCATATTTATTCCGGCCCCGTCCCCGCCCCGTTACAGTGGATAAAATATGGTCTTTATTTTCACCTCTGGGAGTATTTTGCCTAGCTTTAATAGTTCTCTAGAAATTATAGAAAACATAAAATTTCGAAAAATATTGTTTTCATTCATGTTAACAGCTATGACAGGTATATTTTCGAAATTATTAGTGCTATCAAAATGAACTAAATACTATTTTGTAGGTAATTTAACAGTGTTTCTTACTACTTCACTAAGTTACACGGTAATTGCATATTATTTTCTTTATCTTACACAATAGGTAGGCATATTATCTCCAAAACTATTACTCTTATCAAAATAAACTAAACATCATTTTATAGCTAATTTAATAATCTTTCATTTTACTTCAGACAACATTTTCGTAGCTCTATCAGTTTTTATGGAAATTACAAGAAACTACATTACAAAAAGCCATACATGCAAAATATTTTCTTTTCATGCACAAAGGGTTAACATATCTCCTAAACTATTAGTCTTATCGAAATGAACTGAGGTATTATTTTGGGGGGTCAATGTTTATTAGTCCCGTACTACATTCCACGCGGGCATGATTTCATTCACATTTCGCGAATTTTAATATTATTGGGTAGGTAGAGTATGGAATGCTTTATAACATCTGCAGTCAACACATAATGTTATATGAAACTAAGTGATGCCCGCGACTTAATTCGTGTCGGTTAAAATTTTTTGATTCCCGTGGGAACTTTTTATTAAACGTGTTTTTTAACGTAAAAAAATTAGCCAATATCGTTCCCCGGGATGCAACCTATCTCTGTACCTACACCAAATTACGTTAAAATCTGTTGAAGAGATGGCCTGTGAAAGCGTAGCACAAAGACCGACAAGCTTTCGCATTTATAATAGGTACTAGCTGATGCCAGCGACTTCGTCCTCCATAATTTTCCGGGATAAAAAGTAGCCAACGTCACTCTCCTCAACTATGCCCGTTCCAAATCACGTCGGTCCGTTGCGGCGTGATTGAAGTACAAACCAACAAACAAACACACTTTCGCATTTATATCATTAGAAAGTATGAAGTATGATTGGTATGGGAGATGCATATTTTTTTTTATCTCATCTCTCATGGGAACCGGTTGACGAATGCATCATCTTTATTTCGGTTCCAGATTATTTATTTATCCCGGCCGAATAATTTATTGCCTCCCGTCTTTAAAAGGTTATTATAATACTAAAATATAACAACATCATAAATGTTAATTGATAAACATACGCGGGAGATGTAAGATTATAATTAATATTTTTGCGCTAAAAGATATTTAGTGTGGGTTTTTCGTTGCTGAAATATACTTGGGCGCTTGCTTCGCTCGCGCTTGCAACCCCTACCTGACTTAATTGTTTTATAGTTTCCTTTTTTTGAAACTAGCAAGGAAAACTTACAGAATTTCCTATTTACTTGTTATTCTACAAAAATATTAAAGTGTGGGTTTTAGTTACCGAAAGACCTCTTGAAGATGTCTCTGAATAAGTTCAAAGTTTATGTAAAACGTAAACTCATTGAAAAATCTTATTACCATGTAAAGGACGCGTTTGGAACCCTCGTAGCTTTAGTTTTAAGATACCGTAACCGATTATCACCATCACATTTTATAAGTAAGTAATTTTTAACGTCAATAAGTGTACCTACAGTGTACTTACCTATATTGAATAAATGGTTTGATTGATTGATTGATTGAAATATTCTTGTAAAATTTCTTGCTTACTATGCTCGCGGTTACAATCTGTATGTACTATGTTTAACAGTGTCCTGATTTTGACAGACTGAAGTCGATGACGTAGTACCAGGACTGTATACAATGTAAAAGATTAGCAGTAACGAGTGGCAACGTCCCGCGTACAATACTCGATCGAATATTCATCAGATACGCACGGATTTCCTCCGCAGGACCCAGCAACGTGGTCCGCACACGAGATTCTTACGTTTCTTTATTTTATTCCTACATTTCCAAGGCTTATTCATACCATTATTCATTTAGTTATTCGCAAGGAACATCATACTAGTGTTATAAATGTGAAAGTGTGTGTTTGTTTTCTCTTCAATCACGCCGCAACAGAACAACGGATACACATAATTTTTTGCATGGCTATAATTGAGAACCTGGAGAGTGGCATAGGCTTTTTGTCACGGAAAATTTGAAGTTCCTGCGGGAATACAAAAGACTTCCACGCGGAGGAAGTCTAGTATTACACAGGCGAAAGTGTATCTCCCTGTCTGTCCGTCTGTCTGTCTGTTACGCTTTCACGGCCCTTCATTCCAACTGATTTTGGCGAAATTGTTGTTTGCATTCCGGGGATGCAACCTAACTGTATACAAGATTTCATCGAAATCGGTGGAAAAGGTGGGATGTTAAAGCTTAGAAGACAGACATATTACCAGACAGATAGGCTCAATTTATAATATTAGTATATATGTAAGAGTAATATAAAACTTCCACGAATGCCAACATTTTTACAAATTCCAACGTCAATAAATTGAGCGATTATGCGCTAATTAAAAGTTTACCCGGCTAAGTTTGTTGTTGAGTTCTACAAATTAATTATGAGCGTAAATATTATGCTTATAATCCATATTTAGCTCAGTAACGGTGTTATTTTCAACTTTTTAAGAAAACTTGTATGTTGTTGTTTTCATTAAATGTCCAAATCGAAAATTCTTCAAATTTTTACCGTGCAAAAATGTTTACTTATGCACTTTAAAATATAAAATTACTAGCTGATTCCCGCGACTCCGTACGCGTTTTGTGGTTCCCGCGGGAACTTTTTAATTTTCCGGGATAAAAAGCCTATGTGCTATTCCAGACTATAACCTATCTCTGTGCAAAATTTCAGCCACATCCGTTCAGCCGTTGGGGCGTGATTGAGTAACAAACATCCATACATCCATCCATCCAAACTTTCGCATTTATAATATTTATATTTATATTTGATGGAATTTTATTTAAACTTTCGTATCGATGGACGAAATTCAACCTGTCCTAGATACGGAATATAGATGCTTAGGTTGTTAAACAGTTTTAACTTATAGGCATTTAAAATAATGTCTAAAAAACAGCTGAGTGAGCTGACGAATATTTTTTTTCAATTATGCGATGAATAATCATTTCGCAATACATAATCCATACTAATAATATTATAAATGCGAAAGTGTGTCTGTCTGTCTGTCTGCTACGCTTTCACGGCCCAACTACTCAACCGATTTTGATGAAATTTGGTACAGGGATAGGTTGTATCCCGGCCCCCGGGGAAGGACATAGACTACTTTTTATCCCGGAAAGTTGAAAATTTCCAGCGGGAATCCAAAAACATCAATCCACGCGGACGAAGTCGCGGGCATCGTCTAGTTCATAATATAATCGTTGCATAAATTTAAAAGAAAAAATGTGATGATTTCGCGTATTATATGTATAATGTTACACAAAGCATAACTTGCGGCAACGTTGACCTTACTGTGTTCGCTTAAGCACACTTTAGGTAAATACCTAGTCTTTACATATCTTAGGCGAATCCCACATTACGACGCGCACCGCGGCAGATCGCGCAGCTGCGTACCTACTAATTCCACGCGAGGAGAGGCGTTGTTATTATAATAAAATAAGTATAATTGAATATAAAAGTGACTAAGAATAACCACGCTCCATGGAGATAATAAATTCAACCCGACAACGAATAATTTAATATAAAAAATTCTTTTTAAACAACCGACTTCAAACTCCCGCGCCAACTTTACAACAACAAGCACACGTAGTTATTTTATTGTTGATATTTTAAAAACCGCTCGACCGATTTCGATAATTTATATGGGACCACTTCGGAAGTATGTCCTTTAAAATAAAAAAAGAATCATCCAAATCGGTCCACCCAGTCAAAAGTTCTGAGGTAACAAACATTAAAAAAAAAAAAAAAACAGTCGAATTGAGAACCTCCTCCTTTTTTTGAAGTCGGTTGAAAATGAAATAAGTAATAATAAATCAATTTAGTTTCCAGAAATATTACAATAATTTACACATTGAAATTATGCAAATGATTTTAAACTAAACCTATTTAAAAACTATACTCCGTGGATGTCTCAAATTTATTTGGGACCAATGCCTCAGTTTATATCCCACGTTCGTCTGCATACAGACTTTTACGATGCAATTCTCGCTTTGTAGGTATCCTAGGATCCTTTTCCGTAATGTGTTTATATGTGTGCGTATTTTTTATTAGTTTGTACTAACATACCAGCTACGGTCAACGCCACAAGTAATGCCGCCCCACAACGGGCGCGTCGCAGTGTGGGATTCGCCTTATGCTGAGTTCGGAGTTTAAGCTATTGTTATATTTTATTGTTGAATCCATTTGCAAATAATCGGGAAAATATGACAGGGTTGTCACCAGAAATAATTTATTATCTCTTGTAGTGGGTAATCGATGCATTATAAATAAATAAATAAATGTATCTTTATTGATCGACACAATAACTGACAGATGTACAGTGGCGGTCAGAAAATGTTAACCACCTAGGTTCATAATTCCATGGTCGATAAATGGTTTTATTGAGCATAGATCATTTTGAAAACTGGTAAACATTTTCAGACCGCGACCGTGCATTTGCAATGACGCACTTCATTCTTTTTTGGAATCTGCTGGAAACAATAAAAATTCGAAGCAATTATATTATTTACAGCAGATTTTCATTAAGATTGATTAATATATTATTTTATTACTAGACAATGCCCGTGACTTCGTCCGCGTGGATTAAAGTTTTTTGATTCCCTCGGGAACTCTTGAAATTTCCGGGATAAAAAGTAGCCTATGTCCTTCCTCGGGTATCAAACTATCCCTGTACCAAATTTCATCAAAATCAGTTAAACAGATGGGCCGTGAAGACAGACAGACTGACAGACACACTTTCGCATTTATAATATTAGTATGGATATGAAATAAAAAAGTCACAGTACCTATATATTATTTTTTAAGTAGTTTACCTACAATCAAGTCAACAAAGTACCTACTCAAGAATGAAAATCAAAATCAAAATCAAAATCAAATTATTTTTATTCAAATAGACTTTTTACAAGTTCTTATGAATAGTCAAATGAATCTACCACTGGTTCGGAATGCCGTTCCTACCGAGAAGAACCAGCAAGAAACTAGGAAAGAATTACACATTCAGTTTAAATTGATTTATTAATGAGGATTCCTATAAACTTTATCATTTAGATTAGAATGCATCGTAATTAGACAAGATACAAGAGCGGGCTAAGTTAGAAAGGGTTGTATGTCAGTTTTATATTATTTACTAGATGATTCCCGCGACTTCGTCCGCGTGGGCCAAGTTTTTTCGATTTCCGCGGGAACTCTTGAATTTTCCGGGATAAAAAGTAGCCTGACTTTCCACGGGATATATACAACCTACCCCTGTACCAAATTTCATTAAAATCGGTTGAACAGATAAATTTTTTGACTCCCGCGGGAACTCCTTAATTTTCCGGGATAAAAAGTAGCATATGTCCTTCCCCGGTATATAACCTACCTCTGTATCAAATTTCAGCAAAATCGGTCAAAAAGATGGGCCGGGAAAGCGTAGCAGACAGACAGACACACTTTCGCACATAATATTAGTAGGTATGGATTATCCCTTATTTATGTTACAAAAAAAATATCGCAATTAAAAGAATAAACGAAATTCAGGCAGGCTATATCGGTGTACTTAGTATAATAACGAAAATTCTCCCTCCTTAATTTATAAGGAAGGATTTTAAGTTGTACGTGAGCGAAGCTGGAGCAGCTAGAATTTACAATTTATCTTTTTGCTTTAAATTTACCTCATTTCCCTTTCTATAAATATTAAACGAGACTCAGAAATAATGTATTTTGTATGTTAATAATTATAATCACTTAAAACCATTTTCGGGATTTTTCTAAATTCCTACTCAATAGAGAAGAATGGGGATTTAATATTTTAGCTTCAGAGTTGCCCACGGGAAATAGCTAAGGCGTTCGCTAGTTACGAATATAATGTATAAAAGAAATTAAATTAGTTTTAATTTTAACGTTTACAATATTTTTTGAATAAGTTGAAAGATTAAAGAACTATCAATAGAAATTTGATGATAAACAAAAAACAACGATTGAAAAAGGCATCAAAAACCGTTAAGGGCATGGGCGCGGAAGTCTACAACCGTATATCCACAATAATTAGAGATGCACCCAGTTTAACAAATTTTAAAGGTAAACTGAAGACCTGGCTTGTCGAGAGGTCCTTCTATAGCTACAATGAATTCTTAGATACTAAAATTATATAATAATTATAAATAATAATACAATTTAATGGTTTATTTAAAAAGTGGTATTGTTAGTATATATAATTAAATACAATATTTTCTGTAACATGTACAGTTTATATTTAAAATGACTTGTAAACTAAATTTTACCAATAAATTGACTATTGACTATTATGGACAGCCCTACATATTATTATTTCATACACATTTTGGCGCCAACACTTTCATTATAATAAGAATTTTTCCACCACAAGTGGCAGATACTAATGCCATTGTAATCATTATATTTAACTTATCGCCTATTATTTATCGATGAATTATTAATAGATCGATAATATGTTACATTACATCGTTTTCCAAATTGCTAGTTACTTTTTCGATGAGTAGATAGTATGTATTGCCTGCGTATGATGCCCGCGATTTCGTCCGCGTGGTTAAAGTTTTTTAGATTCCCGCGGGAACTCCGGTAATAATTATTCCGGGATAAAAAGTAGCCTATGTCACTCTACACTCCAGGGCCCCTACTATACCCATGCCAAAAATCACGTCTATCCGTTGCTCCGTTGCGGCGTGATTGAAGGGCAAACCAACAAACCAATAAACCAACAAACCAACAAACCAACAGATAAACACACTTTCGCATTTATAAAGCCTTCGTATATTTTCCACATTCCATTGTTTTCTACCAATACCTAAAACAAAGAACGTTATGGCACAAACAAAATAGAGCCGTAGGAAAAATAACACTGCACAATTAGTATTGTGCACTCCGCAATTAGTTGTTATTTCTTTCTAATTATTCGCTTTGGAGTCTTGTCAGGAGGAGCAACAGTAATTTTTTTTTTTAAATCAAAAAGCAGCCTTACCCCTGTACAGGGTTAATTATGAAATAATTAAACCCTCTTTTAACGGCACCTTTTATAATCTCTACAGTACAAAAAACTTTCGTTGTTCAACGTTTTTTTTTTAATTTTAAAAACACCAAAAAACAATTAACTTTCGCTGTTCGCTCTAGAGTCTAGACACTCTTCAGCTCTGTGTTTTAATAAGCAGTAGTCGATCAATGACCGGTCCGCCGACAGCGCATTGTGTCTCGAGTTTAAGTACCGATACAACAAACAGAAAACAACCGTTTTCCAACCAAGTCCGAAAGATTGGCGAGTTCACCTTTCCGTTTTAGAATCCGAGGCCCAATTGTCTAAGAAAATCGTAATTAATTGAATTTGAGAGCTTAAAACGTATAACTGAACAGTTTATAGAGTTCATACATGCTTTTTGACATGCAGGCATCTACGAACTCCTTTTAAACAGGTCGGATTACACGATCATTGATCGTCCGTGGTCAATAGAGTATGACGGACTTCCTAAACGAACTTTGTTAAACTCTTTAGTTTTCACAATGTTCTTGCTTGGAAGTCTGCCTATTAAGTACTAATATCAGGCTGCAGTTTAAGTTTTAACAATTTAATCTAACTCTAGCGCAGAAGAACTAAAGTAACCGACATTGCTCGACGTGTTGCGAGGCTGAAGTGGCAATGGGCGGGGAACATAGAAGAACCGATAGACGTTGGGGTCCCAAAGTGCTGGAGTGGCGACCACGCACTGGAAAGCGCAGCGTTGGCAGACCCCCTTCTCGCTGGACGGACGACATATCAGACGAGCAGCAAAGAGCCGCTGGATCCAGGCGGCGCAAGACAGCGGTGTGTGGAAATCCATGCAAAAGACCTATGTCCAGCAGTGGACGTCTATCGGTTGAGGATGATGATGAATTTAGCTCTTACGTGGCTACAATTTGTGTGCGTAACCAAAAAAATTTGACGTCAATATGTTAACAAACTTCTCAATAACCGATAACGAAGATCGAAGTGACGTCCGTATATTTTAATGAATGAAAAGGTTACCATCTATACGTACTTCTAAGACTACTTATTTCACATTGAATGAATAAAATAAAATAAATAAATCTGTCTGCTACGCTTTCACGGCCCATCTATTCAACCGATTTTGATGAAATTTGGTATAGGGATAGTTTGTATCTCGGTGAAGTGCCGTGTAGAAACCGAATAGGGGTAACGTGTAGTGGATAAAAAAAACTCCTTAGTTGTTTATACAAGGAATCGTACCGGAACATTAGAAAAATAATTGAGTAATTTTCAATTTTTTTGCTTTATTCAACCAGAAATTGACGCAAGTCTCCGCGCTTGGCAAACGATGTCGCCAAGAAAACAAAATAATTCGTCAAAAGTGAAAATGATTATACAAAAAATTTTCAAATCGGTTTGAATACCACGGAGATATGCGGTAACATACATTAAAAAAAAAAAATATATATACGCGCCGAATTGAGAACCTCCTCCTTTTTTGGAAGTCGGTTAAAAACGAGTAACAATTATGTCAACATCACCCTTAGGCCCATTGTCTAAGCAAATCGTAATTATTTGACAGCTTACAACGTATTACTGGAACTGTTTTAGGAGTTCATACATGCTTTTTGACGTACAGGCATCTATGAACTCCTTAAACAGGTCGGATTATACGTTTGACAAAACGATTAGATACGATTTCCTTACACAATCGAGGGGCTTAAACGGTGATTTTCCTTATGAACGTAAATCATTATGTTTTTGATGTGAACAAAAACAATAGTACAGTGATTCCCATGCGGCTGTCCCACGGCCCCGCGAATTGGTGACATACTCTCACCGTTGCTCAATGGGTTATGGTCAAAGGTGGCAAGGTTGGAAGCGTGATGACTGATGAGACAATTTTTTGTGCAATTTTTGGAGCACCTTTAATCGTAGACAGCTTCTTTGCAACTGCTTTGATCGTTGTTCACGCATGTCCCAGAAAAGTTTTTGGAACGAAGTTCCTTATCGCGCGTTACGAAAGGGGGCTAGACGGAAAAAATTAAGACCAAAAGTTGTAAAGACACTTTTTATGAAAAGATGGTTTTGGTTGCTATGACTACTTGTGTTGTTGACTTCAAGTTGTTGAAAATAAAAAGGCGAAATAATTTTAAAGAATTATGTTTTCAATTTCGGTTGCTATGACTACTTGTGTTGTTGACTTCAAGTTATTGAAAATAAAAAGGCGAAATAATTTTAAAAAATTATGCTTTCAATAGTTACACAGGTTAGTTATTCGATCCATGGAATCCACGGATGGAACGAAGTTCCTTTCGATTATTAGTGAAGGAATTGTAATAAAATTTACACAGAGAAACACGCGCACGCCGCACGGCTTACAACTATAGCAAAAAGTGTCGTTACAACTTTTGGTACTTCGTTCCATCGGGTGTCCCTTGACACCTCTCAAGTTTTTTTTTTATAGACTGGCGATTGGCTGCAATCAGAGATGCTGGAAGTAGTGATGCAGCCTAAGGTGGAGCGTGCTTGATTTCAAGATACCAATATTATAAGCGGATGGAAAAACGGAAGCCGGAAGGGCGTGCCTTATCCTAGCGGTTCGAATTATAAACGAGGAAGCAAATTGCTTCGTACGTGTCGGTGGAATTTCAACTTTATACGAATGCAGACCCTGACGATGCCTTCCTGCAAGAAAGAAGATTGTACTCTCGATTTCGTTAGGTTAGGTTTAAAAATTACAAAATTGAAAAATATGATGACTATAATGGCCAATTTTTTTGTGCAATTTTTGGAGGACCTAGAATTATTTTTTTATTGTAGCCACCTTCTTTGAAACTTCTGAACTTTGATTTTCGTTGACGCTTGTGCTCCAAAAGCGTTTCATTTCAAAAAGAATATCGTTCACTTCTCCGATTTAGATTAATTAAAGGTAATTGCAAGATTTGTTTTTGGGAGTAGTAAATCAAAGCCTGTCCTCCAAAAGTGTTTCATTTCAAAGGATGCATTGCCCAACTTTGTTATGAATTCCGCAGATTCCTAAAAGAAACGCAATTGGAAGGAGAAAATCAGAAGGAATGTTAGTAAATTGTTCTCAGTTGTTTGACGAGTAAAGATAAATGACAGATATTATATCACATAATCAACCGACCAGACCTATCGTAATTTAAGGAATCTCCGGACAAACCAAAAAAAAACAATATCACTTTGTTTCTTCACGATCATGTTATTGAGTAAGACCGTCTTATTTCACCTGCATTTTAAGGTTTTCTTTTTGAAACTTTTTGTGTTATCGTGGTGTACAATAAATTAGACAGGTACATTTATAACAAATAAGCATAAATGTATTATGACAGGCGATTTGGTAACAGCGAGTTCTTGAGAAGGTACAAATCGTCCCATCACGTTGAACCAAAGCCCTAAATGGGTGTTAACGTACAAGCAAACATTGGTAACCTCACCAGTTCCGACCTCGGTCAAGTCTTCAAACACCCAGCTGGTGTATTTACAAACAAACATTTTCATATATATCCTCACTATAGTAATTACAAACCTTCTTCTAAAAATATGAGTAGGTACCAATGTCCCTTGAAAACCACTCTTTGGTGTTCCGGGATTTAAAAGCCATGTCCATCTTTCTTCGGAATACAAAGTTACAAACAATATAAGGGGCCATACTGCCATATTGTTTCATTATTGTTGACTTTCGTGTTTTAGAATAATTATACCTAATCCTTATTTGAGGAACGTCAAGGTACGTGACATCAAACTGTAATTTTGAGCAATCATACTTCATACTAATAAGTAATACGAGTATATTATTGCGAAGGTAACACACTTTCGCATTAATATATTAGTATGAAGTATGGATTGTTTGTCGGTTTGTTCTTCAATCATGACGCAACGGAGCAACGGATCGGCGTGACTTTTGGCATGGGTATAGTTGAGGACCTGGAGAGTGACATAGGATACTTTTTATCCCGGAAAATTGAGGAATTCCCGCGAGAATAAGAAAACTTAATCAACACGGACTAAGTCGCGACCATCATCTAGTATGATATTAGTGCATCAACAGATTTACGCTTGACCACGAACTCGCGTGCCGGAATGTGGCGCAGTCAGAGATGGAACGGGCCAACCTGCAAGAGTTATGGCAACCATTTGAACCCTTCCCTACTCTACATTAAGTACAGGGCGCTTACTACCAACGCCTAAAGCAGTACTATTTTAATGTTGTTCACGATCATGTTTTAAAATAGGGATGATTAAACTCTTTATTTGTACCACATAAGAAAAATAAATAACAGAAAACATGAAATAAAACAAATAAGGACAAAAGGCGGCCTTATCGCTAAGTAGTGATTTCTTCCAGGCAACCTAAGGATTAGGAGAACGCAAGGAAACCAGACTGCAGGTGGCGTAAAATGAACACAATGAATGAATGAATGAAAATGATGACAACACACACACACACACACACAGTACACAGTACACAGTACAGTTTAAAATGTTTATCAAACCAAAACTAACCGATGATGTGTGTTCTTTTGGAAGACCCTCTATTTAATAAGCAGTAAGAAATAATAGATTTTTGACATAAGCATAGCCCTGATAATATAAGCCTTATTTTAGGGACGTCAAGGTATGTGACATAAAACTGTCATTTTAAAATAATAGTGCTTTATACGATGATGGTAAGTCCCCAGGCTTAATTGGATTCTATACGGCATTGTACCGGAACAATAAATCGCATGCCACTACGGCTTTACTGGTAGCTGGGCCAATTAAGTAAAGATAATCTCCTGATTGCCAATCAAGAGACTAGTTCGCGCCAAAAACTCACAGTGAGAGCGTCTTCTTTGCAGACATGGTATTTCCTGCCACGATTCAAGGAAATAGGTATTCTTACAGTAGCCTCGCAGTATATTTACAGTAATCTAATCTTTGTAAAACAACACATTCAGAATTACAAAAGAATATGCGATCTGCATGATAGGCCGACTAGAAACCGCCATAGGCTCGTGACTCCATCGCTCCGCCTCAAGAAAGTCCGAAGGTCGTTCGTGGGAATGAGCATACTAGGTATTCTTTAACAAAATTCCTTAACCTATTATAAACTTGCCTTTACACAAGTTTAAGAAGTCCATTAAAAGTATGCTCCTGAAAAAAGCTTATTATACTGTCGAAGATTATATTAATGATAAAGGCGCGTGGATTTGACTCGCTCCAGCAATGCTCCTGCGGTTACTTATGTATCTGTATATGTTGTGTGTATGTGTATGTAGATTATTGCAATTATTGTAAACATACCATATACTTTTTCAAAAGAGCAACCACCGAGTTTCTTGCTGGTTCTTCTCGGTAGGAACGGCATTCCGAACCAGTGGTAGATTCATTTGACTATTCATAAGCACTTGTAAAAAGTCTATTTGAATAAAAAACATTTGAATTTGAATTTGAATATAACATAAGTAACTTCAAGGCAAGAGTGAATAGGCATCTTCTAGGCAAGCGCGCTCCAACCTAGACCTTATCATTGCTTTGTATTAAGTATGATCGTCATCAAATTTTAAGGGAGCAGTTGACACACCGATCTGCGACGCCATCTACGCGGCGGGAAACAGAGGGAAATGGAAGAGCATTGTGAGAAAAGTGGTATCGAAGGGGTGTGATCCTCGAAGTTGAGGGAACGACGCACAAAGAAAGTGCGCAATCCTATTCTGAAAAAATGGTCAAAACTGATTTGGCTTTCCCTTATTTAAATTTTAAACGTTGGAAGTTGAGAGCGGTGATATAAGTTTATTGGTTAAGGCGCCTGGCGTTATTTTCGGGAGGTAGAGAATACGATACCCGGCCACGCATTATTAACTTTTCGGAGTTACTTATGTGCGTTTTAAGCATATAATATCACATTGATTTATCAGTGAAGGAAAACATCATGAGTAAAGCTGCATGCCCGAGAGTTCCATTTAAAATTGAGAGCAATTAGGGAATAGATTCACTTATGATTACATACATCTCGCGTCTAATCTATGTAGAGATAGAATAGGCGCAAAATTCGGTTCTCTTCTCCCTCTTATCAACCCATTTCCGGCCCACTGAGCACGATTCTCCTCTCGGAATTAAAAGGTTTGGCCATATTCCACCACGCTGGCTAAGGGCGGATTGGCAGACATAAACACACCTTCGAGAACATTATGAAGCAGCGTGCAGGTTTCCTCAAGATTTTTTCCTTCACTTATTGAAGCAAGTGATATTTGATTCCTAAAAAGGCACATAACTCCGAAAAGGTAGAGGTGCGTGCCTGGGAATCGAACCTGCGACCTCGGCTATCGCTTAGACTTTCGAAGCGAGGTTTTGAAGCAAAATTCGGTTGGGACGATATTATTTAAAGCTGCCGTAAGTATGTTGAAATAACAATAGAACTATAATGATTTACTTAGGCCCTAATACAACTTACAAGTGTTCGGTAAACGCGGTATTATCGTTTTACAGACTAACCGACAGTCAATATTGAGACGCCTCATGCCATTGACAAGCTCATAGTGAAAATCGGGCCTCCTAAACCAAAGTAACCTAACCCATATAACATATTTTGAAAATGGAAATATTTTTTCCTTCAAAGCAATTTTACTTTGATGACTGAAATTTAACCTGATTAAATTTTAAAAAATCTGAATTTGACTCATCTATTAAAGAATGAACCTAAAAATTGGATTCATCCCTGTGGAAGTCCGTACCTACCTTAAAATTAACTCAAAATTAATTGTTTAGCTCAATTTTAAGAGTAATTACTTGCTTTTTAAATAAATTTCACGAACTGGGCTACACTTTTAAATTAAGTTCGCGTCGTTGCGTGGATGTCAAAAAGTCATGACTACTTTTTGAAATCTTGGGACAAAAAGTGTTCAAATTACGTCAAGAACTTTTTAACGGTCAGCTGTGAAAAGTTAACAAAAAGACACACTGTCACATTTGTAGCATTCGTATGGATATGGAATTTGTAGTTAAGCCACTTTCACGAAGACGGTTTTAAATATCACTAAAGAAATACCTCAAGTTGTTGTCTTAAATAATAAGCTTACCGCTTTTAAAGACTCCCGACAAAACAATTACCCTATAGGGCTGTAGTATAGGAACACTCCATGAGTACAATAGGGCGTTGCACTCAACATTCCAGCAGCGACCAAAGAGCAGTTTGTTGACATGCGGCGGAAAGGCGGGAGTTGGGATGTGCATGGAATATGAGGTGCGCAGACGCAGGCCAGACGCTAGCGCCATTTTTAAATGATACGCCTTCCTGACTAACAGGGCTGCTAAGTGCTAAGAAACTCATTCATGATACTTGTCTTTTGTCGCAATTTATGGCTTGTGCAGTTTTTGATTGTAATCGTATTAACGTCGATAAATTATTTTTAAGTTCTTGTCGAATTTAGATTCGGCGGAAAAAAAACATGGGAAACATTGTGAAAATATTACCTACTAGATGATTCCTGCGTCTTCGCCCGTGTGGATAAGGATTTTTTAATTCCCGCGCGAACTCTTTCCTATGTCCTTCCCCGGGATACAACCTACCCCTGTACCAAATTTCATCAAAATTGGTTGAACGGATGAGCCGTGAAAGCATAGCAGATAGGCAGTCAAATAGACACACTTTCGCATTTATCTGGGGCTGAGGGTAATTCTTTTGAAAAATAAAACAGATGTAGGTTAATGTCTACGAAATAATTACCATTTACAGTTTATGACCAAATAGTATTGCTACGGGTAACGGGACATAATAATGTCCTCCCGACCGAACTATCTCCAGAGAGATTAGCCATCTACGCGGGAGATATTATAGTGCACAAGTGTGTGCGCGTACACAGGTGCACTCTCTGTTCCTTTACTCTCATAGCACGATGGGACGGAAAATCGGACACGACCGGAGACAGATCAGGCGCAGGACCGACAGCTTAACGTGCTCTCCGAGGCACGGGGGTGAAACATCGCCAACTTCCTAACTCCGGGCTAGTACTGAGAACTTCTTGTTAGAAAACCCCAATACTTGTTATGGCCCAACCCACGACTCGAACCCGGGACCTCGTCGGCCGCAGTCGAACATGCTTACCATAGTAGACCAACGAGGCAGTTAAAACGGGACATAAGCGTGTTCTCAATTACGCATAAATGCTTTATAATTAATGGATGAACCTTTGACTTTAAAAAAGTAATTTTTTACCTTTTAATTTATTTAAAACGGAACATAATTGTCAGCTATAAAGACGTCACACGATCACGCGTAGTGAACACTTGCCTAGTAATTAATATTAGTAAGGATCGACCTTTGACTTAAAAAAGTTTTTTTAATTATTTCTTTCAAACGGAACATGTCAGCCCTACACGCAAAGGCGTCACGTCACACGATCACATCTAGTGAGCTCTTGCCTATAAATTAAAACTTACCATGGATGAACCTTCGACTTTAAAAAAGTTTTTTTTAAAACTTTTAATTATTTATTTCAAACGGAACATGTCAGCCCTGAACGCAAAGATGTCACACCTGTGGTCACACGATCACATCTAGTGAGCACTTGGCTATAAATTATATTATTATCTAGTATGGACTACTATGGACATAATATGAACCTTTGACTTCAAAAAAGTTTTTTTATTTTATATTTTTAATTATTTATTTCAAACGGAACATGTCAGCCCTAAACGCAATGGCGTCACATGATCACATGACACATCTAGTGATTGCGTCACTATCGCAGGAACTGGGCCCGAACAATGGGAGCGATTCCGGGCACGTCACGATGCTACAATATGCCGATTGGGTTCTTCATCTCGAGGGTTTGATGAACCAGCTTGGGAAGTCGTTTAGAGGCACAGTCTAAAACATGAAGTCCTCCCGACTGAATTTCGACCAAGGCATCTCAAGAGATTAGCCATTTGCAAGGGACATACTCGTAATACAGCCATACTTAACCACAAGTTTTTTTTTTCTATTATTGAGTACTTAATGTAAAGGTGGTTTACAATCGTGCATTGTCGAGTCAACATCTCCTGAAGATGCTTCGGTATCTGAGTGAACAAAACGTACGTTGAGAGTAGTTTGGGAGATTTGTGTGGTGTGGTGAATATCGCGGGCAGTGCGGGATACACACTGTACCACATAGACTATTGCATATTGTACATCATTTAATGTAAAAGTGCTCAATATAATTGCAATTTAGGCAGACTATTTGGCTAAGGAGGAATTTTACTCTAACCACAGAATAATAACTTGCTCGAACCTAAATAAACACTTTGTCCATATAATTATGTTCTTTCAGTATCCCCACAGAGATTAGCCATATGTAATTTATATAGACTGTAAGAAACTTAGGCCCACTTGCACAAGGACTCTTAAATTGATTTCGCTAAAAAATTTAATGCTGTCTGTCCCTTTTTGACAACTACAATATGCATTTGCTAAAAAGGGGCAGCATTACAAAATTTAACGAAATCCGTTTAAATATCCTTGTGCAAGCGGCCCTAAGACCATTACCTACGCTTTGATATTAGTATAGCTAGGATGAAAAAGGTACTCTATGTACTTATCTTTGCAGTAAATTATGTATCTGTATCATAATCTTAATTAAGGCGCGGTCACGGTGTATTAATACAGCACTGATTGCTGTGCTGGGCGCTGGCGTCTGTTTCGTGGCTCGTTGACTTTTAGAGCTGGCGCCGACGCGGCCGGTGAGGTAGTGGCGTGCACTGGGTTTGAAGCTAGGTTAGGCATTGGTTAATGGTTAGTTAAACTAAATATTTACTGAATGTCTTAATAAAAATGCGCATTGACGTATTTCCTCTAGGGTAAGCAGTGCTTTTATGCCTCTATGAACTGCACGCCACTGCGGTGAGGTTATCCCGTTGATATTATGAATGAAATTCTTCTCAGTAGAATCAGTTTTCCGAACCCGCGATAGAGTCTTAACGTATCATAAGTGACACAAGTAGTCTCACGTGCAATAAATAAATCATTTATCATGTACCTAATGCGAAAGTATGTATATCTGTCTGTCGTATGTCTGTCTGTCTACTACGCTTTAACTGCCCATTTTTTTATCCACTACAAGTTAGCCCTTGACTGCAATCTCACCTGATGGTAAGTGATGATGCAGTCTAAGATGGTAGCGGGCTAACCTGTTAGGGTGTATGGCAGTTATATTAAACCCATATCCCTAATCGTTTTGTACACGGCATCGTACCGGTAAGCGATTTTGATTTGATTTTGAGCGAATTTGCAAACGATTTTGATGAAGATTGGTTGCATTCCGGGGTATGACATAGGCAACTTTTTATCCCAGAAACTTCCCACAGGAATTAAAAAAATTTAATCAACGCGTTCGAAGTCGCGGGCATCATCTAGTAACAAATAATTTAGCGAAACCGTGAGAATGTTCCCTATATCGTATCACGCACTTGACTAGAAGATGTATTTTCATTCCGTGGTGATACAACTCAGTGCCTCAGTGGTAAAGACGTCTGCCTCAAAGTCGGGTGTCCGTGGTTCGATCCCTGGGCAGGGCACCACTTACTTTTCGGAGTCTTTCGTGTTGAGCAATTAAAATTCTACTAAACGTTAAATTAAAACATCGAGACTCGAGAGGAAACCCGCATGCTTGAGAGTTTTCGATAACATAATACAATCCGCACTTGCCCAGCTTGGTGGACTATCGCTCAATCTTTCTGAGAGCAGACTGGTGCTCAGTAGTGAGATGGTGATGGGTTGAAAAGATGTTTTGACGACCTCCGTGGCGCAGTGTTGAGCTCTATTGTCTTAACGAGCGGAGGCCGCGGGTTCGATCCCCGGCAGGATCAATTTGGGAATTCATAATACTTATCTAAATTTTCCCTGGTCTGACCTGGTGGGAGGCTTCGGCCGTGGCTAGTTACCATCCTAATGGCAAAGATGTGCCGCCAAGCGATTAAGCGTTCCGGTACGATGCCGTGTAGAAAACGAATAGGGGTATGGGTTACTGCCATGACCCTAACAGGTCAGCCCGATACCATTTTAGACTGCATCATCACTTACCATCAGGTGAGATCGCAGACCGCAATCAAGGGCTAACTTGTAGTGGATAAAAAAATGGGATGAATGATTCTAGACTATTCCAAAGGAATTCAATCGTATAGGCGTACTTAATAAAAATGTCGACTAGCAACAATAATTTAGCTTAATATATCAAATTAATCGTTTACTTCATATTTAGTATATTTTGCAGTATTTCGAAAAACAACACTGGTAAGGAATTCGCTGAATGTTCATACATTTCTGCAACTAATATCGTTTTGTTGTATTTCGTGTAATTACCAATGATTCTCTGCGAAATCTGAGTAGTGTATTTTACATTAATATCTGGAACGATGACCGTAGCACTACGTTAGGTGTTTTGATTTTACCTAGGTATTAAATAAATTGGAATAATATTTATGATTGGTACACACATAACTAAGAATAACCACGCTCCATGGAGATAATAAGTTCAACCCGACAACGAAAAAACTAATACAACACATCAAAAGGTTAAAGCACTTTTCAACAGACTTCAAAAAAAGGAGGAGGTTCTCAATTCGTTTTTTTTTTTTTTATGTTTGTTACCTCAGAACTTTTGACTGGGTGGACCGATTTGGATGATTCTTTTTTTATTTGAAAGGGCATACTTCCCATGTGGTCCCATATAAATTTTATTGAAATCGGTCGAGCGGTTTTTAAAATATCAACAGTAAAATAAGTACTTTGTATAGCGTCTGCTTGTTGTTGTAAAGTTGGCGCGGGAGTTTAAAGTCGGTTGTTTAAAAAGAATTTTTTATATTAAATTATTTTCCTTCCATCTTTTCCTTCTGCACGTCTTTTAAATTTACAATTAGACTAAAACAACTAACTAGCCTGGGGCCATCTACTACCAACGCGAAAAAGCATATTGTTTCATTGTTGTTGACTTTCGTGTTTTGGATTTATACACCTAATCCTTATTTTAGTAACGTCAAGGGACGTAACAAAATAAACCAGTCATTTTGAGTTATATTGCTTGAGTATTACTTTAAGCGTTGGCAGTATGACCCCTTATGTACGAGTATTTACATTACAAATCAAACAACGTGAAATGGTGACGAATATGCTGCATTTCCGAACTAAACCAAACAGATTTGGCTGTTTTGGCGGATTATATAGCGTATTAAACTTCTTGCTCCTTGATTGGTGGTAAAATCAGTTAACATCAACTCAGTTCTAAAGGTCTTCTGATTGGGTCTTAGACGAATTAACCATGACGCGTGATATGGGCCATATTCGCCTTACCCCTCTAGCCGCAAACTGTGGCAGTTTCGGCAATAATTATGAGATATTGGATAGAATCAGGCGTTACTTTGCGGAAGTTCATGATTTAGCAAGAAAAGAATACAATTATTTTGCTATAATCCGCCAACAGAACTATTTACTATTAGAATAGTATAAAAGTCTTGTGTGGTGGTGCATGTGAGTGGTGGTGGCATTGCTTGCTCGGGAACTTAGCTTTCTTGCTTGGTTGGGAAGGTAAACGGTGCTTCTCTTGTAACTGCATGCTTGACCATACAGAATTTTTTTCTGTTGGCGGATTATAGCAAAATAATTGTATTCTTTTCTTGCTAAATTATGATATTGTGTTGTCATAGTGATTGGCTTTGTCAAGAATTGGTCTGAAAAATGACAAGCCACTCTCCCCTCACCCCGAAAAAGTTAGTCGAACGTGATTTCATACATTTTTCTTACGTTTCCTATATCCCGTGGTTAATTCATCCGCAGAGCAGCAGAAGACCCAACGGATCACTTGCTATGAAAAAACCTTATGTATATTGCGTATCACATTTAATCCGAGTCGCCACACCGCAATCCGTCATGTATAAACAGCTTTACATGAATTAAATGCGAACCCATTCGCTACAATTCTACGTAAGCCGTGTAAGCCTTCCGTGCAAAGTCTACGCTATAATATATAAACAGTTCATGAAAAGGTTCATATATCTTCATCTATACTTCTATACTAATATTTTAAATGGGAAAGTTTGGATGGATGAACGGATGGATGGATGGATGGATGGATGTTTGTTACTCAATCACGCGAGAACGGCTGAACGGATCTGGATGAAACTTGGCACGGAGATAGATTATAATCTGGAATAACATATCGGCTACTTTTTATCCCGCGGGAACCATAAAACCTCATTCCACGCGGACGAAGTCGCGGGCATAAGCTAGTATATACACATATTACAAGTAGGACAAAGTAGTCGGTAGCACAGATGGCTGTGCTACAAATTTTTTCGTGTGGATTCAGGTTTTTTTTTCCCGTGACAATTTGTCTCCGGGATACAAAATATCAACCGAATCAAATTTCGTCAAAATCAGTTACCTAAAGGTTGACCTTTTCACTACCCATCATGGTGGATGGGCAGTGAAAAGGTCAAACTTTCCATAAAATGATTAAATGCTTCCTCAATTATTTGAAACCTTGTTTGTATTTTTTAAAAAGCCGCCGTAATTAGCAATTATTACATAATTATACACGTCATAAATGTAACCATGATTCACATCATATAAATGTAATTATGAGTCTGTCTGTTTTAAAAACCCATTAACTAAATTATTATTTACCAGGTATCTGCAGGTATCCAGGTATCAATATCTACCCAGATTGCTTGCATCCCGAAGACGTAACAAGGCTTTTTCACGAGATTTTTTAAAAATCCACGTATTTTAATGTTGCTGATAGTAAATAGGTATTATTAAAATATTTTTTTCAGTTAAAAAAATCAATTTAGTTTGAAAACGCAGCTACCTAATCCAAGGTGTAGATACAATTTTATAATACAAATAAAAAGGCGTAAATTCGTGATTAATGTTGTTTACAAGCTCACTCATCTACTAAGAAAATTTTACTGTATAATTAAATAATAATTATATTTTACAATGCTCGTAATTTTTATAAATTTTATGTTTTAGCACACATAACTCAGTTTTTGACCTACGAAAAGAGTTATTAACGCCAATTAAATGGTGTAAGAGTGATTATGAGTGAATAAATCCGTTGTAACGAGCCGCAGCGGTGTAATATGCGATGTAGAACCAGCTTTACATAAATTAAAGACGCGCGCGCACGCGATATGGCAATATTGCAACGTCAAAGGCGCCCTTTGGAACGCGATCGTTATTCTTAACTAGCAAAAGCTCACTGGTTTTTCTCTTTTATCGTATATACTAACTGACCACCCAACGTCTTCACTCGAGAAAATAAATAATTTTATTATGGAATTATCAAAGTCTTGTGTTTGAAACACGTAATTATTCCGTTACTTTTTACCGAAAGGCATTCCGAGCCAGTGGTTGATGCACGCGACGAATCAAAAGCACTTGTAAAAAGGAATCTTGAAAAATGGCAGTTTACATGCAAAGTTTTATCCCATATTTAACCTCTTTAGGGATAGAACTTCTGTCAATTCCGGAAATTCGAATCTGCAGCCGGTTGTGTCACGCTACGATCAAAGTTCGAGAGAATTCTCTCTCTGCGTCGTATTCCTCTTTACTGAGGGTCGTGACCCCTTTCCATTAATTACATGATGGTAGGGGTTTTCTTGGGATAATAATGCGGTGAGGTCCCATGTCCTTCCGCATGCGGCTCGACTAAGAGTAAGTACTATTCCAACTATTAGGTTTCTCTTTCTAACTATATTATTATAAGATGTAAGTGGTAATAACCAGGACCGACGCGTGACCCGTAGGAGACGAAAAGGCCAAATTCGGTCAACTATCCAGTTACCGACTTAGGTCAACGTTGCTTAACAATTGCAATCGACTGTTATGCGTTGTCGCAACTAGGCCACTCGTCCCTCGCTACTAACACTTGAGAGTTAAAGGAATTGACATGCCTCAAAATTGCTCATGCCAGGGATCGAATCTTGAGCCTTGCTTTTATAACACCACAGCGCTCACAACTACGCCAGTGAGGCCGTAACATTAAAAACATTCCACCACTACAGCCTAATAACGTCCCACTGCTGGGCACAGGCCTTCACTCTCATAGGAGAGTGGTAAATAAATCTTAGACCCACCACGCTGCTCCAATGCGGGTTGGCGGGCTTTAACGACTATTATCATGTTAGTGATAATAACCGGGACCGACGGCTTAACGTGCTCTCCGAGGCACGGGGGTGAAACACCGCCAACTTCCAACTCCGGGCTGGCACTGAGAATTTCTAGTCAGGAAACCACAATACTTAACAGTGGCCCGACCCGCGACTCGAACCCGGGACCTCGTCGGCTGCAGTCGAACATGCTAACCACTAGAGTTAGACCAACGAGGCAGAGACGAGGAGATTAAAAACTTTATGGCTGGGATATTACTTTGTAACAAATTATACATTCAATGGTATTGAATTGTAAAATAAGTACTCATTGATTTTTAATTTAAAAAAAAAGGTAATTAATTCCTGCTTTATTGCAGGTATCCTATGTATCCAATACTCATTAATTACTTTTTATGAAGCTTGATTAAAAATTTTCATTTTCATAACGTTTCGAAAAACTAGATTGTATCTATCTAAAAAGCGGTATTAATTGACTACTTGGATAATTATGATTTGAATAATGATGACGACGAGATAATTTGGTGAATTTATAATTGGGTATTTGACAACTATTCATATAAATTATGTTTTAGCGATTATTAAATAGAGGATCTCTCTAAAGTCGTAAATATCCACGTCCCCTGTTAGTTTTTTATTGAATAACTATTTTAAACTACCTATCGATTAAAGTAAAAAAGTGCGTTGAAATCTGTAGGTAGGTATGCCAAATTTTAGCCCGATCCGTCCAGTGGTTTGAGCTGTGCGTTGATAGATCAGTCAGTCAGTCACCTTTTACTTTTATATATTTAGATATTCACCAAAGTCGAGCAGTTTAAATTTACATTTCTATACCCTGCTAGCCTAAGTTACCGACTTTTCCTGGAATAATTGCCATTTGCCAAGTAGATACTCTCATAAGTCATATAGTAACAGGAAAAACTCCCGAAACTTCTCTATTATGAAACAATTAGCCCAATTCATATATAGGAAGCAACATTTCACATGAATTGCACAATAACTTCAGACAAAACAATGGTCTTCAACCTATATATAATAACCAACGACAAACTATCACCCAATACCTTTGTTTGTAATAAATACATTACGTACCAACTTTAAAACTTCTTGAAAGTTTATCCACTAAAGAAGCAGTGGATATCGATTTTTTTCTTGTTTGGAATGATAGTAGCAGGGATTTGGGACACAGCAACCACCTCGAACTATTTTGATATAACTTTTACTTGTGTTTCTAATTCAATACGCGTTGACAAGCTAGCTTCTTGAAAGATTCCAAACAAAAAAAGCAATGTGTGCAACAATTATTTTAGATTAGTATATGAGTAGGAGGGATTCGAGACGGCCTAGTTGGCAGCGCCGTCGCGCCCACTGGAAACCCACGAAATGCCGTCGCCAAGCGAATTAAGGTTCATAATATTATTATTATATTATTTCCATACAATAACCAAGCGGTTGCATTTATAAATAGGGACTAGACAGTTTGGCTTTGAAATTGGACGTGAAATTTTTTGAATCTTGACTCAGCGGTGGGGTAAATGCTATCATAATATTTATTAATTCTACTAGATGATGCCCGCGACTTCGTCCGCGTGAATTGATGTTTTTTTAAGATTTAAACTATCCTATCTCTCAAGTTGGATCGAACTGCACATTGCACATTGCACATTGAGGACAAACATTGTGACACGAGATTTATATATATTAAGATGAAATAATAATGTTCCTGTATTTTTATAAAATGCCCGGAAATAAAGTATGGTAAAATCAATTTTTCGTTCATGGTTGTAAAAAAATAAAAAAATGTTGTGGATAAAATAATACATGATGCCAACGACTCCGTTCGCGTAGAAAAATCCTGCGGGAAAGTTTGGATGGATGTTTGTTACTCAATCACGCTAGAACGGCTGAACAGATCTGGATGAAATTTGGCACAGAGATAAACTATAGTCTGGAATAACACAGGCTACATTTTATCTCGGAAAATTAAAGAGTTCCTGCGCGCGTGAATCCAAAAAGGACGTGTATGTGTGCAATTCAAACACGGCAGAAGTGAAACTCCAGAAAAGTATATAAATGTAGATAGCTTGTATTCTATGTCACTCTCTCGCAGGCTAAATCTTATTATGAATAGGTATGTTTCTCTCTTTTTAGTGTCGCTTTTTCGTTTCATCGAATTTTAAAATCACAATGATTCTAAAGAAGTTTCACTTAAAAAAAAACTTAATCAAAGCGGACGAAATAGCGGACATCACCTAGTTCTTAATAAAACCTCGAATGCCAATATGTTTAGTGTCGCTGTCAGAATAACAAATTCGGAAATACCCCCCCATACGCTGCCCCCCATGACACAACGTTCCGCATTTCTTCGATTACATTACGCGAATTCTTTGAAGTTTCCTGTGCACCCCATAATATAACCCTTCTCTGAATTTAAAGTAAATCTACGAAATCTAAAACGGGGTACTCTGAGGGGTCTAAAATACCTCTACAATCGTTCAGAGGCTCTCAAAGCGTAAACGTATTCTAATTTCTAACCTGCAAAAAATAACGATAATTTTCAAATTTTCCGGCCGATTTTTCTCTTGTTAATCTTAATAGAAATGAATTTTGAATCGCACTGACGTGATTTTTCATTTTATTATCCTTTAATTTGGTCGCGTTTTTATTTCATTAACTGCCTAGTTGGTCTAGTGGTTAGCATGTTCGACTGTGGCTGATGAGGTTCCGGGTTCGAGTTCGGGTCGGACCATAATTTAGTGCTGGGTTTTCTGACTAGAAATTCTCAGTACTAGCCCGGAGTTATCAAGTTGGTGGTGTCTCACCCCCATGCCTCGGAGAGCACGTTAAGCCGTCGGTCCCGGTTATTATCAGTTATCACTAACATGATAATAGTCGTTAAAGCCAGCCAACCCGCATTGGAGCAGCGTGGTGGGTCTAAGCTCTAATTCCCTCTCTCCTATGAGAGTCCTGTGCCCAGAATTAGAACGTTAATGATGGGCAGTATTGGTGGTGGTGGTTTTATTTTATTTGCGTTTATTTTATTTCTTTGCGTGTTTCGACTTTACCTTTGGGAACCGCTGGGCCCTTCGTAGAGCAGACGCGAATAGATGTTTGAATACTAAAAGCAGTCCAGTCTGGATATAATCAGATTATCAAATTCGCTGTTATAGTTGCTATGATAGCCGTCATATGGACAGTTAATGCGGATCACTCGGACGCTATAGTCAAAAGCCGAAACTCCACCGTTCCTGGATTGCTTATATAATTAGTCCAAGCCCTGGGGTCTAGATGACGTCCAAGCTTTTGATTTCCAACTATGAATTTTCGTAGCCATGTGCCTGTGTGTAGCTGTGTATTTACGAGTCTTGTCATAATTGTCAAAATTCTATCATTGATTAAGATAATATTGTACCAGAAAGCCAACAAGGAAGTCAGAAGTACTCTTTTAACAATCGTTTGTACCTAGCTAGCCCCAGATTAATTTAAACGTTCCTCATTAAAATAACCGATTGGTATCCTGCTGAATTTCCTTTTTTTTTAAAAAAGAATTTGTGGACATAAGGTTTAGTTACTTTTAGAGTATGTCTAGTGGAAGCGGAGGGTAATTTATTTTTTAAAACTTACAACACTGGCGTATTTGGTCAAAACTCAAGGCTGGCAAAAAAAATACCCAACCTATTTTTTTAATTTAATTTCGCGCCATTGCTCAGCTGTCACTAGACAGACTGTAATAACATGTTAGTTTTCAATCCGGTACCGATCGCTTTACTTTAACTCATTTGTATTTAAACAGACCTCGGTACGATGACCTTACAGATTCGATGTTCAAGATTTCTGAATAGTTTTAGGCTTTTAACTTTTCGAATTGGCCTTTCAAATGGAAATGTTTTAGAATAAACGCTCATGTCCGCCCTAAAGATTAACTAGTCAAAGCTAGGAACAACGGCACGTCGGAGTTGGACTGCAGCATAGCAAGCATGTAGCAACAGTTAGTATCATAAATCGTGAAGACTTTCGTGTGACCCATTTTCAATGAATTTCGGGAAACATTTTGATAGCTTTGATACCTAATTATATTGAAGATGATAACTGTTTCGTTGATCCAGTGGTTAGTTTGTATATTCAATTGCGAATCCTGAGGTCCTGGGTTCAATTCCCGGTCACGCACCTCTAACTTTTTAGGGTCATTTTCAGCAAAATAAAGTATCACTTGCTGTTACCCTGCATGCCGGAGAGTTTTTCGTAATGTTCTCAATGGTGTGTGAAGGCAATCCGCATTGGGCCAGCGTGGTGGATTGTGGCCTTCTCTTTCTGAGAGGAGAATTGTGCTAGTAGTAGGCGGTGATGAATTGAGATGATGAACCAGAGGCTAAATTGTCTAAGCATATCTTAATCATTTGACAGCTTGAAACGTATTACTCGGACTGTTTAGGAGTTCATACATGCTTTTTGACGTGCAGGCATCTATGAACTCCTTAAACAGGTCGGATTATACGTTTGACGAACGATTACGATTACGATTTCCTTACACAATCGGGGGGCAGTTCTTTAAAGGGCAAAGTAAGCCTGGGGGTTATTACAATCGCATAAACTAAGTATGGATTTTAGTAGGTACATAAAACTGGCATTTATGTACTACAAACGGCAAAAATGACAGTTTTATGCCACGTTCCTTGACGTCCCTAAACTTAGGATTACATATATAATTCTAAAACACGAACGTCAACAATATTAAAACGATAAACTGTATGGTTTTTAAGCGATGTTAGTGTGTACTCAGCTTAAATCTAACATATTATGTTATGTAACAATTTTATAATCCTTGGATGTGTGGATATCGATAAATAATTAGTTGATGTACCTAAATATATCCCCAAAGCCAGGTGTTATCATGTAAGATATAATATTATAACAAATAAAATAAGATCATTCATAAAAATTTAATAATACCGCATCGATTGATGATTGCATTTTCGTCACTCTTGGATTGGTCTTATTAACAAAGGCATATATTTTGATAATTATGTAAAATAAATAATATATTATCAGATAAGATATGGAAATATGATATAATATCCTTGAAATACCTTTATTACCCTAATAAAACTTGAATAAATATATCTATCTATAAAATATTGAAAATGCTCTACATAATACATTCTAATGAAAAATAAATATTTTTCTCCTACTTGCTCGGAAATCGCTTCTTTATAAAACAATACGTACATTGGCTCTTTTCCGACCGCTTATACTCAAATAGGAAAATAATGCGGCCGAGGCTACCATCCTACCGGCAAAGACGTGCCGCCACGCGATTTAGCGTTCCGGTACGATGTCGTGTAGTAGAAACCAATTATAGGGGTATGGGTTAATTCATAACTGCCATGCCCCTAACAGGTTAGCCCGCTACCATCTTAGACTGCATCATCACTTACCATCATTAGAGATCTTAGTCAAGGGCTAACTTGTAGTGGATAAAAAAAAGATTATAGCTATCAGTCATCAATAGCAAAATCGTAAGCATCACAAAAACGTTTTAAAAAGGAACAGGAATGTGTACCTAATTTTATCATCAAGTAATCCCTTAAAGGCGATATTTAATCAACAAGAGATAAAACAACGGTGAGATAGTAGGTAAAACAAAAACTAGGCGTGGCAATAAAAAAAATTACGCCATCGACATGTCGCCCGACAAGAAGTTGTGAAACTAACTTCACACGTATTCTAATACAGTATGATTTCCTCATGATTCCTCATGATTTCCTCGACTCTTCTTAACCTAACTGAGGCGATTTGATATTCTTAGCTGTCATTGCTAGCCTGCACTCAAAGAGTTTCTCGTAACCTCATGCACTCACAGAGTTTTCGTAACCTCGACTCAGCTTAATCTTACTGAGGCATTTTGATATGAGGTTTATTTGAGGTAAGTTTATCGCTGGAACCTGTAAGACTAAGTTAAAACGAATTTACAGATTTATGTCAGTGATCAAAACTGTACGGTTGTAAGGTAGTGTTACGTCACAGGTCAGAATTATTTCTGTGTTAAGTGAGTGGAAAGACGAATAATTAAAGCGAGTAGCTAGGGGCCGCTAAAAGCAATCGGCTAAAGATAGTGTTCTGTCGAGATCCTCGCAGAAGACTTTACAGCAGTGGGCGTCTATCAGTTAAAAAGAAGTACTGACAAATGCACAGTTATGTAGTTGATTGCATGAGATAAAGACAACAAAAGCTTGAGACATAAAGTCTCTTTTCAGATCTTGCCCTAATTCTGGATGACAACACAAAGTGTTCCAAGAACCATGTAATTTCCGAAAGTCCAACGTAAATTGTCATTCATTATCTCATTTAACCCAATTACCTATAAATTATATTAATATACAGGGTGAATTTTTAGCAACGGTCAGTACGAAAATTGAAAGTGACAAGTATCAGAATAATTTTGGCGAGGAAACCGCGGCGATTTTGGGAAAAAAAATTGCTTGTCCAGATTATAAAACGGTATTTAGAACACTACTTTTAGGAACTATGTAGGAAAAATCTCTCTACCTAAGGAAATAACTCTTTTTTTTGTTTTTTACAGGTTTATTTTTTGTTTTGCAACCACTATTTAAATTCACAAAAAAAAGCCAAAAAAAAGCCTAAATATATAAATCTTCAAAACTATTTTCTATTCTTGAACCGCTGACATGATACCACGGACCACACTTAACACTTTGTTTCTATTTCTGATTTAGATTTTTTCTATTACTCATTTAAGTTAAAACATTTATCTACTATCATTGAGCACTGGTCGCTCCTTTATTCGCACCCTGTATATTGTAAGCATTTATCGAGTGATCCGATACGTTATCGATATTTTAAGTCCATTTTGAATCAGGCCAGCTTATCGTTTTTTTGACGTGTCGCCTTTAAGCATTAATTGCTTATATTACTAATAGCTTTATAATCATATCACCTTTATACATCGACAGAGTTGGAATAGGTTGATTATCACTGTGTATTCACTAATTAATAAATGTCGAATATATATAACTAGCAACTGCTAGTTATACATATATATTCGACGGTACCCGCAGCTTTTCTTACGTTAAGTTCGATTTTCATACAAATTACAAACCCCCTTTTTTACACCTTTAGGAGTTGAATTTTCAAAAATCCTTTCTGTATGCCAAAATGCATGCAAAATGCCAAATTTCATGTACTCTCGATGTAGTTTGAGCTGTACGTTGATTGATCAGTCAGTCAGTCATCTTTTCCTATTATATAACTAATACATATTTAGACTAGAGAACGTTCGCGTCTCATTCCTTGGATACATTTCGAAGGGAAACTCTGTGCAAGTTTTCAGCTTTCTAGGTCTAATTTAGTTCTTTTCAACGTATGCCATTTAATATAAGCTTAATTTTTCTTATTGTTACAAGATTTAAACGTAACTTTTTGCAAATTTTGAGTAGCAAAAAGTAATATCACCATTTGTTAAAATATTTTTGATAATTTTAGTATGTAAAGTTTATGTTCTCTTTAAGGATTTTCTCAATGACAAAGTTGAATGGAAGCAACTGGCATCGCATCCAGCAACCCACATGTTAGTGTAATACTTGTACCGTAACGTATGCATTGTATATTATTTACAAAGTGTAACATTTTTCTGTACCTATATACCGGTTCTTCTCAGTAGAATAAGTTTTCCGACCCGGTGGTAGATTCTTACGACTTATCATAAGTGACACAAGTAGTCCTATGTGAATTAAGTAATCATTTAATTTTAAATCATTTCATTTCATTTTAAGTAAGTATATGGCTTTTTTAGTTTATACTATAGACCTAATTTACCATCACATGTTACCATTGTATTTTGTAAACATTAACTAATTTACACTGCTGATTACGAACACATAAATAAACTGAATAGCAAAAAGCTTATTGTTAAGAAAAAAACCCAAAAAGAGTTTGATGACTCGGAAAATAAATGCAGCATAATTCCACCCAGAATTATGTATGTTTATTACTTATAACTAATGCAAGTCTGGCGCAGTATGTCATAGTTATCTTTTACGATGTAAGATAACATACCTTTTATTTACGTTGGTTGATAATTTTGATAATTTTTCAGGTGCATTTTATTGGCCCAATGTACATAGTAACTCTAGAATTTGGCTGATAAGACTCATTCCCGGAAAATTTGTTTCCGTATCAGTTTTGCATTTGAGAATGTATTTGTTTTATGATTTCTTTAAAAAAGTTGTATTTTTTTTTTAAAGATCGACCGACCGCGCGCCGGATTGTTTTTTAAGGAACGACCTTATCAATAGAGATGATGACAACTCAATCAAATCAGCAACTCTTTGTCAAACTTAAAAAGGCGCTTCTTGTATGGAAGTCTGAATGAAGTAGTTGTGACGTCATCAAATTTTAAATAACGTACTTTTTTTCTCGAATCTGTAGGTAGTTTAAAATGGTTATCAAACTTAAATCTAACCGAGGATGTGACTTTTAGGTCGTTTGGAAGACTCTATAGTAAGAATCAGTAAGAAATCATTTATTTTTGACGTACCTACGTAGGCATTATCTCTATACCTTCCTGGCGTAGTGGTAAGCGCAGTGCTAACGGAAAAGGCGACTTATGACCATTTTCTACTTTTGAGATAATTGCAAAAAAAGCGGCGAATCAAATTTCTAGAATCTGTGTCTATAAACTGACAATGTTAAAAGTGAATATGATAAAACGCTATGTAATCTTCCTAATGAGATAATTATTAAAACCCTCTTAGTAATAGTTTTCTTTAAAAATAAGTTTTTATGATGAATTAACATAATGACTTCGTTATTTTATATAATATTACGTAACAAAAAGGAGGTATGTTACTGTTATACAGCATTATAGCCAACCAATGTGTTTTTTCTTTGAAATTGCGTTTGAATGCGAGGAAGTATATTCCAATACTTGATAAGAATACCGTATGTGTGTTTTTACGTCGATATAATTTCCAACTCAACAAAATTTTATTGAACCCATAGTAGCTTAGAAAGTGGTAAAATGCCTATACGTTATTTTAAACTAGTTACCAATACATACGTTGACTATATCAAAATTATGAAATTGTCATTCTAGCAGTACTACCCTAAATTACCGCATAACAGATAATTTTTACTATTTTCCTATTATTTTTTATTTTGATGCAAAAATTATCTATAAACGTATGTAATATTTTATACTGTAAATAAAACACTTAAGCGGTCAATACTTATGAAACCATTTCTTTTAAACAAAAAATCAAATTGTCTTCCCTTGTGGTTATAAAAATATTAAAAAAAACATCAGTAAACAACAAATTTTTCTAACATCTAACTTATCAGTCTTCTGAAATACCACATAATGTAATTAATAATTACGAAATAGTTTAATCATATTAGGTTAGTTATAATAATTAACATACAAACTGAAATATAATTATGATACATAATTTACACACAAACAAAAATACAAAACTTTAAAAACAAAACTATAATTATTTCCTCGGCATGTGATTAAATAATTCTTGTGTGTTAAAAAGTAACAAAATACGAATAGCTGTAGCATTGCATAAATAAGCATTGACTTGTTATTTCTGAATAATACTAACTAATGATATTGTAAAGCACGAAATAGGTACTAACAATAAAAAAACCGGGCAAGTGCGAGTCGGACTCGCGCACGAAGGGTTCCGTACCATTATTAATAAATAATTACCTTTGTTAATGAACCGCAAGACTAACTTTGTTTGTAGAGGTTTATTGTTAATATCAAAAAAACTATGCTATTTAGAGCATTGGCTATAGTTTTCCTGTAAAATATACGTAAATTACTATTGACCATAATTATTTCAAATTTTTCGATTGGTAAACTCCGGAGATAAGGGGGGGGGGAACGGTATTTTTTTTGACATTTTCCCCGATAAATCAAAAACTATCATAACTAAAAATAATTAAAAATCTGTTTTAGAATGTACAAAGTAAACCCTTTCATATGATACCCCACACAGTACAGTTATCTCACTTTTAAATTTCAACCCTCAGATTTTCCTCCCTTTTTAAATAAGAACAAAAATAATTTCCAAATTTTTTTAATTCCAGTGTCTTTGGGCCACTAATATACACAACTATTCCAAATTTCATGTTGATAGCTTCGGTAGTTACTGAAATAATCGAGTGTGACGGACGGACAGACGGACAGACGGACAGACGGACAGACGGACAGACAGACGGAGAAAGTCGCACCATAAGGGTTCCATTTTACCATTTTGGTACGGAACCCTAAAAACATCAAAAATAATCAACATAAAACCTAAAATACAAAACTTCAAATAAAACAAAACTAAAATTATCTCCTCGACATGTGATTAAATAATTATTGTGTAAAAAGCAACAAAATAGCTGTAGCTTTGCATAAATAAGACTCGTTATTTCTGAATAATAGGATATATTAATGCACGAGATAGGTACTTACTAAAAATAAAAATCTTCAAAAAAAGGGAAACAATAAAATAAAACTAGTCAAGTCATTCTATCATTCATTCATTCATTATTTTCGGTGTCAGAATTCTCTGGTAAATCTTCCCAAAATTGTAAGTTATGAGGTAGGTATAGCATAAGTGTACCTAATTTATTATAATTATATTATGTTTTCGCCTACCTGAAATACCGCGAGGTGATGTAAGCGGACTAAGCATCTCAATATTTCCCTTCTGTTTTATAAATACTTCGGTTAGAAAGTTCAATTCTTTGTCATCACTTGAAAAATCTGTTTTATATAAAGCATAAAATTGTCCTCGTGTAAAAGTTACTTTAACAATTTCACTCAAATATGGTCTGGGCCGCGCATTTTGAATTTTTCTTTGTGATATATAGTTTTTAACAATGTAAAAATCTGTATAGTTCAGGACAAAGGAACTTTGTAAATATTTTCTTCTGTAAGTAATTCCTTACATATTCTGAAGTTTTTTTCCTCCGTTTTGTTTTTTACCGTTGAGTATGAGCTTTTTGTCGAAGTCGGGGGCAAATTTGCAAAAAATTTTTTAATTCTTGAGCTCATAGTTTAGCCTGAAAATAATAAACATTTTAATAGTCTTATGTGTGCTATTTATAAAAAAAACTTGATGATGCTCGCGACTTCGTCCGCATGGATTAAGTTTTTGATTCCCAGGGGAACTTCTTAATATTCCGGCATAAAAAGTAGCCTATGTTCTTTTCCGAGGTGTAATTTACCCCTATACCAATTTTCATCAGAATCGGTTGAAAAGATGGGCCGTTAAAGCGTAACACACAGACGGGTACACTTTCGCATTTATAATAATAAGTAAGTATGGATTTAATAAAATATCTACGTATATTAGGTCGATCTTTGAATAAACTCGGAAGTAGGGCCCGTATTAACAAAACACTTATTAAGTCAGCTACATAGCTTGAGATTTTAGTAGTAAATGTAAATTTGTCTTATATTTTTTTATTTTATTTATTAATAACGAATATCCTAAGACGTCGTTCACGAGATCGGTGTTTATTAATTGAGAGTGTTTTATAAATAATACGGGCCTAAGTTCTGTTCATCGCTTAGACGAAAACATCATTATTAGGTTTTTCATTTCTTTATAATTATTTTTATGGTAAGATTTCAAAAAAGGTTAAAAAAGAGTTGAAACTTGCCAATCTCGTATTCTTGGCGGCAATACGTACCTAGCTATTTCGATTGCGGAGTTCGCAATTACACGCTCGACACGCAGTAACCAAACGCACTGCAACAGCAGCCTGCTTGATCTCGACTGTCGTTCGGTGCTTAGCGCGACAACGACGCTGAGACGTAAGTCGGAGGGAGGGGCAGATGCCACCTTATAGGCTAGCACACTACATTTAGTGGCAAAATGAACAATATAAACATAGGAATTTTTATGAATATGCTTAGTTTAAATAACGTATGTTTAAACATACCCTATTTTAGATTCCAACAACTTGGGTTTTTTTTAACGATGAATATAACTTAATGGCGGCACGTTGTGACATACGTCATTTTAGGTTACACATAAACACTTACGGTTTTTAAAGTTAGGTGTAATCCTTCGAAAATTTGCTTTTTATTAATTTACAATGCATTATGATGTGACATACGGTCTTTCAGTCACTTAGTGCTATTTTACTGCTTTAAAGACTAAAACAAGAGTAAATGGAAATATATTGGTACGATTTAATAAAACCGAATACCAAAAGATAAGTTACTTTAGACTAGTGTAGATATATTGCGTTATTTAAAATAAGTCTGGGCACGTAAACAAGGTATTTGCGTTATTTTATAACCTAACTATCTCGAAAACGGAAACATATAGAAAAAAACGAGTAAGATACGTAGATAGAGCTCCTTTTCGTGATGCAGGATTAGTCTAAAACGCAGTTTTAGCAAAATGTCAAAATGTCGCCTTTTTCGTTAGCACGGCAGGCCGCTGTCGGAGAGGTGATAATAATAGAGAGGTCCCGGACTCGATTCAAGGTATGCACATTTTGGGAATTTTAAATTTCTGAGTTATAATCTGGTCTATTATTTCACCGCGGTTAATTGCCTCATCTGGTGACAGAAGGGCTGGCTCATTTTTTGCGCAAAGGATCAGCCTGGCTGTCCAGCGCGGAAATGCAGCCAGCATTCTTGCCACCATTCCACGCGGGCGTGATTTATATAGTAATTAGGTTAGGCTAGCTAGCATTAAGTTCTATTGTATTATCTATATATATAAAATTCAAAGTCCTGACTGACTGACTGACTGACTGACTGACTGACTGACTTATATATCAACGCACAGCCCAAACCGCTAGGGTTAGAGACATCATTTTTACCGTGGCCCAGAGACCTTCAGGAATATCCGAACTACAAAGTAGCGGCTCCCAGCGTCACTGGTCTCTTAAGCGTCTTAACCGGGACCTACTGGGTGCTGCCGCCTGCGTCGCTGCTTGGCCAGAAGATAACCAAGAGATGTTGCCAAATCCAGAAGAGGAAGCTACCTGGTTTCGTAGCACCATGACAAAAATCTGCGATATGTCGATGCCACGAACTGGTCATTCCAAAAGAAAGGCAGTGTATTGGTGGTCGGAGGACATTGCACAACTGCGCAGAGTATGTCTCAGGTCCAGACGCCAATATACAAGGGCCAGACGACGACGAAATTCTACAGCCGGAGCGATTGCGATTGCCTACGCTGCTTACCGAGCCGCTACAAAAGCTCTGCAGGTCTCAATAGCGAAGGCAAAGGCGAAATGCTGGAAGGAGCTTCTTGATGGGCTCGAAAGGGACCCATGGGGGCGCCCGTATAAATTCGTATTAGGCAAACTCAGACCGTGGGCTCCTCCACTAACGGAAACCCTGGACCCAGATTTAGTAGGCAGAGTTGTAGATACACTCTTTCCCAGGTCGCAGGACACCTCGCCAAACACTCCAGCACCGCAAGACTGCACAATCTGGTCTGAGGAACTAGAGGTATCGAAAGAGGAGCTCGCACGTGCAATTAAGTGCCTTGCAGGCCGTAATACAGCACCTGGCCCTGATGGGATTCCGGGCCGCGCATGGATCTTAGCTCTGGAGTTCTTAGATAACAGGCTAAGGCGATTATTTAACAGCTGCCTTCGCTTAAGCGTGTTCCCAACTAGCTGGAAAGAAGCACGGCTAGTTCTACTTAAAAAGGAAGGCAGAGCCATGGACTCCCCGTCAGCATACCGCCCCGTATGTTTATTGGACGAGGCAGGAAAAATGTTCGAGCGGATTATTGCCGCCCGCCTCAGTGAACACCTGTCGAGGGTGGGCCCCGACTTGTCTAAAAGCCAGTATGGGTTCCGGAAAGGCCGATCGACTGTGGATGCAATTTTGCAAGTTCGCACCTTTTCGGAAAGAGCTGTTAGCAGGGGAGGAGTGGCGTTAGCGGTGAGCCTAGACATCGTGAATGCCTTTAACTCCCTACCCTGGACGGCTATAAGGGAGGCATTAGTTAAACACAATGTGCCTCCATATCTGCGCAAAATTGTTGAGGCATATCTAAGCGACAGGTCCATCAAATACACAGGGCGCGACGGTCTAACACACATAAGGCAAGTGAACTGCGGAGTTCCACAGGGCTCAGTTCTGGGTCCGCTTCTCTGGAACCTGGCCTATGACGCGGTCCTACAAGTCAGTATTCCCTCTGGTGCCAAATTGGTGTGCTACGCCGACGACACCATGGTGTTGACCGAAGGGGACACATTTGAGGAAACACTAAGGCTCGCGGAGATCAGCGTGGCGTGCGTAGTGGAGAAAATACACGGATTGGGACTCAAGGTGGCGCCCCACAAAACTGAGGCACTGTGGTTTCATCGACTACCAAGGCGACTGGAACCCCCTAGCTCGTCGATCTGTGTGGGGGACGCGGCCATCCAAATAGGACGATACCTCAAATACTTGGGCCTGACTCTAGACAGTCGATGGGGTTTCGAGGAGCACTTTGAACGCCTGGTCCCCAGAATACAAAAAGTAGCGGGTGCCATGCACGGTTTGCTACCGAATCTCGGGGGGCCACAGGAAGGAGTCCGCCGTCTCTATGCGGGGGTCGTGCGTTCCATAGCCCTGTATGGTGCACCGGTGTGGTCGCGCAGGCTGTCCAGCGTTCAACGCCTCAGAGCGAAGCTCAATAGCGTCCAGCGCAAAATATCCATTAGGGTTGTAAGGGGATACCGGACAATATCTCTTGAGGCGGCCACTATACTGGCCCGCTTTCCACCACTGAACATACTGGCGGAAATGGACACGTGGGTGTACGTCCAGACTCAGGCTGGGAGCGGTGACAGAGAGGAGCCCGGAACGCTGAGACGGCGTGCGTACCGCCGGGCACTGGAGGACTGGCGTGCGCGTCTTGAGGGGGACGGAAGCGCGCGGCAACGCGCTGTGGGGGCCATACTTCCAAACTTTGAAGCGTGGCTTGGGAGGAAAGGTGGTAACGTCACCTTTAGGTTGACACAGGTGCTCACCGGGCATGGTTGTTTCGGGGAGTACCTGTGTCGAATCGGTCGGGAGGTCACACCGCGGTGTCACCACTGTGAAGAGGATCGAGACACTGCGCAGCATACGCTCGAAGAGTGCCCTGCATGGGAGAACGAGCGCAGTGTTTTAGTCAATCACATAGGGAGAGACCTTTCACCACCTGCCGTTATTGCGGCAATGCTGGGGAAAGAAGAAGCATGGCGGGCGGTGGTCACCTTCTGCGAAAGTGTGATACTCAAGAAAGAAGCCGCGGAGCGGGATAGAGAGCGAACTGATCCTGCTCGGAGACGGAGACGTCAGGGTGGAAGTGACCAACGCCTTGACCCATCCCCTCAATAACCCCGGCCGATGGGGCTACGGGGTCTCGAGCGACTGCAGTGGGGGCTCTTACGCTCTCTGTAATAGTTGACGATCCCGGGAGGACGGCAGCTTCACTTCCCGCTGCTATGCCTTAAGACAATTGGGGAGATCCCCTCCCCTGGAACGAGCCCATAATGGGCGTCGCTCAAGAGAGGGGCACCGGCGTAAGTTCTTTAAGAGTTCCCGGGGCCCTTCATTATGAGCTGAGGATGGTCACCGAGGGGGTTTTAGTGGGTAAAAATCCCACATAACCCGATCCTATGTGGTCAGGTATCTATGGAAGATTTCCCCCCCGTAAACAAAAAAAAAAAAAAAAAAAAAAAAAAAAAAAAAAAAAAAAAAAAAAAAGGGTTAGAGACTTGAAATTTTGACAGTAGCTTCCTTTTGTAACGTAGGCGCTCACTAAGGAAGGATTTTTCAAAATTCAACCCCTAAGAGGGTGAAATAGGGGTTGAAAGTTTTTATGTATGAAAGTTCGTCATTTCTCAAGTTATATCCATGAAACTTAGTGTATGAGTTATCGGTAAAAAATAAAGAAATACGTGTTTCACAGTTTTTGAAAATTCTACCCCCAAGGGGTGAAATAGGTGAAATATGAAAGTCCTTCATTTCTCAAGATATTTCTCAAGTTATATCAACGAAACTTGGTATTTTGGTAATAAATAAAGAAGTACTTGTGGCACAGTTTTTCAAAATTCCACCCCTAAAGGGGTAAAATAGGGGTTGAAAGTTTGTATGAAAGTCCTTCATTTCTCAAGTTATAGCCATGAAACTTGGTATTTGGGCTTTAAGTTAGATATGCAGAAGTACGTGTTTCACCATTTTTGGAAATTCGATCCCCAAAAGGGTGAAATAGGGGATGAATGTCCTTCATTTATCAACATATTTTTCAAGTTATAACAACGAATATAATAAGGAATATAAAGAAGTACTGTGTAACAGTTTTTCAAAATTCCACCCCCAAACGGGTAAAATGGGGGTTGTAAGTTGGTATAAAAGGCCGGCGTTTTTCAAGTTAAATAGCCGTGAAACTTGATATTTGGGCTACCGGTTTAAATAAAATACATAATTCACAGTTTTTATAAATTCTATCCCAAAGGACGTTAAATAGTCCTTCAATCACGCCGCAGCAGAGCAACGGATCGGCGGGTTGTTTTTCATAGGTTCTTTTTATCCCGGAAAATTAAGGAATGCCTATGGGAATTAAAAAACTTATGCCACGCGAACGAAGTCGCGGGCGTCCGCTAGTTTTCAATAAAAAAAAAAAAAAACTGGTCTTGGTGGATTATAACAACCTTCAATAACTAATATAGGTGTTATAAGTAACAGCATACTTATTAAAATTACAAATAATAACAATTAATAAATACATCGTTAATTTAAAACAAAAAAAAAACCTAAGTCAAGAACTAAAGGCCTTTTTTATTTTTATCTGGTCTACATTTTTTTTAAAAGTAGGTACATAATCAAGAAAGGCCCCTATTAATACAGGGTCATTCGCATCTGAGAATCTTGGTTTGTAGATTTACGCTGTAAGTCAAATAGCACTTGTAAAACGTAGTTCTAAGTAATCCACTTCAATATGTTTATTTACTGTTTACACATGTTTGAAACATGTCTCACTAGAGACATGTCGCACGATAAAAAGTTGTCATGCTCCAATTTGTATACGTATTAAATGTGTCCTTATAGTAGGTCGACGCCGCCGACACAAACTCCTCCCTCCTTCAAGCTGCATACTAATTTTGTGCTGGAAATTCTGCCAGCTTCCTAAGTTTTACCCCTGTTATTCCGCAGCAGACATCTTTCTTAAAGTCTCCGTCTTATGACTCGTAGAAAAGAACGTAAGTCCCGTCCTTACTTCATAAGGTCTTGTCATCGCATAAGGATAGTTATACGACTCCATAATTATACGACTTCTGCACTCAAAGGTTTACAGTCCGACAAAATTATCTGACCCGGTGACAGTAACGCTAGTATATATGAAAAATAAAATAAAAACAAAAACTAAACAGGCATAAAAATTAGTTCCAATTTTGGCCACCGGGTCAGATAAGTTTGTGTGACTGTAAAATGAAATGACAAGCGACAAAGCAAAAAGTTTCAAAACAAAAAGTCTCTAATGCGTACTTCCTTTATACATAGAAGCTCTGCGAATTTGAATGGACTTAAGGCCAACGACTGTACGACTAAATAAACACTGATATTAAACTAAGTAAGTAAGGAGAAGTTAGTAATGTATACTATTTGTTGACATTGATAAACGTTGGTGTAATTCCCAGGATTTCTGTGCAAGTATAGGTATTATTAAAACCAATTGAGCTACATCGTCGTAGCCCGAAGGGTGTTCATAGGCTTATAAAGACAACTTTACCTGTAAGCCTCGAACGCCTTTACTCGCGCAATGTTGAGCGCTGTTTTCCAAACGTGGGAGGTCCCGGGTTTGATCCCCGGCAGCGGCAATTTGGGGCCCGGTAGGAGGCTTAGGCCGTGGCTAGTTAGCAGTTACCATCCTACCTTGCACCCTACCGACAAAGACCTGCCGCCAAGCGATTTAGCGTGCCGGTAAGTACCATGCCGTGTAGAAACCGATTCGGGGTATATGGGTTTAATATGACGGTCATACCCCTGCGTCACACCATCAGGCAAGATCGCAGTTAAGGGCTAACTTCATCACTACAGCCTATTAACGTCCCACTGCTGGGCACAGGCCTCCACTCTCATAGGAGAGCGGGAATTAGAGCTTAGACCCACCACGCTGCCCCAGTGCGGGTTGCCGGGCGGGCTTTAACGACTATTATCATGTTAGTGATAATAACCGGGACCGACGGCTTAACGTGCTCTCCGAGGCACGGGGGTGAAACACCGCCAACTTCCAACTCCGGGCTGGCACTGAGAATTTCTTAATTGAAAAACCCAATACCTAACTTTTTATGCCCGACCGGGAATCGAACCCAGGACCTCGTGATGCGCAGTCGACTATGCTAACCACTAGACCAACGAGGCAGGGCTAACTTGTAGTGGATAAAAAACACTAGAACGCCCGCCGGCATCGCTCGCGTGGGAATTTCCTAATAATCAATAAATTATCTACTTTTTTAAAGGTACCTATGCAATGTGCAAATGTGGTCTAGTTTGGAAATAAATAAATTATCTACTTAGTACTAATCCACCTATCTCTCTGCATCGTTTTCCTTGTTTTTTTCAATATGTCGGGGGTTAAAAAACAGACTTTGTTAGTAAGTAACTGTACCAATTTTCCTGTATATAAGTATCAAGTTTCGTAACATATCCACAATAGATAAGCCGCAATATTTGTAGAAGCCGGAAATGGAAGGAGTGGCCATCCACAGTCGAAGGGCCGTCCACGATAGATTGCCTGAGCAAACGCTACCCGGCTAGCAGCCGCGATAAACGGTTCATTCATATGTGACTAGCTGATGCCCGCGACTTCGTCCGCGTGGTTTAAGTTTTTTGTTATTCCCGCGGGAACTCCTTAATTTTCCGGGATAAAAAGTGGCCTATGTCACTCTCCAGGTCCTCAACTATACCCATACCAAAAATCACGTCAATCCGTTGCTCCGTTGCGGCGTGATTGAAGGACAAACCAACAAACCAACAAACCAACAAACCAACAAACCAACAAACCAACAAACAAAGTGACTTTCGCATTTATAATATTAAGTATATGATTCATATCCACCGTCGGCAGAGGCACGATTACGTATTAACTCACTTAGTTCGTCTGCGTAAGGTGCAGAAATCCTTCAAGTGTGGTCGAGTATTCCTCCTGCTTGCGTCTTATTCCCCATTACTGAGGGTCGTGGCCCTTCCACCAATAATTATTCTTCTGTGGACGACGTCGCGCCATTTTGCTCTGCAGGGCGACCGCGTATCTTTTGCATCAATCATTGATACATCGCAATCACCTCCGATTGGCTGAATTTATGGTATTCTTGCTGCTTCAATGGATTTCGTCCAATAGTGGAAGAGTGTTAACCAATCAGAGGCGATTGCGATGTATCAATGATTGATGCAAAAGCTACGCGGTCGCCCTGCAGGTTTTTGCGACATGCAGGGCTTCGTGGAACTTGCTATCGAGAGCGGTGCGGATTTGATCTGACCAACACATCGTGTGACGTCCCCGAGGTCTCTTTCCTCTTTCCGGATGGAAAGAAACCTCGGGTCGAGTATTAGCTTTTATAATAATACTAATACTAGCTGTTTTTCATTCCACGACAACTTAGCTCTTGACTGCGATCTCACCTGATATAAGTGATGACGCAGTCTAAGATGGTAGCGGGCTTACCTGTTAGGGGCATGGCAGTTATATTAAACCCATACCACTATTCGGTTTCTACATGGCATCGTACCGCTTAAGCGCTTGGCGGCATGCCTTTGCCGGTAGGGTGGTAACTAGCCACGGTAGAAGCCTCCCACCAGAGCAGACCAGGGAAAATTCAGAAATTTTAAAATCCCAAATTTTCCCTGCCGGGAATCGAGAAAATTTTCACCAATCGGTGTTTTTAAAACACATAATCCAAGATAAAACTTTCAAGTATCTTTTCGCCAAAAATGAATGGGTAACTTTTATAAATTCTGAGAAAAAAAATATGTTTTCAAAGTACAAAATTGCATAGGTATTACACACTCTTCTACCTATCACTTCATTGTGAAAATTAAGGAAGTACCTAATATGTGCATTTCAGATTATAAGTAATTACTTAGATACCTAAATGAATTGGGCATCTAATAAGTAGATGCTTATTTCAAGTTGTTACATACCTACTTTTTATTTGGTATCTAGGTAATTAAACAATAATCAACTTAGCGCCCCATAAAGTTTAAGTAAAGGTGACCCTTCATGAAGTATAAATTGACCAAGTTAACAATGCCATAAAATTTAATAAGTAAAACAGGTCTTCTAAGATTAGGACAGCGATAAAATATAATATATTTACTGTCTTAGACTAAATGTTTACTGTTTTAATTATCAGTTTTATTATTTTACTCGTAATTACGAATATTAGAGTAAAAATTTTAACAGACTAGCTCCAAAAAAAGCTCTTTAATTTAGAGCTTGCAACACACGCTTGTATAATTTTCAACCGACTTCAAAAAAAGGAGGAGGTTCTCAATTCGACTGTTTTTTTTTTTATGTATGTTACCTCAGAACTTTTGACTGGGTGGACCGATTTGGATGATTCTTTTTTTATTTGAAAGAGCATACTTCCCATCTGGTCCCATAAATTTTTTATCAAAATCGGTCGAGCGGTTTTTAAAATATCAACAATAAAATAAGTACTTTGTATAGCGTGTGCTTGTTGTTGTAAAGTTGGCGCGGGAGTTGGAAGTCGGTTGTTTAAAAAGTATTTTTTATCTTAAACTAGCTTATGCCCGCGACTACGTCCGCGTGGATTGAGGTTTTTTGGTTCCCGCGGGAACTCCTTAATTTTCCGGGATAAAAAGTAGCCTATGTGCTATTCCAGACTATATTCTATCTCTGTGCCAAATTTCAGCGAGATCCGTTCAGCCGTTGGCGCGTGATTGAGTAACAAACATCCATACATCCATACATCCATACATCCATCCATTATTTGATTATTTGAATACTTAATTTTAAAAGTAATAAGAGCTTTTCAAATTAAGTAGGTACTATAAGTATTTTAAAAATTATTAAAATCTTTTGCCCGCGACTTCGTCCGCGTGGACTTCACAAATTTCAAACCCAAATTAATTTACCCCCTTAGGGGTTGAATTTTAAAAAACCCTTTCTTAGAGGATGTCTTCGTCGTAGTAGCTGTATCTGCATGCCAAATTTCCGCCCGATTCGTTCAGTGGTTTGAGTTGTGCCAATTTGAACCCTGATGGGCCTGCCATAAAGCTGAGTTTAAGTATTTATCAATCAGACTCGGCTGTGGCTCTACTCGACTCTGTTTGTATGCGCTGGCCCTTAGCCCTCTGGCTGAAAGATTACGTAATGGTAATCCTGTGATAAGGCGCCAATGTCAAGAGTGCGTATTATTTAACCTTATCAAGGGTGACGCACCGCGCTTCCTGGGTTCGATGATCTCGTACATTGCAGTTTGCACATGCATAGCGCTACAAAACCACCAAACTTGTACCATGTAAACTTGCATGGGCATGTGTATATACCCATACAAACGTATAAACGTATGGGTATACATGGTACAAGTTAGTTTTGATTACAAAATTTTGGACATAAACTCGATTACTAAGCCCAATCTATACTAATATGTATGGATGTTTGTTACTCAATCACGCTAGAACGGCTGAACGGATCTGGGTGAAATTTGGCACAGGGATAAATTATAGTCTGAATTAACAAATAGGCTACTTTTATCCTGGAAAATTAAAGACATGTACGCGGACGAAGTCGCAACTCGCAGGCTAGTGGATAATACAGCAGGTGCGAAGTCCTATCTACCCAAATCTGCCAGGGTGTACCTACGTAAAAGTGGATCAACTGCAAAGAGTAGATTTAATTGTAATTTTGTACACAATAGTTACTGGGCACAGGGCGTAACTGATCGGTAATGGGTATTGGTTTAATATCTGCGGGCGTGGGAAAAGACGCAAGGTGTAACAACATTTATGATAAGGGATAAAAACTACGGGACAGACATTCTTTTGCTTACCCTCGCGTTATTCCGAGTCAACTTTTGTACATATCTTTAGAATACTTTTTGCGCACTGTTTAGAATAGGGGTTGATACCTGCTAATCCAAATCTATTTCCTACTATTCAATATAATATTAATTAACTAGCTGACGCACGCGTCTTCGTCCAAGTGTATTGTTGTTTTTGGATACTGCAGGAAATCTTTATGTTCTATTCCAGACTATAATCTATCTCAGATCCGTTCAGCCGCTCTTCTGTGACTGAGAAATAATCATTCATCCAGCCATCCATCCCGCGGGAACCACAAAACCTCAATTCACGCGGACGTCGACAGGCATCAGCATCATCCTGGAAAATATAGAATGAATTTTCTGGATTCAGGATATCCAGAAAATTAATTTTGTACTTAAGTTCTATATAATTGGATATCCGGGATATCCTGGTAGAATTCAAAAACTCCCTTCCAACAAAGTCGCGGGGAACAGCTTATTTGAATAAACCATCGATGTACAGTAGAGTACTAGATGGGCCCTTTCATAGAAAAAAGTTGGGCGTCCGACTTGTAGGGCATGCCCCTCAAAATCAAAATCAAAATCAAATTATTTTTATTCAAATAGACTTTTTACAAGTTCTTATGAATAGTCAAATGAATCTACCACTGGTTCGGAATACCGTTCCTACCGAGAAGAACCAGCAAGAAACTCGGTGGTTGCTCTTTTGAAAAAAAAAAAATAGTATATGGTATGTTTACAATAATCTACATACAACATATACAGATACATAAGTAACCAGTAACCACTGTCCTGAGCAATGCTGGAGCGAGTCAAATCGATGCGCCTTTATCATTAATATAATCTTCGACAGTATAATAAGCTTTTTTTAGGAGCATTTTTTTAATGGTTATCTTAAACTTGTGTGAGGGCAAGTTTATAATAGGTTGAGGAATTTTGTTAAAGAATAGTATGCTCATTCCCACGAACGACCTTCGGACTTTATTGAGGCGGAGCGATGGAGTCACGAGCCTATGACGGTTTCTAGTTGGCCTATCGTGCCTCACCTGTATAAGCCTGTCCTTGTCCCCCGCCATAGCGTTGTCCCGCTTTACAGACTAGATGGCGTTAGTAAAATCAGTCCACATTCTGTTTGACAGGGCCCGTCTATGTAAATTGAGGTCGTTGGAATAAACATTAAAATCCGTTGTGCAGCAAAGCCGCGCCATAGTCCACGTTTTCACATCTTTTGTCATACAAGGAAAGGGCTGTAAAGGATTAGTAACTTTCTAACACATAACGAGGCTAATCCCTCCAGTGTGCCGACAAATTGGCGTGGCAACGCCGTGCCAGGGGCGTGATTTATTAAAAAAAAATAGTCAAACTCGAGTCTGACTCGCTCACGAAGGGATCCGTACCATTGTACAAGATTTAGCACTTGGTAGGTACTAAATACTTTCGAAAAATAAACGAGAGAGGTGCTAAAAAAACAGATTTCTTTTGTGCCCCACCCCTTAATTTCTTATTTTATTTTTATTCTTTGTTGCTATAGCGGCAATCAAATCAAATAAATATTATAAATGAGAAAGTTTGGATGGATGTATGGATGTATGGATGTATGGATGTATGGATGTATGGATGTTTGTTACTCAATCACGCGCCAACGGCTGCGCGGATCTGGCTGAAATTTGGCACAGAGATAGAATATAGTCTGGAATAGCACAAAGGCTACTTTTAATCCCGGAAAATTAAGGAGTTCCCGCGGGAACCAAAAAACCTCAAATGGATGTTTGTTACTCAATCACGCTAGAACGGCTGAACGGATCTGGATGAAATTTGGCACAGAGATTATAGTCTGGACTAACACATAGGCTACTTTTTATCCCGGAAAATTCAAGAGTTCCCGCGGGAACAACAAAACCTCGATCCACGCGTACGAAGTCGCGGGCATCAGCTAGTAAATATTATAAATGCGAAAGTTTGGATGGATGTATGGATGTATGGATGTATGGATGTTTGTTACTCAATCACGCGCCAACGGCTGCACGGATCTGGCTGAAATTTGGCACAGAGATAGAATATAGTCTGGAGTAGCACATAGGCTACTTTTTATCCCGGAAAATTAAGGAGTTCCCGCGGTAACCAAAAAACCTCAATCCACGCGGACGTAGTCGCGGGCATAAGCTAGTAGATCTATAATAGACACTCAGTGAAAATTTATGCTCTACCTATTAACGGTTCATGATATACAGACTGCTGACAGACAGACGGACGGACGGACGGATGACGGGCAGCGGAGGCTTAGTAATAGGGTACCCTTTGGGTACGGAACCCTCAAAATGGTCAAATGCAAGTCGGGGGTCGTGATTTGAGGGTTCCTAATATTAGCTTGGTAATTTATTTAGCTTGGTTAATTTTTATTAGCAAAATAAAGTTTATTTTGTTACTATAGTACCAACTATTACTTCAGTGCTAGTAAATTAGGGCTTAGTTGTTATCGATAAAAATATATCGATAAAAATCCTCTCAAAGCAAAGTCTTAACTCAAAGCTTCCCGTAACGCTTATTGTATTCCTGTTTTTAATCAGTTACGCGGAACTCTAAAACGTTAACCATTTTTACATTATTCGTAACTCATTTAAATTTACGAGTAACGCGGACATGTGTGAATTTAAACGAAAAAATAAAGAAAAATTTACGAAGGGCTACCCAGATAATATTTTAAATCTGAAACATAGATACGAGTTACGATATTTCATTTACCATGTTATAAATAATAGCGTGTTTGTAAAATTTTACATAAGACGTTAAATATGTAAATAGTATACTCAAATTACATACACTGTAGGTGCGTAAGTTAAATTTTCTTGGTCAACTTTAGGTTCAAGGCTAGAACAGTGCTTATGAATGATTATGTATGTAATTTGAATATAACATTTGAAGATATCACAGACGCATTAGAAGATTGATTTTGATTTTATGCTAAAGCTTTTTCTTGATATTCTTGTTTAAGCCTACGACTTAGCAGGAATTAACATGTGCCATAATACATAGCAATTATGTAACGTATAATCCAAAGAAGAAACAACGGCGACTCGATTGGCCTAGGCGACCTCCTCGCAAATAGGGTTGCCTGATTTTATTATTTAAAATAAAAAACTTGTGCATGTGGGCGTTGGACACAAAGCCATCTGTTGCACAGGCGATTACGGGGATCCATGTTGCCATGCTATTTATGGCTCCTGCATGCCTTTAACGGTGATTGAGGCATATTGGATTTCAATGGTGGGTCTGCTTCGACACCGTCTGTTAGAATTCCAAGGTGCCTAACGGACCCTATGCTGTCACCATCATCAGCACTATGGCACTTCGAGTCGTGAATCGTGATGTTTTTATATTTAGAAAAGGAGGAGTCTTACATAGCCAACGCTGATGATATTTATGGGATGGTTTTACGTCAAATTTTTAGATACAAGGAGTCCTATATACTAAACCAACGCCAGAGATACCCGGATTTTCCTAACGCAAAAAAGAAATCCTCAAAAATGCCGAGATCTCATATACGAGTACGTGTAAAGGTAATAATAATAGTAAATACGGAAACCTCCCTCACTTGACTGTCATTAGTGAATTCATGTAATGTATGAATTACTATTTCGCATAAAATCTGATTTAAAGATAGATGTGCTAAATAGAAAATCGATAAATAGGTAAGTACGATATTAACATATTATTATAATCATATTTTAAGACCATCTGAGGATGAGTATGAAATATGAACTATCTCGCATAAAATCTGATTTATAGACAGATCTGCCAAATAGAAAATCGATAATTAGGTAAGTACGATATTATAATCATATTTTAAGACCATCTGAGGTTGTGTAAGCAACATTTTATAGGTACGCGCCTCGTAAAAATACTTTACACGTTTTACGACAGCCTAACCCGAATGGATTTTGAATTTATGATGAGGGTTTACAATTTAAACCTTATAAAACCATAATAATATAACCGTTATTACTATAACCAAATTAATCTGTCAAATAAAAAGTACATATTTGACAGATTAAGTAATAAAATCACAAAGTCGACAGCCCTACACAAATAAAACTTCGATAGAAAATGGATTATACCGTACGTATGCCTACTCTGGTTTTGAATAACAATAGTATTTTTTCTTACAGTTTATATTCCTTATTCCTTTTTAATATGGTTGCAAATCGCGTGACATGGCCCTTACGCAGAAAAGATAGTATTGTCTGCTGTGAAACTCAGCTATTTGTACCAAGTGTACTCCACTTCCTGGCATCCATTTTTTTGAAAAGACGGGGGTAGATAGGTACAATGAATGTCAAATTAATTGAAGGGTACTTTCACTGAAAGGGTTAGGGTTACTGGGGCGCGCTTGATCTAATTTCTCTAGGGTTTGGCAACAGAACAACATCCGTATATAGAAGGGTTACCACGCTGTTTCTTTTACTTTCTTTAAAAAACGCAAAGAAAACCTTTCTAGTACTAATCGGGCGTATTAACAATTGATGCGAATACATAACATGTATGTTTGTCAGTTGACAGTTCATAGTTTCCTTTATAATGGCCAACTTGTTGGCATCAATGATGCCAACAACTTGGCACAATTTCTGATGCTTTCATTTTAAATAATGTCATGAATAATCCAATTTGGTAAAGAAAAATTAAAAAAAAATCAGGTATAAAGTCATGAATATCACTAAATTTCAATAAATAAAAATTGGTGTCAAAATAAAAGTCACAACTTAACAGCGCCACTTACTAGATCCTAGGACAGTCCTATCGTTTTGACAAAACTTTGACCTCAATCGGCCATGTCGTCCAAAAGTGTAAAAGATATAAAATATAATATAAACCACTGATTGTGGGATTGTTTACGTCTGGTATTAAGGCTTAAATAGCTCTGAAAAATGACCAGTCTGTGCCTAACGTAAATTAAAATGTGGAACAATATTATACCTACATAAATATTAAATATCATATTTTGTGGTTGACATGCTTTCGGAAACTTTGAGATGGCAACCCTAGTTTTTAAGGCTTCTTGGCTTGACACAGTTATATATGATATATTATAAGTTAAAAAATTATTATTTTGGTTGAAACTTTTCGATGTGACTTATTTTGTAATGACGGATGTGTGATTTAGTATCTTTATCTATTCCGTGGCTAGATTCGATTAACGAATACATTAATGGCAAAAGAAGGCAAAGTTAATACCTAAGTAAGAAGTACCTTTGTGCGTCTGACTGTACTAGGTATTACCTATTCTTTAGGCTTACATAAAAGAATTTAGAAAGTTATTATTTACTAAGTACCTAGATGTTATCCGTGATTTCGTCCGCGTGGATTAATGTTTTTGAAATAGGTATCTTAATTAAGAGAATTCTATAACTATCTTTATAACAAATTTCTTCAAAATCGGTTGAACAGATGGTTTGTGAAAGCGTAGCAGATAAACAGACAGAAAGGCAGACACACTTTTGCATTAATAATATTAGTTACGGACACGTATATAATATAAAGGTATTTAAAGAAAAGTAAACATATTTTATTAAGTAGTCGTTATATTTTGCAAGCTTGTTTTTATTTCTGAGGGAATGCAAAATGCAAACCGAGGAATGCGGGGTCGTTGACCCGTATGGCGTATGGCGGGAAAGTCGGATTGGGTGCATGCATAGAATAAGCATAAAAGTTAAATTATTTTATAATAAAAAATATTTTATAACAAATTAACCTACATTTGTTTATAATATTAGGTGATGATGTTTCTTTTTTACGTTGTACAGTACTAAAGTAAAGGAATATCGATATATTTTATGCTGTACAAGTTACAACCTAGCATCACTAAAATATTAATACTAGTGCCTCATATAAAAAAAATTAAAATGTTAAAAAAGTTTAAATGTTATTTCAAAATTCAATTCGATGAGTAAATACGTAGATACATAAAGCTGTCAGTGTCACTTTAAATATTTACGACGTAATAAAGTTTTTTGGCGGCGAATTGAACTACTTATTAGGTACCTACCTATACTAACGTCGTTGGTGTTGGTTTTAATACGAAAGGAAAAGTTGTGTGTGTTGTGTTGTGTGAGTCAGGAATTATTATTAATTTGGGTGGATAAAATAGGACTAAGTAAAAAGGAAAACCTAGGTCCTAGTTACTATAGGTAGGTAAACTTATTTAAAATATTTCCCTAAGAGTACCTCCGCGCAGAGTTAACCGTCTCGTAAAATTTAATTGTTTGCCGACTTTGCAATAAATAATAATAGAGTACACGCCAATTCATCAGAACAGCTCAGGTATTTTCGCTTCGCGCCATAAACCTCCGGCTTCGGAATGTCGACCGACTGGCTTCGATATCGGCAGCTGGAAAAAAAATAAAGCGACAAACGCTCTCCCTCGAAGAGGGCCGCCGGCCGAGTGAGTGAAGTCGAAACGAAGCTCTAGCTCGATTTTCCACCCACAGGCCACAAACCCGCGTTCGAACGACCAACTTCACACATCCATAGTCCAATACGTCTGTGTCGAAATGCCGCTGCGCTGATTTCCTTCTTGGACCCCCCTGACCCCTCCTCACCGCGAGACGCCGGACAGCTTATTCTTTCACAATATCCCATGATTCCTTCGAAATTAGAATGATGTCGTGTAAAAGAACGATGTGGGAGATAGTAGAACCGAAGTAGACGACAGTACGCTGCGTATTTTCAGTATTTGATCGTGAATGGCATTAAATTAGCCGGTGGATTGCGGGGCAGGGGGTGGGACGCCGCGTCAGCGCCCGAGCGCCGCCGCCGATCGCGACCGCAGCCGCTACTCGCTCGCTACCTCGCGCCTCGCCAAGTAGTCGTGTCCACGGCGCCACACGAAACGCACGCGCGGCTCTCCTTAGACCCGGCCGGTATCCGAATAATGTTTCAGTGTTTGACAAACTCAATCGGAGGTCTCGGAAGAAGTACCGTATTTAATTTACACTGTATAACCAACCGCATATTCTCAGTGAGTGTTACCCAGTGTGTACGAAAAAAACTTTGTCGAAGATTCTGAAGAATCTTGTGTAAAATTGTGTAATTCGCCGGCTGAGGCCGGATCGCGATTTGCACAAACTTTTTGGTGAGTGATAATGTTGTATGTTTTTCTAAGTGTCAAAGTAAGGATGTGGGTATGTAGTAATGTATAATTGAATGTTTTGCGATGATTGTTTGAGTGTGTTCGGGTAGATATACAATAATAAAGTGGCGGGGCGTTGCCGGTCGCGACGCGGTATCGTCGCTGATTCCGCGAAACGCCGGTACCCGAATTCTTTGCATTACTGTCTAAAGAATTAAATTATTTAGGGATATCACTGAAATTATATTTGAAATATTTCCAATTAATATTCTCCTTCTTTTCAATAAAATATTCAAAACTTGATACATAAGCACTTACTGCTACTGTTAAAGTTAATGACGTTTTAATAAATAACACAAAAATTAATGTATTTAATTTTTTATGATTTTGTTATGAATAATAAAGGATTCTTTCAATTATTATATTATTATGTAATAAAAAAATCACACTTTAGTGCCAAAAATATGCACCAGTTACATAATAACTTCATTTTGGATGACTTTTTTATCTTGGTAAAAATTAATTTTTGCTAAATTCATAATGTGAAATTCTGCAAAGAAGTGGTAACTGTAGTAGCCAAATATTATATCAAACAAATTACTGTCGTATTATTCTGAAAAAAAAAACTGAAATTGGTAATGAATAATGATAGGTATGCGTACTAAGGTAAAATTTCGTAAAAGTTAAGACATTGAATAAATCCATACTAATATTATAAATGCAAAAGTGTGTCTGTCTGTCTGTCTGTCTGCTACGCTTACACGGCCCAACTACTCAACCGATTTTGATGAAATTTGATACAGAGATAGGTTACATCCCAGGGATGGACATAGGACTTTTTATCCCGGAAAATTTACAGAGTTCTCGCGGGAATCAAAAAAACATCAATCCACGCGGACGAAGTAGCGGGCATCGTCTAGTTCAAAATAATCTTGACAGACTTAAAGTTCACAAAAGAATAATTGTTAAAATTAAAATTTGTAAAATGAAATCTAGGCATACGGCTGTTTGTCAAGCCAAAACTATATAGAAAAGTATAACGCATGTAATACTAATTAATTATTACATATTGTATTTATACGTACCTACTGAGGAAAACGGAAAATAGCGGGAAAACGTAAGTTGTAACCGTTTATTAGTAAACAGAAATTCGCGCCAATGCGGGCTTGTAAACAAAGTTAATATTTTCTCTGAATCTGCTTCTACCTGATTTTACCCGATTCGTGGAATATTCAAACCAGCTTAAACCAGGTAGAAAATAGAAAAAATTAAGGGTGGCGCACAGTGACTAATTGTATGAACTGGGATATGCCAAGGCCGATGTACCGTGTGCTTGTACCCTTTAAAAGTGTATGTATGCGAATCCAGACTTCAGTCTACTTTCGGGCTTCATGCAGGACAGTTGCTAGTTAACTGTCTTGCTGTGTAGACGCGGGATTTGTTTGTAAATACAAGGGGTCAACACCCCTTGTGTTTATTATATAACGCAAAACATTTAAATATTTTTTTTTATTTCAACATTTACCGCTGCGACAGTGATTAGTTTAGTAAGTTGACTTGGTGCAATATTAGGTGAACTTTAGTTTTTTTTTTTAATTTGAAATTTAGTTTCGGGGTGTTATTATAAATTATAATTTGGTAGTTTATAAATGGCAATCGTTTCTTTTGTTTCAGACGGTGTGCGTGGAATCCGATCGCGCGCATCGTCCCTGTGATAAGAGGGTCCTGTGATATCGACGACTTCGTCTTAGCTTTAAAACTAGTTAGGCTTTAGTTACTATTAAAAAAAACAATATGTCTCTGTCAATGGACCACATACTCCAGTTAGACGCTTGGGAGACGTTGGACGAAGAGTCAATGCAGACCGAGTTCTGGAGTCAAGTGCAGTACGAGACAGACCGCCTGGACATGTTATCTCCATCAAACTCAACAAATGTGCAAGACAGCGATGATGATTGGAGGATCGCTGAAACACCCGAGGAACTGCACAAAGACAACATAGTGCACCACGATTGCATGTGGGCTGGTTCGTGTATAGACTCAGTGCACCCTACCAACACGTTTGTACCATCGGATTTGATAACGACAACTCCTGGACAGAGTTTATTACGGCGAGACGCTTCGCCGCCTCGACCTGACACTCCACCTTCGTTGGATGGTGATGAGCCACCACAATTCAGACATGCTGTTGACGTTGCTGGAACGGCTTTAAGACTCTTGAGGGACTCCGCAGCGGTGGCAGCTGACCATTCCTACACGCTCGCCCGCCAGCATATTGACTATCTCGGCGTTCAGACACCTTCTGACTCTTGCGAATCAGGTTAGTGATGCACTTTGTATTTTTTAGACGTTTTCTTCACCCTCCTGTTCCATACTTAATCAGGTTTCTTTGAACATAAAAGGATTTCATAAAACTCAATTTAAAATCTGACATAGCGATCGCAATTCTCAACGATTCCCGCCAACGCATCCTAACTATCTAAAATGCTGAACAAATAAACAACTTTCACTTTACCTAGAATAGCGTCAGCGTCACTACTACAATGCTTTATAGATAATAGGTATTATGATAGCAGTTGAATGTTAGATGTAATATTATTTATGTTGACAGATTTTAATCAGTTTTATCGATTAATGTGCTTCAGCTAAAGAAATGCATATTAATTAATTATTACTAAAAAATATTCAATATTTTGAAACGTTAAAAGTGATTTATGGTATCCAGTTATGCAATGTTTAATGTGTCGCTATTTAAAAAACGCGATCGTGACACCAAATTGATATAATAAATCGATCATTTAAATATTTTGAACCGATGTCTGTCAGATTTAAAATTCAAATTTAGGGGACGTTTCACGGACGCGTCGCGTCGGCTTATAGAGGACCCGTACCAAATCTATTGACATTAGGTTGAATATTCTTGCAATATAGGTATTTTACATTATAAAAAAAAAACATTGCATACTTAATATTTTCTATGGTAAAAGTAAACGAATCTTACTAAGTCAAATGCTAATCCTGGCTGTAGATTTTTCTTGTTCGCACACTTAATTACCTACCTATTATTGATGCGTGCTTCTGTCCGTCTATTACCTTTCATGACTGACGAAATCGGCATAGAGATAGGATGCATTCTGGAGACGGACATCAGATAATTTTTATAATGGAAAATCTATATGCACAGATAGAAAAAAAAATGTAATAAGTAAATCTACGCGGACGGGAATCAGCTTTAAAATTTTAGCATCGAATTCCGAAAATTGAAAAGTTGTATACGAGTGAGGAAGTGGTTGTCAAAAGTTACGAACTTATCGTAAATGAATTCGCGGGCCTGTAGTAATTATTGAGGATTGAAGAACAAGATGGAGCCGGTCGCAGGACGCAGGCGCCGCGACAAGAGCGCGGGAAACTGCGTATCGACCGCGTCCCCCTCCCCCCACCCTCCGTCTAGAGTCTAGACGCACCCGCTTCCGGAACCTTCGCCTCCGACCTTGAACGTCTCAACCTTAATGCGCCTCTTCTTGGGATTGACATGACATATCGTGGAATTTAAACTATCCCGATTCATGACTGGCAAGTGACGTCCTTATCTACGAGTATGTGCGAGATAAGCGGTTTCGGTGTGAGAACATTTCAGTTCCAAGCTTAAAGGGACTGCTGCGTAAGTTGTGATACGGAATATTTTTTAATAAAATACTAAGTAGTAAAAGAACGCTGCTTTGCAAGTCAGTTCTATTTAACTTTTAATTTCCAATGCTGCACTAATTATTATGACACCGTGCAGCGGAACTTTTTTGTAGGTTAACAATTTATAATTGTCAGGAAATTCCGATTCAAACTTTCACCCGTTGCACAAAAAAACCGTAAAAATATATGTACTTACAAAAATACTATACAATCGTTGCGACTGCTAGACAGACAGAACCCAAACAGAATTTTAAAAAATCCAATAAGAAAATTATTTTTAGTGTGTGCGATTTTTTGGACTTGCGTTGTACAATTAAAGGCTCAAATCTTTCCCTCCGTACATATTATTGCCTGTACAACCTACATAAATGTATACATTATAATAATTAAATGTATATAGCTAGGGTTGGTAATTGTAATTGAATTACCTATTAGAAAAAAAAATAAGAACAACGTACCTACCTATCTTGTGCAAATATTAATCGAGAAGGGAGTTGTCGTACCTAAACACCGTTAAAAATGTTCAATCGCACGTATAGGCCCAAAATGAAGACGTCCAATTACTTCTAACGTCTATACCAGCATTACCCGGGATGCTCGGGACTCCAGAGGTCGCTGGAACTTCGACCGGGACGTCCCGATCGTCCCGACATTGCTCCGCGGGTTAAGGTTAACATCCTCTCAGTCTGGCCGCCCAATAAAAATGATAAAGCTCGCTCCGAGTCCATATCTATAAGTTTAATTCAGTCTTCGAGTGGGAATTAGAAATCGAACGACGGATTCCGTTAGGGTTACCGCTTTTCTGAAATTAAAAATGTTTCCTTCTCTATCTGGTTTGAATGAGGGTTGTCACTTTATTAAAATGAAAAAGTCTTCAAGTTCAAGTTTTAAATTTTCGTTTAGTTTAAGTCATTACACTAAAAGATTAGAAAATTCATATTTTTTAGCTTTTTAAAAACATTCATAACTCTCAATACTTTTTCATATTTCTAGAAACATTAGGCTTTATAAATATGTAGCCCTAGACTTAATAGTTTACAATAGACATGTCTGTATTAGAAAGTATTTATGTTATCGCTTAATTGAATTATTTATTTACGCTTGAGTGACCACTCCAAAAACCTCAAAGTCTATTCTGATTAGTTAAGTAAGGAGTAGGTACTTAACTATCAAAAAAAATGGCCTTGTATTTTTTTTTTTGTGAAAAATGGAAGGGCAACGTGCCCTTTAAAATTTGCGCTTCATTTTAATATTATGTAGGTACTTACTTACCTACTTCGCCGACCTCGAATAGTATCTTACAAATATATATTACTAGCAACATTAGAACTACATTGTGTTCTGCTCATTACAGCACTATAAACAATACTTACTATAATACAAACCTATTTTACTGATAGCTTCTATAATCTATACTAAGGTCACGATTTGTTTATATGTATTTGTTATTAATGAATACGCGTATAAAAGCTGAATGATAAACTAGAATAAACACAAGAAATCTTGACATCATTAGTTACGTAAAAAGAAACGCAACAAAACTTTAAAATAAAACGGAAGTTTGACCGCTAACCGCTAACGTTAAATTTCTAATGGATCTTTGGGGAAAAGATTGATCATTACAATAATTAGGATCTTACTACTTAAAAGCTACGCCTATGCAATGCATCAATTATTTAAATGTTAAATAAATTTAGGAAAACATTAGGCTTTATTATTTACGATCTTTGCCATTTCCAATATAAATTAGAAATAAACCTCTTTAGGTGCCATCACAAATTCACAACCCTATATTTTTTTTTTAATGATGTGGTTCAAAATAGAGGAGTTTTTCGCTGATGACCGCCATACTTCGTTTTGAAGAAGGCACACGAGGATGATGATTTTTTTAATAAGTTAATTAACCAAGGTGTCATACTTTTAATGAGATCAATAATATTATGCTTCAACAAGAAAGACAAAGCCCGTTTTCTTTTTTCAAACTAACACAACCGTTCGCCGAGATAATAAAATCGATTTTTGCGCGCTCAAAAGTAATCGATTCCAAACTAATTGCACGTTATACATAAATCGAGAGAACCGCGTTCTTGGCATGTCTCACCTCGTCTATTCCGTTATTCGTATAAGAATGCAACGCAACGGAATGAAAAGGAATCTCATTGAAGTGGCTCAGGAGCCCGCCGGACCGGTTTCCGAACGAGACTCGGTACTCCAATGTCTAGTCCGGCCGGATGACAATTTGATAGACGACTATATCTCGGCTACATCCATTAAACCCTGTAATTACCCGTACGATTCTTTTTTCATATCGATATCCGAGACCTTGACTGTTTTATAAACGTCTTAGCTATATAACTGGAAGAGAAATTACAAAGAATACTAGTAGTGGGAACTCGGATAAACTTTTTTTAAATCGCGTGACTGCTCTGAATGCCATTTTAATGGGTAGAAGTTTAGTGATTTACTTACTAAAAAAAACATAATTAAATAAGTAATTACATATCACATAATCATCATACTTAATATTATAAATGCGAAAGTCACTTTGTTTGTTGGTTTGTTGGTTTGTTGGTTTGTCCTTCAATCACGCCGCAACGGAGCAACGGATTGACGTGATTTTTGGCATGGGTATAGTTGAGGACCTGGAGAGTGACATAGGCTACTTTTTATCCCGGAAAATTAAGGAGTTCCCGCGGGAATAACAAAAAACTTAAACCACGCGGACAAAGTCGCGGGCATTAGCTAGTAGATAATAAAATCATAACTTAGGTACAAACGTATTTGAAGAGCAACTGATAAAAAATAATCTACAAAAAAACTACAGAAGTGATATTTTATTTCCAGCAGGGTGTTCTATTTACCTAATTGCCAACGTAAGTAGTGCATACCAAACAGTACATAAATCAATTTTATTATCAAATACGAATAGAAAGAAAACACGATACGGGGTTTTCCTTTGAACGCGTCTTTATGTCCCTTTTTTCAATCGTAAAACGCGTCTATTTTCGCAAGCGTACGAGTAGTTCGGTGCATGTTATTATGAACGCGGGTAACCTAATAACCTCTGGAACTGATAAGCGATATAGTTAGTAAAGCTAGGTGCTTTTGACCCGCTTATTATTATCTTGGTAGATTGCGTTCGCGAAACGTGATTGTCTGAGAGCAGGTGAACGATTCGCGAAAGTGTAATAGACTCGTTAAAAGAGCTTTGTATATTAACGAACAAAAAATGTGTTATTATTTGGATGTATTCGTTTCTAAATCGAAATAATATAGTTTGTAAGTTTCATTGTAAGACATGTTAAAAAGGATAGGCGCATCTTCCAGTATGCCATAACTTTTTTTTTAAATAGGTATTATTTTATGCTGTCCATATTATATAATACCTACTTATCCTTATTCGTTAAATGCCCGGCCAAGTGACCTCGGTGTTAAATATAATATCGTACCGTAATCATCTGTTATCTTATGCTATTTATTCTATTGTTACATGTTTATTGCAGGTGATATAAAACTTTTTGGTTACGAAAGACTCATTTACCTGAAAAAGATTAAGATTGCATTTGACCGTTGTTGCTATGCCAGATTAGCGATATTTAGTTTTCAAGTGTTCATAAAATCAAGGTTTTATAAATGGACACATTAAGAATTACATTCAAGTTACCAAATATATTTTTATGATTTCAGTTCATTGATCAGTGTGCAAATAAAAATTGCTTTCTAATTTTCTGCATAAAAACATTGGTAAAGCCAAAATTCCCACCGGTTCCTCGTCTATGATTTATGACATTTGAAATACATTAAATTAAGTAGGTAAAGTACCGAAGTAGGGCTGGGTGGCATGGACATTGTGAGATCGTTTAAGGCGATCCGTGCCAAAAGATCCGGTTTCACCGCCCCTAACAGATATCCAACCAGACTAGGTTACACATACATTCCAATTGCAATATTGAATTAAAATTGTCAGTTTTTGTAACGGCTATTTCACAGCTGATCTTATACAATGCTGCATAAATGTAGGTCTACTCATATCCTTATGTGTTGCATACTTCTGTATGCAACACATAAGTCCATAGATATATGGACATTAAAGTCAAGCTCATACTCAGATCGAACGCATCGCGATTTTTTGGCACCTGAGTGTTTAATGAGAATCGAGACCTATAGATTTTAAGTATACAATAGCACAAATTTTTATTTTATTAATATTTTGTAAGTTTGTAACTTGGATATATTTTTTTTTACTAAATGAATGTGAATAAAATTTAACTTTTATTACTTACTAAGATTTTGTTCAGGATTTTATTGAATTTTATGTTTTATCAAAGTGTAAAACCGTAGTAAATGGCCTCCGCCGCGTAGTTAAAGCAATTTGAACGGTTACACTATAGGTATTTCGAGCGACCTAAATATTACTCAGCCGAACCTAACCTTACGCCGGTTAGTTACGTACCTAGGTACTAGTCAGTTCCCAACGTACTGGCTGTCACATTCATACATGCTAGTCTATTAAGATCATACACTGATTACCACACATTCTAAACTGGGTGACTGGGTACTTAAATAACTCACACCTAGATTACGGTAGGTTCTAATATAACATGTTAAGTACTAGTATTTAGTACTACGTACTTACTTACCTAAGTAGTACATATTAAAAGTTTTGGAAGTGAAGTGCTATTTAAGCACAGAGAAACATGTTTTAATAAATAAAAGTTAGGATATTATAGTTTAGGTACTTATTTAGATTAAAATTTATAACTTACTTAGAAAATCGTTTATAAAAATAGGCAAAAGTCATCAAGGTATTAAAAAAATTGATAAGTTAAAATGATCCTTGTTTTCTTTATTTAAAACCTGGCTTAGTTAGTTTTAATCGTACCACCTAGTTAACTACTCAATGTTTGCTAAAATAAGAAAAAAATTAAACAATAGGTAACACAAACACAATTGTATACAAACACATAGATACCTATGTTATACATTTACATAACTTGTCCGATTTATAAAAATTCAGTAGGTATTCGGTTTTCAGAGTCGAGTGACAACCCTAGCTTAAAAGCGTTACATGTTAAATAATAAAACTGCAAATATTATAGCAAATCATCGTCGGTATTTCCATAATATGATTTACGATTCCAGCACGAAACCTTTAATTTCGTTATAAGGCCTACTGATAAGTGTATTCACTACGCCTCGCCTCGTATTTTTATTACATTTAACTCATATATTATTTTAATGTAGGTACTAAAGTAATATTAAAAGTTACTTAATCAAACTAGCGAGTTTTTAAAAGAAAAGTATTAAAAGTTACATACCTAATCAAATGTAGGTAGGTACTCGTGGGCAAGTCATCCCCATTTTTGTTCTGTTATTGCAAATCTAATTTATTCCTTTGCTTTAAGATTGCAGGCTCTTTAAAAGCACCTAAATTAGTTAAATAAAGAAAAGTTCAAATTGACAACTTTAATTATGAATAGGTACATCAAATACATGGACGTCGGGCCAAACAGCCTTGGTCCATGTTCAAATAACTATTTACTAACAAATATGCCTTGTAAGTTGTAACCTCCCGCTAATATTCACAAAAATAGCTATGCTTTATTATGTATTTAAAAAGTACGCGCCGAATTGAGAATCTCCTGCCATAAGTAGTTAGTATTTATTGTTCCTTTGTTGTGAGTGGAGTTCGCAGTCTCAAACCCGTTCCTACTTCCTATACGTATACCTATTAGGTATTCAAAAATTTGTAATTTGTGACTCAAAATTTATGCTGCGCGTGAACCTAAACAAGACAAAATGTATTAACAAAGTAGAAATGACCTTGGTGCTTTATCAAATATCGCTAAGATATTCAAAACTAGTACCTACCCATTACAGTTACTCTATATTAACTAGATTCGCGATCGAGATGTTTGAAATACTGGGTCACTGTTCGATTGTAGATAGTAATTCCTGGTCGCTGGTTTATAGAGTATGACCGGCGTCTTACATCGACGGATAAAATCTTTGGTATCGATTGGAAAACGGTCTAGATACTTGTAGTGTAATTATGAGTTGCTTGCATAATAGTGTGCTACCTACTTGGTGTGGAGGGGAAATGTCGTAAGGGCCTGACCACAAAACAGAAAAGTTGACATAAACATACCTATATGTATAATTGCCGTTTTAAAGGTGATAGCCTTAGACTTCGTCTCCCTATTCCACGTTTCTGGGGTTCCAGTCTTGAGCAATTACCTATAACCTAACGATTTACACTTGATTTAACGGTGAAGGAAAAGATCTTGAATAAACTAACATGCCTGAGAGCTGTCCGTACTGTTCTCATCTCACAATTAAATTTAACAAAACAACTTATAACAATTTATAACCATGTAATCATGGAATATGTTTGTTAGATATTCCAAAACTATAATATCAATTAAGTATTCACAAACAACTTAAATTCTGTTTTCTAAACATAAAATAATATATACCTATATTTCCATCAATAATTCGCCAAAATGGGTAGAAAAATCTACTCGAATCGACCCTTTAAGGCGGTGGAGAACCAAATTACTTGTAAATAAAAAAATGCAAGTCTAGAGACTTGATCTTGATTCAAACGGTTTTTTTAAATTCTTAATTTTTAAAGGATCTTTGAATCTCTAGATTTTGCCAACCCTATAATAATCTTACAGAGATACAAAGTGTTAGGAAGTCTGGGTTAGTCCCCAATTATAAATCATGTGACTTTAAATTTATTTTTTTAAACAGTCCATTTAGAACAGAATCCATAACAGATTACTGTAAAGATCGAAAGGCCCCCGCGTGGCCTTCGTGAATCACCTATCAATGCTGATAACAGAAATATTACGACGTGTTACACTAACATAAATTCGTATTGTCTTATCACGAAAAAGTCTTAACTGTACACTACATAATACCCAGTGATAATAATACGCCACGGCAACAAGATAATGCCAGGCATCACCTTGATCTCACAGTTTTTTTCGTAAAAAATCGAATGGAAATGATAAAAATGATTATTTTATTCGTATTGCTGCAACATTAATTTTCCATTTGTGTATTAATTTGGCTGGTCTCCCTTGGCAACCCATCCATTCTAAGTCAAACCTGTCGTCTTCGATCTCGCCTGGTCGAAGGAACTACGTAGTAACTATGTCTCGATTGGTGATAAAAGAGTGGGAAGAGGTCAGCAGTCATCTATAAATAATAATTATTTTTTATTTATAATAGGCTAGAGAGCTTTTCTGATGAGCCTATATCAAATCTCTGACTCTGCGTCTGTCTTACCGTAAGACAGACGCAGAGTCTCTACCCTTACCAATTGTCTCGAGGTTCTGAATTAAGCGAACATATGAAAATCAATGGCATAGGGAGAGGTTGCAAGCGAAGCGAGCCGACGATGATATCTCATCCATACTTATTCCATACTAATATTATAAATGCGAAAGTGTGTGTCTGTCTGTCTGCTACGCTTTCACGGCCCATCTGAACAACTGATTTTAATGAAATTCAGTACAGGGTTAGGTTAGGTTAGTTAGGAAGAAATGCTACATTTTATCGCGGAAAATTTAAAGGTTCCCGCGGGAACAACCTTAATCTATGCGGATGAAGTCGCGGGTATCATCTAGTAGCCCTTATGATCATATCATGAACATATATAGTCGTGCACTACGGAAAAAGTTCAACAAATAACTGTCCCACCTCCTAATTAGTTAATGGATATCTTCGGACACTGCGTAATATGGTCAGTTACATACTGTATAGTATGTTTTAATTTAGTTGGTATATTCCGCTGTGAATTGTGATACGCAATAGACCTGGTGATTATTTGATAAGAGATAATATTTGAATGCTTCCGTAATTAATTGGCGCCGTTTTGAATTCATTATTCATCGCCAGGCGAGTACAGACGCCCTAATTTGGACACCTTACATGCTTATACTTACCTAGGTATTACGTAATAAGAACAACTAAATCTTTACGGAGTGCAATAGGGAAGTACAATCCTATCAACTTCTTGGAAATTGGAACTTATTTTTATACCTGTTAAGTTTTTTTTTTTTAATATTAGTGACGCTGTCAGTTGTCACCGGGTCAATTATTTAAAAAAAAACTGAATCTTCTGCGATATGAGATTGCCCCATTGTTGGCTTACCTATGCTCTGTGACATTTGGATAGGTCAACGCTAGGCTTTGTATTTTAATAAGAACATAGGTTACCTGCGAATTATGTATGCATTAACCCCGATCTCTTACTTATTGACCCTTTATTTCCATTGTCATACCTAATAGCCTCTTTAGGGGCAAGAATATGGCTAGTTTAAAGTCAGAGATAAAATGGTTATTACTCAACTAAGTAGGTACCTACTTAACTTGATCAGGTGATAATTAAGTCAAATAGATAGATGGATAGGTATATTAGTTACTATACCTAGGAACCGATAAAATAATTTAAATAGTGAGCTCTGGGAGTGACTACATGGATAGCCCTGGCGTAGAATAAACCTGGAAGTTCCCAAAAAATTCAAAATAGCATTCGTATTTTTAAACACGTAAATATTTTTCGCTGCAACGGCGTTTTCCGCAATAATATCCGCCACATAATTCTTCGGGCCGAAATTACGTTTTAGCCAAAGTTCAAACGCACACATACTCAGCCTTAGACAATACAAACACAATTAAAGCAGTCCCGATATAGATTACGTAGGCACTAGGCATTCTGCCTTCAACAGGCGCCTTGCCTTCTTCCATCGCTTAGAGCAGTATTACTTCAAAATGAGTCTTATGTCACGTACCTTGACTTCCCTAAAATAAGGATCATAATTCTAAAACACGAACGTCAAAAACAATACGGATTTAAGCGATGGTAGTAAGCCTCCAGTACTCGTAAGTATTAGGTATTGCGTCACTCCCAAACATCGTTACGACCCAAAAAGAACACTAGAAAATACGACGCATTTTCCCCGCCAGCCGATTCTTCCGTTGCCCCGAAACGGATAGGTATAATAGGTTTTTTACGCACACGCAACGTCCGTGAACTTCCGTACTAACCTCGCCAAGGTCGCACTAAACCAATCGAACGTCGATAAATTACTGGCGAGTCTAATATAGCAGGCCCCCAGTCTCAAGTGGCTAGTATAACAGTGATGACCGACTTTTCTCGGTTGCGTAATGCGCCCGAAATACTATTCGACCGAATTTCCTCCGATAGCTTGGCGGAACCGACGGTTAAGCATTTAGAATCGATTTATCAATGCGATTAGCTATATCTGTTTTTAGGGTTCCGTTGTGAGAAAACAAACCCTTATAGTATGCTTATAGTTTAAAACATTGATGGAGAATTTTAGTTTTCTTTCGATGGTTAAAAATGGTTACTTAAACTTAAGTTATAATTGATAACGGTATAACTTATAACTTACAGTATAACGTATAGCTAAGTAGCCTAATCAATAACTAGGATCGTGCCCGCGTATACCTATAATGATGGTACGAATGTTGGCTGCATTGCCACGCTGGACAGCCAGGCTGATCCTTTGCGTAAAAATGATCCAGCCCTACTTACACAGGCAACTTAAGTTAATTTTTTATTTCTATCCTAAATCACTTTCATGTACCTACAGTCCAGTCCCACAAAATTTCCACTATCGGTGGCCAAAATTGGAACTAACTTTAATCCCTGTTTTGTTTTTATTTATTATTCATAGATACTAGCGACGCTTTCACCGGGTCTATCTATAGTCCGACAAACATATCTGACCAAGTGACAGGTAGGTAGGTATACCTAAGATTAGATAGGATCTAAGCCTCGAAAAGGCTCAGAAGGACTGGAACCCAGAGCCGTAAAGTCAGTTAATAAAATAAGAAAAAGACGTGTGGCACTCGGAGACTGCCGCGGTAAAGTTATTGCATAGCATTTTTATCAACTTACCTAACACTTTGGTTGCTATGACTACCCGCGTTGCTGACTTCAAATTATTGAAAATAAAAAGACCATTTTTATGAAAAGATGATTTGGAATGTAAAGGCGAAATAATTTTAAAGAACTATGTTTTGAAAACATTATTTCGCCTTTATTATAAAAAATAGTCTTTTTATTTTCAATAATTTGAAGTCAACAACACAAGTAGTCATAGCAACCAAAGTGTTAGGTTTTTTGTAACGGAATTTCTGGATTCGGTCTCCACGCTCAAAGCCCGCGATCGAAGCTATGCAATAGCTTAATAAAAAAAACCTCGAAAGGGGTTAGTAAGTAGTATAACCACACAAGTATAACTTTGTCGTGCTACGCAGAACGGAACGTAACAATGTCGTCGTCAGGTGTGACCTGTTAAGGCGGACGCCACACGGTCCGGTGGCCACGATCCGAGGCCAAGTTCACTGGCATTTGAGAGCGATAATTAAAATTTATCGTGACGCGCTCGCGACTCACGCCATCCTCTACAGGCTGTTTGATAAAGCCGCTCCTTTCGAAAGAGAGAAAAAAAAAACAACCAATCCAAGAGCTTTACTGAGGTGCATCGATGAACCTAATGGACTCGCGCCACAACGCGCAACGGTTACTAGGAAATGACGTTGCATTTTTAAACTTCAACAACTTAAAACAGTTTCAAGTCTCGATCTACGACCGGCATTATATTATGTTTTGTAACAATTGCGTTACATCTTACGATCGCTATAGAGATTATGATAAAAGCTAGGTATTTGTCCGTGAATTTTTATAACGCCGCATTTAGCCGGTAAGCACGCTCGGACGGCCGGCTTCGTTACCAATTTAGAATCAGCCTGTACAGTGTATCTTAGAAAGCATGTATAGACGATGCTAATTATAATAGAGGCCGTACCAGTTCTTATAACCAGCTTATAGCATATGTAATGAGGCCAATTACCTTACTAATTTCAACTCAAAAAACTTTCAACGGAAACTTTTAATGTCGTTTATTGATCTAATAAATTAAGGTTTCTCAGAAATTCCACTTTAGTGCTAATGGAGTGATAACTATAAAAGTATTTATAAAACACTAATTTATCGGTTAGACCAGGTACTAAAATTCTACATCAATGGTTAGACCAAAAACATTGAGGAAACTTACCAGTCAATAACGTGCCTACAGATGCCAAACTGAAAAATCTTAACAATAACACGGTAAATGGGTACGCGCAATTTTCCTTCCTTAACGATTTACCGTCTCGAAAATTGTTTGAGGATAAATTAGAATTTTGTCGTCTAGCCGAAAACGTTGTCGAAACTTGAGATAATTCCAAACTTATAATGACATTTGCCACATTGTTAGGGGAGAATCCGGCCATTAAATACCGTTAAAGTCATGGTGAAATGGACGAAGCATCAGGCTTTTCTCGCTTAATTAAACCCCGAGATCGCGAACTTTCCCTTCCACTATTTCCGACACAAATATACCTAATTAATGCTGTAGTGTAAATTGGTGCTAGAGATTTAAGAGAATTGTTCACTTAAATGTTGATTGGACGATTGCAATCTGTGGCGTACTCATACGGGCGTAATGGCTCTATCCTGTCTTATACATATAATTGACTAGCTGATGCCCGCGACTTCGTCCGCGTGGTTTAATTTTTTTTTATTCCCGCGGGATCTCCTTATTTTTCCGGGATAAAAAGTAGCTTATATCACTCTCCAGGTCCTCAACTATACCCATGCCAAAAATCACGTCGATCCATTGCTCCGTTGCAGCGTGATTGAAGGACAAACCAACAAACAAACACACTTTCGCATTTATATTATTAGTATGATTAACTGTAAATAAAATGTATTAAGAAAAACTTTTAAGCTTAATTTTTAAAACTGCTAATTATGTTAATTGACCTGTACGAATAAATACTAAACGGCTGCCAATGTTCAGCACTCCTACGTCTTTTAACATTTGAGAGATATCTGCTAAATTAAAATATGCGCTTACTTCGCTTCGAAATCAAACTCGTACAAACTTTTCATCGCGCAGTAGGTAATTGGAGTTGGATAAGGTTGTTTGCAAACATTTGGTTTCGAGTGTGACGTAATTAAGGAAGTTGTATTGGCGCCGGGGAACATCTTTTGTTAAGGAAGCTGGTGTGTTACATCTCATTAATTGTTTAACGCGGAGTTTAGAACTAAGAACATTTGCATTGAGAAACATCGGGTAACTTTGTGCTCGGTGTCTAGTTGCAAAGGTAACCGCGGCGCGAACTCCGAATGGCGAGTCTATGAGTCACCTCGCTTCTCACGGTGAAACAGATGGTACCTAGAAGTTGTGACTAATAATCTCGAGTGGGAAACTGGGTGCAAGATGATAAACTTTGGCTTATAGTATCATATCAACCGACTGGTTTTTGGTATTTCCGTCAATAGTTAACAATTTACTTTTTAATACTTAATCACATTACTTAGTATTTTTACAAATGCGATAGTGTGTTCTTGCGCCCAGAAGACAGAGATACATATGCTTTTTATTCAGGAAACGGTATTTTGAAGCGTATATTGTGGGAATCATCTAGTTAGACTGTAGATAATAATTGAGATCAAATAAAAGTAAATTCTTCGAGATTTTTTGACGACGCGGAGGCATACGAGTTTTTGCACCTAACTGTAAAGTCGAATCTCAAAAGTTCGACAGTATCGTGTATCGAGCGAAATATAATGAGATGTCAGCATTTCCAAAGAGCTCGCAGTTTTTTACCGCGTTCAAATATCGGCGGACAATAAAAAGTGGATTATCTCTGTTAAGGTTTAAAACGAGCGGGCGGTAGATCAGAGAGCCGAGCTTAGGGTTACCACTTACCATGTCTCAGGATTTGTCCTGAGATTACAGGGGACAGTATTTTGGGGCCCTTGACATGGATTGCGCCTGGATTTTGGAAATTCCAATAAAATTAAGTAGATCATTCAGATTTGTTTATCAAAAAGTTACAATCAACATAAACAAAACCGTAATCTTCTTTGGATACTTTCATGAATCATCGTAAATCTTATTATTTAAAAAACAATTTACCGTGTTCGCGTGGCGTAAATTATGAGTCAGCGTTACTCGTGATAAAATCACAGGACTATTCAATAAATATCAGGTTTTTTCCTCGGAATTTTTTTCTACTTTCCAACTTTCTCTGGCAAGTGGCAACCCTAGCCGTATCTCGACTGTGGAGTGCGGTCGATATAATAGATATGCACTAGAGAGAGACGCGCACAATACGGGGCGTATCGGTTACACGCAGAGCTGAAACAAACACTCTCAGGCAACCGTTAATCGCGTCGGCGCCAGAGGAAATCTTCACGTGAAAATCGACCCCCCTTTACAATGGATCCTAAAGGCCGGTTTAGTCTGTCTCAACTTGAGACAGACTCAACATGAAATTCTCAATTCAGAAACCGGCCGTAAGTCCTACGTCTAAGGCAGCAACATTAGCAGCGTAGCTATTGACTGAGAGAGTAACTTTACCAAGCAAAGTCTCGGTCAGTCAAGCACTGCCATGGCCCATGACTGATCCGGGATCAAAGGCACCTTTGGCTCATAAAATTCATACACCAACTCAATCCCCACGGACTAAGTTGCGGGCATCAGCTAGTATGGTTATAATCTGTGAAGATTGACCGCCGTGGCCCAGGTCCGGAATCAGGAGGACAATATTTAGAAGCCAGGCGAGGCGTGAGACGCGCCGCCTCGCCGATAGGCTGGACGGAATTAGATCGACGCGCCACCGCTATACTGCCATTTAGCTATGCGGAAATCGAATAAAAAGATCGCGTTGGCGTGCAAATTTATCGTCACTTTGGATAGATTATGCGATTTTTTCGCGTTGCGTAGTTGCAAATTACACGGACGACCCTGAATCGGTACCGTTTTGTAATCGGCTGCCCACGTAACTGGCTTCTATTTTCAGTAAGGATGCAATGTGAAATTTTCGGCCGGCTATAAAGGCGACGCTCCCGGCATGATGAAAAAGTTAGAAGTATTTTTCGGGTGTATTTCGTATCTAAGAACAAGATTTCACCGAAGCTGGTTTCTTGAATATTTTAAAAACACTAATTTGATTTGGATATGTAAAATTACCAGTCGCTAAAACTCTTAAATTGTTTTAAAAATCTTCCATCCGTTTTGTTGCTGTAAACTCAAAAAAACATTAGTTATTTTCAAAAAAGACAACAATTGAACTAAACTTTTCAAATCATTATTAATACTAAACTCTAAACAAACGTCTGAAAAAATATATAGATATTTTAGTAACGAAGTCATATTATATGCGGCTCAGTATGAGATTTAGAAACAACTTTTTTTGCGGGGAAAAGTTTCAGTCGCATATCGGTGCTCTGCGCTGCATAGAGACTCTGCCACATCTAATCACAGTGGACTGCTGACATAATTATTCCTCGTAACCGGTGCGGTGCCATATGCTGGCGATTTCCGCGACGTAACGACATTAGCCAGTGAAGTACTGCATCCGTCGTCGAACACGATCCCGAACACGACGCCTACCTTGTTTCCACTCGACTCACTCATTCATAGAAATACAATGTCGCTTTTATGCTGTCCTCGGCAGTATTTTCCCTGCAATTGCGATTGCAAAACCGTGCGGAATTCAGGCCAGGTTTCCGTTGGTTTAGAATTACCCCCTTATAAGTTTATAGAGTTGTATGAGAAAATCAATGAATATCCTGCTCATTTGGGAGTTCTAGTCCTATGGCTTCTACTCTAGAAAAAGCAGGTAGATTATAATTAGGGAGGCGCCCGTGTTGAGGTAGTCACAGTTGACGCCACCAACTCCGTACGTGTCCCACAAATTTTGCATAACCCTAGAGTTTTTTTTAAATCCCCATATTAAACTGTGTGAACATAGCATAAACATTATATTTTCTAGCGAATGTATTATAATAGTCTATCTGTCTTTCATCTTTTCCAAGCCCTATGCGATTTTGGAAAGATATCGATAGCTTGCGTTCCAGTTACGGACATTGGCTGGTTTTTACCCCTGAAAAGAGTTTCCATGGGACGTAAACAAATTCGTGAGCATCACATATTATTATTTGGTGCAGAGATAGCTTATCATACCCTTATCCCGGAAAATTTAAGAGTTCTCACGGAATTTATAACAACCTCAATCTACGCAGGCCTTATCTAGCACGGCTAAAACGTCACGGGAAAGCGTGTCTACCGGGTGATATCCGATCGTCCATTGAGTGTGGACGCTGCGGCCTGCGGCAGAAACCGCGCACGCGCTCTAGTTTTGGCGCGAATGCCGTGACGTCAGGCGTCTGGATCGATGGCGACAGACGCTGCGGTAGTACGACGGGGTCGATGCCCTCCCCCTCGCCCACACTCACGGCCCCCCTGCCACCTGACTACTGCAATCGCATCCCAGCGCGGCTACATCTAGTCCCGCACTTATATATCTCTATAGACCCCGCTATTACAATCGCCCGCCTTTTATGGTGATGCGAACGTAATGAACGCTCTATGAATGAAAGTATGCTAGGAATGGAACGGTTTATATGCGGGTTTTATTTGTAAAAGCGATAGTAGAAGCAAATATGTGTAACTGCATATAAACTATTAGGGATATATTTCAATTTTTTTTTCATAACTTTTGCGATGCCGGACTAACTTTTCACCGTCTTTATTTGTAAGTTCTTCTGTAAAGCAAAGTATTCTAAACGTGTTCTCTATTGTTGCAGAGGAGGAAATCGATGTGGTTTCACTTGGAACAACGCATCAACCATTGGCTTCGACGTCGCAAGTACGCGTGGACTCCTCGCCCCAAACGCCATCATTGGAGCGGCATTACATACAGCGCACAGTGGAAAATGTCGTGACGAGACCACCGGCTAGGAAGCGTTTAATACCACCCACAAGTATAACCAGTGGTATGGCTACGGTTCCTCGCCGGCGGAGAGGTCCCGGCAGACGCGGGCGCTCCAACACGGACACAGATTCGGAAGCCGAATCTCCAGAGATCGAGCGCCGTTCCATGCACAATGACATGGAACGCTTACGGCGTATCGGCCTCAAAAATCTCTTCGACGAACTGAAAAAGCAAATACCAGCAACTAGGGACAAGGAGCGCGCGCCAAAAGTTGTCATACTCCGCGAGGCTGCCGCCCTTTGCCGCAAGTTGCGAGAGGAGGAACTCGAGAGGGAATACCTCAAAAAGCAGCAGAACAAATTGGTCACCAAGCTTAAAAAGCTTCGTACGATGCTCGCGTCACGCTATCGCCCATATTGAGCTCAGTGTCTAACTTTTTGGTAAAGGTTTGATCAGAGAAGCAAAGTCCTTCGCGCTACACTCACGGACTAATAACTTTCTCTGTAAGTCGGAATGTATGCTTACGTTCTCATCTTTATACAATAGGCTGACGGTGATCCTCATCTGATCCATAATATTTTTGTGACGATTACAATCGATGTCTTTATTATTATGAACAGCTTTAACGGCTTACTTTGCTTCTGTGGGAATACACGTGAGGTTTTAGCGCCTCGATTGATGCGGGCTTGTTTTGCTCAAAACGACGTTTCGCAGTGCCAAAGTGAGCCATAAAACTGTTGTTTAGAAATCCTAGGACATCAGTAAAATACTATCTTAAATAGTTACAGACTGCTTCGTAAACTAGTAGACTGGTTTTACCTCTGAAATATTTAAAAAAAAAGTAAAGTTATTCATAGTTGACGTAGCGCAATGCCGATTTTTCATTGACAATATGACAATGGTTTTGATTTAGAATGATTTTTCTGAATATCTGGAATAGATGTCGACGACTGCACGCGTTTTTGTGTATGCTGGTTTGCTTTTTCCACTGATCGTCGTTATTATGTACCCATGCATTATTATGAGAAGTTTCTTCAAAGCTGACCAGTGTCTTTCGTGAGCGTTGAAATTGAAAATTTATTTGTGAGAATATGGGATGATACAAGATGTTTATAATTAAAAAAGGATTTTGCCGTATATTATGTTGAGCTATATAGACCTATATTATATAGCGTAGAGGTCATCTGATCTAAAAATGAACTCCAATGAGGTGATGCTTACATGCAAAGTAGGTGTAAAGCATTCTTATTTAGAAATGAATTCTACGGTCGGGTTAGTTGGCCATCTAATTCTAGTGCATAAATGATGCTTACGTTTCGTAGACAAATTCTGCGTGCTTTGCATCATTTATAGAAGCGTCCCTGAATAGAGATTTGCCGAGGATCAGCGTGAGAAGAAAACCAGCATAAATAAGATTGTTACAGTGGCAATTAGTCTTGAATTTATTAGATAGGTGGCAGAAGGTTGTTGTTGGCTTTATGGAAAGTTCTAGAGACGCTGGCCACTATATATGTTTTCGGCCCGGTTCGTAGGATTTTCATTTTATCCCGCTCGACTCTACGAACGGTAGATATCGCAGGGGCGGGGTAGTGATATTGTTTATACAATATTGTTTTGAATTGATATTATTATAAGAATACATTTAGATTAGTTCGCTTACGGTTTTGTAGTGTTTTTTGTTATTTTGTAAACTTTAACACCTTTAATGTTTTTTATACATATAATTATTAAATCGCGCAATTAACTCCGTATGACTACTTATAATATTAAATTCAATACATTAATTCGCGAAATTCTCAAATATTTGGACCATTTTTGGCTAACTCCTGTTTTATACATTAGTATAACTTTGCACCTTCATAAAATGCATTTTATAACTCATAGCTGTATATTATATTGTATAGTATTGTATCTTTAATAGAATATCTTGCAAATGTCTACTCGTTTTCGCGCCTTTTTTGCGTTGGCATTATTGCGGAGAACAGTGTAGGCAACTGAAAATAATTTGGACGCGTGCTGAAATGGTTTCAAAATTGCACTATTATTATTACATGTGTATCTTAAATATTATTATTACTTTGATTAAGTGTATACAGATTTTTATTTCATTTACATTATGTAAAACGACCGCAATATTGAAATGGATTTTTAAAACGTTTCTTGATATTTTGTAATTCACCCAGTGAAATCTCAGTGACTATAGTGTCCGTTTATTAATAATAATTAAAAATAGACTGTGTATATTGATAAAAACATCAAAACCTACGATTACAGTTCGCCCTTTTTTGGGCATTTAACATAAAAATAACCACGAAATAGTTCCTCATAGTACCTACTAATAGAAAATGTGCATTTTCTTTATTATTATATTAATATTTTATTGCAGTAAGTTAGTCATGTACTCGCTACAGTTAAGAAAGCGAAAGCCTGGTTGGAATAGAAATGTTTCAGCCGGACCGGGTATGGCATAGTTAAAAATGGTATTGTGATTTGTGGCGCCGTACTTTCCGACCAGGCTTTCTGAAGGTTGATGTTTTATCAAGCACATGGTCAGCAGAATCGTAAGTTTTGAAGGCTTTAATTGTGTGCGGAATGTGCCTTGCTATGTACATATTCATATATAGATAATATTAGGTTTATACTCGAATTAGTTGCAAGAAATATTTTTTTGTGAGAAATATTATTGTAGGAATATAGCGTTGTTCTTATAAGTAAAGTAGTGGTACACGAGGAGGTTTTATATTTATCGTGTTAAAGATTCGCAGTTTATCTTCCACTAGGCGTAAAAATGTACATAATAGGGACTAGATCATAGGTGTATGTATGTCATCTTTTTTTTTATAAACAAGGTTTTTTTCTAGTAATTGTTTTTTTCATAACTGGAGAGTTACGAATTCTCGAATGTTGTACCTGCATTTAATTTTTTTTTTGTTAATCTTGACATAAATAATTGAGTTAGTTATTTTGAAAGTAACATTGGTTTCATACAGTGTTTAATGGAAAATAGATTTACATAAGGAAAAGTCAGTAAGTTAATGGTTTAATAGTAAGGAATGACAGCTTTATATTCGATAGATTAATCGAGATAATTAAAGCAAAGGCAATGCACATTATTTGTGACAAGGCACATTTCCACCACTGCCAAATGGAAAATATGAATAGAAAAAAAATAGCAACTTGGTTTGTATATTTTATATAATTAAGGTTGGGAGGATTAAGTCATGTTATAGTTTAATTATTATTCATTTTCTTTGTATAGTATCCTTTTTGTAAGATTTAACATCTAACCGTTGTTTGCGGGTTGCCAATTGAGGGATGTGAATGTGCCGAGCGGTTGGCAGCCATGTTAATTGAAGATGGCGTTAAAACTCCCGCGGCGAAGCGCAAACAACGGTTGCTAGCACGCCGCTACAGAGAATGCAGGATGCAAAATAGATTCCGCCTAACATTAACGTTGCACTTTGCAATCTTTGAAGCGGCGTTTAAAAATTACAAGAAAACATGTGTACTTACCACGCCTTGAGTTTATGGATACTATTATTATGAGGAGAAAAGTTTTTTGGTTTTTGTTCCTTAATTATGTGTATCGAAAGATAAGATAATCATTAAAATATGGAAATAAACGTTTGTCGGGCTGTGCAGGGCTGGGAAACAGTAAGTAGGCTATTAGGATGTGATTTTTATACTTTTTGGTGTATATTTGGGGGGAAACGTAAATTGACGTTTGGATTCTGTGATTTTATGTACCTGTGTGGTACAGTTGGGGAGCTGTTTCACAATCTCTGCTCAGTTCGGCTTTAAAAAAATATTCTGATTTTTATTTTCTTATTTCCCTTGCCCCCCTTGAATTTTATGAAATTACCTAGTAAATAAATTTATATTACAATAACAATCAGTGCTCAATATAAATTTATTTACTAAGTGTAAACGAAATGATTTGCTGTTAAAAAAAGGAAACGATTCAACCTTATCAAGCCTATGTTGTTGATTCATATCGACTATGAATCGAAGCCTATTTCTAAAAAAGTTGAGATGGAGATATCAATATTAAGCTAGAGTAAAATCTGAGAAACACGCTTCGATTCGCTGCTAATGTAAGTTGACCCTTAAGTGAAAGCAGAAATAACACCAACTTGAAAAATCTCAAGTTGTAGAATTCATTCTAGTAGTATAATACTTAGAGCTGTTCTGTTAAAATAAGCCGTTGAAGAGTCCATATTATAAAATGCGAAAGTGTGTATACCGCAAAATTAAGGTGTTCCCGGGGGAATAAATAATATACCTAGCCTAATCCACGCGGACGTCTCGAGCATCATCTAGTAAGTATAATATAAAATATATTGTTAGCATATTCACAATATGAAGAAAACTATTCAAGTTATTTTTAGTCCGATTAATTGATAAGTAGGTAAGTAATCCAATCTGCAACAATAATCATAGGTACAGTACCTAGGTACGTTCAAAGTTGAATAGCTTAATTCCTGAAAAATTAAATTCCTACAAATAAGTAGGTAACTAATCTTAATGCAATGACTTGTAAAGTAGAACCTTACTGTAACTAAGTGAGTAACTAAATACTCTCTTGAAGTCTTGACGACCTTTTCTAAAAATGGAACGCATCTCGTTCTGCAAGCTAGCTGTCAGATGTCAAAACAAAAGTGAAGTTAGTTGGTGTGTGAGTGAAGTGCGTGCAAGTGTTTCGTGATGGCCCTAAGGTCTGTGATATCTTCTAAAATACCAATGGTGATTATTTTGGGTGCAACAGGTACAGGAAAAACCAAATTGGGCGTGGAATTGGCCCAAAAATTTGGTACGGAGATCATCAGCGCAGATTCGATGCAGGTTAGTCGTCATAACCTCAAAAAGTGGTTTGTTTATGATACATTCTTATTTTTATATTATTATTGTGCCAAGGAACTTACTTAAAAACGTTCATTTAGCAAATATATACCGATTGTTAATCTTCTTCTGTAGTGGTTTTGCGAAAATCTTGATTTATTAACCATGAGATAAACCTAACCTCTCATGACACCTGTTACTTTCCTATTAGGATTTTCAGTACGTTATTAGCTCTGATTTATAATGAAATATACTTATCTTCGTTCATTTAATACTTAACAAAATATAAAATGTTGCTTTAATCATATTGTAGTACCTATTCTATACTAATGAATTCTGTTTTCTTATAAGTACTCTTCGAGTCTATCTTAAGAATCATTTTCTTTCTAATTAGATACTTATTACAATCTTTACTTGGTTTTTTATCTACCTTATATTTTAACTATTGGTAAGTAATTGATATGCTGAGTAATGTATGAAAAACGAGTAAGTACTCTGCTGAGGGGTGTCCCCAAGGTTAACCGATGCACTGAGTGATGGTAGTCATCAATATATTTCAGTAAACTAGGTATATCAAAACTTGTGCAACATAATTAGTAAGTATTAGTGTTCTTATAACTAGTTCGTAGTTCGTTTCGTAACCCTTTTACTAATTTCTTCGTACAATATACTTATTATCTATTTTTATTATAATAGGAACTCCATTTCTACTGATTTAAGTAACTATTATTTGGGATACTCTTCTTGTTTTTGGAAAGGCGGCTATGCAGGGCTCCTAGAGACTCAGTATCACTTTAACCGTTGCCGATCTACTGTGATCGCCACCATCTATAGTTCCTAACCAATACCACTTGCCACTAAGAATAGCAGTAGCTTCTTAGCCAGCATGTTCTTAGCCTCAAGGTGTGGTGCTAGGTGCTTCCTCAAGTGAATTCTATGTTTGTGCATTAGTGCAGAGCAGTAACAGATGAGATGTGTAAGTGTGTTTCTGCAGCTTCTTGGGAAAGCCTACATACATACTATAATTTGAGTTAAAAACCTAAACTATGGCATGTACTTAATTTCGAGGAATATTAGGGGCATGCCATACATACCCAGTGGGATAAAAACAACAACGAAGAACCTATTTCATCAAGTACTTACTTACCTAATAAGAATAATAATCCAAAATATTGAGTTAAGGGATTCTTATTGTTCTTATTTTTAGAAAACTAATTGTTAACTGGAGTTTTGTGGTCTTAGTCTGTCAACATCTTGCATTTTAAATCCACTAATAATTTTATCTTTTTTATTTTCTAGCATGTCAAACATTTATATGAATCTTATTGGATGGCTATTTTCCTACAAGATAAGTAATCTATCTTAAAATCAAAACTGCCTTTTAACAAACTCTCAAGTTGTTCAAGCCTACCAAAAATGATTCCCTGACTCTCAAACTTAATTCTCCTGAGAAGTTCTATTGTCTTGGTTAGAAATCTAACATTTATAATTACTTACTCTATAATATGGTATTGAAGCAATAAGTACCTTCAACTAGTTAGTCCTCGCAAGAGATTTATATCAAGCTTATGTTCAACAGTGGATGATAACCGGTAATGCAGTAATACTTTGGTTCCTAAACCTGATCCCCTGAGTGGATTTATGAAGTGTTAAAGATTTTTAGTTCCTAGGGAAGAAAAGAAAATGAGATTTAAGAAATAAAAACGAATTTACTTTTTATCATGCCGTTTTTCCTGGAATGAAGCCTATATTATACCTATTTAATTTTCAAATAAGTAAGTAAGTTATAAGTATCTAATAACTAAGTAAGTAAGTAATTATTTAAATAATAATTATATAAGAACTAGCTGATGCCCGCGACTTCGTCCGCGTGGTTTAAGTTTTTTGTTATTCCCGCGGGAACTCCTTAATTTTCCGGGATAAAAAGTAGCCTATGTCACTCTCCAGGTCCTCAACTATACCCATGCCAAAAATCACGTCAATCCGTTGCTCTGTTGCGGCGTGATTGAAGGACAAACCAAAAAACCAACAAACAAAGTGACTTTCGCATTTATAATATTAGTATGATTACTTAAGTAAAATGTAAGTAGTTGAGTTTACTTAAGGTAGGTTTTTATTTTTCCTAAATTGTCTCATTGAGAAATTAATTCTGCGACCTCTTGCTTCTCAGAAGCGAAGTAACATGTGCCAGAAAAGTATTTTAAAGAACTGTTTTGTATTTTGGTTCAGTGATTCTGGTTTGTTTAAGAAAACTTAATTTCTAAAATCAACTCGCACTATGGTATAACTAACATTTTATTATTTTCTAGATTTTTAAAATAGCTCAATAACAACTTACTTACTTAGTTAATTGTTTAGGAAGCTCATCCTGGATTATTCATTACTTGAATACTTGTGTAAACTCATATAGTAGAAATATAATAAATTCTATTTACTTTTTTCAAAGTTGTTACAAACTTTCAAAGTCAAAACTTTTTTTCAGAGTGAGTAACAATATTGTGTACTTTTGAATGTCCGTTAAAGTTATTGAATTTAGGAATTAAAAAGCAGGGGTGGTGATAATTAATTTCGTTACTAATGCTATCCTAACTCCTAACTAAAGCTATCCGAGGGTTCCAAATGCGCTCTAGTCTGAGAAGAAGCCCACAGCAATCCAGGCGGCTGGTTATCTCAGGCGGCTTTTTTTAAATTATCACTATCTGTATCTTACAATAAAATCACGTAAAAGCAGCAAATCTTTATTTTATTTTGCCACCCCTGATGCTGTCTCAACTTATCATAATAATTATGCATTAATTCAATTCATGACACTGTTACAAATTACATAGATAATGTTATGAAAAGTATTGAATACTAGCTGATTCCCGCGACTTCGTCCGCGTGGTTTAAGTTTTTTGTTATTCCCGCGGGAACTCCTTAATTTTCCGGGATAAAAAGTAGCCTATGTCACTCTCCAGGTCCTCAACTATACCTATGCCAAAAATCACGTCAATCCGTTGCTCCGTTGCGGCGTGATTGAAGGACAAACTAACAAACCAACAAACGAAGTGACTTTCGCATTTATAATATTAGTATGAAGTATGATATGATGGTTGTGCAACAGGTAACAAAGGATATAATAATATGAAAGTAATTATTGTGCAACCTAGATTGCGCCACGTTTTTTTTGTTTTGTTTTTGGATACGCAACGCAGATGACTGTCTATACAGTTTACTGTCGAAATTAATAATCAATCTATCTGGAATCTGTCTATGAATAATTACTTACTACTTATACGTAAACACGTATCGCTAGCATCATCGTAGTATGTTATGTACAGTAAGAAGCTATTTTACCGACAGTGGCAGTGGTATTGCTGCAATTTGTAATAGATACCTACAGCATGCATCCCAGAGAAGGATATAGGTACTTAACTCTTTATCTCAGGAAATCAGGATAAAAAATCTAAATCCATATAGAATAAGTCAAGGATATATGCATCGTTATGCTTCTAGGTATCAAGATTGTTTTTGGACTTACGGCACTTTTGCTTAACTTTACTATATTTCTCCACTAGAAAGAATTTCATGATGGCATAAAAGTGTCCCATATTCCTTGACAAAATAAATATGGTCTTAAAGTTTTAAGACAGCCATTTTCTGTCCCCTTGCCACGCTCACCGCGCTCTCCCGTAAAAGGTCATTAAGTCGCATTTTTACGATTTTCACGTTTATTTCTTTTTTTGCCTGCACTGCATATTTTTATTCGTAAAGCAAACTTTTTTCTATTTTTAAAAGGGAAGAAAATAATATGTAAAGAATATTTGCAGTTCTTTTTTGAAAGCATAAGTTGACAAATTTATAAACGGCATTCGTAATTAGTTGAAATCAAAAACTGCAGCGTGGGAATCGAAATTTTTGACCAATAGCGTGGACAGCGTCGTAACATGAACTCCACTCCACTCCAATCCAGTGGAACTGTAACCGACGAAATTTTTTTTATACCCTTATTAGGTTTCTACACTGCATAGTACCGGAACGCTAAATCGCATGGCGGTACGACTTTGGCTTTAGGTAACTAGCCACGGCCGAAGCCTCCCAGGCCAGACCCAGGAAAATAAAGAACAAAGAATAGTAATATTTATTTGCGTAATACACGTTATACAGGTTGGTTTTTCAATGAATAATTAAAGTCACAGTGTATTGCCATGCAAGATGTGCAAAATTAGCTATGTTAAAAATTACACAATCGAACCCGGGACCTCCGCACGTTAAGACAACAGCGCTCAACACTGCCAGGGAGGTCCCCAATGTCCAGTAAAAATGTATGCAGACCACTCAAGGCTACTGTAATTGGCCGCGACTTCGCAAGTCAATGAGGCTAAATTATTCTATAGACTGAATGATGATGGAAGTAAACACAGCCAGGTAAATTTCACCCGCATAGTGTCCGAGTTTGCCTACTTGTTATATAACGAGACGCGGTGCCGGATAGCCTTCGGACAGGTCGCTGCCTTTGCAGTATGTGCGAAAACGTGAGATTAAACTTTGAAGTACATAATACGAGATTACTGCCGCACTAAAGAGTAGCTTATTGTAGATTTTGTGTATTATTAGATTTTTTTTAAAAGAGCAACTCCTGAGTTGAACCGGTGGTAGAGTTAAAACATGACGTAACATAATATGAGGCACCTGCATATCCTACATGTTATAAATTTTATATTTATTAATGTGGGACATAAAAAAAATACATAAGTAAACATTAAAAAAAAACCGGCCAAGTGCGAGTCGGACTCGCGCACCGAGGGTTCCGTACTCAAGAAGTAGGTATAATTACCTTTGTTAATGAACCGCAAAACTAACTTTGTTTGTAGAGGTTTACTGTTAATATCAAAAAATTACGTTTGTTGTATGGGAGCCCCCCTTTAATATTTACTTTATTGATATTTAATTATTTATTTTGAAAGGTAATATACAAGTTAATATTCTGTGAAAATTTGAACCGTCTACCTGTTACCGTTTTTAATATTGAGCAAAAAAATACGAAAAAAACACGTTTATTGTATGGGGACCCCTATTAATATATCTTATTTTTTTAATTTTTAGTATTTGTTGTTATAGCGGCAACGGAAATACATCATTTGTGAAAATTTCAGCTTTCTAGCTATCACGGTCTATGAGATACAGCCTGGAGACAGACAGACAGACAGACAGACAGACAGACAGACAGACAGACAGCGGAGTCTTAGTAATAGGGTCCCGTTTTTACCCTTTGGGTACGGAACCCTAAAAATATAAAAATAATTGAATTTTATTGAATTTATTGAGTGTATTTAAATTTATACTAAGGAGTTTCTTAAGTAATGATTAAGTGTGAGTGCGGCAGTTAGTACCTACTAATAATGTCCTCCCGACCGAACTTCGGCCACGGCGGCCATTCTTCAAGTCCAGAGAGATAAGCCATCTGCGCGGAAGATATGCACAATAGTGTGTGCACTCTCTTTTCCTCTACTCTCATAGCCCAAAGGGACGGAAAATCCGACACGACCGGAGTATACTATAGTGTCGTCTACATTTAGTAATAAGACCGCCCTTACGCATTTGTTTTCTTTACTTGTTTACTTTATTTCTTTATGTTTATGTGGTAGTAATAATTTAAAAAGAAAATAATTTGTCTATCTAAGTATCTAAATATACATACACGTAGTGATATTATCAAGTTGATGTGCGAATTTTCTGCATACGGCACAATTTGGGCAAGTGGCCGGCAGTCGGCGAGTCTTGTTTGCATTCCGGCGCGGGTTCGTCGCCTCGGCCAAGGTTACGCGCTCCCCGCGGCGCCTCGAGCCGTCCAGCGCTGGCCGAGTTGACTGTACCGCCTCAGCCGTCAAGGCTGTGCTGGCTCCGTGCTTTTTGCGAACACACCACCACCACTACAGCCCATTAACGTTCCACTGCTGGGCACAGGCCTCCACTCTCATAGGAGGGAATTAGAGCTTAGACCCACCACGCTGCTCCAATGCGGGTTGGCGGGCTTTAACGACTATTATCATGTTAGTGATAAATGATAATAACCGGGACCGACTGCTTAAAGTGCTCTCCGAGGCACGTGGGTGAAACATCACCAACTGCCTAACTCCGGGCTAGTACTGAGAATTTCTAGTCCCAAAAACCCAATATTTAATTAAGGCCTGACCCGGGATTCAAACCCGGGGCCTCGTAAGCTGCAGTCTAACATGCTAACGACTAGGCGAACGATGCAGTTCAGTTAGAAAAACATCAACATTACCTAATAAATCAATACTATCGGTAAAACTAAACTAAAATTTGATCGATTGATACACGTGTTTTTTTCTTGTTTGTTTTATTTAGCTTTATTTATTAACTCATTTCGTTATTGTTAATTTTATTCACGGTGGTGAATGAATCCGAAATGGAGATTGTTTTATTATCTTTGTTTTTAAAAGTTGTATCATTTTTACGCTCCATTTATTTTATAAAGTACTTTTGTCCACGACTTCGTGCACGTTAGGTTCTTATACAAATTTCAAAGCCCTATTTTACCCCCTTAGGGGTTGAATTTTCGCAAATCTTTTCTAAGCCTATGCCGACGTTATAATAGCTGTCAGTATGTCAAAATTCAGCCCAATCTGTCCAGTGGTTTGGGCTGTGTTGATAGCTCAGTCAGTCAGTCAGTCACCTTTTCCTTCATATAGTTAGATCGTTGAAATAATCATACTATTTTTATATAAAGACTAGCTGATGCCCGCGACTTCGTCCGCGTGGTTAAAGTTTTTTTGATTCCCGTGGGAACTCCTTAATTTTCCGGGATAAAAAGTACATCCATCCAAACTTTCGCATTTATAATATTTACTAGCTGATACCCGCGACTTCGTCCGCGTGGATTGAGGAGTTTTAGTTCCCGCGGGAACTCTTTAATTTTCCGGGATAAAAAGTACCCTATTATTTAATCCGGACTTCTAACTTTACGTCTGCAAAATTTCAAAGCAATCGGTTCAGTAGTTACGGCGTGAAAGCGGAACAAACATACAAACAAACTCACTTTCCCATTTATAATATTAGTAAGGATTTGATTGATAAATGCGAAAGTTTGGATGGATGGATGTTTGTTACTCTTTCACGCCAGATTGGCTGAACGGATCTGGATGATATTTGGTACAGCGATAGATTATAGTCTGGAATAACACATAGGCTACTTTTTATCCCGGGAAATTAAAGAGTTCCCGCGGAAACCAAAAAACCTCAAATGGATGTTTGTTACTCAATCACGCCAGAACGGCTGAACGGATCTGAATTAAATTTGGCACTGGGATAGATTATAGTCTGGAATAACACATAGGCTACTTTTTATCCCGGAAAATTAAAGAGTTCCCGCGGGAACCAAAAAACCTCAAATGGATGTTTGTTACTTAATCACGCGCGAACGGCTGAACGGATCTGGATGAAATTTGGCACAGGGATAGATTATAGTCTGGAATAACACATAGGCTACTTTTTATCCCGGGAAATTAAGGAGGAGTAGTATCATAACTACCAATCATATGATTATAACGGAAAATATATTTGAGTAACTATGCAAATATTATCAATTTCGGTACTTGTACCCTAATAAATAACTGATACTTCGCAGTTTAAAATATTCCTGTACACCAAGATTACTTGTATGTCTATTCTGATAAGGTTATCAAAATTGCGCCTTAAAATTGCCATAGGCAATATAAGGCTACGTTCGCACTGCGAAAGTGTTGAGTACCTATCAATCATCATACAACTCCGTATACAGCACAAAATATTCGCGCGAATATTGTAATACTTACCGCTCCACGTGAAATTATATCAAAACAGCGATTTTATTTTCGTGCGAATTTTATTAAGAAGTGCGTAGGTACACGTCCATACGATTTTTAATGTTACAGAATTGCGAAAAAAACGCGCGAATATTTTTCGCAGTGCGAACGTAGCCTTATACCGCCAAAACATTGAATACTTATACGCAGTTCCAGATGTCTGGTCTAGCACGTAGACATATTGATAAAGTGAATTGATAAACTAGTTACAATACTAAAATTGATCCGTTATATTATTCAATCCATACTAATATTATAAATGCGGAAGTGTATCTGTCTGTCTGTGACGCCCATCTGTTTTAGGTACCGATTTTGATGAAATTCGGTACAGAGATAGGTTGTATCCCGGGAAAGACATCTCTTTATGCCGGAAAAAAAGGAGTTCCCGCGGGAATTGGTTGAAAAGAAGTCCGTTAAAGCGTAGCACACTTTCGCATTTACAATATTCACGGTTCACATAACATTCAAGATGACCATTTGAATTAAAATGAAATCCTAGTTAGTACCGATTTTTGTTTTCGATGAAACGAGAGTTATGTAGGTATTTGGAACACGAATAGTGCAAAACAGTATAATATTAGATATTCTAATCTGTGTGATTCATTTAGTGCAATGTGTATAAAAACAGGTGTTGGGTGTAGGCTTACCATTTTATTGATACAGTCTCTGTCTTTAATCTGTTTCCATATTTGAGTCATCGGATTAGGTATATGGATTCATTTCGCGGTCCCTTATTCAGGATATTTTTTATTGATAACTAGATGTTGCCCGCGACTTCGTCCGAGTGAATTAACGAAGACCTCTCTGGCGCAGTGTTGAGCGCTGTTGTCTTAACGTGCGGAGGTGCAGGGTTCGATCCCAGGCAGGGTCAATTTGGGAATTTATAATTTCTGAATTTTCTCTGGTCTGGCCTGATGGTAGGCTTCGGCCGTGGCTAGTTACCACCCTACCGGCAAAAACGTGCCGCCAAGCGGTTTAGCGTTCCGGTACGATGCCGTGTAGAAACCGATTAGGGGTATGGGTTTAATATCATACCCCTAACAGGTTAGCCCGCTACCATCTTAGACTGCATCATCATTTGCCATCTATGTGAGATCGCATTCAAGGGTTGACTTGTAGTGGAATAATAAAGAACATTTGTAATCTACCTCCTCTCTTTTCTCTCTACCTTTCTCTTCCAACCCGTTATCTTTGCGACAGTTTGTGAACTTTCTGGCACGCGCCGTGTGTCAGTAACCTGTCCGGTCTAGCTTTCCCGCGTGCCCGTATAATTAGCACCAGAGGTTCACTTATTGTCTACTCTTCGACTGTTTAACTGCACGACCACACTACCGATATGGCGCTCGACAAAATGTTGCTAGAACTTCGTCTTTGTTGTGTCACTCTTGGTTGGCTTCCCGTGCATGTTAACATTAATCATAAACTTTATTGCTTATTATGGCTGATACACAAAATAAAAACATAAACTTAAAGGTAAGTCTAGTTTGGTATTCTTTTGGAAATAATTAAGATAGATTTGTATTCCAATAAAATTTATTAAAATGATCGAGCACAAAAAAATCTTTCCGAGCCGGTCGGTGATTGGGTCCAAACAATAGGTATAGAGACACCTGTGTATCCTATATGAAGGAGCTTGATTCTATTCAGATTAGATTCATTGTGCTAAAGTTGAGTAGTAATTAAACTGTGCCCCACTAAGTTGTCCCACTGGTGGGATACATTTCAATTTTTATATAATAGCGAGCAGGCGGGTAACCTGATGTTAAGTGATTGCCGCCGCCCATGAACATTTGCAACACCAGAGAAACCGCCAAAGTCAATGCGTTGCCGGCTTTTGAGAAATTTGTTTTTCCGCCCTTTGAAGAGCCCCATATTGTATTTAGATTGACTTCGATTGACTTTGTCGACGAAATCACATCGAGTAAAATCTCTTGCTTGACTCTTCCCTGCTAGGGTAGGTATTTCGTTGAGACAATACAAAAACAATTAGTCGCTAGTGTGGTGTTACGAGTAGGTGAGTACGTTAACTCATTTGGCTTCTGTTACAAGATTTTTTTTAACCAGTTCCATGAAAGGTTGTTGGACTAACTTTCAGCTAGTCATATGTTGCTCCATATAGGTACGAATGTGCGATAACGTTTGAGACCAGGGGGGATACTACTATCAATCAATCAATCATTTATTCAATTTTGGTACACTATTATAGGTACACATAATATTGACGTCCATAAAACATGATGGTGATAATTAGTTACGGTATCCTAAAACTAAAGCTACGAGGGTTCCAAACGCGCCCTGGTCTGAGAAGAGCCCACAACAAACTACAAACATTATCACCATCTCACTAAGGAACTATCAGAGCCATTAGAGCAAATTATTGCCAAGCCTCCTTGTCATTTAAGTAATCCTTTACAACTTTACATGGTAATAAGATTTTTCAATGAGTTTACGTTTTACATTAACATATTCAGAGACATCTTCGACATGTCATGTTCGAGCTTATTGTAGAAGCGGACACTGTTTCCAACAAATGAATTGCTAGTTTTACTAAGCCTAGAAAGCAGGCATTACAAGTTTATTTTTATTTCTAGCATTGACATTATGACAATCACTTTTCTTCTTGAATTTATCAATGTGTTTATGCACGTAGGTATACTAAATTTTCAAATATATTGTGTGTTGGTAATATCGCATAACAATATTATTTCAAAATGATAATTTTATGACACGTACCTTGACGTCCCTAAAATAAGGATTATAATTCTAAAACACGAACTTCAACAATATTAAAACAATACGGATTAAGCCCCAAGCTCTTGGCGCCCAACTGGTAAACGTGGCGAATGGCTTGGCGGTACTTAACTACCTAGTAGGTAGGTATTTAGTCTGTTTCCCTGCGTACCTGCAAAAAAAACCGTTTTTATTCTCTACTTATCAGTAATCACAGTACTATCAATTTTATCATCATATCAAGTTTCGGTAGCGGTTCCCTTAACACGCTGTGTACACGAACCTATCCAAACGTCCAGTCTAGACTTTGTTTTGAAAAAACAATGTGCAAAAAAGCAACGGTCGGGCTGCCCGTTGCTTAGCAACGCTTAGCTAAGTTTTACGGTCGGGGAACATCAAACACACATTACTGGCGGTACTTAACTATGTGTGGTGTAATTTTTATCAAAACTATAACTTTTTATTTTTCATCCATTACAAGTTAGCCCTTGACTGCTATCTCACCTGATGGAAAGTGATGATGCAGTCTAAGATGGTAGCGGGCTAACCTGTTCGGGGCATGGCAGTTATATTAAACCCTTATCGGTTTCTACACGGCGTCGTATCGGAACGCAAAATCGCTTTGCGGCACGTCTTTGCCGGTAGTGTGGTGCCTAGAACAAAAATTATAAAGTTTCTAAATTGACCTTGCCGGGGATCGAACCCGGGACCTCCGCACGCACTCGCCACGACTTAACATGGTTATTGGGTAATATCCAATTTTTATCCCCCCGACGCAAAAAGAGGGGTGTTATAAGTTTAACGTGTGTATCTTTGTGTCTATCTGTGGCATCGTATCTCTCAAACGGTTGAAGTGTTGAACCGATTTTTATTATCCTTGGATGAAATTAACACGGGATAGGAAATGAAATAAACACGGGATAGGAAACGTAAGAAAAATGTTACGTTCGACACTAACTTTTGCGGGGCGAGGGGAGAGAGTGTCTTGTCATTTTTCTGTCCAATTATTAACACAAATATCATAATAATTAATCACGAAACTGCCACATTTCGCGGCTAGAGGGGTAAGGCGAATATGGCCGATATCACGCGTCCCGTGGATAATTCGTCCAAGGTACTCGTAATATTATACCTTTTTAGACAAGATTTTCTCTTCTCTAAAAAAGTGTTGTAATTTCTATACCAATGAATAGAGAAACTCTTCCTTTTCAAAGTGAGAAGCAGTCCTCAGTAAAAAGTAAGTATGTAGCATTATCTACATATATTTCTAGCTACTTAATATTACTTAAGTAAAAATTAATAGTTCCAATATTTAACTAATTTAACTACTTATACTAATTATACGATCTTGAATTTCCGTAGTTGTCAAAGTACATATTATAACAATAGTGAAACCATTGTTACATATATTTTGAGCATAGGGTTGTCAATCGGCCTGTTTTCGGATATTGTTGTATGCTTAAATTTTATAACTTAAATTATAAAGCGACTGATGTTGTCACAACATTTCAATTGACTCTGCTTTTATCGTACTAGTCGAATTTCATTTTAGTGTGATTCGCATATGAAAAATATAACACCATCTACTTAAGTACAGGATGCTACAGAAAACCCCCAATGTTTTTTTGTGTAACAGTAATTATTTATTGGACTGTTAGACATTATCTAAATTTTATTTATATTAGGTAAGTAAATATTTAAGTAGTAGGTTCCTAATACCTATCAGCAATACCAAGCATCTTAGCGTTCCACAACGATGCTGATTTTAATCTCAAGCCCATACCAGAATTTGCCTCAACTCTTAAAAATTTAGATCGTAGACTGCAATTGAACTACGAGTACATGACCAGCTGAAATTACACTAAATCTTACTATTAACTAGAGGTCACCCGCGACTTTGTATGCGTACAATTTCTGATTTCCTATGAGATTATGAAATTTCCCCGCTGCAAAAAGCCTATCTATAGAGGCTTTATATAAAATGCACGTTTTTATTATTAAAAAACTAATAGGTAACTGATAATTATATTGAAATGTTATATTATAGTTAAGATTTGAGTAAAATTTATTGTAATCTGTTTTGGCTGCCAAATAAATAAAAATTAATTATCGCTCACTTGTCATGGTACGATTTTGTGTGTGACAACCCTATGATACACACTCAATTAATTCTTAATATACCGTTTACCTATTATACTAGTTACCTTGAATTCACGCCCTTCAGCATAAATTAAACGATTTGACTCGGCACTTTAATATGAAATATACCAGCCTATTATGCCAAGAATCATTTTGAGGCTTTTCAATTACAATTTGTTTCATATTACGCCTACAATTTTTCCTAGAATATCACTTTGATAACTTCCACAAAACGTGCAAAAAATCCCACTTTTATTATTTATTATAAAAAGCTCTAAATACCTACGTTATAGGAAATCGAAATAAAACAAGTTATTTTCAAACGGTACCATCATTATCATGTAACTACATATTTGTTATTTATTGTATCTACTAGGGAAAATACCTACTATTGAAGACCATGAGGCTATGATGACATCAAAACTAACATTCAAATGTTTAAATTTCTAATAATACATAGGTATACTATAATATTACTAGCTGATGCCCGCGACTTCGTCCGCGTGGTTTAAGTTTTTTGTTATTCCCGCGGGAACTCCTTAATTTTCCGGGATAAAAAGTAGCCTATGTCACTCTCCAGGTCCTCAACTATACCCATGCCAAAAATCACGTCAATCCGTTGCTCCGTTGCGGCGTGATTGAAGGACAAACCAACAAACCAACAAACAAAGTGACTTTCGCATTTATAATATTAGTATGATAAATGCGAAAGTGTGTCTGTCTGTATGTCTGCTACGCTTTAACGGCCCAACCTTTCAACCAACTTTGATGCAATTTGCTCGAGATACAAGTTATATCCCAGGAAAGGGCATAGGCTAACTTTTATCCTGGAAAATTAGGGAGTTCCCGCGTGAATAAAATACACTACCCACGTGGACGAAGTCGCGGGCATTATCTAGTATTTTATACTCTTTATTTACTTCTTAAGTGTTTTATATTACTCAACTCAAAAATTATTAAAAGTAATCATACTAATATTATAAATGCGAAAGTCACTTTGTTTGTTGGTTTGTTGGTTTGTTGGTTTGTCCTTCAATCACGCCGCAACGGAGCAACGGATTGACGTGATTTTTGGCATGGGTATAGTTGAGGACCTGGAGAGTGACATAGGCTACTTTTTATCCCGGAAAATTAAGGAGTTCCCGCGGGAATAACAAAAAACTTAAACCACGCGGACGAAGTCGCGGGCATCCGCTAGTCTTATATATAAAATTCTCGTGTCACAATTTTCGTTCCCATACTCCTCCGAAACGGCTTGACCGATTCTCATGAAATTTTGTGAGCATTTTGAGTAGGTCTGAGAATCGGCCAACATCTATTTTTCATACCACCACGCGGACGGAGTCGCGGGCATCAGCTAGTAATACCTATATATCTTGGGTCACGTCACACGTGCCAATTAGTGAGCCAGGTCAGAGGCCCAATTGTCTAAGCAAATCTTAATAATTTGTCAGTTTAAAACGTATTACTCGACCTGTTTAAGAAGTTCATACGTGCTTTTTAGTCTATCCGTTTGACAATTGAGTACGGTTACGATTTCCTTACACAACTGCCCCCCAATTATGTAAGAATTGCCGATCAAATCGTCAAAGTTCGGCTTCAAAGTAAAATAAACCATAAGAGCATTGAATTAGAGCTCAATTTCGTGTATCCATTCTCATACGTTTAGGCATGTACGATAACCTAAACGGATGACAATGAATACACTACGTGCTCTAATTCAATGCAGTTATGGTTTATTTTACTTTGAAGCCGAACTTTGACAATTTGATCGACAATTCTTACATAATCGCACCTCTGATCAAATTATAGTTAGTGCTGTTAATCATAATAATATTAACTAAGCAATAAAGATACTTGTAAACATAATGATGCGGTTTGTCTCACAACAATCGGATGTTTGAATTGCTTTGCAGCTGATCGCGCTTGTCGATTTTGGTATAAATGAAATACCACGAGTCATTGCGGGGAATGAGGAAAACATCCAACTAACTGTGACTATAAAAACTCTATGATGTGAACGTTTGTTAGTACAAACTATAAAGTACTGGTTACACAATAGCATTTAATCTAAAGAAAACGCTTCATGCTAAAATAATAAGTCAATACACCTATTGGACTCGATCCACGTGCAAGGAATTTCGAGAAGTGATATAGTTGGTATAGACCGTATACAGACATGAAATGATCATTATTTTTTGGGATTACTAGCTGATACCCGCGACTTTGTCCGCGTGGAATAAGTTTTTTAATTCCCACGGGAACTCCTTAATTTTCCGGAATAGCCTATGTAGTGACATAGGCTACTGTCACCTGTCGGTTGGGGACCTGGAGAGTGCTCCAGGTCCCCAACTGTACCCATGCAAAGAATCACGTCGATCCGTTGTTTTTTTGCGGCATGATTGAAGAACAAACCAACAAACAAACACACTTTCGCAAAATTTATAATATTAGTATGATAAAGAAGTGCTAACTATGAAATAAATTGATATCACAATAGTCTAACAAGTTTTCCCTTTTACTTAAATAGATACATACTTAGTAAGTAACAAAAAAAAATGTCATCCCGACCGAATTTCGGCCAGGGCGCGGCGGCTTATCTCCAGAGAGATTAGCCATCTGCGCGGGAGATATTTTAGTGCACAAGTGTGTGCGCATACTCAGGTGCTCTCTCTGTTCCTTTACTCTCATAGCCCGATGGGACGGAAAATCCAACACGACCGGAGAGAGATCAGGCGCAGGAACGACGCGAAGGCTTAACGTGTTCTCCGAGGCACGGGGGTGAAACACCACCAACTTCCTAACTCCGGGCTAGTACTGAGAACTTCTTGTCTAAAAACCCCAATACTTGGCCCGACCTGGGACTCGAACCCGGGACCTCGTCGGTCGCAGTCGAACATACTAACCACTAGACCAACGAGGCAGTCAAAATACATAGTAATTACATACCTACGGTCAATTACCTAAAGTACAAATTTAGAGGATTAATAATAAACATCTTCACACCGAGTTCTGTGCTAGAAAATGATAAGGTCAATGATGAACTTGAAAATTTCAGTCACGCTTGCCTTAATTGCCTCATCTGGTGACAGAAGGGCTGGCTCATTTTTTGCGCAAAGGATCAGCCTGGCTGTCCAGCGCGGAAATGCAGCCAGCATTCTTGCCACCATTCCACGCGGGCATGATTTATATAGTAATTAGGTTAGGCTAGCTAGAATTAAGCTCTATTGTAATATTTTCAATAAAACAAAAAAAAAGTCACGCTTTCGATATTGTATAGTTAGACACATTTTTTAACAAAAAATAAATAAGTAAGTACTTACTTCGTATGTTTCTTATTTTTGTTGTTTGTCAATTAAGTACTTAAGTAAGTCATAAGTATAATTATATAGTAAGTAAGTATAACTATAATAATATGTACCTATTAGGTACTTAATATCAGCAAATGTAGGATTCAAATATCGTTTTCCGTATAACGCAATAGTCATAACTTACTTTTATGTAGTTGTAGGCAAAGGCGGCTCGCTCAAAGGAGCGCTGGTGCAGTGAACTCCCACCAAATTTAAAAAAATACATAGGTACTAGGTAGGTATAATAATCAAATAAACTTTGCTATAAACGTTATAAATATTTTTATATAAATCTATTCCCATTGTCATTTTAATCATGAATATCCATAAGTACCTACCTACCTACTTTACTACTTATTTCATCAATCAACACAAATTTAATACATGGTATTTTTGTTAAGTGGAGCGCTTAGAACAACGCTCCTATAGACGAAAGTTTAGTACAACGTTCTTATTGAAATGTAATGAGAGTAAAAGAGAACATTCGATGCGAGCGGCGCGTGAGACAAAAGATTTGTATGAGACATTTGGTAAATATGGAGCGGCGCTCCTGACACGAAGTACGCATTCGCGATATTACCCGACTAAATGACATGGCCTGTTGTCACGAAGAAAGTTAAAACTCGCGAGTATTTTTTTTTTATTCGTATTATGCCGGTAAAATGTAAACAAAACACAAAATACGAAAGTAAATTTATTTTGATTTCTTCGCGAGTGCGTCGGATCATTGTACATTGGCTAGAAAATCTGTATTGTTGTTTTAAATAGTGTACATATTGTGTTGTGTATTTATGTGGAAAAGACTGTGATTTATGTAAATAGTGTAGGCGATTAAAATGGAACAATATAACGTAATGACCGCCGAATGGACTTCATTTACAAATAATTGGTAAGCATTTTCTTTTTTTTTAGTGAACTCCCAATATGATCTTTCACGAGCCGCCTCTGGTTGTAGGTACGTTGTACTTTCATCGCGCAAGGTGTGATATTATATATTATCCTCTTTATTTTTAACTAGCTGATGCCCGCGACTGCGTCCGCGTGGTTTAAGTTTTTTGATTCCCGCGGGAACTCCTTAATTTTCCGGGATAAAAAGTAGCCTATGTCACTCTCCAGGTCCTCATCTATACCCAATACCCATGCCAAAAATCACGTTACCAAACCCATGAACATTTTGTATGGGAAAATCAAGGGAAAATGTTTTTTTCTTTTATATGTGTTTGAACAAACCCAACTTTGTTTTATATTAGAAAGATATGTAAAACCTAACTAACAGAGCTACCTATTAGCGAATTGTAAAAAAAAATACAATACCGTCTAGACATATTGTACTTATAATTCGCGTCTTTGTTTTTTAATAAAAGTGTGTTTTAATTTAAACCATTTTGTTTCAAGCCACTATGGTTCCATTATGTAAGAACTATTAATTAAGTAGTTGCCGAACTTAACTTTTATTTTTAGTAATTATAGTAATATAAAGCTCATTCTACCACTCACTGATTAGAATCTGTATGTAGAAAATATAGGGCGTTTTTCTCTAAAACAATACAAAGATCGTTTAGATTTAGATTTACTAGGCAATAAAAATTAATGGTCCAGTACTCTAGACTCATAAATTTTGAAAGTGATCATTACAACCCGTATGCAAGTTAATTAATCGTATAGTTACTATTTATTTGCAATTAAATTGTCCGGTTTAATATAACCTTATGAGTAGGTAGCCTATGGAATCTTTTTAATCCTAAAGCTTTTTATGTTTTGGAACCATGATTTTGATACTTGAAACCTGAATTCGTCATCGAATCAAATACAATTTGTAAAAACATCATGAAATTGTATAAGATTATTATTTATATTATTATTAGAATTAGAAATTCATTTAAAACGATATACTTAATTTGATTTCGCTTTCGATCACGACCAACGTTGCTTTTTAACCGACTTCCAAAAAAGGAGGAGGTTCTCAATGCGGCGCGTTTTATCCCCCCCTGACACTAAAAAGTTAAAAATAAAAATTCTTTCCAAAAAACCGACTTCCAAAGCCACTGTAAAGTAAAAAATAATTTTGATTTCTACCCACTATGTTGAAGTCGGGCGGGTATAACAAGGATAAGCAAAGTTGACGCATCAGACTCGCCCGACTTCAACATAGTGGGTAGAAATCAAAATTATTTTGTACTTTACAGTGGCGTTGGAAGTCGGTTTTTTAACCGACTTCCAAAAAAGGAGGAGGTTCTCAATTCGGCGCGTATATTTTTTTTTTTTTCAATGTATGTTACCGCATATTTCCGTGGTTTCCAAACCGATTTGAAATTTTTTTGTTTCAGTGGTTAGAGGAAGCGAGATGGTCCCATAAAAAAATCTGACTCCAAATCCTCAATCCTGATGCTGTAGGTATACCTACGACTCAAAACTAGGGAGTTAGGCAGTTTTGATGGTGAATTCATATAGTAGGTATCAAGTCACGTGTATAGGATTCAACTCTGAGTCCCAACTCCTCAACCCTGATGCTGCAGGGTACAGAACTCCTTAAAAATTGCGATTTAGGATTTTTTCATGGGGAATTCATATTGTAGGTATCAAGCAACGACTTCACACTTAAACCCAAGTCCCAACTCTTCAACTCTGATGCTGCAGGGTACTGCACTCCTTAGCCGTGGGGATTAAGACTACACTTCGGTAGTCGGGCGAGTATAACAAAGATAGGCAAAGTTGACGCGTCAGGCTCGCCCGACTTCAGCATAGTGGGTAGAAATCAAAATTATTTTGTACTTTACAGTGGCTTTGGAAGTCGGTTTTTTGGAAAGAATTTTTATTGGAAAGAATTTTTATTTGCGATTTGCGATCTCTTTAGTGGTAGGTCGTAAAAAAATGTCTGTATCAACTATTCAATGAACATAAAAGTAAGGTAGTAGTTATTCAGATAGACATGGAGCCAGAACTTCTTTTGTAAAGCTTCCAGCATCTCGCCAAGGCCAACTGTAGATAGAAAGGTGCTGGAAAACGTAACGTTGGCAGACCCCCACTAGATGGACGGACGACATCATCCGAGAAGCAGGGACTCCAGGGAGCTGCTGGATCCAGGGGTGGAAGTCCCTACTCCCTACAAATGACCTATATCGGTTGACGATGGACGACACGTGCTATCGAATAAAGTGTACTAAAAGCTAGATTCGGAAATCAAAAGTCATCCCCATCTAGTTAACGACTTAGGTCAACGTTGCTTAGTCAGCGCAATCGATAGCGATTCAAGTCTGGTATTTTTAGAATCCAATAAATACCAGGAGATCATTAACAAGGAGAGGTAACGTAACATACAAATCCAGTATACGAAGTTTTGGCACCTCAAAGTTTGGTTAGGACCTATGTCAGTAGATTCCGGCGTAACACGTACAGTATTAATGCTATAATCTAATAGAGCCGGCGACCTCGCTAGGTCGCTGGCTCGCTATGATGTCACTAGAGTTAACTCGCAAATATTCCGGCTGGTGACTGGCCCAGGGCTGCCATTCGTAGTGGAATGACGACTTTGTCTGGGGGGGATAAATTAAATGATTTATTTCATGTAGGACAACTTGTGCCACTTATGAAATGTCGTAACTTTACCACGTACTTTGACTTTGCAAAGGCTTTACTCAGAACTAAAACGGGATGGACTTATGTGAGTGTTACAAGTCTCTTTTTTAACCGACTTCCAAAAAAAGGAGGAGGTTCTCAATTCGGCGCGTATCTTTTTAACTCTTCAGAGCTAAGTCAAAATACGCTCTAAAGATAGATCTCAGACTTAGTGTAATCGGTGTAAGCTTTCCGATACCAACGACCCTATTACTTACTGTAAAATGATTGCTAGAATGTTACGCCCGCAATCACCTCTGATTAACTAACACCCTTTCGCTACTGGCCAAAATCCAATATTGAAGCCAGCAGGGCGACCGCGTATCTTTTGCATCAATCATTGATACATCGCAATCACCTCCGAATGGCTGAATTTATGGTATTCTTGCTGCGTCAATGGATTTCGTCCAATAGTGGAAGAGTGTTAACCAATCAGAGGTGATTGCGATGTACCAATGATTGATGCAAAAGATACGCGGTCGCCCTGCCGAATACCATATACTTAGTTCAAAAAAATACAATAATTGGTGGGGGTATGTTAATGTAACATTTCAAAGCCTGAAATAATTTAAAAAATTACATATTTCTAGCTCTGAAATTAATCCTTTTCAACCGACTTCAAAAAAATAAGGAGGTTCTCAATTCGACTGTACAATAATATAAAAAAATCTTTTTAAACAACCGACTTCAAACTCCCGCGCCAACTTTACAACAACAAGCACACGCTATACAAAGTACTTATTTTATTGTTGATATTTTAAAAACCGCTCTACCGATTTCGATAAAATTTATATGGGACCACCTTTGAAGTATACCCTTTCAAACAAAAAAAGAATTTTCAAAATCGGTCCAGGCGTCTACGTGTAATCGGGGAACAAACATAAAAAATAAAAAAAAGATTCCGACGAATTGAGAACCTCCTCCTTTTTAAAAGTTTTCTTTCACCGTTGCCAGCCCTGAGTTAGGGATTCTTTGCATCTGATGAAATGACGCGGTGCTAAATGGTATTTCACACTATACGCTAGATTTGTGTGACTGTTTATTCTAGAATAAACTGTCTAGTCACTAGTATGATATAGGCATAACATGTAATTAGCTGATGAAGATGCTGATGCACTTCCGCGTTGATTAATTTTATTTTACTCCCGCGGAAACTTCTTAATTTTCCGGCATATAAAGTAACCTAATCCCAGGGATGCGACCTACCTCTACCAAATTTCATCATAAATTTCGGTTAAAAAGATGGGCCGGGAAAGCGTAGCAGGCAGATAGACATACTTTCGCATTTATAATATTAGTATCGATGTTGTCTTGACGTGCGGTCTGCGGAGGTCCCGGGTTCAATCCCCGTCAATTTGGGAATTTATAATTTTTGAATTTCCCGTAGTCTGGCCTGGTGGGAGGTTTCGGCCGTGGCTAGCTTTACCACCCTACCGGCAAGTCGAGCTGCCAAACGATTTAGTGTTCCGGTACGATGCCGTGTAGTAACCGAATAGGGGTTTAATATAACTGCCATGCTCCTAACAGGTTAGCCAGCTACCAATTCTTAGAGTGCATCAGCACTTACCATCAGGTGAGATCGCAGTCAAGGGCAAGTTAGCCCTAGTGGATAAAAAAATATTGTCCGTTATCTTAAATTACATCACCTCTTACCACCAGGGGAGATTGCTAACTTGTAACAGGAAAAATTGTGAACCCCACCCACTATTAGGCAAACAATTAGAATTAGATCTGTACTCACCAACGACCTCAATTTACATAGACGGGCCCTGTCAAACAAAGAATGTGGGCGTATTTTTAGCAACGCCATCAACGCCATCTAGTCTGAAAAGCGGGAACTTGCTTGCAACATCTTGAATGAAAGTTTGAAAACGTATGACTCTGTCATAGATAATATAGGCCATAGCCATAGAAGCCGTAAGGCCAGTTAGTAAAAAATAAATATCATACTGTTTGCCGCGGAAATTAAATGATTGCGTAATGGATAAAAATATTAAATAGGAAGATTAAAAAACGTTTTTTTGGAAATGTATAATTGTGACTTGAAACACTTACCTTAAAATAAAAATTGTACAGTGCCAAACTAATAAGACTTCAGATGTTAACATAAGAATAACAAATTATCTACACGACGAGCGACCGTGACAGCGCTACGATGGGGACAAAGACAGGTTAGGAACGCGCTCTCAAAGTCGGTCGCCAGACCATTTTCTATGAAAGGGCCCATCTAGTACCTACAACATATCGATGGTACTCACCCACTCGGTTCCCAGATCACGTAACTGTAAGCACGAATTTGGTGTGCAATTATGGTAATCCGACCGCGACACGGTGACCGCTTGTAGTTGCCGCGGCTAATTATCCACCAGGCCATTGTTAATGGGCCATGTAATGTGGGTGTGCTAATCATTTTATGGGTGCATTTCTGGCATACGTGATTTTGATTGAGACCACCATTGCGTTGATAGGTTTAGATATCTAGGATAGCTTCGTATTCGATCCCGGGCACCAGGGGCCATACTGCCAAGTGCCAACGCTTAAAGCCATATTGTTTCATTATTGTTGACCACAGACCGTGTTGTTGACTTTCGTGTTTTAGTATTTTAATCCTTATTTTAGGAACTTAAGGTACATGACATCAAACTGACATTTTGAGTAAGTAATATTGCTTAAGTATTTCTTTAAGTGTTGGCAGTATGGCCCCTGTAACTTTTCGGAGTTGCCTTTAAAAAAAATTAGACATCGTATATAAACCGCACGAGAGTTCTTCATAATGTTCGCAAAGGTGTCTGAAGTCTGTCAATCCGCACTTGGCCAGCGTGGAGGATATTACAAAGCTATGCTGGTCTGTATTGAAATGAAATGATTTATGTAATTCACGTAGGACAACTCGTAACATTTATGATAAGTCGTAAGAATGTACCATCGGTTCGAAAAATTGATTCTGTCTGTCATGACATAGCCATTGTATGCAAAGACTTATTGTAAGAGTAGGTAATTTGACTGTGTTTCCTACAAAGCGTGATGTGATTTATTATTTAACCGAGATGATGTAATTTATATGAGGTACTACCCAATATAAGACTATAGAACGTACCTACTTGGACTACCTATGTTATTTAAATATTTAACTACATCAAAATTTGAACGTCAGGGTTGCCTGACTGGATAGTGATAATCTGCTTCTTTTCATACTGTAAATCATATTCAGACAAATACATTCGTCTCATTTCATTTCAGTACGTCAATATTAGAATTTAGATTATTTGAGGTCAAATTTTTCTATATTAAATGCTGTTTAATACGATCCTTATAGGAACTACAAATCTTTAGTTTTTTTAAGCTATTGCATAGCTTCTATCGCGGGCTTTGAGCGTGGAGGCCGAATCCAGAAATTCCGTTACAAAAAAACCTAACACCTTGGTTGCTATGACTACTTGTGTTGTTGACTTCAAATTATTGAAAATAAAAAGACTATTTTTATGAAAAGATGATTTGGAATATAAAGGCGAAATAATTTTAAAGAATTATGTTTTGAAACATCATCACTACAGCCTATTAACGTCCCACTGCTGGGCACAGGCCTCCACTCTCATAGGAGAGCGGGAATTAGAGCTTAGACCCACCACGCTGCTCCAATGCGGGTTGGCGGGCTTACGCATATAAGGCATTGTTTTCATTAAGCGACCAAGGGTTCCAGCGACACGCGTCTGCCGATGTTGCCAGACATTTTGTCTCACGACATTAATTTTCGTTTTTTGCACTAATTCCTTTGCAAGAAGATGTAGTGATTGCTGGCTGCCACTTACACTTAGAAATAAGATGTAACTAGCTGATGCTTGCGACTTCGACCGCGTGGATTGAGGTTTTTGGTTCCCGCGGGAACTTTTTAATTTTCCGGGATCAAAAGCCTATATAGGTGCTATTCCAGACTATAATGTATCTCTGTGCCAAACTTCTTCTAGATCCGTTCAGCTGTTCTGGCGTGATTGAGTAACAAACATACATCCATCCATCCATCCATACTTTCGCATTATATGGGTATTAACTTTTGTTTTTAACTTTTAAAAAGTTTCCTTAGTGCGTATGATGGCTCAATGACTATTCCTGTGGCTAAAAGCAGTTTAAAAGCGATGCGGTGACAGGGCGCAAGTTGGGCGATGTCGCCGGTCGCGTCGAGCAACGGTGCGCGTTGTCTGGCGATGATTTGTCGCCTAGTGCATACGCAGCTTTACCCTTAAACGTTATATCTGGATAGCGATTCATTAGCACTGACAAATGACCCGTGTAACACGAGTTGCATTACTTGTAATAGTTGTAATTACGCCTTTAGTGTTGAATGATAAAGGAGGAAACCTTTTGATCTATACGATCCTTTTGACCTGGAAGTGTCGGTACAATTGTATCGGGTTCCTCTTGCTTGTGCAATTTGCTTCCCGCGATTTGTAATTGTGGTTTATTTGAATTGTATTTTATGTCTTTATTAATATTATAATCAACTAGATGATGCCCGCGTATTCGTCCGCGTGGATTAAGGTTTTTTATTCCCGCGGGAAGCCTTAAATTTTCTGGGGATAAAAAGTAGCATATAATGTCCTTCCTCGGGATGTAATCTACTTCTATACCATATTTCAACAAAATCTGTTGAAAACATGTGCCGTGAAAGCGTAGCAGACAGACAGACAGACACTTTTGAATTTATAATATTAATATGGACTAGCTGATGCTGGCACAGTGGTATTTGTCTGCTATTCAAATTGTCAAATACCCCTTTAAATCTCATACAGAAATGTCGTACAATTTAACTATTGTCACTTTTTTACAATTTTGTCGGATTGTAACTTTTATTTATAAGGGCCTGGTCATATGGGAATAACAAAATATTCTAACTTATGACATAGCCTACGATTTTCTGGCTCGAACCGTAGTAGGGGAGAAGATTGTACCAATATTGGCACAAGAATTTATTGGGTTTGTCTTGAATTGCGCATACGATGAGCTAATATTTGTTGTTTCAGGGTAGGTAAGGCCTGATTATGGAAAACTGTCTTATATTTTATTCTTCCTGTGAGGGCGATTTTTTCGCCCTACTAGCTATTTTTTTTACTCTACTACAAGTTAGCCCTGTTGTTGACTGTAATCTCACCTGATGGTATGTGATGATGCTGTCTAAGATGCTAGCGGGCTAACCTGTTGGGGGTATGGCAGTTATATTAAACCCATACCCCTAATCGGTCTCGACATGGCATCGTACCGGAACGCTTAATCGCTTAGCGGTACGTCTTTGCCGGGAGGGTGGTAGCCACGGCCGTAGCCTTCCCACCAGGCCAGATCAGAGAAAATTGAGCAATTTTAAATTCCCGAATTGACCCTGCCGGGGATCGAATCTTCCACTCAAATAAGACCACAGCGCTCACCACTGCGCTAGGGAAGTCCTCATATATGGTAGTATGCCCCTTTTTCTTTGTTAAGTTTTTTCCTAGCTTCTAATTAATGGATTTCAGTTACAAATTCGGCAATCTGACGCTTTCTCATTTGAAATAACGCCAACAATTGTGAACATTAGACAAAGGTAAAGTAGGTACCTAATCGCGTATAATAATAATACCATTTAGTAACGTGTGTTAAGCCACTGACATCTTATCGGTCAAACTAACCCGAATTTAGTACAGACAGTTCTTGGAAACAGCTGTATTTTTAAAATTGGCACTATCCGATACTAGTTTATGAGTTATGGTGAACGTACCCTGAGGAATTTAGACTTTGGAGCATGGCAACAACGGAAGAAAACTCGGGCGTAGTCGTAGGCGGTCCGCATATTTAAGGTTTAGTTTAAAGTTAGCTGTAAACTAAACCTGGAATATCGTGCTAAGACCTAGCAAAATTGGGATCGATGGTAACAACAACAAAAATTCGGTTTTGGGTCATGTAAGCATCATAATTCTTAGTTTTAGTGTTGTAACCTTATTACAATAATGCATCCTTAGCAATAGTCTATAATTCTATAATTAAAGGATAAGAGGATTCTTATCACTATTCACTTCTAGGAGAGGAGAAAATTTTGGTGGAACGTTGGCAATCCCGGTCCACTCCCATATATTTTAAGCTACGTCTTTCTTCTTCTACCAAAACTCCTCTTACCCTAAATTTCGCCCATCATGCTGGTTTGACGAAGGCGGCAACTGTCATAGGTATCTAAGAACATGTCGCAAATTACTGACCTTTCTGAGTTTCATAACGCGTGGTAGGACTTCGTCGTTTCATCCTCATTTTTCAGACTAAAGATATACATTGAAATGTATTTCAATAGATCTCGTAACTTTTTTGTTGGTCTAAAATCTAAATGCTAACACATCTCTCTGTATTCCGCTTTTTGACATAACGCCAAAAAACTAAACGATCCTAATGACAGATCAACGAAAGGGTTCACAGACGGTTAATTATATCAAATTAACCTGAATGGGACGTTCTCTATTTATAATATTAGCAAATTTAATCCGTACTTTTTTTCATCTTTGAATTAAATGATACTAGCTGATGCCCGCGACTTCATCCGCGTCGTTTAAGATTTTTTGATTTACTCGGGAACTCTTTTTTTCCGGGATAAAAAGTATGCCTATGTAACTCTCCAGGCAACTATACCCACGCCAAAAATCACGTCGATCCGTTGCTCCGTTGCAGTGTGATTGAAGGAGAAACCAACAAACAAACACACCTTTGAAGAAATTTGAAGAAATTCGGTACAGGGGTAGATTGTATCCCGGGGAAGGATATAGGCTACTTTTTACCCCGGAAAATTAAAGAGTTCCCGCGGGATCCAAAAATCCTCAAACCACGCAGACGAAGTCATGAGCATCAGCTAGTAAAAAATGAAATCCATTTTTGGAAATTCCACCCGCAAGTCATAAGGGATTCCATCCGAGCGAAGTAGATAAATATAATATTAATCCTATGATTCTAAGCTAAAAATACCATAATTTGTTTACAAACGCCAAGGCCACGCGGGGCTGAGGCGGCGGGCACAATGGCAGGTCAGGAGTCAAAACGGTTTCACTTTCGCCTGCGCCCGCGCATCGAGCGGTGTCATGGTTCACCGGGCGAGCTCACGGCGCTCTGTTTTGTTTATACCATTGTTTTTGAGCTGTGATAGCCTAGTTTGACTCCCGACCTGGCTCTTATATCAGGCCTATAACCATCGATTTATACATATATATTTCTATAGTATTTTTATAGGTTCTAGATGGGCCCTTTCGTAGAAAAAAGTTGGGCGTCCGACTTGTAGGGCATGCCCCTCACCTGCATAATCCAGTCCTTGTCCCCGCCATAGCGCTGTCCCGCTTTTCAGACTAGATAGCGTTAGTAAAATCGGTCCACATTTTTTGTTTGACAGGGCCCGTCTATGTTAATTGAGGTCGTTGCCTTTAACATATTATGGAAGACGCGAGAGAAGAAATAGTGTCACCTCCCCTCCCGCTACGGGCACATCGTCTGGCTGCACGCAGTCAGCGTTTCGGCGGCGTGTCCTGTGAACAAGATCAAGATTAAGGAACCCGGACGGGTTTGAACAAGTATCTTTACCCTATGTTATGTGATGGAGACTTTAATAATATATTTCCTTGCCTACTTACCTTACATATTTTCCGAGTCCACAGCAAAAAAGCGTGAGACAGTTCCCACGTTTTCCACTTTTACGTTCACTACGTAAAATAACATAAGCAATATGAAATTCTATATGTCATATTATGTATGTTGCATTTTTTTTTATCCACTACATGTTAGCCCTTGACTGCGATCTCTCCTGATGGTAAGTGATGATGCAGTCTAAGATGGTAGCGGGCTAACCTGGTAGGGGCATGGAAGTTATATTAAACCCATACCCCTATTCGGTTTCTACACGGCATCGTACCGGAACGCTTAATCGCTTGGCGGCACGTCTTTGCCGGTAGGGTGGTAACTAGCCACGGCCGAAGCCTCCCACCAGGATTGATGCATTGATAAAAATGTACCTATAAATAACTATTAAAATTATAAATAAAATATACGCCGCTTACGTAAAAACGGCTGAGCAGTACCAGTTCATTCGTTAATGGTGAATAGATGTTCAACCTTTTGTTTCATTTTGATTAAGTACCTCCTTGGCGTAGTGGTAAGCGCTCTTATCTATAAGTGGAAGGTACTGAGTTTGATTCGCATTAGGGTCAATTTGGGTATTTGCAATTGCTGAAAAATACGTAATGAACTGAGAAGTTTTTGAATAGAATAGGTCAGGTTTGGCCTGGTAGGTAAAAAAGTGCGTCAAATTGTGATGACTTCACACGCAAGTCTGCAAGCTCTCATACTAAGCGCGCGTCTTTGACGTTTGATAAAAAGTTGCTGATTTGACTACTAAGTTGTCAAATGCCCAAATGTAAAAAAGTTCCAGCTACGAAATCACACTGTAATGATTAAAACACAATATCTAATGAATCTACGTATCTACGTCAAAGTTTTATATTTATCTTCTATCTTCTATATATATATATAAATCAATTGCTGTTCGTTCGTCTCGCTAAAACTTGAGAGCGGCTGGGCCGATTTAGCTGATTTTGGTTTTGAAACAGTTGACGTAGCCCAGGGAAGGTTTAGCCGGTGAGAAAATATGCAAAAATTGCGAGGAAGATAGGGCAGGACAACGTCGGCCGGGCCCACTGGTATTTATATATTTATTTATTTGGACAGCCAAAAATTGTACATTAAAATAACCTTAAAAACCAGACACATTTATGACACTTGCTTAAATGAACAATTTATAGAAGGTGCCACATGATTCACTAAAAAAAAGCTTAATACGTGTAAAATTAAAAATTTCTCTAAGAAAAAATCTAAACTTAAAAATTATATAAAAAACAAAAATATACGGAAATTGAACTTTCAAATTTTAGGAAAGAAAAAAAAACAATCATTAATATAATTATAAAATAAACTTAAGTCGACCTCAACAATCTTAAAACGTTTCTTTTTTGAATTTTTGCAGCATATCATGGAAAACGTCTACCTCTGTACTAATTTATTCCGTCTGCGAAACACCATTAAATTTGCAATAGAATTGTCTAATTACATCCTATGCTAATTTGTATGATAAAATAATTTGTTAACGAAACTAAGTCTATTGAGATTACAATGTAATTACAATGTAATGCGTGTTAATTAATATTTACTACTTTATAGCCCGTTAAAATATAATTTAAGGACAAAGTTTCAAAAATTATCTCACCTTGAAAGATTTTCAAAGAAATGATAAACCTTTCAAAGCCGTGAAATCCTCTGAGTCTGAAGACGCGTCTGGCTCGCACTTGACTGGTTTTTGTTATTTAGGTACTAAGGTGATGCGGACGAAGTCGTCCGCGCGGATTGAGGTTTTTTGATTCCCGCGAGAACTCTTTAATTTTCCGGGATAAAAAATGACCTATGTGTGTATTTGTAATTGTATGTGTATATAATTCTAGAGTTCCAGACTATAATCTTGTCAAACGATTCGTTCAGCCGTGCTGGCTTGATTGAGTAACAAACATCCATCCATCCATTCAAACTTCCGCATTTATAATATTAGTATATTATATTATATTATATTTATCAATTTGCGTGTGTTTTCGTGATGAATTCTGTGTAAAGGCAAAATAACCCGTTTAAGTAAGTACCTACTGTTAAATTTGCACATAATGCGTCTACCAGACAACTTTCAGTTTTCGTTCCGAAACCGAACTTGTATAGTGAACTGCGCTTGTACGCTGCCCCATCCCACTTCCGTAACGTTTGCGCCAAACTAATCTTTGACATGACGCAATACGCGAGTCGCGAACTTTGTTTGGTAAGCTAGGGCTGCCAGCACCTAATCATTTTCCATATATTTTATTTTTATTTTCAAACGGCTTTCAGCTTGAACGGAAGTAACGTTCCACCGTCACTTCCGCCAATTTTTCATTTTCATCGGAACATAAGTTTTAGGCTAAGATCATGCGAGTTTCAGGACGTGAAGATATTTATGATATGTAAAAGTTATTTTGTTAAAGTAAATAAATAAAAAATAAAAAAAATCTACAGATATTTTGATATTGCTTACAGAAACATTCTGGCAAAGTCAAAATATCTGTAATTGTCTCGTTTTAAATGAAGTTCAGTCAAAGAAGGTAAAATTAAATTCTCATCTCAGCCCGATTTGTTTAGCAAAAGCATTAACTGCTGCTTATAAGCATTAGTAAAGAATAGCAAGAGCAAGCTGAAGTGATAATGGATGGACTCTTAGTGGGCGATGGCCAGTGGAGTGGAAACGTGTATAGTGCGTTTAATTTAATCCTTCAAAAATGTTGCTTTATGTTTTATGGTCTTTATTTGGTACCTACTTTCCTATTATGAATCAATATTTTTACATTTATGTGTTAGCAACAACGCGTTGGCAACACCGCTTTGCGCGTCTTAAGGTTCACGCCGCTCGCGACTTGGGCGAGTTTTCTGTGGTCGTGACGTCAGCGCCCCTCCACGGATGAAAGTAGATGGCGGCGTAGCGTCAAGGCAATGGGGGTTGACACGCGACGGCATTCTTGATTTGGACTCTGATCGGTGCATACAGCACATTGTAATATTATTATACTTACTTGCTTTGTTTATCTGGGGTTTCATTTAAAACAAGGGTGTATTGCATGCTAAATGGCCACCATCATCATAAACATCATAATAAGTAAAATCCTCGGGCCGATTACATCCCTATTCGGCACTGACGTGGTATACGCCAGCGCACCGGCTGTGACGTGTCCTAGGTTGCGACTTGCGGCAACGACCCGTCAAGGCCAAAATATCCGTTCTTACCAAATAAGTAAATCCTTTTTTTATTCAGCCCATCTATCTAAATATTATTAGTACTTATAATACTTTATACTTAACTACTTACTATACTTTAACTATCGATTTCTTAAAAACGCGCTCTAGAATGGAGTTTTGTATGAAATACATAGTTGTGACGTGTGACGTTATCAAATTTCAACGCGGCTTTTTTTTCTATATGTAATCTATATTTTAAAATGGTTATCAAACTTAAAACTAACCGACGATGTGAATCTTGAGTCTTTCGGAAGACCCTCTGTAAAAATTACCATGAAATAATTTACTTTGACATAGCCATCATCCCATTACTATGTCTCATCTTTAACGTATAATTTATCTTAATTAACTATCACCATCATGATAACTTTACTTTATTGACGTTCAAAAAGTGTTCAGGGTTACCAAATTTGAATAAATGGGTTTTGATTTAAACTTTTACAAAATAATGCTCTCTAATGTGTTAAACTTGCATAATTGACTTGAGCCCAATTTATGTATAGCTGTGACGTTTCATAGCCTTCTATGTCGTGGCAATGACCTGACAAGGCTAAGTATCCGTTCACAATGAACTTTATAAGTCTCATTTTTTATTCATCCCCTTAACAATACCTCAGACAAAAAACCTATTTTACCTTTAATCGTTTAGCAGACACTAGGCGGATACTATAGGGATATTGAAAGAATTGGATCACAAAGCAAATTTATATTTTTTCCTGTGAAATAGTTTGTTCAAACTTTTGTTAAAGTTAAAATACCTAACTTTACTTATGACAGTTTTCTTATAATTTTATACATTAATGAGTTTAGAATTTGACTGTATTGCCAACCCTATTCTAAACTGGGCTGGCACACGTCTTGTACTTAGTACGGGTAATTTAACATCCCAAATCAAGACTGATGTTTAACATGCCCTCTAGTACAAACTTACAAAGGTAGGGGATGAGGGATGTCCCTAGACTAAAATAAGTCGTGTTTGTTTCAGGTAAAAGAGGAGCTATGGGCGTCAAAGGGTGTGTATACTCGTGCGTAATGTTGGGTCCGGGTCGGTCTAGCTATTTATTAGGTGCCTGCTTCAGATCAACTTTCTGGAGTGACGGGTAACGCGTGTCCCAGACGTTGAATGTAATAAAATATAAAAGTGAAAATATAATTAAATGTTTTTAATGAGTATGCCTAATTATTTATCTCGGTATTGTATTAAGTACTAGATGATGCCCGCGATTTCGTTCGCGTGTATTAAGTTTTTATGATTCCCGGCGGAACTCTTTAATTTTCCGGGATATAAAGTAGCCTATGTCCTTCCCCAACCCCTGTCCTTACAACCTATCCCTGTACCAAAGTTCATCAAAATCGGTTGAACAGAAGGGCCGTGAAAGCTTAGCAGACAGACAGATAGACAGGGACACTTTCGCATTTATTTATGTATATTCATATTTATAGAAAACCAAAGCAATGACTAACGGTATACAGAAATGCATTAAAGCTAATAATATGGAAGTAGAATATGTTGAGGACTATATTTATCTCGGAGAAATTATGTCAACAAAAGACTCGATTAATAAAAAAGTCGAACGGCGGACTGCAAATGCGTGGAGTAGGTACTGGACGCTAAAAGAAGTGATGAAATCCAAAGAAATGCCAATGAAACATAAGCAAAAAGTATTTGACAGCTGTGTATTGCCTATATTTACATACGGTAGCCAAACCTGGGCATTAACGAATAAATTGGAGCAGAAGTTAGCAATATGCCAGCGTGCGATGGAACGAAGCATGTTGCATGTAAGAAGATCAGACAAAATAACAAATGAAAAACTAAGAAATGAAACTAAAATAGTAGATATCCGAGCAAAAATCCGAAAATTAAAATGGAAATGGGCCGGACATATTTGTAGGCATAAACACGATAGGTGGGCAAAGAGAGTAACAGAATGGTATCCCAGAGATGGAAAAAGATCGAGAGGAAGACAAAGAATAAGATGGAGTGACGATTTTGTAAAATTTATGGGAGTAACTTGGCATAGATTAGCACAAGATAGAAACACATGGAAAAGACTGGAGGAGGCCTTCGTCCAAAGGGCGTACTGAAAATGATTATAGTATAATAGCGTAGACATTAAGTAGTAGAATAGGTATTGTTTTTTTTTGTTATAAGTAATAATATATATAAAATGTAAGATATATGTAAGTTAAAATAGTGAAGTGTAAACATTATTGTAAATCTTATTTTCAGTAATAAAGGCTATATTATTATTATTATTATTATTATTATTATAGTAGGTATGGATATTAAGTAAGGAAGTATGGATTTGGTGGTGACTGATAAGTATATAGGAACTGTGGTGGAGTGTTCCCACATGGCTAAAAGTACCAACCGGAACAAATGGAGAAGAATCGCGCGGGATGCGGTGAAACTGTGAGCCAAATAGGGTCTTTGATAACTAGGCAAATCAGCAACCTTTTTTCAAACGTAAGAAGGCGCGCTTGTTATGGGATTTTGTATGGTGTTTTGTTGTATGGGATATTGTATTTTCACTTTTCTAACACCTGATGTTCAGTTGACACGTTGAATGGTACAATTACAGCCCATTAACGGCCCAGCGCTGGGCACAGGCCTCCACTCTCATAGGGTATTAGAACTTAGACCCACCACGCTGCTCCAATGCGGGTTGGTGGTCTTTAACGACTGTTATCATGTTCGTGATAATAACCGGGAACGACGGCTTAACGTGCTCTCCGAGGCACATGCCTAAACATTCGGTTGTGAAACATTCCTAACTCCGTAGTCCGGGCTAGTACTGAGAGCTTCTAGTCAGAAAAACCCAATAAGTACTTAATTATGGCCCGACCCGGGACTCGAACCCGGGACCTCGTTGGTCGCAGTCAAACATGCCAACCACTAGAGCAACGAGGCAGTCCAGTCCAGTTGAATGGTACCTACACTTCGTGGTTTTCCGACACCCCTAGCCTGTATTTGCTATATCTAGCTCACGTACAGTGACGTAGCGCGTAGGTACAGGCTACGGCAACGACCCGGCAAGGCCAAAATATCCGTTTACGACGCCATCACGCTTTTATGTACGCCTGGTACGTAGGTAGACTTTAGGATTTGAAGGTTGTACCTAGATATTGAACAGGGCATTCTTAAATTCTTAAAAAAATCTTTTAATAAAGTACCTACACTTGACAGCAGTAAAATTTTGTGGCTTAGATCTCGACCTTACCTCGTTTAGGTTCCGCTTACAACTCGTTTAAGACATGTGACAAGCAGGTATAAATTAAAAATTGGACATAACCCCCGATATATTGGAAAAAGCAGGATACCAATATCGATCCGATCAGACCTGTGGAACTTGTTCACATCCCTACATCAACTAGAAAAGAGCTGATGATCTAGAAACGGCGGAACCGATTTTCGTGAATCATCAAAACACGTTAAAACACTCGATCAAGTCAACTAAATCAAAATCGGTTCATCCGTTTGGGAGCTACGATACCATAGTCAGACAGACACTTACACACGTTGAACTTATAACACCATTCTTATTGCGTTTGCGGTAAAAAAACAAAATCAACAGGAAAGCCACATCGCACGTATCAACTGCACATAGGTACAAATACACGGTCGCCATTTTATGCCCTGGATGTGAAGTGCCCTCACGGCACATAATAGAAAGGGCCCCGTACGCAATGATAATACTCCTCAAACAACCCCATTAATTTTTCCCCTTGAATAAAAAGTAATGGTTACGAGCGCTGACATGGAAAAACCAAAGATATCAACCTTCCATACTCAATACGTAACTACACACTTAGTACTTATTTCCCTACCGGATGCTCCCCGCCGCTTTTCCGCGTGGATTAAGGATTTTCGATTCCCCGGGAACTGTTTAATTTTCAGGGATAAAAAGTTGCATAATATGTCCTGTCCCGGGAAGCACCCTACCTCTGTACCGAATTTCGTAAAAAGCGGTTAAAATGATGGACCGGAAAAGCGTAGCAGACAAACAGAAAAACAGACACGACCGAATACGTCGGCCAAATTCGGGTTTTCGACCAATAGCTACTTTTCCTCAGTCGGTTATGAGTTTATGACCGAATGCGGCCAATCGTAATTAATTTTATAATAGTTCGCGGTCACCGCAAACGAGCTGCTATCGAATGCAGCCAATCGAATTACATTTGTCGGTGACCGAAAATAGTTGCAGTCGAATACGGCCAAACCTGAGTCCCAATTGTCTAAGAAAATGGTAATCATTTAACAGCTTAAAACATATTACTCGAACTGTTTAAGAAAGTAAGTAAGTAAAAACACTTTATTAAACACAAACAAATAACAAAACAGAGGTAAAACGAATCGTGACAGAATTTACAACTTGTTACGGTGTAAAGGCGGCCTTACCACTACTACAGGCAACCTTTAAAGAGTTCATACATGCTTTTTGACGTGCAGGCATCTATTCGTGTGACCAACGGTTATGATTTCCTTACACAATCGTACCTATTTCTTACTAGATGATGCCCTTGACTTTGTCCGCGTGGATTGATGTTTTTTTGATTTACGCGGGAACTCTTCAATTTTCCGGGATAAAAAGTATGCCTATGTCCTTCCCCGGGATGTAAACTATCTCTGTACCGAATTTCATCAAAATCGGTTGAGTAGTTAGGCCGTGAAAGCGTAGCAGACAGACAGACACACTTTCGCATTTATAATATTAGTATGGATCTATGCATGTTTTTCCATTATCAATGGCAGCATGGCGACAGCGTAGCAAAGGTACAGTCCTATTTTCAATCGTTAACCCTGATGGTAGGGCTGGAAATATGTTTGTTTTTATGCCGGCCCGTAACGTAACGGGTTAACTGCGAAGGTGCATGTTGGAGAGTCCGTTACGGCAACGTTTCGATTATTCAGCATACCTATTTTACTTATTTGGAATTTTATTAACAATCGATATTAGAAGCAGTGATAGCAAAGGGGTAAGACACCCGACCTGCTGTACTGGGTCGCGGGTTCGATCCCCGGGCATGCACCTCCAACTTTTCGAAGTTGTGTGCGTTTTAAGTAATTATTTATCGCTTGCTTCAAACTGCAGTAATGGAAACCGCTCATCATTTGATAGATAGACATACACTTAATTAAACAAGGAGTCGGTCGTCAACCGATAGACGTCCACTGCTGGACATAGGTCTCTTGTACTTGTAGAGACTTGCACAAGTAGCGGTCTTGCGTTGTCTATCATCCGGCGGTTTCTTGCATCTCGTTCCATCTTGGGGGGCTGTCACCATCGCTTCAAGCATGTATTTTTTTTAAATGACAGATTTATGTCACGTACCTTGACATCTTTAAAATCATACAAATATTATAAATGCGAAAGTCAGTTTGTTTGTTGGTTTGTCCTTCAATCACGCCGCAACGGAGCAACGGATCGACGTGATTTTTGGCATGGGTATAGTTGAGGACCTGGAGAATGACAATATCTATACTTTTTATTCCGGAAAATTAAGGAGTTCCTGCGGGAATCGAAAAAACTTAAACCACGCGGACGAAGTCGCGGGCATCATCTAGTAAGGATTATTATAATTCTGAAACACAAATGTCAACAATACTAAATCAATACAGCTTTATGAAATGATAGTATGGCCCACTGTACCTAAATATAATATAATCCAAACGTACCTAAATACCACGGCAAAGTAAGTCTAGTTTCCCTATTATTACAGAAATAACAGTTCATTTCCAGTTAAATAAGGCGCCAACTCGAATTATCGACAAATGGCGTGCGAATAATGTAATTACTTAAGGCAGGTTTATATTAGGATAGTGACTGGCGACAGCGACGCTGATCATTGTCTCACTTTCGAGCCAGTTTTTTCCTTTTCCCTTCCATTTTTCCTGCCAGTCACTTCCACCCGCCTCGCCTCATCTACCGTGCCAGTGCAGCGTTGCGAACAATAACCCTTTGTCCTAGGTGAGTGACGAAAGTGGCGTGACGCGATATTATGACTCCATAGAAAATGACAAGCATATATCTACGCAACAATGTATGCCACGTGAAAGGTCAGCTCAACTACTGTTTGATACTGTCGTGTCGCGTCGTTTTGAGTCGCTTTGTCGCGTTTGTCGATCACGGAGGCCCTGCTTTATCAAAACGTGTCAGTTGCTGGCTTGAAGACATCAAAAAGAAAAGCGCACAATTGGCTGGAAAGTTTCCAGTGGAAACATGTAAACAATACAGTTCAGTGACGCCAAGCGCTGGCTTTGTGGTCGTCTTTACTATTCCAATGTAAGCCTGCCTTAATTGTAATTACGCGGATTCGATTATTTACAGACATCGAGCAATTCCATCGACAAAATAGTGATTAATCTCTAGAGGCATTAGTCCTAAAAATCCAGATATCAGCATTTTAGGTTTCAAGTGTTCCTTTGCTAAAGTCATTCTGTTATAGACCTTTCATCTTTCCAAATAGCAAATTATTCTAGACTATCTTACTTTTAGCTAAAATTTACTATTATAAGTAAGTATACTAGGCTCGTAGTTCTATTTTGCTTAGAGAAACCCAGGAACACTGTCGTTTCAGCTGTTGATTGTAACATTTCCTACTCGTGTTCATTAATTGTTTCAATATCGAAAAACATCACAATGAATAGGCATCTTCTAGGCAAGCGTGCTCTAACCTAGACCTCATCATTGCTTTGTATTAAGCATAATTGTCGTCAAGCGCACGCCTAGGTATTCTTTGATGACAAAAAAAAAACATCATGCATTCCTTACACAGTTATAGTTCACGCGCGAGTTGAATGCAGAGTAAATGTATGGTGACACATACATTTATTCTGCATTCAACTCGCGCGCGAACTGATAAGCGGTCGGTCAAACCTATTACGATTTTCTTACACAATCGGGCCTCTGAACTTGGCATTGAAAACAGTTTATTTCCATGACCTCTAAACTATAGTATAGGTAATGGACGGATTACGTTAACTATACCCACCTACTAATATTACTAAAACGGCTATGGAAATGTTTGAATCTTGACATTAGTTTGTAACTTAACAAAAAAGTTATTTATTTCAATAGCTACTTACCAAATTTTTATTATTTACCAAATTTTTATTAGAAATTATAAATTCCCAAATTGACCCTGCCGGGGATTGAACCCGGAACCTCCGCACGTTAAGACAACAGCGCTAACACTGCGCCACGGAGGTCATCAAAAATCTCTTCCAGGCTATACCTAAGTCCTAACCTACCTTGAGTTGTGAATCCAGAACTAACCCAAAGTTCATATTATGTAGGTCGCACTGTCTTTGACTCGGGGATCTGATCCATTTGCATACAATTAATTTACTTTGTTATAAATGTTACCGTTACAGTACGGAATTCGTTAATGTGCGCATTAACTAGCGCGTTGGATAATCTTAACTGGGTTTTATACGTTAAAGTTAATACCCTCAGGAACTACTTAACTTTCCAGGATAAAAAAGCCTATATCGCTCTCCAGGGGGGTTACTATGAGCTCTTATAGCAGGACAGATATTGAACTGCACTTAACTTCAAGTCACTGAACTGGTAGGCAGACACTGCATTGAACTGTGCTGCAGTTAATTTCTGGACTGAATTAAGAGCTCATAGTAACCCCCTGGTCCTCAACTATAGGTACACATGCAAAAAATCACATTGATTCGTTGCTCCGTTAGTTACGATGTGATTGAAGGACAAACCAACAAACAAACACACTTTCGCATTACTAATTTTAGTATGATGATGATTTAATTTAATCTAGGAGCCGGATTATCTAGTGAATCAGTGAATTAAGCAGATAATCTCAATTTCAACTGTTTTACGCACTTTAGCGGTAGCATACCTACCTACTATTTTACTTAACTACCTGTCTTCACGGTCAATGTGACACCCATTTAAATACATTATTTTTCATATGTTTATCGGTCTACTTAATTGATTAATTAAATGTTATTAACTGCTTAAAAAGTCAGAGCTGCATTTATTCAAGGTTTTTTTGGGTTAATTATTATGTCCAAAACGGTCTTACTGTTAAATAACATGGTAAAAGTTTAAAAACTTACCCGACTAGGTAAGTGACGTGAGCAACGTGACGTAACGCGACGCGGTACAAGTCCACAGAAAATTACAAACTTATCTACGCGAAAACGTAGGCCACGCGGAGGGCCTGAGCTATAATTTGTTCTTGTCCCGTCGCGTCGCATTACCGCGTTTGTCGTTCACATAGGTCTAGAACAGGGATTCCCAAAGTGGTCAATATCACTGTCTGATAATCTCACTTTAAACCTAAACAATAGTAAGCAAAATATGAAAAAACTAATTTGCTTGACTCAATAAGTTTTGATACTTTGTCCTGTAACTAATACGAAGTGTAAATTATTAAATTTTTATCATAATCGAAGGAGGTAAAATCGATTACAAGGCGGAACGCGCGGTCCACGTGTCGGGACGGCGCTCAAGGAATTCGCATCTAATACGCTGGCGATAAGCGCTAATTTGCCACGCACCGTGACTTGCCGGTATTCGGTTGCCTAATGCGTGAACTATAGGAATAATTTCAATTTGCACTTATTGTTGAGTATTGACTTCGATGGTAGGTATGTATAACTATTACTTAATACTTATATTTAATATTTTTTCCCGGGTTCGATTCCCGGCAGGGTAAATTTGGGAATTTACAATTTCTGAATTTTCTCTGGTCTGGTTTGGTGGTAGGCTTCGGCCGTGGCTGGTTACCACCCTACCGGCAAAGACGTACCGCCAAGCGTTCCGGTACGCTGGCGTGCAAAAGCCGATGAGGACTTAGGAGTATGGGTTTAATGTAACTGCCATACTCCTAAAAGGTCCTCTACCATTTTAGACTGCATCATCACTTACCACCAGGTGAGATCGTAGTCAAGGGTTAAATTGTAGTCGAGTAAGAAAAGGAGGATAAAAAAAAAGAAATCAATGATCTTTTATAATATACTATGGAAGAAATACTAAGTACCTATCAAATATCAGGTACTCCAGTAGAATTTCTTCAGGTCAAAATCCCTTTGAAATATGGCACAAAAGTGCATTTTCAAGCATCCTGTATAACGGCCATTCTAGGATCACGGATGGGGAGATAAGCTTCGTCGCCATTGTCAAAAAATTGTACGGGAATTTTCGCTATAACATTTTACCGGGTTTAGGACGGATCGTTTGATGTTCCTCCCTTTTTTTTAAACCGATTTTAAACTCGAAACGTGAAATTCTCTTTCCTGTTTGAATAATGAGCGGGTTTTGTTTCTCTGCTGTTATTGTTTTATGCTAATGTTCTATGAGCTCTGAAATAGCTTTAGTTATTGAAATAAAATTTAGGGTTACTTCTTGATAACTTACTTTAGATTTTCCTCCATATAGGTAAATCCACCTAAACGGAACAGACTTCGTCAAAATATTTCTTATTATTTAGCTATAGGTAATTTATAACTATTAGTGTTGAATCCAATCCCCGTGTTAAGGTGGCACTCAAAATTTATTAAGTAATAGTTTCAGAAAAAAATACTGTTTTGGGCTCTGTATTATTCCGAAAATTTCGATATACGAGTACATTATAGGGTAGGTAAGTACTTAACTTATCCCTACTCTGATTCTGTACAGGTATGTTAAAAAATAAGCAATAAGTTTTTCTTTAAACTGAGGTGAGTAAGCAGTGTTTTTATGCCTGTATGTAGTGTAGTGCACGCCACTGAGTCTGGTATAGGATGTCAAAGAAAGTGAAAACGTCTTCTGAAATGTTCTCGAATCGCCTGTTTATCTCCATATTATACAGTGAAAATATATCAACATTCTAAAGACTAGACCGCGAGACGCGATGTAACATCCCCCCCTCCGTGTTTTACGTGTTTTGGAGCAACCACTGACACCACTTTTGATTTCAGTTGGCCGCTTTTATGGTTGTTATAAGTGGGTCCTTTTTATTTGAAGGTATATTTGTAACTAGCTGATGCCCGCGACGTCGTTCGCGTGGTTTAAGCTTTTTGTTATTCCCGCGGGAACTCCTTAATTTTCCGGGATAAATAATATAGCCTATGTCACTCTCCAGGTCCTCATCTATACCCAATGCCAAAAATCATGTCAATCCGTTGCTCCGTTGCGGCGTGATTGAAGGACAAACCAACAAACCAATAAACCAAAAAACCAACAAACAAACACACTTTCGCATTTATAATATTAGTATGATACCTACATGCAAATAGGTGGAGAGATTAATGCCCGGTTGCTGAGGTCGCAAGTTATGTTCTCAATAGCTATTGATTCAATAAAGTTAACCAAAGGATAAACGTCAGATAACTATCCATGCGTTTCTGAGTACCCCGCGACCCGTTCAATAACTATTGAACCGATAACCAGTTCCTTATTCTGTCGCTAGATGGGTCTGGTAAGGGGATCGAATTTAAAATGCATATATTTCTTTTATTGCGTCTTATAAACAAGTTTTCTTACCAATAGTATTTTTTCCTTTGTTAAATAAGTGGTTCAATATCATTTTTTTTGAATAAAATATACAAATTCGTAATTATTTATCAGCGGTTGAATGAATAATGAACGTCAACAAAAAATAAAAAAATTGTCAGTGAAACGTCAAATTTTATTGTTTACGTTTAGCTGGGTTGGCGCGCAAGTTTAAAGTTTTGCTTTGCATCATTATTCATTACTATTACTTTAATTTAATTGTTTTGTACGTTTTGTTATCTACTACATACCTACTTAGGTTCCAAGCGGGCGCGGCCAACTCGATTTTCGAAAACCGAAGCCGTGGCCCACTAGATTCGCACGACGAAATTCATTTGTTTGTCAAATCAAGTAGGCCACGCCAGCTGAAAGAATATCAAAAATGGTAATAAATACAAGGTACAACAGACATCAACACAGATCAAACGTCAAATAAAGTTATGGAACCGATAAACGGCGCATATTGGTCAGTTAAGGTAAACTAAGTTTAAGCGCAGTTTAACTTGCATATCGTTGTTCAGAAACGCATTTTCATGAGTAATCGGACCAATAGCGCTAATGAATAGATAAACCTTCGTTAAAAGTACCTCAGAAACCGGGCATAAGTGGATTAGAAGCGTGTTAATATTCCCGCTGCTCAGTTATTGATTTAGATGGTTGTTGCACAGTGTAAGAAGATAAGTTCCTACGTGGTTGATTTTTGTTCAATCATACGCATGACGTCTGGACTTCTGGAGAGAACAACGCTACAGGGAGACAGGGGCAAAACGGGGAAGCGTTTTTTTAATCTACTGCAAGTTAGCCCTTGACTGCGATCTCACCTGATGGTAAGTGATCATGCAGTCTATGATGGTAGCGGGCTAATCTGTAAGGGTAATGGCAGTTATATTAAACCAATACCCCTAGTCGGTTTCTACAAGGCATCGTACCGGAACGCTAAATCGCTTGGCGGTACGTCTTTGCCGGTAGGGTGGTACCTAGCCGAAGCCTCCCACCAGTCAAGAATTAGGGATGACAGGGGCAAGACAGGGAAGCGTATCTTCAAGCTGGCAGAATTTTTAGTAATACAAAATTCATTAATTCTATATTTCAATCCATGAATTTTTTCCTATCATATTGATAACCACTAATAGGTGTAGTACCTTAGTCCTTACCTTCACTTCGGTCCTTACTCCCTATGACTTAATAGTTAATTTACATATGGTTTGATAATAGCAGTGGTTATTCCTTTCCTTTTTGTATATGTCACCGTAAGATTGCAAAAACCGTTAGATTGTAATCTAACGCTTTTTATCTCGTTAGATTGTAAACCGTCGAAAGATTGTGAATGTTCAATGTTCTGAGTGTCAATTTTTGAAATATTCATTGTATTTACGTTTTCTTGGCTCTTTCTTGTAGGTTAGGTTAGGGTTCGACATAAATAACCAGTAGATAGAACCTAAGGCCGGGCACAACGGTTAATATACCTGACAGATTACAATCTACCGAAAAATAATGCGTTATATTGTAATCTTTCGACAGTTTACAATTTCGCGAGTTAGATTATAATCTAACGGTTTTTACAATCTTACGGTGACATATACATTTGTACATCATCTATCTATAGACAACCGATATGTCCATAATATTATATCGGTGTCTTATTGAGTCTTGGCGCTAACCACGGGGCCACAGCATTGGTACGGCTTCCCTTCTTAAGTGGGTAACCGATCTCTGGTTGAGATAATCCAATTTTATTTTTGCTTGTAGTTGTAAGACGTATTACGAGAGTAGTAAAGAGAGTATTTACTACAATTACTTTTTTATCCCACTACAAGTTAGCCCTTGACTGCGATCTGACCTGAGGTGCGATTATGTAAGAATTGTCGATCAAATCGTCAAAGTTCGGCTTCAAAGTAAAACAAACCATAAGTGCATTGTATTAGAGCCTAATTTCGTGTATCCGTTCTCATACGTTTAGGTATGTACGCTAACCTAAACGGATACACGAAATTGAGCTCTAATTCAATGCTGTTATGGTTTATTTTACTTACTTTGAAGCCAAGCTTTGACGATTTGATCGACAATTCTTACATAATTGGGGGGCTGATGTGATGCTGCAATCTTGTAGCGGAATAAGTTTGTAGAGGTATGGCTGCTGTATTAAACCCATGCCCTGCCGGAATCAAATCTGTTTCTACGCGGAATCGTTTTAGAACCCTAGATCGTTCGGCGGTAAGTCTTCGCCCGTATGTTGGTAACCAGCCGCGACCGGAACCTCCTAAATTACAAAACGTTTCGTGACTTTGAGCTATGTTTGTTGCTCTGATACGTATGACAGTGTGTTTGTTTGTCCTTCAATCACGCCGCAACGGAACAACGGATATTACAAGAGTTTTTGTCTATCCTTAAAGACATGGAGCGTGACATGGGCTACTTTTTATTAAAATACTAGGTGATGCCTGCGACTTCGTCCGCGTGGTTTAAGTTTTTTGCTTCCCGCGGGAACTCCTTAATTTTCCGGGATAAAAAGTAGCCTCTGTCACTCTCCAGGTCCTCAACTATACCCATGCCATAAAATCAAGTCGATCCGTTGCTCCGTTGCGGCGTGATTGAAGGACAAACCAACAAACAAACACACTTTCGCATTTATAATATTAGTATGAATTTAAAAATAACACGTGGACAGTCACGGGCATCACCTAGTGCAAGAAACCAAAGTTCGATAACACGTCCTAACAAAATGTACTCAACAATAGTAAATCAAATTAAACATAATGCCATTATTACACTCGTGTAACGACGCTAATCGAGCAATTTAGAAACGTGTCAAAGATGTCACAGCCACAGAACCCTGAAAAGGAGATCGCCAAAACCGCACCTCGGCCAGTCTGTGAAGAAATTGTTCTGAAGAGATTTGAAAAGTAGAGCGGCTGTTTCTATTTAAAATATACAAGACGCAATACGCACGTTGAAGTATGATACTGTATGAAGAATGTTTTTCAAAAATCTGGCTTAAAATGTTTGAGATAAAATTATGCCGAGATAAATCGAGAGTAGTTAGTCACGCCAAAAGATCTCTGGAGGGGTTATTACCATCGCTTAAAGCAGTATTATTTCAAAATGACAGTTTAATGTTACGTACCTTGACTTCCTTAAAATAAGAATTACGTATTATAATTCTACAACACGAACAATTTTAAAACAATACAGCCTTTATTAACAGTAAGGCCTTTTAAGCGTTGGTAGTGTGTTCCCTGCAGAGTGGAGTGGATGGAAATGATTTTGTAGTGATTCTGATTTTTGATTTATCTATTTTTGTCCAACCAGATTGTTATTATAATAAATATTTTCTAAGTTACTTAAAATAAGTAGTTATTTTCTTAAAATGTTTTTGTCCCAAGTCAGGCGTTTCGATATAATCTAAACCCCATTCAATCGAAATCAACTATTATTCTCACTCCAGGTCACTTCGTTCGTTTGCCTAGTAACCACCTACAAATGTCAACTTCCTGAATGCAAACTATCTTCGTCGAGGTCGGTAAGAAGATGTGAAAAGATACTATAGTAGATACTCACGACCCGTACAGGACCTAAACCAAAAAAAACGGCCAAGTGCGAGTCGGACTCGCGCACCGAGGGTTCCGTACTCAAAAAGTAGGTGTACCTTTGTTAATGAACCGCAAAACTAACTTTGTTTGTAGAGGTTTACTGTTAATATCAAAAAATTACGTTTGTTGTAACTTGTATGGGAGCCCCCCTTTAATATTTACTTTATTGATATTTAATTATTTATTTTGAAAGGTAATATACAAGTTAATATTCTGTGAAAATTTGAACCGTCTACCTGTTACCGTTTTTAATATTGAGCAAAAAAATACGAAAAAAACACGTTTATTGTATGGGGACCCCCCTTAATATATATATTTTTTTAATTTTTAGTATATTTTGTTGTTATAGCGGCAACGGAAATACATCATTTGTGAAAATTTCAGCTTTCTAGCTATCACGGTCTATGAGATACAGCCTGGAGACAGACAGACAGACAGACAGACAGACAGACAGACAGACAGACAGCGGAGTCTTAGTAATAGGGTCCCGTTTTTACCCTTTGGGTACGGAACCCTAAAAAGACCGATAGCGACAGACGTCAGTTACATCCACGTTACATCATACTGTCGATAGTGCTCGATTGAGAAGTAAGATAAGTAATATAAAAGTTGCCAATGAGCTGCTTTTAATTACTTGACTTCTGCAACTGTAGAGCTTAGTTTGTCTTCTCTACCACTAATCATACCTATGAATATCATCGAATCATCCTAATAGATAGACACCGATCGTGATCTAGCGGACGCCTTTTACGACCAGATTTTCCACAAACATCAAGATCAAAGATTGCGTGCCCAATAATTAGAGTATTCTAACCTCTATGTCCAACGTAATAAGAGTCACGGTCAAACTTGTGAGATCAGGTGTACAGGATTTTGACCCCGCGCTCAGATTGGCATTCGGTTTAATTTGAACGATCTCAGCACCTGGCCAAATAGCATGACTAGTCCTTTTCGTATATGAATCATTAGACCATTAAAGTGTTTGACGACGCGTGATGCAACCTAAGCGTTTAATATAATAAGTATTAACCCCCATGGCGTAGTTGTGAGGTGAGGTCTTTTATAAGTGTGTGGCCCGTGGTTGAATCCCCGGAAAGGTATTTTTTTTAAATCCACTACAAGTTAGCCCTTGACTGCGATCTCACCTGATGGCATGTGATGATGCAGTCTAAGATGGTAGCGGGCTATCATGTTAGGGGCATGGCAGTTATATTAAACCTGTACCCCTATTCGTTTTCGTACGGCATCGTACTGGAACGCTAAATCGCTTGGCGTCACGTCTCTGGCGGTTGTGTGGTAACTAGCCATAGCTGTAGCCTCCCACTAGGCCAGACCAGGGAAAATTCATAAATTATAAATTCCCAAATTGATCCAGCCGGGGATCGCACCCGGGACCTCCGCACATGAAGACCACAGCGCTCAACACTGCGCCTCGGAGGTCGTCAAAACCAATTTCAATCAATTTGGGAATTTAACTTATGAATTTTCTCTCCTAGTTCTGAGTTTTCTAGGCTAGTTACCATCCTACTAACAAAACCATAGATTCATTCGATTGGAAATTCCCCCGTACACTCGTGCACTAAAGTGAAAGTCGGTAGAGCCTAAAGAAATAGACTAGGTACCTACTATTTAAAAAGATACAGTTTCTGTCCCAGACAGGCTAGTTGTATTGAGGTCATTAAAGTTGTATTTCCTTAGGGAAAAATAACTAATTCAACGCTTACTAAAACTGTGGGCTTACTACCATTGCTCGAAGCAGTATCATTTTGAAATTATATACGTTTTATATGACGTACCTTGACGTCCCTAAAGTAAGAATTTTCAGTCCCATTCTAATATTATAAATGCGAAAGTGTGTTTGTTTGTCTGTCTGCTACGCTTTCACGGCCTCTCTTTTCAACCGATTTTGACGAAATTCGGTATAGAGTTAGCTTGCATCCCGAAAAATTAAGGAGTTCCCGCGAGAATTAATCGACGCAGACGCAGTCACGGTAATCGTCTAGTGTAATATAATAAAATTGCTGCAAAAAGGCTTTAACATAAAACCCTTTGCAGACGTTCTAACAGTAGGTACATCTAGAGTATGTTCAATGTTCATGATACAATGTGATGTAACATGAACGCCACAGGTAAATTGCTTCCAAAGTTCTAATTGAGATTCGAAGGGCGGCCCGACAACTTTTAATGGAGCCGTCTGCGCTAGGCTCGGCGCATACTAAACGACATTCAAATTCATTCATTAATTTCATTCTACTGGACCCTGAATTAAGGAAGGAATATATACGAACGCTGAATCGCTAACAGGTTTGGTGGCCATAAAAATAATAGACATGACAGATAAAAAATAAAAATCAAGCAACTTCCTTATCGCCCGGTTCTTTTCAGTAGAATCTGACGCATTACCCATACCATACCAGTACAGCCCATTAAAACGTCCCACTGCTGAGCACAGGCCTCTACTCTAATAGGAGAGAGGGAGTTAGAGCTTAGACCCACCAGGCTGCTCCAATGCGGTTTGATCGACGGCTTAACGTGCTCTCCGAGGCACGGGGGTGAAACACCGCCATCTTCCAACTCGGGGCTGTGGCCTTATTACGTAAAGATCGCACTGAATGGTTATCAAGTTTATAGCCAAAATCCTTTGTCGTATCTAGCATACTATAAATTCAGCCTATAACAACATTGGGTTCCGCGAGGATTGGAGTTTTTTGGTTCCCGCGGTACTCTTTACAGCTGAAAATCATGAAAAGGCTATCGACCACATGTCTCCAGAGGATCCTTGATTATTTCGGCCACATTGCCAAAAGGGACTGCCTCGTTGGTCTCGTGGTTAGCATGTCCAACTGCGTCCGACGAGGTCTCGGGTTCGATTCCCGGTCGGGCATAAAAGTTAGGTATTGGGTTTACCAATTAAGACATTCTCAGTGCCAGCCCGGAGTTGGAAGTTGGCGGTGTTTCACCCCCGTGCCCCGGAGAGCACGTTAAGCCGTCGGTCCAGGTTATTATCACTAACATGATAATAGTCGTTAAAGCCCGCCAACCCGCATTGGAGCAGCGTGGTGGGTCTACGCTCTAATTCCCGCTCTCCTATGATAGTGGAGGCCTGTGCCCAGCTGTGGGACGTTAATAGGCTGTAGTGGTGTGGTGGTGTGTGGGGCCAGAAGGGAGGGACACAATCTTGAAAAGATTGTCATTACTGGCAAAGTGGACGGCAAGAGACCTCGGGGACGCAGACCGATGTGTTGGTCAGGTCAAATCCGCACCGCTCTCGATAGCAAGGTCCACGAAGCCCTGCATGTCGCAAAAATAGAGCAACATGGCGCCACATCGTCCACAAAAGAATTATTGGTGGAAGGGGTCACGACCCTCAGCAATGGGAGGAGGAGGAGGAGGGAACACTTTAATTTTCTGGGCTAAAAAGTAGCATATGTGTTATTGCAGACTATAATCTATCTCGTTGCCAAACTACCAGATCCGTTCAGCCGTTCTGGCGTGATTGAGTAACAAACATCCATCCATCCAAACTTTCGCATTTATAATATAAGTATAGACTTAATACCTCTAGTCTAGGTATTAAGTTCGCCTTTGTGCATTGTAATGTATCTGCAATAAAAAATTTAAAACAAAACAAATACTTACTTACTGAATACGCGAATTATCACGATTTACAAAGTTAAACAAAGCATAACTTAAACCATAAATTAAGTTGTCAACAAAAACCCGAAACGCGTTAACCTTATGCAGTTATGCAAATTAAATAAAAAAACCGGCCAAGTGCGAGTCGGACTCGCGCACCGAGGGTTCCGTACTCAAGAAGTAGGTATAATTACCTTTGTTAATGAACCGCAAAACTAACTTTGTTTGTAGAGGTTAACTGTTAATATCAAAAAATTACGTTTGTTGTATGGGAGCCCCCTTTAATATTTACTTTATTGATATTTAATTATTTATTTTGAAAGGTAATATACAAGTTAATATTCTGTGAAAATTTGAACCGTCTACCTGTTACCGTTTTTAATATTGAGCAAAAAAATACGAAAAAAACACGTTTATGGTATGGGGACCCCCCTTAATATATATATTTTTTTAATTTTTAGTATTTGTTGTTATAGCGGCAACGGAAATACATCATTTGTGAAAATTTCAGCTTTCTAGCTATCACGGTCTATGAGATACAGCCTGGAGACAGACAGACAGACAGACAGACAGACAGACAGACAGACAGCGGAGTCTTAGTAATAGGGTCCCGTTTTTACCCTTTGGGTACGGAACCCTAAAAAGGTTATGCAACCGTATAATTACAGGTAAGATCTTGAAATAACTATACCTAAAAAGAAGCTATAGTTATATCGCATCATCTTTATTTGCTCCGATTTCCAGCAAGATTAGACGACCTCCCTGGCGCAGTGGTGAGCGCTGTGTTCTTATAGTAGGAAGTCCCGGGTTCAATGTGGCGGACGATAAAAGCTTGTTTTTAATTTTTGGAGTGAAAATTCTTTGGAATCGTTGTGATTTGATTTGTGAATTCGATGAAACGAAAAAGCGACACCAAAAAGAGACAAACATAGTCATAATAGGATTTAGCCTGCGAAAGAATAAGATAGAATACAAGTTATATTTATCCCATTCTCTCGTAGGCTACTTTTCTTAAGTTTCACTTCAGCCGTGTGTTAATGCACACACACAATTTTTAGGTAAGACTTATTATAAAAGTATAACACTTAAACGCCATTGATTTTTAACCAAAAGAGAGGGGTGTTATAAGTTTAACGTGTCTGTTTGTGTATCTGTCTGTGGTATCGATTTTCGTTTGGTTTTTTTTTTGTGTCATAGATAATTTTAATCCCGAGTGTTCTTAGCCATGTTTCATGAAAATCTGCTCATCCGACTGAAGGTCATAAGCTTTTTTCTTAATCTGTTACTTCCATGTTATGTCGGGGGTTGTTTTAAATTTGTAATTTATACTTGTCTGTTAGCCGTTTAAGAGTTCCGCCTTACATCTCCGTACTATTCACCACATCTATAAGAAATTTTCATGGTGCACCAACTTGATAAAAAGGAATTATCATAATCGATTCAGATTTGTATGAAGTAACAAAAACAAAAACTTTCGTCCCCTATCGTGAAAATGCGATGGAAATTAGGTTTTTTTTTTAAATTCATTATAGGCTCACGCTTGACCACAATCACACCTGATAAGAAGTGATAATGCGGCCAAAGATGGGACGCGCTTGCATAGAAGATGCCCTTTCACTCTTGATTTAAAGATACCGAAGATAAGAGGATTGTAAATGGTGGGAAACACAGTTTTTGGTACAGTGTTCCAGACCTTAGCCATGCGAATGGATACACTAATTTGACCATTGTACCTAAAGCATTTTGGGAACAAATTGATAGAGTATAATATATATGTCACCGTAAGATTGCAAAAACCCGTAAACTGTCGACAGATTGTAAACCGCCCAATGTTCTGAGTGTCAATTTTTGAAATCATTGTATTTACGTTTTCTTGTCTCTTTCTTGTAGGTTAAATTAGGGTTCGACATAAATATTCAGGTAGGTAGTGCCCGGCCGCAGGCCAGGCGGCAGGCACTTAGGTTTTATCGGGTTAATATACATGACAGATTACAATCCAACGAAAAGTAATCCGTTATATTGTAATCTTTCGACAGTTTACAATATCGCTAGTTAGATTATAATCTAACGGTTTTTACAATCTTACGGTGACATATTATATAAGATATCTCAGTAGTTTTTCTGTCAGGTCGTGAAACTAGGATAGGTACAGAGGGCGAAAGAAAACGTTCAACATTACAATATAATTATTATAAACTTTATGCTAAATGTCTCGAGAACGCTTCAAGAAGTTTAGTTACTCGTGTTGCTTGGTGTACTTATAACAAGTGGGTACTAATAAATAAAAACCGAACACTAAAAATGTTTGGCCTTCAACCCAAGTAGATCATTCACCTGACTATCTCAAATGAATCTAGCCACATTACTAGGTAGATTATCATTACTTATGTCTGTCTGTGCACAGTTATTCAAGAGTGTTATTACGATTAAATGATTGTTACAGTGATTGCAATCACATAGGGCTAACGCTATTTCGATACTGGCCAAAATCTATTGTCGCAAGATATCCTACGATTCATATTGAGATTTTAACAATGATTCTTACATAGGTATTTAAATCGAATTGAGGGCTATCGAAGTATTATTTTATCAGTGCTACAGCTTACAATTTAAAATTTACCAATTGTTGATTTGATTGATGAACTTAATTGTAAATTTTGTTTTTAAAGAGCAACCACGAAGAAAGAATTTCTTGTCGGTTCTTTTCGGTAGGTATCCGCACTCCGAACCAGTGGTAGAATCACTCGACAATTCAAAACCACTTGTTAAAGTTCATTTGAATAAAAACATTTGAGTCTGAGTTTGTTGAATGAGTTATGTTTTTGATACCTTCGTCCCTGTACTCAGCAGAGCGTAAAAGATTGTTCGAGCAAAAACTTAAATTGGCCTGATTAGCATTTCGAGCAAATCTGGTTTAATTTTAGGAACTAAATATACCTAGTATAATATATCGCCTATTTACAACAAAATGCGAGCTTTTCCATTCTTTGTGATGTATGGATGTATGTAATTAGTATTACACACGTCTGGATTACGATGATACGATCTGTAGGTACTGTCTGTGAATAAAATTATAGGTTGCGAAGGTATTAGAAACGAAAAAGAAAAACGGTAACAATTTTCAAGTTAAAATTGGGATTTCTTTAATTAAGAACCAACTTTAGTTACTTACATCATACATGTAGGTACATATAGAGGATGCCCGCGACTTTGTTTCGCTGGAGTAAGGTATTTGATTCTTCGCGGGAGCTTTTCTTTCCAGGACAAAAAATAGCCCTCCCCCGGGATGCAATCTTTTAACTACTGTACCAAATTTCGTCAAAATCGGTTAAAAAGATGGGTTGTGTTGTGAATGAAGGCGAAAGCGTAACAGATAGACACATGTTCGCATCCATCCATACTTCCATTCTAAATGCGAAAGTGTGTCTTTCTCTATGTCTGTCCATCTGTCTGCCTGTCTGCTACGCCCTGTCGGCTCATCTTTTTAACCGATTTTGATGAAATTTGGTGAAAATGAAAGAGCCGTGTTGATGTTGTAGGACAACTACTTTTTATCCCGGAAAAATAATTAGTTTATAATATTAGTAGTTATGGATGTCTAGACTATAGCACAAGAGCTCTCTGCCAGCTTTTTATGCCCGGAAAACACACGTACGGAGTCGCGGCATCCTCTAATAAGTTAATATTCAAAGGTAACATAAAAGGGCACACCAAAGTATGCCACCAAACTGTATTATTACCACGGTCGAGGATCGCAATGCCACATTGTTCAGAGAAAAGCGAATGGCGGGCGCCGTCGACATTGTAATCAGCGGTGGATACCACATGGGAACGTATTACTACAGTCGAAAAATATTGTCTGGTTTCGGCCGTGCCTTATGCCTACCATACCGGCAAAGACGTACCGCCAAGCGATTGAGTGTTCCAATAGTACGATGCCTAGTAGAAACCGATTATGGAAAAGGGTTTCATAAAGTAATTGGATTAAGGCTCATACCAACGCCAACGACCTTGAGCATTTCCTCTCCTCACTCTTGCGAACACAGTATCTGGGTGCGACAGGGACGCATTGCACTATAATTTCACAAAAACAACTAAATACACCATAACTTTGTTAGGATACCGAAATTAAATAAAGTGCTTCTACAGAATTGAGGACAAATATTTTCTCATTATACTCATGTAAATTTTGTTTTAATACCTGCAAAGCTATAAAAGTTATAAGGCATTATTAGTGAAAAAACGCTTTTTTGGTACGGTTTGTATTTAATTCAATAAATAATATTTTGAAAAAATAATTGCACAAAATTGAAGATGATGAACGGTAGTAGTACATATAATATGTTTTTCAGAATTTTACGAAGTCACTTGAACCAGCTGAATCAAGTTGAATTACAGATATTTTAGATCAAATTTTCAAGGGAGCCCCTTAAATTTCTTGAATATTAAGTACTTATGAATTACTAGCTGATGCCCGCGACTCCGTCCGCGTAGTTTAAGTTTTTTGATTCCCGCGGGAACTCCTTAATTTTCCAGGATAATAAGTAGCCTATGTCACTCTCCAGGTCCTCAACTATACCCATTCCAAAAATCACGTCGATCCGTTGCTCCGTTGTGGCGTGATTGAAGGACAAACCAACAAACAAACACACTTTCGCATTTATAATATTAGTATGATAAACCTTAACACTAAGGCATTAAAGTTTAATTTCGAATAGTAGTTTATTTATATATTCGCGAGCATGTCGGTCACGGTCACGCGAATCTACATTTTTACCCCCTACCAAAAAGTGCTCAACGCGCCTAAAGAAGTTTTCACTTCAAAAACATGGCGAACCAATACTTACTCTGGCTTCAAACCCTGTACTCTACTATGCAGGTGGAGCACGCTGCAGTGTATTACCATTTACAACGCTCGAGGATCACAATGTGCCACATTGGTTATTCAGAGAAAAACGAATGGCGGGCGCCGTCGACATTCTAATCAGCAGCGGTGGTACCACATGGGAACGCATTGCTACAGTCTGAGAATTGTAACTGGTCGCAAACGATTTCCGTATGATGTGTCGATAGTATTTTATCGATATTGTTATCTACCTTCCTCGTATAATTCCTTAGCTATGCCGATGATAATCGGCGAGTATAAACTAACTAGATGATACCCGCGACTTCGTCCGCGTGGATTGTTTTTTTTTATTCCCGCGGGAACTCTTCAATTTTCCGGGATAAAAAGCAACCTATGTCCTTCCCCGGGGTATTGATTTATTGATTTATTTGTTGTGAACACAATATCAACATGCATTCTGCCATTTCTGGCGTACAACATTTAGAATTATTAATATCTAACATTTAGCATTAACATTATTATTATACTAATTAAATTATTTACAAAATCAAATTGGTCAATTAAATTCAAAATTATTATTACACACTCAATAATGGACAAATCATATCAAATCATATCACATCTTCTTAAAAAAATATATATAAATAGGGTACACATGTCAAAAAAATAATTCTTATGTAAGTTATTGTCTTAATGATTTATATTCAAAATAATCTTTAATTGAGTAGAATGAATAATTCAAGAGCCATTTACTGAGGGCAGGCTTAAAAAGTTTAATAGGCAAGGTCTGAATATCCCTAGGCAACAGGTTAAATATTCTAATACACATAGCATGACCACTTTTTAAATAAGAAGCTGTTCTAGGAGTTCTGCCCAGAACCAATCTTTCGGGATTCCTTGTATTTCTGATGAAAACATCTTTGGCTTTTTTAAATTGATGTATGTTATTTTTAACAAAAACAGCTATTTGGAATATGTACATGCATGGCAAAGTCAAAACTTCTAAACGTTTAAATAAAGGTTTGCAGGAATCTGTCGGAGGCTTTCCAAATATTGCTCGAATGCATTTCTTTTGCGCTATGAACGCCCTTTCCATGTCACATGAATTTCCCCAAACTATAAGGCCATACCTTAAGATGGAATCTACATATGAATAGTAAACCATTAACATAACTTTTTGTGAGGTACTTTTACGCAATTTATTTAAAACAAAAGTATATTTATTTAGTTGGTACAACCTCTCCCTGTACCAAATTTCATCAAAATCGGTTGAACAGATAGACTTGTTTGATTCCCGCGGGAACTATTCAATTTTCCGCCATAAAATGTAGCCTATGTCCTTCCCCGGGATGTAACCTATCTCTGTACCAAATTTCATCAAAATCGGTTGAGTATTTGGGCCGTGAAAGCGTAGCAGACAGACAGACACACTTTCGCATTTATAATATTAGTATGGATAAAGGTATGGAACACAAATAAGCTGTTGAATACGGAACAATCCGTATAATGACAAATGGTCCAAGATCCCAAACTTATTTAAGACTTATTTTCTGAGAAACAAAATGTGTGTAATATAGTAGCTATGGTACACGTAGATTTAACGTAGGCACGCATGATTTAAAAGTTGCATGGAAGCAACCGGCTTCGAATCCAGTAACCTAAGTACAAGTCAGTGCAAGTACTTTTTACGTAACGTATGAATTGTTATTTACATTTTATAATATTTTTCTTTTTATGAAAAGAACAACTGCTGAGTTTCATGCCGGCTCTTCTCAGTAGAATCACAATTCCGAACCGGTGGTAGAGTGCACTTCTCGTAAGTGGCACAATTAGTTATCCTACGTGAAATAAATAAAATAAATCATTTCATTTCATTTATATTTATAGACAGATACACTTTCGCATTCATAACATTAAGTATTATAGAGATAACTACGCATTCTAAAGACGCGAATCAGTATCTGAAAATAATAGTGAAGATAAAAATTCCATGGTATCCAACGGTATTTTGAGGTTTACCGCAAGGAATGTTCAATGATACATAGGTACCATACACCATTGATTGAAACCTGTCACAAAATTAACATTATGGCGACAAGCTCTTAAGTAATTAATTCTTCTAATTCGAAACTTAAGCTTCGATGACACAGAAACCATCGAGAATAAGGCTCGGCGCAAACGGGCCACCGACGACTGTCGCGCTACTATAATACGCGTCCCGTAAGTTGACCCAAAATGGCGGTTGTCTGCGCAGGTAAATTGTACAGCAGAGTCGAGCGGACATGCGCACAGCGCAGGGAGCGAGGGTCATGGTAACGCGCGACGCTCCTCATACCGCACTTCGTTTGACACCCGAAATGTGTTTCTGCGCATAGTTCAACTTACACGACGGCTATTATAATACTATTGGCCGCCACTGACCAGTGACCACACGTATGCGGCGAGTCTTAAACAAAAAGTATGAAAAATAATGTTAACTGCTTGTCGTTAGCCACCGGTGGCCTGGGCCCGTATTCTCTAACTCAGTGACTATCAAAAATGAAAGCCACTGACATTTAAGTAATATCCATTGAAGGTTTACTATGAAATGTTACGTTTTATTTCATAGTAAACCTTCAATGGATATTACATATATGTCAGTGGCTTTCATTTTTGATAGTCACTGAGTTAGAGAATACGGGCCCAGGGTCGGTGGCCCGTTTGTGCCGAGCTTAATACCACCTGTTATAATGTTGTTTAAATAACTAGTCAAGTGTTCCGTAGTGCTTAATGCGCCACCTGTTATTTAATGCTATTCATGTGATCTGCAGTCATGCCGGTTCAAGAAACAAGTACAAAAAAAAATTAAAATACCTCCGATACATTGATGTTAGGATACCAAATCTCGAATCGATAAGAGTTTAGACCGTGAAAGTTGCTCACAATTTACATCCCTTCATCAATTAGAAAAGAGCTGATACGTACGTATATATGTATGCGTACAGACAGACAGTAGAATTTATTTCATTAACAATTCGAAGTACCTAATTACGAACGGGAACAAATTATAACTATGTAGGTCCAAAAGAACTTGTTTCAAAATAAATAGACTACCAAAGTACCCTACTTGCAATAAATCTGAATATTTATTCAATAAACAGGACACAAAACACACAGTACACACGAGACAATAGTCAACACACAAACACACAGGAGTGTCGGGTGACATCACCGGGTGTCGCCGCGCCGGTAGGATGTCGCCCGATTCGGAGGCAGGAAGCTCCCGGCATTCATCATACACGAACTGGGCTGCCCTGCCCTTCACCTTGCCGACAGTGAGAAGACCCTGTCCTATATCAATAACTAGATGATACCCTCCGACTTTGTTCACGTGGATTGAGGTTCCCGCGGAAACTCTTTAATTTTTCTGGATAAAAAGTATCCTATTGGTTATTCCAGACTATAATCTATCTCTGTCACCGAGTAGTAAACCTATTGAGAGCTAATAGCCACATTTTCGCTTTGAAACACATCTCACCACTTTCAGGTGGGGACGAGGTAATAATAGCATTTCTTATTGGCTGGCTCAAGGTCAACTTTACACAGTTATAAGTACAAAGTATATGTTACCGCGGCACTTGGGCTGCCCGCTGCGCGACAAAAATATATCGATAAAAATTACCATTGGAAAATCAATACAAATAATTTTATTGAAACAGCAAAAGACAACCATATGTATGATTATAGATAATTATCTGATATATTTTTTTTTATATTGCCCAATTGCCCAAGTTCTATACTAAAGAACTTAAGTTTTCAACAACAACCTTTAAGTAATCAAATAAATAATAGACATCTAACCTGTTCTTCTACTTCAGAATTGTTCGGAATTTAATGAAATATAAGTTTTTACTCAGGAAATTAATTTATTGGCATTCAAGTAGTCTAAGGCTATCGATATAATTTGTCGATCGTTAAACGGGCTACACTGGGCTATACGTGGAAGAGACGGAGATATGTAGAACTACATGTGAAAGACAAAGAAAAACTGAAAGACATCAACGGGTTCCTTTTCATTTTGGTAAATATTTTTATGTTTTTTATTTTTTTGCGTATTGATGATTTTCATTTACGCTTACTTATGTAATGTTATCCCATCCTTTACATAGCTGGAGGTATTGCTTCTCTTTCCACGCCATTTAATGCTACAGAGAGGCCTATTTTTTCGTTTTTTACTCGATCAATTTCCGAGCACGGTCGAACACGGACTGAGGGCGGCTATAGGCACAAAACGTAGCGTTGGTACTGATACTGCTAACGTTTGGCTGGTGAGGGGGCACGATATGCTCAGTCAATTGGTTGTATGATCTGTGATCTCTGTGCCAAATTTCATCCAGATCCATTTAGCCTTTCCGGCGTGATTAAGCTTTCCGGGATAAAAAGTAACTTTTATCACTCCCCATGTACCTAAATAAAGTTCATGTTGGTCCGCATTATTATTAGCTGATGCCCGCGACTTCGTCCGTTTTTAAGTTATTTTAAGTTCTTTATCTTTACTGATGAGTTGGTAAGACAGACATGGTTAAGCTTCTACCATATTAATTTTGAGCAATTAGTAGTCAGTTATTATACGTATCTAAAAGGTAATTAAAATATTAGTAAGACGTTATATTATATGCGTTAATATATTATACAAAAGTGCAAGTTTTTCGTAGTATAAATTTTAAACCATTAAATAATATCAAGAAATACAAACAGATGGTTAATATTAAAATGAAAGGGGGATAGAAACGCCTTGAATCGAAAACCGGTCGGGCAAAAGCAATAAATCGGCAGCTTCGGGCTTTCTGCACTGCTTGAATGGTGGTCTACACCGCAAAGCAACCCATGGCTTACACGGGGAGGTGCTATGTGTGCCTATCATTGCCGATAACCAAAGTGGCAGACCAATGGGTCCTAAAATGCAAAATATAAGAGAGGATAAAAACCGTCTTGATTCAAAAATTAACCTCTTCGTTAAACCTCTTTACTTGTTTAGACCACCAAGCAACCTATGGCCTAAAGGGGGAGGTACTATGTGTGCCTTGCTGGCTGCCAGACCCCTGGGTCCTAAAATACAAAATTTAAAAAGAGAGGATAAACCGTAAAAACCGTATTGAATGAAAAATGAACCTCTTTGTTAGACCACTTTACTTGTAAGCAATACTTCTGCTCTTGGTGAGCTGAATGCACTTTGTTCCCAATTTCTTGTCGATATCATCATGCTATCGTGCAGGTGGTTGCAGCGTCCATCCTCCTTACGACATACATGCCCCGCTAAGCTCCTTTAAACAGCGCGGCCGCTTCTTGAACTATGTTAATCACGCCTGCTCGCTTATTTATTTAGGTAATGCTGCTCCTGAAATACTCTGATCAGAGAAAAAACCAATAAAATACTAGCACACAATTGGTCGGTGTCGTATAAGCACTTAAATTGTTATAGTATTGTTGCATTCATGCGCCGGGTTTTTTAAAATTATGTAGTACATTACATACAGCGAATGAAATTTTTAATTGGATGGCTGTGTTATGTCGGCTTCTAGGCGTGTTGCTTGATCACATAAATGTACACAAATATACACCTTATATGTTGGCTATAAAGATGATTGTCCTTTGAATTGTATATTGTAGGCTCTTCTATCCTCACAAAAATTTGGCGCACAGAGTAGCTTTGATTAAAGTTCTCTGCAGATTTTATTCCTCCACTCCCCTTAGGGAAAAGTTTCTAAATAAAAGTTTACAATGTATGTAAAAGAGTACTGTACCCTTACCCTAAGTTTTAATTCGATTGATCGTATAAGAATTCGATGACATTAGCGTCAAAGTAGAATGAACATTAAATAGATCGATTTAGAGCTCAATTACGTATGCATTGATTTACGTTAACGGATACGGTAAATTTAAATCAAGGGTACTTTTTATACGTTTTCGGGTCGTATCACTTTAGTACTAGGCACTAGAGAAGTACATTTCGATCCAATCTTTTTTTGGTGGCTCTGAAGTGTGCACGAAGGTGTAATCACATAGTTTTAAACTTCGGTCCTAACTCCCAATTTTGCCGATTTAGTTTTTTTCACTGAGTTATACCCACTGGTTTCGGCAACCAGTTCCTCAATCACCTGATTTTTCCTCTGTCTCTTGCCTTCCACCAGCCCATCACTATCTTAGTCATCATCTTCTCTTCTCCCTTCCAAATTGAAACACTCATAAGTTTGCAGGAAATAATATCAGTCCCACAAACTTATTTGACCCGGTGATAGCGTGGCTAGTAGACATCCATCCATAATATATCCATACTAATATTATAAATGCGAAAGTGTGTCTGTCTGTCTGTCTGCTACGCTTTCACGTCCTAACTACTCAACCGATTTTGATAAAATTTATTACAGCGATAGTTTACATCCCGGGGAAGGACGCAGGCTATTTTTTATCCCGGAAATTGAAGAGTTCCCGCGGGAATCAAAAAACATCAATCCACGCGGACGAAGTCGCGGGCATCATCTAGTAAAAAATAAAATTAAAAAATAAAACTTAACAGGCATAAAAATTAGTCCCAATTTTGGCCACCGGGTCAGATAAGTTTGACCGTACATACAGATAAATTTAAAAACAGTCAGTCCGTAAAAGCCAGGCACCGAGTGTCTATGGATTCAGTAGTCTATGCACTGCACGATATTAATTTTGCGTATCATCCGTGCATCGCGGAAACTTTTCCTGTTCCGGGGAAGAAATATAGAAGAAAACAAAGTTTCCCATAAAATCGTTAGGATTATGGCGACAACGGGCGATACTCGTATAAGGAGATGCGACGTTAAAGGTCTAGCCCCACTACAGAGGCTCGGCACGTAGCGGCAAGCATTCTTAGTATGAGGTTGTTTAGAGCTGCGCCCACTCAAGCGACGCGGCACGGAGATGCACTGCGCGACGCGGCCACGTACAAACTCATGCAAATAATATTTGCCGCTACGTGCCGTGCCGCTCCGTGCATCTCAAGTGGGGCTAGACCTTAAGACGTTGTGACACTATTTACAATAGAGAAGAGAGCACTGTACTAGTAGTTTCCCTGAAGGAAAGGATTAAGTTAGGACAACCAAGCCAAAAGTATTTAAAAATTGAATGGATAGGGGTGAAATTTGGCATAGAGATATTATGACATACGCATCCGCTAAGGAAGGATTCTTAAAAAGTAACTTATTATTAACAACTATAGATGATCCCCGCGACTTCATACGCGTAGATTAAGATTATTTGATTCCCGCGGGAACTCTTTTAGTTTTCCGGAATACAACCTATATATTTTCCAAACGTCAAAGTCAGTTAAAAAATGGGCCGTTAAAGCATAGCAGACAGACTGACATACTTTCGCATTTATAATATTACTAGATGATTCCCGCGACTTCGTCCGCGTGGACCAAATTTTTTCGATTCCCGCGGGAACTCTTAAATTTTCCGGGATAAAAAGTAGCCTATGTCCTTCCCCGGGATACAATCTACCCCTGTACCAAATTTCATTAAAATCGGTTGAACAGATGGGCCGTGAAAGCGTAGCAGACAGACAGACAGACACACTTTCGCATTTATAATATTAGTATGGATATTAGTATGGATTATGGATTAATCATAGTAATATTATAAATGCGAAAGTGTGTTTGTTTGTTGGTTTGTTGGTTTATAGGTTTGTCCTTCAATCACGCTGCAACGGAGCAACGGATTGACGTGATTTTGTGCATAGGTATATTTGAGGACCTGGAGAGTGACAAAGGCTACTTTTTATCCCCGAAAATGAAGGAGTTCCCGCGGGAATAACAAAAAACTTAAACCACGCGGACGAAGTCGCGGGCATCAGCTAGTTAATCATAAGGGGCTAGTTAATCATAAAAATAAACTATAAGTTTGGTGTGAAAATCGCACTCAAGGTGAACAAAGTCGCAGATTAAGCAATAATATAATAAGCATAATAAATGAATTAACGGGCGTTTTGATTTCAAACTTATTCACTAACATTACTATTTTATTAATTAATTATTAATAATACATATAATAATCAAATAAATATTATAAATGCGAAAGTTTGGATGGATGGATGTATGGATGTTTGTTACTCAATCACGCGCCAACGGCTGAACGGATCTGGCTGAAATTTGGCATAGGGATAGATTATAGTCTGGAATAGCACATAGGCTACTTTTTATCCCGGAAAATTAAAGAGTTCCCGCGGGAACCAAAAAAACCTCAAATGGATGTTTGTTACTCAATCACGTCAGAACGGCTGAAGGGATCTGGATGAAATTTGGCACAGAGATAGATTATAGTCTGGAATAGCACATAGGCTACTTTTTATCCCGGAAAATTGAAGAGTTCCCGCGGGAATCAAACAAATGTATCTGTTCAACTGATTTTGATAAAATTTGGTACAGGGATAGGTTGTATCCCGGTGAAGGACGTAGGCTACTTTTTATCCCGGAAAATTAAGGAGTTCCCGCGGGAACCAAAAAACCTCAAACCACGCGGACGAAGTCGCGGGCATTCGCTAGTATTTTATAATATTAAACTACGATATTAGTAGGAAGTAGGATAAAATCTACGATAAACGCAAATGGCCAACAGATTACAGATTAAGACGGATTAGAGCTAAAGTGGCCACACGTTGCGTTGACCTGCATACCTGCTCGTATAGGTATTAAGTATTATACCTACTGTAGTGCATTCACTTAGCGAACATACTGGGTGGCCGGTGGAGAAAGCCGATTGATAAAAAGATTAATTTCGCTTTGGGTGTAGTATAAATTTAGAGTGGGGATAAATCATTGTTAATTCTTTTTAACCACCCAGAAAGGGGGTCTGACAGACAGACAGACAATATTAGTATGGATTCTATGATTTTAAAAACCGTAATCTAATATTATAAATGCGAAAGTTTGTCTGTCTGTCTGCTACGCTTTCAAGGCCGAAATACTCAACCGATTTTGATGAAATTTGGTACAGAAACATGCTTTTTATCCCAGAAAATTGAAGTTTCCGCGGGAATTAAAAAACTTCAATCCACACGGACGAAGTCGCGGGCATCATCTAGTACCTAGTATAAATGTCATGTGTATGACTTTTATACATTATGTTATAATATAACAGTACCTACTTATGAATTGCTTTAACAAGCTATGACATCATAGGTTCGTCTAGGCTAGGCTCCCATAATAGGTATATGGCTAGACACAAATCATATGTAGCTGACCTTATCGCCCATGACCGATTTGTGATATATTTCTTACTTGATGGTAAGTGATTATTCAGTTCAGGTACAAATACAGTCAAATTATGTCTACTTAGCAGATTTTTATTAAACTCTGTATAGTCCCTCAAATTTATTTGATTCGGTGTGAGCGTCGCTAGTTTAATAAAAATAAAATAAAAACAAAAATTTAACTTAGAAATTATTGTCTGTCTGTCTATCCGTTTGCAGTCTGTCTGTCTGTCTGCTAAGCTTTCACGGCCCATCTGTTCAACCGATTTTGATGAAATTTGGTGCAGAGATAGGTTACATCCTGGGAAAGGACACTTTGTTACATCCTTGGAAAGGACACTTTTAGGCAACTTTTATCCCGGAAAATCAATAAGTATCCGCGGGAATCGAAAACTTAATCCACGCGTACGAAGTCGCGGGTATCATCTAGTTACTATAGTAAAAAGCACTCGCCTGCTTTCGGCGTCGTCAATTGATTCATGATTGACGCTGCTTATCTTGCGCTTCCTAGATCCAGCAGTGGTTGACGACTGCTTCGCTTTGCATAACCCCGACCTCGACGCCTATCAGCTGTACTTCGAAGTTCGAACTATGTCCATTTTCTTCATGCGTCGTTCCCTCAACTTTGAGGATCGTGATTCCTGACACCCCTTCGATACCACTCTTCTCACGATGCTCTTCCACTTCCTTCTGTTTCCCGCCGCGTGGATGGCCTCGCAGATCGGTGTTTCAAATGCTTCTTTAATTTGGTCTGACCAACGTCTTGAGCTACGTCAGCGGGGCCTCTTACCAGTGACCATAAAATTTTCGATTGTGCTGGCATTATTCCCTGCACTGTGGCCGGAGTACTCGAGGGTCCTCCGCAGACAGATGCTGGAAAGCCTCATTTTTATTTTCCACTAGTGGGCCCGGCAGACTTTGTCCTGCCTTGAACGTCGAAACAGATTACAGCGCCCCCTACAGGGTCCAATCATACTAATATTATGAAAGCGAAATTGTGTTTGTCTGTTGGTTTGTCCTTTAATCACGCCGCAACGCAGCAAAGGATTGACGTGATTTGGCATGGGCATAGGCGAGGACCTGGAGAGTGACATAGGCTACTTTTTATCCCGGAAAATTAAGGAGTTCCCGCGGGAATAACAAAAAACTTAAACCACGCGGACGAAGTCGCAGGCATCAGCTAGTTGTGGATATAAACCATCCCGGGGTCCAAACAAAAAAATAATTAGCGAAATTGGTCCATCCGTTCACGCGTGATGCCGTGACCAAGGGAAATAGGGATTAATTAGGGTTCCGTACCAAAATGGTAAAATGGAACCCTTATGGTGCGACTTTCTCCGTCTGTCTGTCCGTCTGTCCGTCCGTCACACTCGATTATTTCAGTAACTACCGAAGCTATCGACATGAAATTTGGAATAGTTGTGTATATTAGTGGCCCAAAGACACTGGAATTAAAAAAAATTGGAAATTATTTTTGTTCTTATTTAAAAAGGGGGGAAAATCTGAGGGTTGAAATTTAAAAGTGAGATAACTGTACTGTGTGGGGTATCATATGAAAGGGTTTACTTTGTACATTCTAAAACAGATTTTTAATTATTTTTAGTTATGATAGTTTTTGATATATCGGGGAAAATGTCTAAAAAAATACCGTCCCCCCCCCCCCCCCCCCTTATCTCCGGAGTTTACCAATCGAAAAATTTGAAATAATTATGGTCAATAGGAATTTATGTATATTTTACAGGAAAACTATAGCCAATGCTCTAACTAGCATAGTTTTTTTCATATTAACAATAAACCTCTACAAACAAAGTTAGTCTTGCGGTTCATTAACAAAGGTAATTATTTATTAATTAAATGGTACGGAACCCTTCGTGCGCGAGTCCGACTCGCACTTGCCCGGTTTTTTTTATATGTTGTCAACTATGTCCCTACTCTTCTTTATGTCGGTCAAAATCACTTCGTGTCCACACTACACACTCGGGGTCACTAATTACTAATTACCGAGATGCCGACGGTCAACGACACGGGCCTTGGCATTGCGACGCGCGTGACGTCACCGCAACCTGCCAATAGGACGGCGTTATGCAGTACAGCCTCACGCTGACCGCGAGGCGTAAGCCGAGTGTGTGCACACCGAAAGTGTAGAGTGGCAATCACACGCCTCCCACGCACGTTTGAAAACAGTTTTAAATGACTACTTTTTAACGTCTATACTTCTTATATTATAAATGTGAAAGTTTGGATGGATGGATGTTTGTTACTCAATCACGCCGTAACGGCTGAACGGATCTGGATGAAATTTGGCACAGAAATAGATTATAGTCTTGAATAACACATAGGCTAAATTTTATCCCGGAAAATTAAAGACTGACTGCTTTGAGTCTACGCCACTATATCAAAGAAAAAGCTGAGTTTGAGTCGTCGTTAAAAAGAAGCTGTGCCTTTCATTTGTTAATTTTCTCTCTAAGTGTGCGTTACGCCTGTCACACTCTAATTTCACTGGCTTAAATACTGAACAAACATGAAAGAAGAAGAGCAACATTTGATTTTCGCTGTTACTTCAATTCATCAAAACATCTGAACCAACAAATGAACTAGAATAAAATTCTCTCATATCAGATCCGTTTCGTAACAGAAGAAGTGTCAAAGATTTGTAAATTGTAAATAAGGGTTTTAAATTTCAATAATAAGACAGATTTTCTCAGAATACATTAGGTAGTTCCACACCCAAATGTTAAAGAATTCGCCGAAAAAAAGACGCACTGATTCAATTCAAATCTCGGTAAATTGATATTACGTGCAAACCCCGCGGTCATTGACACGGACCCTGGCGTTGTGATGAATGGTTATGTCATCGCGACCTGCCAAACGCATGACGTTGTGCACTGGAAGCGCAGTTTATGTGCCATGACATTGAAATTTGAATGTGAGCGCGCCGCATTTATACCGAGTAGTGGGGGTTGGATGTTGGATTTTGCCAAAACTACAAGCCAAATGACAATTTCAATTAACCTTTATAATAATATTCATTTACTAGATGGTGCCCGCGTCCTAGCCTGATGTCTCTCTCTGTAAAAAAATCTGCTGAACATTACGGCTGATTGGCCGTAAATGTGTTGCGGACAGACAGGCAGACACATTTTCGCATTTATAATATTAAGCATGGTTAACATAACTGAAATCTATCTTTACAGGTAAACCTGGTGCAATACATAAGCTAACTTAGTAAGTACTAACTTATATTACTTAAAATAACTTACTTCAAATACTTAAGTTACAGGTTACTTTAAAAGAAATTCAGACATAAATTTTTAAGCTAATGTCCTAACCATTAAACCGACCGTGACAAGAAGCAGATCAGTGGTTTAGCCGGCATTTAGTGAACGGCAACAGACAGACGACGGATACACTCTCATTTAATAATTATGCCGGTTCTTCTCAGTGGAATGTGAACCATTGTGTGGGGAGTGTGTTTCTGAACCGGTGTTAAAGTCAAATGATCAAATAATGATGTATATTAAGAGACACTTGTATGTCCTACCTACGTGGAATAAATAAATTGAGTATTGAGTAAGAATTAGAAACCATATTGTATAGAAATGGAATAGTTACTTGCCACGTATTTTAAAATAATTTGTTGTACGTATGACATATCATTTCTACAAATTGTTCGCGCCGCATAACGCCGTCATAGCCGAATGAAATTGGCTAATTATCGCATGGGAAATATGTTATTAAATTCGTCAGTTTTATATCCGTGGGATTGTTCTTTGAGTATTTGTTTTTGCCGACAGCTGATGAATGGGTGTGATGTGTTTACGTCTGTGTAGTGTGTAGGAACTGTGAGGTCCAATTTACTTGTTTCTGTCTGAAGTGAAAACTTCTTCTATAGGCGCGTTGAGCAGGTTTTGGTAATTTTATATTGAAGTGTAAAACTTCTTTCGACGCGTTGAGCACTTTTTGGTAGGGGGTAAAAATGTAGATTCGCGTGACCGACATGCTCGCGAACAGCGACATGCTTGCGAACATATAAATATACTACATTCGAAATTAAACTTTAATGCCTTAGTATTAAGGTTTCTATTTTAATAATTTTAATTTAAAAAAAAATCGTTCACTTCTATGGGCAGTCCCTATGACTGCCAATTTTTTTTGTTTATTCACTTTAGCCCTTGACTGCGATCTCACCTGGATCTTGGATGGTAAGTGAAGAGAGTCTAAGAAGGTTTTATATTAAACCTTTTATATTACAGCGTCGTACCGGAACGCTAAGTCGCTTGGTGGCACTCTTACTATCCAAGGTCGAAGCTTCCCACCAGAACAGGCAAGAGAAAATCCAGAAATTGTAGATTCCCGAATTGACATACCTGATCGAACCCAGGACTTCCAACTTAAACACCAAAATCACCAAATGGAATCATCAATTAATAGAACAAATAATAATAATAACCACAGAATAACTAAGAATTTGGCTACCTATTATTTATTACTACATGATTCCCGCGACTTCGTCCGCGTGGATTGATGTTTTTTGATTACCGCGGGCAGCCTATGTCCGTCCCCGGGATACAACCTATCCCTGCACCAAATTTCATCAAAATCGGTTGTACGGATACATTTTTTTATTCCCGCGGGATCTCTTCAATTTTCCAGGATAAAAAGTAGCCTATGTTCTTCCCCGGGAAGTAACCTATCTCTGTACCAAATTTCATCAAAATCGGTCTGCTACGGCCGTGAAAGCGTAGCAGAAAGACAGACAGACACACTTTCGCATTTATAATATTAGCATGGATTATTTAATTTGCCTGAGCTATGCATTGCAAAAAACATAAACTTAGTTAATGGTGCTCCTAATCTAATAATGTCTAAAGTAGGTATCCTAATTGAGTTTTTGTACGGAATTTTTTTATTCAGATTCTAGACATTTACATGTCTAACAAGTTTTTTGTTAATTCTTTGCATACATCTAATTAATTAACTGGTCAATATACCCAGCATCTAATATTCAACACTTGTCAATTTTAACTAGTTTTTTCTCGTGGTATCGTTTGCTCGTATAACCGTTGTGCCTACATACTTGCGTGTTTTTTTGAACTGGGGAGTTACTACCACCGCTTAAAGCAGTATTATTTCAAAATAACGGTTGAATGTCACGTACTTAGACGTCCTTAAAATAATGATTATAACACTACAACACGGACGTCAACAATATTAAAATAATACGGCTTTAAGTGATGGTAGTATGCCCCCTGGATTGCGATCTGAGTATGATAATATTGTCATTTAGTCTAAATGGTTAAAACCTCAATAATATTACGAAGCCAGCAATCACAGACCATTACTACTTTTTTACTGGTTTACTACTCGGTGCCAGCAATGAACTTCAAAGATATGCGATCCGTATTTTATATATTGAGGACGGAAATTACAATTTAACTGATTTGAATAATTAATTACCGAATAATTAACCTCCATTTCGGTATGTTAACGCATTTTAATTGATTTAATATTTTGTCGCATTAAGATTTATTTTATGCTTTATGGTGAAAAAATGCTAATGCTTCCATATGTTAAAGACATATTATATTACTTACCAAAACAATTTTATGGCTCATTATAACTATATATTATATGCCACCAGTTGTAACTCACTTGTAACGTTAAAATATAGTTTATGGCTCATAGTATAATTTGATACAAGTACTGCAATGATGAATTTCTTCCTACAATTTAAATAAACGATGGTAAAAAAATATCTTCATAGCCAGTTTTTTGAATGAAATTAATATTATTAAGTAGCCTCTCTAGCGATTCAAAACTTTGGTTTAGCTTTTGTACATGTATGTATAATGTAAAATTTTGAAGAATGGCACAGTTTGCAATCCTGCGGGATTCTTATCCCGGAAAAATTCTAATTCAAATGTTTTTTAATTCAAATAATCATTTACAAGTGCTTTTGAATCGTCGAGTAAATCTACCACTGGTTCTGAATAATATTCCTACCATGAAGAACCAGCAAGAAACTCGGGTTTGCTCGATGGTCTTATGAAAAAAATAATTTACAATTTCATCAATGTGTAGATACCGCTGTCCTGATCATTGCTGGAGCGAGTTAAATCCATGCTCTTTTATCATTTACGTAATCTTCAACATAAATCACATCACACTAATATAATAAAGGCGAAAGTTTGTGTGTATGTTTGTTACTCCTTCACGCCGCTACTACTGAACCGATTTGGCTGAAATTTGGAACATAGATAGCTTATAACCTGGATTAAAACATAGGCTACTTTTTATCCTGGAAAAATCCATAGTTCCCGTGGGAACCAAAAAACCTCAATCCACGCGTACGAAGTCGCGGGCATCAGCTAGTACCTAAATAAATAACAACATAAATGACGTAAAAACACATTTCTCGACCGTGTGCAAAGGTCGAAAAATTGTAGCAAACGAGCATAGAACCCAGTGTTCGCCGCACTTGCGCCACAGTGGTCGTCCAATGAACCATAAATTAATAATAATAATAATCTTTACATTTCACTGAACACGTACAATGTGCCTACTTCCACATTAATACTAAGAATTTACATAATAATAATATGATAATGCACAATACTTGCCTGTGCATGATATAATATTTCCTTCCCCCCGGTAAGGCGATATGCGCGGCGATCTTTGAAGACGCTAGTTAACTTGAAATCGGGTTTGTTAGAAGAAATTCTAAAAAGTAAAACAAAGATATTTTATTTATTTCTTATGTTACGGTTACGACTTTGGACAACGCGAGCAAATTATACTTAGCTAGCTGATGCCCGCGACTTCGTCCGCGTGGAGTAAGTTTTTTGGTTCCCACGGGAAATCCTCAATTTTCCGGGATAAAAAGTAGCCTATGTCATTCTCCAGGTGTCCTCAATTATAGCAATAATTTAATATGAAAAATACTTTTTAAACAACCGACTTCAAACTCCCGCGCCAACTTTACAAAAACAAGCACACGCTACACAAAGTACTTATTTTATTGTTGATATTTTAAAAACCGCTCGACCGATTTCGATAAAATTTATATGGGACCACATGGGAAGTATGCTCTTCCAAATAAAAAAAGAATTATCCAAATCGGTCCACCCAGTCAAAAGTTCTGAGGTAACAAACATTAAAAAAAAATATTTAAAAAAATACAGTCGAATTGAGAACCTCCTCCTTTTTTTGAAGTCGGTTGAAAATCACGTCGATCCGTTGCTCCGTTGCGGCGTGATTGAACGACAAACCAATAAACCAACAAACAAACACACTTTCGCATTTATAATATTAGTAAGTAAGATACATAGTTCAAGATATTATTATAGGGGTCATTTAGAGGATAGCATAAAGGTAGTTTCATTGATCTAGCTTCAATATAAAATTATTTTTCTCAATATAATTAAATTACTATTTCCAAATGAGACGTCTATCTATCTCAAGAAAGTGCGGCATACTCTTTTTGTCGTCTAAATTGATTTAAAAAAAACCGGCCAAGTGCGAGTCGGACTCGCGCACCGAGGGTTCCGTACAAACCTGTAGTAAGTTTTAAATTATTAAAAATATTTTGATTATATGACGTATTAAAAAAAAACTACTTACTAGATCTCGTTCAAACCAATTTTCGGTGGAAGTTTGCATGGTAATGTACATCATATATTTTTTTTAGTTTTATCATTCTCTTATTTTAGAAGTTACAGGGGGGGGGACACACATTTTACCACTTTGGAAGTGTCTCTCGCGCAAACTATTCAGTTTAGAGAAAAATGATATTACAAACCTCAATATCATTTTTAAAGACCTATCCATAGATACCCCACACGTATGGGTTAGATGAAAAAAAAATTTTTGAGTTTCAGTTCTAAGTATGGGGACCCCCAAAATTTATTGTTTTTTTTCTATTTTTGTAAGAAAATCTTAATGCGGTTCACAGGATATATCTACTTACCAAGTTTCAACAGTGTGACATACGGACGGACAGACAGACAGACAGACAGACAGACAGACAGACAGACAGACAGACAGACAGACAGACAGACAGACATGACGAATCTATAAGGGTTCCGTTTTTGCCAAATTTGGCTACGGAACCCTAAAAATGATACGTCTTCAAAGACATTTTCAATCATTTCGACTGCACATTTAACTAATTTTACAAAAAAATATTATCACAGTAAGTATAAATTAAAAATCATTAATTCGTTCTTAGAATTGCATTGCTAATGATTTCGTATTTATCAATAACTAGAGGACGCCCGCGACTTCGTTCGCATGGCTTAAGTTTTTTAATTCCGACAGGCACGCCTTTATTTTCCGGGCTAAAAAGAAGCCTGTGTCACTCATCAAGTACCCATCTGTAGAGATGGGTACTTGATGAGTGACCGTGCATGGTAGCCATGCAAAAAATCATGGCTATAGCAGCTTGAAAAATTACGGACTTTCATACAAACTTTCAACCCCTATTTAACCCCATTGAGGGTGGAATTTTTTTAAATGTGACACACATCCTTTTGTATTTTTACCAAAAGCCAAAATACCAAGTTTAAGATTTAACTTGAAAAATATCTTGTTAAATAAAGAACTACCCTATTTCAACCCTTTGGGGGTAGAATTTTCAAAAATGGTGAAGCACCTATTTATTTTTTTAAACCAGAAGCCCGAATACCAAATTTGTTGGCTATAACTTGAAAAATAAAGGACTTTCATATCAACTTTCGTCCCCTATTTCACCCCTTTGGGGGTAGAATTTTCAGAAACTGTGAAACACGTCTTTCTTCATTTTCAACCCGCAACTCATATACCTACCAAGTTTTATGGCTATAACTTGATAAATGAAGGACTTTCATATAAACTTTCAACCCCTATTTCACCCCTTTGGGGGTCGAATTTTCAAAAATTGTGAATTACGTATTGCTTCATTTTTAACCCGCAGCAAATATACCAAGTTTCATGGGTATAACTTGAGAAATGACGTTCTTTCATACAAACTTTTAACTCCTATTTCACCCCCTTAGGGGTGGAATTTTGAAAAATCCTTCCTTAGTGAGCGCCTACGTCATAAAAGAAACCTACTGTCAAAATTTCAAGTTTCTAACTCCAGCGGTTTAAGCTGTGCGTTGATATATTATAAGTCAGTCAGTCAGTCAGTCAGGACTTTGAATTTTATATTATATAGATTACTAGATGATGCCCGCGACTTCGTCCGCGTGAATTGATGTTTTTTTAAGATTTAAACTATCCTATCTCTCAAGTTGGATCGAACTGCACATGGTGTGCGAATTTTATTATAATCGGTTAAGTGGTTTAGGAGTCCATTGAGGACAAACATTGTGACACGAGATTTATATATATTAAGATATTTTGAATTCTAATCCCAAAATTCACTCAATCTTTTGAACTGAATTAAACGTACCTATTGCATTTCAATATCGATTCATTTTTAATTACATTGCTGCAACATTTGAAATATCTATAGTTAGCAAAATTATTGTGAGTAGTGTAGGTACCCGACTAAAACCTATAAAAGCGGGCAGGAACGTGTATAAAAAGCGCTCTCTGTATTACCGCGTAGTCATTCTTTTGTCACCTTCCGAGCTGTAAACTGCGTTATTGTGAAACTCTTAATGAGTCATAATTGTGTTCCGATTTAAGTGTGTTCCTTTTTGGTTATTTTATGTGTGATATGTTGTAATCGTTCACTAGAATAAATTGTGGTTTGTTATATTTGCTTAGTTTCACTTTACTCCACTTCTGTTTCCTAAATTCAGAAGTGGGATAAAGGACCGCTAAATAGGCCCACATACGAGATGAACCAAAAAGGAACATACCCAAATTTAAAGTGCTTAAAGTTGATCACGAGACCGATCAAGATATCTCTCGAAGGGTGACTCGCGTAATGTGCAGTGTTTATTTGTGTGCTAAAGTTGTGCTTTGTTTTCATGTGATTGGTAACGCTGGCTCGCGGAGTGTGGCCGAGATGTGGTGTTGCACAGCTCGTGTGCTTGAGGCGCCTCACGAGTGCGCTTGGGTGTGCAACTGTGCATGCCACGTGGGCGCTCTGGGCAGCGTTCACGAGGGCAATTCAGTCTGCGCGACACGCTGTCGTGCCTTGCTGCGTGCCTCGGAGCCGCGATGCTGCGCGCTTTCCCGTGTTACGCCTGGCATTTGCCTGGAATGGTGGTGAGGTGATGACACCATCGAGCCTCTGGTGATATGACGTAATATGCGACATCGGTAAGGCCATTTAATTTATTTGCTTAAGGATGTAATACCCACCAAGCGTAGCCACAAAGTAAATGAACAGTAATTCATGTTACTGAATTGACTGTTAATTGTGTTAAGAAAAGGTTTAGACCCCAATTGTATTTACGCGATTTCCATTTTATGATAATTTCCCACTAAATTAGCAAGCTGTGTTGGCTCAGTGGTTGTTATTGGCATAACGCATACATTTGAGTCCCTAAACCGCCCTGAATGCTAGTTTGTGAAAAGTATAAAGGGTCTAGCCGAAACACCTTGTTCAAAAGTAGAACCTTTGTGGGCACCGACCGGATACAAAAATATTTTTGAGAAAAATAGGTGACTCATACCCTAAGTTTGAATGCATAACTTGAGGCCTCTAAGTTTGCTGAGTTTTGAACACATAAAGTAGTAATGTTTTGATAAAGCATGATGTACGGATAAATTGTTTTTGCGTGATTTGGTTTTTTGTATTTAAAATGAGGGTTGTTATTTAAAATTCATGACCTAGTTTCGATCGGACACAAACCAACCGCAATTCTAAAGTTTCATACGCAAACATAGCTAAAAGCCAACATCTGGGAATTTAATTGAACTACGATACGTAAAAATTGTTACCTACCTACTTTACGATTTCATTGTTTTATTTAACATGACTTGTTACATAGAAAAAGAGTCTCAAAGTAAGTTGGTTGTGTGTTCCTGAGCTATCAATGCGTTTTTGAATAGTTAACGTGAATACATTTTGCGAATACCTTCTCGATTTTAATAAAAATTGTTGAGGTCAGGTATGGACGAGCAAACATATTTATAGTTCTGATAAACGTTAAAATTAACTTGAGTTTTACAGGTTATTTTCTTTAATATTACCGAACCAGGTTACGTAATTTGGATGACAGGAATGTTGCATTCTATTTTGATTAGAGAAGTTGTTTTTCTGCTCTCATGGATAGAAAGTTTGTTTTCGTTTTACCTGCGGTCAAGTTTTGGGTGGATCGATTACGAGTCTACATACCTACATGTCCTGATAATATGAAACTGTTAAGGGGTTTTTGTGAAGTTAAATTGCTCGTTAAGTTTAATTTTCTGTGTGTTCTATGTTAATTTCGTCTTCGGCGCTCACCACGTGTGAGGCGTTCTGGTCGCGCCGGGCTGCGCGCCCGCATGCCGCGTGTGTGAAGTGCGTCACTACGCGTCTGCTGGTCGCGCAGGGCTGTGCGCTTGCCTAGTGCGCGTTGCTGCGCACTCGCCTGCCGCGCTTAAGGCGTGACACTGCGTGTCTCCACTGGTCGCGCAGGTATGCGCGCCCACCTAGTGCGCGATGCTGCGCGCTCCTGGTTGCGCATGGCTGTGCGCTTGTCTAGTGCGCGTTGCTGCGCACTCGCCTGCCGCGCTTAAGGCGTGACACTGCGTGTCCACTGGTCGCGCAGGGCTGCGTGCTTGTATAGTGCGCGAGGCTGCTCGTTAGCCTACTCGATATGGTTGAACATAACTGGTATGAGTAAACTTTCTTCATTTTCTGTGTTCATCGATGATGATGTTTGATGTTTTGAATGTTCAAAGTTGTTTCGACATGGTACAACTGTGAGTTTGTACTATGGTTGAGCGACCTTTAATGAGGGCTCTACCAGCTCTACCGACTCTTGTTTCTCTACGAGTTCTACTGTGTCTTGGTACTCTACCAGCGCTACTGTCTCTAGGAGTTCTACCGGCTCTATTGAGAGCTCCACAGGTTCTGTGAGTTCTATCGGCTTTGTATGTATGAGCTCTGCTGAAGCAGTCAAATAATTTTGTTGGTACCTGTGCTGGTACTGGTAACTATGCTGGTAATGAACTTTTAAGTCAAGAGAGCTTGTGAAGGTAATTGACTATGCGTTGACTACCTGCTATGTATGGATAGTCACGATGATCACGTCGTTTCGTGATAACGATTTGGTTTTAATTTCTGTTACATGTTTGGCGCCATGGAGTGGTGCCCTGGATCGGGGCCCTGGAGGTGTGCCCTGGAGTGGTGCCTTGGAGCGGGGTCCTGGAGCGGTGCCTTGGAGTGGTACCTCGAAGTCGTGCTTAGGACTACGCGGCACGTTCTTCGGTGACAGACACTTTCAACTTAATTTGCATAAACATTGCCTATGGCTCTGCTTGTTGTCATCCAATTTAGTTACATGCTTTCTCTAGTAAAGTTAGGTTAGTCGTAAATCAGACGTTAGGTCAGTTCTTAGGTCAACCGTTAGGCTACTTATTAGTTCAGTTGTTAGGTCAAAATGTAAGCTTACATGTTAGGTTAGGTTACTTTAGGCTCTGTTAGGCTAGTGGATGACAGCGGACAGCGTTGTATGTAGTGGGCAGATTGAGAAGAAGGTTATGTCGGCAGACCTGCGAGGAGTGTAGCATAGCACTCTGTCAGGTGGGTGGTAGAATGGCTACCACCGACGGGGAGATGCACACGAATGTGTGTGTCAACCTCGGGCCAAGTATGAACCCGGTTCATTGTGAAAATCACAATGGTACCCATGGTTTTGGGTAGGTGCGTGAGCGCACTAAAGACTTCTGCAGTTCAGTACATGGTTCCTTGGAAAGGAGAATGGTGTCCCGAGAGTTGCACTGCATTTTTTTTTGAAAGTTAGATTCAACCGAACATTTTAATGTTTTCTTATGATTACAGTAGCACGTTTGATGTATTTGGGTGTCAGGTGAATTGCCTTGCTGGTCGAGCTGTGTGACTGGTGTGGCCCAGATGCAGAGTGCTCCCGAGGCTGGCGACCTAGAGTGGCTGGCTCCGAAAGTCGCGTCCCTTGGATGCGCATCAGGCTGTGTCCTGGCAGGCTTTGTCCTGGGAAGTCGCGTTCTCTGAATGCGCATCAGGCTGTGTCCTGGCAGGTTTTGTCCTGGGAAGTCGCGTTCTCTGAATGCGCATCAGGCTGTGTCCTGGCAGGTTTTGTCCTGGGAAGTCGCATTCTCTGAATGCGCATCAGGCTGTGTCCTGGCAGGTTTTGTCCTGGGAAGTCGCGTTCTCTGAATGCGCATCAGGCTCTGTCCTGGCACGTTTTTAACGTGGTGTGTGTGTGAACTTGCAAGTTCAGGTATGAGATTAACTGAGATGTAATGTCTGGAGAAGTATGCATACTTTTGAATGTGAAGCGTTTTATTTTGTGTAGCGAAAGTTGTTATTTTGAATGAGGGCCTCGTATGCGTGATGATTGTCAGAATAGGCAATAGCGTGCATCGTCATGAATAATCAATCATTTGTGTCTTATGCAGGTTCTGATGACAGTAACTGTGACGATGCGGGTGAATCTTTGGGTGCCCTCACTAGTTCAGGAGACACCGCAAGAGGGGGAGCTTATGAAGATGGCATACGCACACCAGCTCTCCCTGCTTCTGATGAAATTGTTTCCGGTGCAGCCGAGGGCGGCGCACAATCAGGATAGGCCGAGTTAGCAAAATTATTGTGAGTAGTGTAGGTACCCGACTAAAACCTATAAAAGCGGGCAGGAACGTGTATAAAAAGCGCTCTCTGTATTACCGCGTAGTCATTCTTTTGTCACCTTCCGAGCTGTAAACTGCGTTATTGTGAAACTCTTAATGAGTCATAATTGTGTTCCGATTTAAGTGTGTTCCTTTTTGGTTATTTTATGTGTGATATGTTGTAATCGTTCACTAGAATAAATTGTGGTTTGTTATATTTGCTTAGTTTCACTTTACTCCACTTCTGTTTCCTAAATCTATATTAATAGGAATGACAATCTATCCGGTTAGTAATTGTACCACTTTCACAATACCTACTTCGACCCGCTTTTTTATGTAGCCTATACTGCCTATTGAGGCTTTAAATTAAAATCTAGATTTTAAATCATTAATAAAAAACTTAATAGCGTCCGTAGCTAATGTGGGTGCTTAAGTACGTATTGCTAGTAGATATAATTTCTAGTCACAGGTGTTTAAAGCCACTATACACTTGCGACTACTATTGCGAAATAAATATTAAGACATTGCAGTTACAACAGTTATAATTGTATACCTATATAGGTATACTTTTGCCCGCGGATTCGTTCACATTAAGTTAGATTTTGATTGGTAAATTTCAAGCCACTATTTTGAACCCTTAGAGGGTTGTATTTTCGAAAATATTTTCATAGCGGATGTCTGTCATAATATCTGTGTGCCGAATATTAGCCCGATGTACAGTTAACTATATTATATATTATTAAATATATTTAGAAGAGTAGATTAAAAAAAAAATATAATCTAATTATTGATATATGAATAAAATATCAATATGTCAACGTCTTAAAGTTTTAGGAGTCAGCGCAATATTATGACATTTAATTTAAATAATTAACTTAGTGATAATTTATTTTAAAATTACCTGAAACAAAGTATACATTAATTGTAATTATTACTTAACTACTTCTCTAATAATTCTTCTTCTGTAATCAGAAAAGTACAGTTAAGGAAATCGATTCACTTCGGTACAAAAATAGTAAATACGGTTAAATCTCGTAAAGAAAAAAATCTCATTTTCTCGCAGGCTAAGTCCCTATCATGAATATGTTGGTCTCTTTTTAGTGTCGCTTTTTCGTTTCTTCGAATTTTCAAATCACGATTCTAAAGAAGTTTCACTTCAAAAATCGACAGTGTGCGCGTCGTGTTTATGACATCAATTGGCAGCTAAGGTGGCTAACCGCTAGGTTATCAACTTTTTTTTTGCCGATAAGAATGTCCAGCTTGCATACTAATTAATTTCGGCAGTCGATTATCTGTGCAAAAATGCTGCTCCGCCCGTGGTCGAGACATGCAAATTAAATTAAATTAAAAATATCGCATGCGGCGAATGCAACATTGATGTTTCGTTTTGTATAAAAAATCCACTATAGTAGTTCTACCTTTTTGTATAAAAGTAAAATGTTTCCCAGCGTTGAAAAATCTTCATTAGTCAAATCCCAATACCTATAATAATAAAAAATATAAAGAATAGGTAATAGTACAAATACGTTCAAATTTCAATTCTTTTTTCTGCCTATTTTGTGATCTTTTTCGAGTTTCTTTTGAATAATTATTAAAAAGAAACTAAGAATTAATTTATTTCGAGCTGATTTTAAATTCCCGCGGTAAATAAAAAAAACTAGCCTATTGTCTACCTAATTTCATCAAAATCGGTTGAAAAGATGGGTCGTAAGCGTAGGTAACTAACATACATTCGCATCATACCTACTTCATACAAATATTATAAATGCGAAACTGTGTTTGTTTGTTGGTTTATCCTTCAATAACGCTGCAACGGAGCAACGGATCGACGTGATTTTTGCATGTTAGGATTACGCTGAAAAAACTCAAAGCTTTCGAGCAGTGTAAAATGGGAAGAATATTAATTGTACAATGGACATATTAGTTAATATTTTGACATTGATAATAATAATGATGTGTTAATTTTATTGTATCATACTAATATTATAAATGCGAAAGTGTGTTTGTTTGTTTGTTTGTTTGTCCTTCAATCACGCCGCAACAGAGCAACGGATCGACGTGATTTTTGGCATGGGTATATATAGTTGAGGACCTGGAGAGTGACATAGGCATATATTTCGGAAAATTAAGAACGCATTTGCAAATCCCTTAAAATATTAGAGTTTTCAGTACATTTTGTGACTAAGTCAAACAAAATAGGATGGAACTAAAAATTGCTATACAAAGATTGATCCTATATCTCAAATTTTTGGTAATAACATTGTAAAAAATCTTTATTTTTAATACTATAAAAATGATTTTCCCTCACCTCTTCACTCAAAATTGACGATTTAGGGGTGACTTTAGGTACATTTTTTACTGTAAATATGCCGTTTTTTTGTCATTAAAAAATACCATCTATTAGTAGATATGTTCATCTAGAAATTTTGGTAATAAAAATATTAAAAATAGGACAAATAGTATACGAAATGAAATAAAACTTGCTTGTATATTTTTCACATATTTTGTAAATCTTAACAGAGTGAACATAAGGGTTATTTTGATTTTACTCGGTCTCTGGTTTGATTTCAAATTATCATTAGTCTGCGTTTGACCGCCGTCGTGAGTGGACCCTGCGCCGGTTGCGAGCAGTCGCTGCTGTCGAAAAGATCGCTGTACATACACGAAATACCTACCTAGAGTACCTAGTTGAGCGAACCAAAGGGAAAAGCCCATTTTTGACCAAGGAGCAGCCAGCAATGTAATGAATATCATAAAAAGACATATTTAATAACTAGTATATTCCAGTTACCTATTTGTACGTAGCACTCGGAAATAATTAGTTAGTTTAAAAGGAAACTCAGTCTACATTCTTTATTTTCAAACCACTTCCGCGGGCTGTGGCTCGTAATGTCAATCTTGACAATGTAGGGAGTGCAATCATCATTTCGTAAAGTCGATATACCAAAAATCGATAATCCGAGATCGATATTTTCAGAAAAATAATTAAAGCCAAGCTTTTTCGCTTTTGGTTATTTAATGGTTTTATCGCTATCTTATAAAAACCTTATTAAATAAAATATTATTTAAATAAACATAAACATGCTAGATTAATCAATTGAACTGATTCAGTGAATGTGCACATCGATATGAATCGATGTACGTAACATCGTTTTATCATCATTGGCTCACGGCATACATCTCTATGGCCATAGACATTATTGACATTGACTTATCTCTATTCTCTTTATTCACGTTCATCGGTTGCTAATGTTGTGTGTTTCGTAATCGTGATTTTCTTCCTCGGTTTGCTGTATTTTAAACCTGACGACTTTGCTGCTATTATGGACTCTGTCGATGCTCCCGATGACGACCCTGGCTTTACTTTGGATTACGTACAGCTGGTCGAAGGACAGTAGGCTGTTGTGCCCATGTGATAACAATGTGTTTCTTGGGCTGGGCAAGATATCAGGCTAATATTAATCCCCCAGCCCAGTTCGTAGACGACGTTCTAGTTATGAATTTACGTGAAAATTAATAAAAAATCGAAAACTACATGTTTTTTTTATTGTAACTTGAATTTTTTTAAACATGCTCTACAGAAGTTCGTCCGAGTTTTACGTTCAAAATAGTGTTTGTTTCTTAATCTACGATTTCAATCCTTATGCCTACAATTTGTTTCATTGATGGCTGCACCTTGGCCAAAACCCCTTAGTCAACTGGGCGTTTCCCTTTATATTTATAGTTATCACCTGTGCTGATATTTTGAAAAGGTAAGAAATGGTACCTACTACCAACACAATACAATTTTATTATTTGCTAGCATTTAGAAATTTATTGCAGTCTCTATTCCCCGAGCGTGGTAGTGACCTGAAAGTATACTTCGACGACTTCTACTGGAACTTCTAGACGCGTAGAGCTAGGTGTATCGAATTTGGACTCAATTTGTTAGTTATGATGAGATCTTACCTCAAGACTTGGTAGAGTGACCTGAAGGTATACTTCGATGACCACTACTGGAACTCCTAGACGCGTAGAGCTAGGCGTATCGAATTTGGACTCAATTTGTTAGTTATGATGAGATCTTACCGCAAGACTTGGTAGAGTGACCTGAAGGTATACTTCGATGACCACTACTGGAACTCCTAGACGCGTAGAGCTAGGTGTATCGAATTTGGACTCAATTTGTTAGTTATGATGAGATCTTACCTCAAGACTTGGTAGAGTGACCTGAAGGTATACTTCGATGACCACTACTGGAACTCCTAGACGCGTAGAGCTAGGTGTATCGAATTTGGGCTGGTTTTGTTAGTTACGATGAGATCTTACCACAAAACTTGGTGGAGTGACCTGAAGGTATACTTCGACATCCACTACTGGAACTCCTAGACGCGTAGAGCTAGGTGTATCCAATTTGGCCTCGTTTTGTTAGTTATGATGAGATCTTACCACAGAACTTGGTGGAGTGACCTGAAGGTATACTTCGACATCCACTACTGGAACTCCTAGACGCGTAGAGCTAGGTGTATCGACGCGCGTCTAGGAGTTTTTTGACGACCTCCGTGGCGCAGTGTGTAACGCTGTTGCCTTGACGTGCGGAGGTCCCGGGTTCGATCCCCGGCAGGGTCAATTTGGGAATTTATAATTTCTGAATTTTCCCTGGTCTGGCCTGGTGGGAGGCTTCGGCCGTGGCTAGTTACCACCCTACCGGCAAAGACGTGCCGCCAAGCGATTGAGCGTTCCGGTACGATGCCGTGTAGAAACCGAATAGGGGTAGGTATGGGTTTAATATAACTGCCATGCCCCTAACAAGGTTAGCCCGCTACCATCTTAGACTGCATCATCACTTACCATCAGGTGAGATCGCAGTCAAGGGCTAACTTGTAGTGGATAAAAAAAAAAAAAAAAAAAGTTCCAGTAGTGGTCGTCGAAGTATACCTTCAGGCCACTCCACCAAGTCTTGAGGTAAGGTCTCATCATAACTAACTAAACGAGCCCAAATTCGATACACCTATCTCTACGCGTCTAGGAGTTCCAGTAGTGGTCATCGAAGTGTACCTTCAGGTCATTTTACCAAGTCTTGGGCCAAGATCTCATTATAACTAACAAAACGAGCCTAAACTCGTCTTTAATAAATAATAATATATCGAAGTTATGATATAAGTTGATTCAACGCATTGATGTAGAATTTTAGATCAATGACCTCGCAGCTAATCCGTGCATGTGTGTGCGTGGGAATGAACCATGTGTAGTAGTGCGATTTCATACCTATCCATTTCGGAAATGCGTCCTTAAGGAGTTCCCGTGGGAATTAAAAAAACTTATTCCACGCGGGCGAAGTCGTGGGCATTAGCTAGTATTTTACAACATTGTTACTTGTTAGTCAGGATTACGATGAAAAAAGTTTTCGAGCTGAGTAAAGCGCGAAGTCTTACTAGGGAAAAATACAGACTATAGGGGTAGTTCCTACACGTGTCAGAGTGGGAGGGTTGGAGCTGGGGCGGTGTTCACCTCGATGCCTCGTGTTGCACCGCATTATGCAACTCGTAAACATTTCCTTCAAAGCTTAAAGTGGTAGATGTTGTGGCATAAAACTTTGATAGTTAAAACTTAAGCCGTAACTGAGTAAATATAATATCAAACTAGTCGTCTTAATCTAAGGAAAACGTTGTGAAATAGACTTAGCAAAGATTTTACGTTTAGTTATACCTATACCTACCTAAAACTGGACTAGCTGATGCCTGCAATTACGTGGATTGAGGTTTTTTGGTTCCCGCGGGAACTCTTTAATTTTCCGGGATAAAAAGAAGCCTATTTGTTATTCCAGACTACCTATAATCTTTGAGCCAAATTTCATCCACAACCGTTCAGAAGTTCTGGCTTGATTGAGTAACAAACATCCATCCATCCAAACTTTCGCATTTACATTTAATACACAAAATCTGCGATTAAAAGCACGTAGTGTTTAACATCATACTAATACTGCGATACATAAATGCGAAAGTGTGTTTGTTTGTTTGTTTGTCCTTCAATCACGCCGCAACAGAGCAACGGCTCGACGTGATTTTTTGCATGGATATAGTTAAAAACCTGGAGAGTGACTTAGGCTATAAGGATTCTTATCCCGAAAAATGAAGGAGTTCCCGTGGGAATTAAAAATAACTAATTCTAGTAAGTATATAGGGCGTCAGTTAGTAGTTAAATAGTGCAATACGTATCGAAAAGGGAACCATTTTTGGAATTCTAATTAAAAATTGGTAGCATTGTTTGATGTTCCTAATGCGCGTTAACCTCTATACCGTATGTAGGCTGAAAAGTGAACATGCAACAAATATATCAGAAACATATCTGCCTCAGATACTATACTACTTGGTCTAGACCCAAATTCGTGGAACCCCAAAATCGAAGCTGTACGTAACAAGTTGCCAGCCGGATCCACTACTATTCGATAAGCACAGGTCATGAATACACAGAGGCTATGTTTATATTATTCTACACTATAATGTAGGTATATAGGTAGGTCATTTCGCCGAACGCATAATCTGTATCCGATATTTAAATGCCTAATTAAAGTTTTCGTTCAGAAATAACTTTTGTTTAATCACTTAATTTAATAGCATGCCGTGATTCGTTTATCTCGATACTGCGGACAATTCTTTTTAAAATAATATCTAGGTACACTAAACTTAAATGACAATTTTATCTGTTTCTGTCCCTGTCCGCAATGACTATTATGAAAGGGTTTGCAATATCTTGCTGTCATTTTAGTTTAGTTTCGAGATTGTGGAATACAAAATCTGTCCCAATGTCCGTGTGAAATGCCGATATTTATCGATGGTATAGTTTGCTTTTTGTGGTTCTGGCGCCCCTGGGGCCGATTTCCGGTCAATTCAAGTTCGAATTGAAACCAATCGGATTTGCATTCAGCAGACCACGGTTTAGTTTAATGACTTGGTTTATATATTACTAGCTGATACCCGCGACTTCGTCCGCGTGGATTGAGGAGTTTTAGTTCCCGCGGGAACTCTTTAATTTTCCGGGATAAAAAGTACCCTATTATTTAATCCGGACTTCTAACTTTACGTCTGCAAAATTTCAAAGCAATCGGTTCAGTAGTTACGGCGTGAAAGCGTAACAAACATACAAACAAACTCACTTTCCCATTTATAATATTATATAAATATAAATTAAAGTAAGGATTATGATCTTATATTGATCTTGTATCCTTATCCTAATATTTTGCTTGACTTCTGTACTTATTGTAATATTTTACTTTTTAACAAGTGAGCGATTGCTGGCTTTCTTGGAGACGCTTTTCAGAAGAATCTGTTTTCTGAATCGGTTGTAGAGTCTTGCACAATATAAAAATTACGCTAGGCACGGCCGAAGCCTCCTACCAGACCAAACTAGAGAAAATTCAGAAATTATAAATTCCCAAATTGACCCCGATGGTAATTGAGCCCGACCTCCGCATGTTAAGACAACAGCGCTCAACACTGCGCCAGGGAGGTCGTCAAAATGATGAAATGATCATTACTTATTGGGATCGGGACCTCCCACTTTAAGACGTAGGTATAGGAATTAGGAAGTAAAGTATCCTATTACGAAGCAACGATTTAATCTATGGTGGTGATGTCTCTACATTTACTCTACACTATAAAATCGGACATGATATCTCATTGCTTTGTTCTTACAACCGATATTATCAGATGCGGACCGTTAGAGTGATAAAAAAACCGCCCATCACATTCTTATCAGCCCGCCTTGGCACTGACCGGTCAGCTGACTGGAATAATTGCTTTTTATGTCCGGTTCTTTTGCCATGACGTGTGTGCTTTTTTTAACATTGGCGGCATGTCTTTTAAGTCAATGCCTCAATGTGATTTGTTTAATACAAGTCTATATTCTATCTAGGAATTATTAGTAGGAGATCTATGAGCACATGCCACTTAATAATAAAGTCTATTTCTAACTAGTTGATGTTCGCGACTTCCGCTGTCTGGATTTAATCTTGCTCCGTTGGAAATATTTGATTTTCCGGGATATAAAGTCAAGTTGAATAAAAAGGGATTAGAATTTGTTGGCAAACCAACAAACAAACACAATTCTGGCTCTGTTGCGGCGTGATTGAAGGACAAATCCTTCAATCACGCCGCAACAGAGCCACGGATCGACATGATTATTTGCATGCTTACTCATTGCTTAGAGTTGAGGTTTACGATATCAATTAGGGTATCTATAAACTTAAGCTAGGAGGGTTCCCAACGCGCCCTGGTCTGAGAAGAGCTCACAACAAATTCAGCCGGGATTTTTTAAAATATTCTTATTTAAAACAGTCATCCTTTACCAATGAGGAGTACCCTCCTCAGCGCTGTGTCAATGTATACTTGACCTAGAAACTCGATATTGTCCCACCAAGGACTTCAATTGGTATACGTGACCACTAATAGGGGATTATGTGAAACCCAAACCCAGAACGGATATAAACTGTGAACAGCCTAAAAGCTGTCGCACCAATAATACTGTTTTTTTCTTTATATTTGTGACCAATTTTTTTGACCATCAGATACTTCATAGCAGTTCAAAATGATATATTTTTGCCAAAGTTACCAGAAGTTTGGATAACCTCCCTGGGGCAGTGGTGAGCGCTGTGTCTTATAGAGGGAGGTCCCGGGTTCGATTCCCGGCAGGGTTAATTTGGGAATTTGTTTAGGTGAGCTTTAATATAACCGTCGTATACGTAACAGGTCAGCCCCCGCTACCGTCTTAGACTGCATCATCACTTAGCATCAGGCGAGATCGCAGTCAAGGGCTGACTGGTACTTAGTGGAATTAAAATTTTAAAAAAAACTTAGGAGTGTAGGAATCTTTTCTTGGAAAGGGAAATCCGAACCAGACGCCTACATATTATAGATTGATTTCAATTCAAACTTTTAAGTTTGTTCGAAACTAAGTTTACTTCGAAAGCAGTTGTAGTTTTTCTTTTTTATTCTAGAGTAAAACAAACGGCCCCCTCGCCATTTTTACTATCGGGGCGCGAGGCATCGTAAACGTCTACCCCATGCAACCCTAGTCCCCTACAACCCTAGTCCCCTACACAGCAGACGTATCACGTTTTCGCTCTCAGTTTACGAGATCAAAGTAAAGACGCGCGGGGGGGAAATCGAGCAAGCGCATGTCGCAAAAACTGGAATAAATAATTTGTTAAAAAATAAATATTTACTTCAGTACTTACTATTTATTATTGACTGTGACTATGACAGGTTGCCTGGTGGAGATTGCTATGTGCGTAGTTTTTAGTTATCTGTACTCTTTGTATTCTTTCATGACAGATCCTTATCCACAAGGTCCCTACACAAGGTGGAATGCCCTTCCGACTTCCGTTTTCCCTCCTATTTTAATATCGGTACTATCAAATCAAGAGTGGCCTGGCATCTTCTAGGCATGCGCGCTCCATCTTAGGCTGCGTCACCACTTGCGAGCAGGTCTGATTGCGGTCAAGCCCTAAATAAAAAGAAAAAATTGCCAGTCATAGGGACTGTCGATAGAAGTGAAAACGAAAATTTATTATTTCTTTTTTTTTAATATATAATTTTTTTTTTTTAGAAACCTTAAGACTAAGGCATAAGAGTTTAATAACGAATGTAGTATATTTATATTTCAGACCTTTTGTCTTCGTAACAACGCTTGCATGTCGGTGACGGTGACGCGAATCCACAAGTTTACCCCCTACCACAAAGTGCTCAACCGGCTAAAGAAGTTTTCACTTCAAAAAGTGACCCGCTGGTTCGTCTGTCGGCATATCACAAAAACGTATCTAGTCTATATCATCCTCTAGTAAGTATAGTTACAAGTTTGCGAGCCTTCGCTTCTATCTAATCAACACGCACACGAAAAGAACAATCACTTTCTACGATCTATCTGGCAATCAGGGTTGTCACATTCCTAGGTGGAGACTATTTTTTTGTATGGTAGGTAAGAATTTTGGTATTATATTCAATAATCCATCGAAATTATTAAAAATAAAAATGCGAAAGTATTTTATCATCATCTTATTTTTTTACTTACTAGTAAATGATTTAGTGCGAAGTTTGCTTGGACTAGCTTGCGGAAATTTTAACGCAATAGTCCTATCGGTTTCGATTCCTAATGTTAGGCGAAAATTAAAGCTATTCTGTACAAGACTTTATTATTTATTATTATTATTTTGTAGGATTTATTATTATTTATGGTTCGCGATATATTATAATGGTATATTCTGGTCGCGTCGCTGTTTGTGTGATTAATTATTGCGCAAGCGGGTGTAAAATATGTGCATCCATACTTTAATATTATAAATGCGAAAGTGTGTCTGTCTATCTGGCTGCTACGCTTTCACGGCCCATCCGTTCATCAGATTTTGATGAAATTTTGTACAGGGATAGGTTGTATCCCGGGGCTCCTTTCTATCCCGGAAAATCAAAGAGTTCCCGCGGGTATCGAAAAATCCTAATCCACACGGACGAAGACGCGGGAAGCATCTAGTTATTAATAAACGTACGTATATAAAAGTTAAGAGCTAAAACAGAGTTTGCATTTAATACTAGTTAGTGGCAACCCTACCGTTAATATGTTTTGATAAGGTAGTGCTAAATCATGCGGCAGCGGTCGCGGGGCGGTTCGGGGAATACGTCGAGACTCGAGATTGATTAACGTCTAGAGCGGAATGAATTTATTTGGACACAAGTGCGCTGTGCGGATTTTCACCGTTTATATATATATATACACTGCGGTACTCTAACGGTGATTTATCATCATCTTAGCCCATCGGTGGTTCACTGCTGATCTATCAGGTTTTCATTTATCCACTACAAGTTATCCCCTGACTGCGATCTCACCTGATGGTAAGTGATGATGCCGTACCCCAACCCACTCACATCCCTTAGTTATAAGGCAATAAAAATGAAGAGCTTGAGCTTAGAATAGCCAAATTAGATGGGAACTTACCCAGTGTGTGAAAATGAATGAATTAAAGAAAGAAACAATATGAAGAATGAAAGTGCTAGAGGCATAAGTGATAGAACTAGAATGAAAGAGTAGAAAATAAAAATTGTAAATACAGTCTCATTCCCTCATGTTGGAGGTATTATTAAAAAACAAGCGGGATAACCCGTTAGAGGCATGGTAGTTAAACAGTTATATTAAACCCCTAAGCGGTTTCTATACGGCATCGTACCGGAACGCTAAATCGCTTGGCGGCACGTCTTTGCCGGTAAGGTGATCGAACCCGAGACCTTTAGTCATTTATTTATTATTAATAGCTTTCACGTCTTACTTACTAATACATTATATTATTACATAATACAATTTGCTATTAGCATGTATGGACATGAGGCCCTGTCAGGGCGTTGCTACATAACATAATTATATATTTATACCTAAATATCTGATATCTAATTATTTATCTTTTAACATATTAATTTATCTTTGCACAAAATATATACTTATTAATATAGTAATAATAACATTTCAGATATTAATTAACATATTTTTATATTTAATTTAATTTAATAATATACTTTATTCAAATAAACTAAAGATATCATATTTAAATTTAATTTACTTGATCGTATTATTGAGGTCTATTCATTTAAAAAATCTTTTATGCTATAAAAACATTTTTGGATTAGCCATTCTTTTAATTTACTTTTAAATTTTGTCTCTTTGATCTCGTCTGTGATAATATTTGGAAGTTTATTATAAATTACTACGGATCTAAAATATGGACTTTTTTGGGCTAATGTTATTTGGTTGAAGCAGGGTACAACCTCCGCACGTTAAGACAACAGCGCTCAACACTGCGCCATGGAGGTCGTCAAACCGTTGTATACCGATGGGTATCAGCTTGCTAGGTCCTTGGGTTGGGGCTGGACGTGGTGAGTCATTAAAGTCAAGAAAGAATTTATCTATCTATCTTCTTTCCGAACCGGCGGTAGGTAGGTACAGTCAAATCATGACGTAGCATAAGTAACACCTGTATCTATGTCTTCGAAATAAACAATTTGAGTACCTATATTGTATTGTATAGGTGATTACTTGGTGATTACATATTCGCTGTAGTCTAGACTGCAGACTACAAGCGTTAGACTGTAGCCTAAACAGTAAACACAGCTCTCTCGTAGCATAATACATAACATATTAGCCGAGCTTCCGGATTCCCCGACGTATGACGAGTGACAAAAACAACTTTTAGGCGCCCTGTCTATGTTTTTGTCAATATATTGGTAACCAATGAATATATTATCTAAGTTGGTAACTATTCACTAATTTTTGAGACATTACCTCCAAGGTTGACTTCAAATCATTTTTCCATTGATTAGTGTACAACCTCCGTGGCGCAGTGTGTAACGCTGTTGCCTTAACGTGCGGAGGTCCCGGGTTCGATCCCCGGCAGGGTCAATTTGGGAATTTATAATTTCTGAATTTTCCCTGGTCTGGCCTGGTGGGAGGCTTCGGCCGTGGCTAGTTACCACCCTACCGGCAAAGATGTGCCGCCAAGCGATTGAGCGTTCCGGTACGATGCCGTGTAGAAACCGAATAGGGGTATGGGTTTAATATAACTGCCATGCCCCTAACAGGTTAGCCCGCTACAATCTTAGACTGCATCATCACTTACCATCAGGTGAGATCGCAGTCAAGGGCTAACTTGTAGTGGATAAAAAAAAAAAAAAAACCAAAGCGTCAGTTTATATTCGTCGGCCTGGTGGGAGGCTTCGGGCGTGGATAGTTACCAGCTACCACCCTACCGGCAAAGACGTACCGCTAAGCGATTTAGCGTTCCGGTACGATGCTGTGTAAAAACCGATTAGGAGTATGGGTTCGATATAATTGCCGTCAGCCGTACCCCTACCATCTTAGACTGCATCATCACTTACCAGCAAGTTAAATCGCAAAAAATTATGTTCCTATTTTGGCCACCGGGTCAGTTAAGTTTGTAGGACTGAACCTATTTAGACAACATAACAGACAAGTAAAAACAATGCGTTTGTTTTCACTCCAATCATTAACCGTATGTTTGAACTCCGTTCTAAATAAACAGCCCGTAGGCGGCCGTGGGTGTCGGATCGGATCCGGGCCGGAAAGGCTTGTTAAGCGGAGATTACGTGGGAATTAGGAAAGTATTCGCTGCCATTGAAACTTTGTTAACTGCCTCGATGGTCTAGTGGTTAGCGTGTTCGACTGCGGCCGACGAGGTCCCGGTTTCGAGTCCCGGGTCGGGTCACAATAAGTACCTACCTATTGGGTTTTTCTGACTAGAAATTCTCAGCACTATTACAGTACGGGGTTAGTTGGTGGTGTTTCATCACCCCCGTGCCTCGGAGAGCACGTTAAGCCGTCGGTCCCGGTTATTATCACTAACATGATAATAGTCGTTAAAGCCCGCCAACCCGCATTGGAGCAGCGTGGTGGGTCTAAGCTCTAATTCCCTCTCTCCTATGAGAGTGGAGGCCTGTGCCCAGCTGTGGGACGTTAGTGGGCTGTTGTGAAAGTGGAAGTGGATACATTGTTTCTTGATAGACATTTGAATTTGAGGCTTCAAGCTCGCGCATATTAAGTCGTTGCACGGCAGCTTGCTCAAAATAAATATGTTAGGTACATACCTATACTTGTATAGTCTGCCTCGTTTGTCTAGTGGTTAGCATGTTCGACTGCGGCTGATAAGGTCCCGGGTTCGAGTCCCGGGTCTGGCCATAATAATTAAGTAAGTATTGGGTTGTTCTGACAAAAAATTTTGGCAGTGTGTCACCCCCGTGCCTCAGAAATCACAAAAGCGCTGTTCGTCCTGCGCTGTTATCCCAAGAAAATCCCTGCCATTATGTGATCAACGAAAAGGGGTCATGACCCTCAGCAACAAGGAATACGACGCTGAGAGAGGGGTCGAAAGAACTGAGCCGTATAGATCCGTAACGGACCATAATTGGTTTCTATACGGCATCGTACCGGAACGCTGAATCTAACCAATTCATTAGAACTCATTATAAATTAAATAGCTACTAGTAAGTACGTTTGCAACCAGTTTTTCCTAAGTCCACCACAGAGTTATCACATTACTAGAGTAACGGTTCTTTGAAGGGCCTGAATATTTTTCTTGTAAAGGGACACTTATTGTCGTGCTTTTTATACTAGCTGACCATGACTTCGCTCGGGCGAAATGACGGGAGGCATTTTCACCGGAACGTGGTAATAGCGAGACGGGTATGGTATCGCACATTAGTTCGTACGTAGCCCACGTGTGTAACCAACGTGGCACATATTATGAGTCCCATTTTGCATCACCGCTGATATCGAATTCGTGTAATTTTCCGTACGGCATAATGAATTTTTAACACAATTATCGATAAACTGCGCCAGTTGAGATATAGGAGTAAAACACGAATGGCGTCAAGCTTAAGACTAGTTTATCCATACTAATATTATAATTGCGAAAGTGTGTCTGTCTGTCTGTCTGTCTGGTACGCTTTCAAGGCCGATCTGTTCAACCGATTTTGATGTAATTTGGTACACGGATAGGTTGTATCCTGGGGAAGGACATAGGCTACTTTTTATCCTGGAAAATTCAAAGGTTCCCGCGGGAATCGAAAAATGTATCTGTTCAACCGATTTTAATGAAATTTGGTACAGGGGTAGGGTGCATCCCGGGGAAGGACATAGGCTACTTTTTATCCCGGAAAATTCAAGAGTTCCCGCGGGAATCGAAAAAACTTGGTCCACGCGGACGAAGTCGCGGAAATCATCTAGTTTTCTATAAGACATAATTAGATACCTACGATAGTATTTATTTTTATAATACCCTCAATATGTCACAAGTTGCTCCATATGTATCTATCTCGATGACGTCACCGATCGATCATGCCCATATTTAATGATTGCAATCACGACATAAAATACTTTGGATATGTAAATATCGAACATTTGCATAGCGTACCGCGAGTTTCCTAGAAGCCTAAGCTATGGGGGTCCCCCCATACGAATGAAAAGGACATGGTAATGAACCGCAATTAACACTATTTGCGTATATTGCCTTCACAATAACGGAAATTTAGATATTTTTTTACGAAAGATCAATAGCTTATAGTACCTACAGCTAGGTGAGTAGGCACTAGTCGTTCCTTTTAACTTTGTCCATCTTATTGCGTTTAAAATGAGAATAAAACTGTCAATAACCTCTGTCTATTAGTGTTAACTGTCACTTTACTGTTACTGTTGAAAATTACGGTTCGAAATGTCAATACTTTGCATAAATTGAGATTTTCTTACATTATGCATCTTAAAATATGTTGTACTATTATATCATATCAATTGCAATAAATCGAAAAATATTTCCACTGTGTGATGCCCGCGACTTCATCCGCGTGAACTTCTTAGCTTTTCTATAAAAAGTAGCCTAATATGCACCTTATCCCTTTACTAAATTTCATCAAAATCGCCGTGAAAGCGTAGCAAACAGACAGACACACTTTCGCATTTATATAATATTAACCATGGATCTAAGCCGAAATGTCTTCATACCAAACGGAAAATAATCAATTCAAATGAGAGTCGATCAAGTAGGTAGGTACTAGGTAGAACCACAGACCAATGTGAAATTTTATGGCCAACTTCCTATCAAAAATATCGGCCAATTAAAGTAAATAATGAGGGACGAGTTAAAAAAATAACGAAGCTCTGGTCACAGGATCTTGGACAATTTTGATTTATAGGCGTAATTTTTTCAACTTTTCGCCAATTCGGATTATACGTGTGGCGTGCATACTCCTTTGACGCTGGCTCGTCATAGCTTCGAAGTCTATTTTTCAAATTTTCAAAATTCGGGGCATGCGCCGAACAACTGCGCTGTAAAGAAGATGGTCATTACACAAGCCAAAATACGATTTAAAGCATCTTGTGGTGCTTTAAGCAACTCCTCTGCTTTGTATTTTTATATACCTGATATTCATATTGTAATGCAAATAAAAAACAATATATCTTTTTTTACGTTTAGCCCTAGACGAGGCTACGAGATGCACATATCACCTCATACGGATAGAAGATGTAGACACCGGGGTATCGAAGAATGATATTCATACTATTCAGCCAGGTGCTGTCACCAGCTTGCGCTAGTATGTCGGTATGTTGCGGAATGTATGTGTGCGGCTCAGTTCCCTGCCACCTCCGCAACTAGTTTTTATCGCTAATCGCGGGATGATGGATCGATGGCACATGCCACATTCTTTTCTTCCACTAACGCAATTAGTATACCTTCCTACGTTATACACCTATGGTGCATTCTTGACATTATTATACATACACATATACACACACACACACACACACGCGCACACAAATCCGCACAGGGTGTGCGGGTTTGTGTGCGTGTGTGTACACGCACTTACACTTCTTTAACTTTAAGTACCTACCTATTAATTTATTAAAAAAAAATAATAATTTTGTAATCTTTTTGGTCTTATTTTCGTTTTAAGAGATTTACTGTACCTATATTATTGTAAAAACGCTGTTGATTACAGGAAAATAAACAAAACAAAATTATTTTAGAGGTACTGGGTAAGTAAAATGGTACCTACCACCACTACCACTACCACCCATTAACGTCCCACTGCTGGGCACAGGCCTCCACTCTCATGAGAGAGAGGGAATTAGAGCTTAGACCCACCACGCTGCTCCAATGCGGGTTGGCGGGCTAAATGGTACCTAGTACCTACCTACGAGTAATTATCCCTAATTTCGCATGTATAATAATAATATTAGGTAATGGTTGTGACTTCGTCCGCGGGGATTAAGGTTATTGGTACCCATGGGAACTTTTAATTTTCCGGGATAAAATGTAGCCTATGTGTTAATTCAGGTTATCTATAGGTACTGATATTAAAAGTGCGAAAGTTTGGATGGATGGATGTTTGTTAATCATGCCAGAACGGCTGAACGTATAGATAGATTATAGTCTGGAATAACACAGACTTCTTTTGATCGCGGAAATTAAAGAGTTCACCCGGGAATAAGAAAAACTTCAAATCACGCGGACGAAGTCGCGGTTATCAGCTAGTTTATAATATGTGTGGGATAAGTGTAGTTGTATAATTATTGGGATATTATTATTAGTGGGATACAACGACCTCAATTTACATAGACGGGCCCTGTCAAACAAAGAATGAGGACCTATTTTACTAACGCCATCTAGTCTGAAAAGCGACAAGGACAGGGCTATACAGGTTAGGAGCGTGCTCTAAAGGTTGGACGCCCAATTTTTTTCTATGAAAGGGCCCATCTTGTACCTACATATATATCGATGGTGGGATATGGCTAGTTGTTTTGATATGAAAGCTCTTTATCCGCTGAGTCCACGTGGGCAGGCGTTGCATCGCGTCCGGCCTCCCACGCCCCTTGCCACCTCTGCGGCAAGCTCGATCACTCGAGCATGCTTAGTCTGAGTTTTTACGTTGCGAATTCGATTGATAGTAGTAAACGAGCGTTCAAGTTGATATATGGTATTCTTGCTGCGTCAATGGATTTCGTCCAATAGTGGAAGAGTGTTAACCAATCAGAGGTGATTGCGATGTATCAATGATTGATGCAAAAGATACGCGGTCGCCCTTACCTGAGTGGGGCGCGGGGTAACTTTGTACCCCGGTGAGTGTCTTTATCAGTACAACAGATTGATTTAATTTAGAAACTTTTCCGTAAGGTGCACAGATTGTGAATGCATACACCAAATTGAGCTCTAATGTTATGAAGTTAAGGTTAATATTACTTTAACGCTAATGTGACCGAACGCACAATACAATCAATCGAATTTGCAATGTAAAAACTAAGCGTACAGTACTAGGCATTTCTATATTCGCATGTTTTTATTCGATGACAGTTAGTTTGATATTTATTATTATGTTTTTATATTGGAAGACATTTGAAATCCATAGATCTTAACCCTAAATGGGTTAGATCTATATATCGGCCATACTATTCCATCTTAATATCCATCCTTAAAATATTATAAATACCTCTAAAAGCTAGAAACTATTTTTCATCTCTTTTTTCCATTAGCCCATCAGAAGTCATGTTGTCGCTGCCGTCGCGCGTTTTGTGTGTCCGAGACTTTAATGTTACTGCTGTATGTAAAATCTGCATGTCATTTGTTTACCAGGTAGTAAGCTCGGGTGCGATGACCTAAGGTGCTAATTGCCCACACGCGTGACCCTTAACACTCTTAACGCTTTGGACTTCTTGCCGGGCTGTTTTTGTATAGGCTTATTAAGTATAGGTGTAGACACCCACTACCTAGTCATTGACCGCAACAGGAGCTCGAAATGAAAAGAAAAATTGAAAATAAAATTATTGGCAGTTATATGTATATACACAAAATTTACAAAATAAATCAAAAATATATTTTTTTTATTCCACTACGAGTAAGCCCTTGACTGCGATCTCACCTGATGGTAAGCGACGATGTAGTCTAAGATGGTAGCTCCCCTGTTTGGGGTATGACGGTTATATTAAACCCATACCCCTAGTCGGTTTCTACACGGCATCGTACCGGAACGCTTAATCGCTTGGCGGTACGTCTTTGCCGGTAGAGTGGTAACTAGCCACAGCCGAAGCCTCCCACCAGACAAATTATCAGAAATTCTCAGACTCGCAGACTTAAAACGATGGTGATGCTGCCAGGAGTCGCGTCTGAGGTGCCAGTTGAAATACAAGTGAGTTCGAAGCTGCAAAGCTTGGAACATTCGGCGCAAAGTTGCCTGTCTGTCGGTACCTATTCTACAAGTAACAAGATATATTTCGGAGAGTGTGCTCAAGAACCATTCGATTTGGTTCCTCCGTCACCTTTTTATCATCGAACCGCAAGGCATCGACAAGGTCTGCACTCTTACGCAGTCGAAATTCCGCGGGCTCGTACGAAGCGAGTTGCTTCCTTGTTTGCTAATTCGAACCGCTAGGATATGGAATGCCTTTAGGGCTTCCATTTTCCCCTCCTCTTTTAATATAGGTACCTTCAAATCAAGAGTGGCTAGGCATCTTCTAGGCAAGCGCGCTCCTCCTTAGTCTGCATCACCACTTCCAAGCAGATCTGATTGCAGCCAAGCGCGAGCCTATATATTAAAAAAAAAAAAGATTTAAAAAAAGGAAATACAAGGAACTCATAGAAAATGAATTTTTGTATGAGTTCCTTGTATATCCCAACCTGTCGATTTCCTAATGAGTTCATATTTAAATTAAAGGAAAAATTCTTCGCAAAATTAAATAGGAAATTTCTAATTGCGGGATTCCCTTTGATGAGGATTAACATTGTAGGAGAATCCGGGTTCGATTCCCGGTACAGAAATTGTCCAAATTGGGTCAATTTGAATAATTTCTGATTGAATTTGATCTACTCTGGGGGGAGTCTTCGGCCGTTGTTATACACCACTCTCCGGCAAAGCCATGCCGCTTATAGGTGGGGTTCAATATGACTGCCATCCATCTCTGATATTAATAAGGCACTCATATCATTCCTTAATTCGAAAAAAATAAATTCAAATGATTTTTATTCAAATAGACTTTTTACAAGTTCTTATGAATAGTCAAATGAATCTACCACTGGTTCGGAATGCCGTTCCTACCGAGGAAAACCAGCAAGGAACTCAGTGGTTGTTCTTTTTTAAAAAATATATGGTAATGAGGTGAGATTGCAGTCAAAGACTAAATAAAAAGGCCGAATAAAAACAAAACAGAAGAGGTTTCGCAGACCATAATTATTAAAGCCCAAGAAACTTTAATTGAGTTAAATAAACTTATTAACCCAATCACATCACATCGATTGGCCCGCAATCGGTATCGAATTACCTGATTTAAATTTCAGCTTACCGAAATCCCTAAATAGTTCAACAGGTGGTGGTAAATTTAAAAATGTTGTACGGTCCACAGTCCAACCGTACAAATTGCTCCATCAGCGTTAACCTACTTTTCATTATACATTTAAACCTTTAGTATTCCCTGCTACGTAGGTATAACTTGAGTACCTTCAAGGCAAGAATTAATAGGCATTTTTCTAGGCGGGCGCGCTTCAACCTAGACCACATCATTGCTTTGTATTAAGCATGATTGTCGTCAAGCGCAAGCCTATCTTGCAATTTAAAAAAAAATCTAGAAATCAATTTCCGTACTTCAAGAGGAAAGAAGGAATCCTTATTTTCTACTAATTTAATTCAATTCAATTCAGTAGTAGTTAGCTAACATAACTTTACTACCTTATAACAGCTGTTAGGCTGTAGCTGGACCGTCACGCGTCATATTCTATGGGCTCGTATCGCGTAGCGTCGCTTTATTCGCTTACCTAGGACATTTGGTCAGAATGGCGTCTAGCAGCGTTCATTAGGTAAGACCTATATTCAACAGTGGATGTACTTATCTTTGTATGAGTTACCTCAGGGATGGTTAAGACGTTAAGCTTTCCCACCAACTCTTAAATTAAAATTTCCATAATACGACGTAAATTTCTATATTTTGACGACCTCCGTGGTGCAGTGTGTAGCGCTGTTGTCTTAACGTGCGGAGGTCCTGGGTTCGATCCCCGGCAGGGTCAATTTAGGAATTTATAATTTCTGAATTTTGCCTGGTCTGGCCTGGTGGGAGGTTTCGGCCGTGGCTAGTTACCACCCTACCGGCAAAGACGTGCCGCCAAGCGATTTAGCGTTCCGGTACGATGCCGTGTAGAAACCTGATCGGGGTATGGGTTTAATATAACCGTCATACCCCAAACAGGGGAGCTACCATCTTAGACTGCATCATCCCTTACCATCAGGTGAGACACTGTTTATCTGTCAGAATAAATACACGAAATGATGGAATGAGCTCTAAACCAATGCAGTTAAGGTTCATTTTACTTTGACGCTTGGCGTGGTGAGTTCTCACGTCGATCAATCGTATAATTACAATGTTAAAACGCAGAGTAAGCGTACTGGTGACAGCGTCGCTAGTAGGTTGATATGAAAAATGAAAAACTTAACATAAAAGTTAATTCCAATTTTGATCACCGGGCCAGATAAGTTGGTGGGACTGTAGGTAACTGCTCACAAATGTGACATTACAGTGACAGAAAAAATAACCCGGCTGAGTTTGTTGCGGGCTCTTCTCAGACCCTGGGCGCGTTTGGAACCCTCGTAGCTTTAGTTTTAAGGTATCGTTAATGATTATCACCATTATATGTTATAAATAACTGGACGTCAATAATTGGTGTAGTGTACCTACCTAAATTGAATAAATATTATTTGAATTGACTTGAAATTTGTATTGAAAATTCTGCCAGTTTCATCTGTCACATCCCTGTCACCCCGCAGCGTTGCTCGGTCTAGACGCCTCCGTCGAACGACTGGTAGGTAATAACGTACTTCCTAGACTGTGATAGAACTAGCTACTAGCTATATATATTCAGTATAAGCGCCACGACCTATGAGGCTATGATGTACGGAACACATTGTGCATTCTATGCCTTATACGTCCATCCTTCCTTCAGGCATTTCCATTTATAATCTAGACCTCACCCGAAGATCCTGCGGGATTTGTTATTGTAATTAGAACCCTGACTTTATAGGTGCAGTTCCAATAATTATTACCTTCCTTTACTATAGTACAGTATTAAAGTATTACCTACTACGTGTTAATAATTCTTTTTTTTTTTTTTTTTTTTTTTTTTTTTTTTTTTTTTTTTTTTTTTTTTTTTTTTATTACTTTTTCAATTCTCTATTTTTCGATTTATTTCATACAACTTAACTTTGTATTTTTCCCTACATACATTATATACTCACTATTACTAGTAATACTATAACACTTCTATAGCTTAAAGCGCAGTTGCCCCATTTCCTTTTGCAGCTATTCTAAGTGATTTTTCAGCAAAGGCAAAGAAATGAGTTCGGCAGTTGTCATCCTCTATCGCAGTGCGCAAACTATATGCAGTCAACTGGAAGCCCAGCCTGAGCTCACAGTCTAATCGTTGTGCTCCAAAGCGAGGGCAAGATAATAAAATGTGTAATATGGTTTCCTCGCTTACATCATCACAAGGGCAAGCTGGACTTCCAGTGAGCCTAAATCTATGAAGATAAAACTTAATCCCACAATGACCAGTTAATAGTTGCGTTCTTATGTTAGTTAGACTAAGTTTCCCTAGGATTTTGTAAGCAACTTCGACATCTGGAAGAAAAGTCTTTGTGACAGAGCCAGTAGGAGCTTCCGAATACATTTGTTGCCAGGTTTTTATTGAGTTGTTCCTAATGTGGCGTTTAGCAAACGATATCGGGATTTGGTTGTATATTATTTCCCCTTCGTCAAGTAACGTTGCTTTTTTGGCTAGCTCATCAGCCCTTTCGTTGCCACCTAATCCTATATGGGCTTTGATCCAGTAAAATTTTATATCGAGAGTATATGCTTTTACTTGATCTTGGATCTCTCTCACTAATGGGTGTTCTGGGGTATATGAGCTAAGCGCATCCAAAGCCGACCGAGAATCACTCAAAATGTTGCCGTTTGCCTTTTCTTTTTTGAGGTATAAGACAGCTTGTAGGATCGCAACCAGTTCCGCCTGGTAAACACTGCAGTAACTCTCCAATCTAAAGGTCATCTTATATGTTTCTTTATCTGCTTGCCAGCATGTGACCGCTGCGCCAACCTTCCCACCCAATTTGCTGCCGTCGGTATAAATCTTCAGCCAGTTATTCTCTATCGATTCTAAGTCCTCAAAACTGGAGATGTTTCGGTATGGGATAGAAATACGTTCCGCGGGATGTGCTAAATAGAAGGGGTTCACCCGCATTTCTAGCCTCTTTCCTGGGAGACAGTCTATAGGTTTCCCTCGTTTGATTTCATACAGGTCTGCCTGTTCGCGGATTCTCAAATGAAGGGGTAGAACGCGAGCTAATAGGGCACTGGAGACTAGTGAGGTAGTTCTGTGAGCTCTTGTAATTTTGATGCAAAACATTCTGGTTAGACTGTCCAGCCTTTTTACTGCATATTTTCTTCTAGCTACTGGGGCCCACACGCTTGCCGCATAAAGAATAACTGGTTCTACCACAGCAAAATAAATGGTCCTTGTGATATCTGGGCTTAGCCCCCAATTGGTCTTTACTGCTCTTGCAACCATTTTATAAATGTTAATTGCTTTATGACATACGTTGGCGATGTGCTGTTTAAAATTTAGAGTTCGGTCAATGGTTAGCCCTAGTACTTTCATAGTGTCCGAGAATTGTAGGGTTGTGCCTGAAAGCTTAATACGTGGTACGTCATATTTGTGCTTCCTCGTGATGATCATCGCCTGTGTTTTATGTACAGCAAAACTCATTTTGTGATTTTTGCCCCAGTTTGAGATAAGGTCCAAGGCGGTATTAATCTTATTTTCAACCACTTGAGCGTTCTTCCCAGATGCAACTATCAGGATATCGTCTGCAAAAGCTTGAACATGTGCATCTAAGAGAGAGGATTGCTCCAGCAGAGGATTCAACTGTACGTTCCATAACAACGGACCGCAAGTTGACCCCTGTATGCAGCCTTTGTTTGTCTCCCTACATATCTCGTGTCCCATGTACGTCAAATTGATAGACCTATCTGACAGGTAGCTGGAGATCAATCTCAACAATGCCATGTCCACCCCACTTTTATGAAGCGCCCTCAAGATGGCTGGCCACCACGCATTGTCAAAAGCGCCCTCAATGTCTAAGGACACCATGACAACTATCTCCTTTCGCTGCAACTCGTAATTCGGACCTCTAGAAAAACTTGCCTTGAAATAACTTAATAGTTCTTGAAACGCAGCTTGTTCATCATAACGCTTTTTTTTTCTCGAGGGATAAATCTTCATTATATACCTGGCTCCTTGGGGTGAAAGCCAGGTTATGTGAGATTTCTACTCGCTTAAACCCCCTCGGTGCCCACCTAGGCGCCAAAGCCAATAATATTAAGGTATTTATTACATGTCGGGAAGCTCCGAGATCTCATAAATGAACGCAATCGGAGCCTCCCTTGCACGACTCCACTAGTTGTCCCTAAGAAAGCGTTAGTTACACTTCACGTGCCTTGCCTTGGAGCACGGCTGCTTGTGCTACAACAAACGGCTGACTTCCCAAGGCCATTAAGATGGTAAAGCGACCGATTGGAGCCACTCGGGCGGTGGCTAGCGCCAACTCACTGGCCTCGTCTCCGAGCGGGATCGTTTCGCTCGCGAATCCACTCAGCAGCCTCCTTATTACTGTTCCGCAGAAGGAGACCACTGCCCTCCATGCTCCTCTGTCAACATTGCCTGCACCACAACCGGTGGAGAAAGGTTAGTAGCTGCTAGCTACCTAGGCTTACATAGTTTATTTTAGTTATGCCTGAGTAAATAGATGGCAACTAAGCTTATGAACTAGAAGTGTGCTAGAAGTACCTAGGACCTGGGTGGTACGCGTTCGGTTGTCTATAATTTAGGTAAGCAGTTGAGGAATTGTTCTAATGAATTAAATTCTTTAATGAAAATAAAAAGCTTTTCATGAATATTCAAAAAGTGAAACATTTAAGGTTATTGTATAGGTAGGAAACCAACGGATTTTATTTTATCAACGTTTTTTGCACAATAAATTCTCCTCACGTGTTGATTAACACCAAATAAAAATAAAATAAATCACACAAAGAGTCATTTTGATAAAAGCTCGTTGAAATCTAGCACCAATAAACAACCGCGGTCTGACGTTGAATTCCGTTGGCGAATTTAAAATGCTGTCACGAGTGCATTCGAAACAACCGATACCTACTAAATAGTAGTAGTACTGTTGACTCACCGGCGTCGAATGCGCTACGTTTCCCCGCGTAAAGTCCTCGGATACCACCTTATTTTGTACCCCAAAAAAATTCCATGAGTCCTTAAGTACACCCTTTTATAGTTCAATATCCTTTAGCTTAATTTTTCGTATATGTAGAGTTAAAATTGTATACTGTATAAATAGTGCAACAGTGCGTTCCGCGAACCGGCCGCTGCGTTCATTTTCCTCTTCGTAGGAATGCGACCTGACGTCACTACCTAGTACTAACCTACCTATTTAAAGGCACCCAACGTCCGCCCTAAACTGTAAAGGGCGTGCTCTATTACAATTTGTCGTGTAATCGTTCTTTGAATAACCGATCGAATTGAAATGTAATGACGCCATTTAAATTGTACATGCACCCAGCAGGTCTATTTGAATTGTACGTACTACCTCTGCAGGATAACGGTACTTACTGTTTTGAGTCGTTGATACGGACCTCCCTTATCTTATTTGCATTCTATTTGTAGAGAATGAGGTATTTTATTGTTATACCTGGTATTGACTAGGTGTTTGAGTACTTACCGAGATATACTCGTTAGTGATACTCGTTCCAAAGTATCACTTACGTGATTGGTACTGGAGAATATGTTGTCAGCGATAAAATATTGATATAACGTTTCGAGAAAAATGCGTTGGTTGTTGAATTTTATTAGAGACTGGTTTTCTGAGAATAATCTAGTAAAAGGACTAGATATATTTTGTAGGTGCTATGCGCCTAATATTTATGTCGTTACCCATACAAGGATTTGCCCATAAAGGGTCGGGCTAGGCGACCTCCCTGGCGCAGTGGTGAGGTCTTAATGAAGTGGTAGGTTCCGGGTTCGGTCCCCGGCATGGTCAATATGGGTAATTACTTATAATTTCTGATTTTTCTCTGTTCTGGTCTGAAGCTCTTTAATAAAGAGAAAAAACATCTGATTATCATGGGTCGTGTAACAAAATGGCGTCAACAAAAGCTATAGGGCATCGATGGACATTGATCATGATGAGTTACAATGATGAGTGAATTTTAAAAGCTACCATTTTCATTCATGTCCAAATCATTCTTCTAGTTCTAGTCAATAGCTAATAATTAGTAGGCCATTTGGAAACAATTCGTTGTATAAGCTTTTGTCTTTTGTACGTACAATATGGAGTACGTAGTTAAAATATGGAGCATAGTGGAATACGATTTTGAGCGTTTGCAATAGCGACTTTTTGCTTCAAAACATTTAAATCCATACTAATATAATAAAGTGTGTCTGTCTGCTACGCTTTCACCGATCTGTTCAACCGATTGGGATGAAATTTGGTATATCGATAGGTTACATCCCGGGAAGGACATAGGCTATATTTTATCCCTTGAAATTAAAGAGTTCCCGCGGGAATCAACAAACTTACTCCACACGAATGAAGTCGCGGGCATCATCATCATCATCATTTTAATAAGCCTTAGATAGAAGAAAGACATTACCCAAAACAGAGCCAGATCAAGGTACTTACTAGATCGCTGCTTCTCAAACTCAAAGTGTATTTATTCAAAATAGGTATACCTACCTACCTACACAGTAAAGTGAAGGTACACCTTCTGAACGTCACGTTTACAAAGTATAAGACGCGATGGTGATAATTACCCACGGTATCTTAAAACGAAAGCTACGAGGGTTTTAAACGCGCCCTGGTCTGAGAAGAGCCCACAACAAACTTCTGTATAGTTCCGGCTTGGTTAAAACATATCACCGGAAAATGCGTGAAAGCTTTGCTTCCGTCGACGCCTGTTTTTTTTACAGAATATTAGACAGTATTATAATACTCTCCCTTCCATATTTTTACTTATTTATCTGGTGGGAGGCTTCGGCCGTGGCTAGTTACTACCCTACCGGCCTAGACGTACTGCCAAGCGATTTAGCGTTCAGGTACGATGCCGTGTAGAAACCGACTATGGGTATGTATGGGTTTAATCTAACTGCCATACCCCTAACAGGTTAGCCCGCTACCATTTTTGACTGCATCATCACTAACCATTAGGTGAGATCGCAGTCAAGGGCTAATTAGTAGTGGAATAAAAAATAATGGTGTTAGGAATATGTAAAACGATAATGTGTTAAGTTTCTTTTTGGCAAGGACATTTGGCATGCACTTAGGCTCTTCTTAAAATCCGACAGCAACATTTTGTCGTGAGACAAGGTCGCTAGTGTGCCTTACGGATTACGAAATATGCGTTTAGCTCGGACGCGCGTTAGTACAAATCACAGTATGATTTTTCTTAATCTATTTCCTTTGAAGACAAAAAGGTATAAAGGTTTTCTTTTTTTTTGTGTAAGTTGACGTGAAATGCTTCTCGTTTTGTCTAGAGCGGTCGCTTCTCGGATTTCACGGGACATTTGGTCATTTGTGATGAATGTGTTGGTTATTTATTTTTGGTCGTCAAAAAAGAAAGTCGACATTTTTTAATGCTTCGTCTGTGGTCTTACCAACAGTCCATAATCTATACTTACTTCTATACTATCTATACTGATATTATAAATGCGAAGGATAGATGGATGTCTGGATGGATGGATGTTTGTTATTCAATCAAGCCAGAACGGCTGAACAGATCTGGATGAAATTTGGCACAGAGATATATTATAGTCTGGAATAATACATAGGCTACTTTTATCCCGGAAAATTAAACAGTTCCAGCGGGAACCAAAAACCTTAATCCACGCGAACAAATTCGCAGGCTAGTAATATTATAAACTAGATGATACCGTGACTTCATCGCGTGGATACTCCTTAATTTTCCGGGATAAAAATTGTGGTATTTCTCTATACCAAATTTTATCAAAATCGGTTGACAAGATGGGCCGTTAAAGTGTTGCAGACAGAAAGAGAACTCTAAAGCATGTAGAACATTCTCACGATGTTTTCCTTTACCGCTAAAGCAAGTGATACATAAGTCCAGAAAATATATATTAAAGTATTTTTATTATATCCGTTTAGATACATCCTGCATGAGCCAGATACATGGCAGATACAATCAAATGTGCATTTATAGTCGTGACACAGTTCCATGAGAACGGGTAAACCTTAGCCCAAACGCAGCGCAGATCTTACAGAGCGATCAGTTCGTAGGTTCCAATGAATTTAACATCATGTTGGAGAAAGGAGGAAAATGTAGGGGAATTTCTATTCAATCAATAACATTAAAATTATTGAGTACTAGCTGATGCCCGCGTCTTCGTCCGCGTGGTTTAAGTTTTTTTGATTCCCACGGGAACTCCCCAATTTTCCGGGATAAAAAGTAGCCTATGTCACTCTCCAGGTCCTCAACTTCTCCCGGAAAATTGAGGAGTTCCCGGGGGAATCCAAAAAACTTATTCCACGCGTACGAAGTCGCGGGCATCAGCTAGTAGTAAATAGATAGTTATAAGTTATTATAACTAATATAATTTAAAATAGTTATCAAATATAAAATTAACAGGGGACGTGGTTATTATTATTACGTCTTTTGGCAGGTCCTCTTTGTAATAATCTAGATACACACAACACAAGTAAATGCTAAATATGTAGTACACGATATTTGGCACACTATTTACTTCGGCATGGAAATACGAACGTGCATCGTAATTCGTAACCCACTCAGCGCAAAGCATAAATTTAACTGAATAGGTACAGACGCATGCGCATCGGTAGACATAATCAAAACAACGTGCCGCGGTTCAATGACCCCGCGGCTTGGCATGCAATTCCTGCACTTTAGGGTATACTACGTGACGTGCCGTTTTTTGCGTGCCTTCCAGTCAAGTGAAAAACAAGTCTGTAATTTGAGATTTTTACCACCATTACATTAAACACACTACGGTAAACCATTTTTTTTAATACTAATAAGTAGACTCATTATTCAGGAGGACTCTATGATTTATCTGTTGACGACTTCCGTGACGCAGTGTTGAGCAATGTTGTCTTAACTTGGGAATTTATAATGTCTGAATTTTCCCTGGTCTGGCCTGGTGGGAGGCTTCGGCCGTGGCTAGTTACTACCCTACCGGCAAAGACGTGCCGCCAAGCGATTTAGCGTTCCGGTACGATGCCGTGTAGAAACCGAATAAGATTATGGGTTATTTAATATAACTGCAATGCCCCTAACTGTAACAGGTTACCCGCTACCATCTTAGACTGCATCATCACTTACCATCAGGTCATCAGGTGAGATCCTTCAAGGGTTAACTTCTAGTGAGTAAAAAAATATGAGTGGGTATGTATATTGTATATGAGTTTGTTTATTCCTTTAAATGCCTGCCCCATAGCCAAGTTACGTTCAAAAGTTCAAAAAAGTGTGTATTTGTTAAATGTAATGTTTGAGTGCTGGAGTGGCGACCACGTACGGGAAAGCGCAGCGTTGGCAGACCCCCTACTCGCTGGACAGACGACATCAGGAGAGTCGCAGGGAGCCGCTGGGTCCAGGCGGCGCAAGACCGAGGCGTGTGGAAATCCTTGCTAGAGGCCTATGTCCAGCGTGTTATGTGGACGTCTATCGGTTGAGGATGATGATGATGAATGTTTGAGGAAAGTCTTGTTGGAATTCGGCTAGTAAATGAAATGGGCAGTCGTAAAAAAGTGTCCGGTAAAATGTGAATGGATTTATTTGAGACAATGTACTTACCACGTTTCTTATGGCTCTTAACAACGGAATCAGTTAGGGTTGTCGCTCGTATCTTTAACTCTTGTGTACTTTTAACTGTTTGAAAAGATTTAATTAGCTGTTCTGGTGATATATTAGGGTAAAATTACTGCTACAGTATAATCGCAATCACCTCTGATTTGCTAACAGTTTTCGTTATTGGTCGAATCCCACTGTTGTAGCAAGGATTCCATAAATTCAGCCAAACACAATTGAGAGCCAGGGTGCGATATGAATACGCTTGGTTGGCCTTAGTATCTTTGATATTACTGATTATAGAAATGTCAACTAATTGTTTCAATCTCTAAGATTTAAGGATCGAGAAAACGTCATAAAATAAAATATTATGTATCTGGTTTTCAGCTTTCGTATTGTTTTGAAAGTATTCGTACAGTTCATCAATTTGTTAAAGCTTTTTCCGGAATTGTATATATATATATATATATATATATATATATATATATATATATATATATATACAATATTATATAATATATTTGATCGAAATAATACAAAGTGGCCACCCCTAGCATTATTAATTTACCGAATAGGCGACTGCTGCCGTTCATTGAAAACTATTTCCTTGAATATGTCACCGTAAGATTGTAAAAACCGTTAGATTATAATCTAACTCGCGAAATTGTAAACTGTCGAATGATTACAATATAACGGATTATTTTTCGGTAGATTGTAATCTGTTAGGTTTATTAACCCGATAGAACCTAAGTGATGAACCTACTTGATTATTTATGTCGAACCCTAACCTAACCTACAAGAAAGAGACAAGAAAACGTAAATACAATAAATATTTCAAAAATTGACACTTAAAGCATTGAACGGTTCACAATCTTTCGAATGTTTACAATCTATCGAAATAAAAAGCGTTAGATTACAATCTTACGGTTTTAACAATCTTACGGTGACAAATATATCATTTAAAATCGTTTATATTTTAATGGTATCGTCTAGACCAGGGATTTCCAAAGTGGGTTTCCCAGAGGTCGACATAAACGAAAACTGATTTTGGGGGGTCGACGAGGTCTAAAAATTGACTCATTAACATAAGTTCTTATCATCAACTTTCAAGATACTGTGTAAGTTGTGTTACGTGTATCAACTTGTTATAAGAATGACTAATATTTTCATTACTGAAGTACCATTGTTGTACTTTTAAATAACTTTTCATCGTCATACCTAGTCGAAAAAGGCTTCAGTGTGGCTATAGACATTTTGACAAAACAAAGAAACCGTTTGAAAATCAACGAACGTGGAGATTTTATGCAACTCACCCATATTGAACCGGATTTTAGCTAGATTGGTCACCAGGTTCATCCATCACACTGAATTTTTCATTTTTTTATCTTTACTTTGCGATTTTAATGTTTACTTATTTCAAAAAATAATTACCTACTTAAGTATTTTTATGTCATTTTTATTAATAATTTATTACACTTGGTATTTACTGAATTTTATGTCTATTTATTTTGTTAAAAATTTAGATGAGAAAATGATGTCAAGTTTACTTACTGTATTAATTGGTAAGTATTTTGTATATTAGTAAGTTCAATAGTAAAAAAAAAACTTGAGATGCTATGGGGGTCTGAGGTATCAGTTAATTTTGGAAGGGGTCTCTTGCTCAAAATAGTTTGGGAATCCCTGGTCTAGACTCTAGAATGTGACGATGGTAGACATAACGATAACAAATAGGTAATATCGACATTAAATAGGTAAATATTACATTATTACATTGAATGAAAGTAATTAAAATATTATCAACTAAGGCCGACTGCTCAACACTGCTTAAATTGATTTAGTTAAATTTTGTGATGCTGTCACTTTTTGATAAGTTGATTCTGGGGTTGATGTGAAAAGGACAGGTATTGAAAATTTAACATAAACATTAAACGACCTTGCGCAAGTGGGCTTAAATGACAAAACTAGAAGAGAAAATTAATCGCTCACCTAGTACAACGGGTTAGATTTTTTTTATTGCAAAATAGGCTTGCGCTTGACAACAATCATGCTTAATACAAAGCAATGATGAGGTCTAGGTTGGAGCGCGCTTGCCTAGAAGATGCCTATTCACTCTTGCCTTGAAGGAACTTAAGTTATACGTGGCAGAGAATGTATGCGCTGGAAGGGTATTCCACATCCCGGCGGTTCGAATCAGTTCGTTCGAGCTGACTGGACGTCAACCACATGAGAATGCCAACGCTGACGGTTCCTTGCTGTTCTGTGGTAGAACAGTGAAGGGGGAACAAGGTTAAAAAGTTCCTGAGAACACTCTCCAAAGTATATCCGATAAAAAACCGATCAGCAATGCGAATGAAGTCATTAGAAAAACCTCGTATCCAATTCTAATAACGTAACGGGAAAAAGTGTCAATCTTGAAGTCAAAAGGTTATCAAGAGTCTGTTTTTCCCGAATGGAGCAATACTCCCACGTGCCCCCTATCGCCGGACAGGAAGGCTGTGGTGTACTCTGTATGTGCAGCGATAGCAGCGCCTCATTAGCACGCTGTTGTTGTATAACTGTTCGATTAATTACCTACCAATTAACATGTATATTTTTTTAATTTTTATTTGAGGATATTCGCTTATCCTGTTTTTGAGTTTTATGTAAATCGTAAAATCCAATTTTACAATAGGTAGCTTTCTATACAACAAGTTCGAACGCATTCCATTAATGAGATCGCATCATTAATGGATGGTAAGTGATGAGGTGTGTAGGTGTGATGAGTTTAAAGTGTTAGGAGTTTGGTAGTTTTGTTAAACCCACTAGCTGATGCCCACGAATTCGTCCGCATCTAGTAGTCGAAGAGTAGAATATGTCACTCTCTAGGTCCTCAACTATACCCATGCAAAAGGTCACGTCCATCCGTTGCTCTGTTGCGGCGTGATTGAAGAACAAATCAACAAAGAAACACTATCGCATTTGTTATAAGTATTAGTATGATACGGCTAAACACCTAATCGGTTTGTACACCTTGTGCACGGCGACGTATCGGAATGCTAATTCGATAGGCGGCACGGCACGTATTCGCCGATATCTAGGCGAAGCCAAAGCTTCCCACCAGACCAGACAATTTAGAAAATATGAATTGCCCTACCGGGTATCGAAATCGAGGCCACATATTATATATAGGACGACACAGCGCTCACCATAATCATTTATTTATTTTGCCAGTATATGGTACAACATATTTAGAAAGAAAAGAAAGAAAGAAAATATTATATTTATTCATCGATGGTGTCACAAACAAACAGTCAATTATTGTACTATTGTACCTAAAACTATGCTTGTCTGTGACACCACAAGGGTGTACAGCTCAGCTTTTGCCCTGCATCAAAACTTACGTTTGCACGTTTTGTGCAGGGCGCTGATTTTCAGCTGTGACCCGGGTGGCGTCACATCCAACGGAATGAATATACCTAACTTACAAACCATAATAACATCCATAACATAACATATTTACATAGGTGTTAGGATTAAAATACAATATCCACATATTCCGCCAGGAATTGCTTCTGCGCCAGGGAAATCGTCAAAAAGATTGCTCCAACTTCTTTACTCATGCTGACTGTTCGTTCGAAAATCAGGACGAACGCGTACGGAGTGTCGCGTGTTGCATATACAATATAATATAATGGCTAGCTCATTTTTTGCGCAAAGGATCAAAATCATCAGCCTGGTTGTCCGACGCGGAAACGCAGCATTCGTGCCCCCATTCCACGCGGGCATGATTTGTAAGTAGAAGAAGAAGTAAGATTTGTAGTAAAAAGATTATACTATTGTTAGCATTATTACTGTTTGTCATTATATCTCATGAAACAGGAAGTATAATATCGGTCAATTTGACTCGTTTCATGTCATTCGATTTAATCTGCGGATACGGACGCCATATTGAAATAGTTAGTATAAATACGAGTGTTTGAATGATTGTAATTCAGTCTCCACTCTCCTGCCGGCAGATTCAGCGATTATTGAATACTTTTGTGTTTTTAAATCGCATTTTGATTTAGAGCTTAACGAAAGCAATCGTGGCCGGATCAAATTAATATTATCTTTAAGTTTAGCCTACTTTTATCTAATTTCATTAAATCTCTCGTGGAACCTCTACACGTTTAACCATTTACTCGTGCAAGTTCCAAATGAGATTAAAAATATATTAAAAGTGTCTCATAAATACCTACTTCTGGATTGTCTCTTACACTATCTTCTTACTTATAAGTTTTAGGCGTACGTAAACGTTATTCAATTAAAAAATGGTTTTTATTAAACAAAAAATATTTGCTTTACTTTTATTTAAAAACATCAGAGAACGTGCATCGAGCTTTGGTGGGCCGCGAACATTAAAATAATGAAAAAATCCTACTCATTGTTACAGTTCATACTAAACATGCTTATACATTATTTGTAGGTAAAGCGAGTATTGTGTTTCGCAACCGCTTATGCCCTAGCATTCTCCGTAACCCTACACCGGCCATTGTTGCTCACCCCGTTGCGAAAAATTCCTCTATTCTGACATTTTTATTCCAAACAATTTTCGTTACAACACAACATGCCAGAAAGCCATAACAAACGTCAGCTATGTAACTATTTTTACCTTATGTTTACTCTAATAAAGTTGAAAATCAATTGTGTGGTCGATTGTACTTTTACTATTAGTTGGTAGCATTATTAATTTGTTGAAACAGAAACAGTATAAGGTCGTAGAAATTATGCTAACGTCATTTCCAGTTTACTTACACCTTTGTTTCACATTGCTTTGCCTTCTTGTGTTGAAATAGTAGTAAGTACCTCTACCTAGCTTATCTACTACTTCTTGCTTTCTTCCGCCATCGATGGTATTGTTTATGGTTACGTTTTGATATCCTTACATCTATAATTGAGGTCAGAAGACAATTCTTGGGAGTTAATAGAAGACTTTTGCAATTCGAAGTAGTTTTATCAGATTATGCTAGGTAACCATTCGCGATGTCACAGAGTCCATACTGCTTATTATTTACTTTAATTACTTGTACCTACTCATTTAATTAATTACGTTTTTACTTATTCTATATTTTTTTAGTTATTAATAATTGAACTTGACATTTTTGTACTTATTTAATTAATAAAATTTTTACTTATTCTATATTTTTTCTAATTTAGTTATTAATAATTGAACTTGACATTTTAAATTTTAGCATAATTTTTTTTATCTTATTGCCCTTTTGCAGTGGAAACTCCGCTAAAGATAATGACAATACAAGATCTTTGAAATTCCTACGACGTATTTTTTGGGTAATACCGTTTGTATCTTTGTGTTCAAATGACAACACTAAGTATCATCTCAAACTTTCGAGTTCGGCTAAATGATTTCGACAGGGCGTAAAAATGCCAGTAAGCCATGTTGATCTTTCAAAGATTTATTATCTGTGCGCCCGACAAAATCCGCATTCCATTCCAATAGGTACAGTTACTTGTAAGTTGTTACGTTCCTCGAATTGCAATATGTGCTACTTAATATACTCTACATCGGAGAGGAAAACGAAAGTTTATTGAAAGTATATCAGGTATTTATTGTATACGCCAAGTTTTACATGGAGGTAGATTTTGTTTCCATTAGTATTTGACTGAACCGACACTGCTCGACGCGTTGCGAAGTTGAAGTGGCAATGGGCGGGGCACATAGTTCAAAGAACCGACACACGTTGGGGTCCCAAAGTGCTGGAATGGCATCCTCGCACTGGGAAACGCAGCGTTGGCAGACCCCCTACACGGCGGACGAACGACATCAGACGAGTCGCAGGGAGTCGCTGGATCCAGGCGGCGCAAGACAGCGGCGTGTGGAAATCCTTGCAAGAGATCTATGTCCAGCAGTGGGCGTGTATCGGTTGATGATGGTGATGATTTGACTGAAATCCCTATTGACGTGATGGACGACCATTGAAGTAATAGGTATGTAGTACGTTAGTACATTATGCCTCAATGATGACGACCCTCCAGGGCGGACGATCTCAAGTGAGGAGCCGTGGCACAAGACCGTGCCCTGTAGAAGTCCATGCAGGATAGAAAATACCACTCATCCGCACCTAAAATCTACTAACCATTAAATATAATAACCTATCCATTCGATTTCTAATGGATGGGTGGTATGGGAGGAGATCACTTTTAGTCATAAGACCGCCCTTGCGCACTTTGTTTTCTGTACTTGTTTACTTTATATCTTTACTCAACGATTCTCGCGACTTCGTCCGGCGGGAATTCTTGAATTTTCCGGCATCAAAAGTAGCCTATGTCCTTCCCCGGGATACAACCTATCCCTGTATCAAATTTCATCAAAATCGGTTGAGCAGATGGGTCGTGAAAGCATAGCAGACAGACACACTTTCGCATTTATAATATTAAGTATCGAAGTATGGTATAGATGTTTGTGTCGCAATAAATAATCTATCTATCTATCTAAAATCTAAATCCTTCTTATTCTGAAAGGTGATCTGAGCTCAGCAGTGGCGATGTGTCGACAATTGAAGTAATAGCCATCACCATCATATCAGCCTGTGGAAGTCCACTGCTGAGCATATGTCTTACCGAGAGCGTTACCACACCCTGGTCTCAGTCTTCCTCATCCAGCCACTTCCCGCCACCCTCTTTATATCGTCGGTTCATCTTGCCAGAGGGACGAAATGATGATGAAACCGTGAAATAAGTCTAATACCACTACCCAATACTTAGTTACCTACTAGGGTTAGATTTGGCGTAGCTATCCTAAACCTGTCGTCCTTGCGAGCTCGCCGTATTGCACCAACGCAAATGAGATTCTAGGAAATTTGATCGTGACCTTTGGGTTTATTCATATTTATCTGTAAGCATCACTTTGTGAGAACTGTACTATTTTTTTAAATCACGGTTTCGTATGTTGGCGGCAGATACTTCAAATCTTAAGAGTGAAGCATATTCTAGGCAAGCGCGTGACCTTAGCTACATCATCTTTAGTGTCAGTGGCAAAACAAAGCGCTAGCCTTTAAATAAATAAAAAATACTAGTAGTTTTAATACCTTCCTGTAATTTCTTGATTCCAAGGATGGCACGATTTTGCTTGACTGGCTTGTTTTTCTAGTGCCTAGCTTTTTCGGCTCCGGATCATAAACTTTGGTAAATTCTGTTTTTTTACTACCGTGCCTCGGAGAGAACTTAAACCGTTGTTGTATCTGGTGTCCATCCGTCTGTGTCGAATTGCTATCCCATCGGAATATGAAAGTGAGGGAACTGGTGGAAATAAAGGACGGTTTATGAGCATCCCAGTCCAGGAGTGGAGTTCGGCTGATGGATGTCTGTGGTGAAACCAATTCACAGAGAAGTTTACTGAAGAATATACCAGACCAGGAATTGAACGGCTGGCAAAACTAGCATACCAGTGGGCACATATTTCCATCCTTTCGAATTTCAATCCACCCTTTGACCTTTATCTACTCAAGTTTTAATTTGCAACACAAAATAGACAAAGGAATAGTTCCAAAACGTATAATTAGCTTTTCGAAATGTCGGAACTGTTTCGCAATTGGTCACTCCATGTGTCTGGAGGTCATCGAAACTGGTCGGCCGGTTCGCTCAACCCTGACCTACCTTCTTGAGTTATACGAGCAAAACTTATGGGACCTTATTCCGGTACCCAGGTAGGTTTTCGTAAAATGTCAGTGCAAATTGTTTGAGTTCTTTGTTCTTGAGTTTTTAGTATTTCGAAATAAATGGTCAAGTGCTGATACCCTAGCGGCTTGCCTGGTGGTTACTTCGGCCACCTATCTAGAGGAACCGGGGTTCATTTACTCGTTTGTTCGTGTACTCTTTAAGCTATCACAGCAATATGCTTTAACATTGAAGCAAAACATAGTGGAAATTGCATGCATGTGCTTGCTAGACTTCATTCTTTGTGATAGAAATAAACAGCACCAGTTTCGATCTATATCTTTTATGCACAACAGACAGGGACGATAAAATAAGGAAATAGCCGTGAAAAAAAATGTAAATTTTCTTGATTAAACTAGTTCAAACGTAGTAGACGGTAGAGAGAATTAGTCTAGTCTTGCCTGGTGGGCTTCGGCCGTGGCTAGTTACCACCGGCAAAGACGTACCGCCAAGCGATTTAGCGTTCCGATACGAAACCGTGTGGAAACCGACTAGGGGTATGGGTTAAATAGAATTGCCATATATTATAATATTGCCATTAATAGGTTAGTCCGTTTGGACTGCATCATCACTTACGATTAGGTGAGATCGCAGTCAAGGGCTTACTTGTAGTGGAAAAAACTCTCTAGTCTAGAATCTCATTTTTTATGTATATTTTTAATTCATTGTATGTTAGCCCTAATGACTGCGATCACAAAAGCAATGGCGTGCACAGCGTTTGAAGCTAGGGTAGGCATTGTTAAGTCAGAATACCAATATACTGACTGTCTTGATAAAAAAATGAGCATTGACGTCGTAGACTGAGTTAATTATTCTATGATTGACGTATTTCCACTTGGGTAAGCGGTGCCTTTATGCCTCTATGAACTGCACGCCAATGCAAAAAAGCTTTTCGAAATCGAGCTTACGATAGACTTAACAACCTAGGGGCGAAGCTAATATTTTACATGTTGCAATTAATACTTCACAAGTCTTGTAACATGCATGTTGCATGCTGGGGTCAAATAAAGTGTCGAGTCGGGCTTTAATCACTATAACAGTCTGGAGGTCAACCGAACTGGCTCACCCTTTGTCTTCAGCCATGACCTACCTTTCCGAGTTATGGTGTCCGAGAAACAAGACGGACATTTCTTTTTGTGCCATTGTGTTGAAGAATAATTTACTGTCGCTTCGGGCATCATTGAATACTTCTGATCTCTACTTTATTCGTAAGTATACAAGTTATAGATTAGTTGAGGTTATTATAAGTTCAAATAATTAGATAAAACTAGCTGTTGCCCGCGACTTCGTCCGCGTGGATTGAGGGCTTTTGGTTCCCGCAGGAACTCTTTAATTTTCCGGGATGAAAAGTAGCGTATGTGTTATGCCAGACATCTCTATCTCTATCTATCTCTGTGCCTCATCCAAGTCCGTTAAGCTGTTCTGGCGTGATTGAGTAACAAACATCCATCCATCCATGCAAACATTCGCATTTTTAGTATGCGTTTTTATATTCTATATTATATATGTATAGAATATGTCTTCTAAACCGGTCCTAGTCTTAAAATGTTACACTTGAGACAAACTACACGAAGCATTTTTTCGCGAATTCTAAGAATTATATAAAAACTCATCAACGCCAGCGTTATAGGCGTGAAACTGTATAAATTTCAAGTTCAGTGGCCCATACAAGCACAGAATAGGGAGATATGGAGGAATCGGGGGAGGCCTTTGCCCAGTTTGGGGACAGCGCAGGCTAGATTAGATCTAAGAATAAAAAAAAATTTTCATGTTATTGCGAATCAAGAACTTTAAATTCATGATGAGGCAATCCACGAAAATGACTCATTTTAATTGAAATTTTCAGCCTGGTCTTTGCATGGTTTGAAAAATACATAATTTTCTAAACTGACCGGACCCGAAAATCTGCTTCTTCCAAAAAACAATGTGGCGGTGTGGTTTAGGCGGTGTGGAATGCGGCCATTCCATCCATGCCTCTATGAAGTACACCCCACTGATCGAGATTATATTATAAAAACACAAAGAGCCTTTCTATTATCTGCGAATAAATTAATTGAACATAGGTACCTATTCCGAATATAATAGGTATATTTGAATAACGCAAAGGGGCCGAAATGTAATGTCTATTGAGACTACACCAGGTACCCACCGCTTATCGCTGGCAAATTGTCTGGAGGTCATAGAAACTGGTTCGCTCTTTTTGTGTGGCAGCCCTGACCTACCTCGGTCACTTGTGGGGCCCTGTGAAGTATGAACCAGTTAAAACGACTTAATATGTCTTGTACCCATGTCTTGTTACTCCATAATTAAAGTTGTAGTCCCACAAATTTATTTGACCCGGTGACTGCGTCACTAGTAGATATGGAAAAAAAAATTTTAACAGGCAAAAAAATTTGTTCCAATTTTGTCCACCGGGTCAGATAAGTTTGTGGTACTGGCACTTGTAAATTGGGTATTTGACAACTAGTTGAATATAAATTATTTTTTAGTGATTATTAAATAGAGGACCTGCCAAAAGACGTTATAACCACGTCTCCCGTTAATTTTATGCTTGACAACCATTTTTAATTATCGATTAAAGTGCGTTGACTTTTGATGACATAATAATTCAGTATTTCATGCAAAATCTGGGGAGTAACATTGGCTTCCTTTAGAACTAAAAATTAAAGGAAGAAAGCTTCAGTAATGACTGATGAGGAAACTACGCATAGAGTCTCCAATAATAACTGGTTTACATCATACTAATATTATAAATGCGAAAGTGTGTTTGTTTGTTTGTTTGTTGGTTTGTCCTTCAATCACGCCGCAACGGAGCAACGGATTGACGTGATTTTTGGCATGGGTATAGTTGAGGACCTGGAGAATGACATAGGATTTTTATCCCGGAAAATTAAGGAGTTCCCGTGGGAATTGAAAAAAACTTATTCCACGCGGGCGAAGTCGCGGGCATCAACTAGTACAAGTATAGTTCCACAAACTTGTCACCTGCGCGGTGACAGCGTCGCTAGTACATATTAAAAATAAAAATGAAATATGAACAAAAACTTAACAGGCATAAAAATCAAATCCAATTTTGGCCACCGGGCCAGATAAGTTGGTGGGACTTTAATTTATATCTAACATCGTAATAACTAATAATTATTCAGGTCAAGCGTCACACTCACACGACCTAATATCATAATTCGGCGTTCCCATGAAGAGAGATAAACGTCAAAATATCGCCAGATAAGGCCGTATAGTTAACCGATAAAGCTGATGTTCTCATGCCCATGCCCGCAGGAAGGCTGCGGTTGTATCGCGGGAGCTTACTTCCGTGGTGATAAACATGCTATTTGACTATTGGCTAAGGCCCTGTCCTGCGTCAACTACGAACGCGACGCGACAGTATCAAACAGTAGCTGACCCTCCCTCAGTCCACTAGAATCCACTTTTTGGATCCACCAGTGTATCGAATAGGTACCACTTCGAAGTTCACTAGGATCCACCATTGGTCTGGGTGGATAACACTTCAACTTTGTTAGGATCCGCCGTCCGGCTCCACCATTGCAGTGGATCGAAGAGCACACTGACAGTTTGCTCTCACCACTTCTTAGTGGAGCCTGTAACACTTCACTGCGTGCATCACGTTGTCGCATAGATAAGTTTGTCATTTTGCAGTCGAATTAGAAAAAAATCTTTCTATCAAATCAAATAAATATTATAAATGCGAAAGTTTGTATGGATGTATGGATGTTTGTTACTTAATCACGCCCCAACGGCTGAACGGATCTGGCTGAAATTTGGCATAGGGATAGATTATAGTCTGGAATAGCACATAGGCTACATTTTATCCCGGAAAATTAAGGAGTTCCCGCGGGAACCAAAAAACCTTGATCCACGCAGACGAAGTCGCGGGGATTAGCTAGTAATATTATAAATGCGAAAGTTTGGATGGATTTATTGATGGATGTATGGATGTTTGTTACTCAATCGCGCCCCAATAGCTTAACGGATCTGGCTGAAATTTGGCACCGTGATAGATTATAGTCTGGAATAGCACAAAGGCTACCTACTTTTAATCCCGGAAAATTAAAGAGTTCCCGCGGGAACCACAAAGCCTCGATCCACGCGTACGAAGCCGCGGGCATCAGCTAGTTAAACTATAAACCTTAAAACTAAGGTCTTAAAGTTTAATTACGAATGTAGTATATTTACCTATATTAAAGACCTTTTGTCTTCGTAACGCGAGCATGCCGGTGACGGTTACGCGAATTCACAAGTTTACCCCCTACCAAAAAGTGCTCAACGCGGCTAAAGAAGTTTACACTTCAAAAATGCTAAAACACACCGACATACAGACGGACAGACGAACAGAGAGACTGGATAAAAAAATTAACATAAGGGTGTATAATTAACTATGGAAATCTTTTGATATTTTCAATGAGGGCTATAGCATGAGTGGCGTGCAAGACAGAGGCAAAAAGTTACGGCTTACCCTAGTTAAAATATCTCAATGCATAATTTTCATCATTCCCTGCTTGAAAGTAGGTATCTACGTAAATAATGCCTACCCGGGCTCCGAATACTGTGCACGCCACTGGGCTATAGCGACATTTTATCGTGCGACAAGTCGCCAATGCAATCTCGCGGTAATTGTCCCACTAATTGGTTTCCAGTTTATGACAATTACTCCGTCCCCTCATTGTGCCTTTCAATTTCGCAGCTCGTTAGTTAGTTGCGTTAATTTTAAGCAGTCACGTTGCGAAAATTACAGTTTTCTTTTTCGTTCGAAAATAATTATCTTCCACTCTGTAGAGTCGACCGGGCTTTTAGCCGGGGCCCTTTTTGGCAAAAATCATGTTTCACAAGATGTCTACCAGCCCTAAATTACAGCTTGAGTTTTTTTTTGCACTACAAGAGAAAGAGACTAGGTGTAATCGGCGCGAACTTACGGAATTTAAAATATTTTGTTAAACTATTTACTGTGTATTTATAATCTATGGTAAAAATAAAGCTGTCAACAAGAACGGAACGTACGCACGACTGTCAAGTGTCACTTTTTTTAAATTCAAGAACAAAAACGCTCCCCGCTCTAGCAATTTTTTCAATAAGTCCGACAAACTTATCTGACCCGGTGACAGCGCTAGTATCTATGAAAAATAAAATAAAAACAAAAACTAAACAGGCATAAAAATTAGTTCCAATTTTGCCCACCGGGCCAGATAAGTTTGTGGGACCCGACGCAAACGTTCCGCTAAGCCAATGCTTTGGTGAAAATCAGGGATGTTATGGAACTCCATAACCATAACCGAAACTATCGGATATCCGAAATAAAAATCTATCCGTAACCGTAACCGAATCCGATACAAAAGTTTCGAATAATTTCAGATAGAGACGGAGGCTAAATAAGACATGTTATGACAGATTTTTGTTATATAAGGAAAGTAATTATTATAACAAAAATATTATTATTACTTGCCTATATGACTGATTATAAATTATAATCATAATCAGTCATATTGTTACATTTAACCTAGACTAGATAAAACCTATAAATATAAATAAATTATTACATGCTATTTGTGTTTATATTTTACTTCAATCTAATATCCGTAACCGAAACTATCCGAAACTAACGGATAATCCGAAATAATTACATATCCGTAACCGTATCCGTAACCCATATAATTTTATTCCTATATCCATATCCGTATCCATGTCCGAAATATCATATCCATGATACGGTAAGATTGTAAAAACCGTAAGATTGTAATCTACCGCTTTTTTTTCGATAGATTGTAAACAGTTGAATTATTGTGAACCGTTCAATGTTACAAGTGTCAATTTTTAAAATATTCATTGTATTTACGTTTTCTTGTCTCTTTCTTGTAGGTTAGGTTAGGGTTCGACATAAATAACCAAGTAGTGCCAAGTAGGGCACTTAGGTTCTATCGGGTTAATAAACCTAACAGATTACAATCTACCGAAAAATAATCCGTTATATTGTAATAATTCGACAGTTTACAATTTCGCGAGTAAGATTATAATCTAACGGTTTTTACAATCTTACGGTGACATCCATAACATCCCTAATGAAAACTCACCAAAGCAGATTTTCACCAAAGCAATCTCTTATTGTGCATCCATCCCCTACACTAGGGGTATGTAAACCTATAGGAGGCCGATTACACATGCTCTTAATACCTTCTACCTTTTAAAGTCGGTTAGAAATTGCGGTTAATAAGATACGGATTATATGAGTGCGCATTAACTGCTAATCCAATGATCCAATCAGTCGAGAAAGTAAGGGCGCCCACGGACCGCCCACGGGTCTCGTTACGCCCCAAAAAACATGCCGTAGATAGATAGGTACTAACTGAGGGACGAGAGGCCTAATTGGGACAAGTCAATATCAGTCGATTGCGATTGTTAGCAACGTTAAGTTACAAACCGGTGACATATTATTATTAAATGTAAGTATAATATAATAATATGTATATTTTTAACTTTAGATTTATTTTATATAGCATGAAAATAAATCAAATAATCAAATAAATATTATAAATGCGAAAGGTTGGATGGATGTTTGTTACTCAATCACGCCCCAACGGCTGAACGGATCTGGATGAAATTTGGCACAGAGATAGATTATAGTCTGGAATAGCACATAGGCTACTTTTTATACCGGGTAATTAAATAGTTCCCGCGGGAAACAAAATACCTCAATCCACGCGTACGAAGTCGCGGGCATCAGCTAGTATTCACTAAATGTAAACAATAAAAATATACTCAACGTAATATTTTTAGGGTTCCGTAACGCAAGAGGAAAAAACGAAACCCTTATAGTTGTCCGTCCGTCTGTGTGTCACGACCCTTTTTAGGGTTTCCAAATTTGGCAAAAACGGAACCCTTATAGATTCGTCATGTCTGTCTGTCTGTCTGTCTGTCCGTCCGTATGTCACAGCCACTTTTTTCCGAAACTATAAGAACTATACTGTTGAAACTTGGTAAGTAGATGTTTTCTGTGAACCGCACTATGATTTTCTTACAAAAATAGAAAAAAAACAATAAATTTTGGGGTTCCCCATACTTAGAACTGAAACTCAATTTTTTTTTTCATCTAACCCATACGTGCGTGGTATCTATGGATAGGTCTTCAAAAATGATATTGAGGTTTGTAATATAATTTTTTTCTAAACTGAATAGTTTGCGCGAGAGACACTTCCAAAGTGGTAAAATGTGTGCCCCTCTGTAACTTCTAAAATAAGAGAATGATAAAACTAAAAAAAATATATGATGTACATTACCATGCAAACTTCCACCGAAAATTGGTTTGAACGAGATCTAGTAAGTAGTTTTTTTAATAATTTAAAACTTACTACATGTTTGTACGGAACCCTCGGTGCGCGAGTCCGACTCGCACTTGGCCGGTTTTTCTCAGGAACGCATGGAGGTATCAAGCTGAAATTCATATCAAATACCTACTCCGGTCTACTGTCCCTTGGAGCTGTGAAAAATCAAACTTCAGAGCCAACGCAATCAAAAGATACAGCCGTAATGCTGACACTCGCAAGAGAATCCAAAACCTACAAGGTACTTACCGTGAACTCAGTATCTTAAAATTTGGTACGAAGCAACGCCTTATAGCACAGATAAAGGAAAAATTGCGAAAAGCATAAATTTTTAGTGACATCATATCATAAAAATATTTTTAATAATTTTAAACTTATTACCCCTTTCCGCATGAACGCAGGTATTAAATTGAAATTAAAATAGATAAGTGGAATAAAAATACCATAACTTTTACTTATATATACCTACAGGTTTGTACGGAACACGCGGTGCGCGAGTCCGACTCGCACTTGGCCGGTTTTTTTAATCGTTTTCGTGGTTTTCGACAATGTTAATGGATCATTGATACTCTGTTGATATCTAACTGAACTACTTCTGTTACAATTAGTAGTGTACTATAAACTATCAATCATACTAATATAATAAATGCGAAAGTGTGTTTGTTTGTTGGTTTGTCTGTCGCGAAGTCCCACGAGACCTACTGAACCCTCTGGAATTTCCGTTCCGACTCGCTTTCGGTCGGGATTCTCCCGGGCGTTCGAATCAGTGAATCTTGAACCCCTACGCAGGGAGGCCGCGTACACGCATATTGTACAGCAAATTCACTCGATACCAATCAATTAATTATTATATTTGTTGTAACGTCCATAGCCCGTAATTAGTGTTTTAAATCGTTTATCATAATATATCAATAGACTTTTCAAACTAAATAAATAATCAACTTTCAATAATATAATATTCGTAAACTACATTGGGTTTGTTTAACTTCGATCCTAACATTCCCATATGTCCTTCAATCACGCCGCAACGGAGCAACGGATTGACGTGATTTTTGGCATGGGTATAGTTGAAAACCTGGAGAGTGACATAGGCTACCTATTATCCCGGAAAATTAGGGAGTTCCCGCGGGAATCAAAAAAACTTAAACCACGCGTACGAAGTCGCGGGCATCAGCTAGTTAATTTATTAATTGTAATATGTTATTATCAATTATTATTATTATTACTGTATGCGACCATTGTTTTGTGGTCAATTTGGTATTTTGTATGCCTAATAATATTCGATGACGGCAATAGGTATTTAATTTTATTTTCCCTATTGATTTTCCTTAAAAGTTTCTCGGTCTTTTTTATGTATGTATATAATTAGGAATTTTAAAAACCTAACACAAAAACCTCCCATGCCTAAAGCGACTTTCTGGATGGATGGATCATGTTTCATGTTTGTTACCCAATCACGCCAGAACAGCGGAACTGATTTGCATGGAATTTGGCACAAAGATAGATTATTGTCTGGAGTATCTACCACATAGAATGAATGAATGAATGAATGAAATATTATTTTATGTACACCAAATAGAAACATTTAAACAATAACACTATAAATAACAAAAGAAAAATCAGTACAAACTACTAGTATAGACTACTTTTTATCCCGGAAAATTAAAGAGTTCCCCTCAATCTACGCGGATGAAGTTGCGGGCAACTAGTCATCTAAGGCTATCGATTAGGATATTGTGTACGGTCTATGTAGGAAATTCCTACAAGAGCGAAGCCGCTGGTCGTTAATGAAGGCTAGTTCTTAGACATTACGAAATGGATTATTAAAGGAAATGACGTTTACTTGCGAAGTCATACAATCTTCGAACCTCGAATCATATTACACTGATTGCCTGCAATTAGCACCGAAACTTGACACTCAAATGCCTTCAGCGTTGCTCTGTTTTAACCGACTTTTAAATAGGGGGTAATTGGAATCATAAGTTTATTACTTATTAAATTTTTAAGTCTGTGAATATACCACAGGTAAATATTTTTTAGGCGTTTTAAACTCGACTGTACCAAAACTTCTGAAAATAAAAAAGTGTTTGTGTGCAATTCACACATACACGCCTACGAGAGAATGAGATCAATAAATATATCTTGTATTCTATCTCATTCTCTCGCAGGCTAAATCCTATTATGAATATGTTTCTCTTTTTAACCGACTTCCAAAAAGGAGGAGGTTCTCAATTCGGCGCGTATGTTTTTTTTTTGGTGTCGCTTTTTCGTTTCATCGAATTTTCAAATCAAAACGATTCTAAAGAAGTTTCACTTCAATAAAACCCATGCAGATTCTAACACTCTAATTTTAACCGACTTCCAAAACGAAGGAGATTCTCAACTAGACGCAAGGTACTCGTCGCAAACAAAGAAATGTTTTTTATACTAGCAAACAGATAAGGGAAATAAGTCACCCGCCATTCTGATTTATCGGCCATATTGATTTCTCATTTATTTTTCAACATTTATCAGTTGCCATATATCGATTCTCGTATGTGAAACTACACACAAAAGGCGGTTATTAATATTGGTACGTCATGAGAAGGTAATGCCACACGAGAGTACGCAAATAAATCTATAGCGGCGACGTGTGTGGGCGCCTTTCATTCATAAACATCGCGTGACGTCACCGAATGTTTCACAGCATTACACTTTTGCTATCTCTACTATACCAACAACGTGCATTTATTATTTTCTTACCTTCTATGTGTTATACTGTCCTGGTACATTGGTGTCTTTGACTCAGCTGTTTTGCTCACTATTTGTCCCATCAGAATATTTTGTCTCAACATTTATGTCCGCCTAGTACCTACTTACTATCTGTTGTCATTTAGCTGGTGCTTTTCAACCGACTTCAAAAAAAGGAGGAGGTTCTCAATTCGACTGTTTTTTTTTTTTTTATGTTTGTTACCTCAGAACTTTCGACTGGGTGGACCGATTTTGATGATTCTTTTTTTATTTGAAAGGGCATACTTCCCATGTGGTCCCATATAAATTTTATCGAAATCGGTCGAGCGGTTTTTAAAATATCAACAATAAAAGAAGTACTTTGTATAGCGTGTGCTTGTTGTTGTAAAGTTGGCGCGGGAGTTTGAAGTCGGTTGTTTTTCAGTTTCGTCATCACAGTTTTACGATTGGTTTTGCATACCGTTTTACTTCTAAGAACATAAATTACGCTGTGGTTTCATGTTATCCTAGTACAAATAGTTAAATACTTGCAGCTCGTGGACTCTTCCTGCGGATTCTCTCTATCGATTAACATTAGCGTCTGCTGATTTTCATAGTGGCCTGGTACAATTCTTGTCTTTAGACTTTTGAACTCTCGGCATGCTACAATTTTAATACTTTCCATCAGAGATGTACGTTGCTAAGCTACGGATGTGTGTCAAAATGTCAGTAAATATCTAGGTAGCAATCTAAGCTCCTTTCCATCAGATATGTGCTACGTTGCTAAGTTACGAATGTAATATGTCAAACCCACTCAAAATCAAGCGCTCCTATTGGTGGCACATCTCTGGTCGAAACGCACTCACCGACAAGTGAAAACTTAACATTTCAGTTCTAAGTCTGTTTAAGGTTTTCATCCTTGTTTAAATTTACATAGATTGAAGTTTAAGCATAATTAAAATTAAGAAAGAAAAGACGATTGATGACCCGTTGAAGGTAAGTATATTAGTAAACTAATAGTTACATTGGTTTACACTCACACTGACTACTATACATATAGTTACTAACTATATAGTAGTGCATGTATACAGTGTGTGCGTGGGCGACTCTTCCATTCATATCAGACGACGTCACCGCCCGACATAATATCTCAGTGTGTCAAACGCCACTTCACTTACATTCGCCCTTTGTACTATCGCGCTTTTGCCAATGATAGAGATGAAAGCGAGCATCCACCTACTCACGGCCAATTGACGTACACGCAAAGTACCTATTCTGTGGTACACGTATCCTATGTGAATGGGACTGTTCGTTTTATAAAAATGTACTCTGGAAAAGTGCGCAAATTACTGCGCAAACTCAATGGTACACCATTAATTGGGTACCTACTTATTTGACAACTAAATTAAAAACTGAAAACTAAACATTAAAAAAAAAATACAGGCGAATTGAGAACCTCCTCTTTTTTTGAAGTCGGTTGAAAATATCATCTATCTCGCTGCAATGAGGCAGTGTGCCCAGAACGCTGGCAGCGTTACCCCGCTGAATAGCCAAACTTACTTTAGTTTTTAATTTAGATTTAATTTAGAATTTTTAATAAATAATTTAACCATTCTAAAATTATAAATATTTGAATAAAACTCCTTTGACAACTATTCAAATAAAAAATTTAAGGTTTAGTTTATTTTAACGACGTTTTAATGCAAGTTTTAAGTAGTTATTTCATACTAAAATCCTATTGAGTAATCGCGCGTTTTGAAGTTTGAAAAAAAGTACCTGATTTGATTCGTTTTCATTTTACCCAATTGTGAGTATGCCGCGTTGGCTTGTACTATGATTTTCTTGGCTTGGACAATACCTGTATAAAAAAGTGCGTGTGTGCAATTCACACACGGCAGAAGTCAAACTTTAGGAACTCTCTTTTTTGTGTCGCTTTTTCGTTTCGTTGAATTTTCAATTCACAATGATTCTAAAGAAGTTTCACTCCAAAAAGTACGACGTGCTGGAATGGCGACCTCGCACTGTTAAGCGCGGCGTTGGCAGACGGGCAGACCCCCCACTAGGTGGACGGACGAGTGACGACATCAGACGAGTCGTATCGAGTCGAGCCGCTGGTTCAGGCGGTGCAAGACTGCTAATCCTTGCAAGAGATCTATGTCCAGCTGTGGACGTCTATCTGTAGACGACGAACTGCACAAAAAAATGGTAATATCCATATCCATACTAATATTATAAATGCGAAAGTGTGTCTGTCTGTCTGTCTGTCTGTCTGCTACGCTTTCACGGCCCAACTACTCAACCGATTTTGATGAAATTTGGTACAGAGAAAATAAATCAAATAATCAAATAAATATTATAAATGCGAAAGGTTGGATGGATGGATGTATGGATGGATGTTTGTTACTCAATCACGCCCCAACGGCTGAACGGATCTGGATGAAATTTGGCACAGAGATAGATTATAGTCTGGAATAGCACATAGGCTACTTTTTATACCGGGTAATTAAATAGTTCCCGCGGGAAACAAAATACCTCAATCCACGCGTACGAAGTCGCGGGCATCAGCTAGTATTCACTAAATGTAAACAATAAAAATATACTCAACGTAATATTTTTAGGGTTCCGTAACGCAAGAGGAAAAAACGAAACCCTTATAGGATCACTTTGTTGTCCGTCCGTCTGTGTGTCACAACCCTTTTTAGGGTTTCCAAATTTGGCAAAAACGGAACCCTTATAGATTCGTCATGTCTGTCTGTCTGTCTGTCTGTCCGTCCGTATGTCACAGCCACTTTTTTCCGAAACTATAAGAACTATACTGTTGGGGCATCAACCTGGTCCAATGCTACAACCCTAAGACGCTCTTCCAGGGGCCCATCAGCTGGATTCGAGCCTCTTAGACCATTGGCTCAGGGCCTAATGCGGACAGAACTGTTCCGGCTTAACTTAGATAACTAAATTATTGATAGATTTAACTTATGCTATGCACTTACAGAGTCCAAGGTGACCACGGCTCCTCGATAAGGAAGAATGTGGGTTAAAGGGTAGGAAAGGTCAGGAATGAGAAGGTACTTGCTGTTCGGCCGTAGCTTCTTGCTTCAAGACGGCACTAACACACAACACACACAGCACAGCACTAAAGTTCGTCTATAAGCTACTTAGATTAATTATTTACTTAAGTATATAAGATTGCACGGCCAGCAGTGGCGTCAACGTGGCACACAACTCTTGTCACTCAGTACAACAAGTAAGTCTTTATTTAGTACCGAAATAACTAGAAGCTAATTTCTCGCGGGAACCTTAAGCTATAGCGAGGTTCTAACAATACGGATTACAAAGAAAAGCTTATTTTTGCAATCAACAATTCCAGGCGCCGGCCCGCCTCGCCAAAGACAATCTTGAACTCTGTCGAACTGTCAAAACCAAAGGTTTTATCAAAAAAAGCGGCAAGCTAGCTACGTTCACAAAGTATTCATCTGTCACAGCGACCACAGACAACTAATACATAGGTGGCGCGAACAATCCCCCGCCCGTGGACGCAAGGATTTACGTCCACTCACTAACAGATGGGGAGACGTGACAAGGTGCAAACGGCTCGGTGCAAGACCGAATCTCCGACTTCAGCGATCCAAAGCTTCTGAAGGAAGCATTTGGCCAAAAATATTACGGGAGTGATCCACCCGTTTGGATCAAAAGTGCGGGCAACCGTAGACAAGACGGAGCGCTTAGTCCAAACCTTAGGAGGTGGGTTCAATTTAACCCGGTAGGTGAAGACATCCTGGACGGGCTGGTACTGTATTCCAAGGACCGTCAACAAATTAGGATTTTCAAGGTTTTCAAAAATATGAGGGTCCTGCTGATCCTCTCCCGGGAGATCCTTCAAAACGTGAGGGGAGTTGGATAGCCACTTTCGCAATTCATAACCTCCGGACTTCAGTATTGCGATCAATTCGTCACGCAGGGTCAAAGCTTCTTCAACACTAGAAGCTCCTGTGCAGATGTCGTCCATATAGACTGACGATTCCAAGGTGGCTGATGCACGAGGATAATTCAGCCGCTCGCGGTTAGCCAATTCCAACAAGGTCCTAATAGCAATATAGGGGCTTGACCGGAGTCCATAGGTCGTTGTGTTCAATTCAAAGACCCGTATCGGCTCATAAGGACTCTCGCGCCACAAAATCAGCTGATACCTCCGATCATCGCGATGTACCACCGACTGTCTGAACATCATCTTGATGTCAGCAACAAAGACAATTTGGTGACGGCGGAAATGCGTGAGGATGTCGGAGATATCCTTGATCAACTTAGGGCCAGCGTGCAGACACTGGTTCAAAGTCACCCCGTTAGACGTAGCCGCGGAGCCGTCAAATACCACTCGAATCTTACCCCCAGGGGTCTTCAAGACAGCATGGTGGGGTAGGAAGTAGTGCTCGTGCGAACGCCAATCAAAATTGGATGGTGACATGTGTCCAAGGTCTTCGTACTCGCGCATAAATTCAGTATACTTGGTGCGGAAGGTAGGGTCGCGCCGCATGCGCCGTTCCATAGACAAGAGCCTCTTCTCAGCTAAGGCCCGTGAATGACCAAGAGGGGGGCGAGAGGCGAGGAAGGGCAAGCGAGTTACGAAGCGCCCGTCAGTACGGCGGCCTGTGTTATTTTGATAGAACAACTCGCATTCAAGGTCAAGAGGATTAACCGGTGCAGCGTGTGGCGGCTCCTCGACTTCCCAAAAACGCTGGACTACATCCGACAACGTTAAGCCGGCTGCCTGCAATTGGTCTAGCACCGGTGGGTCTGAAGACCACAAAACGGGTCCAAGAAAGCTATGACCAAATATAGTGGAGATGGCGCAAAGTCCATCTTTCTGCAGGACCCTAATTCCTCCTGACAAGATCAGGCCTAGGACATCAGAACCCAACAAAAGATCCATGGGACCAGGTTCAGTCCAGTGAGGGTCGGCAGGGGTCAGACCTGCCGTACAGGAAACCGCAACGTCAGCGATTCTTTCCTGTGGTAGAGGACCCAAGATATTGTCAAGGACTGACGCCTTGACCAAGACGCGGAGATCGCCCTCAATTGGGCCAAACAACAACTCCGCTTCACCCTTAGGAGTCGAGGGCTCGGCACCACCGATACCTATCATCCGAACCGCATGAGGACTCCAAGGGAGCCCTAGCTTACCCACCAAATAAGAAGAAGCAATACAGCGCTGTGAACCCGAATCCAAGAGGGCACGAACTATCAAACATTCACCTTTCGGGTTGTACACCTTCACTGAGACAGTCGGCAAAAGAACGGTCTGACAGACGGACTGCTGAAGATTAAGATTCTCAGGAGATGTGGCTGTGGTGGGGGCTAGGGCGGCGACTACCTAGCATTGGTCACCTTCATCAAACCGGTCCTCGAACCGGGGAATCTCGAATCGAGATTCATGCGGAACCTCCAGAGGCGGAGGAGACGGACCTCCATTTGGGTAAATCCACGCGCCATCCCGCGGCGGAAGCACAGGCCTAGTCAAGCGGGCAGAGGCCGGCACACCGTAGTGAGGTTGGCGACCCATACGAGGTGGGCGGCGCTCTAGTCGCGGCCACTCGTGAAGCGGGGGTGAGTAGCGAGTAGGACGGCCCGTCGCTGTGGCGGCAGCAAATCCCGCATCAAATTGGCGCAGGGGGGTCGAAATCCCCCCGCGGGGGGGTGAAGCCCCCCCGGGTGGGGGCGAAGTCCGGACACACCGGGGCACCTGACACGGTGCAGGAGAGCGACGCAGACTAGCAGGGGAGCGATTAACATAAGCACCCCCGCCCGTGCGGGGGGTGCTCTCCCCCACCTGGCGGCCAACGCCATTTTGGTTGGCACACAAGATCGCCAGGTGGTTGCCCTTACAAATAGGGCATGGCTGCTGATGTGGGCAGTCTCGCTGCAGGTGAGCTTCCAGGCAACTATAGCACCAGTGGCGGTCCCTGGCGATGCCCCTCCGGTGGTTAATCGTCTTGTCCAGGAACTGGGGACAAGAAGGTACCCTGTGGCCCGGACGCTTGCAATATTTACAGGGGGTGGCCTCAGTGGCAGCAAGCCCCCTGTAGACTGGCGTTGGCCTTCTCTCAGAGGCCCCCTTACCAGGGCTGCCAATCTGACCCCTTCCCTTCCTCGGCTGGGCAGGTTGCTCTGAGGTCCTTGAAGGACCAGCAACACCAGAGTTGTCAGCCTGCCGGCACTCCTCCTCGAGGAACTTTAGCAAATCTGAAAAGGGGGGCAGATAGCTGGCACCGTCCCCACCATACCTCTGTTCAAACCGCAATTTTAATTCGGGAGGTAGGCGGGACAACACTATATGCAGCAACAGAAAAGACCACTGGTCCACCGGGAGCTCTAGTCGCCTAAGTGCATTACATGCTACAATCAAAGGGTTTAACAAAGATTCCCTCAAACGAGCAACCCCTGAGACACGTGGCAGAGACAAAATTTGCGCCACGTGCGTGTCCGCTAATCGGCGCACGTTGGCATACCGCCGGGTGAGTAGTTCCCGGGCGGTAGTATAGCTCTCCTCGGAGAGGTCCAGGTGGCAGACCACACTCAGAGCCTCTCCCTGCAAGGAGGACAGCAGGTAGCTCAGTTTCTGGCAGGGAGACAGATCCTTCCTAGCATGCACCAGACTATCAAAGAGGCCGAGGAAACCTAACCACTCACTCAAATTGCCAGAAAATTTAGGTAGGTCTATAGTGGGTAACCTACCTAGTAGCGCAGGTTGAGTCGGAGGTCTCAAAGGAGACTCGAGAAGAGAGCTTAGTCTCGCCTCCTTCTTAAGCTTAGAGCTTTCCTCCACAAGGCCGTCCGTTAGTTCAAAGAACTGCTCATAGTCTCGCTGAGCGGACTGGAGCAGTTCCTCGGGCGGTTCCAAAACCACTAGGTCCCTAAGCGCTTCCTCGACAATTGCCTGTCTGGTCGGCACCTGTTCACATCGCTTGAGCAGTGCGGATGCTCTGTCGTCACGGCCTATCAAGGTACGAGCTGTAGCCGCCCATCGGAGTTCAGCTTGTATCGAGCCAACGAGCCTTTTATGAGCTGACATTTTGTACGCAATAGGTATTGCAATTTGCAATTAAATAAATTGCTTTATGATTCACACTTACAATTTAGGCTGGATTGAGGTGGCAACCCTAACTAACAATTAGCCAGCTGTGTGAATTCACAACAAAACAACAACAGTATCACAACACACAAAACAGCAACAAACAACCAACAAATAACAATGTTCAAATTCTATTGTAAACAATGAATTTATATGTTAGGTTGTTACACTGTTGATTGCTACAATAATCAAAGTAAAGAATTAAAAATAAACAAGAATAAGAACTACAATTAAAAGCAAGTTAAACTTACATAAATGAAAATTATCAAACTATCAGGGGCCAACCCTCAAATACAGACAGACATACATGTAAAAACAAAAAACAAGTTATGTGTATAGTTAACCCGAGACAAACAACAATGTTATGTAATTATAATAATTATAGTAATCTTAAGCATAAGTTAGAAGTTACAAATTCAAGTTTTTAAACAATTGCAAAGACAGGCAAAGACAGGTGAGCAACTATATATGTGACTGAAAACACTGTGTAATCAATGATTACCGTTCAATAATTAAAAACAAGTTTTTAATTTGCAACTAGTAGGGGACAAAACCAAAGGTAGTGGTTAAATTTACAAATCCAATTAATAATAAGCAATTAATTCAAGACAACAAATTCATATACAGTCACAATCGCAATGCAGACAAGCAATATCAAACCTTGTAATAAGCAATATCAACATATAAAGGGTAAATAATGTATACACAATACCCTTTATTACAAGTTATCATCTGTACACAAATTCAGTTAAAGTGTTGAACAGCTGTTGGCCAATTAATTTAGAAGTTTGCCAACAAATCAATAAGCTGCTAACAAGCTAGTATGTATTTAACAAAACTAATCACAGCTTGCAACCTTTTCTCAATCTCAACTACAAACTTTCAAGATAAATAAGTACTTTCATAAACAAAACAATTATTTAATTAAACAGACACCAAGTACAAGCTTTGACACCACAGAAGTATAGTTTGTGCGGCAAGAATCAAACCTAATGTACAAAATTCTCTTATGCCGCTTCAATACATTTAACGGAGCAAGTAGGGACTATAGCTAAGTAATCCAAAGTAAAAGTTAAGCTTGTTTTAATTTACCTAGCTATATCCCACAATAAATGCCCCACTAGCTTACACTATTAAACCGGTACAGACTTGTCCGCAGCGTTTAGTACAACCACGCTCTTTGCTACCAAATGTTGGGGCATCAACCTGGTCCAATGCTACAACCCTAAGACGCTGTTCCAGGGGCCCATCAGCTGGATTCGAGCCTCTTAGACCATTGGCTCAGGGCCTAATGCGGACAGAACTGTTCCGGCTTAACTTAGATAACTAAATTATTGATAGATTTAACTTATGCTATGCACTTACAGAGTCCAAGGTGACCACGGCTCCTCGATAAGGAAGAATGTGGGTTAAAGGGTAGGAAAGGTCAGGAATGAGAAGGTACTTGCTGTTCGGCCGTAGCTTCTTGCTTCAAGACGGCACTAACACACAACACACACAGCACAGCACTAAAGTTCGTCTATAAGCTACTTAGATTAATTATTTACTTAAGTATATAAGATTGCACGGCCAGCAGTGGCGTCAACGTGGCACACAACTCTTGTCACTCAGTACAACAAGTAAGTCTTTATTTAGTACCGAAATAACTAGAAGCTAATTTCTCGCGGGAACCTTAAGCTATAGCGAGGTTCTAACAATACGGATTACAAAGAAAAGCTTATTTTTGCAATCAACAATTCCAGGCGCCGGCCCGCCTCGCCAAAGACAATCTTGAACTCTGTCGAACTGTCAAAACCAATGGTTTTATCAAAAAAAGCGGCAGGCTAGCTACGTTCACAAAGTATTCATCTGTCACAGCGACCACAGACAACTAATACATAGGTGGCGCGAACATATACTGTTGAAACTTGGTAAGTAGATGTGTTCTGTGAACCGCACTATGATTTTCTTACAAAAATAGAAAAAAAACAATAAATTTTGGGGTTCCCCATACTTAGAACTGAAACTCAACATTTTTTTTTCATCTAACCCATACGTGTGGGGTATCTATGGATAGGTCTTCAAAAATGATATTGAGGTTTGTAGTATCATTTTTGCTAAACTGTATAGTTTGCGCGAGAGACACTTCCAAAGTGGTAAAATGTGTGCCCCCCTGTAACTTCTAAAATAAGAGAATGATAAAACTAAAACTAAAAAAAATATATGATGTACATTACCATGCAAACTTCCACCGAAAATTGGTTTGAACGAGATCTAGTAAGTAGTTTTTTTAATAATTTAAAACTTACTACATGTTTGTACGGAACCCTCGGTGCGCGAGTCCGACTCGCACTTGGCCGGTTTTTCTCAGGAACGCATGGAGGTATCAAGCTGAAATTCCTATCAAATACCTACTCCGGTCTACTGTCCCTTGGAGCTGTGAAAAATCAAACTTCAGAGCCAACGCAATCAAAAGATACAGCCGTAATGCTGACACTCGCAAGAGAATCCAAAACCTACAAGGTACTTACCGTGAACTCAGAATCTTAAAATTTGGTACGAAGCAACGCCTTATAGCACAGATAAAGGAAAAATTGCGAAAAGCATAAATTTTTAGTGACATCATATCATAAAAATATTTTTAATAATTTTAAACTTATTACCCCTTTCCGCATGAACGCGTAGAGGTATTAAATTGAAATTAAAAAAGATAAGTGGAATAAAAATACCATAACTTTTACTTATATATACCTACAGGTTTGTACGGAACACGCGGTGCGCGAGTCCGACTCGCACTTGGTCGGTTTTTTTTTTAATCGTTTTCGTGGTTTTCGACAATGTTAATGGATCATTGATACTCTGTTGATATCTCAGGCGAATTGAGAACCTCCTCTTTTTTTGAAGTCGGTTGAAAATATCATCTATCTCGCTGCAATGAGGCAGTGTGCCCAGAACGCTGGCAGCGTTACCCCGCTGAATAGCCAAACTTACTTTAGTTTTTAATTTAGATTTAATTTAGAATTTTTAATAAATAATTTAACCATTCTAAAATTATAAATATTTGAATAAAACTCCTTTGACAACTATTCAAATAAAAAATTTAAGATTTAGTTTATTTTAACGACGTTTTAATGCAAGTTTTAAGTAGTTATTTCATACTAAAATCCTATTGAGTAATCGCGCGTTTTGAAGTTTGAAAAAAAGTACCTGATTTGATTCGTTTTCATTTTACCCAATTGTGAGTATGCCGCGTTGGCTTGTACTATGATTTTCTTGGCTTGGACAATACCTGTATAAAAAAGTGCGTGTGTGCAATTCACACACGGCAGAAGTCAAACTTTAGGAACTCTCTTTTTTGTGTCGCTTTTTCGTTTCGTTGAATTTTCAATTCACAATGATTCTAAAGAAGTTTCACTCCAAAAAGTACGACGTGCTGGAATGGCGACCTCGCACTGTTAAGCGCGGCGTTGGCAGACGGGCAGACCCCCCACTAGGTGGACGGACGAGTGACGACATCAGACGAGTCGTATCGAGTCGAGCCGCTGGTTCAGGCGGTGCAAGACTGCTAATCCTTGCAAGAGATCTATGTCCAGCTGTGGACGTCTATCTGTAGACGACGAACTGCACAAAAAAAATGGTAATATCCATATCCATACTAATATTATAAATGCGAAAGTGTGTCTGTCTGTCTGTCTGTCTGTCTGCTACACTTTCACGGCCCAACTACTCAACCGATTTTGATGAAATTTGGTACAGAGATTGGTTACATCCCGGGGAAGGACATAGGCTACTTTTTATCCCGGAAAATGGAAGAGTTCGGGCATCATCTAGTAATTAATAATTCCGCGAGTAACAGCAAATAATGGCGATCATTGTAATAGCTTATTTCTATAAAAAGTGTATTTTAGCAATGCATATACATACATACTTACATACATAGATACATACATACATAGTTAAGATAGTTTTGAGTCATTATTCTACTAACATTAATATGGACTTATTGAGGGTCTGAATTAAGCTTATTTTATTTTTATTTTATAAATAAAGGCTGTACGTACTACGTAATGTAAGCTTATCCGTGCAAAGCAGGGGTGCTTCAATTAGTGCAAAATATTTATAATGGAATTTACGGCTAGGTAGGCGACCATACGGCAATTTTAAATAACTTTTATTTCAAGGGACTAGAAGTTTAATTCGCTATAATCACATAGAATTAATTAAAGGAACATTACACATACTAGACGGAGCCCACGACTTCGTTCCTTATTTCATATGAATTATATCTTGCAATATGCACCACCCCACACAAATCTTCCAAATTATTCTCAACGCACATTCCACTCCGATACCGGAGCATCTTCAGGAGACATTGACTCGACATTCGACAATGCACGATTGTAAAGGTCCTTGCAATCGTCCATCGTCGAATCTTTAAATTTCTGGGGTGTGATGAATATGGCAAGATTCACACTGTATCACATAGATTTATCTACTGTGGCGGATTATAGCAAATTAAATTTCTACTTAGTCCCTTAATTTATCATGGACTTCCGCAAAATAACGCCTGCTTCTATCCAACTTTTATTTCCACTAAAACTGGTGGTTTTTCCGAGAAGCCCCACCCGTTTAGACACCGACAAAGTTCTAAATTCTAGACAGAAAATCAAGTTATTTACCATATTGATAGCATCAGATATAAGTAGATTTTCCGACAGACATAACGAATTAATATGATAATGCCGAAGTTATTTTCCATTGACTCGATTCGATACCTAAATCGAAGAATTTCAAATTTTTGTGAATGATATCGTCATCAGTCGCTATCGGAAACTCAATTATACAGGGACCGGTTTGACTTTACTTTAACATTTGATAAGGATAGTATATGTACACTTATTCAGCCAATATAAAACACTTCGGTCACGTTTTAACGAAAATTACGTACCTTACCTACTAAGATGGTCACTTTTTTAACCGAATTCTAAAGAGAAGGATTTTTTTTATTCCCGCGGAAACTCTTCAATTTTCCGGGATAAAAAGTATCCTATGTCCTTCCCCGGGATGTAACCTATCTCTGTACCAAATTTTATCAAAATCGGGTGAGTAGTTGAGCCGTGAAAGCGTAGCAGACAGACAGACAGACAGACACACTTTCGCATTTATAATATTAGGATGGAATATGGATGCTTTTTGGGATGGCAAAAATCACAGATTCTGAATCTGATTTTGCTTTATCGATGCAAACAAAAACAATACAAAAGCATTGTTTTGTGTGTGTGTACAGTTTAACATTTTCACGGCCCATTCGTTAAACCAATTTTTTTATATATAAGTGAAAGCCTGTATCTCATCTCAAAGATGAAATAAGTCGCGGGCTTCGTCTCGAATTAGTTATGTTCCTACTAGATGATTCCCGCGACTTCGTCCGCGTGGACTAAGTTTTCTCGATTCACGCGGGAACTTCTTAATTTTCTGTGATAAGAAGTAGCCGTAGTAGGGAAGATGTCCATCCCCGGGATATAACCTATCCCTGTACTAAATTTCATCAAAATCGGTTTAATAGGTGGGCCGTGAAAGCGTAGCAGACAGACAGACAGAAAGACACACTTTCGTATTTGTAATATTAGTATGGATAATTATTATCTTAAGTCTGTGAGTATAAGTTTGTATGTAGTATACAACGTATACAACCCGAGTTGTAGTGTGCGTGGTCATAGTACGAAATCGTAGCGATAACTGGGTGGCCTTGGCAGATATCTGTTATCTGCAAATTTTAAAATGCCAGCCTCCGTCGAACAGTGAGCGGGTTTCCATTCGGCGTAAAGTATTGCGGGCATCATCGTAGACGTAGGCGTCACCGTCGTCTTTGACCAGCACTTTAATATCATAATGTCAGATGATCCTTTATGTAGTGTTATCATAGCCTTGTACTATAATTTTTAAGCATTTTTTAATATTTTTTTACCCTAATTTTATTTTCAACCAAGCGAAGCGAAGGTCTCTGAGTCTACTTGAGTGAATTTGCACTTGTCCGTCCGTCCGTCCGTCTGTCAGAGCCTTATAACTTCTGAATTAGACAAAATATTTTAATAGCGTTACATAGGGTTGCGGTATATCATTTTAAAGATAATTAGGAATAGAGTCCAAAAATATATTTTTTGAAATTTTTCCCCTAAAATTGACGAAATGGGGGGTTCTCAAAGTGGAGATTTTCTAACGTCCAAAGTTGACCTCAGAACTCTAAATTTTCTGAAATGCTGAGCCTGAAACTTGATCAATTATTTGACTTATATCCTGTACTTGAACAACAAATACTAAAATTAGATAAATATTATATGGAAACCAAATTATTAAATTTTTAATGAGCCTTAGTATTAACAACAGAACTTCACAATGATGTCAATAGATGGCGCCGCGAGGTCTCAGTTCGGGGCGAACCACTAGTTATATATAGTTTATAGGTTTCGGTGCGCCGCCCGACCGCATGTGGCGTTGAGTAGTGCTGTCTAAAATTTTTTTTTTTTAATGTTTTGTTTATTTTTATTATTTATTGTTTTATTAGCCCATAGGCTAGATGGTAGTTAACAGTAAAGTTGCCAATATGTTTTTGTTTAACAAAAATTATCTCAGAATTTTAAAAAGTCGTAGAAGACCGAAACTAGCTCTGAGGTATTGTATAAGTATTTTTTAATTAACCTCGTAAAAGTAAAATAATCGCCGGTACCAAACTTAAAGTGTTTTGTGAGATGGTGATAATAAAAAAAAACCCGGCTGAGTTTGTTGTGGGCTCTTCTCAGACCATGGTGCGTTTGGAACCCCCGTAGCTTTAGTTTTAAGATAGCGGTAGTTAATTATCGGCATCACGTCTTATACTTTGTAAACGTGATGTTCATATGTAATTTTTAGGTAGTACCTGCTACCTACTTTGAATAAATATACTTTGAGTTTGAGTTTTCCGCTCTCACTCGGCCCCGCCCCGAACCACGTAGCAACGTTTTTAGCGACATAAAATAAAATTATATAAGTACACATTAAACAAAATGCGTGCAATTTTTGCGTATTAAATAACGTTTAAAGAGGCACACGTGACGCGTTATTTAACATAAGGTTATCAACGTTATAATATATACGAGTAGATACCTACGCTTTTTTAGAGTGCCGTAGCCGATAAGGAACCCTTATAGGCTATATGTTACTTGCCGCTTCTTCTCAGTAGAATCTCAGCTTGCCGAACCGGTGGTAGATTCCTACGACTTATCGTATGTGGCACAAGTTGTCCTACGTGAAATAAATGTTTCATTTTGATTTTAATTTTTTCATTTATAGTTTCGCTATGTCTGTCCGTCCGCCCGCCGCTTAGCTTAGAGAATATTAGTACTAGAAAGTTGTAATTTGGCATGTGAATATAATTATTCACCCGACAAAGTGGTAAAATAAAATTTAGATTTCTTTTACGGTATAATACCTATCTAAGTAAATAAAGCTGAGTATGAGTTTATATAATCAAAATCCGGTCAAGTGTGTGTTTGAACACGGAAAGTGTTGGGTTCCGTAGTTAAAACGGCGGATTCGTAAACTGTAGCTTTTTGTCCAAAACCTGTTTAAGGCAACCTCATGATTAAAACAACTCCATCCCGTTCAATTGGCGCCGGAAAACATCTGAGAATTCCCGAAAGGGTGAATATTATTGTGAAAGGGTTTGTACATCGTAACAAAGAAGAAAGAGAAAGGGTTAACCTGCTAATGGAGTAAATTTTGGTCACGAACAAACGACGATGCCAAAATCTTGGGAATGTGTAGTTGAATCAATGTAGGAATGTTCCATGAATAGCATACGAAGTAAATACCTATTAAAATTAGTGCAATGAGACCTCATGGGATGAATACGGAACAACTCTATTTAATCTGTGCCATGGCGACCATTGCAACATTATCTCTATGACATTTTAAGCCACTCGCATGCTCTAGCTCGCATGCTCTAGCTCGCATCCACCAGCTCGCATGCTCTACTGACTGATCTCTCAATGCACAGGATGGATCGGGCTGCAATTTGGCATGCCGATAGCTACTTTGACGTAGACTGCATCCACTAAGTGTGGAATTTAGACAATTTTACCCCTAAGGGGGTAAAACACCTTTTTTTCACAAATTACTCGTAAGTAAAGCGAAGCCTTGGGCAAAAAGATAGTAAAACAAAACTTTCCTGAATCAATTTTTCTCTTAACAAACAAACATTCGAAAAGCAGCTTACAAGCAGTCTGCATCTCGCAGTCATGAATAAAATCCCGTACGGCAAGCAAATTATTCTTGCCCCATTTTACTATCTTTATTCTTTGCAATACACCAACGTCACGATCACATGTTTACATAGTGATACATAACCGGCCAAACACAGAAACCGCTATTCTCTACCAAAAATAATACAATGGGAGGCCCATGCAAATTGGATGCACTTGATGAGGTTATCCAAAACAAAAAGGTCTCGATCATCTCATTAAGAATACGGAACCAGGGATCTCAATAAATTGGCTAGTTAAGATACGTCGGTCGAAATGTAATGTATGAAAATAGAGGTCAATGCGATTGGACGTCTTCGGTCCTACCGCAATAGGTCAAAATAATGCGCCACAGCCAAGGTGAACAGTTTTTTGGACGCAATATATCACTTTAAATAATCTAGACGTTTTTAGAGTGGTAGTAAAATGTTTGAATTCATTTTACGATGCGGTAGAGCTTTTTGGCATGATTTATAAAAAAAGTTCGTATACAAAAGACGAAGGGGTCGTCAGACCTTAAATTTACAAAAACTGGACCCGTGGGGTCGTGCATAAGAGGGAAGGGGGGATCTAATAAGCATTTTAAGTTCGGTACCTAAAAAAACCGGCCAAGTGCGCGTCGTTCCACGCGCGGTGAGGGGTTCCCTATAGTTGCCCGTCACGTCACAATATGCAGCCATCATCTCGTTGGTCGACTATTGCTCGTAAGCGTAACTTGTAAATGAAATATTTGCGATAAATAATAACGACGCGTCTATGCAAACTCCATTTAATATTCTGACAATCCGAAAAACAAGTTACAGTCACAAAGTAATCAAATGACTACCCTCTACTTGTGACATTCATTTTATACATACATTACAGTAAAGTCTACTTAACTGTGGTAGATTTTCTTTTAACTTCTTTATAGCTACTAGTGAATAGCCGCGACTTCGTCCGCGTGGTTTGAGGTTTTTTGGTTCCCGCGGGAATTCCTTAATTTTCCGGGATAAAAAGTAGCCTATTGATATGTGCTATTCCAGACTATAATCTATCTCTGTGCCAAATTTCACCCAGATCCGTTCAGCCGTTGGGGCGTGATTGAGTAACAAACATCCGTACATCCATCCATACATCCATCCATCCAAACTTTCGCATTCATAATATTTATTTGATTTGATGATGTTTGATGTGAAGCAAGAGTGAATAGGCATCTTCTAGGCAAGCGCGTTCCAACCTAGACCTCATCATTGCTTTGTATTAAGCATGATTGTTGTCAAGCGCAATCCTATCTCACAATTAAAAAAAAAAGTATAGTAGGTACTGCCGCCAAAGCCGCGCGGACAGGCAGACGGACGGGCATAGCGAAACTATAAGGGTTCCTTGTTGACCACGGAACCCTAATGACTATAAAAATGATTATGATTAAATATGATGACATGCGAATTGCGAAACTTGGTTTTGAAAGGTGTGTTTAAAACACAGTAAAAATAATGATTTGTTTGTGCATCGCGCAAAAACTATACAATCCACCAATTGAGGCGTATACCTTTGCCCGTTAGATTTGAAAACACTATAACAAATTGGGTCTTAAATATTATGTCTATGATCAAAACGAAAACTTTCTTATTATGAGCTCAATTCAAAAGACTTTTTACAAGTTCTTATGAATAGTCGAATGAATCACCCACTGGTTCGGAATACCGTTACTACCGAGAAGAACCAGCAAAAAAAACTCGGTGGTTGCTCTTTTGAAAAAAAAAACTTGAGAGGTGTCAAGGGACACCTGGGATGGAACGAAGTACCAAAAGTTGTAACAACACTTTTGCTTGTAGGCCGTGCGGTGTGCGTGTGTTTCTCTGTGTAAATATTACAATTCCTTCACTAATTAATCGAAAGGAACTTCGTTCCATCCGGGTGTCCAGGTGACACCTCTTCCTCTGGATCGAATAACTAGCCTATGTAACTATTGAAAACGCAATTCTTTAAAATTATTTCACCTTTTTATTTTCAACAACTTGAAGTCAACAACACAAGTAGTCATAGCAACCAAAATCATCTTTTCATAAAAAGTGTCGTTACAACTTTTAAAAGAATGAAAGAAAAAGCGTTTATTTGGAACCACAATACAATAATAATTATAGTAGAAAGAATGAGACAGAAATATGAGTTGTGTGATCCCAAAATGTATTGATATATATGTATTGATCCCAAATCCCAACTTTTGGTCTTAATTTTTTCCGTCTAGCCCCCTTTCGTAACGCGCGATAAGGAACTTCATTCCAATAAATTTCACGCGTGCGTATCTGTAGCTATATTGCCCACTACATTACCTCAGCTAAGTATCGGTCAATCAATGCTAAAAACCGTGTCATTTTTGGATAGAAGTAGGCGTTACTTTGTGAAAATTGGCGTCCATGATAATGAAGGAACTAGAAGTTTAATCCTAATAAAATCTATGTAGCCAGCAATTCGCACCGTCACAACACCACACCACACAAATCTTCCAAATTATTCTCAACGTACGTTTCACTCCGATACCGGAGCATCTTCCGGAGATGTTGACTCGACAATGCTCGATTGTAAAGAACCAACAATCTATCAATCTGTCAATCTTTACAATCTTTACAATTGAAAATAACTGGTTTATTGAGCAAAAACAACCGTCAATTTTGTCACCTGACCTAGAAACGGGTGTAGACTGATAGACCTACTCCCAAATATGATCGCTATCAACCTCAGACTAGCTGCCGATAAAATTAAATAACACATAATTATAAAGTAAAATGGCGTTTTAATTTAGATTCGGAATCGCTAATTTATGATAAAATGTTGCGATCACATGAAATTACGGATATGAATTATGAATATAGGTACCTTCAAATCAAGAGTGAATAGGCATCTTCTAGGCAAGCGCGCTCCACCTTAGGCTGCATCACCACTTGCAAGCAAGTCTGATTGCAGCCAAGCGCTAGCCTATATATTAAAAAAAATTAAAAATTACCTCAGACTGGAGGTAAAAGATAGACGTAGCTCTTTTCTTAGCCAAAATTCATTGATGCAGCAAAAGTACCAGGAAAAGTAAATTCAGCCAATTAAAACAATTGAGACTGTAACAGTGATTGATGCTGGTTTTACATAATCGCCCCGACAATTATAATCCACAGTTAATAAAGTTACATGCTCTTAATTTAAGGAGATCGTATCTTAAGTACAAATCCAAAATATTTTAATTCAAGTAGACTTTGACAAGTGCTTTTGTCGAGTGATGTGCCAATGGTTCGGAATGCCGTTCTACCGAGAGGAACCAGCAAGAATCTCGGTGGTTGCTCTTTTGAAAAAGTAATTTACAGTTACATCAATGTGTAGATTCTTAGGTAACCGCAGTCCTTGTCCGGGAACTGCTTAATTTTCCGGAATAAAAAGTAGCATATCCTAGTCCTTCCTCGAGATGTAACCTACGAGTAAAAAATTTCAAGAAAATCCGTTGAAAAGATGGGCCGATTTAGCATTGTAATTTGAGTACGGATATAGTGTACATAATATTTTATGTAAACGTGTACTTGTCTACCGCCCGTTTTGCAGTCTATACTTTTCTTTCAGTCTTAGTTTACATATTATTATTATTATCGGCGCTAAATAGTTCCGTCTGGCGGAGGGCCTCCCGGGACGGTGAATTATAGCAGTCGAGATTAGATTGTTGTTTCAAATACATTACTTAATTAAGTAATATGATATACTGGCGAGCCGTATTTAACGCGTTTTTGGTAATTTTATATCGATCCTAGATGAAGTCCGCGACTTCGTCCGCGTTGTTCTTTTTTTTTTTTTATCCACTACAAGTTAGCCCTTGACTGCGATCTCACCCTGATGGTAAGTGATGATGCAGTCTAAGATGGTAGCGGGCTAACCTGTTATAGGGGCATGGCAGTTATATTAAACCCATACCCCTATTCGGTTTCTACACGGCATCGTACCGGAACGCTAAATCGCTTGGCGGCACGTCTTTGCCGATAGGGTGGTAACTAGCCACGGCCGAAGCCTCCCACCAGGCCAGACCAAGGAAAATTCAGAAATTATAAATTCCCAAACTGACCCTGCCGGGGATCGAACCCGGGACCTCCGCTCGTTAAGGCAACAGCGCTACACACTGCGCCACGGAGGTCGTCAAAATTATTTTATTCCCGCGAGAACTACTTTATTGTCCGGGATAAAAAGTAGATTATGTCCTTCCCCGGGATGCGACGTATCTCTATGCCGATGTCATCAAAATCGATTGAAATGATGGGTCATTCTGGTTGGGGATGGAACAATGCGATGGATGGGATGGGAGCAAACTCAAATCTTTTTATTTCAAGTACACTTTGACTAGTGCTTTTGAATCGTCGAGTCACGAGTGAATGTACCACTGGTTCACAATGGTCAAGTAAATGACGAAATATCAGCAAATCATTATTTATATAATCACTAGAATAGATGATTCCCGCGACTCCGTCGACGTGGATTAGGATTTTTGATTCCGCGGGAACTCGTTAATTTTCCGGGATAAAAACATTTCTATGTCCTTCGCCGGGATACAACCTACCCCTGCACCAAATTTCATCAAAATCGGTTGTAGCGTAAGCGTCGGTGAAAGCGTAGCAGACAGGCAGACAGACACACTTTCGCATATTTTATAATATTAGTATGGATTATTTATAGTAATTTAGTATCGTAGTATGTATCTTATAATGTATGCCAATTAAGAAAACCGATTGAGGAATGTTAAAAATAAATTGAATCAAAAAAATGATCATTAAGTCGATGATTTGTGTGACAACGCTTTTCGTTCAGACCCAATTCTTATAATTACTGCATCATTTCCATAATCAAATGTACCTAATCAAATTGTGCTGAGAACTCTTAGTATGAGATTGCACATTTCGACAATGTTGATAGTTTTCGAACAGCAATCCGCATCAGTAGTAGGAGAGATAAAAATCTGTACTAAGTACCTACCTACTTACTGAATAAACGACTTAAAAAAAATCTCCAAAAGAATCTATGCAGTCTTATGGTCGGCGGTTTTAATTTTATCATCACCATCTTGCCGGCCCACTACTGAACACGAGTCTCCTCTCAGAATTAGAAGGTTTTGGCCGCAGTCCATCATGCTGGTCGATCGCGGATTGGTAGACTTAACACACCTTTTGAAAACTCTCGGGCATGCAGGTATTCCGATCATGAGGTTTTCCTTCACCGCTAAAGCAAGTGATATTTAGTTGCTTAAAGTAAAAATGCACATTATTAGCTCCGAAAACTTAGAAGTGAATGCCTGAGGATCGATAGCCCGATCACTCTAATACGAGGCCGGATGTCTAAACCACTAGGCTATGGAGGTCAAAACACTCCCTGTTTTGGGGTCAATAGAACACACAAAGAGAACTGACGTCTCTTCGGTATTCTAGGCCCGTATTAATAAACCTAAAGTATCACAAGCATAGATTGACCGGGTCTTGAGAATCTTATCGTTGCTCGATGTCGGTTTGGGCCCTAGATACTCGTACTAAGCCCCTAACAAGGTGACACTTTTGATCTTGCGCTCAGACGGAAGATTCTATTTTGGCGCACCTCTGACCCCAGATAGTTTATCTTGCAGATTTTTCGGATGTACTTATTGGGTTCATTTACGTAAACGATAACTTATGTGATAAGGAATTTGCAGAAAAGCTTACTTTGTAACAAATGATATACTAAAGTACCTACCTAAAACACTCTGAATTTAAATATAATTGGAAGTATTGTTTGTATGGTAAGTCAAAACTGAAAGAAGTACTCCACATTTTTAAAGACGGTTGACGGAGATATGTAGAACAAGAGCAATGCTGCGATGGGAGTGGGGTTACCAGATTACAGGGTTAAAGCAGTATTGTTTCAAAATGGCAGTTTTATGTCAAAACCTTGACGTCCCAAAAGAAAAGGATTACAATTCTAAAACACGAACGGCAACAATATAAAAACGATATGGCTTTAAGCGATGGAAATATGCCCTCCAGGGCTGTAAAGCTTTTAACAGGATTGTGGCCGGATTTTGGTAATCGCAGAATTTTAGTTTTTTTATATTAATAACAAATAAATGATAATTATTTTCATTTCAGACAATTTAACAAACCCATAGTTTAACAAAACACAGAAACAGTATAAAATTAAAAAAGAATATTAAAAAATTTTAAACAAAATTTAAAATAATAATAAAAAAAAACCACAAATAAAATTAGAGTGAAAGCATGGTGAAAGTAAAAAATAGTAAAAATTCGCCAGGGAACCAGGTAACTAAATTCGTTGTTCTCGCACCGATGCACGCTAGACCAATATTTTGCGTAAGGATTGCTTAAAAATCGTCAATTATTATAGCACACAAGATGAATTGGTACTGTGTCTAAGTCTATCTTAGAAAGAAGCCAGCCTTGATCAGAGGGTGGCGAAGAAGTCAGGCGCCATACTGCCAACGCTTAAGCAATACTTAAGCAATACTACTCAAAATGACTGCTTGATTTCACGTACCTTGACGTTCCTAAAAAAAGGATTCTAATTCTAAAACGCGAAAGTCATCAATAATGAAACAATATGGCTTTAAGCGTGGGCAGTATGGGCCCAGGAACTCTCGCAGTAGCGTTTTTGGTTGATATCCAACTATCGAGAAAAGCAATCTAAATTTGTAAATCCGATTGGTTTTTGAGCGCGTTTGCTCAAAAATTCAAAAAACTCGTTTAAGCTTTTATGCTTTAAAGCGCTCAGAAGCAAACTTGCGGAATCTTACGCGATACAATCGCGATCCTAACGCTACACACGTCAGACGCAGGCTTTGAACATGTCTCTGCGCGTATTAAATAGGCCTTGCGTGTAGGGCTCTAAGTATGGATATATAATAGAATGTGTTATCATTTAATAATCTCGTGACTTTGAACTGTAATTTTTGATCTATAACTATATATACAAAACATTTGACCCCTTTGTGATTGAATAACTCATAACTTTGTACCTCGCTTGAGAAAGATTCATGTTTGACTCTATTTTTTTAAATTTACATAATGATCATTCGTTTGACGAAATATATATTAGATTAAACATTAAAATATGTAGATATTAGATATCCGAATATATCAATAAATTTAATGCTCAAAGGACTGCTCCCGTAGGACCACGAAGAAGAACTATTTCTCGTGGCCCTACTAATAGGACAAATGAGAAGAATCACGAAGAAGGGCCCGTCGATATTATAGTCCAGATAGTGACACATCTGTCCCTAAACTAGGTTACCTAGGCGACGTCGCCTTCCTTTCATTAGGATGGAAACGAACCTATCTATTTTAAGTTGTAGTACCTACGTATAGACGTTTTAAGAACGAATATATGGCAGCTCAACCCGTCTGGAGGAGATTTACTGTTGGAAGTCCCTTCATTCTGCCGGCCCACTGCACATGCACAGTAAAAAAAGAATAATATTTCTCTACGATGCAATAGGTACAAAGCAAAATTAAATTTGCGGCAATCATTGGAGATTTGATAACTAGGCAACTGTATAAATGATCTCTTGATCAATTCGCTCAGGAGAATCATCTGTTGCTAATTGCAATAAAGTTGGTTAAATTTCATAGAACGAACTCGACGGTCTACGCCAGTAACAAACAAGTGACTAAGGGCCAACGCATATAGGCAGAGAGAAGCTTTATTTTAAGGCAGAAATTGGAATATAAATACGTGGGAAGCGCATCGCGCTTGGGTCGAAGTGCCAAAGAAAATAAAGCTTGGTTTGTGTTGTTGATAAGAAAGACATCGCTCGGCTCCGCTGGTGTGCGTTGCGGCTAAATCAGAGGAGTCGCCGAGACTGTACTCTGAATAAGTCAATGTGACAATTATGTTAAGGTGTGTAAAACGTATGAAATATATGTAACAGGGACGTGAGGTGCGAACGGATTGTGGTCGGCCCGCTTTAATATTCATGAGCCTATACAAATTATAGATTAAGCGGGAATATTAATTTTGAGAGCGCGTCAGATGAAAAGGGGTAGGCGCAGTCTCGAAATAGTGTCTTCAGACAATTTATTAAGGCCTGGCCAGAACTGTTGGAGTCACGACCGGCGTCGCATCCTTTCTTGTAGGGCAACATACATCTATAACCATCCTCTATCCATCCTCTATCCATCTATAACCTCTGCATACGTTGCCTGTCTGTCGGTACCGGATACATTTCGGAGAGTGTGCTCAAGAACTATTCAGTCTGGGTCCTCCTTCACCTTTTTATCATCGTATCGCAAGGCATCGACATGATCTGCACCCTTACGCAGTCGATATTCCACTGACTCGTACGAAGCGATTTGCTTCCTCGTTCCATATTCGAATCGCTAGGAAATGGATTGCCCTTCTGGCTTCCGTTTTCCCCGCCTCTTTTAATATAGGTACCTTCAAATCAAGAGTGAATAGCCAACTTCTAGGCAAGCGCGCTCCTCCTTAGTCTGCATCACCACTTCCAAGCAGGTCTGATTGCAGCCAAGCGCGTCTATAAATTAAAAAAAAGTACAAAGTGTTTTCTGTTGTTCCAGATCTACAAAGGGCTGGACATCGTGACGGCGAAGGCGTCCCCTCAGGAGCGAGAGCTGGTGCCGCATCATCTGCTCGACATCCTGGAGCCCCACCAGGTGTTCACCGTCGTCGACTTTAGAGCGAGGGCGCTCAAGATTGTATCCTTTGTCTTTAAAATTATCCTTTATCTATGTCACCGTAATATTACAAAAACCGTCAGATTGCAATCTAACGCTTTTTATCTCGTCTCGTAAACTGTCGACAGATTGTGAACCGTTCAATGTTCTGAGTGTAAATTTTTAAAATATTCATTGTATTTATATTTTCTTGTCTCTTTCTAACCTACAAAGGTTAGGTTAGGGTTCGACATAAATAATAATCAGTAGTATTTGGTTTATTTTGGTTGGGTCTGAATCCTAACTAAGTAGTTAACTTTATTTTAGGATTTCATGTCCATTACCTGATTCGATGAACGTTTTTTACTCAACCACGCCAGAACTGCTTAACGGATCTGGTACAGAGATATTAGTAGTCTGGAATAACAGATTCCAATTTTTGTAAATTTTCTTCCGTCATTTAGATAATAGAGGATGTACCTTCAAAACATATATCAACTTTTCATTCGTTCACTTTAGACAGTTTAAATCAGTTGCATCACAAAAGACAGAAACATCAAAAGACTTCTGTCTTTTGATGTTTCTGTCTTTTGAGAGTTTCTACTCTCGGATAAAGGAGATTTTTATTTAATCGGAAAAAGTCACGTTGCCAGCGGTGTTAATTTGTCACGTTGCAAAAGATGTGGCTTTGGCATTTGTTTACACCCACCGATATGGGGTGCAGAAATAAATCGTAGACCTTCGTGTTGTGTTTAACGACCTCCCTGGCGCAGTGTTGAGCGCTGTTGTATGAACGTGGGATGTCTCGAACTCGATTCCCGGCAGGGTCAATTTGGGAATTTATAATTTCGGAATTTTCTCTGGTCTGGTCCGGTGGGAGGCTTCGGCCGTGGCTAGTTACCACCCTACCAGCAAACACGTACCGGCAAACGATTTAGCATTCCGGTACGATGCCGAGTAGAAACCGACTAGGGAATATAACTGCCATACCTTTTACATGTTAGGGCGTTACCATCTAAGATTGCATTATCACTTGCCATCAAATGACATCGCAGTTAAGGGCTTACTTGTATTGGAATAACAAGTCAATGATCATGTTTTCATGACCAAAGTATAGCAACAACGATAGTTCTATATATAATTAGATAGATAGATAAATACTTATTTGCCACACGAAACATTAAAAAAGAAACAAAGAAGTAAAGTAGTGAACTAGCAAAAAGAAATAACAAGTGCGCAAAGGCGGTCTTATCACTGAAAGATATTAGCAAACAAAAGTTAAATTTTTTTTAGAATCCTTGCGATCGATAGGCACTTACTTTATATATGTCACCGTAAGATTGTAAAAACCGTTAGATTATTATAATCTACCTCACGAAATTGTAAACTGTCGAATGATTACAATATAACGGATTATTTTTCGGTAGCTTGTAATCTGTTGGTTTATTAACCCGATAGAACCTAAGTGCCCGGCCGCAAGCTTACTTGATTAGGTATTTATGTCGAACCCTAACCTAACCTACAAGAAAGAGTCAAGAAAACGTAATTACAATGAAAATTGACACGTAAAAAATTGAACGGTTCACAATCTTTCGACTGTTTACAATCTATCGGAAAAAAAGCGTTAGATTACAATCTTACGGTTTTTACAATCTTACAGTGACATATACATAAAGCTATCATACTAATATTATAAACGCGAAAGTGTGTTTGTTTCTTGGTTTGTCCTTCAATCACGCCGCAACGGAGCAACGGATTGACTTGATTTTTGGTATGGGTACAGTTGAGGACCTGGAGAGTGACATAGACTACTTTTAATACCGGAAAATTAAGGAGTTCCCGCGGGGATAACAAAAAACTTAAACCACGCGGAGTTACGGGCATCAGCTAGTTGCTTATATTTCTTCGATTTGCTCTACAATATACCTATTTTATAGGAATACACGTGCCGTGTAGTGTAATTATCAAAAGCCCTTCTTTTGTCAGTATTTATTCAGCAGTTCTTCATCTTTCATATGGAATGCGACCCAATTCCAGCAGTAACTATAATAGGCATGATGACAGTAACCAAGAATCAATGAAATTATGAATTTACCTATTTAATGAAATACGATACATGGATTATAAAAAACGTAATTATATTTCTATTTCGAGTGAGATTGCTATTAATTTTGATTGAATAAAACTATAAAATACAGCAATCCGCCATATTGGATAAAACACCAAGAAGTGAATGACGTCACAATTGTTTGTTTTCGAGCTTTGACAATCACAATATTGTTTACTGCAAACTGCACAGAGTGCATTGGTAAAAACAATAGTGACGTCACAAACGACGCCATGACACCGCAGAACGTTTTGGCGTGAATTTTAAAATTTAAAATTCAAATGCCAATTTTATCTACTAAACCTTATTTTTCTGCTGAAATAAGATATTTTTTCGAAATAGTAGATAATTCCGAACATAATCTGACCATTTTTCATAATCAGTCATCATGCCTATTATTATTAACGATAATTTCAAGGTATCCGTACTAATATTTCAAATGCGAAGGTTTGCCTGTTGGTCTAACTGACTGTCTGTCAGTGTTACCTTTTCGCAGCCCATCTCGTTAACTGACTTTTTAATTTAAGACACAGATAGGTTGCATTCCGGGGATGCTATGACCGTTTTTAGGCTTTTTATCCCTTAGAATCGTAAGGTACAGTAGGTGATGTAAAAAAACTAAATTCACGCGAACGAATTCGCGGGCATCATCTAGTAAATTATAAAATATTGGCTCAGTAATTATTTACTCAATTGCTTCGATTAGGTAACAATTTTGAAAATTGTTTACATGCGAGTTGTATAATATACCTACAATTTTTAGTTTTGGTATAACTTAAATATAACCCAGTTGAACTGTCGGAGTATGCCCTAGCTTGGTTGAACCTTTTCTCTCCAGGAGGTGACTCCAATTCATCTGCCGACTGCTTCTGTATTCTCCTGGTCTTCTTCGCTGGCAGTTCAATTGATCGTAAAATATATAAATTGGCACAAGGTTAGTGGGGTACACACACACGCTATTCAACTTATAGTAGGTACATTTTATTCGGAATTCTTCTTCAGAAACCCACCGTTTTCAGCATTTATTATGTACCTAGGTAACTTTTCAAGCTAATTTTAAACAGTAATTTAGTGAGCATCTGCACCTTGTCACCAAACAATTACGGAAATGAAGAAATCAATTTCTTCATCTCAAAGTTATTTGATACTAGCGAATGCCCGCGACTTCGTCCGCGTGGTTTGAGGTTTTTTGGTTCCCGCGGGAACTCCTAAATTTTCCGGGATAAAAAGTAGCCTACGTCCTTCCCCGGGATACAACCTATCCCTGTACCAAATTTTATCAAAATCAGTTGAACAGATACATTTGTTTGATTCCCGCGGGAACTCTTCAATTTTCCGGGATAAAAAGTAGCCTATGTGCTATTCCAGACTATAATCTATCTCTGTGCCAAATTTCATCCAGATCCCTTCAACCGTTCTGCCGTGATTGAGTAACAAACATCCATTTGAGGTTTTTTTTGGTTCCCGCGGGAACTCTTTAATTTTCCGGGATAAAAAGTAGCCTATGTGCTATTCCAGACTATAATCTATCCCTATGCCAAATTTCAGCCAGATCCGTTCAGACGTTGGGGCGTGATTGAGTAACAAACATCCATACATCCATACATCCATACATCCATCCAGACATCCATCCAAACTTTCGCATTTATAATATTTATTTGATTTCCCGTATCATTCCCCTATTAGGCATACCTTACCTTTATAACAGTACCTTTAGCGGTCATTGCCAGTCTAAGTAGCTCAGCTTTGCATGAACTTGATATATTATCCATTGTATAAACATACTTGAATGTCTTGAGACATTTATGAAGTGCTATTTGACAAAAAATATGTAAAAATTCCGAATAAAGTGTATTGCGGCGTAACTTAATGCCAAACAGCAATAGGGATTTGATTTCATGGACATACCCACCATAAGTTGCCTGTCTATATCCACACGGTTTAATGGCACACGTTACGACGTATACTGGACCTGTTTAAGGCCATCATTGATTATTGTGTCTGATTATTGTCATTTTAGGAAAAAAAATCAATACCAGTCATGAAGCATTTCTTGAATTCTTTAAGTATACAGCCGTTAGACTTGCGCTTTCTGGAAGTAAGTGTTCTAGTTGAAAACCCCGAAAATAGAGGTAAAAATAAGCCGTTTATTCTAATACTTTATAACTAAATTACAATCGCTTGAAACATTGGTGACAATTAACTTACAATGTAAGTTAAAAAAAGTGAGAGATTACAATTAGTAATATGTTAGTACCTTTTATAATTTTATGAGATATGGGCCCCTTCTCGGGTAAAGGCCTCTAAAATAGAGTAATGCTTGTACAATTCAAAAGATTTTGAAAAATATTTAGTCAAATTTCATTTCAAAAATTGCTTGTATTAAAGAAATCAGGTCTGATCTTGTTGCTAAGATAAGTATATCGAATATTTTTCTTGACTATATAGCTAGGCTTGTTTAAATAGCTCTTTCCTTTATCAATCTGTAACGGGATTATTTTCTTAACCCACAAAATCAGATCAACAATTTAACTAAACAGGGCAAAATTCCTATTATAGTTGGAGGTACAAACTATTACATAGAATCGATAGTATATCAAATACTAGTAGAACATACAGATGATGCTGAGGAATTACTTTGGGATAAGAGTAAAAGAAAGAGAGATTCTGATGAAGCTGATGCCGTAAGTGACGGAGCTAACAAAAGACTTGCCAGTGAATGTGAAGATTCAGAATATAGGAAAGATATATCTGATGTTTTGCCACCTGCAGAATCAAACGTAAAAGATTATGATTCTAAAGAACCAGCTCATTCGACATCAGAGTCGGTAATAAAATACAGTATAACTACACCAAAAGAAGAAGAAAAGAAAATAATAGATGCGGTAACCTTAAAAGAAGATGTAGATAATGAAAGAAAGTTTACAAATGAAGAAATACATTCCAAATTGAAGGCGATTGACCCTGTCATGGCATCGAGGCTACATCCCAATAACAGGCGAAAAGTTTTGAGGTAAGATTGTTCGTATTATTTTGATATAATATGTTATTAATTAACTAATAAGTATATTATCTAATACCTAAAAATTGTTACTGATAAAATATAAGTTTATGTTTTGCACGATAAAATAAAACCTAATGCCTAATTAAATTCCTACCTACTATTTAAAACCTACTTAAATTCTTTATTCAAGCCATTTGCATTACTGCATTGCATATTATTTTCATACTTCAATATATTACCTACTACCTAAATAATGTGTTTCTTCTTTCCCCAACTTTTCTCTTTAAATTAAGCATTAGTTTCAACCCTGTCCCCACTACCAAAGGTTAAGTGGAAGAGAATACCTCTAGGTATTAAAGTTCGCCTTTGTACATTGTATTTTATATGCAATAAATACTTTAAAACAAACGTACAAATTACAATAAATACGTAGCTTTACCACGTTCTAACAGCAAAGCAGTTTTGAACAATAAGATATACTGGGCGGAAATAATCTAATTTACAATTCGGCTAATATAATTATTACTATGGTGTATAACCACGTAATTGTGAATTGTAATGTCTTTCTTTTGTTTCTCTTCTTGCTTTTTAGTTTTTTTGCAGTGAGAAATTATGAGTCTTTTATTCATTTAAAGAAGCACAGGTTAAACATACATTTTTACCGTAATGGCATTGGCATAACCTAAAATAGTAAAGGATAGCTAGAAACCTCAATCACTTAAGGTTAAAAGTTTTCGCACATGTAACTCAAAGCCAACGAAAACAAGTGTGTCCAAGTTGGAAAACAGTAATTCAGCCAGTTGTATGAATGGCTCTATTGGTCAATTTGAGTAAGTCACCTGAATTGATATGTTTACTGTTACTCTTACTGTAGTAAATTGTTACTTCGTTGGTGTTAAGTGATATGGTTATGGTAACACTTCAATTATTTATCTCTCAAGTAGCTTACGGTTTGTTTTTATTCACTTAAATTTACCCGACACCTCCTAATTTTAATACAACATCAACAACATGGAGTTCGTCTTTGATAACTAATTATTATTGAAGCCTTCAAACAAGTGCCAACAACAATCGTACAAATTTTCAACTCAATCAGATTCAAACGATGCGTGAATGCCATAAATAACGACCGAATAAAATATACCAACCTCTGATTCATAGGATTTCTTCGAACGATATAGCGTCGGTATTTTTCACTAAATATTATCACTTCATTTTTATTGTTTAGATTAAGTCTTCATTCTTTCGAAGTCTGATCAATAAAACAGTCAAAGGTTATCTTGATTAATTAAATTTTTATTTTGAAACTCTTTATCAGTGTTACATCATCTTTAAATCTGCTGTACACAATCACAATCCCATATTTCGTGTTATTTGTATATTAGGTATAATGTGAAACAAAAGAATTTTAAAGAGGTTTTTTGAAATATCGGTCCTTAATTTTAAAAAAGACAAGTGCAAGATTGTTAATTTACAATCGTGCATCGTCGAGTCAACAGTCCCCTGAGAATGCTCCGGTGTCGGAGTGAAACGTACATTGAGAATAATGTGGAAGATTTGTGTTGTGAACTTGTGACGGTGCCAATTGCTGGCTGGCGGTGAATATCGCAAGCTACACGTTATACCACATAGATTTGTCTGCTTTGGCTGATTACAGCGAATTAAGAATTGTCATTTTGTCATGTCAAAAATTGTCATTTTTGACTTTCACTACTTCTGACACCATGTATTGTTCTGATGCGTGGGGTATATTAATCTTATTGAAATAGTAGTGAAACTAGGTATTTTTATTAAAGGAACGAGTTTAATTAGAAAATTATTTAAAGATACTCGACAGGAGATGGACAAGGTACTATAATGACAGTACATTAATTGACACTGACGTTTGACGTAACAACTGCCACAGACTGTATACTCATAACAATTATCATGGACTTCAGCAGAGTAACGTCTGCTTCTATTCAAGTAGGTGAGACCTTAGTGAAGCAAGAGTGAAGCGCAATTTTGTCAATGGCGTAAAAAAAAATAAGGAACCGCGCACCCGGCGGAGGGTCTACCTCACTGGTCGGAGCGACTTCCGCGGGGCTTTGACCGCGGCCAAGGATTTCGTAGTTTGCGAGTGTGCGCCGAACTGACCTTGGCTGTGCTATCCGACGCGCGGGTGGCCATGGCTCGCTTGTTGCCAATTGCGACATCTTATCGAATGTTTTTTTGTTGCGTAGAAACACTGAATATGGAATCAATTGCTGCTACCTGCGCCTTCCTACATATCTAAGCTGCATGCTAATTTTGTGCTAGAATTGGATATTTGATAACTAGCGGCACGCTATGATGGCCGGTTTGACACCCGGTTTAATAAATAAATTTTGAGTCCTAAACCTAAAACTACATTCGATAAAATTTATGAATCTCTGCACATCACTATCGTCAATAAAGTAATACAATTATTTCCTTCAAAGTCGTTATCAATTAATACGGAACTCGTTATCAATTAAGCGGACAAACGTCAAACCGGCCATCATAGCGTGCCGCTAGTTTAGTAAAATCAGGAACTTCTTTTCAAACGTCATAACGCGCGCTCGGTATTCGATTTTGTACACTTTCTTGTGACGTCATCAAAAGTCAATGTACCTACTTTTTTACGTTGATCGTTGATGGTGTTAGGTTTTATCGGGTTAATATATCTAACAGATTACAATCTAACGAAAAATAATGCGTTAAATTTTAATCAGTCGAAAGTCTACAATATCGCTAGTTGGATTACAATCTAACGGTTTTTGCAATCTTACGGTGACAGTTATATCAAATATAAAATTAACCGGAGACGTGTACGTCTTTTGGCAGGCCCTCTTATACAAGGTGTAAGGTAAATGGTATAACATACCGGCGGCTACCCATGCCATTTTGACGTTATAAACACTATGGTAGAGTTAAAAAGTCAAAATTAATTATCAAAAACTTCCATACAAAATTAATTAGTTAATTATGGAAAATAAATTGTGGCAACCCTGTGGAGTCCTTTGTTCCTTCTACACCTAAAGTCAGAACTGTACTACAAGCGATAATATAATAATTATTATCGTATCGTTATGCAATTTGGCAATTCATTACAATTTGCAAATCATTGAAAGAACAAACTACACAGAATAATTAATTATTGATCAAAACTTAAACGAATAAGTCGAGAAATTAATCACAGGGAAAGGCGGCTCATAAAGTAAGGATAAGTGACTGACTTCGACTTACGAAGTCCGATACTAGTCGGGCATTTTTTTACAACAATACGTAAGTTCTAGCCGGGCTTTTGCTTTGAGAATTTAATTGCATGCCGAATAATGATTACTTTAGTATCGTGACTGGATTTTATCGCAACGCTCGCGCTGGCGACGAGACCTAACATACGTCGTATTGTTCGCAGTTCATTGATATTGAATCAGCTGTTTTAAGGGATGCCACCTCAATATTTATGCTAAAATTTTGAAGTCCACATAACTCCCCCAGGATATGAGCTACACGTCTTATGACATTTTTCCAATATATCTATACACCATCTAACATGGGTAGCCGCGGGTATGTTATACTAATTACCTTACACCTTGTATATGTAGTAATTACTGAAAATATTTTATTTTTGACATAGTAGGCAACATCTCAATTATTGAATTTTGTACTGAAAATTCTGATAGCTGGTATGTTCCCCTGTCTTGTCCCAGTTCTCCGCTGTGTTGCTCTGTCTAGACATCTTCGTCAAATGACAGGGGCCATACTGTAAAAATGCTACACTAGCATACGCTTAAAACCATATTGTTTTCGTGTTTTATAATTATTATAATCCTTATTTTAGGAATGTCAAGGTACGTGATATCAAACTGCCATTTTGAGTAATATTATTTCTTTAAGCACTAGTATAGTACAGCCTCAGGTAGAAAAGAACGCATCTCCTTGGACTGATAACATCATGGTCACCCCAAATGATATCGCGAACGCGGCCCCTTCGATAAACCCCGAATTATTTATCGTATTATTATAACACGAATACACACACACATTTATGTACACACATAAACTACGTGTGTGTGTCCTGGTTATATATTATGTGTAAATAGCCGTCAAGATTTTCCGTTCCCACTAGTTCAATACCATCTTTGTTTGAAAAGGGTCGACCAATGTCTACAATAATATGCCCGCTTTGTATTATAATTTTTATTTATATTTTATTTTTTTTATTTTATTTTTATTACTTTGAATTACTATTTATTTCCGTTGCGAATATTCTAGAATAATAAATGATTAATTTATGTACATATTTTCTATTACAAGTTACAAATACATTATACCTATTTGACTTTTACCTACACATACCTATCTATCCCTATTACGTACGCTAAAGACCCTGTGCAAATAATGTTTTTTTTTTTTACTACAAGTTAGCCCTTGACTGCACCTGATGGTATGTGATGATGCAGTCTAAGATGGTAGCGGGCTAACCTTTTGAGGGTATAACGGTTACATTAGGCCCATACCTACCCCTAATCGGTGTTTACACGGCATCGTACCGGAACGCTAAATCGCTTGCGGGCTCCAGACAGAGTCACCACTCACGAAACGAACGATGGCGTGGGCAGGCTCTAGTCCCTAATGTCCTCCCGACCGAATTTCGGGCACGGCGGGCTGTCTCCAGGGAGATTAGCCATCTGCGCGGGAGATAATATTATTATAGTGCACAAGTGTGCATACTGTTTCATTACTCTCATAGCCCGATGGGACGGAAAATCCGACACGACCGGTGAGAGGTCAGGCGCAGGACCGACACAACACCGCCAACTTCCTAACTCCGGGCTAGTACTGAGAATTTCATGCAAGAAAAATCCAATACTTGTTATGGCCCGACCCGGGACTCGAACCCAGGACCTCGTCGGCAGCAGTTGAATATGCTAACTACTATCCCAACGAGGCATTAGTCCATATTATACTAATATTATAAATGCGAAAGTACGTGTCTGTCTGGCAATCCGTCTGTCTGTCTGCTACGCTTTTACGGCCCATCGTTTCAACCGATTTTGTCGGGATTTGGTAGAAAGGAAGTTTGCATTCTGCAACATAAATTATTATCCTTTTTATCCCGGAAAATTAGTGTCCCGAAGAACACAATTTTCGGTGATCGTGAAGAAAGTAAGTACCATATACGGACGAGTAATATTAGTACGATTCCGCAAAGTCACTATATCAATAGATCGTCAGTTAATAGCGGCAACGTTGCCACGGGGCTAGCAAGTCATGGCGGCGGCTAGTCTACGCGCTTATCATGCTAATAGACTATAGACTAGCTATAGACTGTAGAGGGTTCGTTAGTATGAGTCTAGATATCTGAAGGACGCGAAAGTCTTAGACGCGACGCACACCGGCAGTCGAATGAAGGCGAGAAGCGTGACATCTTTTTTGAAAAACTCAAACTTCATTTCATACAGGTTATACTGATAGGCGTCTCTTACGACACGTCTTGTTTTGACTGTAACACCGGTACGGAAAGAAAATTCTACTGAGAAGAGTGGGCAGGAAACATGATCCATACCAATAAAGCGTCAGATAGTAGCGGCAAAGTTGCCACGGGGCTAGCAAGCTATGGCGGCGGCTAGTCTACGCGCTTATCATGCTAATAGACTATAGACTAGCTAGGGGGTTAGTTGCTGAGTTTAGATATCTGAAGGACACGGAAGTCTTAGTCGCAGCGCACACCGGCAGTGGAATGAAGGCATGAAGCTGAGGCGTGGCATGGCAGTATATTAAACCCATACCCCTATCAGTTTCTACACGTATCGTAATGGAACGCTGTATCGTTTGGCGTTACGTCTCCGGTAGGGTGGTAACTAGCCACGGCCGAAGCCTCCCAGACTAGACTAAAATTCAGAAATTATAAATTCCCAAAATGACCCTGCCAGGAATCGAACCTGGGACCTCCCACTAGATATAAGACCACAGCGCTCACCACTGCGCCAGGGACCTCTATTCCTTCCTGTTATACTATGGAGGTCGCCAAACAGTATCTATCAGTCGGTATCAAACAGTAGCTGAACCTGAACCTTCACGTTTTTCTTTCTTTCTTTATTTATTTACTTATCATTTCCTGTGGGTACAACCCCTTATTGCTGTAGGTACTAATCTGTAAATTCCGAAGGGCACCGTCGAACAAGGCTATGCTGTGTAATAAATATGTTAGTAATTAGTACAAAAGTTGTGCTAGTTAATTTCCCTTTAGTGTTTACTGGTAATTGCCTAAAATTACAAGTCCGCGGGCCGCCGCCGCTTCCGGCTATGGTTTTATGAGTCACGGACGGTAGTGATACTGTATTGCCTACTATGCAAGTAGGTAGTTACCGCGCCACCAAATGGGCTTAGCGTACCGGTACCGCGGCACCAAATGGCTTAGCGTACCGGTACTATACCGTGAAGAAAACAAGTCGAAGTCGTTTATTCAAATACATTGCTAGATGATGCCCGCGACTTCGACCGCTTTTTTTCGATTCCCGCGGGAACTCTTTATTTTCCGGCACAAAAAGTATGTCGATGTGTTTCCCCGAGATGTAACCTATCTCTGAACCATATTTCGTCAAAATCTGTTGAATACATGGGCCATGAAAGCGAAGCAGACAGACACTTTCGCATTTATAATATTATGGATGTAAATCGGACAGTGATCAAAAGCCTTATTTTGGTAAAATGATTACTTCATTGTAACGATCGGTATCTTCCCAGATGGAAATATGCAAAACATGCGGCGTAAACGCCTGTATATCTTTTGATTCTATTGACTTAGAAGCTTGATTTTTTTACAGCTCCAAGGGACCGTAGACTTTAGTACTTATTTGATATTAATTTCAACTTAACTTTTAACAACTAATTTCCACGGGTTCCCTAGAAAACGGCGGTTTACAGACAGACAGACGGACAACGAAGTGATCCAATAAGGGTTCCATCTTTCCTCTTGAGGTACGCACACTAAAACAGTGATGAATAAGTGCAATGTTGTTAGCAACTGTAGATAAATACTACAGAAATAAATAAATATTATATAACATAGCAGGCCAAATGGCATTGATTTTGTAAAATACCTACAGCGTTCATTCATGAGTAGTTGCGTACCTACGAGTAATTCACGCGAGTGCATCGTGCGATTCTGCGATAAAAATTGCAGCATTTATAAACAATGAATTGTAGAAACAACGTAAGGCCTCGATATGATTTGGTTACTTTTTGTCGCGAAACATTTCGTCTTGCCGCTTTTTTTACATCGGTTTGTTTAAGTAGTGGTAAAGGGGACCGCGATTTCGTCCGCTTGGGTTAAGATTTTTTTATTCCCGCGGTAACGCCTTCATTTTCCGACATAAAAGTAGCATAATAGTTATTTGTTATACAAGAGTGAAAAGTTGTTTTTGAACCGCGTGCTCAATTTTGATGACCGAGCAAGCGAAGGATTCTGAAATTGAATCACGAGCGCAGCGAGTGGTTCAAAAATTAGAATCCTGAGCGTCAGCGAGGGAATCAAAAGAGCACGAGGTGAAAAATCTTTTCACTCGAATGCAACACGTAACTTTTCATCCCACCTCAGCGAGGAAATGACATGACGTGAAAGAAAATGGTGCGCGCAAAGCAAATTAAAAAAGTACACCAAGAAGGTTACGAGTGCGAGTTTTTAACAAATTAAAAAAGGTTGTATGGAAATTCGGCACCATAGAGGTAGAAGTAAATAGGTTTTAATGATGTTTTGAATTCACAAACTTCATAGACGAGTGATATTTACTAACGTGCACACGATGTTCTAAATTCAATTTACTTTATCCTCAAGAGGATAATAACGGCTTTTGCATTCAGATATCGAACATTAAAAATACTCTTTCCGAGAAGGTGGGATGAAAATGTCCTTTCCGGGATGCAACCTATCTCCATGACAACAGCTGTCCTCAAAATTATTTGAAAACAGACAGACAGATAGATAGAGGAGAGGCATAAAACACTTGACCTCCTGCAAGGGGTCGCGGGTTCAACTTTTCGAGTGCGTATTAGGAAATAAAATATCACTTGCTTGAAACGGCGAAGGAAAACATCGCGAGGAAACCTGCATGTTCGAGAGTATCTCATAATGTTCTCGAAGGTGTGTTTATGACTGCGGATTGACACTTGGCCAGCGTGTTGTACTAAGGCCGAACCATTCTCATAACGAGATGAGACTCGTGCTTAGTAGTGAGTCGGCAATGATTTGTTAAGAGAGAGATACAATAGACTGAGCATAGATAAGACGCAATAGATTGATTTGTCGCTAGTGTGCCCCCTCTAAGTAGATGAATTGTTAGCGCCCAGGGTGCGTGAGCGCCTCGACGCCATTGTGACGTCACATCCGTCCGCCATTCACAAGCGTTTCATTCATAAGATTGTACCCACGCTAACGTAGAGTAAACGTATGAGTGCAACTATACTGTAGTGACTAGTAAGTAGATAAGAACTATCAAAGTTAATAGAGAACTCTTTTATCCATACTAATATTATAAATGCGAAAGTTTGTCTGCCTGTTACGTTCAACAGATTTTGAAGAAGTTTATTACAGAATACAGAAATTGGTTGCATTCCTAAAAAGGACTACGTAGGTTAGGTATTTTGTATAAGTACCAGAAAATCATAAGAGTTCCCACGGGATCATCTATTTATGATAATGATACTAATACGATGAATTTATCCATACTTAATATTATATTTATGCGAAAGTGTGTCTTTCTGTCTGCTACGCTTTCACGGCTGATCCGTTCAACGGATTTGGTACAGGGGTAGGTTGTATCCCGGGGAGACAAAAAATCTAATCTAAACGGACGAATTCGCGGGTATCATCTAGTTCTAGTGAACTAATATCATTTTGAAATGTTGAGAATTCTCCAAAGCGAACCACGTACGTCTATAGTATTGTGATTTGCGTCAAGCGTTATTGACACTCGTAAGATAAAATACCTATTAATTAGTTAGGTAATTACTTAATTAGGATATAACAATTACTCATAACACAACAAGACAGTTTACTAATTAAAGTTTTATAATAATATATATATCTAACTACACACGTATCTTACGTACTGCGGTAAGTGTTAGGTAAATTCATCTAAGCTTATCCTTATTAATAAGATATTTGAATAATAGATAATAATTAATAAAAAAGACGCGCAAAATAAAACAGGTCCGACTATGAAAATAATAATGTAGTTGTCGAGCCGGAATTTCCCAAAATGTCGTTTGATTCAATGAGCTCTCTGATTGTGATACGTCACGTCATTAAGATGATTATAAAATATCTAGAGGAGCCAACCTCATACGTCAGACGTCAACCTAAGCCCACCTAACATAATAGTAATTTATACTTACTTCATTTATTCACCAAAATCTTTTGAAGAATAAATGAAAGCCCAAAAATAAATTGGCATTTTGGCTATCACTGACCATAATTGGCAGTTACTGTCACCAAGTAACCAATAATTAAATGTTCGTCAAGTACAAATTAGCTAAATGGGTTAGGCTAATGTTTGATAGAGTCCTAGTTATTACAGAGTACCTATTAAGCTTGGAACTTATAAACTTACACAGTCAAAAAAACATCTTTCTTATTTACTCTCGTTATATAATTACGGTAAGTATCCTCGTATGACTGAAGAGTATAAAGCATGCGAAAAAAGTAACGTTCCAGTTACCACGACTTCGACTACCAAAAGCAAGGTGGGTTGTACAAGTCAGAATTCATTTGCGTCTTCGTTTGTTTAAAAGGTTTTTCGGTCACAACGTTAACCGTAACGTAACTTATGTAACGTACCGCTTATGCAACTTACTCTAAGCAAATACATCGCTTGGTTTGACACAGAACATGGCTTGTGTCAGGACATTTCACGCTTTACAGCATCCAGTGCACGGTTTGACAAAAAGATTGTCTAGTGTCCTTGAAAAGTATATTTTGGTTCTTTTGCGGGATATTGCACGCTCTAGTGATACGACAGCTCTCTGCGTCGGGTGGTCACATTGACCTTGCAGCCATTCACCGATATTCATGCCGGCGTGTCAGCTGATAGCCCGCGGGTCGAAAGCTTACCAGATAGTTAAATATATTGAAATATACACGAATATTATGAAACACATTCGTCCAAAATTTTGGCTGATTTAGGGCAAAAACAGACTGAGCTCATGTACGAAACGTACCTATGAAAAAACGGTGATCTTTTTTTTTATTCACTACAGGCATAGATTAATTATAAACCAAGTAATTGTCTTTGCTACAGGTTAGCCCTTGACTGCGATCTCACGTGATGGTAAGTGAAGATGTAGTATAAGATGGTAGCGGGCTAACCTGTTAGGGGCATGCGCATGGCAGTTATATTAACCCACACCCCTAATCGGATACGTCTTTTTAATCTACGCACGTTAAGCGCTGAACACTACGCCAGTGAGGTCTTCAAAGATTTACGCGACACTCGACAGACAGGCGCACCAGAAATATGCTAGTGACTTTTACCACTACGAAAGTCCGAAAGCCTTTTGTGGCATTTCCTTTACACAAGTTTAAAAAAAGTATGCTCATACAAAAAGCATTTTTAACATGTTATGTCGTCGCTATGTTGCTTGCTTTTCCTGCATATTGAGTTCCTTGGAGATTTTTTTTTTTCAACTCAGGTTTAAAACTTTAAGCCAACTTTAAACCAACTTAAAAGATTGGAAGGAACTCAATTTTTTTTCTTTTTATTCCACTACAAGTTAGCCCTTGACTGCGATCTCACCTGATAGTAAGTGATGATGCAGTCTAAGCAGGTAAGGAAATATGCAGATATTTCTCCTTGTTTCTGGCGGATTAGCTTGTATAAGTTTATTCATGTTGTCCGGGCCAGGTTATGATTTTTTGAAAGCTTTTTATTTGAAACTATAAATAAAATTTTATGTTCCTCCCGTTGCGGCCAATATCATCTTTCTCATTAGTTTTAAAGCACTCCATAAACATAATTGCATGTGCCTACATCATATAGCTATTTTGCTATGGTCTACCTATATGTATGTAAGTATGTTGGTAATCGCATGTTGAAGGGAGTCCGCCTGTAGGCCATATCTCAAGATAACTGAGAGCAATTCGATGTTAAACGCGAAACAGGCCTTCACTCGTAACTCAAGAGAGTAAAGTGTGCGATCCCTTCAACTTGTTCCTTTGTTGGAGCTTTTTAAGATTCTGTAGGCATAGAGCTTTATCTTCCCTTACAGCAAAAACATACTAGGAAAAGTTTTAGTCTAGCAGACAATCTGTCTGCGTCATTCGCCTATAATATTTTGCCGATGTGTATTGCGCCTAAACTTCCATGGCAGGCCGCCATGGAAAAACATTGATTTTTTTATTGATTCCGCTGTTAGAAAACATTGTTTTTTTGTGATTTTGCCGTAGAAATGGGATGTTTCCCTTGGTACTATAATGTACATTGATAATTACGGATATTTTTTTTTTAATCCATGAAAATACTTGTGTATTGTCTAATTTTGAAATCTCTTACAACAGTTGCATTGGAATATTTTGTTTGTTCATAATTTCATCCCATTTTACTCCGTAAGTAGGTAATAGAACGTCACAATTTCCGAAGCTGAATAACTTCAGTTACTCCACACAATACCTGGATTGAATACAATGTAACATATAACCTGAATACATACTGCCAGTGACACAATTATTAAAATAGGTACACTTGTATGTAACACTGACCTCGATTCACTTGCTTAACATATAAGTATCTCAATAGTGCCTGTTGCTATGTAATGTATATAAGATACACGTTTATAAAAAAAAAACTTACTACTGTCGAAATATTACACTTTGACAAGCTTATCTATGCGTGTGACGAAATTCAGAACTAACAGAATCTAATCTGGATTGATGCTGAAATGTAAATTTTTAATCGACACTGGCGCCTCCGCCACACGCACAATTAAAGTTTGCCAAACTGTACCAAGTATATTGATTCAACTGGATGACAATAATGGTAAATTTGGTTCTCAAAGCCAGTCTAAACAAATAAAAGTTAAGTTTAAATATTTGATGTATTTTATATTTTACAATAGCGGATGCCCCGCGACTTCGTCTGCGTGGTTTGAGGTTTTTTTGGTTCCCGCGGGAACTCCTTAATTTTCCGGGATATAAGTATAAGGACTATGGAATAGCACATAGATAGCCTATGTGCTATTCCAGACAATTTCAGCCAGATCCGTTCAGCCGTTGGGGCGTGATTGAGTAACAAACATTCATCCATACATCCATCCATCCATACATCCATCCATCCAAACTTTCGCATTTATAATATTTATTATTATATTTGGGTAAGATCCGTAAGATAAGGGCAACGATTTGATCCTGTAAGGGTTCCTTTTCATCTTGAGGTGCGAAACTCTAAAAAATCTTTGAGCTCACAAGTAGGTACAAGTATAGTAATTTCTTGAATTTGTTTAATGATAAAGGCGATACTACATTGTAGCATCTGTCGCTAGTTAAGAGTTGCTAAAGTCCCAGTGATAGCGTTAAGTGCGACATTAATGATATACTATATCAGCGGCATATCACCGCACAGCTGTCGCCAGGCGCGGCGTATCTCGAGGAATTCGCGAGTCGTGACGCGGAGAGATCATTGGGTCACTGTGGCAGTGCGACTTGGGTGTCTACTGTCTATCAATACTATACTCCTACTAGATTTAAGTATATACGCTATTATATTTTTAAACTAGATGATGGCCGCGACTACGTCCGCGTGGTTTAAGTTTTTTAACCGACTTCCAAAAAAGGAGGAGGTTCTCAATTCGGCGCGTATCTTTTTTTTTTTTTTTAATGTATGTCGGTGCATATCTCCGTGGTTTCTTAACCGATTTGAACAATTTTTTTCATTGGTTAGAGGAAGCTCACAAGGTGGTCCCATAAAAAATTCTGACTCCAAATCCTCAATCCTGATGCTGTAGGTGTACCGTACTACATGAAATCATCAAAACTAGTGACTTAGGAAATTTTGATGGTGAATTAATATAGTAGGTATCAAGTCACGTGTATATGATACAACTCTGAGTCCCAAATCCTCAACCCTGATGCTGCAGGGTACTGGATTTAAGAGTAGGTACACTAAAAAGTTAAAAATAAAAATTCTTTTCAAAAAACCGACTTCCAAAGCCACAAGTAACAAATATAGGCAAAGTTGACGCGCCAGGCTCGCCCGACTTCAACATAGTGAGTAGAAATCAAAATTATTTTTTACTTTACAGTGGCTTTGGAAGTCGGTTTTTTGAAAAGAATTTTTATTTTAATACCCGCAAGAACTCTTTAATTTTCCGGGAAAAAAGTAGCCTATCACTCTCCAGGTCCTCAATTATCGTCGTCGTCGTCTCAACCTATATACGTCCACTGCTGGACGAAGGTCTCCTGCATGGATCGCCTCAGAGTAGGTACGGTCTTGTGCCGCTTGTTTCCAGCGGCTCCCAGCTGCACGTCTGAGATCGTCCTGTTACGAGGGCCGGGTCGACAGTCTTTTTATTAAAAAAAACACAGATACTTTCCACGGAATTTAATAAAATTCAAAAATAGGAAGTACAAGACACGGTTCTTAATTCTACGCGCTCCAGCAACAAGAGGCTGGGTTTTCGAGAACGGAGTTTTGACTGACATGGCTGACTGGCTGGCCGCATCGTGAACCGCCAGTTTCAAAGCGCAATAGCGCTGATGCAGCGAGTCAGTAGATATGGAATAATAATTTATAACAGTCCGTCCGTCCGTGCGACCCCCCACTAGGTGGACGGACCTCAACCCATGCCAAAAATTACGTATGTACGATGCCGTTGCACCGTTGAGATGTGATTAAGGACAAACCAACAAACAAACACACTTTCGCATTTATAATATTAAGTATGGATAAAGGGTGGGAAAACCGAACGGGACATAGTGGAAACATTTAATAGTTTTAAATACATTAAATATTGAACCCATCGAATATGACTCAAAGGAAACACTCAAACATTTTAAAAAAGCCAAACTCAAACCAAATATAAAGGCATTGATAATCATCTATACTTAGATACTAATAATATAAATGCGAAAGTGTGGATGGATGGATGTTTCTTACTCAGTCACGCCTGAACGGATCTGGATGAAATTTGGCACAGAGATGGATTACAATCTAGAATAACACATAGGCTACTTTTTATCCCGGAAAATAAAGAGTTTCCGCAAGAACCGCCAAACCTCAATTCGCGCGGGCGAAGTCGCGGGCATCAGCTAGTACCTACTTTGGTGTAAGTATATAGTTATTGGATTAGTGAAAGGAGCCAAGCCACAATCAGAAATCGGAATTCACGCCGCGCCCGTCCGTCACACATACGTAATTATTGTAACATGTTAATATAACCCATTGTTTGTTTGTTTGTCATAGATCGTCGACGTGCACAATTAGCCGGCGCGTAGGAGTTCTCACGCGTATTCGTACCTATTCGTATTTATAATGGGCCGTATTCCACGCGCGTCCAGGTAGTGGGTACTGCCCACAAAAATATTTCATTTTTTTGTATGTATTTACATTTCACCATGACCCTGTTAGGGCATAGCAAGTGAAATATTACAGTAATGCACAAATACATAAATTAAATAAACAGCAATGATACAATAATAATAAACATTGCATTAAAGTACATTTTCATCCCACCATCTCGGAACGAGTATTTTTAATCTTCGATATCTGAATGCAAAAGCCGTTATTATCCTCTTGAGGATAAAGTAAATTGAATTTAGAACATCGTGTGCACGTTAGTAAATATCACTCGTCTATGAAGTTTGTGAATTCAAAACATCAATTTAACCTATTTACTTCTACCTCTATGGTGCCGAATTTCCATACAACCTTTTTTAATTTGTTAAAAACTCACACTCGTAACCTTCTTGGTGTACTTTTTAGGGTTCCGTACCAAAATGATAAAATGGAACCCTTATGGTGCGACTTTCTCCGTCTGTCTGTCCGTCTGTCCGTCCGTCACACTCGATTATTTCAGTAACTACCGAAGCTATCGACATGAAATTTGGAATAGTTGTGTATATTAGTGGCCCAAAGACACTGGAATTAAAAAAATTGGAAATTATTTTTGTTCTTATTTAAAAAGGGGGGAAAATCGGAGGATTGAAATTTAAAAGTGAGATAACTGTACTGTGTGGGGTATCTTAAGAAAGGGTTTACTTTGTACATTCTAAAACAGATTTTTAATTATTTTTAGTCATGATAGTTTTTGATTTATCGGGGAAAAAGTCTAAAAAAATACCGTTCCCCCCCCTTATCTCCGGAGTTTACCAATCGAAAAATCTGAAATAATTATGGTCAATAGGAATTTATGTATATTTTACAGGAAAACTTTAGCCAATGCGCTAACTAGCATAGTTTTTTGATTTTAACAGTAAACCTCTATAAACAAAGTTAGTTTTGCGGTTCATTAACAAAGGTAATTATTACCGTTTAACATCTTTGGTCGTGTTACATCTACAGTATTACGAACGAATCTTAAAAGTACCTAGCTATAACTACCTTTTACAATTTTTTTTTTAAATTTTTTTTTAATACGTCATAAATCGTAAACTGTAATTTACCTTTCATACAATCAACTCAAATATTTAAAATAAAAATATTTTTAATAATTTAAAACTTACTACAGGTTTGTACGGAACCCTCGGTGCGCGAGTCCGACTCGCACTTGGCCGGTTTTTTTAATTTGCTTTGCGCGCACCATTTTCTTTCACGTCATGTCATTTCCTCGCTGAGGTGGGATGAAAAGTTACGTGTTGCACTCGAGTGAAAAGATTTTTCACCTCGTGCTCTTTTGATTCCCTCGCTGGCGCTCAGGATTCTAATTTTTGAACCACTCGCTGCGCTCGTGATTCAATTTTAGAATCCTTCGCTTGCTCGGTCATCAAAATTGAGCACGCGGTTAAAAAACAACTTTTCACTCTTGTATAACAAATAACTATTCTTGAATTACTAAATTAGTAAGAAGCTCCTTGAACCTTGAATCCTTGTCATATTGTGACATAATTATAACAGTTGTCATTTTGTATATGTTAGTCATAAATGGGGCATAATAGTTATTTTCTACTCAATATTTTATTTCAAAAGTTTCTAGTTCGTATTAATAATTTCGACCATATTCCACCTAGTCGATTATCACAAGCAACAAAAAAAGAAAATGAATTATTGCCTCACATAAAATTAATTGGTGCTTGTCATATAAAAGTTGTCCTTTTGTATTTGTCCAGATCTACGTGCGTCCAGCCAGTGCGTTTTATTTCATTTATTTAAACAGTTTTAGATAACTATTATATTATATGCTAAATATTTTGTCATAATTCTGTCACAATATCAAACTTATTGGAGGTACCAACCTATAAAAAAAATATGACATTGTGTGTGTAATACGATGATTCTTTCAGGAGATCATTTTAGGTTATAATAAAATCAACTTAAATTAATAAAAAATCCAATTATCTTGCTGACGTTACCGTATCACGATTTCATTCAGTAATCACACCAACCAATCATAAGTCGTTACGTCCTGAGATTTATAAACTCAATTAGATATGTAGTGTCATATAAATAAAATATGTACATGTATTGAATTCATAGAAATCAGAATCCAATTATCATATATCAAATTACACTATGAAGTTACAACTGAAAGAGTGAAAACATCCAATGTACCTACGAGTATTGCAAGTTGCAACTGAGTGTAGTCTACGAATACGTACAACTACAGACACGGGTACTGAGATATTTGGAAAATTTATTATTTGATTTTGCTATTCCATTCGACCGTTGAAAAACTTGCTTAGCATCCGATTTCCATTTTTTACACACATTCATCCATAAATATAATCTTACAATGTTTGATGATCCCCCAAAAATCGTAATATCCACGTCCCCTGTAAGTTTTAATTGCAAATTACCATTTTAAACTATCGATTAATTAAAAAAGTTAGACGAACTTTGGTGACGTCACAATTCAGTATTTCATACATTACGCGTTTTGAGTTTTGACGTCTGAAAAGTTGCTGATTTGACTGGTTGTCAAATACCCAATTATGAGACATAATTCCAAACCTTATAATATCCTTATTTACGCATTATACATTATAATGTGTTTTTAGGTCACACACGTAAAATAAGATAAGATATAACTGTTTGTGTGATACTTTCGGTATTTTCGGCGCTATAGTCATCGGCGCCGTGGCTTAGTTGGTTAAAGCGCCTGTCTAGTAAACAGGAGATCACGAGTTCGAATCTCGTCGGGGCCTTAAGTGGTTACATTTTTGTTTTAATATTTTGTATTCTTTTTCTCGGAAATTTTCGATTTTATATTTTTTTAGACAAATATGTTTTATTTTTATTCCATAATATAAAATGTTGCTTTTATTCAATCCTTGCTTTTTCTTTCTCGGTGAGCGATAATTATATTATCTTGTTAAAATAATTCATTTTTCTCATCATATTTCTCGTCATATCATATAATAATTATTATTAATGCGAAAGTGTGCTAGTTTGTTCGTTCGGCCTTCAATCACGCCGCAACAGAGAAACGTACCGACGTGATTTTACGCATATAAGATGGCCGATGGGACTTGGGTATAGTTGAGGACCTGGAGAGTGACGGGCTACTTTTATCCCGGAAAATTAGGGAGTTCCCGTGGGAATCAAACAAACTTAATCCATGCGTACGAAGTCACGGGAATAGGTGTAGTAGTAGTAGTACTTTTATATAAATCCTTATGATTTTTTTAAACTTGCAAAGTAAGAAAGCCTGTCTAAATAAATAAATAAAATACTATATATGCTTATTCATTATCATAGTTATTTGTTTAAAATGTTATACAAAGATGATTATCAAAGAATTTACATTACAATTATCACATCATGTAATTCACGTATAAAACATCATGAACCTACTAAAGTTTTTAATTTATTTACTCTATTCTTGAATACTTATCGTTCTTATCATTTTACCATTAAAATCACATGAGTAAATGTGGTAATACAGCCTAATTACGAGGCTTTTTAAATCTTCTCGGAAGACGGAGCGTAAAAATTAAAACTTACAAACAAATCCACCCTCGGTATGTTTGAAAACAATAAAACGGACTTCTTAACCGCTAATGAGAAAAGCTCCTTCCTGTTTTGTTTTTAGGGTTCCGTACGCGAACGTGGTGGTCCGTTGTATGAGTGTTGTTCAGATAGAATAAGTTTATGGAACCGAAATTTGTTTGAGAAAGTATACTCTTATAGGTTCATTCTAGGTCTGGATATTTTAGTGTTGGTTAGTGTAGTTTTAGTTTTAGGTTCTAGGATATTTTTGTGGATTACCCTTAATTTAAATTTAAATTAGTCATTATATTAAATTTTAATTTGACTTCAAATTTTCACCATTTCCTTCTCCACCCATCCTATACAAATTTTATATTAAAAATTGTACATTGTTAGTTATTACGCACAACAGACCTCCGACTGAAGGTATGGCCTCCAGTTCTGCTGTTCTGGTGCTGTTCTGCAGTTCTGGTGTTCTGCTGGTGCCTGCCCAGTAGAAAGAAGAAAGAAAGAAGATTTTTAGTTGTTACCATAATATTTTGACAAGGCTATAGAAATAACTTGCTTACCAATACAGAATCATTTCTAAACCAAGTTTCAGAAGTTTGAAATGTACATTTATATTACAATCGTTCAATTATTTACTTCTTCCATTGGCATACAAGCGACCGCACGCGACTTCGCTTCCATGGAAATTTCTAGAAATTTTTAGAAATTTAACATAGAATTATCTACGTTAGTAAAAATGTATGGACGTTGACTTCAACAGTCTGTATGAGAGCTGCGCAATAAAGCCCTCGCACCACCACACCTCAGAAACGACTATTTGATTGGCGCTTACTCACGTAAAAAGTAAAAACTTACACATGTAATGGCGGCCTAAGAGATGTAGTTTTACGACGCTTCTCCCATAAATCTGGAAAAAATTAAGATCGCAAAACTATTTTTTACGGAACCCGCATGGCATAAGTCAATTCCCCGTATACTTTTTATTATTATAATTAAAGATGATTATGTTAATTCGTAAACGCTCGGGCAGGTTCGGTTGTTCCACCGAAGCAGGTGGAGTGGTGTAGCAATTTGACCAGTCGGTTGGATTTACTATCTATTTAGATTTCCTCCACAGATAGCGGGTACGTGTATGCTTATTAAACATTATGTTTATAATTTAATATCGTCTGCTGTTTCGGTCATGTGCTTTTTTTGAATATTTTGTTTTTAATTTATATTACTTTGAGGAAGTTGTGCGATAGTGGTGACAGCGTCTATTAAGACTATACAGGAGGGCGGTTTCCCCATACAATCGTATTAGTCTGTTTTCTCAGTGCATAATTACAATAGAAAAAATATTTTTGCACCATAAAATCTAAATGTGTCCGTTCCATGTCCCTATGATCTGCTTTTTTTCGATAAATTAATAATTTTAAGAATATGGAACCTTCAAAATTTACAAAAAATTGCCCAGTTTTCGCGTCATCATCAGATATCCCGCAAATAAATTTGACGAATATAATCAAAAAAAGAAAAACATACCTGAATCCTTCTTAAAGTATTTTTGAAAAAAATAATTAAAAACGGTTCTGTTCTTGAGGAGGAAACAGAAAAATACGAGAGTAAGAAGTTTTTCATAGGTATTATTATAGGTGCAAGCTGCAGTTAACACAGTTATTTATTAAGTATACCTTTGTATTGGTCCCTATCGGGTGTTATGGAATTCTATTCGAGGAGCAGCGCGACGGAAATATAATGGTTCAATAGGTATCTATTTTCAGTTTCCCATTTATGCCTCCTCTTAAAATATCGTTTATTTCTGGTGTCTTCAAGCCGAAGTCTGTCTCGTTGATAAGCCTCCTTGCCAGGGCGTTTCTTCACAGGTATCCAATTACGGAAAGGTTTATTATAGTATTTAATCACCTACTTGTATTAATTGTACTTACTTAATTAAAAATTATAAAAAAAAAACTATAAAGATGTGGAAATATGGAAAGTTGAAACTGCGCATCGACCAAATCTGATAGTGCACAAAAAGTGGTCCTATCAGGGAATATCGACCTATGCAAAAACCAGGGGAGTATTTCCATTGTACAATAAGTAGGTAGTTACGGTGACGTAAAGTGCATCACTTTAAAAAAGCAAGAAAATACCGGCTTTGTTAAATATTTAACAGGCTATTTATTTGGCAGGGTCAATTTGGGAATTTATAATTTCTGAATTTTCCCTGTGGCTAGTTACCACCTTACCGGCATAAACGTGCCGCCAAGCGATTTAGCGATGCCGTGTAGAAACATAATAGGGTTAGGTATGGGTTTAATATAACTGTCATGCCCCTAACAGGTTAGCCCGCTACCATCTTAGACTGCATCACCACTTTCCATCAAGTCGCAGTCAAGGGTTAACTTGTAGTGGATAAAAAAAAAGACAGGTATCTTACTATCCTATTGTGACGTAAGCATCGTACAATGGGAAACCGCCCAATACAGGAATGCCATGACGCCCAGTTAACTTAATCAGTCAAAGTCGATTTGGCCGGTTAACTATACAGTTATATTTATGACGGTGGAAACATGGAAAGTAAACAAACCTGTATCCAAGAACTCTACCTATGTTTTTTTTGGTTTGTTGTTAAGTGAATGTGAGACCTCGCATGGAGGAACTCACTCAAGGTGTGGTGTTTTGTTGCATGGAAAATGGCTTTTGACTTTTTACCGATCTCCCTGGCGCAGTGTTGAGCACTGTTGTCTCATAGTAGGAGGTCCCGGGTTCGATCCCCGGAAGGGTCAATTTGGGACTTTATAATTTGATCTGGTCTAACCTGGTGGGAGGTTTCGGCCGTGGCTAGTTACCACCCTACCGGCAAAGACGTACCGCCACGCGATTTAGCGTTCTGGTACGATGCCGTGGAGAAACCGACTTGGGGTATGGGTTAATAATAACTACCATGCCCCTAACAGATTAGCCCGCTACCATTCTTAGACTGTATCAGGTGCGATCGCAGTCAAGGGCTAACATGTAGTTGATTAAAAAAAACTCTATATCTATTTATTTTTTATGAATAGTTAAATGCCGATTTTACCAAAATAATAAAACATTTTGAGTGGAACCTTATTTAGGAAACGTAGTTTGAGTTTTTATCAACAAAGACGTGCCTCGGTTCGACTCCAATATGCAGGTGTGCGTTGCGCCTGAGGAAGAATTTTTCCTCTACGTATTTATGTACTAATAATCCACGATTGTAATTGATATCACTAGTAAAGGGTAAACAGACATGATGGACGGGGGTTGAAGGGTGACTTTGTTCATATTTATATTTATTCTCCCTCCCATCTATCGGCAGAGGGTAAGCCATTATGACCGGCTAGGAAAAAGAGTATTCAATTGACTAAGGCCCACTTGCTCATTTTCATTATCTGTCCTTTTCAGGTCAACCGCGGAATAAACTTACCAAAAAGTGACAGCATCACAATTTTAACTAAATCAGTCAAGGCAGTGTTGCGCAAGACCGCCCTAATTTTTGATTTTATTATTATAAGTGCATGTACCTACACTGATTCCTCCTTTGAGAATATCTTCTCAAATTATCGCCGGCTTACTAAACTGAGCACAGGTCTTCTCGCAGAACGAAATATACTTAGGCCATAGTCCACCACACTGATCAAGTGCGGATAGGCAAACTTCATACACATTTCTAAAATTTATGGCGAAGCATGCAGGCTCCCTCCAAAATAAGCCCGGCTGAGTTTGTTGTGGGCTCTTCTAAGACCAGGGCGCGTTTGGAACCTTCGTAGCTTTAGTTTTAGGATACCGTTATCACCATCATGTTTAATAAGTTTCGGACGTCCATAAATGTAAAGTGTATCTAAATTGAATAAATAATAAGTAGGTATTGATTGATTGATGTTTCGCTTCAATGTCTTATAGCAAGATATTTAAACTGCGCAAAACCCACGTAACTCCTAAAAATTAGAGCTGCCTGGCATTTGAACCAGTACCCCCTGCATAAGAGGCCCTCTAGACTAGATAATATTTGTATGTGTTTGCAAGTATGTTTGTAACTCTTTCACGCAAAAACTAGGGGGAGTATTTGGCTCAAATTTCAATGGTGATACCCTAGGCCTCGACACATAGGCTACTTTTATCCCGAAAAATTAAAGAGTTCCCTTGGGAACAAAAACACCTTTATTCACGCGGACGAAGTCGCGGGTATCATTTAATTTGAAATATTAATGATAGCAATCGAACTAGTTACTCGTAAAGAGTATTTATCTACACTAACATTAAATTTAATGCTCCCCAATCTGACATCTTCGCCATTTTCTATCCTATATTTATACCCTACCGCCTCTTTGAGCCTATGCACACGACGTATTTGCTACGCGCCGACATTTTCACGCGCGTTTCACGAAAGCTCGTTTTCAGTCCAAAAAGGAGAAATGGATGCATTTGTATCGATACAAAAGCGCGATGAAAGCGCGTCTAAGTCGCGTTGTACGCACGTTCCACTTGGATTCTATGCACACGATATTTTTTCTACGCGCAGACATGAGACAACAGGCGTTTCGCGGAAGCGCGTTGTCTACTCATTTTCAGTCCAAAAAAGCAGATTGTTGCATTTGAATCGATACAAACGCGCGATGAAAGCGCGTCTAAGTCGCGTTGTACGCACGTTCCTCTTGGATTCTCTTGGAAGACAACGGGCGTTTCATGATAGCGCTTTGTCTACTCATTTTCAGTCCAAAAAAGCAGATTGTTTCATTTGTATCGATACAAACGCGCGAAAGCGCGTCTAAGTCGCGTTGTACGCACGTTCCTCTTGGATTCTCTTGGAAGACAACGGGCGTTTCATGATAGCGCTTTGTCTACTCATTTTCAGTCCAAAAAAGCAGATTGTTTCATTTATATCGATACAAACGCGCGAAAGTGCGTCTAAGTCGCGTTGTACGCACGTTCCTCTTGGATTCTCTTGGAAGACAACGGGCGTTTCATGATAGCGCTTTGTCTACTCATTTTCAGTCCAAAAAAGCAGATTGTTTCATTTGTATCGATACAAACGCGCGAAAGCGCGTCTAAGTCGCGTTGTACGCACGTTCCTCTTGGATTCTCTTGGAAGACAACGGGCGTTTCATGATAGCGCTTTGTCTACTCATTTTCAGTCCAAAAAAGCAGATTGTTTCATTTGTATCGATACAAACGCGCGAAAGCGCGTCTAAGTCGCGTTGTACGCACGTTCCTCTTGGATTCTCTTGGAAGACAACGGGCGTTTCATGATAGCGCTTTGTCTACTCATTTTCAGTCCAAAAAAGCAGATTGTTGCATTTGAATCGATACAAACGCGCGATGAAAGCGCGTCTAAGTCGCGTTGTACGCACGTTCCTCTTGGATTCTCTTGGAAGACAACGGGCGTTTCATGATAGCGCTTTGTCTACTCATTTTCAGTCCAAAAAAGCAGATTGTTTCATTTGTATCGATACAAACGCGCGAAAGCGCGTCTAAGTCGCGTTGTACGCACGTTCCTCTTGGATTCTCTTGGAAGACAACGGGCGTTTCATGATAGCGCTTTGTCTACTCATTTTCAGTCCAAAAAAGCAGATTGTTTCATTTATATCGATACAAACGCGCGAAAGTGCGTCTAAGTCGCGTTGTACGCACGTTCCTCTTGGATTCTCTTGGAAGACAACGGGCGTTTCATGATAGCGCTTTGTCTACTCATTTTCAGTCCAAAAAAGCAGATTGTTTCATTTGTATCGATACAAACGCGCGAAAGCGCGTCTAAGTCGCGTTGTACGCACGTTCCTCTTGGATTCTCTTGGAAGACAACGGGCGTTTCATGATAGCGCTTTGTCTACTCATTTTCAGTCCAAAAAAGCAGATTGTTTCATTTGTATCGATACAAACGCGCGAAAGCGCGTCTAAGTCGCGTTGTACGCACGTTCCTCTTGGATTCTCTTGGAAGACAACGGGCGTTTCATGATAGCGCTTTGTCTACTCATTTTCAGTCCAAAAAAGCAGATTGTTTCATTTGTATCAATACAAACGCACGAAAGCGCGTCTAAGTCGCGTTGTACGCACGTTCCTCTTGGATTCTCTTGGAAGACAACGGGCGTTTCATGATAGCGCTTTGTCTACTCATTTTCAGTCCAAAAAAGCAGATTGTTTCATTTAAATCGATACAAACGCTTACATAACGCGCGTTGAAAGCACGTCTGAATCTCGTTGTATACGCGTTTTAACTTCTTGTTCTTGTAACCAAACACTCTTATTATAGTTCGTACCTGAATGGGTAAAACGCGTATATATTTACATGTCTTCACGATTGTATCGATACAAACGCGCGGTTAAATTTAGAAAGAAAGAAATCTTTATTCGGGTACCTGTACAAGTACTGAACGCGTGTGTTTTGCGTTAGAATCGCGTTTGTATCGCATCATCTGTGGCGTGAGCGCGCATAGGCCCTTTCATTTGCGTACCTTCCTTGTCTTCGAGGTATCGTTTTATTGCTCGACCACGGAAGAGCAATAATTTTAGCTGTCCATGTTTGTGAGTCCGTTTCTAGCCCCTCGTAACTCCCAAACTAGTTATTAGATACTAGATGTCCGCGACTTTGTCCACGTGGATTTAGGTTTTTAAAAAATTCCATGGGATCTCTTTCACTTAGCCCGGGATTCTACCACCCAAATTTCGTCAAAATCTGTTTAACGGATGGACCCTGAAAAAGTGACAAACAGAAATAGGTACTTACACACTCACGCATTTATAATATTAGTATCCGTGGGAAACCGGGGCGATTGAAATGGTTTCGTAAAAAACTTCTCAGACCTATTTCTTTACAATTAAGATTAAAAATTATATCAAATTCCAATAAAATTTCCTGCATAATATAGTACCAATGCCCCTAAATTTTAATATGCTTTCCGAAAATATGTAACTCACTGAGCCTGTCAAATAAGCGGTGCTCACCCGCCATGACCACTGACCACCGATAAAGCAACAGGTTACGCCGAATATGAGGTAAATGTCAGTTAAATAGCTGCTCAAGATATACGGAACCTTCACCGTGACGATAACTCCCTTTAAGGGACTAGGTTTACCATGTGAAATCGATTTTTTGTTCCGGTATTTTTAACTTTTCATTTATTTTTATTTATTTTATTTATTTGTTTAAATCAGGAAACTAAGCCCATAGAAATATAAACATAATATAACATACAAAATCTTAAAATAAAATAAATACATCCAATAATTAATCCATTATGTATTATGAAATGCAAAACTATGCCTGTCTGCCTGTTGCGCCTTCTGTTCTACCGATAGATAGGTTACATGATACATCCACGTTGATGCACGTAATATATGCTACTTTTTATCCTATACAAAATCAAAAAAGGTTCGGGATTTTTCGAAATCCTCAATCCACGAATTTTGGAGCATTCCTTGGAAAAAAATTGTATCGACAAAACTCTAGCCATTCGTGTTTCTGTCACATAATTACCTACTTGATTTAGATTAAAGACCCAAACCGCACATTTTAGTGTTCTTAAAATGCTTTCAAAAATTCATATATAGCCCGTTTAAACCAAATCCAAGAGGGTTCTAAATACGCCTCGTTCAGAAAGGAAGGCCTGAAGAAGAAGAAGATCTTCATCTAGTTGGCATGATATACATTTTCAAGTCAATGCCCTAAAATCCAAAGTTATGGACACTGCACGGGTAAAGTTTGATCCGAAGGAAGGTGACGCGGACGTGAGAACCGACTAATTACAGCTCTAATTTTTTAATTACTTACGTGTTACCCGTCGACTGTTTCAACTGTAAAACTCTGGTTAAACACACCGCGATACGGCTGCGCAAGCGACGCATGGCAGTAGCAACCCCAAAGACCTAAGCAGTTCCTTAATAAAAATTCCTGCATAAAAACTGCAAAGTCTGCAAAGGTAAAAATATACTCGCCGGCATATTTAGCGGAACATAAAAAAAGGTCCATAATTAAAAAACTATGGTTTTATTTTAAAATCTACTTACTACACTTCTTTTGTTATTTAAAGTTTCATTTGTTTTACTTAAAATGAGGTCACATTATGAACAGATTTTGCGAGTAAAGGCTATTTGTGAAAAAGGGTACATTTTTGAACTTTTTATGTAACCGGGAAAAGTGAAATTTAATATTAAAATAACAATTAATTAAATTAGAAAAGTGGTGATTAATATCGCGTATTTCCTCCACGTGCTCTTATAAAAGTTTCTACCCGTCTAGGCATACTGAGAATGATGTTATCTATGGTCTCCTGGGATAGTCTCCGCCATTCCTCAACTACGGCGATTCGCAGTTCACCCACGTTGGCAGGAGCTGGAATTCTGGACTTAACTTTTCTTTTCAGCAAGTCCCAAACGTGTTCTATTGGGTTCATATCTGGTGATCTCGCCGGCCACTCCATAACAGTGATATTCATATCATTAAGATAAGCTTGAGTTACCCAAGCGGTATGCGGCCGAGCATTATCCTGCGTAAAAACAAAATCGTCACCGATATATGGGGCAAACGGTACGACATTTTCTTCTAAGACTTCTCTGATATAGCGGTCTGCAGTCAGACTCCCTCTGTCAATCACTACCAAGTCTGTGCGAGCTCCCAAACAAATGCCCGCCCAAACCATTATTGATCCACCACCGTATGCAACTGTAGTTTCAAAATTTGTCTGAATGTATCGTTCTCCTTTGCGTCTGTATATTCTTTGCCTGCCGTCAATTTGATTTAAGAGAATTCTGCACTCATCACTAAACAATACCTTACTCCATTGGTCCGCGTTCCAAAGTCGATGTTCCTGAGCAAAAGTTAACCTGTTTCTACGATGATTTACCCCGAGCCTTGGAGCCTTGGCGGGCACAAATGAACCCAATCCAGCTTCTTCGAGCCTTCTTCGTACCGTACGCTCACTTACGGTTACACCCCGCACTGCTTCTAACTCTGGTCGGGCTTGGACGGCCGTCAAACGGGGGTTCCTACGTACACGAAGCCGAATGAAACGATCATCCCTACTCGAAGTGCGTCTTTTTCTGCCTTGTCCTGCTCTTCTCACATAAGTACCGGTCTCCCTGAACCGTTGGATACTGCGATGGATCGTTGAAACTGGTCGACGAAGATCTCTGGATATCACTCTGTAGGTTTGACCATTTCTTCGTATTTCGAGTGCCCTGGCAATCTCCGTTGGGGCTAAGTCAGGCATAATTCAGTCATCAACTCCAGAAAGATACGCGATTAAAAAAAACTAACAAAAAACAGTATTTCAATGAAATTTTAAATCAAACTCAGAAGGAAGAAATACTCCAAGTTCGCTCCAGATAAGGTGTATTTGAATAAAATTAAAACAATTGCATAAAATGTGATGTTCAGTTGTTTTCTTAATTTAAAAATCACCACCACCACCCCACTACAGCCTATTAACGTCCCACTGCTGGGCACAGGCCTCCACTCTCATAGGAGAGCGGGAATTAGAGCTTAGACCCACCACGCTGCTCCAATTTGAAAATATTTCTTTTTAAATTAAATGACGTATAAACCAGCCAGCAACCTTATATGATGAATGAATGAATGAATGAATGAATGAATGAATGAATGAATGAATGAATGAATGAATGAATAGAGCTTTATTTGATTCCATACAAAGTTACAAATTAATAATAATAAAATTAGAATTATTTTAAAAAGAATAATAATTATGATTAGTAAAAATTATAAAGTCAAATAAAAATTATTATTACATGTCCTTATAATGTTAATTAGAATTAGTGTTAGTATTTTGTATGGACCCCCTTCGGGTAAAAGCCTCCTCCAAGGATTTCCACTTGGCTCTGTCCCGAGCTGAAGCTAGCCATCTTCGACCTGCTATTGCCATTATTTCATCTGACCATCTGGCATTTGGCCTGCCTCTCGCTCTAGTGCCTCTTGGTCCTGGCCATTTCACTGTCCTTATGGTCCATCTATCGTCGATATATCTAGCCACGTGACCTGACCACTTCCATTTACTTTGTAACGAGAAGGTTAAGGCGTCGGTGACTTTTGTTTTCTTGCGGATGTCCACATTTTTCACCCTGTCTTTTAATTTTATGCCTAGGTAACTTCTTTCCATTCTTCTCTGGGTAGTCTGAATTTTGTTTCTGAGTTTGAGATCGAATGTCCAAGTTTGGCAACCGTATGTAAGGCATGGTAGTATTTCTGAATCCATAACTATTTTCTTAGTGGGCAGCGGGAGCTGTGATTTGAATATTTCTTTATGAGCCCAGTACTTATTCCAGGTGATTGCTATTCTGCAGTCTACTTCTTCAATATTTCTTTCTTTGTTAAAAGAGATCTGTTTGCCCAGGTAGATGTACTTTTCTACAAACTCGAGAGGGATGTTGTTTACCAATATGGGTGATTTATGGTGGTTAGTCATAACTTTCGTTTTATTTAGGTTCATTTCTAGTCCCACCTTGATACTGGCCTGATGTAGGTTATCTATCATGCTATTTAATTGTTGTGGATTTTCCGAAAACAGGATGATGTCGTCGGCAAACCTGAGGTGGCTTAGAAAATTCCCATTTATGTTGATGCCTTGCTTAGACCATGGTAAGGTTTCCATTATATGTTGTAGTACGGCTATGAACAATTTTGGAGAAATTGGGTCCCCTTGCCTCACGCCTCTCTTTATACAAATTTTTGTGCCTGTTCTGTCTAACTTGACTCTACTCGTACTGTTGGCATAGATGTTTCTCAAAATATTTATGTATTTTTCATTTATATTTTGTGTTTTCAATGCTTCCCAGATGCTCTCGTGTGAAATTGAATCGAAGGCTTTTTTGTAGTCAATGAAAGCTAAATATAATGGTCTGCGGAATTCTAAATATTTTTCTATTACCTGGTCTACTACTTGAATATGATCCACTGTGCTGAAGCAGCTTCTGAATCCAGCTTGCTCGATCGGTTGGTGCGCGTCAATGTCTGACGATATTCTTTCAAGCAGACAGGAAGCAAATAGTTTGTAGAGACACGGCATGAGGCTTATTGGGCGATAGTTCCCTATGTCCGCTGGGTCCCCTTTTTTATACAGTAAGATTATTTCAGATTCCGTCCATACGCGTGGCACATCCTCTTCATGCAATATTTTGTTCGATAGAAGCGTGATAGGTGTCAGTAGTAGAGTCCTTGCAAACTTGATGCATTCGTTAGTGATTCCGTCTGGGCCCGGGCTTTTTTCCGACTTTAGTTTCATAATTTGTTTCAGGATTTCGGGCTCTGTGAACCCTTGAATTGGGCAGGTATCCTTGCTTTGGATAACAACACTACTTGTTTGCGGTAATGAGTTTGGTTGGCTATATAGTTTTGTATAAAAGTCCGTAGCTATATTCATGATTTCCGTTCGGGATTTACATTTGGTAGAGCCGCGCTGAAGTGATAGAATCCAATTCCTTTGTCTATTTAGCTCTTTATTTGCTTTTTTAGCTGATCTAGACTTTTCTAGGTGTCTTTGTATGGTGTTTATTCTGTAGGCATCGTAGCATCTCCTTATTTCTTTATTTGTAATTTTGTAGAGTTCCGTCAGCTTTTCTTTATCAGTCTTATTTAGGTTTGGCTTATTTTGTAGGCTGCTTCTCTTTTTCATAAGCTCTAGTGTCTCATCTGACAAAATTTTGCGCCTATCTTTCCTTTTGATACTTTTTAAACTTTCAAATATAGAGTGCATGATTTTTTGGCAGTATTCATCAGCTTTATAATTTTCGTGAGTCGATATAAGTTCTGGTATATAGTTTTTTAGGTTTTCGACGTATATTTCCTGTTCTTTCGGCGTTTTTAACGATGTTGATGTATTAGAAAAATTTCGCCTGCTCTTTTTCCTTGATTTCAGATTTATTGTACCTCTCAGCAATCTATGGTCTGATCCAAAGGGGAATGATGACAGTACTTCATACTTAGAAAATAAGTGGGGTTTTGTAGTCATTATATAATCAATCTCATTTTTTGTATTCTTGTCTGGGGAAATCCACGTCCATCTGTTTTTGTTTTTTAACTGGAACATGGTATTAATAATTTTCAAATTGTATTCGAATGCGTATTGGATGAGTCTCTCTCCACGAATACTCCTTTTCCCATACCCATATTTGCCAGTAACTAAATGCTCATGCTTTTTGGGTAACCCGATCTGTGCATTGAAATCCCCCATAGAGATTATGTATTTTGTAGAGATAGAGTCATGGGCTTTCGCCAAGTCTTCATAGAAATTGACTATGTCTTCTTGGGATGAGCCTTCAGTAGGCGCATATGCCTGTATTATTGCAAAAAGTAAATTTTCCAGTTCAATTTCCAGAACACATACTCTCTCGGAAATTCCGGTGAATTTTTTGATATTTTCTTTATATTTTTTCTTGACTAGGAAGCCCACTCCGTAGAGACCTTTTGTATTGCCAAGGTAATACATGATGTAACCTTCATCTTCAATAATATTCTCACCTAGTCGGCGGACTTCACTCATACCTAATATGTCATGGTTAATGTTTTGTAGAGCTGCCTTTAGTTCGATAAGTTTTGTTGCTGACGATAGTGATTTGACATTGAAAGTACAAATATTCAAATTACTTTTCTTTACCGATTGTGTTTTCCTTGGAGGGTTTTGGTCGAACTCTCCCGCGGTGACCAGCCGTACTGGGAGATTAAAGTGAGGTAGAGGGTCCTTTTGTGGTTGCTATACTGCGTTGAGCTGTGTTGTCTTCGTTTGGCTTTGAGAGGAAGCTGTATGAGTGTAGTTTAGTTTTGGTTTATGTAGTATATAATCTTTCATGTTGGTTGCTTTATTTTTCTTAGATGGTTGTTTGTTACCATGTAGAGCTGTTTGAGCTGTTTGACTGCTAGAATGAGAAGTCTCCGGGGATTCGGATAGGTTCCTCTTGTTCAATTGATTGCGATGAGTGTGTTTGTTCTTATTCAATACAATAAGTTTGTCGTATTTAATAAAAGCAGTATTACCTGCCTCTTTTTCTTTCTGCAGTTGACTTTGCAGCTCTTTGCGCTTGTTAAGAACTTCGATTGGGTAGTCTTCTTTTATGTAGTACGAGGTGTTCTGGAGACATTGCTTGTTTTTCTGAATTTTACCTTTAAACCTTATATGATACTGATATTAAACCTTTTTTTTATGTTCCGCTAAATATGCCGGCGAGTGTATAATTATCTCCTTATAATTTTAGAAGGTTACATATTGATTCACCTATTTGACTTTGAAAAATATTAAGTACATTATACCATAGTTTAAAAATAATAAATATTTTGAATTTGTTTTACAAACCTTCACTTCACTTCACTTCTTATGTGAATGGCTTTACTCGTGCACTAGGCACAAATATTTTGTCAATGTCGCGCTGAAGAAACAAGTTCACCGGTTTCTCCAGTAGTGTGTTCTCTACACACTACTAGAGAAACCGGTGAACTTGTCTCGACCTATAGAAGATGTTGCCATGAAGTTTAAGGCCGTAGTTTGACAGTTACAGACAACTGCGTCACGTCAAGTCACGGGTTTTGTTCGACCAAGCCTCAAAGACGGTACCTATCAAGAAAACATTAATTATCGTAATATTCACCTATCTGTTGTTATCTCCTGTCATTAAAAACAAGGTTTATTATTATAACGTACGTCCAAATAGACAATTTGAATATTTACGCCGTTATTTCCATAATGCTTCGCTCGTTAATTATTGAAGATAGTAGATACTTGAGGAATTCAAAAAAATTTAATATTCTTTAAAGGGACTACTTTTAAGGCTCTTACAAGACACAAGAGAATTTGCTGTAGGTTTAGAGTAAGTTTTTTTTCCCACCAAGTTATGTGGCCCGGTGGCCAAAATTCAAGTCGGATTTAACACAGTTTTGTTGTTTGATCAGTGTACCGCAGCCGTATCAGAGGTGGAATCATGTAAGGATTGTCGATCAAATCGTTAAAGTTCGGCTTCAAAGTAAAATAAACCATAACAGCATTAAATTAGAGCTCAATTTCGTGTATCCATTCTCAGACGACAATCCTTACATGATTCCACCTCAGATATTTGTTGGATTGAAGTAGGCGTTACTGGGAAGCTTAATCTGCACTTAAACATGACTTAAACTTAATAGTCGTCAAAGCCCGCTAACCCGCATTGCAGCGTGGTGGGTCTAAGCTCTAATTCCCTCTCTCATAATATGAGAGTGGAGGCCTGTGTCCAGCAGTGGGACGTTAATGGGCTGTTTTGGTAAACAATAAATTTTTTTCACTTTGATGTACGGAAACGTTTGTTGCATGCTGATTTGAATTAGTTTTAAATAATAAAGTTCTCGATTCTAGAACCGATTCCCATGAGTCCCATCTGTCCTTCAAGTAACTGCTGGCCAGTCTATCTTTTTTTTTAAACAAACCACGACCTGGGTTCCAAATTTTTGTTTTACTAATAATATAATCAAACGGATAACTATAGAAACCTATCAATAGCAACACTGACGTTTACCGTGGGCCGGTTATGTAGGCAGTTGTAAAACTGACGTTCATTGCCACCGACGTCCAAACAAAATACATAAATCCGCGGCAAATAGATCTGGACTACGATCTGCTACATAGACATAGTCCAAATTGGATATATCCATAATTTACGGGTATTTGTAGGTCAGTTACGTCAAAACAAACTGCTTGTACCACAGTCTGGTTTTAAATGTCTATCCCTCTATCCGATTAAAGGTCTAGCCCCACTAAAGAGGCATAATGATTCTTTGTATGAGGTTGTATGGGAGCAAAGGTTTGTTTTGACTTCAATTGATTTAGGTATTTTTGCTGCAACTATGCATTTTTATGCTTACTATGAAAGCTTGACTGCAAACTCACCAATTAATAGCAATAAAAATCATCTGAATGGCAGGTGGATGGATGGATGGTTGTTTGTTCACGAACGATAACGTTATAGGAATAGTTTTACTTACTTCTGTAAGCAAATATTGTCAATTGTTGTTTTCGTGGGCAAATAAATCAATTATCTATCTACCTATCTATCTATGGACGGATGATAGTGATTGTATGAACAAAGAATACCGTTTAAGGTAAGAGACCCTAAATCTAAAAAAACTGCTCTGTTTTGATAAATGGCATAAGGAAAATTTAAGAAACAAGGCCAAGGACAAAATGCAACAATAAGAAAAGCAATTTTTCCAAGAAAATTGTGAGAGTACGTACTTACCTAATATTTATTTTCAAACCCAATTTACTTGACTGTTTACTTTGGGTGGATCGGTGTAGCAATAAACGTTGGATTTATTACGCGGCCACCCCGCGTAGTTACTGTGTTGCTATGCTATAGAAATCTCCTATCAATTGCGGAATTTCTATTGAGACTTTTGCATTGTTCACATTTTTTCTGGTTGATAGCTGGACGCTTAATCTAAGTTTTAATTCGATTGATGGTATAAGAATTCGATAATATTAGCGTAAAGTGTTTAAAGGCTATATAAAGGTTTGTCCTACAATCACGCCGCAGCAACAGAGCGACTTAATTTCTTGCATGGATGTAGTTGGGGACCTAGATAGTAACAGATCCTATTTTTTATCTAAGAAAATCAAAGGCGTCCCACGGAAATTTAAAATAACCTCATCTAGTACCAAAATAATTGGTATACCTGTTTGTTAATCATCATCGTTAGGTTCTTTTAAAAATACAAGAAAATTATCGGGGCTGACAACACCGTAGGTAATAAAACTGCACGGGAAACGGGTTCCGTACACGAAAACTCCCATGACGTTACGACGCAAACAATGCTGTTTATAAATAAACCAAACCCCACGGACGTCGTGCATTCTTTATGATGCGTTTGTTTCTGCCACGAGGCTGATTACTACACCGATGACCGAAGGTTACATATTGCCCACTGAACAATATAGAAAACACTTAGGTTTATACTAGTAACTAGCTGATGCCCGCGACTTTGAGGTTTTTTGGTTCCCGCGGGATCTTTTTAATGCGTATGTGCTATTCCAGACTATAATTAATCTATCTCTGTGCCAAATTTCCAAATATCTGGCGTGATTGAGTAACAAACATCCATCAATCCATCCATACATTCATCCATCCATCCAAACTTTCGCATTTATAATATTAGTTTAGATCATTTCCCGGGATGCAAGTTGCCACCTATCTACGTACCTTTCAAAATCGGTGGAATTGATAAGCCGTGAAAGCCTAGTAGAAAGAAATAAACACATACATTTCTAATTTTAGACGATAGGAGTTAGTGCCACACATGGCACAACCCGAAAAATACGTTCCAAATCAGCATAATGCTGTACCCTTTGTATACGCACAAGAGGTATAACATATGAAATCCGTACAGCGTTGATTTTCAAAGAATTGAAAGAACCTCTCTCACACAGAGTCACAGTTTGTCTCTGACACTCTTTGTGCCCCAGTGGCCAAAATTGGAACTATTTTTTATTGTTTTTATTTTATTTTTCATAGCGACGCTGTCACCAGGTCAGAAAAGTTTACGCGCTACACCAAAATACCAGTAGTGTATAGCGCCTAAGAGCTAAGCAATAAGAACGCTGAGACTTGGCATATGAAGTATACTTTCCTCGAGCTCCTAGTCTTTACTAACTAAACGTTTTCATTTCATATTTTGATATGAAGTTATTGGGAGTGCAGAACTCGTGCAGTAGTTTTGTGCAAACTATAATGTCAAGAGCCTGCACTCGACGAGTGAAAACTTGCCAAGTAATTTTTTTACGTTTCCCCAAAAACGCCATTAATTTAATACTTTCGTGTAAAAATACCAGGAGAGCTGAGTTGGTGCAGAGCAAACTGTAATGACTAAGAGTGCGCGCCGCCCGTAACGACTTGGCAAACGGTACACGAAACTTCACGTCGTTTTCACTAAATTTGTATGAAAAAAACGTTTTCACTACGTATTTTGATGTTAAGTTATTAGGAGTGCAGAATCATAAGTGTATGATAACCTTTGGGACTAGAGCTCACAATTGCTTAATGACTAGGTACTGTGGGAAAAATCTTCCGTGTTTTTGCATGTGCAAATCTTTACTTCTGGAATAACACATCGGCTACTTTTTATCCCGGAAAAGTTAAGAGTTAGTGCGGGAACCAGAACACTTCAATCCAAGCAGACGAAGTCGCGGGAATCAGCTAGTATATTACGTATTTGCGGTGCGTATTGCTTGCTTTATTAAGACTCCTGCCATTATTTGGTTAATGGAAAGGGGTCACCCTCAGTAATGAGGAATACGACGCAGAGAGAGGTTGCTTTTCTTGGCCGCTTGCTTGCTTTTCTGGCATGTTTAGAATCGGAAGGGCGGGCGGCGCATATCACACGCTGCTTATTGTACCACATGAAGCCTGTTTTAGCTAGGATTATACCCACTCACGGAGCAGACCTGACTTTGGGTCCACCTCTGGTTATCTCTGCTCCATAATCCATACTAATATTATGAACTAGATGATTCCCGCGACTTCGTCCGCGTAGACCAAGTTTTTTCGATTCCCGCGGGAACTTTTCAATTTTCCGGGATAAAAAGTAGCCTATGTCCTTCCCCGGGATACAACCTATCCCTGTACCAAATTTCATCAAAATCGGTTGAACAGATACACTTTTTTGATTCCTGCAGGAACTCTTCAATGTTCCGGGATAAAAAGTAGCCTATGTCCTTCACCGGGATGTAACCTACCAAATTTCTCTGTACCAAATTTCATCAAAATCGGTTGAACAGATGGGCCGTGAAAGCGTAGCAGACAGACAGACAGACACACTTTCGCATTTATAATATTAGTATGGATGCGAAAATGAGTCCGGCTTTTGACGAAATTAAATTTTGTCTGGTGGGAGGCTTCGGTCGTTGCTAGTTACCACCCTACCGCCAAGCAATTTAGCGTTCCGGTATGATGCCGTGTAGAAACCGATTAGGGGTATGGGTTATTAATTTTAACTGTCATGCCCCAAACAGGTTACCCCGCTACCATTTTAGACTGCATCATCACTTACCATCAGGTGAGATCGCAGTGGCTAATTCGTGGTGGATAAGAAAAAAAGGTACAGGCAAAAGTTAGATCCCGGGGTAGACACCATACCTACTTATGTACCCCGAAAAACCATTGAATTTCCTGATTTTTCCAAAATTCCTGATTTTCCGTGTCGTGTCATTATCTAGTGGTAGACATCCGAGTCGTGGGCATTATCTAGTGGTAAAATAATTTTAGAAGCTCGTTTAAAATGTGCGTGACCAATTTTTCTGTAACCAGGTGTAAAATGAGGCCGTCCGAGTGATAAATGTACAGTGGAGTAGACAAATGGTACGAGCGAGCGTAATGGCGGCGGGAGTGTATCTGGGGCAATATTTCAGTGTTCCGTAATCTGTACCTACCTACACTGATCCATCAAGGTCGATTTTAGTCTTATTAGGTTGTGGCGGCCTTCGCAGTCCGCACATAATCCAATAGATGGCATTACTAGTACGATGCACGCGACCACGAAAAGCCCACGATTGCGAAGTGTTCTCTGAATTACGCTATATATATGTCGCCGTAAGATTGTAAAAACCATTGGATTATAATCTAACTCGCGAAATTGTAAACTGTCGAAAGATTACAATATAACGCATTATTTTTCGGTAGATTGCAATCTGTTAGGTGTATTAACCCGATGAACTTAAGTGCCCGGCCTGCGGTAATTTATGTCGAACCCTAACCTAACCTACCTACAAGAAAGAGACAAGAAAACGTAAATACAATGAATATTTCAAAAATTGACACTCAGAATATTGAACGGTTTACAATCTTTCGACAGTTTACAATCTAACGAGATAAAAAGCGTTAGATTACAATCTAACGGTTTGTGCAATCTTACGGTGACATATATACAACCTCCAAAGATGAACGGTTGGACCAATGGTCCCTAAGCACAACACCCGCTCGGAGGATGATCATCCTATTGTTACGGTCGAGCCATATCACCTGCTCCCGTACAAGGTTGCAGGAGGAAGCGGTTATCGCCTAGAGACATCCAGGTTCCTCATACGGATTCAGGACGGACCTCTTATGTAGGTTTCCGAGGATCCCCAGGCACGCACCTCTTATGTAGGTTTCCTCAGGATTATTTCCTCCACCGTTATAGCACCGTAAAGGTTCTTGTATGTGCTTCATCTATTGCCACAGCTTCGCAATACGACGAGCTATGTCGATCAAGAGGAACATAATTAATATGTCAGCAGACATTTTTTTTATCGTCTACAAGTTAGCCCTTAACTGCGATCTCACCTGATGGTAAGCGATAATGCAGTCTAAAATGGTAGCGGGCTAAACATGTTAGGGGCATGGCAGTTATATTAAACCCATACCCCTAATCGGTTTCTACACGGCATCGTACCGGAACGTTCGCTTGGCGACACGTCTTTGCCGGTAGGGTGGTAACTAGCCTCCCACCAGGCCAGACCAGGGAAAATTCAAAAATTATAAATTCCCAAATTGACCCTGCCGGGGATCGAACCCGGGACCTCCGCGCGTTAAGACAACAACGCTACACACTGCGCCACGGAGGTCGTCAAATATCTCGGATCCGTATGTCATCTGGAAATTCACGCGCTGTTCAAATACTAAATATAGTCTTCAGGCACTGAAGAATTTTTTACGAGGATATTATACTCGAGTAAAGAAAACACGTCCGACGTATTAGGTATCCTTACTCCTTACTAATATTATAAATGGGAAAGTGAGTTTGTTTGTTCCGCTTTCACGCCGTAACTACTGAACCGATTGCTTTGAAATTTTGCAGACGTAAAGTTAGAAGTCCGGATTAAATAATAGGGTACTTTTTATCCCGGAAAATTAAAGAGTTCCCGCGGGTACTAAAACTCCTCAATCCACGCGGACGAAGTCGCGGGTATCAGCTAGTAGGTATATATTGTGAGAGAGGAAATGACAGTTGATACTGATATTCAGATTAAAATAAATGCACATTATCTAAGCCTAACCTCACGTCTATATAATGTTCATACCCTACATTACAGAGGACTCGAGGAGACATCTCAAAATCAGCTTTTCATGAAGAAAATAACCTTTTCATCCCACCATCTCGGAAAGAGTATTTTTAATCTTCGATATCTGAATGCAAAAGCCGTTATTATCCTCTTGAGGATAAAGTAAATTGAATTTAGAATATCGTGTGCACGTTAGTAAATATCACTCGTCTATGAAGTTTGTGAATTCAAAACATCATTAAAACCTATTTACTTCTACCTCTATGGTGCCGAATTTCCATACAACATTTTTTAATTTGTTAAAAACTCACACTCGTAACCTTCTTGGTGTACTTTTTAAATTTGCTTTGCGCGCACCATTTTCTTTCACGTCATGTCATTTCCTCGCTGAGGTGGGATGAAAAGTTACGTGTTGCACTCGAGTGAAAAATCTTTTCACCTCGTGCTCTTTTAATTCCCTCGCTGAAGCTCAGGATTCTAATTTTTGAACCACTCGCTGCGCTCGTGATTCAATTTTAGAATCCTTCGCTTGCTCGGTCATCAAAATTGAGCACGCGGTTAAAAAACAACTTTTCACTCTTGTATAACAAATAACTATTATTACGCCGCAAAGCTTATGTTTCATGGCAGTCGGCAACCCTATTAATTTATAGCCGACACCAATTCTCGCTTCACTAGTTCAAGGGCAGCCGCGCTGAAAATTTCAGGGTCGTTCCGGATTCGCGATAAAATGTGGGCGGACTCGCGTAATTGCAATAAATACTGATACGCACTGGCGCTCGCTCCGAATAGGCAATAAGGAACTGTCTAACTTTATTAATATAAATAACTAGTTTTAGTTTCATCAAAATTAATACTAGGCGGGGTAAAATAAAGAAATCAGGATCACGATTTTTTGGAAATATATTGTACTAGCTGATGCCCGCGACTTCGTCCGCGTGGTTTAAGTTTTTTGTTATTCCCGCGGGAACTCCTTAATTTTCCGGGATAAAAAGTAGCCTATGTCACTCTCCAGGTCCTCAACTATACCCATGCCAAAAATCACGTCAATCCGTTGCTCTGTTGCGGCGTGATTGAAGGACAAACCAACAAACCAACAAACCAACAAACCAACAAACAAAGTGACTTTCGCATTTATAATATTAGTAAGTATGATAGCTCTAAACTAACTGTGTGTCAGTATGTCACTGACATCTTTTAAGCTTGGCTATATCGAGTGGTATTTAGGCACTTGTAAAATACCGCTACATATATGTACTTAATTACTTATATTATAAAATCGACCTAACGAGGGTAGTAGGTACTAGGTATTACGGGCTCTTTTGTAGTGAAACTTCTTTAGAATCGTTTTCATTTGAAAATTCAACGAAACGAAAAAGCGACACCAAAAAGAGACAAACATATATAGGATTTAGCCTGCGAGAGAATGATATAGAATACAAGTTATATTTGTCTCATTCTCTCGTAGGCTACTTTTTTGAAGTTTCACTTCTGCCGTGTGTGAATTGCACACACACACTTTTAAGTACCTGTATCCTGAATTCTGAGTCCTGTAATATTACAGTAAAAAAACTGCAGCTTGAGATCTAGATGGCCTCCTTCCTTCCAACTCACTACTAAGCATATTATTATTGTAATAAAACATTAAGTTTTATGATTAAGTAACATAATATACTATCTAAGTAATATCCAAGTCGATTGCAGCCAAGGGCTCTAGTCTATAAATGAAAATTAAAAAAAATAATGTGAAAATGCGGTCCAACTTTTTCAACCTTTTTTGATGAAATTTGGTACGGATAATTTGGAATTTGGCATCCCGGGGAAGGACACAGGCTACTTTTTAACCCCCGAGCCAAAAAGAGAGGGGTGTTATAAGTAACGTATAACGTGTCTGTTTGTGTATCTGTCTGTGGTATCGTAGAGCCCAAACGGATGGACCGATTTTCGTTTAGTTTTTTTGTGTCATAGATAATTTTATCCCGAGTGTTCTTAGCCATGTTTCATGAAAATCTGTTCAACCATCTGAAGTTCATCAGCTTTTTTCTTAATCTGTTACTTCCATATTATGTCGGGGGTTGTTTCAAATTTGTAATTTATACTTATTATCTCAGAAAATAAAGGAGGGCATTTAAAAGAGGTAAGCCCACGCGGATAAAGTCGCGGGTATACTCTGAAAGTTCAAATGAAAAAAAAAAAAATACGCGCCGACTTGAGAACCTCCTCCTTTTTTGGAAGTCGGTTAAAAAAAGAAGACTATTTAAGCCCACGGCTACTAAGTCACGAATAAAAGCTAATTGAAATAATATAATATTTATAGAGTTCATTTATAAGTTGTACATTGATTCCAAAGTAGGACATCTCAATTAACAAATCCCCATGAATTGGCAATTGGCATTGGAATGATAATAATTTCCGCCGGTTACGGACGGGGCGTCGTCATAGCAACCGATGGGATGTGACGTCAAAGGCAATGTGGTAGTTTGCCATTTGAATATCATATTGTAGGTCAATGTTAGGCCTAGCGCACACTGGACAATTCAAGATTCAAACCCTTTCTTCTTGAATGTTTTTATGTTGCTTTTCTAAAGCTTCATACTCTACTCCGAACACAATCACTACGACATATTTTATTCACAAGCTTCATTATCGTTATCGAAAAATAATGCGACATAGTAGCATGCCACAGGACCACGTGGCAAAATAATTTAAGTGTACCTAGTAAGAATCGTCTTGAGAGTTGAGTACCGTAAACATCATCATCATCATCACTACAGCCTATTAACGTCCCACTGCTGGGCACAGGCCTCCACTCTCATAGGAGAGCGGGAATTAGAGCTTAGACCCACCACGCTGCTCCAATGCGGGTTGGCGGGCTTTAACGATTATTATCATGTTAGTGATAATAACCGGGACCGACGGCTTAACGTGCTCTCCGAGGCACGGGGGTGAAACACCGCCAACTTCCAACTCCGGGCTGGCACTGAGAATTTCTTAATTGAAAAACCCAATACCTAACTTTTATGCCCGACCGGGAATCGAACCCAGGACCTCGTGATCCGCAGTCGACTATGCTAACCACTAGAGTAGACCAACGAGGCAATTGTTGTTGCTCATTCACTAAACAGCCTTGCAGCATGCCAGAAAGATGCATCTCATTGATTGTACTAAAGATGCAGTTGAAATAAAATGATTTAGCATTAAAAATAAGAATTCTCATTATGGTGATAAAATTTATTTAATGTCGAATCTACGCCGATTTAGGAGTTAGTTTGAATAGTATAGTTTTTTTATGAAACAGCATTACTGCTTTGAATTTCAATCCACAAATAGTTTGATACCTGTCTGCATGTCCTTTAAATGTTTAGTTTAGTTTTTAAGTTTGTTACAAAATATATAAATGAAATACCTATTTCTTAGTAGATCAAAGACTTACAAAAGGCATAATGTTACACTTCAAACTTAAATAGTTTTAATTTAAGCAAGATTTTCAACCGACTTCAAAAAAAGGAGGAGGTTCTCAATTCGACTGTTTTTTTTTTTTTTTTTAATGTTTATTACCTCAGAACTTTTGACTGGGGGGACCGATTTGGATGATTCTTTTTTTATTTGAAAGGGCATACTTCCCATGTGGTCCCATATAAAGTTTATCGAAATCGGTCGAGCGGTTTTTAAAATATCAACAATAAAATAAGTATTTTGTATAGCGTGTGCTTGTTGTTGTAAAGTTGGCGTGGGAGTTTGAAGTCGGTTGTTTAAAAAGAATTTTTTATTTAATTATAAAGTGATGTAATGCATATTACAACAAATCACCAATATACACTACGCTTTATGTTGTGAGGACAATGACTCGACCTTAGAATCGCCATTAGTTAGCGAACTACATTAGAATATATTAGAGTTTTTTTATATATTTATCAGAGCTATCTGCCGTCTCCATGGCCATCATACGCAAATTTAAATATATGGTGAATTTTAAACACCACGTATATTTGTTCTTGGAATTTGAAATCTATTTGCTCTTATGGACAATGTTCAATTTCGGGGGCTTCCACCACCACTACAGTCCATCAACTGGCAGACACAGGCCTCCACTCTCATAGGAGAGAGGGAATTAGTGCTTAGACCCACCACGCTGTTCCAATGCGGGTTCGCGGGCTTTGACGACTATTATCATGTTAGTGATAATAACCGGGACCGACGGCTTAACGTGCTCTCCGAGGCACGGGGGTGACTCACCGCCGACTTCCTAACTTGTGAATGAAGCTTTACATATTTATTTATGTTCTGTGGTACAACAAAGTTATACAAACTTTTACCATAGATCAAAAAGTGTTTATTGTTACCATATTTTAAACGGTGTACGGCTGAAATTAATAGTAATCAATCTATCTATAAGCTGTCGATATGTTACTTAGGAATGTTGTTATTTTTTCGAAAGTTGTATTGTCGTTTTTGTAAATGACATCGTAACACATCGACAGTTTACAGATACATTTCGCCAGTTAGGGGTTATGATTTGAGATTCAAAATCTAAATGTGTTGTTAAATGGGTAATATCTCTTTTTTTGTTTAGTTTCACTAACTATATGCCCAAATTTTAGGCAACAACCAAGCCCACATTTAGATGACAGTTATCATACTTGAAATCTGGCACCTATTGGTCTTGGTGTCCCCTAAAATTTACGCATTGTTGGTGAAAACGGGCATTATTATTTTAACCACTGGATTGTTGGCGTAGTTAGCTGTTTCACTTTCAGCTAGCCATAACAAATTAAAATGAGCTGTCAACAAAATAAAGCCAAGCACATAATCTTTCGCAATAAAAAAAACTTGAGATAAAGTAGCCAATGTTTAAAACATCTGCTGGTGAATTAATTTGTTCGTTTCAAGGAGAACCGGGCCAAAAACAATGCAAATAAATAAATAATAAAAACGTCGTATATGCAAATTGTAGACGCTCTACGCGCTACGAATGTTATTTAAACCGACTAGCAAACGATATTATAATAATATGGTAATTATATATCAATGGACAGGATGTCGCAAGGTTTTTTTGTTCCCCTACAAGTTAGCCCTTGACTGCATCTCACCTGATTGTAAGTGATGATGCAGCCTAAGATTGTAGCCGGCTGACCTATTAGGGGTATGACAGCTATATTAAACCCATACCCCTAGTCGGGTTCTACACGGCGTCGGCCCTTACGCTAAATAGCTTGGCGGTACGTCATTGCCGGTACGGTGGTAACTAGCCACTACCGAAGCCTGCCACCAAGCCAGACCAGGGAAAATTCAGAAATTATATATTCCCAAATTGACCCTGCCCCGATCGAACCCGTGACCACACGCTTATAAGACCACAGCGCTCACCACTGCGCCAGGGAGGTCGTCGGGATATTATAATAATATGGTAATTATATATCAATGGGCAGGATGTCGCAAGGTTCTGTCGATTGTCATGACAAAGTTGTAGATTCGCTTTAAAGTTGCGTTTGGCTTCAAAGTCACGTGCATGATGTAGCATTGTATAGAAACGGTGTCATGGATAACTTGTTTCATGAGCTTAGCAACAAAAAGATGGTAGAGAATTTCCGTCAATTGTAATCATCGCTGTAAAAAAAAACGATTTGATCTTCATAATAAGTATTTCATAATTATCATCTCAAATAATTTCCGGGACTTGGCCACAACGCTGACTTAGTTAGAATCGGCAGACTTCACACAGCCTTTGGAAACCCTCAAGATGATTTTTCATCACTAAAGCAAGCGATATTGACTTAATAATTAATTAATAATTAATAATTATTGATTAATAATTGACTGTTTGTTTGTGACACCATCGGTGAATAAATATATTTTCTTTCTTTCTTTATCCATACTCCATACAAATATTATAAATGCGAAAGTGTGTCTGTCTGTCTGTCTGATACGCTTTCACGGCCCATCTGTTCAACCGATTTTGATGAAATTTGGTACAGGGGTAGGTTGTATCCCGGGGAAGGACATAGGCTACTTTTTATCCCGGAAAATTCATGAGTTCCCACGGGAATCGAAAAAAAATATCTGTTCAACCGATTTGAATGAAATTTGGTACAGGGGTAGGTTTTATCCCGGGGAAGGACATAGGCTACTTTTTATCCCGGAAAATTCAAGAGTCCCAGAAGACAGACAGACAGAATCGAAAAAACTTTGTCCACGCGACGAAGTCGCGGGTATCATCTAGTTTTTTATATTTATTTCCTTAAAACGCAAAGTTAATTCATCTCTTGCTCTATACATGAATTGACTTGAATCTAATAAGCTTAAAAATGTTGCAAGCTAGGTTGACCGTGCCTGCCTTGAAGACACTTTCACTCTTGATTTGAAAGAAAGTACACATTGTGGTGGTAAGAAAAAGAACGGTCTTCAGATTCTACCTAAACTTCGCTCAGTTTGTGCGTTTTATAGCAGTACGGATTGGGCCATAACAAGTATTGGTTTTTTCTGACAAGAAATTCTCAGCACTATAGTACGGCCGTTCAGAGAATGCGTTCCTGACACCTATCAGAAAAATATCGTTTCCCAAGTTATTTGACACTCAGTTTGGCAAAAAATTATAACATTAATTGATTATTGATATAATAATGTTGTTTAAATGCTCATCAATTGTTAAAACGGTAAACAACCAGCAATAATATTATTATCGTAACTGCAACGCCATTACAAAGTTACGTCGTCAGTTCAATCGCGACGTGTCAGGAACGCATTCTCTGAACGGCCGTAGTTTAGACCAGAGTTAGTTAGTTGGCGGTGTTTCACCCCCGTGCTTCGGAGAGCACGTTAAGCCGTCGGTTCTGCGCCTGATCTCCCTCCGGTCGTGTCAGATTTTCCGTCCCATCAGGCTATGAGAGTAAAGGAACAGAGAGTGCACCTGTGTATGCGCGCACTTGTGCACTATAATATCTCCCGCGTAGGTATATGGCTAATCTCTCTGGAGACGTGCCGACGTGGCCGAAATTCAGTCGGGAGGACACTATCTTGTAGTCTAAAGTTTAACTTTAATGGTTCAATTTAGAATGGTTTAGACTCTAAACCATTCTAAGTTGACATCCTTGCTTTGTAGTGGGCTAGCGATGTGTTGTGATGATTAAGAAGAACTACTGCGACGACCACATAGTTAGTTATGTTATTTTCATAACAATGCGTACTGAAGATAGAGCACGACAGAGATATTATGATTCAGCATGCATCCATACTTAATATTACAACAGCGTAAGTGTGTCTGTCTGTCCGTCTGTTTGTCTGTCTGTCTGCTACGCTTTCACGGCCCAACTACTCACCCGATTTTGATGAAATTTGGTACAGAGATAGCTCACATCCCGGGGAAGGACATAGGCTACTTTTTATCCCGGAAAATTGAAGAGTTCCCACGGGAATCAAGAAAATGTATATCTGTTCAACCGATTTTATTTATATTTGGTACAGAGATAGGTTGTATCCCGGGGAAGGACATAGGCTACTTTTTATCCCGGAAAATTGAAGAGTTCCCACGGGAATCAAGAAAATGTATCTGTTCAACCGATTTTGATGAAATTTGGTACATAGATAGCTTCTTCTTTCTTAGAAATTGCAGAGTTCCCGCGGGAATCCAAAAACTGCAATCCACGCGGACGAAGTCGCGGGCATCATCTAGTACGTAATATTCCTAAAACACCTGCGTAGGCGCAGTCGATACATCAGCTTTATTCGTGTTGGTAATGAAATCGACTAAATCAATAGTCGAGACTGTAATATGACAGTCATTAACATAATGAGATTTCGTCGGCCAGTAGAAATCTCACGAAAACGCAACCAGGAAGACATTAACTTTAAGACGTATATAGCTGTAATTTATTGATATTGGATTAACTTTAATATGCCGTTGAAAAGTACCGACAACGTAACGAAACATTTGAAGGAATGTTTGTTTTATTAACAGATTTTTTTACGATAAGAATTTTACTAAATGATACGAGGTTCAATCTTATCATCTAAAAAAAAAAAAAGATACGCGCCGAATTGAGAACCTCCTCCTTTTTTGGAAGTCGGTTAAAAACCATCGCCGGCCCAACACTGGGAATAGTTGAATAGTCAGAATGAGAATATTTTAGAGTTTTAGTCCATTGTCCACAATGCTAAGTCTAGAGGCACAATAGGCATGATGACTGATTTTGAAAAATGGTCAGATTATGTTCGGAAGTATCTACTATTTCGAAAAAATATCTTATTTCAGCAGAAAAATAAAGTTTGGTACATAAAATTAGCATTTGAAATTTAAATTTTAAAATTCACGCCAAAACGTTCGGCGGTGTCATGGCGTCGTTGTGACGTCACTATTGTTATTACCAATGTACTCTGTGCAGTGTGCAGTTAGCAATAGTGTGATTGTCAAAGCTCGAAAACAAACAATTGTGACGTCATTCGCTTCTTGGTGTTTTATCCAATATGGCGGATTGCTGTATTTTATAGTTTTATTTTATCAAAATAAATAGCAATCTCACTCGAAATAGAAAAATAAATACGTTTTCTATAATCCATGGATCCTATTTCATTACATAAATTCATAATTTCATTGATTCTTGGTTACTGTCATCATGCCTATTATCTTTACTCCTGGTAAAAGTATAGTCCACTTATATGAGCTTCAATATAAGATAACTTATATCATTTCAAGATTCAGTGATTATTATTATTATTATTCACAAATAAATGATAACTACTCAAAAACTCAAACTCAAAGTACATAGGTATATTTATTCAAAATTGGTACAAATTCTGAACGTCACGTTTACAAAGTTTAAGACGTGATTGGGATAATTAACCACGGTATTTTATTCTTACTGATATCTCATATATATATATATATATATATATATATAAAACTAGCTAATGCCCGCGACTTCGTCCACGTGGTGTAATTTTTTTTGAATTCCCGCGGGAACTCCTTAATTTTCCGGGATAAAAAGTAGCCTATGTCACTCTCCAGGTCCTCAACTATACCCATGCCAAAAATCACGTCAATCCGTTGCTCCGTTGCGGCGTGATTGAAGGACAAACCAACAAACCAACAAACCAACAAACCAACAAACCAACAAAAACCAACAAACAAAGTGACTTTCGCATTTATAATATTAGTATGAAGTATGATTAATCTTAGCTTGTGCTGTTAAATATAGCTATTATACACATCCGCTATGCTCTTTTATAAATATGCATTTTATTATGCTAAGATTATGTGTATTAAGATAATTAATATGGAATGCCGTTCGGCAATAAAATACATTAAAGATAAAAATATTCGCAATAAGTGCGTAGTTTGGGACAGAACATAATTCGCCTTGTCTTTTAAATAAAACACACCAAAGTTCACCTTGAGGACTAGACTTTTCCTACATTTGTATCACTTTTGCCATTATAAATTTATAATAACACCACACTTTTGGACTAACGAGGATAATGTTTTTTATACAAAATAAAGAAAACATTTACTAATTGTCAATAAACCATTCAAGTCGAATTTACACCAGAACAACATAGTGCGACATTTTGGCATGCCAAAGGGCCGCATGCCACATAAGCGCTCAGTGCGCTCAATATTGTCGCAAAATCATGTATCCAGCATGCAGAATTGTTGCATAGTATTGCTCCGCCGTATTGTGGCTGAGTTTGTGGTAAACTCTCCCAAAACATTATTAATTTTTGTTTATAAAGTCAAAAAGTAGCATTGGGATTATCACATGTTTTTCATCAAGTTTGTAATAACAAGGAAGGTTCAGGAAGGAGGAAGAGGTCCTTTCAGACGTGCCACAACCACACTTGACACTACCATAGCAAAAATGTCGCTGGGCATATAGCATTCGTAGATATTATAAACGTTTAAGTCCGCGTCTATTGCTTGTTAAAAAAAACCGGCCAAGTGCGAGTCGGACTCGCGCACCGAGGGTTCCGTACTCAAGAAGTAGGTATAATTACCTTTGTTAATGAACCGCAAAACTAACTTTGTTTGTAGAGGTTTACTGTTTTAATATCAAAAAATTACGTTTGTTGTATAGGAGCCCCCCTTTAATATTTACTTTATTGATATTTAATTATTTATTTTGAAAGGTAATATACAAGTTAATATTCTGTGAAAATTTGAACCGTCTACCTGTTTCCGTTTTTAATATAGAGCAAAAAAATACGAAAAAAACACGTTTATTGTATGGGGACGCCCCTTAGTATATATATTTTTTTAATTTTTAGTATTTGTTGTTATAGCGGCAACGGAAATACATCATTTGTGAAATTTTCAGCTTTCTAGCTATCACGGTCTATGAGATATAGCCTGGAGACAGACAGACAGACAGACAGACAGACAGACAGACAGACAGCGGAGTCTTAGTAATAGGGTCCCGTTTTTACCCTTTGGGTACGGAACCCTAATAAAAAACACTTAGAAAATGGGTGAGATAAACACAATTTCAGGCGCTTGCAGTAATTATTTATTCGTGACACACACAGCCTGGAGGCATTTTGGCCGGTGTGGTGTGTTCTGTTTGAATGTAGCCAAAGGATGAATTACATTCATGAAACTTCTATATTAAACAATTCGTATTATAAATATTAATGAATAACATTTATAATGAAATAATCCGAAAGCTCTGAAACGGATTATTCTCAAAATATTCCCCCGATAAACTACGATACAAAGGGTCTAGCACACACAACGCGCTACGGTAACGTGTCCAACACCGCTCCTAGAGTCCTAATAAAAGAACCTGCAATAATAAGGCGTTCACAGTCACAACAGAAAGTAAAAACCACGATGCTACAGTGTAACGTGCTACTTTCGAGCTAAACTATTAACGATCTCTTTGTAAGGTAAGTAGGTAAATAATATTTTTTTAATGCGAATTGTAACCTTTGCACTAAACTCGATGGCAAGGAAATTAACAGCATTTACTGTTCATAAAACGGAATAACCGTTCGAAATCTACGTTAGAGTATGGGTGGTCAGGTTTCATTCAATTCATATAATTTTGCCGCTCAATGATTTAACATTGCTACCTAAGTGGTAGTTTGTCCACCGAAGTAATAATCTGTTTGCTAGCTAAAGCGTTGCCGCTCGATCTATTTTTCAGCCGTCAATTATAGTGCCCAAATTATTGGTGTTGGTGGTTAATACTTTTATTAATATAGCAGTTTATTTTGGCAGCCGAACATTTAACCTGCAAATTACTACTCTACTAGCTGATACGCCCAGGCTTCGCTCGAGTATCTTCAATTTCTTGGCTGTAAGATTATAGCTGGCTAACCTGGTAGGGCTTAGTTTATTATTATGTAGACAAAAATACGTCCAAAATGTCAAGTTCAAGGATTTACCTTCTATCGTCGTCGTCAATTTAAAGAAATCCAATGCTGCAGGACATTTATTAGGTCTTCTGTGCAATCTTCCACGCCAGCCAGTTCAGCTTCGCCCCCTGTTGACCTAAGTTAGTTATTCTCGTTCTTTGAATCTCCTTATTTTTGACCACGTAGAGAAAATCTGAGCGTATTTCTCTTTATACCCGCTCATCTTTTATTTGCAAAGATTAGGTACACGCGTACGCGCGCATCTAGTGGGACACGCTGACACGCGCGATTTCGTCGTGATTTGTGTGCCCAGACCTAAAGAGTTGAACCGCTAATCACCGCCATTCAATCCGCTAAAAAGCGCACCATCACGGCGTTTTATTCGGGATCCCTTGGAAACGTTGAATGGGACAAAAACAAATCCCCCCCCCTCCCCCTCCCCCGTCGTTAAGTGCGGAACAATGCAAACACCGTGCAGTGACGAAGCTTCTCCCATCAAAATTTGCTTTATATCTAAGCCTATCTAAAACAACAACGGTATTATGTCATACAGCAGCCCCTTTAGCCATGACTTGTCTATGTCACCGTTAGATTATAATCTAACTCGCGAAATTGTAAACTGTCGAATGATTACAATATAACGCATTATTTTTCGGTATATTGTAATCTGTTAGGTATATTAACCCGATAGAACCTAAGTGATTATTTATGTCGAACCCTAACCTAACCTACAAGAAAGAGACAAGAAAACGTAAATACAATGAATATTTCAAAAATTGACACTTGGAACATTGAACGGTTCACAATCTTTCGTCTGTTTACAATCTGTCGAAAAAAAAGCGTTAGATTACAATCTTACGGTTTTTACAATCTTAGGGTGACATCTACACTAGTCCCGCGATTGTGTCAGGAAATCGTAGTAGTAATCGTTTGTCAAACTGATAATTCAACCTGTTTAAGGAGTTCATACACGCCTGCACGTCAAAACGCCATGTATTGAGTAATACGTTTTAAGCATAAGCTGCCAAGTGATTACAATTTGCTTAGACAATAGGCATGATGACAGTAACCAAGAATCAATGAAATTATGAATTTATTTAATCAAATAGGATTCATAGATTATAAAAAACGTATTTATTTTTCTATTTCGAGTGAGATTGCTATTTATTTTGATGGAATAAAACTATAAAATACAGCAATCCGCCATATTGGATAAAACACCAAGAAGCGAATGACGTCACAATTGTTTGTTTTCGAGCTTTGACAAACACACTATTGTTTACTGCACACTGCACAGAGTATAGGTACTTACGTAGGTACAAACTATAGTGACGTCAGAAAACGACGCCATGACACCGCAGAACGTTTTGGGGTGAATTTTAAAATTTAAATTTCAAATGCCAATTTTATCTACTAAACCTTATTTTTCTGCTGAAATAAGATATTTTTTCGAAATAGTAGATACTTCCGCACATAATCTGACCATTTTTCAAAATCAGTCATCATGCCTATTGGGCCTCTGACCCACATTGCTTCAACCGTAATGGGATGTCAAGGTTAGAGTGATCACAATGATTTATGAAAAGTTGCAAGCTTTTGAAATTTCCGAGGGAACTCTTTATCATTCCGGTATAATAACATATCTCATAAATATTCCTAATAACACAGTCGATTGTCCGCCGCTTCTGGAAAAGCTATCCCTCAAAGTGCCTACCAATACCCATCCCCGTGCCCATTCTATTCTCCGCCCACCATCTGCGCATACCAGATTTCGTCAGAACTCCTATTTGCCAAGATCTTCTTTATCATTCAATAATCTGTTAAAAAAGAATACTAAGCTAGATCTCTTTTGCACCACGGCCTCCTCTATGCGCAGAATTCTAGCCAATGAATTCTTTGACTCTCACAGCCTGAGTTGAAGTATTTTGCTGGCTCGTAATCTTAATAATTAATAATGTCTAAATTTACCCTAATATTAGTTTACTCTGGTTCTTCTCTTGTGTTAATTCATCTTCTTAACTATAAGCTTTTTATTTTCTAATTACTTCCTATGTAGTTTATATTAATATCTATTTTTCCACCTTTGCGAGCTATTTTTATCTCATTTAAATTCTATCTGTGAAAACTTGTAATTGGCGTTATACTTAATTCTTTATTTATCTATCCATCTTTGTTGTAGCTGTAAGTTTTCTGTATAAAATAAAATAAAAATAATATGCCCATGTCCATCCCAGGGATGCACCATGCGACCTATCTCCATACGCCCGTCTAAATAGGTTAAACAGATGTGCCGTGAATACGTAGCAAACAAACAGACCGAAATATACCTACTTACGAATTTTTATATTAGTATACTTTGATACGTACTTTACGCGACACTTTTATGTCTATAATTCGTGCGCGAGTTGAATGCAGAGCTAATGTATGGTGCCACATACAACAGCTCTGCATTCAACTCGCGCGCGTACTATATCTAGTATAGCAAAGTATTATGGTATAAAATAGCATATTTTTGTGGGTAGCTCGCTGTGAAGTTGTGGCTTTTTGAAAAGGTCGAACGTTTCCACTCCGTTGAACAAAATGTAAACTTTGTTCTTAAAACGCAATTTCTTCATAATCGACAAGAGTTTGCGACCCCGTTCTTTGTTTTGACCATTCACTGAAAATCCTTTATGGCGGAAAATAAGAAAACATCTTGTTTTACGCAGTAAAGCGTTGGGCAGACATAACGCGTGACGAAAATGTTATGGCGCCTAGATGTTACGAGTAAGTAATACCACAGTATTGGTAGTGGTATTACTTCCAATCATTCTATAATAATATTATAAATGCGATTGGTTTGTTGGTTTGTCCTTCAATCACGCCGCAACGGAGCAACGGATCGACGTTATTTTTGGCATGGGTATAGTTGAGGACCTGGTGAGTGACTTAGGCTACTTTTGTCCCGGAAAATTAGGGAGTTCCCGCGGGAATCAAAAAAACTTAAACCACGCGGACGAAGTCGCGGGCACCAGCTAGTTATTAATATCGAAACATTGTTACTTAAAAGCAGATGGATGAAATTCTGTTTAAGGCGTCAATACTTAATACTATACTTACAGAGGCATTTCTGTTTCTGTTGCTATCGCGAATCGCGATGAGCAGTGTAAAGTTACTTGTATTAAATATTGTACACGCGTTTATAGTTCGTAGACATAAATGCATATATTTATTTGCATTTCAACTTATATTAAAAATGCTCAAGTTTGTCCTCATGTAACCTTTTCTTGGCCCAACGACTGACTTTGCAAGCAAGTGGCAAGAAGTTTGAACAAAATATAAGCCTGTGTCCCGGATTTCAAAAACCCGAAATCCTCATAGGCTTTGGCGCGGGCATCATCTGTTATATTACAATGGACATTTACAAAAACCTTCCAGAATTAAAAATGAATAATATGGGCCCTGAAGTATGACTGCCGTCTGCCATCACGTGACCCTGCCGTTGCCCTTTGTGTATGACCAGACCTTTAAATTCAGATCACGTTCATAGAATTTCCCCGTAATGCCGATTGAGTTTAACAAGAGGACAATACGCGATGAAGCCTATTATATTGAGAAGCGAGTTAAAAAGTCGTCGTTTATGCAGCGCAAATGTACATAGGTAGACGGCTATAGGTCCGCACTCCGCATTATGTGCATAGTATGAAAGGAGAAACTGACTGGGATATGACTGATTGTCTTTTTCAACCGACTTCAAAAAAAGGAGGAGGTACTCAATTCGACTGTATTTTTTTTTAATGTTTGTTACCTCAGAACTTTTGACTGGGTGGACCGATTTGGATGATTCTTTTTTTATTTGAAAGGGCATACTTCCCAAGTGGTCCCATATAAATTTTATCGAAATCGGTCGAGCGGTTTTTAAAATATAAACAATAAAATACTTAAGTAAGTAAGTAGTTAAGTAGTAAGTAAGTTGTTGTAAAGTTGGCGCGGGAGTTTGAAGTCGGTTGTTTAAAAAGAATTTTTTATATTAAATTATTTTAAGCCACACCTTAGCACTTGACTGCAATCTCATCTGATGGGAAGTGATGACGCAGTCTAAGATGGTAGCGGGATAGCCTGTTGGGAGTATGGCTGTTTTAAACCCACTGTGTTTTTATGGGAGTATTAAACCCATACCCCAATCGGTTTCTACACAACATCTTACCGGAACGCTAAACCGCTTGGCGGTATGTCCACGGCCGAAGCCTCCCACCAGGCTAGACCACAGAAAATTCAGAAATTATAAATTCCTGAATTGACTCTGCCGAGGATAGGACCCAGGACTTTCTGTCACCTAATATCTAGATAATTTTAAAAACTATTATGAGGTGTAGATAATATCCCACCAAAAACATTCTGTAAAAAAATAGCCAAGTCTCGATGGAGCTGCTGTATGTTTTTGGTGGGATTTCACTTCTTTTTGCAGAAAGCTGACAAGACGTGGGCTGATTGACTTTTTAGATTTTCTTATAATACACAGTTTTTTTTCTTTTTAGTAGTAGTTTTTTAGTTTTAGCATAGCATATAGCATAGCATATAGCATAGCATATAGCATAGCATATAGCATAGCATATAGCATAGCATATAGCATAGCATATAGCATAGCATATAGCATAGCATATAGCATAGCATATAGCATAGCATATAGCATAGCATATAGCATAGCATATAGCATAGCATATAGCATAGCATATAGCATATCATATAGCATAGCATATAGCATAGCATAGCATATAGCATAGCATATAGCATAGCATATAGCATAGCATATAGCATAGCATATAGCATATAGCTTATAGCATAGCATACAGCATAGCATGAAGCAGTTTGGGTGTGCTCTTACGGTTTCTCACCAGGTAGGCCAGATATTCCATGATCCCAGTTTTGATAGTTTTTCCTCTATGTGGGCGTCAAACTCTACCAAATTTCAGCGCTCTAAGTACCAGTTCTATTTTGATGATCGGTGAGTCAGTGTCGAAAATGCGAAACTTTGCTTTCGCTTAACTTCGGAACTAAATTATCTACCGACTTGAAATTTTGGATTTCAAGTGTGCGATTATAGCTTAAGTAAGCTATAATCGACACACTAGAACTAGACTAGACTAGAACGCTGAAATTTTCGTCATCTAAGTAGATGACGAAAATTTCAGCGTTCTAGTCCCATCTAGAGGTTCTCAAATAGGGGCCTGAAAATGCGGCAAAATGGTTCCAGAAAAGGTGGTACGGCAGTGTTGCTTCGCGCTCGACTTGGCGGGGGCACTGCCGTGCCCCCAGATTTTAGTTCTTGTGTCTGAAAAGCCAAGAAACATGGTCACTCTACCCAAAAAGTCGCAACTGGAGTGATCTCGACTTGGCGCGAGTTTCAACGGCAATAAATTTCCGCGTTTTTCGCGATTTTCGCGCTCAAGCTATGTTATAATTCGTAATTCGCGCACCGGGTCACTGGGTCTTGTGCTATTATTGAAAATCTATTTTATATCGCGCGCCGCATGGCCACATTTCAGGAGCGTTCGTTTTATTGTTGGAAATATTCACACATATTCTGTCTCCACGAAAAGATATATTGCAATTGCTTTTTTTTTTATAGAACTTAAAAATTTCCATTGACTTGCTGGTAGCTATGAGGTAACTCGTAACACTATAATTTTTTCATATAACCTGCATTGAACGTGCAAGTTTCAATGTCTTCTTCTTCTTATTTTGTTTTATGGCTTTTGACTTTTGAGCCAACAAAAATTAGTCAATTTCAGACGATTACGTCATTCGGAGCCCGCCAACCCGCATTGGAGCAGCGTGGTGGGTCTAAGCTCTAATTCCCGCTCTCCTATGAGAGTGGAGGCCTGTGCCCAGCAAGGGGACGTTAATAGGCTGTAGTGATGATGATGATGATGACGTCATTCGGCGTCAAAGACGTGCCGCCAAGTGATTTAGCGTTCCGGTACGACTCCGTGGAGAAACCGATTAGGGTATGGATTCAATATATCTAACTGCCATACCCCCCAATGCCCCTAATAGGTTAACCCGCTACCATCTTAAACTGCATCAGCACTTACCATCAAGTGAGATCCGCAGTCAAGGGCTAACTTGTACTTAGTGGATAAAAAGAAAAAAAAAAAATTAAGGTAAGGCCTAAACCAATAATTTAGTGTTCCGGTACAATTCCGCGTGGAAAACTTTTACCTAAGGCTTTAAATTAACTGCCATACCCTGGGCTAATTAGGCTGCTACTTCTACCTAGACAACCTCACTTGAGTTTAACTGCATCATAACTTAGATACCAGTATAAATCGTATTTAAACTAATTTAAAGATAACTATGCTCACATTACCTTTTGCTAAAATAGATTCCTCGAATTGTACAGAATTTTATTTAAAACGAACTTCTAAAACCTTTTTTTCATAAAACTTAAAGGAATTTGAAATGCGAGTAGTTTATTACCGGCAATAAAACCTAGACCTAGCACGAAAAAAAATTTGCTAATAGGCAGAGATCCAAATGAGTTTTTTTTAATTTTAGCGCACATATTAAATCAGGCAGGGCGAGATTCGACCGAGACCGGTTTCTTCCTAAGCTTTTTTTTATTTATATCGCAAGTATATTTTTAAAAGAGACTACTGAGTCATTTTCAAAAACACCTCCCGAGCGAACCCGTGGCGGGTGAGCTACATTAAACTTATAGCTACCCTATGTTTTAAATTCCCGCGGAAACTCTTTAATTTTCCGGGATAAAAAGTAGCCCATGTCAGTCTCCAGGTCCTCAACTATACTCATGCAAAAAATCATGTCGATGCGTTGCTCTGTTGCGGCGTGATTGACAACCCAAGAAACCAACAAACAAACACACTTTCGCATTTATAATATTTTAGAAATTTCTTAAACTTATTATATTAGTATGATACTTAAACGTGACTGTGAAAAACAGCGCTTATCCACGCATTTACTTACGACTTACACCATTACAGCATATCGCTGAGGCTATGCCCTTTTTGGGATTCTTTGGGTCACAGACTATAATACTTTAGGAGTTTACCTCCTTAAGAATCGATTTTCATATATTAGCTCGGGGTATAAAAATTGATGGGGAGTAAAATCAAACTTTATCCGTTACGTTACGTTATGTTTATGTTTTCATCTTAACACTTGTGTATGGTTCCATGGTAACACTTTTCGTTCGTAAGGAGTAAACTCTAGTCGTGCGTCGGAGCTGACACACACAATTTTCTTTTTAGGGTTCCGTAGCCAAATTTGGCAAAAACGGAACCCTTATAGATTCGTCATGTCTGTCTATCTGTGTGTCCGTCCGTATGTCACAGCCACTTTTTTCCGAAACTATAAGAACTATACTGTTGAAACTTGGTAAGTAGATGTATTCTGTGAACCGCATTAAGATTTTCTTATAAAAATAGAAAAAAAAAAACAAAAAATTTTGGGGGTTCCCCATACTTTTTACCTAACCCATACGTGTCTACCTATCTATGGATAGGTCTTCAAAAATGATATTGAGGTTTGTAATATAATTTTTTTCTAAACTGAATAGTTTGCGCGAGAGACACTTCCAAAGTGGTAAAATGTGTGTGTCCCCCCCCTGTAACTTCTAAAATAAGAGAATGATAAAACTAAAAAAAATATATGATGTACATTACCATGCAAACTTCCACCGAAAATTGATTTGAACGAGATCTAGTAAGTAGTTTTTTTTTAATACGTCATAAATCGTAAACCGCAATTTACCTTTCATTCAATCAACTCAAATATTTAAAATAAAAATATTTTTAATAATTTAAAACTTACTACAGGTTTTTACGGAACCCTCGGTGCGCGAGTCCGACTCGCACTTGGCCGGTTTATTTTAAATTTTTGTTTTTGTATTTTTTTTTTTGTTTCTGTGTCCAAGCTTTCTCAAAATATAAAGATTTATTTTTCCTTAGTGACTAAGGGATTCAATTGCTTGATTCCCGTGGGAACCTTTTAATAATCAAGGATAAAAAGCCTATACGAGTACTTTCCCGAGATACAATCTGCCTCTTACCAAATTTCGGCAAAATAAATTGAATAGATAGGCCGTGAACGGTGAAAGCGTAGAGCTGACAGACAAACAGACAGCTGAAAGACATACATACTATCGCATCTCTTCTCTCTTATCCATACTAATATTATAAATTCGAAAGTGTGTCTGTCTGTCTGTCTGCTACGCTTTCACGGCCCAACTAATCAACCGATTTTGATGAAATTTGGTACAGAGATATGTTACATCCCGGGGAAGGACATAGGCTACTTTTTATCCCGGAAAATTAAAGAGTTCCTGCGGGAATTAAAAAACATTAAAATCGCGGTCATCATCTAGTTTAATATTTTAATTAATATTATGTATAAAACAAAGTCGGGTTTGTTCGAACACTTATAATTCTAGACTGGCTGGACCGATTTTCATGGTTTTTGATTTGTTGTGTTTTGTCTCCGTCCCGAATAGCAGAATAACTATTAAAAACATTGGAAAATTTACGCAAAAAATAAAATCAAAGAAAAACATTGATTTTCCCATATGAAATGTTCATGGGTTTCGTAACGTGATTTTTTGCATAGGTATAGTTGAGGACCTAGAGAGTGACATAGGCTACTTTTTATCCCGGAAAATTAAGGAATTCCCGCGGGAATCAAAAAAAAATTAAACCACGCGGACGAAGTCGCGGGCATCAGCTAGTTTATAATATTAGTATGGATGCTTAACTGTGATCCCCAGTGACTAACTGATTGTTAGCGCCAGATCGCCCGCTGCGTCGCTATTCTCGTCTGGCGTTGCGTATGGAAATTCCACCCGACCCATTCACCGGGCTTAGGCTCAACGCCCACCGGCGATATATTATCACAGCACGTGCTCGAGGACTCGTGATCACTGTTACTATCAGTCGTTTCACAAGAAACGCTTTGAACCCGTTTTTTACTAGGAATGTTTATCTGATGCTGGAAATAGATTGGGCATTAATTAGTAGGTATATGCATTTTGTTTCTAGCTATTTAGGTGTCAGCGTGGCGGTATATAAGCGAAAGTTTCTTTGCTTGTTCGTTTTCCTTCAGTCACGCCGCAACGGAGCAATGGATCGACGTGGTTGTTTATCCATACTACGATTACAAATGCGAAAATATGTCTGTCTGTGACGCTTTCACGTACGAGCCATCTTTTCAACCGCTTTTGACGAAATTTGGAATAGAAATAGGTTGCATCCCGGAGAACAACATAAGTTAATTTTTAATCAAAAAATCTTCATCCACTCGGACGAAGTCACGGGCATCAGCCAGTATGGATATATTTTAACTTTTACTTTTTAGTCTTGAGAATTTTAGAGCTCCCACAAGATTTTTAAAAACCTAAATTCTCTCGACTAAGTTGCGCGCATAATCTAGTCGAGTATAAGATTAAGTGCAAATCGCAGTCAAGGTAAATAGAATATCAGGTGAAGGCACTGAATATGAAGCGACGTTTTAAGGAATAGCCATTCTATTCCTTAAAACCCCGCTAACTTAGCATACCGTTTTCTTTCTTACCGATCAAGTATTACCTACCTAAAATACCTTTTAGTTGGTTCTACTCACAGCTAATATTTAAATATTATAAATGTGTTTGTTTGTTTGTTGGTTTGTCCTTCAATCACGCCGCAACGGAGCAACGGATCGACGTGTTTTTGGCATGGGTATACTTGAGGACCTGGAGAGTGACATAGGCTACTTTTATCCCGGAGTCCTTTAAGGCTTCGGGTCTTGAGCCTTCGGTTCTTCAGCCTTCAATGGAGAAGTTTACAATTTTTTTGTTTTAATTTATTATGAAAATTAAGACAAAATAAAACAAATATATGAAAGAATCATTAAAATATCTCAACAAATGAAAAAGTTTATGGAACTTTAAAGTTGCGCTTGCAAGACGGGAGACGTGACGTCATATTTCCCTATCAACCGACTTTATAAAGCCGAATAAAAGAAATAAATGGATTTAACGTGACTTAATTGAATTAAAAGCACTTAATTTGTGTGTGAAGATAATTTTGAAGTCTTAAATCTCGGCTATAGGTATTAAAACTCACTCACGAAATTTCTCATTCCAGTAAGATACAGCAATCGGTGTACATTAAATAATTAAACTTTTAAATCGTCATTTCTCAGTAATTTATTGATGGATTTAAAAAAAAACACTGATTTATTAATCTTTATTTTACTTCCGTTGTGTTAAATATGATATTCACAACATCATGAAACTTCTCCATTCTTGACGCTTCGGTTCTTGAGGTTTCAGTTCTTGAAGCTTCGAATCTTGAGACGTCTGTTCTTGAGGCTTCAGTTCTTCAACCTTCTTGATGCGGCTCGATGGACCAAGAACCGAAGGTTCAGAACCGAAGCCCTCAGATCAAGTTGCGAGAGTCGCGGGCATCAGCAAGTATGAAACTAAAAGCAAGCGGTGATATCGGATGAAAGGATCCGGAAAGATAAATCGCTTGGTGGCACATCTTTGCCGGCAGGGTGGTCACTAGCAAAGGCCAAAGCCTCCTACCAGACCCATAGGAGAGAAACTTAAGAATTTATAAATTTCCAAATTGACCCTGCCGGGTATCGAACACGCGACATCAGCGCTCACCAGTCACCACTGCGCCAGGGAGGTAGTCCCGTAAAATTGATTACTATGTCTCTTTGCTTCACCTTAGTCGAGTCGAGTTGCGCCTTAGTCGAGTCCCTTTGATTTGCTCCACTTAACTGCAAACTGTTACATCATAGCTCGTCGTCGTCGTCGTCTCAACCTATAGACGTCCACTGCTGGACGAAGGTCTCCTGCATGGATCGCCACAGAGCACGGTCTTGTGCCGCTTGTTTCCAGCGGCTCCCAGCTGCACGCTTGAGATCATCCGTCCACCTAGTGGGGCGTCGTCCAACGCTGCGTTTCCCGGTGCGAGGCCGCCATTCGAGCACTTTGGTACCCCAACGCCTATCTGTTCTACGAACTATGTGCCCCGCCCATTGCCGCTTAAGCTACATCATAGCTATACAAAATAAAAATAAAAGCACTACGACCTCAATTCACATAGACGGGCCCTGTCAAACAAAGTATGTGGACTTATTTTACTAACGCCATCTAGTCTGATAAGCGGGACAGCGCTATCGCGGAGACAAGGACAGGCTTATACGGTGAGGGGCACGCACTACAAGTCGGACGCCCTACTTTTGTCTAAGAAAGGGTCCATCTAGTTCCTACATATATATATATATATATATATATATATATATATATATATCGATGTGAAAGCATAATTAAATAAACCTAGTTTTGAATTATCACCATTCACCACGTTATCACCGTTTCATAAAGTGAGAAAACTAGTAAAAAATTAAAATATGAAATGACGCATTTTTGACGATGTCTGTCACACGGATATAAAGATGACAGATCAAAGGAAACGAGATGCGCGCGAGTCGGAATATTTTTCTGAAAGAGAAAATTTTTGAGAAACTACTCAAAATTGGGGTAACGACCAAGCTAAAACATAAATTTGCTTGTACCTACTTCTTATTCAATCACGACAGTTTTGATGCAGCGAGAAATCTAATGGAAAAAACCGGCCAAGTGCGAGTCGGACTCGCACACAGAAGGTTCCGTACCATCGTACAAGATTAAACAGTAGTAAGTGCTTTTTAAATGATTTTTATTTTTATTTTATTCTATTACTTACTTATTTATTGTTACAGCGGCAATAGAATTATTAAACTGTCTACCTATTACGTTCATAATGTGATTTATTTTAAAAAACCGGCCAAGTGCGAGTCGGACTCGCGCACCGAGGGTTCCGCAAACCTGTAGTAAGCTTTAAATTATTAAAAATATTTTTATTTTAAATATTTGAGTTCATTGTATGCAAGGTAAATTGCAGTTTACGATTTATGACGTATTAAAAAAAAATTTAAAATAAAAATTGTAAAAGGTAGTTATAGCTAGGTACTTTTTTTAAGATTCGTTCGTAATACTGTAGATGTAACACGACTAAAACTGTAACGACCAAAGATGTAAAACGGTAATAATTACCTTTGTTAATGAACCGCAAAACTAACTTTGTTTTTAGAGGTTTACTGTTAATATCAAAAAAACTATGCTAGTTAGAGCATTGGCTATAGTTTTCCTGTAAAATATACATAAATTCCTATTGAACATAATTATTTCAGATTTTTCGATTGGTAAACTCCGGAGATAAGGGGGGGGAACGGTATTTTTTTAGACTTTTTCCCCGATAAATCAAAAACTATCATGACTAAAAATAATTAAAAATCTGTTTTAGAATGTACAAAGTAAACCCTTACATATGATACCCCACACAGTACAGTTATCTCACTTTTAAATTTCAACCCTCCGATTTTCCCCCCTTTTTAAATAAGAACAAAAATAATTTCCAATTTTTTTTAATTCCAGTGTCTTTGGGCCACTAATATACACAACTATTCCAAATTTCATGTCGATAGCTTCGGTAGTTACTGAAATAATCGAGTGTGACGAACGGACAGACGGACAGACGGACAGACGGACAGACAGACAGACGGACAGACAGACGGAGAAAGTCGCACCATAAGGGTTCCATTTTACCATTTTGGTACGGAACCCTAAAAAAGAGCAACTACCTACTGAGTTTCTTGCCGGTTCTTCTCGATATAATTTGCTATCCGAACCGATGGTATAGTCTTGACATTTCATAAGTTTTTTTTTATCGACTACAAGTTAGCTCTTGACTGCGATCTCATCTGATGGTAAGTGATGATGCAGTCTAAGATGGTAGCGGGCTAACCTGTTAGGGGTATGGCAGTTGTATTAAATCCATACCCCTAATCGGTTTCTACACGGCATCGTACCGGAATTCTAAATCGCTTGGCGGCACGTCTTTGCCGGTAGGGTGGTAACTAGCCACGGCCGAAGCCTCCCACCAGGCCAGACCAGAAAAAATTCAAAAATTATAAATTCCTAAATCGACCCTGCCGGGGATCGAACCCGGAACCTCCCACGTTAAGACAACAGCGTTCAACACTGCGCCAGGGAGGTCGTCAAGTGGCACAAGTTGTCCTACGTGGCATGAATAAATCATTTTATTTCATTTTTATTTCACCACTGCGCTCAGGAAGTAATCAAAACTTAGGCCGGACATACACGGACAGCTTGAAGCAGTGAGGATGGACTGCTTCAAGCTGCGACTGCATAGTGAACTACAGTCTTCTACGTACACACATACATGGAACCGCTCGAGCAGTGGCGACTGCTTCGGGCGGTTGGCAGCAGTTATCAATGGTAGCTTCAAGCTGTTGACTATGACTGCAAGAGCGGTCCGTGTATGTAGATCACTGGCTAACTGCTCGAGCAGTCCGCAGTCCGGCCTTAACCCTATAAATACAAATCCTATTTCGAAACACCGGGCAGACTATCGAGTTTCATTCTGAATGAGGCACCTAATAATGATGATGTCATATGGTAAATTCCTCTAAGCATAGAAAGGGAAATGGAATTCGAGCGAATTTATTGTTTTCTAAAAGCACATGCCGCCATATTTAGCGGCAAGATACGAGACGCGAGACGTAGGCGCGGCCCGCGGCTATTGAATCGAAATAGCCTATAAGCGCAGACCTCACACAAAACTGTCTTGATACGCAAATACGCGATAGAAATCGCTGCTAGAGGTAAGTTGTTCTTGTGCTTTCAATGTTTATGTTTTAGTTTTTAAGTTTCTGGTACTTAATAAATTTATTTCCTTAGCTATAATTATTGTTTTATGTCTTACCTATATTAACACGGTACACAGTGAAACCGACTGTGGTTTTTGTGGCACTGTTTGTAACACAATTTTATAAGATAAATAATGAATTAATAGATAATATCTAGGTGCGCAGCCTCTATGATTAATATGTATCAAAGGATCTGCGGTAATTTTCTATAACATTCAAAAAGGGCCTAGCCTTTAAATATAAGGTTTAACTTAGGCGCGGTTTAAGACTTAAGAGCAACTAAGGTGTTCTTCCGGACGGAAGTAACGTTCGCGTTACTTTCGCAAATAAAAATCAATGCAAAATAGCAAAAAATTCATATGATGATGCCCGTCACGTAAGTAGCGATATGGGTGACGACGTGTGGTTCTAGATTTTTTTAATCCCGTAGGAACTTCCAGATTTTCTGAGTAGTAAGCTAAAGTAAAAAGCCCATGTCTTTTTCAACTCAACTCAAAACATATTTATTCAAAATAGATACTTATAAAGTACACCATACATACATATATTAAACACGAATCACGCATAATCCATTAGATTTCGCAGTCCGAAGACACTAAAAAGTTCTGGTAGGTAGTTATATTAAACTCTTATGCCTACTTGGTTTCTACTCGGCATCGTACCGTAACGCTAAATCGGTATTGTTGGTAGGTCACGACCGAAGCCTGCCACCAGTCCACCCCAGACACGATTACTTAAATATAAATTATAAACCTTATTACATTTACCGGGGATCGAACACGGGACTATCCACATTTAAGAACAAAACACCCACGACTGCGACAGGAAGGTCGTCTAGTCGGCTATTCCTTCGTTAAATAAACAACAACAGCCTGTCGTGTCTGAAGTCTGCAGCGATGCAAAAGATACACGGAAGCTTATAATAAGCTGTTAACAACCAAATCGAATTCACAGCCGAAATTATTCGGTGGATAGGTCAGTTAGTGATCTTTATGTGTCGATAAAATGTAAAGCGGCCATGTGACGACGCAGAGATCTAAATATGCATAGAATATGATCTCAATCTGTCGACAGTGGCGAACTCGCGAACAAGATTTTGTGTTGTTTCTACATACTTGTTACGTGGTATACTAGCTTTTCATATTTATATATAGCAGTGTTTGAACCAGGGATGTTCATGTTACGGATAACTGAGGTGGTTTTATCAAGTCAAATTGACAGATATTATACTTCCTGTTTTATGAGATACTAGCTGATGCCCGCGACTTCGTCCGCGTGGAATATTTTTTTTTGATTCCCACGGGAACACCTTAATTTTCCGGGATAAAAAATAGCCTCCACACTCCAGGTCCTCGACTATACACATGCAAAAAATCACGCCAATCCGTTGCTCGGTTGCGACGTGATTGAAGGACGAACCAACAAACAAACACTACCGCATTTATAATATCAGTATGATAACGTCAAATCGTACTAATGCAATCCTAACACACGCTAACGTAAAACTTACGTAATTACTGGTCCCAGGTCCAACCATTGAAAACCGACATACAGCTAAAACTGCTGCAGGCGAACGCGTTGTCAAAAGCCAGATCTAAAATCTCATTGAAATCTAGATTTAAATTTTCTGATATTTATTCAGACTAAATTAATATTTGATGACATTTTGGCCCTTAATTTTGCAATTGTTGATGTACATGAAGTTGGACTCTATTTCTACAGTCATAAAATTTAAATCACAATTGCTGTGCCTACATCAGACGGTCACCGAACTTCGCCTGGGCACAGCCCTACGCAAATGAGTCGAAACTCGAAACAACTAGACATGCCCTTTGTTGTCTGCATTGCGATTACATTACTATGAATTCTCTACAATAGTATTCAACACAAATCCGAGGGCTGCGACAACCCTTAGATTTGTATATGTCACCGTAAGATTGTAAAAACCGTAAGATTGTAATCTAACGCTTTTTTTTCGATGGATTGTAAACAGTCGAAAGATTGTGAACCGTTCAATGTTTTAAGTGTAAATTTTTTAAATATTCATTATACTATTTACGTTTTCACATAGGTTCTATCGGGTTAATAAACCTAACAGATTACAATTTACCGAAAAATAAAATTGTAATCATTCGACAGTTTACAATTTCGCGAGTTAGATTATAATCTAACGGTTTTTAGACCGTTATAATTGCTTCCTCCAAAACCCCATTGAAATTCGAACCTAAATTGTATAGACTACCTATATGAATCAATACCCATACTTTATGCTAATACTAGCGAATGCCCGCGACTTCGTCTGCGTGGTTTGAGGTTTTTCGGTTCCCGCAGGAACTCCTTAATATTCCAGGATAAAAAGTAGCCTATGTGCTTTTCCAGACTATAATCTATCCCTGTTCCAAATTTTAGCCAGATCCGTTCAGCCGTTGGGGCGTGATTGAGTAGCAAACATCCATCCATCCATACATCCATACATCCATCCATACATCCATCCGTCCAAACTTTCGTATTTATAATATTTATTTGATTGTAATTGCGGAAGTGTTTACTACACTTTAACGGCCCATGCTTTTTACCGATTTTGATTAAATTTAGTATAGAGATAGGTAAAATCCCGGGGAAGGACATAGGCTACTTTTTATCCCGGAAAATTCAATAGTGCCCCCGCGAATACGAGTTATAGGTAGGTAATGATACTCACGCCAGTATATGTATAGTCCTTCAAAAGCGCCATTTCTTATCTAAGACCGTAAATGATAAATAAATTATAAATGATTTATTTATTTCACGTAGGACAACTTGTGTCACTTATTATACCTACGTTAAGACTCCACCACCTATTCGGTAAACTGTTCTACTGAGAAGAGCCGGCAAGAAACTCAGCAGTTATTCTTTTCTTAAAAAAAGAAAAAGGTTACATTAAGTAGACAATACAACACATACGTTACAAGTATGTATTACACTGACTTGTGGGTCACTGGATGCGAGACCGGTTGCTTCCATGCAATTTTGTCGAAAATCATCGATAGTGTAATAACTTCGACTTAACAAATGCTGTTTAACACAGTCTTTAAATTAAGCGTACCAGGAATATGAAGTTGATGTAATTATTTTTAACCGACTTCCCAAAAAGGAGGAGGTTCTCAATTCGGCGCGTTATTTTTTTTTTTTTTTTTTAATGTATGTCGGTGCATATTTCCGTGGTTTCTGAACCGATTTGAATTTTTTTTTTTCTATCAGTCGTTAGAGGAAGCTCTCGAGGTGGTCCCATAAAAAATTCTGACTCCAAATCCTCAACCCTGACACTAAAAAGTTAAAAATAAAAATTCTTTCCAAAAAACCGACTTGAAGTCGGGCGAGTCTGATGCGTCAACTTTGCTTATCCTTGTTATACCCGTTGTTATTTCCAAGATCAATCCCTACTTACCTTATCAAAACTGCTCTAGCATCAACAAGTTCCATTCGCTTGAACTTAGTAAAGGGATTTTAACGCTCCTTTTCGCGACAAAAGTTGGTACGTCGGTAATAATAGCCCCGATAATAGGTGATAATACCCCGAGTCGCTCTCCCGGCGAGGTTGATCCACAATAAATACGAGTTATAATGATATTCGCGCCGTGTCGCCGAGGGCCGTCGATTTATGGGCGTCGATTCCTCGTCTGCGTTCGCCCACTAAAAGAGCGTTATAGTAAAGGTCGAGTCCTACTACAGAGGCGTGGCGCTCGTATCGAGGACGGTGACGCGACACACAACGGATTTGAAACCGACTCCGCGCGCGACGGAGACCATATCGTCCGAAGCGCGGAGTCCACCGGCTCCGACAACATTTCAGCTGCGAGGGCGACCCCATTGCGCACAGCACCGCGATACCCGCGGCGCGGCACGTAGCGGCCACTTGTAGCGGTCTTTGTACAATAGGGAATATGCATGATTTATTTTTATTTCTTAAATCAATCATTAACATCTTTATAACATAGTAAAAAATATAAATAGGGTTGAAAATAGTCAAATAATTACGTTAATTGGTGTTTCAAAGTTAAGTATAAATTTCAGCCGTTCAAACGCCACCATTAATAGCGCGCTTTTGATGACGTCATTGGTTATGTCCCGTGTTTGTTTACTATAGCGATTCGGTTCAGTTACTTGTTACATCCATAGCGAGCCACCCCACCATGAGCGGTGTGACGTAGAGAAATGAGATAAAAGGCTCTTCGCTGCATCGGCGACTCGGATTCGACGACACCTCATATCGGGTCGCGAACTGTCACGTAGCTTTAAGATTGAGTAACTAAGGAATTTTTGTGGATCAATTAATTAAACTTTTTGGACATTTTCAACACTTTGAAAAGGTTTTATTTGGTACTCCGCTGCGGCCTTCGTAATTGGCGCAGTCGGGTTGGATGTCGAGTCAGTGCGCGTAGACTTTCCACCACTATATCGAAGACTCTATCAGCCCTTTTCGTAGTGACTTTTATAGTGGTACAGGAAAAACTGTGCGTGCTGCCTACGTTTTTAAACGTATACTCATCGACAAGAAACGAACCGAGGACCGCCAGCGGAGATATTCCACGTTTGGTGAAATCATCTGAAAATCGATGTCTCTACGCGCCTTCGGAGGAATGCTTATGTGAGTTGCACAATTTTCCAGCGAACGGTCGCCACAATTCCTTACGTGAGATCCAAATAAAAAATCCAAAATTTTCCATCCACGAAATTCCAGGGGAAACGCACCCCAATCACGCCAATCCGCCCGCATTGCGCAGACGGACGCGAACCGTAGTTTAGGAACTGTTTTAGAAGGAGAAAATATCATGGAGAGAGAAGCGAATATTCCTCTTCCTAGTTCTAACGATGATGTTATAGATAAGATAGTTAAAGCTCTTAGGTTAGTACCCGAATTTGACGGTAACCCTGTTGTCCTGACAAGATTTTTAGCTCTATGTGATCGATTGATCATTACTTATGTCAAGCCAGGCCCGGGTAATGAACTAGCCCATTTGTCCTTGCTAAGTGGGATTTTAAATAAAATCACCGGTGCCGCTGCTAGAACGTTGGCAACGAACGGCATCTCTAATGACTGGAATGGCATAAGAAATGCATTAATTAATAGTTTTTCGGATCATAGAGATGAATCTGCTCTATACACAGACCTCTCTCTTCTAACTCAAGGATCCGATACTCCTCATCTATTTTACGAACGGGTTCAAAACTTACTTAATACTATAATGACTTATATAGAGTTACACGACAAACTTTCCACAACTGTCGAAGCAAAAAGAACCCTATATAGTAAATTAGCCTTACAAACCTACCTTAAGGGGTTGGAGGAACCACTGGGTTCTCGCATTAGGAGTATGAGGCCGCCCGATCTAGAAAAAGCCTTAGAGTTTGCCCAGGAGGAAATGAACATTATATATTTACAGAATAAAAATCACTATTTTAAAAGAGCTAACTTAGATACTAACACACAGACAACTATGCCCAAATCATATCATGAACCTTTTAGATTTCCGAACTATTTTGTACCTAACACCCCCAAACTAAATTTGCCTCGTTTTTACCAACATCCACAAAGACCAACTTTACCTGTGTGGAGCCCCGGTCCTTCCAAGACTCAGCAGATGTTCAGTGCATTGCCTAGATCGAATATATCTTCAGGCTTCAGAATTCCTCCCCGCCAGCCAAATTATTCATACCCCAGTAGTAATAACAATGGCTATCCCAGGCCAATGAGCGGCGTTAGTCATCCTACAGCTCGCGTATTGCCTCCTACTGGACGTGACTGGAGAATACACGGGAATCCACCCCCGACCAACTACTTCAAAACCAGACAAATTAATACTAGCGAACTCTACGAACATTATGATCCTCACTATGCTGAGTATGACCTACCTGCGGAATACTACTATACCCCTTCTTATAACTCCAACGAAACATATGACTATTCCAACTTACCCTACTATACCTACGATGACTATACTGTTACCGAACCAGCTGACACACCAACTGCTGAAAATAAGATCGAAATCGAATCAGAAAGGACTCAAGAAAATTTTCCCAAGGATTCGAAAGTACTTTCCCCAACATAGAACTTAATATTCAAAATAAAAGACAGCTACCTTATATAAAAATAGTGATTAGCCCCGAGCTTCCACCTCTTAAGTTCCTCATAGACACAGGTGCAAACCAATCATTTATAAATCCGGAAGCTACTGAAACCTATTTTGCAAACTATCCCCTTAACTACGATCCGTTCATGGTCACAAATGTCCATGCAACCACAAAAAACTACTACTCTATAACCTTACCGTGCTTCAACGAAATTAAAGACAATGGCCCAATTAAATTATATGTATATAACTTTCACGACTACTTTGATGGCTTAATAGGGTGTGATCTTCTTGAGAAATGGTCAGCAAGAATAGACTTAGGTGCCAAGAAACTATTCACTAAATCAGCTTGCAATCCAATTCATATGTATGTGTCTCAAAATATTAACCTATATGAGACCATTATACCGGCTCAGTCATCAAAATTAATGAGAGTACCTACATCTATAGCTAAAGGAGAGATTTGTATAGACGAACAATATATCGGCGGATGCTATATAAATGAATGTATCTCGATAGCAAAAAATAATCGTGCCATTTTGGAAATAAGTAACCCCACAAACAATGATATAATACTTTCCATTTCTGACCCAATTAATGCACATATATTTAACGAGCAATTATATTCCCAGGTGTCATATGATACCTGTAATAACAATGACCGAACACGAGCCGTCTTATCGCGCTTGCGCACGGGTCATCTAAACTCAGAAGAGACAGCTAATTTAAACCTGATATGCAGAGAATATTCAGATATATTTTACCTTGAAGATGAACCACTAACCTTTACTAACCGAATAAAGCACACCATAAATACCACTGACGAACTACCGGTTTATACTAAATCATATAGATACCCTTACATTCATAGGGATGAAGTTCAGATCCAAATAAAAAAAATGTTAGACCAAGGCATAATCAGACCTTCCACGTCCGCGTGGAGTGCCCCCATATGGATCGTCCCAAAAAAGACTGATGCATCCGGAAAAGTTAAATGGCGTTTGGTTATCGACTTTAGAAAACTGAACGACAAGACAATCGATGACAAATATCCCATCCCTAACGTGAACGACATACTCGACAAATTAGGAAGATGCCAGTATTTCTGTAGCCTTGACCTTGCAAGTGGATTTTACCAATGTGAAATGGACCCTAGAGACATTCACAAAACAGCCTTTAACGTTGAACATGGGCACTATGAATTCCTAAGAATGCCTATGGGTTTGAAAAACGCGCCGTCCACATTCCAGCGGGTTATGGACAATGTACTTCAGGGACTACTGAACAAGATTTGTGTGGTCTACTTAGACGACATTTTGGTTTTCGCCACTTCCCTTCAGGAAATGATGATTAACCTTAAAATGATCTTCCAGCGTCTCAGAGATTCGAATTTTAAAATACAAATGGATAAGTCGGAATTTCTTAAACGAGAAACCCCGTACTTAGGCCATATTATTACACCCGATGGCGTTAAACCGAACCCAGACAAAATTAAAGCCATACTTAACTATCCTATTCCAAAAACCCCAAAACAGATTAAATCATTCCTAGGACTCCTGGGGTACTATAGAAAGTTCATCCCAGATTTCGCTCGACTAACAAAACCATTGACAAGCTATTTGAGAAAGGGAGCTAAAATTATTCTAACCCCCGAGTACGTAAAATGTTTCGAACATTGCAAGACTATACTGACTAATGACCCCATACTTCAATATCCTGACTTTACTAAGGACTTCCTATTGACTACGGACGCATCAAATGTTGCTTTAGGCGCTATTTTGTCCCAAGGTGCAATCGGTGCCGACAAACCGATTTCATATGCATCAAGAACACTGAATAGCAGTGAACAAAATTATTCCACAATTGAGAAGGAGCTCTTAGCCATCGTGTGGGCTACGAAATATTTTCGCCCTTATCTTTTCGGACGAAAATTTAAGGTAATTACAGACCATAAACCCTTACAGTGGCTCATGAACCTCAGAGAACAAAACTCACGACTAACCAGGTGGAGACTAAAATTATCTGAATTTGACTTTACCGTAATTTATAAAAAAGGGAAATGCAATACGAATGCTGACGCGCTATCTCGCATTGAAATTCATAATGATGAGACGATATCACTTTTAGTGAATACATCACAGGCCCCACGACGTCAGAGTAGTCCATCAACCTCATCAGCTCCATCGGAGAGCCCGCTTGATAGTCCAACTATCATTCAAGCGCGTCGCCGCTCGTCGTCTTCTACACTAACCGCATCTGAAATAGGAACTAGAATGGACACTCCAAACTTACATGAGCCCAATAGATCATCCACTGAAACAGCGCACACAAATGTAGAGAACCCAATTCTTGATATACCCATAAGCGAAGATCCCTTAAATAAGCATCGCAAGCAGGTTATAATTAATATAGTACAACGATTGCCTAGGTCTAAGCCGATAATCACTAAACCATTTGAACGCTATTCATGCGTTTCAGTTGAAATTTCAGAAGAGAATTTTGAACATGGTGTTATCGATACAATAAAAAAATATGTAGATCTAAAATCCCGTACAGCTATCTTAGTGCAACCCACTGATAAGATGTTTCAAATTGTGCCTATAATCCAACGAACTTTCCAAAGTTCAACTTTGAAATTAGTTCTGGTCAAGCGTAAAATCGATAATGTACCTGACTATTTAAATCAGCAGAACATTATTCGCAAGTACCACGTAGGTAAGACCAATCATCGTGGGATAAACGAGACTTTTCTCGCTTTATCTCGGCAGTACTTTTGGCCTAGCATGAAATCAGACATAACATCCTATATAAATCAATGTACGATTTGTGGTTGTGCAAAATATGATCGTAATCCCGTTCAACAAGAGTTCAAAATTGTGCCTCCACCATCGAAACCGTTTGAAATTGTACATGCCGATGTTCTTACAATAGAATATGAAAAATACCTAACAGTTGTAGATTCATTTTCAAAGTATGCTCAAGTTTATCCTATGTCTGACTGTACGGCTCCAAACATAGTTAAATCGCTGCTAATATTTAGTTCACATCATGCTTTCCCCATGACCTTGAAAACAGACCAAGGGACTGAGTTTAAAAATCAGGTTGTAGCTGAATTTTTACGTCTTCATAAGATACATCATCAAACCACCGCAGCTCATACCCCTAACGAAAATGGAATGATAGAACGTTTCCACAGCACTCTCTTAGAACATCTCCGCTTATTGAAGATAAAATATAAAAACGAACGTGCCACGAATTTAATACCATATGCCCTCATAGCTTACAATAGTTCTATTCATAGTCTGACAAAATGTAGACCTTTTGAGCTAGTTTCCGGACATTTCGATACTCGTGACCCAACTGATATAAATATGACGGAACGGTTATTACAGCAATATATGCAAGACCACCGTAGTAAAATGGAAACGGTGTACAGACTCGTGCATGAATCATCACGATCCGAACGCGAAGCTATAATGACGCGGCGAAATACTGATAGGGAACCCGAGATAGAATACATACTAGACCAAGACGTATACATACGGAACCCGACAGCACCTCGACAGAAACTAGCCCCACGTTTTACTCATGACAAAGTCACAGCTAACTTGCCTATACATATATACACATCTAAGAGACGTGGACGTATAGCTAAATCTAGATTGAAACGACCGCGTAAACAAAAGGATCCTAACTTGTTGCAGGTACCTAGTAATGATGACGGCTCTGGCCCAAGCTCAAGAGATCCAACTTGACAGCCTGGAAAATGGACCTGGAATCTTACCTTATAATTTAGGGGACACCATAATTACATCACATCACCACGTATTTCTCCAAGAAATTGACTTAGAAAAAATAGAACAGCTCATATCTGATCAAGGATTGCAATTAAACAAAATTACTACTAAACTATATGGGGATAACCTAACTCTATTTAAAGCTCAACTAGAATATCTTTATAATAAATTGAATAAAATCTCGTTGCAACTTGAAACACTCGAACCTAATAGGGTCAAAAGAGGTTTGATAAACCCTTTGGGTACATTTATAAAGTCAATTTCTGGTAATCTCGATTATGATGATGCAATAAGGTTCGAAAATGCTATTAAGATTTTGAAAAATAATGATAGAGAACTCCTAGGTAAATTCAATCAGCATATCAGTCTGTTTAAGGAATATACCCTACAGCAAACTCAAATTTTCAATAATCTATCTTCAAATCAAATAAGATTAGAGAATGCTATTAATAATGTCATTAATATAACTAACTCGAACAATGATAGTTTGTTACGATATGCTTATCTTTCGCAGCTCCTTGTTACACTGAGTGATAACGTTCAAGAGCTTTCCAACGAAATCACCAGGATCGAGAATATTTTAGCTTTTAGTCGCACAATGTCCTTGCACCACTCTATATTAAGTATTAAAGATATAAGTACAATTATAAGCAAGTTAAAGCAACTGTATAGTACAGAGCAAATTATAGCTTTAGAATTAAGATATTATTACGATATAATTAGCTTAGGTTCTTATTTCGTAGATAAGAAAATCGTGGTTGTCCTTAACTTTCCGATTTCACTCCCTACAACCTTTCAACTATATAGACTATGTCCTGTTCCTAATAAAAGCAATGAGATAATCCTTCCACCCTATCCTTATGTGGCAACTAGCTCTAAGGAATTTGTGTACATGGAGGCTGAATGCCCGAAGATCAGCTCGTGGCGCATTTGCGAACAAAAGTTAAGTCATCAAATTAAAAAGGACGAGGACTGCGTCGCCAAAATAATCCATAGACAAGTAGTGGATGAAACGTGCTCCATCACACCTGTAACCCTGCAAAAGGAAGCTCTTACCGAACTTGATAGCCAACATTATATTGTGTCCTTCCCAAAACTAACCAAGGTTCAGCTTTCCTGCAGACACACGAAATACCAAATTCTTCGCGGCAGCTACCTGGCAACTATCCCGAAACTATGCAAGTTAAAAACATCGGAATTCATTTTAGCTAATATTGTAGACAAAGTAAGTGGTACCAGCTTTGAAATCATAACTTTCACACGGGCGAAGAATTATACTCGGAAAAATGTTTCAAGTTACCAACTGACTTCAATTGATCTTAATAAACTGCACAATATTCAAAACCAGATAACAATGGTATCGCCGGCACACATCGTGGAACCAGACGATTCAGCAGTAACTATATACCATACAACGATTCCATTGTACCTTATCGCAGCTGGGTTACTTAGTGCAATTGTCTTCATCAGCATATTATATCGCCGGAAAATCACGAGCATTTCGAACTTGATACTAAGTTCAAGGAATAAAGAAGAAGAATCCAAAAATTCTATCGAAGAAACGAGAGCCGCAACTTTTGCTGTAAACCTTACCAAATAGTTGCTTGTCTAATAGGGGAGGTGTTACATCCATAGCGAGCCACCCCACCATGAGCGGTGTGACGTAGAGAAATGAGATAAAAGGCTCTTCGCTGCATCGGCGACTCGGATTCGACGACACCTCATATCGGGTCGCGAACTGTCACGTAGCTTTAAGATTGAGTAACTAAGGAATTTTTGTGGATCAATTAATTAAACTTTTTGGACATTTTCAACACTTTGAAAAGGTTTTATTTGGTACTCCGCTGCGGCCTTCGTAATTTACTTCATAATTATTATTATTTAACAAGTAATCACACAGGAATACAGTTTTAAACAATTTTTTCTCACAAACACTACTAACACAGTATGAATATCGACGCCGATAAATCCACTGACGTGACCATTTACGTCACATTTCGTTTCGACCAATGGTGACGCGTTTTGCAATTTTGAATTTGCCTCCCTTATTTTTCACTTTCTATTTAATATTTTCTGGGTTTAAATAATAACTAAATAAAAGAAATACCTTTTAAGTATAATGTAAAGACAATAAAGAATATAGAAAAAAATATTTGAGACAAATTTAAATTTTATGCATATTCCCTATTATGTCGCAGTGCACTGTGCATCTCCGTGCCGCGTGGCTTAAGCGGGCCCAGCTCCATACAAACGGGGCTAGACCTTTAGTCACAGATAACCGTAGGTCGCTGTAACACAAATGCGTCATATTACTTACTAAACCCACGGAAATCTCTCCGATACGTGACAGATATTATTAAAATACTACATAGTGCTCGCGTTTTTGTCCGCGTTGATTTAGATTTTTAGGTACTCTTTCGGGGTACAGTACAGGCTTTCAGTGTTTTCTGTAGGTTATTGTGTGAGATCTGCCAATTCCGTCGGCAGCGTAGTGGACTACAACCATAACCTTCTAATTCTGAGAGTGGATTCGTGCTCAGTAGTGAGCCGAGAATGGGTTGAAAGGATGATGATGATGGAATAAAAACTAGACGTCTGGTTGGTGTAATAATATTTACTATCTGTTCTTTCAGTTTTCACGATAAAAGATAATAGATATGGTTACTAGCCAAACACGTTATGAGATTGATGTTCATTCAACAAAATTATCTGAAAAAGGAATATGCCGTATGTTTGAAAAATCCAAGTGAAAAATGATAAATCGCCTCTTTCCTAGCCCGACTTGTCGCGAAAATATCTTCACGGAGCTAGGATTAGGGGCCACGCGTGGGCGCTAAGGGTTCCGCCGATATTGCGTAAAGTGTGAGCGGAATTTAAAAACTGACTATAATGTCGTTGTCGGCGTCGCGATTATGTCGTACGTTCCCTAATACTTGCTGTGTGTATGCTTCCGGTTCATGTTATTTGTATGATAACTGTTTTGGTATCCTCTTTCTTACTGTTTACTAGACTCGGCTTGTCGGAGCGCTTGTATTCCCCATATTTCTCTACGGTTCGGAGACGTGGGAACTTGCGAGAGAGTGAAAAGAAGAGGATAGACGCTCTTGAGATGTGGTGCTGGAGAAGAATGTTTTTAATACTTATAATCTTACTTCTTACTTCTTACTAATATTATAAATGCGAAAGTTTGGATGGATGTATGGATATATGGATGTATGGATGTTTGTTACTCAATCACGACCCAACGGCTGAACGGATCTGGCTGAAATTATGCACAGAGATAGAATACAGTCTGGAATAGCACACAGGCTTTTTATCCCGGAAAAAACCTCAAGCAACGCAGACGAAGTCGTTGGCATTTAGACTAGTACTTCTATAGACTGTAAATGTTCTCCAGTGGTCGAATGAGACCGGTCGTCGTCTCTCCATAGTCAAGACATATATATTTAAACCGCGTCTTTCGTCGCTTGCCCACCGCTATGTGGGTCAAACGATTTCAGGTCTAGCCCCACTTGATGAGATGCACGGAGCGGCGCGGTACGTAGCGGCAAATTTATATTATACCTCACACAGTCTAGTAAACCCACTTTAAAAATTCAACCCCCCACATATCAGCTCCTATTGTAACAGTACTAGTAATGATTAGTGTTGCAAACCTACCTTTACGGTACGCAACCCTGAAAAGATCTCAAAGTTTCAGTTTTCAAGGTTAATAATTAGAATTTGATATGTAAGTAAGTAAGTAAGTAATACATGACTGCATAATATTTCATTTTCGCAGTCTATCGACTTTCCAAATTTCCAATTCGCTGTCCTCTTTTCCCAACTATTCACAATTAAATTTGACAGCAAACTGCCTTTTCTTTTCTTTTACCGTTTTGTGCGCATTTGCTAGAATAAATAAATTTCTACTTAAATACACGTATGCTATCGACTTACTCGTAGATTTACAAATTACAGCTCATCTTTTAGTATGCCATCATCGCCCCAACTATTTCTATATCCAAAGTAAACGCGATTTCATTTCAGACCGAATGTGTTTTTATTGTTTTCCTCGACCTCAAACGTTCATATCAATTCACAGTCGTATATTTCATACGAACAACTTACAAGTTTGTAGACTGTAGCTATAATTCAATTTTGTAACTTTTTTATGTTTGTGCTATTCTTTCAGCTGTGTTACGAAAATCTGTGATACCCATTATACACTCGTGCCAAGGAGGAACGCGAGCTTTGCGCAGCATTCGTCTGGATGGGAAATTCCGCTCCGCGTGTGGAAATGAGGTGACCCATTGTCCTAGGTGAGCGATGAAAGCGACGCGACGCGATACAAGTCCATAGAAAATGACAAACTTATCTCAAATCAAATCAAATCTTTTTTACTGGCTGATGCCCGCGACTTCCCGTGGGAACTCCTTAATTTTCCGGGATAAAAAGTAGCCTGTCACTCTCCAGGTCCTCAACTATACTCATGCCAAAAATCATGTCGATCCGTTGCTCCGTTGCGGCGTGATTGAAGGACAAACCAACAAACAAACACATTTGCGCATTTATAGTATTAGTAAGTATATCCGTTGCTCCGTTGCGGCATGATTGAAGGACAAACCAACAAACAAACACATTTTCGCATTTATAGAAAATTCAAGTATTAGGCTTTTAGAGTTTTAACAAGTGCTTTTTAATAGTCGAGTGAATCTATCACTGGTTCGGAATGTCGTTCACAAATCAGTGTGTCAGCTACCGTTTGTTCCTGTCGCGTCGCGTCGCACCGCATTACCGCGTTTGTCGTTCACCTAGAATAGATGGATGCTAGCGCCACGCGACGGCACGGCGGCGCGAGTGTAGAGTGGACGTAAAGGCTTCGGACACAAAGCGCCAATGACGATTTGTGCGACAAAATCTCAATAATGCACGGCAGGTCCTCAAATCATCAAAAAAATGTCTTAAAAAGAATAGGTAGTAAGGACTAAAATACTTAATTTAAATTATATTTCTTGCATCTCTTGTTACTTCAGGTTTCTGCCACAAACCTGTAAATTGTGGAACCAGCTTCCACCTGCTGTGTTCCCTCAAACCTATATTAACGGACTATATTCCAAAGAAAAAAAATCCTCATCAGCCTGCAACACATTGGCGGTTCCTCAGGTGCTGCAAATGTTTATGGGCGATGGTAATCATCACTGAACATCAGTAACCTGCTGACTGCGCATTTGTTTGCTAGTCGAAAAAAAAAACTACAGATTTTTTTAGATTTAGTCTAGTGGTTCTTTCTATTCGGGTGCCCGGGTATTTGATTCCCGGCCCGGTCGCAACTCTAACTTTTCAGGTTGAAATTTTTAGGTATGAGTGTTTTAAGAAATTAAATACGACTTACTTTAACGGTAAAGGAAAAAATCGCGAGGAAACATACATGCCCGAGTGCACTACATAATATTTTCAAAGATATGTGAAGTTTTCCAATTCGCACTTAGCCAGCGTGGTGAACTATGGCCAAACTCTTATTATTCTGAGAGAGGCGCGTGCTCAGTAGTGAGCCAGAATGTGATGATGATGATCATAGAAGTCTTAGTATAATTAAATATGTATTGTATTTGAAATTCTTATCTTAAAAATTCAAGTTAGACCGAGTCACAAACCGAAACTAGTGTAAAAATAAAATGAAAGCAAAATTCAAAAGCCCCCATGTACATTAGCATAGGCATTTTATCAATTTTAACGGAAATTCATAAATGAAAATTCAACGCATATTTCCACGTAACGCCAAAGTACCTACCGTCCCTAATTTATGAAACCTTTCGGTTTATTTTCACTTTTGAATAAATTAAGTGAGTTACATACAATTATTACCTATTTATTTAGTGCTGCGTACTTAAACCACAGAATAATAAATATAGTAGGTAGGTAAAGCGTGAAAAGGTTGTAACCTAGGTTGTTAATAAATCATTTTCATATCTCACAGTTATTCCATTCGAAAATCATTGAAGCAGCATTATTCTACCAATAATATTTACTGTCCACCACCTAACCTAACATATCAAACAAAACCTAATCCACTCCTTCAATCCCAGAAGTCCCAGAGTCGAGTGTGAGCACAGAATAGGTAGTGTAAGTTAAAAATTCTTATACTGGAGTATTTCCGCCAAATCAACATAGATGTCAAATCGTTTTCCCGCCCTTATTAAATCATCGATTCACAATAATACTACAGCCTATAAAGCAAAACTTACCAAAGGGTTACCAACCTACAGAATACAACAAAGGCGCAAAAAGCCACAGACTTTCGCTTTCAGAGAAAAAAAGCACTTAAAACGACGACGAACCGCCAACGCAAATCAACCTGCTACACCGCAACCATGAACCATCTGTCCAACGACACATGGCGTCTTTTACGACCCTACGATTTGTTTATATCGCCGTCCCTCTCCAGCAACCCCTGAAAACACACAAAAAAATACACCCCTCCCTTTCCCTCGTCGTTTTCCTTCAAGGTGCTTGTAATTGAAATTGAACACTGCATGCGGGCTAAGTGAAAGGTACCACTTGTCATAGATTAAGAGTTTTTTGTGACATTTAACGGTAGAGACTGTAAATGTCTTTTTTTTAAATAAAAGCCACCATTAGTTAAACGCTACAAACAGTGTTAACTATTTTTAAGTTATCATCCTTTCAGTGGTCTGCATTTCGCAACGGTAGTGTCATGATAAACTACGAGTAGTTGCTTAGGTACCTACTATCTTATAGCATTATAAGTTTAATCTTGTTGACGGAATTATAATCCCTATGTAAGGGATGTCAAGGTACGCGACATAAAACTGTCATTTTGAAATAATAGTACCTACTTTAGGTTTTATAAAGTCCGGAAGCTACTAGAAATGAAATAAGGTAATATTTATGTACAACGTTTCTTTTAAATGTAAACTGTCACCTGAAGAATTTTTTCAGTAAAAGCCTTTCCAATCAGAATAATATGAATAATAAAATAAACACGAACTATAGGTGGACCAGAATCTCATGAAAAAATACGGCAATAAAATTCTAAAGTTAGCAACACTGAACGCTGTGAATATCGTATGTGTATAGTACTCTGTGGTGAATATTGTTTTTAGTGAAAATTAATTGTTTTTTTATAAATACATAAATTATGTCGAAAAAGCCATTTCGATCACAAGCAAGAAACATTGTTTACAATGTATACCAAAAGATTTGTGCAGAAGAAGATCAGATCAATCAGAATCTTCGATTTTAAAACGAGTACAAACATTGACCAGTAAGCAGGACTGACAAGTCAAGATACTTTTTACACATTATTTTCATACATACATTTTTCTAAGTACCGAACTAAACAATTATTATTATTTTAATCATAGTATTATTTTTCTATACAATAATTTTAGTTTATTCAAAAAATTTAGGGTACCGTGTATTAAAAGAAAAAATAAAACCCTTAATTTAAAAAAAAAGCATGTAAAAAAAATTGAAAATGATTTCATTGACCAAGACAGGTTCATAGAAATGCAAGAGGAGCGATTTATTTATTATAAATACCTCTATGTCATCCTCCTCAGAGGAAGAAGAAGATATGCAAGTGGAGTATTTAGAACCATTTTCTAGCTCTGAATAAAGTTATTTTATTTTCATGTTTAAGACAAATGTAATCACTTAATTAGGTAATAAATAAAACAAGCCAACACTTCTTCGATTAATTTCATTTTTTTTTATTGTTTATAACAGGTACAACAACAACAACCCCAATAAATTATATAAAATTAATAATTTAGATGAATGATATTAGTAATAAATTAAAAAGTATCAAGACGTTTTAATCCAATTACACTAGTGTTGCTTACTACAAAATTTCATTTCGCTATTTTTCATGAGATTCTGGTCTACCTATATAATACATATTGTAATCTGTAATAAGCTTAGGTATATGAATTCATCAAGTACCCTTTCGAAGAGTCATAAGCAGCTTACCCTTATTAGATTATCAACATTTTTATATGATATTTTGTATCTTTCTAACAAACCTTCTTACCTGAGACTTTTTCCAACAAAGCCTACGACGAGTCATTTATACATGTGACAAGTTACGGCTCCCTAAGCTACTTGTTTGTTGCTTTGATGAATGAGTTAAGAAAGCTTAACAAGCTTGTTAACATGATTCCTTCGCGTTCCGCGCGCGCGCGCGCGCGTTAACGCGTTCCTTTTTATAGCTCTTTCCTTATTATTCCTAGTACCATGATATCTCTATTCTCTACCATATTTTATTTTTGTAAAGGCAAAACTATAGGGTTTAACACGTACCTACACAAATGGCGTGCACAGGTTTTGAAGCTAAGGTAGGCAATAGTTAATTAGAATACCTAGTTACTTGCTGTTTTGATAAAAATGAGTATTGACGTATTGCCATTTGGGTAAGCAGCATATGCCTCTATGAACTGCACGCCACTGACCTACACACTTAAAGCGCTTGTAGAGACTCTTGATAATATGTGCCATTTAATACAAACAAATCGGTATTTATAATTGCCCTAAATGTTAAGTAAAACAAATAAGCTTATTAAAGTAATAATACAGCATTTTACTCAATAAGGAATTAAAATTTAATGCTTAACTATGTACTTATTTACGTACGTACTTAACCGGTCGGCGGAGGGCGAATTGCCCATACAAACGTAATACCAAAATAATTTGTAATTCGAGAATATATCCACCATATTATGCGATTATTAAGATTGAACTTGTATTTATCTAGGTCCCTGGATAATTATCTTTTCAAAATACTTTCCCAAAATTAAATGTAAGCACATTACGTTTCGCATGTTTTTACAACAAAAATGACATGTTTTCTCCTTATTTGTTTCATATTAAAACCAACGATATCTCACGTACTAATTGATCAGGAACATAGCCTATATTGTCAAGTTACAGAATAACAACACGAAGTTAAAAACACAACAATTTTTCATTCATCGTTTTTGGTATTCACGGAACTAAAATGTATAACAAACTCTGTACGCTCATATTGCTATCGCGCTTGCACGCGATCATGTGTCATCAGCCAAATAGAGATAGCAATATACCGGCAAATTTATATTTGCGGTTCGAATAGAAGTTGCGAGAGCCGCTCCCCGGCCTCTTAAGTACGTTTAGCGGCACAAAATGTCAGAGAGATGGGAAGGATGGGAGGATCTAATATTTAGCAGATTAATAAGGTAACCAGATGATGCACACGTGACGTCGTCTGCGTGAATTAGGTATTTTTATTTCCCCAATTTTTTTATTTTCCGAAATAGAAAGTAGCCCATATCGTTCCCCGGGATGCAAATTCATCTCTTTTCTCATCATATTCGGTTGTAAAGATGGATCTTGAAAGCGTAGCAGACAGGCAGATATTCACTTTCGCATTAGTATGGACATGCTTGATTTGTTTTGCTTTGTTTAAATTTTTAATAAATATATGTATACCAATTGTTGGTCCCTGAGAGGCTAAGAACTTTTAGGCATAATCTGTAAAACTACATAGTTTACGTAATCTATGACACTCGAAGGGACATCGACACGCACTAGACCTAGGACCCACCTTTGTTGTGTTTGGTGACTCGATGGCAGTTATGATAATAAATAATTTCTCGATTATTAACTCGGTAATATCACGCCGTTCTCGCCAAGTTATATCAGAGTGAACGAGTTATATTAACAATTTAACACTAATATCCTTTAGGATTCGAACAGTCGCTTTTAAGTTCGCCGACGTCTTACTTACTTGTTGACTAGATAATAGATTACACGTATATTTAAAAGGTTGAACCGCCACCGTGTAGCGGGCTAACCTGTTAGATGTATGGCAGAATCGGTTTCTACACGGCGTTGTACCAGAACGCTAAATCGCTTGGCGGCACGTCTATGTCGGTAGGGTGGTAACTAGCCACGGCCGAAGCCTCCCACCAGGCCATACCAGAACAAATTCAGAAATTATAAATTTCCAAATTGACCCTGCCGGGGATCGAATCACGGACCTGCCACGTTAAGACAACAGCGTTCAACACGGGGAGGTCGTCAAAATCCTCCAAATTTATGAATTCCTAGCACGTAAAGCCGTCGGTCCTGCGCCTGATCTCTCTCCAGTCATGTCGGATTTTCCGTCCCATCGGGGTATGTGAGTGAAGGAACAGAGAGTGCACCTGTATTTTCATATTCATATTAATTTATATTGCATTCCAATACAATTCATAAAGTAATTTACATAATGTCAATTGATTAACTGTTCAATATTGGAACTCCAGTGGGGCTGCCTTATTTTTCTTCAAAAAAAAATATTCAATTTATAGTACACTTTATCAATTAGGAATGTTTTTCAAGAATTGAAAAACGCTCCAGAGATTTGATGTGGTCGGGTATTTTATTATAAATTTTTACACACATCGGGTTAGGACCGGTACCTACTGTGGATGCTTAGGCTGGAACTGGGAATCATCATATTATTTTTACGTGTGGGTCTTAATTGGTATTTGCGCACACACTTGTGCACTATAATATTATCTCCCACCCAGAAGGCTAATCTCTCTGGATACAGGCCGCCGCGCGTGGCCGAAATTCGGTCGGGAGGCTGGAGGATATTATGATTAACATTTCTGAGTTATGTGCCTTTTAAGCAATAGGCATGATGACTGATTTTGAAAAATGGTCAGATTATGTTCGGAAGTATCTAATATTTCGAAAAAATATCTTATTTCAGCAGAAAAATAAGGTTTGGTAGATAAAATTGGCATAATGAAATTTAAATTTTAAAATTCACACCAAAACGTTCGGCGGTGTCATGGCGTCGTTTGTGACGTCACTGTTGTTTTTACCAATGTACTCTGTGCAGTGTGCATTAAACAATAGAGTGATTGTCAAAGCTCGAAAACAAACAATTGTGACGTCATTCGCTTCTTGGTGTTTTATCCAATATGGCGGATTGCTGTATTTTATAGTTTTCTAAATCAAAATAAATAGCAATCTCACTCGAAATAGAAAAATAAATACGTTTTTTATAATCCATGAATCCTATTTCATTAGATAAATTCATAATTTCATTGATTCTTGGTTACTGTCATCATGCCTATTCAATATTACTCGCAATAACGATGAAGACCTACACAAACAAACACACTTTTGGATTAATAATATTATAGTAGGTATCGACTTAAAATACAGTACTTAAACTTGCTACTACTAAGAACATTAAAATATTCGAAAGGTAATTGAGCTGCAGTTTTATGGAGTGCAATTATTTAAAGTCATAATATTTTTAAGATGAGATAGAAGTAATAAAGATCCAAGTAGATTGCATACCTCTATCGTAATTATTTGATCGTAACTTTTCAAAACTATTTTCTTTATTTATTTCACTTCAAGATTTTTAATAGGCTTTTTTATATGAGATCCAATATATTCGAAAAACTAAAGAGAGATGCGAGCCGAATCCTATTAATAGTGATACGAATCGATTGACAAATCGATTACATACATACTCGATTGTGACGTAATAAAATCGTATCGACACCATGGAGGCAAAAAGTATTGTTTTCGATACAGCCCGCGTAAAAGTTGACCCAATAATAAAATCAAATTTTACCAAGCTGACTTGGACGTTAAATATATACCAATAGAGAGTAAATTAGATCGGATTTATTGGCACTAGTGCTGTACTGTTTACTACAGGATCGATTTAACGCCTGTCCGGTCATGTCATTGGTAATGACCGGAAAGGTATTTTGATGTTTTACGGCTATTTGGCTTGCTCGCTTATCGGCACCACAAAGCTGGTTCATCCCTCGAGGGAGAGGTGATATACTCACCCTTGCATAAGTTCTGAACCAATGGGTCAAAAATATATGAGAGATGATCTTTTTCCATGTTTTGTTTAACATAAAACCTAAAAATGCCTTACTTCACACTGTTAATCATGTTCTACGTTCTATAAATGTCTTGTTTTTGTGTGTAGCATCAAAATGTCGGGTTATATGACTATATCAGAGTACCTACATGTGTCGAAATGATGGAATCACAAGTACCACCACATAGACTTGTAGAATTAACGCAACGATGACAAGAGAGCTTTTCGTCTTGGACTTCATCTTACACATAGCATCCGGTGAGCTGGCAGTCAAGCGTTAATTTGCCATGGGTTGCTTGATACTGTCTGCGACTTTGTCCGCATGGGTTTGGATTTAAAAGATCCTTTAGGAATTAAGTTTTCCTTTAATAATCTTTTAGGAATCCTGTGTTATCTGGATAATGTTAGCCTTCATGGCTAGTTCTCTACCTGTCTGCGAAAGTCCCGACAAAGTCGTTTCAGTCGACTCCTAAATTATTCCGGGCAACCAGCAAGACAGAAAAATTAAAGTCTTCTCCTAAGCATGTAGCAGAATTCAAATAATGTAAAATAGCACTAGTGGTGTGCTCGCAAATGTCGATACTCGATAGCTGATAACATCGATTATCCCATTCTGTTTCTATGTTCATGTCTGGGGGTCTTAATAAAGGTGATGCTTATATTCCTTGGGCAGTAAAAGGCCTGATTGTAAATAATGGAAACGTACATTGAAAACTTTCTGTTAAGTACATATTTTTTGTTGTAATTTCGCTTGGGTGGTCTGTATTTTTTCAACCACGAAAGGTTAATCGACCTACCCTTTTAACTCGCAGTAAAATTTATTCAAATCGACTGTTACAATTTGTTTTAAGAATTAACATATTTTTCTTCTACCTTTTTAATTATTAAAAGTGTCCAATCTTTTTAGGGTTCCGTAGTCATCAAGGCTGCCTCGTTGGTCTAGTGGTTAGCATAGTCAACTGCGGATCACGAGGTCCTGGGTTCGATTCCCGGTCGGGCATAAAAGTTAGGTATTGGGTTTTTCAATTAAGAAATTCTCAGTGCCAGCCCGGAGTTGGAAGTTGGCGGTGTTTCAACCACGTGCCTCGGAGAGCACATTAAGCCGTCGGTCCCGGTTATTATCACTAACATGATAACAGTCGTTAAAGCCCGCCAACCCGCATTGGAGCAGCGTGGTGGGTCTAAGCTCTAATTCCCGCTCTCCTATGAGAGTGGAGGCCTGTGCCCAGCAGTGGGACGTTAATAGGCTGTAGTGATGATGATGATGAGTCATCAAGGAACCCTTAGAGTTTCGCCATGTCCGTCCGTCCGTCTGTCAGTCCGCGGCTTAGTGAGTCGTTTAGTACTAAAAAGCTGTAATTTGGCATGGGTAGACATAAAAAGTCACGTCAAGTCTTCGAGTCAAGTCACACCGACAAAGTGGTAAAATCAAAAATTATTTTATTTTCAGTAATCACCAGGGGCCACTCTACTAGCGCATAAAGCAATACTTAAGCTATATTGCTTTACTAAAAATGACAGCTTGATGTCACGTACCTTGACGGTCCTAAAATAAATATTGTAATTTTAAAACACGAAAGTCAACAATAATGAAACAATATGGTTTTAAGCGTTGGCAGTATGGCCCCAGTACTATCACCTGTCTTCGTTTTCGGTCTTACACTCTGTGGTATATTACCCTAAATTCCAAAATGGGTCATCTTATGTTCTAAGAATGATGTGTGTACCAAAGACCCACAGACAGGCTGAATCATATCATATGATAGCAATAAGCAGACATAATCTAGATATTTGTGGAAAAACAAGATGGCGGCCACCTGTTGTCACACACTGCGACACATGTGCTGTGCTTCCGATAATTTGGACTGTTTCCATTGATTCACGACGTTTTTGCCTAGCAAATGACGTCCGGTTCAAAATTCCTCTTTCATAAATTATATAGTTTTTGGAAAGATCAGTCCATGATAATCAAGGAACAAGAAGCTTAATTTGCTATAATCCGCCAAAGCAGACAAATCTATATCGTACAACGTGTAGCTTGCGATATTCACCGCACAATAAGCCAGCAATTCGCACCGCTACAACACCACACCACCCAAACCTTTACAATCGTGCATTATCGAGTCAACAATCAACATCTCCTGAGGATGCTCCGGTGTCGGAGTGAAATGTACGTTGCGAGTAATTTAGAAGATTTGTGTGGTGTGGTGTTGTGGTGATTGTGTAAGAAAATCGTAACCAGTTACGTTGCTAATTCGAACTTTTTAAGAGGTTCACACAAGATTATAAATCGAAAACCACGTATGAACTTCTTAAAAAAACTATTAACTTTTAAGATCTCAAATGTTTACGTTTTTTTGTATAAACGTGCTCCAGAGTCCAGACCGGGCTGTATAAAATAAAATATATATATTTATTAACAATGCACAGGTTACAGTCAATTTAACTTTGGTCTCCGCACAAGGGAACCTGTATCGCGGAGACCGTATTATGATTAGGTACCTAAAATTAGACTTAACCGAGGACTAACTAGGACACAATAGATGAATTTTTAAAATTTAAGTAAATCATAATACATTATATAAATAAATGTAATTTTGCATGACTGATTATAAAGTGAAACAATTCTACTGGAAAACTAACAATGTTTCTGCAAAATAAATAATTTTGAATGTTTGCTTTTCTTTTTCTTTTTTTGAATTTGAGATAAGTTTGCATTATGAGTACACGAAAAAATTATAGCGTTAAAAAGTTAAGATATTTAAGTGGAATTCTCCCGGCGATTTCTCCATACAAAAACTCTTGTCTGTTTCCTCCGTGGATAATTACAATAGAGAAAATATTTTTGATCTATAAAATCCATATGTGTCCGTGCCATGCTCCTATGTTTTGCTTTTTTCAATAAATTAATAATTATAAGAACAACGAACCTTTAAAAATTGCAAAAAATGGCCCAGTTTTCGCGCAAAAATCAGACATCCTCCAAATAAATTTGACGGATATAATCAAAAAAAGAAAAACATACCGACATAGCCTGAGTCCTTCTTAAATTATTCGTAGAAAAATAATTAAAATCGGTTCAGTTTTGGAGGAGGAAACAGAAAAATACGAGAGTAAGAATTCTACTGTTTTTCATAGGTATTATCAGTCCTAGCTGCAGTTGCGGCCTAGCGGGTTTTATCGGCCTCTATTCGGAGTGGTTAAATACGTATACACTCACACATATGTACACAGTTAGTGAGTTCAAGCGTAGTCGATATTTTAATTATCTTATCGATAATCTAGTGTTGTTTATCGATATCGATATTTTACTTTTTACTAACTAATAAAATAAAATATAGCTTATGTTACGCTGAAAAAAAAGCTTTCTATAAGTGAAAGAATTTTTAAAATCAGTTGTTTAGTTTTTGAGTTTATCCATTACAAACAATCAAACAATCAATCAAACAAATCTTTCCTCTTTATAATAGGTATTAGTTTAGACAAAAGGAAAAGGTGACTGGCTTTCTGTCTAATGACTAATCTATCAACGCACAGCTGAACCAACATCCACTGGACTGGACGGATCGGAATGAAATTTGGCATGCATTTTCCTCATTTTCCGTAGTTCATCTAGCCAGTCTTATCCCACAAATAGACAGTCTCAAACTCATAGTCCCTACTTTCTTACTTATTTCTGGGGGGAGCCTTCGTCCGTACCGCAAATACGAGAGGTAATTAGTAAATTTAATCTATATATGAAACCGATTAGAGGTATGAGTATAACAACTAGGTTAGCCTGCTACCTACCATCTTAGACTGCATCATAACTCACATCTTATTTGTAAATTTATTATTATTATTAGAAGATTTTTGTTTAAATATACCTACATAACAGAATGACTAAAGATAATATTATTATGAAAATAAAAATCCCTTGAAAATTATAAAAATACATAAGTCAACACAAGCAGAGTCGAGTTGTAACTTTGACGACCTCCCTGGCGCAATGGTGAACGCTGTGTCTTATTGTGGGAGGTTCCGGGTTCGATTTCCAGCAGGGTCAATTTGGGAATTTACAATTTTTAAATTTTCTCTTGTCTGATCTGGTAGGAAGGTTCCGCCGTGGCTAGTAACCACCCTATCGGCAGAGACGTACCTTCAAGCGATTAGCGTTACGGCACGATGCCGTGTAAAAATCGTTATGGGTTTAATATACTTGCCGTACCCTAACAAGTTAGGCTGCTACCATCTTAGACTATATCATCGTATCAGGTGAGATCGCAGTCAAGAGCTAACTTGTAGTGGATAAAAAAGCAAAAAATAAAAAGAGTTCCCGACTAAGTGTTGTAGTGCGCGCACCACTGCGCCAGGGAGGTCTAGGTCACGGGTTCGATTCCCGGCCAAATTGACCCTAATTTGGTAATTTATATATCATAACTAGCGGATGCTCGCGACTTCGTTCGCGTGGCACAAGTTTTTTTAGACTTAGCCTATATCATCTCGAGGTCCTTGACTATACCCATGCAATAAAAACGTTGATCTTTGTTGTGGCGTGATTGAAGGACGTATTCTCTATTTAACGTCATTGGGGATAAAAAAAATTTTTTAATTTAACGCTTAGTCGAGTTGTATGCGGAAGGATGTGGGAACCCACCGCATTATTATCCCCAGAAAACTCTTACCATTATTTGATTAATGGAAAGGGGTCACGACCCTCAGTAATGAGAAATACGACGAAGACAGAGAGATGACTTTGTAGCTAACTGCCTTATGCCTAACAGGTAAGCCCGCTATCGTCTTAGACTGCATCATCACTCACCGTCAGCTGAGATCGCATTCAAGGGCTAACTGGTAGTGCAATAAAAACATTTTAAGAACGGAGAAATAAGTCCAATAAAAGAAAGCCAGGGTCAAAGTTATTAGAGAGCAAAAAATATTATACGAAACACAAAACACACCTATATATCCATTTGCCGACTGCGAGGTGAAGCCTCATTAGCTCAAAGACATATTTTAATTTTATTTAGGAACTCGTTTGAGCGAGCGACGTACGTACGCATACATGCGCATTCAATAAGCGGTCGTTCGGTCTTCTTCGGGAGCAGCGCGACGGCAATATACCTACCTGAATACCTACTCTCAGCTTTGCCCGTTCATTCGCATTGCTCTTAACGAGTATGCGTTCATTATTTTAACGTGCGAGTATGGAAACGTTTCCTTTCTTGTATTTCGGTGACAAATCTTTTAAAATACTAGACGCGCCCCCACGGCCGGCCTGTTTATTAATTACCGAACATTATTATAATACTCTGAATTGGTCGTCATTGCCGCCATTAATAATGTCTGGACACATTTCAGAGATCCGCTAAGCGACTTCTTAAATGCAAATTGCGTTACTTAATTATGCCGGGTAATAAAAATAGATAGAGTTGTTCGGAATTTCTGAATATCCATTCTCAGTAAGGTAAAAAGTAAACCCCTAATGAGAAAGGATTTTTTCACGTTATAAAGAAAAACTACGTGTACCTACGCAATATGTCAGACCTGTTATGAATAGCCCCTGTTAGATAGTAAGTAGTTAAAAATCATAGAGTATCTCACTAAGGTTACTCTATGGTCTGTGTAAAGTATTTTTGAAACGGACTTCCTCAACTTGCTAAGTGCTTTAAACATAGCTTGCTTTAACAGTGAAAGTTCAAAATTCTAATGTTTTTTTTATTCAAACATACTTACTTTTGAATCGTCGAGTGAATCTACCAATGATTCAGAATGCCATTCCTACCGAGAAGAACCAGCAAGAAACTCAGCGGTTGCTCTTTTGAAAAAAATAATTTATAATTTCATTAATTTGTAGATACATAAGTAACAGCTGTCCTTAGCATTGCTGGAGCGAGTCAAATCCATGCTCCTGCGTGAAGGTAAGTTACATCGTTATTTGTTAGCAAACCAGCGTGCCTGAGAGTTCTCGATAATGTTACCAAAGGGTCTGTGAAGACTGCCAATCCACACTTGGCCAGCGTGGTGTACTATGGACAAACCTTTCTCATTCTGAGAAAGTACTCGTGAACAGTAGTGAGCCGACGATAGGTTGAAACTTGTAAGGATGATAATAAATATTATCAAATTTAAAATTTGCTGCAAAATTGTATACGGAACCCTTAACTTAAGCTAAACTCAAGATACGCCATTTTTATCCGTCGTATATTTCCATTCACTAATTCTGATGTATACCTACCTATACATAAATGTTGGCGAATTGTTCACACACTATGATAACTTAGCACATTGTGATAATTACCCGTTTAACTGGTTTTCTTAATGCGAAATATATTCTTTTCACTACTAATTAAGTTGATACGTTTATATTTAGGTATTATAATAATGTATAGTCCGGGATCCCGCGGCATAAAAACTTACCTAAAAAGATACATGAACGGGGCTAGCACCTGTATAGTGAAAGTAAGTACTTAATGACACTGAATTTTATGTACTTGCCATTCCGTAACGTGAAAAAACCATTTAAAAAAAAATTTAACTTCGATTTTAACCCCAGAAGTATCTGAAAAAATACACGACCAGAACCATGGACTGAAGCAGTAACCGAAATAAGTGTTTTAAACACTATATTTTGAAACTGTCATAGAACAAAAACACTTATAACTGAAACAGAAACGTTTCTGTAACCCAATCAATCTGTAACCGTTTATTTCTGTTATTAAGTGCTTTTATCTGTAACCCTAATAGGCGCTAACAAATTGCACGGTGTGACAACGCGGTCTTCTCACTTCATTGGACATTACATACCTACCTTTTGCCTAAGTTCAAATTTGAATACGCGTCAACAGTAAATTTGGCACTGTCGCTATTCCGGTTACACTTTAAAACAGTGTTAAACACTTTCATTTCTGTTACAGAAATAGGTGTTTAGGGTTAACAGATGTAAAAACACATTGAAAACGGTTACAGATTTGATTCTGTTGTCAATTCAACCTGGAACACTTATAATTCTGTAACCTTAATGAATCTGTCTTTCAGTCCCTGATCAGAACTAAGGTGTATAGTAAAGGAGACCCTATGGAGACCACAATTAGCTATGGTTGCCACCGCAAGCCTTGGCACGTTCCCTAGTCTTGCATCATCGAATGCAAGAACGAAACCAGTGCAGGTTTCTGGCTGCAAAATATACTATTGTTTCATAGTTCTTCCAGGTTGCGCCATCGCAACCACATACAGTTCAGTGACACTTATTACTTACTTTCACTATACTACGCTAGTCCCGTTCATGTATCTTGTAAGGTAAGTTTTTGTGCAGCGGGATCCCAGACTATAATGAAATAACAGTTGAGGTGGGCTCAGGGTCAAGTTCACCAAACTAGGGCTCCACAGGTGGGTGTAAAATGTTGTTTTATGATACGCGTAATTTATTTTGCGTAAAATTCCGTATTTTAAGTAGCTTTCGTTTGCTTATCAAAAGGGGGCTAACAGATGAGTTAGCTTTATGTAGATTTAGTGTAAATAATACTTTTAAACTGTACCTAGTTGGTGTCAGTTTTGCGTATTTATTGAGATTATAATAACACATTAAATTAAATCACTAAAAAATACCTAATTATTATCGGTACAAAATACTAACAGTAAATAATAATGTCCTCCTGACCGAATTTCGGTCACGGCGGCCTATCTCCAGAGAGATTAGCCATCTGCGCGGGAGATATTATAGTGCACAAGTGTGTGCGCAAACACAGGTGCACTCTCTGTTCCTTTACTCTCAAAGCCCGATGGGACGGAAACCCCGACACGACCGGAGAGAGATCAGACCACAGACCATACAACCAATTGACTGAGCATAGCGTGCCCCCTCACCAGCCAAACGTTAGCAGTATGAGTACTAACGCTACGTTTTGTGCATATAGCCGCCCTCAGTCCGTATTCGACCGTGCTCGGAAATTGATCGAGTAAAAAACGAAAAATAGGCCTCTCTGTAGCATTAAATGGCGTGGAAAGAGAAGCAATACCTCCAGCTATGTAAAGGATGGGATAACATTACATAAGTAAGTGTAGTTTTGTAATAATAAATGAAAATCATCAATACGCAAAAAAATAAAAAACATTTTTATATTTACGAAAATGAAAAGGAACCCGTTGATGTCTTTCAGTTTTTCTTTGTCTTTCACATGTAGTTCTACATATCTCCGTCCCTTCCACGCATATCCCAGTGTAGCCTGTGTAACTATCGATAAATTATATCGATAGCCTTAGACTACTTGAATGCCAATAAATTAATTTATTGAGTAAAAACTTATATTTCATTAAATTCCTCACAATTCTGAAGTAGAAGAACAGGTTAGATGTCTATTATTTATTTGATTAAAAGTTGTTGTTGAAAACTTAAGTTCTTTAGTATAGAACTTGGGCACTTGGGCAATTTAAAAAAAAAATTATATATCTGATATCAGATAATTATCTATAATCATACATATGGTTGTCTTTTGCTGTTTGAATAAAATTATTTGTATTGATTTTCCAATGGTAATTTTTATCGATATATTTTTGTCGCGCAGCGGGCAGCCCAAGTGCCGCGGTAACATATACTTTGTACTTTTAACTGTGTAAAGTTGACCTTGAGCCAGCCAATAAGAAATGCTATTATTACCTCGTCCCCCACCTGAAAGTGGTGAGATGTGTTTCAAAGCGAAAATGTGGCTATTAGCTCTCAACTCGGCGGATCAGACGCAGAACCGACGGCTTAGCGTGCTCTCCGAGGCACGGGGCACGGGGGTGAAACACCGCCAACTTCCTAACTCCGGGCCAGTACTGAGAATTTCTTGTCAGAAAAATCCATTACAGTAAATACACAATAAACAGTAACTAGATACAATATGAACAAAGAAACAAGAAAACCACCTTTTTCACCTTTTGACGAACTCCCTGGCGCAGTATTGAGCGCTGTTGCCTTAACGCGAGGTCGCGGGTTCGATTCCCGACAGGGTCAATTTGGGAATTATAAAATTTCTAAACTTTCTCTGATCTGGTCTGGTGAGAGGCTTCGGCCGTGGCTAGTTACCACCCTACCGGCAAAGACGTACCGCCAAGCGATTTAGCGTTCCGGTACGATGCCGTGAAGAAACGAACTAAGGGTATGGGTTTAATATACCTACCTGCCAACCCCTAACAGGTTATAGCCCGCTATCATCTTAGACTACATCATCACTTACCATCAGGTAAGATCGCAGTCGAGGGCAAACTTGAAGTGGAATAAAAGAAGAAAAACTTAAAACGTCAGGTACAATAACGCGTATGTGATTCCAAAAAAATAAAATCTTCCTCTTAATGTTGAAACATCATCATTACCCATGAAATAAAAATAAAAAATATCCTAATAATGACTAATACGGTCAAACGCGTCGTGGTGTTTTAACTCTAAGTATGTTGTATTCATTACACGGTACCACGCCTCGTACCTTCCGTAGGTGAATGTGACAGATCATCAATTATCCCCTGCCTCGACTTGACAAGTCGTCACATGTGACTGTTCAAACCATACAAAACACCAGCCAATAAACAAAGTTGTAACTCAACTTACAACCTTATTCCACGGAATTAAGACTAACGTACAATTTTGTCAGGTACGATATAAAACGTTGAAGTTCTAACCTATGATATAATTATTTTTTGTCCACGGTAGGCCGCGAAGTCAACGACCGCTTTTAACTTTTTTTTTGTTACTTAATGATCTATAATTTTCAATAGCCAGTAAGTTCGTTGTAACACGTGTTTTTGTTTCACATTATTAAAATGTAATCTTATATCTAAAGGGGCATTAAACGTTACGATAGGTAATTATTGAAACTAATTGATTGTGAAGCATCATCGCTAAGTGTTTGACGTGTAAATGATTTAACTCTTTCATTGATAGAGATATTGAGAAAATAATTGCATGTAATCCTTTCACATACATAATAAGGGTCTGGCATAATCTGACAGAGATTCAAAGATCCTTTAAAAATTTGGAATAAAAAAAAAACTTTTAAATTCTAATTCACGAGATTCGTTCTATAATTAAAATATTCTAATTTTTATTAAAAAAGCAACCAACTTTTTCAGAAATGCATACCTACTGTTGAAAATAAAAACGCGTCCGAATGTTAACGTTTTATAAAGAAGGGGTAGTGCCAAATAGAGTGTGTGTATTTATGTAGATTCATAAATTTACCACGGTACGTCAATATCCATACTAATAAAAAATGGATGTCTGTCTGTATATAACTGTCTGCAGTAGCGTGCACAGCTTTTTTCAACAGGGTAAGTAGTAAGCACTGATTCCTGATCCAGTATAAAATTAGGTAGGCCGCACAGAGCCACGGTCAAAAGAAAATGTAAATTATTTATTAACTAACTAGGTTACCTATTATTAATTTTGAATCAGTAACTTATAAGTTAACATTATTAGGTAGGTACTTACCTGGATTAGAAAAAGTTCCGTAACTAAGTACTCTGTAAAACACGTCTGGAACTTTTAATTAAGTTTCACCGAACGACATAGGCTAGGTTAGGTAGGTCGGAAAACTCGGAAAATTCCAGACTTCTCATGGGATTTTTTCAAAAACCTTAACCTTCGCGATCGAGTCGTGGGTGAAGTCACGATGACTCATACTCTGAAAATAAATATTTTTTTAAATTTTATAAGCATAATACTTAAACGGACACAACTAACTCAACAAAATCTTTCTTCCAACGCTTCTCGAAACGTAGGAATGACAACGCAAAATGTGTTTACAGCCCATCTTAATAGAATAGTAGAAACAGGTAGATGCCGGATAGCAACAGGTTGCATCGCTGTCACTGTCCACTCCGACCCGTTGACAATGTAATTACCTTTTAAGGGCCACCACAGACGATGAAACTTTAGTAAAAATGTAAATTAAGTAATAGCTTTCGTAAAAACTCAACTTTAACACAGATATAGAGCCTTATGCGTTGAAAAATATTGATAACTAGCTGATGCGAGCGACTTCGTCCGCGTGGTTTAAGTTTTTGATTCCCGCGGGGACTCCTTAATTTTCGGGGATAAAAAGTAGCCTATGTCACTCTCCTGGTCCTCAACTATACCCATGCCAAAAATCACGTCGATCCGTTGCTCCGTTGCGGCGTGATTGAAGGACAAAACAACAAATATAATATAAGTATGATATGATATCAATAATAATGTGTAGTCCTAGGCACATTATCTATTCAGTTATTGAATTTGACTAAAGACAAGATTTAAACCATTAAAACGATAAACAACAGCTTTTACGTTCAATTAAATCAGTTTAGAAAATCTTTAAGATTTAATCCTGGTACTTAAGAGGTCGGGGAGCGGCGCTCGCAACTTCTATTCGAACCGCAAATATAAATTTGCCGGTATATTGCTATCTCTATTTGGCTGATGACACATGATCGCGTGCAAGCGCGATATCAATATGAAGCGTTCAGAGTTTGTTATATATTTTGGTCTTGTTCCGTGAATACCAAAAAGGATGAATGAAAAATTGTTGTGTTTTTAACTTCATGTTGTTATTCTGTAACTTGACAATATAGGCTATGTTCCTGATCAATTAGTACGTGAGATATCGTTGGTTTTAATATGAAACCAATAAGGAGAAACGCAATGTGCTTACAATTAATTTTGGGAAAGTATTTTGGAAAAATATTTATCCAGGGACCTAGATAACTACAAGTTCAATCATAATAATCGCATAATATGGTGTAAATATTCTCGAATTACAAATAATTTTGGTATTACGTTTGTATGGGCAATTCATTCTCCACTTGCACCATAAATCGTATAAATTACTATATCCTGATGCCCAAAACATCATCCGCGTAGATTTCCCGTAAAAATCCCGTAGGATGGGTAGTAGCGTAAGTCATTTTGTAGTAAACTATATCAACGCTTAAAATACGTCGAGCCTTTTGAGCCGTGATTGAAGAACAAACAAACACTATTACTGATATAAAACTGGATATAAAATTATTATATGTATTCTATTAGGGATTTCAAATTACCGGAGTTTTCAGTTCCCCCGAATTGGGAATGATTATTTTTCACTTCTAGGATTTAAAAAAAAAACAATAATTGAAAACTGTGCTAAGGTACCTAGATGAAAAAAAATACTTCGAGCACTCTCATTTCTGAACGTCGCGTCGCCTTCGTCTGTCAGGACCTTAATGAGGATGAAAGTGGTTGGTGGAATAAAGACGTAACATCAAATACCAACGCGTAAAAGGACGACCGGATGCCCTTTTTTATTTGCTTACAATTAATTTACCTTGAAATAGAAATTGAACCGTGGTAATACGTCTGTGGCCTGTGGCACAGAGGTAGTATCTATGGTCTGTGGTTATACTTCGTATTGCATTATCATCATCTAAGTCCACAGCCCGCTACTAAGCACGGTTCTCGTCTCAGAATTTGAAGTGTTTAGGATATAATCCACAACGCTGGCCAATATATAGGGGTATGGGTTTAATCTAACTGCCATACCCCTAACAGGTTAGCCCGCTACCATCTTAGACTGCATCATCACTTACCATCAGGTGAGTCAAGGGCTAACTTGTAGTGGATAAAAAAAACATTAGATTGCGAATAGCAATCTTATTGACGATCGAAAATTGTTAAGGTCGTCTTATTACTATCTTAGTATAATACTTGTAACTTTTTATAATTTTATTTTAATTTGATTTCATAACTTTTTTATTATATAAGTAGAACCATTCGTAAATTTGTGTAATTTTGCAATTTAGTTTTTTATTTTACGCTTTTTATCACATTGTAATTTTTTATTTTATTTACTTTTTAAACGACTTCAAACAAGGAGGAGGTTCTCAATTCGGCACTTTTTTTTTATATTTTTCGGAGAATATCTCCGTGGTTTCTGAATCGATTTAATTTTTTTTTCTATCAGTCGTTAGAGAAAGCTCTCGAGGTGGTCCCATAAAAATTTCTGACTCCAAATCCTCAACCCTGATACTATAAAGTTAAAAATAAAAATTCTTTCCAAAAAATCGTCGGGCGGGTATAACAAGGATAAGCAAAGTTGACGCGTCAGGCTCGCCCGGAAATCAAAATTATTTTTTTCCTTTTCAGTGGCTTTTGAAGTTGGTTTTTTGGAAATATTTTTTATAGTCATGGTGCATGATGTGGCACCTCTTATAGATTGTACATTTAACAATGTGTGTAACCTGTATTTAGTTTTTAAGTATTTTTAATGTATCTATCAATTTCTTGGTTGTCCTAATAAATAAATACAAATGCAAATATAAAATATATAAACTGGCTTTTCCCAGGAGCTTGTTTCATATTCAAGGTTAATGTTGACTTGAACGAGTTTTCTTTGACATGATAACAAACTCACTCTAACAAGTAATAATAAATTTATGTTCGTGTATTACATTAGAAGTTAATTGAGCATGAGAATGTTCGTTAATGAAGTTATCATGCGATATATTACTATACAATTGGTTTCGTCGAAGACATAGACTGATGGAAAATTTAGATGGACCGCCAATAAAAGGTACTGGTACATTGCGCCCGAGGGTGTATCTTGTAACACAAAGTTACACGTACAAAAAACGGCATAGTCTCGATTTTCTTCATTGATGTAGAATTTTATGAGTTTCTTAGAGTGTAGAAGAAGTAATCAAATCGCAGAAACCTTTAGCTTCAGTGAAACGCGTAACCTATGCGATAACCGATAGTTTATGACATCAGAATCAAAATTTATATATTACATGATACCTACATGTAATAAATACCAGGGATACACATAAAACAAAGATGGACAAAAATACAAGTGTATTACCATGGCGTGCAATATTTAAAAATAAAATCAATGTAACAAATAATGGTATAAAATTAGATAAACAGTTAAACAATTATGATAATTCTTGAAATATCGGATTCTAACTGACTTCTTTTTAATATTTTTTTAAAGTAGACTAGCCGCCTTTATGCCCACGTCTTCGTCCGCGTGGACTACACAAACATCTTTCTTTCTTTGAAAAATGAATTTTCAAAAATACTTTGATTAGATATCAACGTCACAATTGCTATCTGTATGCCCGATGCCTCGTTGGTCTAGTGGTTAGCATAGTCGACTGCGGATCACGAGGTCCTGGGTTCGATTCCCGGTCGGGCATAAAAGTTAGGTATTGAGTTTTTCAATTAAGAAATTCTCAGTGCCAGCCCGGAGTTGGAAGTTGGCGGTGTTTCACCCCCGTGCCTCGGAGAGCACGTTAAGCCGTCGGTCCCGGTTATTATCACTAACATGATAATAGTCGTTAAAGCCCGCCAACCCGCATTGGAGCAGCGTGGTGGGTCTAAGCTCTAAGTCCCGCTCTCCTATGAGAGTGGAGGCCTGTGCCCAGCAGTGGGACGTTATTAGGCTGCAGTGATGATGATGCCCGATTTGTCCGGTTGTTTGAGCTGTGCGTTTATAGATCTGTCAGTCCGTCACCTTTTCCTTTTATTTTTTAAACGAGATGAAGCCAACCACTTCGTCCGGAAAGCCGGATCGTTTTCACATTATAAGCGTCGTAGTATCTATCCTGTACTTGTAGTCTGTGGTCGTGAAGTCACCCGGTGGCTGCCTAATGAACGGCTTCCTGTCTTAATCAATCCCCGAGACATGTGCTCGCGTCTCTCGGGACGAAAGGGACGGACTAATTGTCGCCCCTCCAGGCTCCAACCACCATCAGGGGCTATACTTCGAATGCTGCTTCCATACTTTCTATACTAATAATATAAATGCGAAAGTTTGGATGGATGGATGGCACATAGATGGGTTATAGTCTAGAATAACACATAGGCTACTTTTTATCCCGGAAAATTAAAGAGTTTCCGCGGGAACCAAAAAACCTCAATCCACGCGGACGAATTCGCGGGCATCAGCTAGTTAGTAATATTACTCAAAATGACAGTTTGATGTCACGTGCCCTGACGTTCCTATAGTAAGGATTATTTGTAAAACACGAAAGTCTACAATAATGAAACAATATGGCTTTAAAAATGTTGATAGTATGGCCTGATGGTAATGGTGCAATGATGCAATCTAAGATGGTAGCGGCCAGCGGGCTTACCTGTTAGGAGATATAACCCATAGTTACCGCTAGTCGGTTTCTACATGGAAGGCGGCGCGGCGCACTGGAACGCGGCGGTACGTCTTTCCCCACGGCCGAAGCCTCCCACCAGACCAGACCAGAGAAATTTCAGAAATTACAAATTCCCGGACCCTTGAACTGCCACTATAGGTACCTAAGACCACAACGCTAAGGCGTTCTTTAAACTCTGGACGACTGGTTTCCTTCGAGGTTGATGATGATAATTGTGAGAAAGCCTACAAGCAAACGGAATATTCAGGTCTAGCCCCACTACAGATGCACAGCGCAATGTGGCACGTAGCAGCAAATATTCTTTGTATGGAACTCACTTAGAGACGCAGCACGGAGATGCACTGCGACATGACTGGCACCTAATTGTACAAACAATACTTGCCGCCACGTGCCGCGCCGTACCTCTGTAGTGGGGCTAGACCTTTATTGAGAGCTCCCGTATTCCATGAGAACCGGCAGAGTGTAATGAATAGTGACTCCCATCTATCTGTCTGTCAGGTTCCACAGAAAATGTCTGTCAAACGGACTGACAGATTCTGTCATTAGGAAAAGCTTGGAAAGCTTATTAAGACTTAGGTCGGAAACATATTGTATTGTTGTACACGCCACGCTACGGTCGAGAATCAAACCCTACTGTCGATATGATCCTTGGCAGTTGGCACAATTTGGACTTAAAAGTTTGAGTCACGGCTGGATTAGGTAATTGAGAAATTTATAATTTCTTAAATCAAATCAAATCAGATCAAATCAAATCAAATCAAATCAAATCAATTTTATTTAACAAGTGCTTTTGAATAGTCAAGTGAATCTACCACTTATCCGTGCTTATAAACTGATAAAGGTACATAATGATATTCAAGATTGGGATAACATTAAACTTAAGAGGTGCTTAACTTTATGAATAAAAAAGTATCAAAGACAGAATATTCAACGCTAACAGGTAAAATACCTGCTGATTCCACTCGCGATGGACGCACAAAAAAATCGATTCAGAGAAACACTAAATCGCTTAAAATATACTTCCATAATCACACTCACAACCCATTCAAGAAAATTAACAAGCCCATTACTAAAAACGAATCATAATATGGGAATTCATCGACCGAATCTTAACCTAAAGGAAAGTACATGTTGGCCAAATGCGTTCGATAAGTGTCGGCCAACTTGTAATGCTGCCTTGGAATTGCCTGAATCTTTGGTTATGCATGTGTCGCCGAAAGATTGTAAAAACCGTTATTGTAAACTGTCGAATGATTACAATATATAACGGATTATTTTTCGGTAGATGGTAATTTGTTAGGTTTATTAACCCGATAAAACCTAAGTGATTTACTACTTGATTATTTATGTCGAACCCTAACCTAACAACCTACAAGAAAGAGACAAGAAATCGTAAATACAATCAATATTTCAAAAATTGACACTTAAAACATTGAACGGTTCACAATCTTTCGACTGTTTACAATCTATCGAAAAAACAATCTTACGGTTTTTACAATCTTACGGTGACACATGCACTCTATACTTCATTTCTTGCACCGCAGTCCCGTGACCCGTCGTGACTACAATCCAATCCAATCAAATCAATGGGTCAAAATATCAAAAATACTTACTACTTATCCACATCACTTAAACAATGTGGCACACAATTCTGTTGCACACTGCATTCTCTAAATTAATCTAAATTGACACCTCTAAATATATTGCTATCCCTTTCGTAATACTTCCTGCGGAAAAGGATACTAAAATGTTTAGAGCTTTTATTTTAGTTTAGTTTAGAGATGTTCAACGGTATTCAGAGCCACATTATGAACGGTAGTCTAACCACGGAATAAGGCTGGGTTGCATCACCATATTTTGACGGATGCCATGCAGGTTACCCTTACACTATATGGGGCTAATGAACGTTAGTCGATAAAAGCGTTGATTCACTATTGTTACCATGGGTTAACACTAGTATTTAGTAAATTAACGGATGTTTAAGTTCTTACGTGTGTTTTTCAACGAATGTAAGTTACGATAACTAATGGTTTGAAATAAGAATCCTCTGGCCCTATTTCTATGATCATTAGCCGGTAAGCTCGGGCCACACGTGGCTCTACACCATGTGGCCCTGTTCAATAATCGCTAAGTGCGTTGGCCCATTGTGTACAGGGCTCTTTAAAAGATTTTGAGCTGCCATTTTTTTCCCGCCATGATGTAAGCGAGGTCGACGAACCGCACCTGTTGCTTATGTTTTTTTTTCTTGTCTGGCACTAGACACACGTCTATTAACCATTCGGTTTTTACATAAAACAACATCGCCCGTTCCTCTAACGTGGAGAAGCTTTAAAGTAGTAGTGCAACGATGCCCTTTGCAAAACTACAGGACCACCGGGTCTTCAATTACACCATAGAAAATCATGGACGTGTGAAATGAAGTAAACACTAAAAATTAAAAAAAAAGGTTTTTAAAATTTCAAACTTGACTGCGACCATGTCTTAATAATTTCATGTTGACTTTACTAACAATTCAGACAACTAATTCTACTACAAGAGTTCTACTGATAAAAAGTTGATAGGTATTCACGAGCCTTTGCATACTTCTGTACAATCTTTTTATCTCGTTATCTCGTGTACGTATAGGTCTATTTTTTTTATCCACTACAAGTTATCCCACGACTGCGGTCTCACCTGATCGTAAGTGAAGATGCAGTCTAAGATGGTAGCGGGCTAACCTTTTAGGGGCATGGCAGTTATATTAAACCCATACCCACTAATCGGTTTCTACACGGCATCGTACCGGAACGCTGAATCGCTTGGCGGCACGTCTTTGCCCGTAGGCTGGTAACTAGCCACGGCCGAAGCCTCTCACCAGGCCAGACCAAGGAAGTTCAGAAATTGTAAATCCCCAAATTGACCCGGGACCTCCGCACGTCAAGACAACAGCGCTCAGCACTGCGGCACGGAGGTCGTCAAAAGAGTTATTTCTTAAATGTATGCAATAAAGAGGTATCTTTTATATTCTAAGTCTCTTCTTACCGTGTTACTGAATATTTTTTTCTTTTATAACCTTTTAGTTATTGATTTATTATGGAGGCATCGTAAAATAGTAACCTCGCATTCTTACAACCAACTGTGTATATCACAATATTGAATCGCTTCTATATCTATTTTCAAATAATAACGGCCGACAAAATCCATCACTCTGTCCATGGACTCATCATTGGATTGAGTAATAAAACTTTCTTAGTTTGTTACGATTTATTATACATTTTTAAACCATGGCTGATTTTATTGCTATTTTACTGCAGCTAATTGACTTATTTAACTTATAAATTACTTCAGTGAGATGTGATGACGTTATTCAATGAGATGAGATATATGTATACATCTTTGAGACGAAGTTTTGTAAGTTTATATTTGTTGCTCAGAAAGGTAGAGGACCGTTTTTGTGGTGGCGCGCCTTCGAATAGGTTTTTCACTATGTCCAGCTGTGGACGAATACAGGTGTTTTTTTTTTTATCCACTACAAGCTAGCCCTTGACTGCGATCTCACCTGATGGTAAGTGATGAATCAGTCTAAGATGGTAGCGGGCTGACCTGTTAGGGCATGGCTGTTATATTAAACCCATACCCCTATTCGGTTTCTACAAGGCATCTTACCGGAACGCTAAATCGCTTGGCGGCACGTCTTTGCCGGCAGGGTGGTAAATAGCCACGGCCAAAGCCTCCCACCAGGCCAGACCAGGGAAAATACAGAAATTATAAATTCCCAAATTGACCCTGCCGGGGATCGATCCCGGGACCTCCGCACGTTAAGGCAACAGCGCTACACACTGCGCCACGGAGGTCGTCAAAACCGTGATGGTTTTTCAACCTTGTTACAGAGCAATAGAGGTGTGGCTGAAGACCGGTCGGCGACACAGCGAGGTACTGGATGAGCAGAAGATCAGCGAAGGACAGTTGAGACGACCGGGAGCTACCATCATACTGTGGTTGAAGTGTGAGCAGGTGAGACTAACTAATGACTACAGTAATTAACTTTTTTATTCATAAAACAGATAATAAATCCATACTGAAATTATAAATGCGAAAGTGTGTCTGTCTGTCTGCTACGCTTTCACGGCCCATCTGTTTTGATGAAATTTGGTATAGAGATAGTTTGTATAACGGGGAAGGACATAGGCTACTTTTTATCCCGGAAAATTAAAGAGTTCCCGGTAATCAAATAACCGTAATCCACGCGAACGAAATCGCGGTCATCTGGTCTACTATACTAAGTGATCAGTCATGGCGTAAATCAAATCAGGGGTCTAAGGTCTAAGTTCTGATTGGCAGACTTAGAACATCATAAAGAACTCTATATATAATAAACCAAATCAGACCAGTGACAATTTAAAAATTACGAATTCCCAAATTGCCACTGCTGGGGATTGAACCCAAGACCTCCCACTTATAAGACCACAGCGCTCAACATTACGCCAGGGAGGCCGTCAAAAGGTATCTTTTATAGCCCATAAGGAACTAGGTATGTTTACAAAAAAATATCTACAGCTGCAGCAATCTATTTCAGGCTATACCTTCATACCAATTACCATTTAATCAAAAAGGAGCTAATAAAAGATCTATAATAGTAAAGGCGCATTACTATAGTCGTCGGTCATTAGTCATTTAAAGATGGCCGCCGCTTCACGTTGTGCGTAAAAAAACGTAAACATTGCGTCCACCTGCGCGGGCGCAGAGATTGGCAGGTGCTTCGAAAGTGCATCTGCATACAAAAAACACTAGCAGATGCACGTGACCCGGTCCGAGATAAAAAACATATTTAACTATGCTAGCACTTATGATAGAAGGCGTATTACGAAGGGATATTTATGTGAAAGATGTGATAGAGTTACTTATAGAATTCATGCCAGTTTTAACTTATCATAATTATAATGTACTGTAAACTAGATGATGTCCACGACTTCGTCCGCGTGAGTTAATGTTTTATGATTCCCGAAGGAACTCTTTAATTGTCCAAAAATTAACCTATAAGTACGTATGTCCTTACCTGGGATGTTACCTACCTCTATACCAAATTTCATCAAAATCAAAACACAGTTAAACAAAGAATTAATGTCAATTTTAACTTAGGTGTTAAACGGCCGGTTTCTGCATTGGGAATTTCATGTTTAGTGTGTCTTATAGACTACTTAAGGACTAATTAAGCAAATTTTTGTTTCTGAATTGATATTGTGTAAGGTTTGAGAGTTGGAACTTGCTGTTTTTGCTTGAAAGCTTAATTCAGAAACCGGCCCAATATCAATTCAGACACAGAAATTTGCTTAATTAGTCCTTGAGTAGTCTTCGAGACGGAGTCAACATGAAATTCTCAATTCAAAAACCGGCCGTATAATCTACTAGAAATTGGTTATTATCAAAACAAACTCCTCAAATGTACTTTGAGTACTTCTTTGGGTTTTTTATACTTCGTTGAAAGTTGGAACTTCTAAAAATCTTTCCTAGTAGCGCTCTACCACAGAGTACTCGTGTGGCTCTACATATAGAAAGAATCTGTTCGTTAACATTTTAGTCTGTTTATTCTCCTTTGTATGTATAATGAAATGTAATCTATATTAAGGATAATCTAGTAAATAATAGCTAGATTATGTAAAAATTGAAATGGGGTTTTCCTTGGTAACAAAACCTTAGTTCTCCAAACTTCTTTATTCAGCGAGGTGGCACCTAATAAAAATATTGCGTTCGATTTCATATTCAACAATAATAATAATCTATATAAATAATTGCTGGCATTTCAGCATTTCGCACCGGACATGATAATTGTAGTAACATATTACACAAAAAAAATACGTAAGGAAATGCATCAGAATTCTTTTCTGGGTTTAAAGGTCTTTGTCCATCCTGCAGGACGTTCACACCACACGATATATTATGTTCTTGCATACGAACAATTTATGAACAATTTATGTTTGTCTGCAGCTGCTCCTTGCGAACCGCAAATGGCACAAGATGTATTTATACTTTATATTTTTAGTGCATACAATGTAATCTGCTCAACTCTAGTACTGTAATATAAAATTTAAAAAAACACTTTTTTGTACCCAGATCAATTTTAAAATAAGCATGCGGTTACATATTATATTATAATACATAAGTAAGTTATTGAAAAGATTACTAAAATATACCTTTTACAATAATAGTAAAAAATGTACCTTTTACAATAATAGTTATTATTACAGTTTGCTATGAAACATTTTCTTCTCACTATGATAGCTACTTTTTAAAATTATGATCTGACATTTAAAAAATAGCAATATGTTGAAATTGAACTTTGGCACGTACTTAATAATAAAAACAACAGCTTAATATAAGAACTAAGTATATTAGACGTTCTTGTAGGCTTCGAACTTACATCCCAGCATCCTGCCGGGAGGCCTAGCTAGCACTGAAAGTAAACAATAGCGTGACAATCACAAAATCTCAGATAGGTAATGATGTACAGGTACAGCCCACATATACAGCACCAAAATTACCTAAACCTATAGAATTTTATTTACCTTCAAATACTTAAAAATTATAATTATGTCAACTAGCTGATGCCCGCGAATTCGTACGCGTGGATCGAGGTCTTGTGGTTCCCGCGGGAACTCTTTAATTTTCCGGGATTAAAAGTAGCGTGTGCTATTCCAGACTATAATCTATCTCTGTGCCAAATTTCAGCCAGATCCGTTAAGCTGTTGGTGCGCGATTGAGTAGCAAACATCCATACATCCATCCATCCATACATCCATCCATACATCCATACATCCATCCAAACTTTCGCATTTATAATATTAGTAAGATTTGGGGAATTTAATTTTGAAACCTATTTTTGAAACATTACCTAGTGCTTGCTTAGTTAGCTGTATTATGATGATTGATGAATTTTAGGATCAAGGTATTTAGGCTAATATGCAATGAATTTTTTTTATTAAATTATAGAATAAATAGGCTTGCGCTCGACGACAATCACGCTTAAAATACAAAGCAATGAGGTCTAGGTTTGCCTAGAAGAAATGTTTAAATTTAAATTGAAATTAAATGTTTTATTTCATGTGGGACTTGTGACTATGATTCATGTGGACTCTACCACTGCACCGGTTCAGAAAGATTCTACTGAGAGGGCCGGCAAGAAACTCAACAGTTATTCTTTTCTAAAAAAAGGCTATGCCCATTGATGCATTGTTTAGACAACCGTTGGACAGAAGGCTTAACTTTTTGCTATATTTTTCAACTCCGGAGGTCCGACTTTATACGTACGTAAATAAATAATCGGAAATTAAGAACAGAAAGTATGATTACCACCTGTAAAGTACATATTTGCCCTTTAGGCCCCATACAGTTTACAGATAAAAACTTAATTTAATGTCTTTGATCTACACCGCCATTTTAAGGTAACTAGCAAGGAACTCGGTGTCCTACCGCAATATGTATAATGAACAGGCCTCGGCCACGCGACCTATTCCGCGAATGAGAAAAAATTACAATAAAACCTTAAGAAAACACCTGGATCCTGCTATTAAGGACTTGTTCATACAAACGACAGTTGTAAAACGACGTGAACGTGACGACTTAAAACATGAGGCGGACAAGTTTCAAAAGAGCACTTTTTTCAAACTACTGCTCTGGGTTCTAGTCTGCAATTTTAAATCTCATCATTAAATAAATAAAAAGAAGATCACAAAGAAGCCAATTACGTTGAATATGCTTTATAAAAACTTTCTTTTCACTAGTATCGAAAAGGGCAAAAGTTGGTTAAAATAAAAAGCAAGGATTTAGACAACGTATAACAGGTGAGAAAGTCATTTTTAGAGAACAGGTTTTTAAATCTTGTTTCAACAAAATATTAACAGAATTTCCACATTTGAGAGTCAATATATAACTACAGTTCATTTTATTTTAAATCACTGATGTCCTTACATTTGCACAGTAGGCGATTTATTTACTATAACGTATAGCTACGTATATGCACGTATCACTTGTTTTTTTACTACAGATAATATTAGTTTTAACGTAAAGCGTTTTTGGTCGCAAGTATGACAGAAACCTTACCAAAACACGGTGCGTGTAACTCCTATATCTCCGCCGCCGACACCTTGGTTGCCTCACGCTAGTTTAACAGCCTTAATTGTGGATTATCATAACGTTTTCTTGTTATGGCGCACCGACCTTAATACAGGTGGTCATTCGGTATTCTAATTAAAGTTTCAGTTAATATCGAGCTTTTGTTTCTTATTTATTGCCTAGTTAAATTCAATCGTTATTTCAGTCCGTCTATAAGCAATATCCGTTTAATTAAAGAAAGAAAGAAAAAAACATTTATTCACAGCATTGTGCCGCACAGAACAATACCTTAAGGTAAATGTTACCCTGGCGCCTCCAACCTGAGCTTTAGTCTCATGGTCAAGTCATAGAAGCACCATGAAAAAAGACATCAGCTCAGCATAATGCATAATGCCTTACAATAAATTACCTACAAGAGCATTCAGCACTGATTTTCAGCTGAAGCCCTTTTCCAGGTGATACCACGGCTTCGTTACTATAATACTCAATCGTGGTTGAGCGATATTTTCTCGAACGCTTCTTGACGACCGTAAAGTCATCAAAGACTATTAAAAATAGCCGTTATTGAGTTAATTAATTTAACTAACTTGATAAATTAAGGTCAATATATTTTGCTGTTGATCTGATTTAGATAAAAATTAAGATACAGTATCAAGTATTTAATCACAAAGTTTTAGGTTGTAAAATGGTAGTAAATGCCTCGTTAAGTCCGAAAATGCGAGACATCTGCATGTCACTCACTACTAATATTTTTTTTAATAAACTTTTTTTTAAATCACCTGTCGTCCCGTCCTGGCATCCGATTATCCTTATAACTCTGGCAACACCTTAATAACGATTAATTAGAGAAAAAGGTTTCGTTTTTTTATGAGCTTTCCGCTTCCTTGGATCTTATGAGCATTCGATCACATTGGTGTCAAAGTAAAACGGACCCAAATGTCCTTGATTTAGTGTCACAAAGTTAGTACAACCGATTTTAGTTTGGAAATGTATCGTTTGGAGTGCAGGCTATGAATACATACACGAAATTGAGCTCTTTAGCAATGCATTTAAATTTCATTTTACTTTGACGCTAATGTCATCGAATGCTTATACGATCAATCGAATTAAAACTTAAACTAAGCGTACTGGTATGACATATTTATTGTTCTTCTTCTTGTGTTATTGTTCTTTGTTTCAATGATTGTTGCCAGCTCTGCAGAGTAATAAAGCATGTTTCATTTTACTATGACGCTAATGTCATCGAATGCTTATACGATCAATCGAATTAAAACTTAAATTAAGCTTAATGTCTTGAGTTATGACACTCTAATAATTGTTCTTCTTTTTGTGTTATTGTTCTTTGTTTCAAAGATTATTGCCAGCTCTGCAGAGTAATAAAGCATGCTATCGAAGACACAACAGATAGTAGAAATGAAAGTTCAGGACGATTAATGTTATTAAGTAAATCGGTCGAACCTTTGCTTGTGGCACGCGAGTGTAAGCCCACCTGTTGCGCACCCTGCATACAGGACTGATACAGGCTGATTTACTTTTTATCTGACTATGTCAAAACCTTTTTGAAGTGAAACTTCTTTAGAATCGTTGTGGTTTGAAAATGCGATGAAACGAAAAAGCGACACCAAACAGACAAACATATTCATGAATAGGATTTGCGAGAGAATGAGCTATATTTACCTCGTTCTCTCGTAGGCTAGTATTCAGGCAGTTTGACTTCTGCCGTATGTGAATTGCAGACACACACTTTTTTTATCTACTAATAAGATCATCTGGCCATCTATCACATTTGAATTATTATTTTTAGTAATTTGTATTCTATTTTTTGTACATTGATGATTGATCACTGAAAAGAACTTGTCTACTTAATTAAAATTGTTTTATGCTTATTTTCATACAGTGTAAAATGAAGTCTGTTAATAAGTGACTACGACCTAGTGAGACGGGTAAACTCATGCCGAACAAAAATAAAAACTGTAAACTGTAAAGCATTCTTTCAGTTTAATTGATTCTGAAATCAAGATGATGTCAAAGTTTTGTTAAGACAGAAACAGAAATATGACGGATATGACTATATTATATTAAAAACATAATTATGATTATATTTTAAGTGTTCGTCGGTGGTCGTCGTCCCTCGTCGTTTAATTTACATGTTTGAACTTCATCTTATTGTTATACGATTAATATTAATTATTTTCGCTGCACATTTTATCACAACATACCTTCGATGTTTTATGACCATTACCGATGCACTCACATTAAAAAAAATAAATTAAAAAATTCTTATCTAAAAAAACTTTGATTCTGAATTTCGGTTTAATGAAAAGACTTAATTATGGAGGCACGGCTTCCATGATACGGGCTTCCCCAGTTTAAGGGATCCAATTTCAATTAAAAATTTGCAACTTGAAATTATTTTCACTCTCAAAAGGTTTTGATTTTCACCCTCCCTTCGTAAACACCGTCTTACTTGTGGGTATCGACCCGTTGGTAATATATGATCAGCGCTGATTGCCCTTTCTACTACCAAAAGAAACTGAAGATTTAATTTAGTTAAATCTTGTATAATTATATAAAAATAATATAAATTTATCCCAAAACAAGCATTAAGTATTAATTACAAAACTGTAAACCGACTAAAAAATAACTGTAAACGTACGAAAAAAATCAGAGGCGCCCACTTTTTGGATGTAAATTCCGTCATAACGATTTTGTTCGTGTAAATTTTATACCGTAAAATGTAACCTATGTCACCCGGAACATAATAACAAATCTATTGACACCTCATTGATCAATATCGGCTCAGTAGTTAAGGCGCTGCGGTGGAACATACAATACAGACATACATAGACTAAAAATCAAACCCTTTTTGCTTTGCCGTAGTCAGATAAAAAGCAGCTATGACAGCTAGGAAGTAGAAAGTGCAACTGAGTTCACACACTCACTTGTGTGATTTAATATACCTGTCACCGTAAGATTGCAAAAACCGTTAGATTATAATCCAACTAAGCGATATTGTAAACTGTCGACGGATTGTGAACCGTTCAATGTTCCGAGTGTAATTTTTTTAAATATTAATTGTATTTACGTTTTCTAGTCTCTTTCTTGTAGGTTAGGTTAAGGTTCGACATAAGTGATCAGGTAGTGATCACTTAGGTTTTATCGGGTTATTATACCTAACAGATTACAATCTACCGAAAAATAATGCGTTAAATTGTAATCCGTCGACAGTTTACAATATCGCTAGTAAGATTACAATCCAACGGCTTTTGCAATCTTACGGTAACATACCTATCGCTCGTTATAATTTCTGTGAAGACAGGCCGCCGCGTGGCCGAAATTCAGTTGGAAGGTCGTTATTACACGTGAATGATGTAAAATTGCTGCGTGCGTCTCCAGTAGTACATCACCTTTAACAACCGATGTCGAGTTCGATATATGAAACCAATTAAAACTATAATTGGCGGTATGCGAGAGCTGTTTAATTGAGCATTTTTAAAACAACCTGTATATTACGAGTTGCACCTGTCGCGGTTTTTTACCTCTTATTTCGTTTCTACCTTTAACCCAACATGGATATAATAACCCGATATGCATTACGGCAGGTCACTGGTGTACGTGGAACGGTGGAACTTCGATCATTAAGCTGCAAGATATGCAATCCCATAAATATACCTACTGCTGATAGAAAATTTATTATATCTGCTTCGAGTTTATATAAATACTAGCTGATGCTCGCGACTTCGTCCGCGTGGTTTGAGTTTTTTTTTATTCCCACTGGAACTCCTTAATTTTCCGGAATAAAAATATAAATAGCCTATGTCACTCTCCAGGTTCTCAACTATACCCATGTCAAAAATCACGTCGATCCGATGCTCCATTGCGGCTTGATTGAAGGACCAACAACAAACACACTTCTGCATTTATAATATTAATATGAAGTATGATATATTTTCAGTACTAAATATCAGACTCAGGATAGTTACAATTTAAAAAAAACTGTGAGTTCGTTGTGGACTCTTCTCATAACAGGGCGCGTTTGGAACCCTCGTAAGCTTTAGTTTTAAGATACCGTAACTGATTATCACCATCATGTTTTATAAGTTATTGGACGTCAAAAATTGTACGGTGTACCTAATTTGAATAAATAAATATTTATTGATTGATTGCTCTAAATATTTTACTATTATCTGATGCCCGCCACTTCGTTCACGTGGATTGAGGTTTTTTGGTCCGCAGGCTCTTTAATTTTCCGCCATCAAAAGTAGCCTATGTGTTATTCCAGACTATAATCTATATCTGTGTCAAATTTCGTCCAGATCCGTTCAGCCGTTCTGGCGTGATTGAGTTACAAACATCCATTCAAACTTTCGCATTAATAATATTATATAGTATAAATTCCTTTTCGCAGAGAGTATTATGAAAGGGATTGCATTTTATTTTATTTTACTTTTTATGACTTATCTGGCCCGGTTGCCAAAATTGGAACTAACTGTGTTAGTGATGTTTTTATTTTATTTTAAAAACTTATTAGGAACACTAAATGTGATAGGTAAGAGCAACGTGGATTATAGCTAATTAAACTTCTAGTTCCTTCATTAACAGCGACGCTGACACCTTGCAGATAAGTTTGTAGGACTATACGTAGCATTTAGGTCCTGTTTCACGTTTTAAATAAAAAATAGTGTAGGTAAGAATAAATGATGCATAGCTACACGGCTGTGAAAAATGGAGGTGTTCTCAGACAATTAACAAATTCCCCGACTTCGCGTCTCCCGTGTCTTTTTAACTGTTTGTTTAATTTGATTAATTACGTTCCACGGCTTAACTTATTAGGCGGGTGCCGTCTACACGGGCGACTCTGTCGGCTGATTAGGGAACGAATATGACAATTACGTATTAGGATTCAACGAATATTATGATTATTAAAAATACGAATGCGTGTTTGTTTGTTTGTTGGTTTGCAACAGAGCAACGGTTCGGCGTGATTTTTTGCGTGGGTATAGTTGGATACCTGGACAGTGACATAGGCTAGTTTTTATCCCGGAATATTAAGAAATACCTGTAGGAATTCAAAAATTTATTCGACGCGGACGAAGTCGCGGGCATCAGCTGGTCTAATCATAAATTGGTACAAAACTCTAAACCGACTACCAATATAAACCTACCCTGATGCGAACGACGTAACACCAGGCTAGACCTTATTTGAATTATAAATTATGACGACTTTCCTCGCGCAGTGTTGAGCGCCGTTGCCTTAATGTGGGAGGTCCCGGATTCGATTCCCGGCAGTTTCTTTTTCTTTGGTCAGGTCAGGTGGGAGGCTTCGGCCGTGGCTAGTTACCACCCTACTGGCAAAGACGTGCTGTCAAGTGATTTAGCGTTCCGGTACGATGCCATGTAGAAACCGACTATAACATGGGTTAGTTATAACTGCCATGCCCCTAACAGGTTAACCCGCTACCGTCTTAGACTGCATCATCACTTACCATCAGATGAGATCGCAGTCAAGGGCTAACTTGTAGTAGAAAAAAAAACATCCATCCAGTTTTTCTACAAGCCGTCCGTCTTGCTATGTCAAGTAGATTTCATATCAGAGGAATGTGCAAACTAGATAAACGCAGTAGTAAAAAACCGAGCATGATTATCGTATTAGTTGACGGGGCAATTCGTTAAAACGATCAAGCTCATCGACCTCGCACCTACACGTATCATAATAAGTATTAAGTCGTAGCGTCGCTTGTCAAATCTAATTTTCACGGATGGACGGCTCTGTGTAGGAGGCTGACCTGCTTTGGAGCGATGACTCTTTCGAAATTGGGATATTTTGTATGTTTCACCCCGGTGATACGGTGAAGCGGTCATAGCTCAGTGATTAAGACGCCTGACTTCCTGTATTGTATGGGATCGCGGGTTCCGACTATTCGAACCGCACCTCCAACTATTCGAAATTATGTGCGTTTTAAGAAATTAAATATCGCTTGCGTGACGGAAAGCATCGTAAGGAAACCAGCACGACGAGAGTTCTTCATAATGTTTGAGGGTTTCTCGAAGGTGTGTGAAGTCCGCCAATCCACACTTGGCCATCGTGGTGGACTATGGCCAACCCCTTCTCATTCCTAGAGGAGACTCGTGCTCAGTAGTGAGCCGCAATGGATTGATAAGAGAGAGAGATGATGCAAACCGCGGGATGTTGTAAGTTCAACGTGTGTATTCAGACACAAACATCATAAAGACAGATAGTTGATGAAGGGATGTGAGCAATGTTCTGAATTCTGATCCACTACTATTCTCATGGATTCAATCATTTGGAGTATAGCTCACGACCTTTGGGCTGGATACAAATGCGGACAGTTCAACTGGACAATACCAAAATTACTTGCTCGTTGGAGTCCCAAGAAGAACGTCAGATGTCAGTTCTCTGTGTGTGTTCTATCGACTCTACAACGAGGACTGTTCTGAGTTATTTAATCTAATACTACCTTCCTTGTTTTCGGATCGCACCTTAAATCGTAGGAAAATATTTCATCCCCACCACCTGGTTTCCTTCTGGTTCGCGGTGACCTCAAATCAAAGACCACTTATGTACTAACTACTAAGGCACCTAAGCAACTCCTATATTGATTTCCATACTATAGGATGACATTTAAAATTTTTCTAAAATCTCTGACTATGGTTTTTCTTTTTTATGTTATAAGCCCTGGGCTTTCCTCCAAAGATGCATGTCATTTATTTTAATCTTGCAAGTAAAATATAAATAACAATTACTACTTTATAAAGAGCCGCTTGATATAAAATCCGTTTTCATTCAAGCAATGAGTTGGTGTAATTGCTATGATATTGGACGCCTACTGAGACATTCAAGCTAACGGTATGCCTTTCTCCTTTAATCTTCATTACAGATATGCATAGTTAGTTAGTTAGTTGGTACTAGATAGGTACTCAAATACCTCATACCGATCTACCTTTCAAAAACGCTATATATTAGTCAAATGCTTTTTACAAACATAAAATTACAACTGAGTTCTTTGTACCGAGGATGGTGTGAAATGTAAGTGGCAGCGGGAACGGGAACGTCTTTCTCCTAATACATAATATGTGATAAGTTTATCGTCTACTAATGCTTAGTATGTCGAATTTTAAATCCTGGTACACGGGATGCGGTACACGACAGAAGTGTAAATCATTCAATAACAATTGAATAGTTCATAAACTTTAGAATATTAGTGTGTGCTAAATTATCTAAAAATATTTCAATTCCTTTTTTTCTCTAGTCAAAAAATGGAATGCGAAATAATTTCAAATAACTAATCCAAGATGACTCCCCATTAAAACTCGGAGCTCAGGTCTTTTCTACTGCGTAAATCCGTAAATGTACCTTTGGGAACGAACTTTGTCGATAGATTTTCTTGTATTGTATTGTCTCTTAGTATTACCAATTATTCATATTATTATCTGTAGCAAATGGACAGTGATAATTGCGATTTCAATCAATTAATCAATATGTATAATATATTTAAATTAGATACTCTGTACACTTTTTGACGTCAAATCACTTATAAAACATGATGGTGATAATCAGTTACGGCATCTTAAAACTCGCCTTGGTTTGAGAAGAACCCAACAAACTCAGTCGGGTTTTTTTTAATTATCACCACCTCACAAATCATCTTAAACTAAAGAACTATCAGAGCCCTTAGAGCAAAATATTGCCACTTAAGTTTTTGACATTTAATTTGTAACATCTTTTTTATTGAATTTAAAAAAAAATTGAATCGCTTTGTCCTTTGCCTTAGAGCTCCCTCTAACGGACGCACCGCTGCACCGCTCCTCGCTTCACACCGCTCCGGCCAAATTGAATGACACCATTTGCATAACCATTAAGGAGCATCCATTTGTTTATTTTTGTGTCACCCGCCGCGGCCCGAAGGACCCCGGGCGTTTGAATATTGATGTTTTTAACACGCGACCTATAAGGCCGCGTACTCTTGGACCGAGCCTTTTGTTTGTTTGTTTTTTTTATTAGCACCGCTTTACAGGGTATTGTTTTAATATTGTATATATGGGTCAAGTACATACTCAAGAGTAATGTGTATCTAAATGTATATGTCAGCGTAAGATTGCAAAAACCGTTAGATTGTAATCCAACTAGCGATATTGTAAACTGTCGACGGATTGTGAACCGTTCCATGTACCGAGTGTCAATTTTTGAAATATTCATTGTACTTATTTACGTTTTCTTGTCTCTTTCTTGTAGGTTAGGTTAGGGTTCGACATAAATAAACAGGTAGTGCCCGGCCTTAATATATCCAACAGATTACAATCTACCGAAAAATAATGCGTTAAATTGTAAATCTGTCGACAGTTTACAATATCGCTAGTTAGATTACAATCCAACGGCCTTTGCAATCTTACGGTGACATATTATACCTACATAAAAGGAAAAGATGACTGACTGACTGATCTATCAACGCACAGCTCTAGCCACTGGACGGATCGGGCTGTAGATAGTTTTTATGACGTAGTCATACGCTAAGACAAGAATTTTGGAAATTCAACCCCTAAGGGAGCAAAATAGGGGTTTGAAATTTGTATGAAACTCTTTAACGTGAGCAAAACTGCGGGCAAAAGCTTATAAAATTATAATAGTTCATATAGATGTGTTCATTGTGTGATACGTCGACGAATCAACACAGATTTGGAAGAATCGGACGCATAACATGTTATTAGCAAAATAATCCACTACTTCTACTAAGAAGAGTCGAAAAAAAGTAAAAGTTTTTAAAATCTCAGCTGGTACCTACTCTCTTCAAAACAGAAGAAAAATCACTATATTATCTAATCTATCTATCTATAATATCAACATTCTTGACCTACCACTTTAAGCGGTACATTCATAGCCTGTTATAAATAACCCGTCAATATACAATGGGAAAATGAACAAAGCTTGTATTGGAATATTAATTATCAAAGATTTTTGTAAACCATTTAACTTTTAACCGATCAATTAGTTACCCATTTTTAACCGACTTCCAAAGGTTCTCAATTCGGCGCGTATCTTTTTTTTTTTTTTAATGTATGTCGGTGCATAACTCCGTGGTTTCTAAACCGATTTGAACATTTTTCTTTTCATTGCTTAGAGGAGGCTCATGAGGTGGTCCCATAAAAAAATTCTGACTCCAAATCCTCAATCCTGATGCTTCAATCCATCAAAACTAGTGAGTTAGGAAATTTTGATGGTGAATTCATATATGTAGTAGGTATCAAGTCACGTGTATACGATACAACTCCCAACTCCTCAACCCTGATGCTGTAGGGTACATAACTCCTTAAAAATAGCGATTTAAGATTTTTTCTTGATGAATTAATATTGTAGGTGTCAAGCAACGACTTCATACTTAAACCCAAGTCCCAACTCCTCAACCCTGATGCTGCAGGGTACAGAACTCCTTAAACATAGTAGTTTAGGATTTTTTATGGTGAATTAATATTGTAGGTGTCAAGCAACGACTTCATACTTAAACCCAATTTCCAACTCCTCGACTCTGATGCTGCATGGTACTGCACTCCTAAGCCGTAGGGATTTAGAGTACACTAAAAAATTAAAAATAATAATTCTTACCAAAAAACCGACTTCCAAAGCCACTGTAAATTAAAAAATAATTTTGATTTCTACACACTATGTTGAAATCGGGCGAGGACCGTAGGAAGGACATAGACTTTTTATCCCGGAAATCAGATAATTCCTATAGGAATTGAAAAACATTAATCTACGCGGACGAAGTCGTGGGCATTATCTAGTTCAAAATGAAGTAGATAAACCTAAGGTGCCTGAATGGCAGCCTCGTATCGGAAAGCGCAGCGTTAGACGAACCCCCACTAGCTTGACGGAAGATCTCAAGCATGTAGTCCACCCCTTGAATAGTTTAAACTTTAAAGCATGTTGTATGAGGGATCACAGCTGAAGGAAGCTGATTCCACTATTTATTTGCATTATTTTTGGCAGAAAAGATCTGGAAAAACGAGTGGTGGAAGAATCCAGGCATACATGATCCTGTATGAGTATGACACACACTTGGGCACTATAAAATCTCTTAGCTTTCCACGCCGAGATCTACCGTGCCTAGAATTCGGTCAGAAGAAAATTATTTTACCACCATTTCCATAAATTGTTCCACCACCAAATCCATTGTTTCTCTAAAGTTCGTTTTACAAGAAAAACCGAAACTGTACATCTTTAGAACGAAGCGTCAAGTTTCATACTTACCTACTTGTTGTCTTAGAGTTTTGTAAAAAAAAATCTAAAAGAAATGTTCCACAAAAATTTCGGACGAGTAACAGAACAAAGAAAGTGGTTCAAAAAATGAGTTATGCAACATTTGTTAATGGGTTAGTCTATATATTAGTGGTGACTCGAGCCCTTTGTCAATGTCCACGTATAAGCGCCGTAAGTCAGAACTGCGATCAAGATTAATTCCGACTCGTTCTTGGCACGTACTATTTATTTTATAGCCTTTTTTTTTATAACGCTCGCCGCTCACGTTGTGCGAAAAACCACCGCGACAAAAAGCCATTCAGTAGTGCGCGTCAGGCCTAACCGACGCCGGTGCGGAGTCAAGGGCGGTCAGCGTGCAGCTGGCTTCCTTCTGAATTTTAATTCCCGCCGAATCTATGTTGTAGTCGAAAGACGGACTCAGATGTATCTAAGTTTGCCTGGCGTATCACAACGCCCTTCACATTCTGAATGTGAATTCTAAAGTGAATGAAAGCTTCAGCTGAAGTGAGGTGGTTACTAAATAAGCGTTAAGTTGATAGGTTGGGCGCTTATTAATAATTGAGAAGTGTCTTTTCTCTCTTATTAACCCATTGCGAGCTCACTACTGAGCACGAGTCTCCTCTCGGAAGTAGAAGGTTCGAGCCATAATCCACTACAAATCAAATCAAATCAAATCAAATCAAATTATTTTTATTCAAATAGACTTTTTACAAGTTCTTATGAATAGTCAAATGAATCTACCACTGGTTCGGAATGCCGTTCCTACCGAGAAGAACCAGCAAGAAACTCGGTGGTTGCTCTTTTGAAAATAAATAAATAGTATATGGTATGTTTACAATAATCTACATACAACATATACAGATACATAAGTAACCACTGTCCTGAGCATTGCTGGAGCGAGTCAAATCCATGCGCCTTTATCATTAATATAATCTTCGACAGTATAATAAGCTTTTTTTAGGAGCATTTTTTTAATAGTTATCTTAAACTTGTGTAAAGACAAGTTTATAATAGGTTGAGGAATTTTGTTAAAGAATAGTATGCTCATTCCCACGAACGACCTTCGGACTTTAGTGAGGCGGAGCGATGGAGTCACGAGCCTATGACGGTTTCTAGTTGGCCTATCGTGCAGATCGCATATTCTTTTGTAATTCTGAATGTGCTGTTTTACAAAGATTAGATTACTGTAAATATACTGCGAGGCTACTGTAAGAATACCTATTTCCTTGAATTTCTCCCTAAGGGATTCACGTGGTTTTAAATTATAAATTGCACGTATTGCCCTTTTTTGTAAGACAAATATTTTTTGAATATCTGCCGCTTTACCCCACAGCAAGATTCCGTAAGACATAATACTATGAAAATAAGCAAAATATACAATCTTTGCAGTTTCAACGTCTGTTAACTGCCGAATCTTTCTGACAGCGTAAGCAGCAGAACTGAGTTTACCAGCTAGATTTGATATATGGGTGCCCCATTGAAGCTTAGCATCTAAGGTCACCCCCAAGAACACGGTGGCCTCTTCTATTTTTAACATATCATTATTTACCACTAGATTAATGTTACGTGTATTCTTGGTATTGGGCAGTGCGAACTCAACACACTTAGTTTTTTTTTGCATTTAAAAGTAAGTTATTTACAGTAAACCAGTGAGTGACCTGAGAAATGGCACTATTTACGTCGTCAAAATCATCCTTATTTCTATCGACTTTAAAAATTAAAGACGTATCATCAGCAAATAGCACAATATCGCAAGTATCCTGGACAAAATATGGTAAATCATTTATATATACCAAGAACATGAAGGGACCCAGAATGGAGCCTTGAGGGACACCCATTAATGAGGCTGATCCGGATGATTTCACATTGTTTACACATACCGTCTGAATACGGTCACTAAGATATGATGCAATGAGACTAAGTGCAGTGTCTTTGATTCCATAGTGGCTCAATTTGGTCAACAGTGTCTCGTGCTCTACACAGTCGAATGCCTTAGACAAATCACAGAAAATACCAATAGCATTCTGTGAGTTCTCCCAAGCATCAAATATATGTTTTAACAGCGCCGCGCCCGCATCGACTGTTGACCGGCCTTTCGTAAAACCATACTGCTCGGAGTGAAGTAATTTATTTAAATTAAAATGCCGGAGCAGTTGGTTAAGCATAATTTTTTCAAATATCTTGCTTAGGGTTGGCAAAATTGAAATTGGTCTGTAATTATTTGGATCACTTTTGCTACCTGATTTAAAAAGAGGAATCAATTTACTACATTTCATGAGGTCAGGAAAAGATCCCAAATCCACAGACTCATTAAAAACTTGAGCAAGATATGGCGCAATAACATCAATGACATTGCAGATAATTTTCACCGATATCCCCCATAGATCTCCCGTTTTTTTGCATTGTAAAGATTTGAATGTTTTTATAATATCATAGGGGTCACGTACTCAAACTTAAACTTAACACTGCACTCAGAGACATTACTACTGAGAATTTTATAGGCTTCTGTCTACGCTGGCCAAGTACGGATTGGCAGACTTCACACACCTTCGAGAACATTATGTAGAACTCTCGGGCGTGCAGGTTTCCTCAAGATGTTTTCCTTCGCCGTTTGAAGCTAGTGATATTTATTTTATTAAAACGCACATTACTTCGAAAAGTTGGAGGTGCGTGCCCGGGGATCGAACCCGCGACTCCGCGGACAGGAGGTCGGGTGTCCTACTAACCACTAGTGGCTAGGCTATCAACGTTTCCAATGCGTGTTTTTTCAAAAGTGCATAATTGTATGTTTTCGTAACTTTCAGACAAAGGCAAAACTAAATGTAGTAAAGCCCTTATGTGCTTAATAAAATAGAGAAAATATCGTGTTTTGTTTAGAACACATATTTTCAGTCCAATTTGTTTGGTATAATATCGCTGGAGGTGGGCGTTAACAGCTGCTATAACACAGTTTTATACTAACGCAATTGTTTCCGTTCTTTTGTTTTAAGAATAGAAAATAAATATCATTAATATCATTTATCTATTTTAGCTTCAATAAGAGACCTCATACAGTTTAAATATTATATAATTGAAAATATCCTGTTTTGAAAGAAATTTCTATATGGTATTACATCAAGGCTACAGACCGTCGAACGTGCGTTGCTTAGATTTTCACACACTCTGAAATCGCGTTAGATCCGTCGCGTTTTGGCTGCATTCGCACGTTTTATCCGCCCAAATCTTTACAGTCTCTCGTAGCACCTAGGCAAACCTAAGAGTGATTGAGTTTCTGATTTTGGCTGTAGCATGTTAACTACGTAATCGTAGGCACATACTATTTTACGATCTTGCTCGAGGTCAATCGAACGACAACTTTGTACGCAAATGCGCGAAAACGAGATAAAAAGGCGGAAGCGAAGCGGTTCTCCAGAATGGCTAGACTAGACAGACGTTCATTCTAAAAATATTCAAAATTAGAATATTATATGTTATGCAATTGGTAGAACAATAAAATATTGTAATTTGTGACCTCCTCTTTGTGTTTCTTTAGGTTTTTTTTAAATTAATCGATTTTATTTAATAATCATAAAGATTAATATTAATATTGTGTATATTAAATATAAAATATTGGTTTTATACAGTTTTGCAGAATAAATTAAATAACAAAATGTTTCTTTAGTTTCAGAGACTTTTTAAACTCTATGCCTAGACGATTATTCAAATTAGGATAAAAATTCGCGACTTGGTCCGCGCGGTGCAAGTTTTATTTAATTCCCGGGGAACTCTTTGATTTTCCGGGATAAAAAGTACCCTATGTCACTTTCCAGGTCTTCAACTATATCCGTGCAAACGCAAAGGTCGATAAAATCACTTCGATTGCTCTATCGCAGCGTGATTGAGAGACAAACTAACAAACAATCACACTTTCACATCTATACTAATATTATAATTTAATATAAAAAAATCTTTTTAAACAACTGACTTCAAACTCCCGCGCCAACTTTACAACAACAAGCACACGCTATACAAGGTACTTATTTTATTGTTGATATTTTAAAAACCGCTCGACCGATTAAGATAAAATTTATATGGGACCACTTGGGAAGTATGCCCTTTCAAATAAAAAAAGATTCATCCAAATCGGTCCACCCAGTCAAAGGTTCTGAGGTAACAAACATAAAATTTAAAAAAAAATACATTCGAATTGAGAACCTCCTCCTTTTTTCGAAGTCGGTTGATAAATGCTAAAGTTTGGATGCATGGATGTTTGTTACTCAATCACGCCACACCGGCTGAACGGATCTGGATGAAATTTGGCACAAAGATAGATTATAGTCTGAATATAAGACATAGTCTACTTTTTATCACGGAAAATTAAAGAGTTCCCGTGGGATCCAAAAAAACTTCAATCCACGACGACGTCGATTATTATATTAGTATGTCATCATCATCATCATCATCACTACAGCCTATTAACGTCCCACAGCTGGGCACAGGCCTCCACTCTCATAGGAGAGCGGGAATTAGAGCTTAGACCCACCACGCTGCTCCAATGCGGGTTGGCGGGCATATTATGTATAGGTATATTAGTATGTAATGATAAGGAATAGGGTTAGGATTTTTGACATTCCCAATGGAGCGAAGCCGCGGGCGGTCACTAGTAAATAAGAAACTTTTGTATCTTCAAGTCTGGAAAAATTAAGCATACTTTTTCTGATCGTTGTCAACTGCAATAGATCATTCTGTTAATCGCTAGAACATATTTAAACACACGAGACATCCTCGTATGCATTTCAACGGATCACATGCTATTTACGTTTATTATGTCTTTCGATGTGGCAACACTGAATTATTTGTGTTTAGAAAGTCTCCAGAGTTATTTCGAATGCATGTTGAGTGGAAGAGCATCGTTTTTCTTCCGTTCTATTTAAAGAGATTTTAAAACATTTTTGGGATGCCGCAGTAAAACTAGTAAGTAGAGGAAAACTAATATTATAAATGCGAAAGTTTGGATGGATGTATGGATGGATGTTTGTTACTCAATCACGCCCCAACGGCTGAACGGATCTGGATCAAATGACACAGAGATAGATTATAGTCTGGAATAACACCTAGACTACTTTTTATCCCGGAAAATTAAAGAGTTCCTTAGGAACCGAAAAACCCCAATTCACGTGGACGAAGTCGCGGGCATCAACTTGTATAATAAAGAAATAAACAATTTACACAGAAATAAAATACATTACATTGTTATGTAATGCTGTATAGTAAAACTAGGAACATAAATATGTGAATAATATGAATCGATTGAACTTACCTACTTATTTTGTTGGAATATGCCCGACTAGTTTTGAACCCTGATCAGGAGCCTGTTCATAAAATACACGATGAGGGCAGTCGGTTTAGTTTAGAACTTTAGAGGGAGGGTTTTGACGACCTTCTTTGCCGGTACCCTACCGGTAACTAGCCACGGCCGAAGCCTCCCACCGGGCCAGACCAGGGAAAATTCAGATATGATAAATTCAATGGGGTTAATTTGGCCCCGGGATCGAACCCGGGACCTCCACACGTTAAGACAACAGTGCTCTACACTGCGCCACGGAGGTCGTCTAAAAAAAATGGCTACGGAACCCTAACTTATTCGTGTTCGGGCACTCACTTGAACAGTTTTTTTTTAATTTCGCTCTCGCTCGATTATAAACTAGCCTGATTGTAAGTAATGATGCAGTCATTTATATGGAATGCACTAACTTGCAAGAGCTTATAAGTGGATGTGATAGTCTTCCTTTGTTATGACTTAAACCCCTATTATACCGCACTTTCCACAGGGACCCTTCCTCTGAGTCAGCCTAGTGTAATAAGTTACAGGGTGGAAGGGTCCCTGTTCAGGGAGATCGGGTGGTCCCGATCTGCCTAGCTGCCTTTGTATTGGGCCCTGCAGTCAGGGTAATGTAATAACATTCAGGGCGGTTAAGGAGCTCAGTGGTCGCACGACCAGCGTACTGTTCAGTTGTGTTTCTCCGGCTCGCGCGAACATTTTGACGATATTATGTCTTGTCCAAAGGAAAAAGAAATTTTGATGAATGTGATTGATTTGTACAAAGACATGCCTCACCTATGGAAAAAAGAACATACAGATTACATGAATAAAGATATTTAAAGAGCTGAGGGATTTCGTATTTTACCAGCTGATGCCCGCGACTTCGTGCGCGTGGAATGAAGTTTTTTTGGTTCCCGCGGGAACTCTTTAGTTTTCAAGGATAAAAGTGATGAAATGTATATTTTATGTAGGACTAGCTGAAGCGCGCGACTTTGCCTGCGTGGTAGAGGTGTCAAATAATTAATATAGCCGTTAAATATATTTAATACTAGCTAATGCCCGCGACTTCGTGCGCGTGGAATGAAGTTTTTTTGGTTCCCGCGGGAACTCTTTAGTTTTCAAGGATAAAAGTGATGAAATGTATATTTTATGTAGGACTAGCTGAAGCGCGCGACTTTGTCTGCGTGGTAGAGGTGTCAAATAATTAATATAGCCGTTAAATATATTTAATACCAGCTGATGCCCGCGACTTCGTGCGCGTGGAATGAAGTTTTTTTGGTTCCCGCGGGAACTCTTTAGTTTTCAAGGATAAAAGTGATGAAATGTATATTTTATGTAGGACTAGCTGAAGCGCGCGACTTTGTCTGCGTGGTAGAGGTGTCAAATAATTAATATAGCCGTTAAATATATTTAATACTAGCTAATGCCCGCGACTTCGTCCGCGTGGATTGACGTGTGTTATTCCAGACTATAATCTGATGTTTGACAGTTACGAAACCTATGAACTTTTTGTATGGGAAAATGAAGAGAAAATGTTTCTTTTATTTTATTTTTTCAATTGTCCAATGTTTTTAATAGTTATTCTGCTATTCAGGACGGAAACAAATACAACAAATCAAAAACCATGAAAATCGGTCCAGCCGTTCGATAGCATGGGTGCATAGTGAACGATAATTAACATAAAGATACACGTACAACTCTCTTGACGTTCTCGTTCAGACTGAGTTAGGGCCCGATAGTCACTGCAGTGTAATAGCGATGCTAAAACTAGCGGCCACGCCCACCCTTTCCACAGGGCTCTGTGAAAAGTGCAGTGTAATAGGGGTTTTATGGCTATGAGCCAAAGGGGCTAGAAGTGCTAGAACCCGTGGTCATGACGACAGTTCTTTAAAAAAATAGGCTTAAAAGGCCAGAACTCGGAGCTATGAACCTTGTCGTTAAAAATAAAAACCCACATAACAATGATTTAGTCTTAGTTGACTCATTATTATTATATTATACGTTTTCAGAAAGTGGCAACGCTGGAGCCAAACAAAACTTCGGGGATACCCGACCTAATTGTTTTAAATTTTGCATTTAGCACTCACAGCTTTAGCTAAACAGACTATCAATCTTGTTTGGAAGATTTTAATCACAAAACAAATAAGTAGGTACAATCAAAACACAAGGCTCAAAAGGCTAGAACCCAAAGCAATTAAAAATGAAATGCACCTGAAGCTTAACTGCATTTCGGAGAATAGCAATGAACAAGACTAGTAGGTACCTCACCGCTAGAGGCTCGATGTGGAATTTATTATTATTCCCATAGGATAACTGCTAGATACGCTTAAATCCTGTAAATCAAGCTGGAGCAGAATAATAACATACGTCATGCAAAGTCTTAATTATGCCCGACGGTACAAAAATTTTGGCTTAAATAATAATAGAGTGAAGTTAGAATTTATTATAATAGGAAGCTCTCTAAAATCTTTGCACGCAATAAAATAATACTTAAAATAGGGTGGTATTTAAAAGTTGGTCTCAAAAGTTTAGCTATACCTTTAAGTGTACCTAACTACCTACCTAATTTATATTCCTACATCTTAGCCTGTCTCAAAGAAGATATATTAAAAAAGTTACTGAAAAGCATAGACAAAAAGTGATATTTTTCTTTCATGCTTTGCTTAGGCAATTTTTTTAGGATATTGCTTTTTTATTATTGCTGAATTTCGATTTTCTCATGACACACAGGGGACAGACACACAGGGACACATCGATGATCATACAGCCTATTCAGAAATTTGCTTTTTAATGCGTTTTAAATATGGTGCTATGCTCAGTGACAATTCTGTGGCATTTCAATATTTTTTATAAATAGACCGTCTGCGACGAAGTCATTAGGGTTAACCAGGAACCGGATTGGGAGCATTGGGAATATGTGTCAGTCATTTTTGTTTTGTTTATTTTTGTCTTGGGAGGAAACTGCTAGACTTGAGCTAAACATTAATATACAAATTCTGTGATTTAAAAATAGTTAAGGAACACTGTGCTATCCATCGCTAGTTACCCATTTAAACTAGCTGATGCCCGCGACCACGTACGCGTGGATTGTTGAGGATGTTTTTTTTCCTCGTCTATCCCATAGTGTGGGGTGTCATTGAATAGGTCGTTAATAATATGGCGGGTGTGGGAAAACCATTCAGGGATCCGTTTGCAAAATATTAAGCCTTAAAGTGCTAATGTTTGTTGAATCCAGTGTCACCCCCTGTACCAGCTAAACGGTTTTTTGTTTTGTTCGAAAAATTCATGGGAAGAGTATACATATAACGAAGTTAAAAGGAAAATATGAGGAAAACTACCACAGCGAAGTAGACTTTACAAGTTTAATACTCAACCAACGTTTAAAATGTCCACATATTGTGACGGGCACCTACAGAACCCTTTTCTTTGCGCTGTCCAACACGCACTTGGCCGGTTTTTTTACGGAAAATCACTCAAAGATAGACCTGATCGAAAGTTCAATAAAAAACTGTGGTAAAACCAAATGTTTTCATTCATAATATCAATTATATGTGGAATATGTACTTATATAAATGTTTATAATAATTAGCATAGGTACGCTCAGAATCTAATAGATATTATGATCAAGCAGGCAGCGTTTTAATGAATGAGTACATAGTCGGAAAACGTATACTAAAAAAATTCATGACCAAAGTCATGGCCGGCCAAAGCATCCAGAGTAGGTACCATTGATATACATAGTACGGACCAAGATACTGAGTCAAAAAATGTTAAACAGCATAAATTATAACATCAGGTTCGTAAGTATACGAAAAGCAGTGACAAGTTGTATTGGCAAAGTCTTAAGTAAGTTTCTAATTTTTACTGTAGTCTAAAATGAATATCTGTACGAAGACGCAGTATGTATGTAAAATGATCTAAATACAGACAATTTTAATAAAGACTAGCTGTTGCTCGCGACTTCGTTCGAGTAGATTTAGGTTTTTTTGGTTCCCGCGGGAACTCTGGTTTCGTCTCCCAGACTATAATCTATTTCTGTGCCAAATTTCATCCAGATCCGTTCAGCTGTTCTGGCGTGATTGAGTAACAAACATCCATCCATACATCTATACATCCATACATCTATACATCCAAACTTTCGCATTTTCTACCGACTTCAAAAAAGGAGGAAGTTCTCGATTCGACTGTATTTTTTTTTTATGTTTGTTACCTCAGAACTTTTGACTGGGTAGACCGATTTGGATGATTCTTTTTTTATTTGAAAGAGCATACTTCCCATGTGGTCCCATATAAATTCTATCGAAATCGGTCGAGCGGTTTTTAAAATATCAACAATAAAATAAGTACCTATTTTGTATAGCGTGTGCTTGTTGTTGTAAAGTTAGCGCGGGAGTTTGAAGTCGGTTGTTTAAAAAGAATTTTTTATATTAAATTATTAATATTAGTATTAGTATAGATTCTTAGGAACTAGTATCTTTGCTTCTTAAATCAATGATAGGTACTTATATTTTGAGCAAAGTGATTTATAAACCGTGACAGATCATATTAATAATACAGATAACATTCCTATTTGTGTTTACCTTAAAAACAACGTTAAAGGTAAGTATTATAATATTATTTCGACGGTATAAAATGTGGCATTACATTTCATTTAAGCAGTACTATTATATTATTCTGTGATTTAAGTAGGTACTTCCCCAAAAAATTGTCAATTTTGATTCGGTATTGTGACAGATCCGCATTCTTGGATAATATTACCACCCTTTTATTCACCATACAACGCCAACCATAGGCATTAAAACGCGCTATCAGTGCCTCTCTAGAAGTCTAGACTCTAGTAGTCTATCATGTAACTAAAGATCATGATCGTACAAAACTTGACTATACTATCATGAAATAGCCGTGCGCTTAGTATTTATAATCGTCAAAAGTAGACCATTCCATGATATTGTTGACTTTAATTATCCTAAAATTGTCAATTCTCATGTCATCGTGAAATAAAATAATAAGGGCTTTTCACGACGTTTAATTAACGTATAGCAAAAGAATATCGCAACTTTATACGGATGTGTCAGTCAAATCTTTGAAATCCACGGACTGTGTGTCTGTCTGTCTATCTGTTTGTCTGTCTGTCTGTCACCTTTTCAGAGTTCATCTGTTTAACTGATTTTGACGAAATTAGGTACAGAGATAGCTTGCATCCCGGAAACGTCCGGATAATTTTTAATCCGGGAAAATGAAAATTCCCAGGGAAATTTAAAAAAAGTCAAATCCACACTATGACGACAGAGTTCACGGGTATCATATAGTCAAATTATCATTTCTACTACATGATGCCTATATTAATAAGTAGGTATTTATTCTCTCGCCCTTATTTCTGGATGTGTTCCACATCCCATTCTTGTAGCCCATCTTTAACCTGCTAACCTTTTGCGCCTACATCTATTATGTAATGTAGCAAAAGTGTGGGCTACTAAACCGATCACTTATGTTACGCCTAATATAAAGCAAATTATGGGTGTATGGCTCATTGGGTCGCGATCGTTTGGACCAAATTTGAACTATGTATAGGGAGTAAATACTGTCCACAAATTATACGACTATATTTTTTTTTATCCACTAAAAGTTAACCCTTGACTGCGATCTCGCCTGATGGTAAATGATGATCCAGTCTAAGATAATAATAGCGGGCTAACCTGTTAGGGGCATGGCAGTTATATTAAACCCATACCCCTATTCGGTTTCTACACGGCATCGTGCCGGAACGCTAAATCGCTTGGCCGCACGTCTTTGCCGGTAGGGTGGTAGCTAGCCACGGCCGAAGCCTCCCACCAGGCCAGACCAGGGAAAATTCAGAAGTTATAAATTTCCATATTGACCCTGCCGGGGATCGAACCCGGGACCTCCGCACGTTAAGACAACAGCGCTACACACTGCGCCACGGAGGTCGTCAAACTACTCCCACCTGGTAGTACTAGTCTCCTTTGTCGTCTCAACCAATAGACGTCCACTACTAGACAAAGGTCTCCTGCATGGATCTCCACGGTACAAGGTCTCGTGCCGCTTGCTTCCAGCGGCTCCCAGCTCCTCGTTTGAGATCATCCGTCGACCGTCGTCCTAGTGGGGGGTCGTCCAACGCTGCGCTTTTCCTCCTGCATATCTCCTTCCACCACTATAGCCCATTAACGTCCCACTGCTGGATACAGACTTACACAATCACAGGAGAAAGGGAATTAGAGACTTAGACCCACCACGCTGCTTCAATGCGGGTTCGCGGGCTTTAACGACTATTACCATGTTAGTGATAATAACCGGGACCGACGGCCCAACGTGCTCTCCGAGGCACGGCGGTGAAACACCACCGACTTTATAACTCTGGGCTAGTACTGAGAATTTCTAGTCAGAAAAATCCAATACTTAATTACGGCCCGACCCGGGACTCGAACATACTAACCACTAGCTCAAGAGGCATTGCATATCTCCTTAGATTGTGCTAATACTAGGCATGCTTTAGTTTTACTTTTACTTACGAGTATTACTTATTAGTCTAGGCTATTGACTTTGACCATGACTAATGAACACAGCCTCGAACAAAAACTACAGTTTACGTACAGCATACAAACGTGATCGCCGAATGGAGGCAATTATTAGATCGTTCAACTCCTTACCGGCAAGTACCTGTGCTAGTATCTACATACCTATTATTTTATAGGATTGAGCATTGTAGCCTTGTTTCGATCATTATCGCTTGACCATTAATCTAAGTTGACCGAAAACGGAAAAACAACAGAAGATTTTAGTAACGCTTGTTAGATTATTCAGGAGAATAATCGTTAATAATAGGTACTACATATTTATTTATTTATTTATTTATTTAATTAAATATCTTTATTGCACACACAAAATATACAACACAGTTTAGAAGCAGTAGTAAAACTACAGAGAAATGTGCAAAGGCGGTCTTATTGCTAAAGCAATCTCTTACAGACAACCTTAACCTTATATTATAAGTTAGTAGTAAGTAAGTGTAAGTAAGTACGAGTATATAGAAATCCCACGGATGCGTACGAAGCGAGTTGCTTCCTCGTTTCTCATTCGAAACGCTTGGATATGAAACGCCCTTCCGGCTTCCGTTTTCAACCGACTTCAAAAAAAGGAGGAGGTTCTCAATTCGACTGCATTTTTTTATATATTTTTTTTTAATGTTTCTTACCTCAGAACTTTTGACTGGGTGGACCGATTTGGATGATTCTTTTTTTATTTGAAAGGGCATACTTCCCAAGTGGTCCCACATAAATTTAATCGAAATCTGTCGAGCGGTTTTTAAAATATCAACAATAAAATAAGTACTTTGTATTGCGAAAGAAAGAAATAAACTCTCTTCTTTATTTCTTTACTTTGTATAGCGTGTGCTTGTTGTTGTAAAGTTGGCGCGGGAGTTTGAACTCGGTTGTTTAAAAAGAATTTTTTATATTAAATTGTTCCATCCGCTTATAATATTGGTAATTCAAATCAAGAGTGAATAGGCAATCTTCTAAGCAAGCGCGCTCCACCTGAGGCTGCATAAAGTTTAGGAGGTTTACTATGAAATAAAAAGTAACATTTCATAGTAAACCTTCAATGGATATTACATATATTATATGTCAGTGGCTTTCATTTTTGATAGTCACTGAGTTAGAGAATACGGGCCCTGATGTGACAACGCATATCAGTCGATTCGCGATCAACTGGATGGGTGACCGAATTTGGAGGTTCTTTGGCACTTTAGATTCCCCCGTGCCTAATAGAGGTCTACAACGCAATATATCACTAATATTATCTGATAATAATATTTACAAACCTAAGAGTTCAAATACTCTTAGTCGAATTGTATGCGGAAGGACCTGGGAACCCACCGCGTTATTATCCCAAGGAAACCCCTGCCATTATGTGATTAATGGAAAGGGGTCACTACCCTAAACAATGAGAAAGGAATACAAGGTACACGTGCGAAGTTACTCGTATCCTTAGTAAAACAATACTCAGAATATCTGATTCTGCATTCATCTAGTTGCTATTTTATTGATTCAAATACACAATGTACTCGTATGTGTCACCGTAAGATTGCAAAGGCCGTTGGATTGTAATCTAACTAGCGATATTGTAAACTTTCGACAGATTACAATTTAACGCATTATTTTTCGTTAGATGTAATCTGTTAGATATATTAAAACCTAAGTTACCTGGTTATTTATGTCGAACCCTAACCTAACCTACAAGAAAGAGACAAGAAAACGTAAATACAATGAATATTTCAAAAATTGACACTCGGACCATTGAACGGTTCACAATCCGTCGACAGTTAACAATATCGCTAGTTGGATTACAATCTAACGGTTTTTGCAATCTTACGGTGACATATAGATATCAACACGTAATTAGTTCCTATAGTACAAGTCACGAATATTACGTTGAATCCTAGAATTGAATCGCATGTAGTGAACTCTACGAATCGACTAGTGAAAACTCTCGGTTTCACCTTATTTTTGACGTCATTTGACTAAAATATGTAACCATTCGATGATGCCCGCGACATCGGCCGCGTGGATTAAGGTTTTTATAGTCTCGCTAATTACTTACCCGTAACTCTTTGATATTACGGGATAAAATCCTATGTCCTTCCCCGGGATACAAACTATCCTTATACCAAATTTCATCAAAATTCGGTTCGGTTTAGTTGAACAGATAGGCCGTGAAAGCGTAGCAGACAGACAGACACACTTTCGTATTTACAATATTAGGATGGATATGAAGACGATTTTAAAAGATTTGTCATACGAGACCTAAAGTAACTACTATACAAATTATTTTAGTGTACGCGGTCGAGAAATCGCTCCTGAGAGTTTAAATCCCTAAGTTTAACTCGGATGGTTGCTCGATATATTAGACAATTTAATAGATGAACATTAATTGAATTTTTTTGATGGAAAACGTGACAATAATTATTGTCCTTTTAACGGCGTGGTGTTGTAGTCCGCGACGTATAAGTTGAGCTTTGCATTATATTTAATTCAAACTAGCTGATGCCCGCGACTTCGTACGCGTGGATCGCAGTTTTGTGGTTCCCCCGGGAACTCTTTAATTTTGCGGGATTAAAAGTAGCCTATGTGCTATTCCAGACTATAATCTATCTATGTGCCAAATTTCAGCCAGATCCGTTAAGTTGTTGGGGCGTGATTGAGTAACAAACATCCATACATCCATCCATTCATACATCCAAACAAACTTTCGCATTTATAATATTATTAAGATTAAGAAGTAAGATTAATCAGCCCGGCATGCGTTGTCCTGCCCTGAACCTAGAACCCGATTACAGCGCCACTTATCGGATCCAATTGTGAATCAAAAGAACAAACCATCCCGAGACCCGCTCGAAAACGCACAAATAATTCCATCAGAATCGGTCCAACCGTGCAGAAGTGATGCGCTTATCGGCAATTTTTAGGGTTCCGTACTAAAATGGTAAAATGGAACCCTTATGGTGCGACTTTCTCCGTCTGTCTGTCCGTCGTGTCCCGTCCGTCCGTGTCCGTCACACTCGATTATTTCAGTAACTACCGAAGCTATCGACATGAAATTAGGAATAGTTGTGTATATTAGTGGCCCAAAGACACTGGAATTAAAAAAAAATGGAAATTATTTTTGTTCTTATTTAAAAAGGGGGGAAAATCTGAGGGTTGAAATTTAAAAGTGAGATAACTGTACTGTGTGGGGTATCATATGAAAGGGTTTACTTTGTACATTCTAAAACAGATTTTTAATTATTTTTAGTCATGATAGTTTTTGATTTATCGGGGAAAAAGTCTAAAAAAATACCGTTCCCCCCCCTTATCACCGGAGTTTACCAATCGAAAAATCTGAAATAATTATGGTCAATAGGAATTTATGTATATTTTACAGGAAAACTATAGCCAATGCTCTAACTGGCATAGTTTTTTTGATATTAACAGTAAACATCGTACTCGTCGTCAAATAAACATATTGGTTTTTGCCCGATTGGTTTGCTTCAGTACCTACTTCTTGAGTACGGAACCCTCGGTGCGCGAGTCCGACTCGCACTTGGCCGGTTTTTTATTTATAAATGATAAGTATATGATTTATTTATTTCACGTAGGAGTTAGGACAGCTTGTGTCAATTATGAGACGCTAAGACTCTACCGCCGGTTCGGAAAGCTGATTTTACTGAGAAGAAGAACAGCAAGAAACTCAGCAGTTGCTATTTTCTTAAAAAAGAAAAAGGTTAAGGTAAATGAATGTGCGTAAAAATCAGTTTTTAACGCGGAACGCGTAGGACGCTTTAAATCGTTGTGCACATGAACACTCAAAAAAAAGCTCAGCTTATGCCTCGCGGAATGTACAATAAACTATTATTTATTTTGTATAATGTAATTGACACAACCGGACAAACTAAATCAAAATACTATTAGATCTCACTAAGCAGAATATAGCTTTTCATCTTTACCTTAAAGTCTATAACTAGTCACGATCGAATAAAACGAGGCATCTGATTATATTCGTTACGTAATAATAGCAGGCGCCAATGCTGATTAAGATCTAGGTACGGCTTAGCTTAGTCGGAAAACTCAGGGCGGTATTTTATTTGTGTTATAATAATCGTGGAAAATTTTGATTTATTAACGTTTTAATTGTTGTTGATAGATCAGTGCTTGACGCAATCTTGTCTCGGGTTTAATTCATATCTTAATCAGTATAATCTATACTAATATGAGATAGAATACAAGTTATATTTGTCTCATTCTCTCGTAGACTACTTTTCTGAAGTTTCACTTCCGCCGTGTGTGAATTGCACACACACACACTTTAAAAAAAAATAAGCAGAGCAAGCAAACGAGCAGGCTGGTCACCAGAGGCCCAATTGTCTACGAAAATTATAATATTGCACACACACACACTTTAAAAAAAATAAGTAGAGCAAGCAAACGAGCAGGCTGGTCACCAGAGGCCCAATTGTCTACGAAAATTATAATATTGCACACACACACACTTTAAAAAAAATAAGTAGAGCAAGCAAACGAGCAGGCTGGTCACCAGAGGCCCAATCGTCTACGAAAATTATCCTTACTATAATATTATAAATGGGAAAGTGAGTTTGTTTGTTTTTATGTTTGTTCCGCTTTCACGCCGTAGGTAACTACTGAACCGATTGCTTTGAAATTTTGCAGAAGTTAGAAGTCCGGATTAAATAATAGGGTGCTTTTTATCCCGGAAAATTAAAGAGTTCCCGCGGGAACTAAAACTCCTCAATCCACGCGGACGAAGTCGCGGGTATCAGCTAGTAATAAATAAATTGAGAGCTCAAAACGTATTACTCGAACTGTTTAAGGAGTACATGCTTTTTGACATGACGGCATCAATGAACTTCTTTTCTTAAAAAGTTCGGATTATCCCTTTGACAAACGTTTACGACATTTTTTTTTTTAATAAATTTATTACAGTGCTTCACACACGAGGATAGCTTCTAATTCTTTAATCCGCCCATTGAATGCTCCCATGTTGAAAATGATTGTTTCTTTTTGAGTCGAGCACAGCTGGACCAACGAGGTCGTCGAAATATCAGATCATATCAGCTAATCATATTCTAGTAGCTCATAAAGCAGCAAAACTTCACGTTCGCCAAGAATCGTGCCGTAACGCAGAGCTTTCAATGCTTATTACTCGGTATTCGCCACGAGGGTATCGAATGTGGTGACCAGCCTTTATAAATCTATAGATTAAAGAAAAAAAATACAATATTACTATTACAATATTACTATTGATCCGTTTTTCTTATGATCAGAAGCTGAAGCACATGAAATTTATTTATTTTATTTACTATTGTTTAAAAAATTGTTATAAACAAATGCGTTGTTTATAAGATTATTAATTTTTTTTTTTGGATACATATTTTTAGATGCAAATTATGATTTTTAAAATAGAAATCGTTCCCTAAAAAATTTACTAAGAGATATATAAGTACCTACTTTATAGATTGCTTTAACCTGAAAGATTGAGCGGAGAAGAGGGAGAAGGTTTTTAGTCCGTAGGCCGCTGGGTTTCATCCCCTATGGAGTCGGGCATGCCTCCAAAACTCCTTATCCAAATAGGTATCCAATCGGGATTTTCCTCCTCCCCAGAGAAAACAAAGAAGTTGAGTTTGGCAAAACAACAAATCGAATGAATTCAATTAAACCAAAACAAACGGACCATTTTTGGTTTAATTAGTCAAATAACAATATAGAACAAAAGTTATATAAAATTATTTTAATGTCGTATTTTCCTTCTATTGGATATTAAGGAAATCCCCCCCCCCCATTGTTGGTCAAACAGCTAATACTCGTATAGTCAAACAATACTCGCCAGTGTCATGGCGTTGTTTGTGACGTCACTATTGTCTTTACCAATGTACTCTGTGCAGTGTGCAGTAAACAATAGTGAGATTAACTATCAAAGCTCGAAAACAGTCAATTGTGACGTCATTCGCTTCTTGGTGTTTAATCCATTATGGCGGATTGCTGTATTTTATAGTTTTATTTTATCAAAATAAATAGCAATCTCACTCGAAATAGAAAAATAGATACGTTTTTTATAATCCACGAATCCTATTTAATTAGATAAATTAATAATTTCATTGATTCTTGGTTACTTTCAGCAGCAACACAAACTTGACATCCCAAACAAATCTGACCCGGTGGCCAAAATTGGAACTCTTTTATGCCTGTTTAGTTTTTGTTTTTATTTAATTTTTCATATAATAAATACTAGCGACTTTGTCACCGGGTCAGATAATTTTGTGGGACTAACGGCCGGTTTCTGAATTCAGAATTTCATGTTGAGTCTGTCTCAAAGACTACTTAAGGACTAATTAAGCAAATTTTTTTTTTCTGAATTGATATTGGGCCGGTTTCTGAATCAAGCATTCAATCAAAAACAGCAAGCTCCAACTCTCAAACCTTACCCAATATCAATTCAGAAACAAAAATTCGCTTAAGTAGTCCTTAAGTAGTCTTTGAGGCAGACTCAATATGAAATTCTCAATTCAGAAACCGTTACCGGCCGTATGTCATTGACTTACCAATACCTTATGTCTGATTACAATTTTCTTACACTATCGGTGGGCTGGCCTGTTTCAAATACGCTTTTGATTAATGGTGACCCTACACAGTGCCGAAACAAAGGGATCAGGACCTATATTATGGGGCGTGTACACATCGGCATTGTGCAGCGCGAATGCAATAAGAAGTCGTGGTTTTGTGTGAGCAGCCGTGACCCACTTGCGGGCCCATTACCATCGCCGCCGGTTGACCGGGCCTTCTCTTAATAACGTACTCTTCTTTTTTCCCTTGCTTATCTTGTCGGATGTGTTTATTTAACGATGGAATACCTATACGCTCAGCTTTGTACGCTGGGGTTGCCTTTAAAAGATCACTATGTGTTAAGATGCAATAAGGACTTATACTTCTACTACTACTTCACCTCCGTGCCTCGGAGAGCACGTAAAGCCGTCGATCCTGCGCCTGATCTCTCTCCGGTCGTGTCGGATTTTCCGTACCATCGGGCTATGAGAGTAAAGGAACAGAGAGTGCACCTGTGTATGCGCACACACTTGTGCACTATAACATCTCCCGCGCACATGACTAATCTCTCTGGAGATAGGCCGCCGTGGCCGTAATTCGGTCGGGAGGACATTATTATTATTACTACTACTACCTATAGGCGTCCCTTACACGATCAATCTGGCTCGTGATATTTGATTGACTGTGTACGCCATAGGAACATTTAACGACCTCCCTGATAATTTCCTCCCGACCGAATTAAAACCTCCTCCCGACTGCCTGAAAAAAGGAGTATATTGTTTTCAGGGTTCATGTATGTATGTATGTGAGTTTGTATATTCCACCATAACTTCTATACGCCTGAACCGATTTTGATAAATGAGGCATCGTTGGAATCCGTAGCTTATTCCGGGTGACATAGGCTAGCATAGTAAAATTTTAAAAAAAATTGATGGGGTGACCATAGTTCCGCATTAAAAACTAAAGTTGAAAAAAAAAAGTTCGAAAATAAGATTAACTAGGTATATTATCATCACGTAGAAAATGATGAGTGGATCCCAAAAATATATAACGCTATAGTTCAATATCCAGTGATTCTCAAAAAAAATATCATGTAAGTACCTAATAAAAATATGAATAAGATTCCAAATGACTGTGGTATCGTTACGTATTAGCAGTGGTAGCCGTACTTCCATTCGAGGGGGTTTTTTTATTACACGACTGCCCAAAAAAGGACTGTTATTTTTTCAGGGTTCGTGTATGTATGTGTGTCTACGGCAGAGCAGTCGTATTTTTTAATAACTTTGATTATATTCACTTGTTTATCCATTGACACTGCCTCGTTGGTCTAGTGGTTAGCATGTTTGACTGTGGCTTACGAGGTCCCGGGTTCGAGTCCCGGGTCGGGCCATAATAAGTGTTGGGTTTTTCTGACTAGAAATTCTCAGCACTAGCCCGGAGTTAGGAAGTTGGAGGTGCTTCACCCCCGTGCCTCGGAGAGCACGTTAAGCCGTCGGTCCCAGTTATTATCACTAACATGATAATAGTCGTTAAAGCCCGCCAACCCGCATTGGAGCAGCGTGGTGGGTCTAAGCTCTAATTCCCTCTCTCCTATGAGAGTGGTGGCCTGTGCCCAGCAGTGGGACGTTAATGGGCTGTAGTGGTGGTGGTGGTGGTGGTTTATCCATTGAAAGTCCATGTCAATAGAAATAAGTTTACAAATCAAACCTTCAATAGATAAAAAATATATGCCAGTGGCTTTTATTTTTTCATAGCCACTTCGAGAATAGGGCTGCAGGTCACAGGCCCAATAGGCATGATGACTGATTTTGAATAATAGTCGGTCAGGTTATGTTCGAAAGTATCTACTATTTGGAAAAAATATCTTATTTCACCATAAAAATGAGGTTTGGTAGGTAGATGAAATTGGCATTTGAAATTTAAATTATAAAATTCACGCCAAATCACTCGCCGGTGTCATGGCGTCGTTTGTGACGTCACTATTGTTTTTACCAATGTATTCTGTGCAGTGTGCGGTAAACAATAGTTTGATTATCATGGCTCGAAAACTCAATTGTGACGTCATTCACTTCTTGATGTTTAATCCATTATGGCGGATTGCTGTATTTTATAGTTTTATTTTATCAAAATAAATAGGAATCTCGCTCGAAATAGAAAAATAGATACGTTTTTTATAATCCATGAAGCCTATTTAATTAGATAAATTCATAATTTCATTGATTCTTGGTTACTGTCATCATGCCTATTGTCTGAGCAAATCGTAATTTTGACGTTTGACAGTTATCCGTTTGACAAACGATACGATTTCCTTACACAATCGGGAGGCAGATAGCAGTTGAACTTACTTGGGGTGGACCGTGGAATAAATCACAAAAATAATATGAGAAATCTACTGCGTTCTAACTTACCATTTTTTTTCAGAGCGTCCACGACGAGCGACTCAACTCCCGAGTTGACGCCATGCTGGAAGACGGCCTGATAGAGGAACTCCTCAACTTCCATGATAGGCACAATCGGCAGAGGATCATGGAGGGCAAGTGAGTACCTATCTACCTACGTCCTACCTACTCAATTAATATTTAAAAAAAATGGCTTTTTTAAAAGTTATTTTGGAATAACATTTAACTTCTTGTATAAAGCCTGTAAGTGGGAAATCACTGGTACCTAGTCACAAAATTATATAACTAAGTTTTAATAGAATAAAACTATTAAACAAGTTATAATAGAATAATAAAATAAAATACCTACTGCTCCTAAAATGTTTGTTATGTTCTCCTGGCCGAATCTCAGCTTATCTCAACGGAAATTAATCAACTAGTTATGTCGGAGATATTAGTGCTGCATCCATATTCCATAGTAATGTTTTAAATGCAAAAGTATGCCTGTCTGTCCGTCTCGTACGCTTTCTAGACCCATCTTCTGTTCAACCGACTTTTACAAATTTTGATAGAAATATAGTTTGCATGCAGGGAAAGGACATGGGCTACTTTTATCTCCAAAATCAGAGTTCCTACGGGATAATGCGGTTATATTTTTTAAAGTTAACAACGATTTGTATGAAATTGTCAAACGCTTGATCAATTCCATACAAATGGTAGTTAACTACCATTTGTATGGAATTGATTCAACGCAATCGAAACGGGTTTGGCGCTCGCTGTTTATGTTATTTGTCTTGCCACTTTGTTCTTTCGTCTATAACTGTATTTAATTACAACTTTGCATCTTTATTAATAATTTACGTATCACATTGTTATATTATTAGCATTAAGTATTTATATTATTTGGATGAAATTTTTATCTGCATGAAAAATTGCTTTAAATATGTATATGGAAGTTGTTAACTTGTTATGTTATGCCTCTTATCAATGATTATATTACATACCTATAGAGTTTGTATAAACAAGAAGTAAAATTGACCCAGCTAATCAGAGTAACATCTCAAATCACAATATCCAGGTCACTAACCTCTGTCACGTTCAAAAGTAGGACGGTAAAAAATAAAAATAGAAAGAAAAGAGCAGATTATATAAGTATTTGTTAATTTAAAAAAAGAATTTCTCTATAGCACTCACCTCGTCCAGATGAGTAAAACTGAATTTTGAGGCGTGACGCCTTCAAAGTACCCGCTCCTTTGATCTCCGATGAAAAGGATATCGAGTGGAGCTTAGTGCTGTAAGCTTGGCCCTCAGGGGTGCTCGAGTGGAGAGGCTATCGTCCGCGTAACGCATCCGTGTTAGATATTAATTTTATCTACTCCAGCATCGAAAAGTTCCAATTTCGAATTTGACAACTATATCGAATTGAACCCTCTTTCGTGTTTGCTTCTCATAACGATACAGTTCGTTGTATGGGAGCTGTATCGTTATGAGTCGTAGCTGTATCGATATGGTTATCTTCATAAATAGGATACCTATAGCTTAGCGGCTCTGGGTTCTGGCACTTTCCCAACCACAGAGTTCTTAGTATGTAGAGGATAAAAAATTATAAAGACGTCCTTGTCGTAGATAAAATCTTGTATGCAACTGTACGTAATTAGTCATTTTAATTCTCGTACTATCCTATTTTGATACACGGCAAGCCTCGTATCAAAAAACAGCACTCGAATTAAAATGACCCTCATTACGATACAGTTGCATAAATAGCTATAATAACGCTCAAATCAGCCGCTATATATCTCATAACGCTCTTCAGTCTATGACGACTTTAACGTTACATATTCATTAAATAACGCTAAAATCAACCGCCCCATAACATAAAGGTCTAGAATGAAGGAACTAGAAGTTTAATTCGCTATCATCTATATATTTATTTCATTAATCTTACTAATCCGGCACTTCAATAGACCGATACGTCCAATAATCCGGCACCCTCCACCCACGCCTCCCTCGCCCCTCCATACGCCACGAAAAACGCGCTCTGTCGTCGTCGAGCAGTCTAACCGTCTAACCTCAAAACTCGTTGTGTTACAGTTATAAAAAACCGGCCAAGTGCGAGTCGGACTCGCGCACCAAGGGTTCCGTACTCAAGAAGTAGGTATAATTACCTTTGTTAATGAACCGCAAAACTAACTTTGTTTGTAGAGGTTTACTGTTAATATCAAAAAATTACGTTTGTTGTATGGGATTTAATATTTACACCCTTAATATTTACTTAATTGATATTTAATTATTTATTTTGAAAGGTAATATACAAGTTAATATTGTTACCGTTTTTAATATTGAGCAAAAAAATACGAAAAAAACACGTTTATTGTATGGGGACCCCCCTTAATATATATATTTTTTTAATTTTTAGGATTTGTTGTTATAGCGGCAACGGAAATACATCATTTGTGAAAATTTCAGCTTTCTAGCTATCACGGTCTATGAGATACAGCCTGGAGACAGACAGACAGACAGACAGACAGACAGACAGACAGACAGACAGACAGACAGCGGAGTCTTAGTAATAGGGTCCCGTTTTTACCCTTTGGGTACGGAACCCTAAAAAGACAATTCGAACATTAATACAAATATAAATATTAAATACCTATCACATATTCTCTTTATGAAATTTTTTATTTTAT